>OX940880.1:106010904-108510904 GCA_954870665.1 Stratiomys singularior
CGACACTTTTAAGTGTTAGAAATCAATATTCACACTTTGATTAGAGCTAAATTTTCCGTTTCACCATTTTGAATTGCTTCTTCGAAAACATTTTTAACACAATAAACCAGTATCCATGCAGTTATAAATAGGATATATGAAAACAATGCTGATCCGCTTAAAAGTGCATCATCCATAAGTATGTCTACACCCAACAAAAAAAGATCCATTCCTAAATTTGCTCCTTGTACGGTCAAGTAAGGAAGAAGAAAGGGTGGGTACATCTGAAAGTAAAAAAAGGATTAAAATATTCATGGTACAATAATTACATTCTACCGTGATTACACCAAGAAACATTAACATGTAGAATTTCGCCATGAATGCTGCACCAATCAATCGTGCGTTTCGCCGAAACACTTCTGGCAGGACATAGAATGTACGATTACGGAATGTGGTGAGACATTTATTACCGTGATATATCGTAAGAAATTCATAAACACAGCACAACTGAAAATATTAAAGATATAACAAAATTAGATATTCAAGTGTTGTAGTCGCGACATATCCAAAAATTCTTCCATAATTACTATCAAAAATGTAATCAACAAAGAAAAAATCAAAGGAAGGACAACGAAACTAACAGGACAACAAAGTGAACTTTAACTTAAAACATGTGAACAATCACATTGTAAAACTGACGACTATATCTATGGTAAGCTTACCATTATTTTCTTCATTATTACACTCAAGGATTCGTAACGTTTCTTAATTCCCATATGACTGGTCAGAAGAAAAGTATTTACATTTTCATGCTCCCAGTTTCACAAAGCAATAGAACTACCAAATAAAGATCTCTTCTGACTCACCACGAACTTTGCCGTGATCAGCTTTGTTAACTCTCGTGCCTTGAGGCTGCAGGGATGTCTTTTTTAGAAGGGGCGGATACAAGGGATAAAACATACTGGAATAATTAGCCCCTGTCTCTCTGCATCTGTTTGTAAGTTTATTTTTAATTCTGCAATCAAAAATATCCTTTTGTTTGTAATTAAAAATATCCTTTTTAATGAGTAGAATCACTATCACGTAATCTGGCAAGCAGTTCCATTAGTCTTTTGTTTTTCCATCTACCTCTCCAAACTATCTTCAAAGAGCTAACCTCATCTTTCAAAAAGGTTCGCTCGGTCATACATAGCCCCAATCTGCAAATCTCCATACGTTTGTACCTGCGTAAGTTGAATTCGGTGCGACTCCTTAATAAGAACGTTAGCACAACCGTTGAAGATGAACAAGGACATCGTTTTCATCACACTCATAAGGAGGCGTCTTTTAAATGATATTAGTCTTCCATTGTTCCCGATTAGTTGATACAAACAGACGCCCGTGCGATACTCTTGTCTTACGTTGTCCTTGTTTGGTCAGAAAAGCTCCAGGCAGTCATCGTGCCAAACTATATAACCCATACTTTCAACTTGAAAATCTATTCTACTTTCATTCTCACGAAGACCGACTTCTTAGACAGGATGTCTTCAGTTTTTTTCCTGCACTAAATTGAACCCACGCTTCCATTGACTTATTCGATGTAGACGTTGTTTGAGCTGCACTTCTTCGACGCTTATTCCGAGGCCTAATGTCAAATTGTCATGGATAAAGCCAATCAATCAGGACTCAATTTTAAGTTGAAGGCAAAAAAGTTCATTATACCGAAATTGTGGGCCTAGGCGAAAGCATGGAACCATGCCACCCACTCGATATAATCGGTTTATCAATGTGTGGGAACTACATTCGCGACCACAGCATCCGGGGATTTACCCGGATGCTCGAAATTGATAATCGCACTGCATCGGGGGATTCCCCCCGAGATACGAATCAACAGGGAGACGCGTCACACACGGGAATAAAAACGGGTCGACATGAGCGACGATCATCAGAAAGCTGTGTGCGCGCGTTTCCTACTCACCACACGCGACTTGGGCCTGTAGTGCACGCTTCGCTCATCTCCCACAAGCCTTAATTTGAAATAAGGCTTTAATCATTCGAAAACATTATCATTTAATTATAAATTAAGATTAGAGAAGTGATATTTTGGAAAAAATAAACGCAAGAGATAATCCCACAAATGCATCGTCGATATACCTCCTCATATCTCGATACCCACATTAGGTACTCTAGTATCATCAAGGATTTTAGAACGCTGAAAACATCTAATCATCAAGCCAAGAGATTGATAATCTGCGGCTCGGATGGCCCAGCCAAACTTCTCTCACAAACTTCCGCGAGCACTTTGTCATAGGCGTTTGGTCCTGTGTCGTTTAGTGCACTCAGTCCTGTAGACTTTGACAATGATAACAGAGCTACATCACCCTCATTACCGAGCGGCAAGCAATCAGGGTTTTCGTGCCCAATGCTTTTTTAACGAATGCAGTGTTCGAACAACCTAGTTCATTTATTCAACTTTCAGAGGACACAGAGCGTCGGCACGCCTCCTAGTTTCCGCGTAATCAGCTTAAATTTTTATTTAATGGTTGGGAAGTGAAGGCTATTTACGCCCTGAGTATCGGACTCCCAGTGACAACCGGACTACCGACTAACCACCTCCCCTGTCACACCGACAGCCTAGCCTGGAAGTTTTTCTTACATTACTTCGGACTACGCCCCATTAATCGTCGCCTAGTGGCGCCTTCTAGTTAAGGGAAATCCCTCTTTCAGCATGGATGGATGGTAAGAAAGAGGATTGCCGTCACAGAGATCCATCTGCCCCGCCAAGCGATCCGTGAAATTCTTCTTCATTAGAAGAAACGTCCGTGCGTAATGTGACGTAACACGCACTTTTGATTGTCTTCTCACTTCATCACTTGCCCCGTTACGTTTTCTGGAGAGAGCACGCCTATTTTCTCCGAGAGATGCGAACGGAGTCTTGTCCATCTTCCGTATGCAAGAAACGTGTGGCAAGCATCATCTGTCATCGCCCGTCAGAACAAGGAAGCTCCGGACTGGGATTTTCCATCTTATAGACTGAAAATATCCATGACCACTGTGTAGTTGCGTCAGGTAATAGTTCGTCTCACCACGCATTCTAGAACCTCGGTTCACTGATAAGCCGTGCGGTCCATCTGCCTTGCGCTAGGCTTACCCGTAATTACTGCTACAAAGTTAGGGTCCTTCTCCTTTCTTCTCGGCTGTAGGCTTCTTTCGCCAACGTCCCCACATGTGCATATGTTTCCGCTCTTCTGCAAGAAGTATTATATGAACCACCCTCGAGATAATCAGCAACGCTGGTTCAGAAGGAGTGCGGTATGCAGCTGCAATCCGCAGAGGTCCTTGCCTTTGGTATGACTAGTTGCTGAAAGCGTCAGTCAAGACTCTGAAGCCGTACAAAAGCGAGAACTCCATTGCACTCATAAGTAGCCGTCTCTTACTCGAGGATGGTCCCCCATGTTGGCCATAAGGCGACTGAGAGCTAACTCCGGCAGCAGCCTTATCGGCTGACGCTGGAGCCTGCTCGAAGAAGCTCATCTTCGAGTCAATTATCAAGCCAAGGTATTTTATTGATTCCTTTGACTTGATAATTGTTTCTCCGACGCGAACGGGAATAACACGAGGGATGCGTTTCTTGGCCAGTATGACAACCTCCGTTTTTTCAAGCGCTAGGCTAAATTCACGGCCTGTCATTCACTCGTTGTGTCGACCCAATTATCGGACCCAGTTTGAGTTGCGACTTTTCGACAGTACGTCCGGCAACTAGTACCGCCTCATCTGTGTAGCCAATAAAACGTGACTCCTCCGGTAGCTGCAACCTCACCCAATATCTCCTCGTACGAGACATTCCATAGATCCGAGCCAAGAATGGAGCCTTGCACTACCTCTGATGTCACTTCCATTCTTCGCCGACCCCCAATGTGTCATAGACGACCTTCCGGTCTTTAAGGTAGTCCAATACTCACGTAAGCTACTTCGGAACCCTACAATATTCCATAGGCATTCCTCACGTCAAGCGTTACAAACAGTACTATTCTCTTCGAGTTATGATCGTGGGCTTCAGCCTGCTGAACCGCATTCACCACCTCTGTCATTGTACCGATCGTGGATCGGCCAGCCTTGAAGCTCTACTGCTGAGGAGATAGATCCCCAGCAGCTCGGATAGCCTCCTCAAGTCTCTCTCTCTGATGACCCTCCCGAACACTTTCCCGGCGGCGTTCAACATACACTGAGGCCGATATGAAGATGGTTGCTCCGGATTACCCTTCCCCTTGCTGAACAACACAAGCCTCACCTCTTCCCAGCAATTTGAAAACACGCTCTTCTGCAGGCAGGCGTTGAATGTGCTGAGCAATATGTAAGGGCAAAGTTGATTTGTATGCTGCACCACTTCCACTGGTATACCGTCTGGCCCCGTGGCCTTTTGAGTTTTTAATAATTTATCCCGTCCTGCTCGATGGACCTAAAAGGTCAGGCAGAATGCCGGGAATTCTCCATCTGAAATATTGGCACAGATAGGATGCACAGAGAAAAGCGCTCGAACAACCTCGTCCATTTTTTTCGCTTCAAGCACACAGGGTTTCTGTGTGGCTCCTAGCTTTCGCATGGCAAGCTTGTAACCCAGGCCCCACGGGTCCCTGTTGATGTCTTCAACGAGCCTGTGCCAACAGTGAGCCTTGCTCTCGTTAATCGACCTACGGATGAGTTTTCTAGCCGTCCTGTATGCCAGTGTCGGGAATGTGACTCGTCTTAATCCCTTCAACATTGGGCCTCGTGGCAAAGGGTATGACATTCTCTTCGCTTTCCTGATGGTCAGCGATTTCTGCTGACCACCAGTACACAGCAGGCTTATCGTGTCGTGGCCGTCACCTAGGTATAGAGCAGCTGCATGCAGACTTGATTCTCATGGTGGAGTTCATTATGCTTTCAGCTGAGACTCCTTTCGTCCCAGTCATGGTTTCACAGCTCATTAGAACTGCGGCTAACGCGTCAGCATCCAGTTACAGTAGAAGGTTTGGTCACTACGCGTCGAGAAGCACGCTTGCCAATCTTTAAAGCAAAAGTACTGGTGACCGCTCGCAGAGTAGTTCTCAAGTACCCTCCATTTGTGTATATTAGGCGCTAAGGACTCCGAAGCAAATGTAACGTCCAGGATGGTTCGCAAGGTGCCTCGCCGTCGAAAGGTTGTGTGTTCCCAACGTTCATGATCATCAGTTTACTCCTAGTCATCATTTCTAGGATTCGCTTTCCTCTTGGATCTGGATGAATCATTCCCCATTTTACCACCTATGCATTTAAGTCACCGCCCACAAGGATTCGGCCTTCCGAGCTCGAGACAGGGCCCTTCAGTTCTTGGAGCTTGCTCTGGCTCATTTGGTGTGGGATAGACGCTTACAAATGTTATATCCGCACATTCAGTCAACACAAACCCATCCCCGCTGGAAAAAGTCGGAACTGAGAGTAGAGCGCTATCCTGCACCTATATTGCGGCAGTCATGTAGTCCTCCAAGACTTTTCATTTCTTTACCATAGCCTGAAAGAGCTGCAGAACAAACGTCACCTTCGGGAATGTTCCCACGCACCAAACCTATGCAAGAAATGCGCTTGGCATTATCATTACAGCCAACGGTGTGCGATAAGTGCTCTGAAAGGATGACATTACCTGGCCCTGAGTTGAATAAACAATGAAAATATCGCATCCCTACTCTTGATCAATGCAAAGTTAGCTCCAAACTTAAGAGTAGAAGGTTTTATCGCACGGGAATTGAAGTGATACCAGATATGTCGTAGAACCACTTTTCCTTTTTCCTTTTGTGGTTCTGGTCAGATGTCAGCAGCAGATTCTTTCTCCCTGGCTATCTAGCCCAGCATACTTTGTGAAACTTGCATTGCGTACACCATTTTGTGTTTTTATTGAGCTTTACATGTTTGTCACTTCCCAGAGCACATCACGTCCTTCCAAGCTTCACAAGATAATGCTGCTGAATTCGTATACTCTTTGCCTTCTGCATGTAAGCCCCAAGAGTTTTTTCTGGTCTGTTATGATTCCAAGAAATGTGTGCAATAGCGAGGTATTAATAGCATAGCATAGCAAATTCTTCACGAAGAATTCTGAAGATAACCCGAGGTCTGCAATGAAGCTCCTTACTATCTAGGCTTCGAAATCTAGTCAGCACTTAAGTACTACTGGCTACATACTGAGCTTAAATCTTCCATTTACTCAATGTTTCTAATTTCTATAGGAATTATTGGCTCTATAGTCTTAACTCTATAGTTTTTGTCCTTAGTTAAGGATATAATTGGATTATCAACTAAGCTTCAGTTGCTATATTTTGCCTAAAACCGATGCTGGGCCTACCCTTCCTGGTCACTGGGACCATCCACTCCCAGACTGCTCCTTTAATAGGCTCCACGAATCTACTTGTTAATACTTTTTTGAAAACGTCGACAAGAATCCTTAAATCTGTCGGGTTTATAAAAGGAATCTCACTACGCGGTTTATTCCAAGTATTTGTCGTCGAAGATTACATTGCTTCGAGTAACTAGTTTGGGCCTTACGTAGCTCCTTTTTTGGTTCCGTTTGTTGCCCATTGGAGCGTACTCAATACACTGTTATGTCCTCCACCACATTGGTGAGAATGATAGGCCCATATCGTTAATTTCCCAAGATTCAGATCTCTACAGCTACAAGCCACCCTTTTTGCTGTTAGCGCTGGGAATGCCTTGGCTGTAACTTTGTTCTTTTTTTCATTTTGACTCCTTATCTTCCCAAAATCATCCATGAATACTGCTAGATTCTGTCGATTAGCTGCTGAAGCTCTTCAATTCTGTTTTCAACGTCCTTACTGATAATTTTTTTTGGAAATTTAAGATACTTTCGATGATTTTCAAAATCACTATATTTCGCGATAGTTGTTCCTCTTGATTTCTGTTCAAAATGCTTGGAAGAATCTTAAGACCAGATATCAGCTGATGGATCTTGTGGCTAGCTACTGAGTGTCATCCTTCCATTTCCAGCACTGCTGAATGCGTGACCAGTATTCGTTGGAGCATTAAAAAATAGAGATAATTATTCCGGTCCCACATAGTTCGTTCCCTGGCAGGCCTCCTTGAGAGTTTTGCTTGACCAGTTTGTACTTGGGAAGCATAAGCAGAAGGAGTATTTTGAACTCTTGGTGTGGGTGCAAACTCGAAACGATCATTAAAGACTGCTTCATTTTCACAGTTCTGCGCCATTTTTTTTATTGGTTTTAAGGGGTGGTCGTTGCTGAAGTTTTACTCTACGGAAATAAATGTCTTAGTTCTCGGATTGAAACTATTGATTGCTGATTCTTAGTCCTTTTAAGTGCAAATCAAATCCTTCACAACAGAAGGGACCCATCTCCGACGACTTAGTTTCGGCTTTGGTGCTGTAACGCAGCCCGCAAGGTATCCTTACAAAGAGAATAGGGCATCGTGGTGCAAGAGAGCCGTGTGGTATATCCTTACCTATAATTAGTTTAATTTACCTATGGTCATCGTGTTTCTTTTTCATTTGCTTTATGTATACAATTTCTTAACTATACACCCAAATAATTAATTCAACCAGACATCAAAAGCAGAGTACTACAAAGCAAGATAAAGTAGCAATTTCCTTTGGCTTATTCCTTCAGAATATCGCATCAGCATTTTGTAGCTCTCTAATTTATTCGAGATGATTGGCGGTTCGCGAAAAGATTGTACAATCAGACAATACTACCTAATTTAAAGGTCAAAAGTAAGAAGCGACATAAATCACCATAAAATTCCAACTCTTGTTCGAATTGGGTACTTTCAATCGCACATAAATTTTGCAATTCACACTCCCGAAAACACTTCCAGGACGGAATGAATATATAATAAAGTATAAAGTACTGCATACTTGCGTTTTGACCTACTTCCTTATGAAGCATAAAGATGTTAAAATTTTCCTGAACCAAATTGAGTCTGCAAAATTTATAGTTCTCTCTCTCTTTTGATGGCTGTCCTGATTTTAAGGACTGTCGGGAATATACTCCTCTCTGGCTTCTATTTTATTCCTTCCTCTTTATTGCTCTTGCAATAGCCACTCAGTACAGTATTGCTGTGGAAAATCAAAGGCAACACAAAAGGCATCCTGTTAGAACTAATTATTAGGGTTGCTTGGGTAGATTTTATTGTCATGAACTTGATGACATTCACCCATTCTACGAATGACTTTGAAATTCTTATCATTTAGCTTTTCGGATTTTATCTTCGAACTTGGCTGAATAGAAATGTTATGGTACCAAGAAGAGCGACAGATACATGTTTGTTCATAAATGAGAAGATTCGATTTTACATGGGGAGCCTGACGACATTACAACTACAACATTCAAAGCTCGAACAAAGTTTTGCAAAAGTTTTAATGAAAACTTTCCCGGAAAAGTTTTCAAAATGAATGAGAACCAACAACGAGGCGAATTCGCTGGCTCGTTGTTATCGAAATCGAAAAAAAAAGTTTCATTTGTCAGGACCAGGTGTGATAAGTACAGTGAATGTTTGAATTTTTTCAAGGCTTGTCAAAGGAGGAAAACAAAATGTGATGATTTTTTTTCCTTGTAACTAGACGGCTTCGAGAATCTTTTGGTGAATGGGAGTCGTATACTGTTTTGTAACCAGGATATAAATACTAATTCAACGTCCTTTCGTTGGAAGACGACTAGGTTAACGACAAGATTACAACATATGCTCGAAAATGGCGGTCAAAAGCAAAGCGCTTACGATGGTCTTTCAATGCCAAGTGTGCTTTATAGTTCAATTTTCTAAAATGGAAAAATTATGTAGTCAATATTGTGAATGTAAATCCAATATGGCGACTTGAAGGCCGTAAATAGAATAAGGAACTAGAAAACGAATTAAAATTTATACTTATGCTATTCGTGCATCGTATTGTTTTATCACTTTCCCATGCCATTGAAGCGTTTGCGGTTGGGGAAAAACTGCGTTACGTATGATAATATTGCCATATCTTCGGAGTGACAATTAAATTTTCTTACACTTCAGCACAAAATCAAGCCATTTAAACCCATACCGTCTCAAAGTCTACTGTTCTTAGACTTGCAACCGAACTCACGCATTCAGCTGACATTCTCTTGCGAAATATATTCTCCCGATAGAATTTACATCAAAACAATAAAAACTTATAAAATGCTCATACATATCGAACAAATTCCCAATCTAACGATATTCCACGCCAATTTCCTAGATGCATTTCTATTTGGCAGTAAAACTTGTTAGAGATATAACGTGCATACGAAGGTGCGGAGAGATGCACATTGGCATACCAATCACATGTTGCACTTATACTCAATGACTCGGAAAAATCATTCATACATACATTTAGGCTCAAAAAGCTACAGATAGCGATAACCGTAATCACCATGCCACTCAAGCTCTCTATCTTGCAAAGCTCGCTTTATTTACTAGATGAGGTGTTTGTATCTGTTTGTTTGTGATGCTGCTTTGGTTAGAAACCGGTTTTCGGTTTTGGAAACCGGATCAATGCGACGGTGGAAAAAACAACCTTGTGAGAAGAAGGACGCAGTAATTGATGGCGTAGCAAAGAATGCTCGCAAAATGTTAATCGGGTGGTTTTCTTATGAAAACTCAAGGAACCTAGATCAATCCCCTCTGTTTGGATGCTATTGAAATGGACAAAAAAATTATAGGTCAAAATTAACATTCAAAACTTGTTACTCCCAAAGCCCAGATATTTTGCTATAAGCTCATTTGGTGACAGCAAATGCAAGATGGATAATGCATAAATATGTGATTTGATATAAAGCATATATTTACACAGGAAAACATTTCTCCGAAGAAGTTAACATTGTGCTTTCGAGGGAGAGATGAAAAAGGGCATTGTCATAGTGCGGTATAACCAAGAAAATGAAACGGCCAGTACTTACTTTTAACAGCATGGTGTTTTGAAAACAAGTTTTCAACTTAAATGTTAATTATAAGTCAGTAGAAAGACCACGCATCTCAAGAGAAAACGCCCAAAGAAATGCAGAGTTGGTTTCGAAAACTTTACCTCAATCTGCATATTTTGCTGATGTTGCGCTGTCTGACTGAGTTATAATCTGCTCAGGTCACTGTAGAGCCCTTTTATTGAAAATGAATATTTCCAGTATAAGGATTTCTAAGTGACATTGACTTTTTAAGCCTCCAAAACAGCTAAATTATTTGCCCCGGAATCAAAAAGCTACCTGAAAGCTGGCAAGACAGTTTTAATTGCCAAAGGACATTTCTTTTTGAATTAAATTTTGAAATGAAATGAAAAAACTTTTGCTCACAGCCAATATTTTGGTAGGAATTTAGTAGGCACCTATTGTAAGCTTCGTTCGAAAGTTATCCAGCTCTAATTAAAAACCTTCAGTTTTTCATATTTAACTGTCAAACGAGCTGAGTTGGGGAAATATTATCCACTGCTCTTCAACAAATAGCTCCTATATAACCAAAAAATCACAACCTAGATAATGGCAGAGCAAGGAAGAATGGTAAAGTTTATAAATTTGAAAGTCGAAAGTACTCGTATAGGTTTTTCTGTCCTTCTTAAATGCACATGTAGCTTCACATTTTTCAGTAGAAGTAACTAATATTGAGCAGTTTTTCTAGTCTTTCCCAATCCTAGCATTTTTCTTCACTTGCCTACTAGCATTTTTCTTCCTCTCGCCAACTATGTCATCCAACCAAGAATATTTGACAATCTAATCTGAAAAGGTTGCACCTTCAAATTCAATCTTTAGATCGTTTTCTATAGTTCCAGAAGCGAGCAGTATCATGGTTCCAGAAAGCAAGCGGCATCTGAGAGACTTCGTTGAAGAACCCGCCCGGTGAGCCTTCCCTATAACCCTCTCTACATCGACCCTTCCGTCAAAATTTTGTATGTGGTTTTTGCAAATGACACACTCAATAGAGTTCCTGGCATTTCACTGTTTTGAAGACTGCTTATTCGTGAAAATTTGCGCACACCTTATTTTTAAATTTGATACACCATGTGTACTACATCTCTGTGAGGACCCTCCTCCCCCTCCAAAAGCGTTTAGCAACGTTTCGGGTGCTTATGTAAGGGTCCTTGATTCAAATCCCTAGCATAAATAGGCCGTACAATTGATTTATAAACCCGACGTACAAAACCGTTTATCTGTGCATGCAGCAGCATTTCAAAGTCACTTTGACCAAGTAGGCCTTATTCGTGAGCCACACTCCTTGCTTAATTTCTTGCCAATTGGACACTGTGGCTTACAAAGTTGTCTACATGTTCTCATTTATATATGGTTTCTTGTTCAGGTGTCATTTCTGCCGCTTATATCAGAATTTTTGTTCAATTTGTATTCAATTATAGACTGACTTCTTCGCTGCTCTTGCCAGGTTCAATTCCTGTCAAAAAGTTGACCACTCAGTTCTGAAAACTGTGACAGTTTCTAACCTTCTCAACTTTGAACCGTATAAAAATGAGTAACATGTTCTCTTTAAAACATGGTTTCTCTCTGGGCCATCAGTTCTACCGCTGCTTTCATTTCGATTGACTCCATTTGCTGCTCTTTCCATAAACCAACAAGTTTTTAAGCCTCATTGTCCAGTCGCCATGTCAGCGTACACCTTAATTCTAAAGTAATATGTTTGTTCTACATCTAATGTGGCGGTATACTTATTCTCCTATTTGAAGAACCAGGAAAGTTACCTTTTTTGGTAACTCCTGCGGCATCTGTTTTTGACATGATGTAAACTACCGTCGAAAATTGACATCTTGAACCCAATGGCCTGTATGATTTAGGAGTACTGATAAACTGTCTTTGATGCCCGGCACTTTAATTTTTGTGGCATTGGACTGTCTGAATACATAATTGGCATGTGCTGAAGTTGTGGAATTGAGATACAGAACATGATTCAATTTTTAATTTGCTCAGGGAATTTCGTATTATTCAGTAAATTTGGCATTTTGATCTCTCATGCTCTATAAAGGAGTGCCTGAATGACACTCCTGTATCTCCTGCGGTGCGATAGAGTTGTTTCTTGACCGTGCGGTGGTTCTTTGATGAAAGTCACTCCGAGATATTCAATATTTTTGAATCCAGCTTTATCTGAAAATATAGATTCGCAAAATATGTATTTGAAAATACAGAGTCGCCTAGCCAATTTTCCAGTACATTTTCCCATCGTTTCTAACCCTTTACAATCTTTGAATGTCATGAAATGCCATTGGTTAAGGGGTTTCATCACTTCAAATCACATCAGGCTTTTTGATGTCTCAACTATAACACTCGAACGTTTGATGACGGTGAAGTGACATAATCGAAGTGGTATGAGTGTCATGATCGAAAAGGCGTTGATTGCAGTTAGATGAAGCCATTCACGGAAGAAGTCTCAGTAGAAATTTATTTTTAGCTATTGAAATTTTGTCAAATTTAATTTATGCTAGAAATAATCCAATTTGACGGTCAAGTCTTAAGTTTCATAAATATAGATAAAAAGCACTCATTTTGCATATTTTATATTTAGTCCTTTTGGACCCATCAGATTTGGAGCCTGATCAGAGCAGTTTGCTTTTGCTATTGATTACTTATTAGCTCGAGCTGATTGACTGATATAATTTTTCCTATGGCTTCATGGTATTCTTGCATTCTACGTATCCGTATTGCCTCGCACGGTTGGAAGCCGTCTAACTAAATCATTCACATTTGCTCGAAGGGATGCTATCTCACAAGTCTACCGAAACATAATTCATCTCCAGAGCTTATCTTGCTGACTTGGAATCTGCCATAATATTAGTTTAACAGACACCCGGTCAGACTTTGCGACCTTTTTGACATTACTGCGTACATAAAGTGTAGACTCAGCTTAATACTTGAATTAGTTAAGCTAAATCTATATCTTTTATAGTTAATTCCACCACTTTTTTCATGTGTGTAATTCAACACTTGAAGATTATTTGCCGTATCTATCTAGCACAAACATGTTAGGGATACATAATTTTCAGCGTTACTCAGTCGTGAAACATTCCCCATCTCTGATTGGTAGATGTACACTATACTTTTATACTGTAGACTGTTACTGTTACGTATACTGTTTTCCATGTCTGATTAATTTTCTTGAATAATTCTCGCTGCTTTTGCTGTTACTTAAATGATTTTTCAAGCAATCGAAAGCAATTTCCCAATCATCCATTCGAGATTACTACCGTAATCTCTCTTAGTAAATTAGTTGTTTACTAACACTTATTTTCTTATGGAAATCTTAAATTTTTCAGGGAGAAATTACCAGAACATTTTAATTGACTTGTTTTCAATGCATGCCATCATTGTTTGCTCATATTGTCTATTTTAATTTTATTGCTTTTCATTATTGACAACTGAGTACCGCTAGCTCCACTTGCATTATGATGACACGTTTCAAGTGTCACGGGCTTCAGTGTTTCGTAACATTTCATTGCGGAACATATAGCAATATTTAATTCCGTAACTAGCTGAATCTTTTCATTTTTATTCTTGTGTCTGGAAGCGTCCATTATAAGAACTTTCCCTTTTAAAATAGTTGTTTTACGAGAAACAACAGAAACATTGGCAGATTTTTCTAAATTTTTTAAAGATGTTTTCCAAAGTCATTTCTTATTGTTCGTTTTCATTTCTCTAGATTTGTTAGATTTTTGATCTCGATGCAACAGTGCATAGACTTTATCGTCAGTAATCAACTCTTCATCAGTTCCTTCCGAGTGCGTTTTCCTGTACAATTTCCTCGTTCTTTTTAAATGCCTACTTTGGTTGAATGTTGTTCTTATGTTTTTGTTTCATCCATTTGAAATTTTATGGAAAATGAATGACAGGAGCGAATCGAAACACATTTGAACCCTACGAATTATAAGACATAGGACACAGTTTTGTCGAATTTAAGGAAATAGGAGATACAGTATGACTTTGTAGATTTTCAAGCCCTAGAACTAGGCCTCCTGAGCCTCCCAGTCAAAACAAAGTTCCGCTCTGCACGAGGCAATCCCCACTGCCGAAGTCACTCGCAATACAATTCTTCAGGCTTTTACATTCTATATACCCAAGTGTCCTGCAAAAATGATAAGAAACCAGGTTCTTCTTCAGGAAAAATGATTAGAAACCAGATTTTTAGGTTGCTGTTTACCAAGTGTTCATCACTGAGCCATATTAAACCAACCAAAAATTATAACCAATCAACGACTCAATTGTTCGAATGAATGAAAACTTCTAGCTATACCGTTCCATTTAATCCTCTAAATGTTTACCCGAAATCCTCCAAAGAGCACTTTGAATAGTATATCGTTGCCGGTAAACTTTTCAACTTGGAAAATCTCTCATTCGGAAAGCATTCCTCTTTCAATTTGCAATTACGACTTTTGCTATTCTCATAGTAGTATCTCCACAATCAACATTTTTCTCCTTCATGGAACATTTTCATTTCACGTTTGAAACGTAACAAAGGACCTCCCTAATCATCAACCGTCTCATTTCCTTCGTAATAGAGCAAGAGCAGCCTATTTTAGTACACCACGCGTCAGGTTATATCACCTCACGTTACGTCGCAGCAATATTGAACGGCGAAAGACTATTCCCATTTGAAACCACCACCGGTGCAGGGTTGGTTTCCTACGGATGGATTTCAACTTCAAATTAGGCGGCAACATGGAATAGACGCAGGACGAAATTAAATAGGCATGCAAATAGCGCAAACAGCGTCTCTAAATTAAATTTAATAATCGTTATTTGAAAAGTTTGCGCACAAAGTCATTTTTCCAAATTGCACGCTTTTCAAATTATTGTTTGGTGTATTTTCAATTTGACTTTGATGAAAGTTCAGACATTCCAAAAGTTTGCCTGCGAATGTAATGGAATTTAATTGACGATGTAAGGCAATTGAAAGTTTCTATTGCAGGAGGTGATTAGAAGCAGAAGAAGTTAAATTCAAACGTAAGTGCTCGCTTAAGGGATCATTACTTTCAATTATAGTTCAACACAGTGAAAATCCTGAAAATTAAGTTACCTTTGGTGAGTGCACATTGTAAATTTTCCGCTCACATTCCATCTGAGGTAATTCGGAATTCAAACTTCAATTTCAACAATTACTTTTAGCTGTGGCCATTGCTTCAAAAATGTTTAATTGAATAATTACTCACCGTTCCAACTATTCCCACACAAAACACAGTCCAATAAATTAGCGGGAAAACTTCATACGTGCAAGGTGATATGAATTCCATGAAAGACTGCATTGCGCGCCCATATGGTACAGAATTTAATCCCCATATGGAGTACTTATTGCAATCACGTCGATCATAGTCAACGTGATTGCAAAGATATTTTTTGAAAAGACGTAATTTGTACATAATGTCTGGATTATTACATTGAATTTGTTTTTATTGAGACAAACACAACAATTAAATGTTTAAGAATTTGTGTCAAAAACGTCAAACTGGATTTAGACTATTCTGGGCAGCCAGGACTACTGTGACTAAAAAAATACCCGTTCCTTTAATTCAAAGATTTACTAGGACATTACTCTTCAGAGTCAATCTATTATCTGATCACTTTTCTAGCAAACTTCATTGGAAAACATCGTTCAATAAGATAAGTTCCTGGTTGACTTACCATTTCCACGAACTTATCCTGAACAGAACTAAGAAACTTCTATTTATTCGTATTGTTTATGTACATCGAAACGAAGCTGAACTAAACTCCTTGAAACAAATACCTCCGCAATGAGTGAAAGTCAAGTTGAAAGGTAAAATTGAAATGAATTATTCATAATTAATCGCTTTGGGAACGTCGAAGAAGATTGTTGAATATTTTAGTGAAAACAACTCAACGCCAGAATCCATAAAAAATCATCAAGTCATTTAAACCAGCTTAACAGATACGAATCCAACCATGAAATTCCTAGAATTCGCGTAACTTATTTATCCTTAGGCAATATCGTTCAGGTTGTCATGATATTCGTGACCCCAATTTTCATGCTGTAGCTACGTTTTTTTGGTTCTTGTTTTTATCATGGGATAAAATGATTTAATGATAAAATCCGGTAGATATAAAGTGACTTTATTGTCTTCCACGTTATAAAAAGACAATAAAGATAGTTGTAATTGACGGTTGGAATGAAATCAACGAGAGAATGATACGAAGAGAGGGAAGGATTCGCTACGAATGACGTCGTAAACAGTGCAAAATATTTTCTTCTTGTTTTGTTTGGTTGACGTTACGAGGAATAGGATATTTTATTTATGAGTGTCATTCAATGAACCTTGGAAGCTTGTGATAAGCAATATAGCTGTAGAATATCATCATAATTCCTCGATTTTTACATTTAAATGCGTTCCACACAACTTTGTCATTAAGACGAAAGTAATGTTACCTGTAAAGGATAAACTTAGCAATTACTGAAAACATAACACTAAACATGTGGCTGAATAAACATGCAAGTTGCCACGACTAACATGCAAGGTGCGGTACTAATATACTAGTCTCAAATCAAGTTTTTAATGGGACGCGGTTTGCGAAAGAAAAAACATCGCATAAAAGAGCCCTTTGAGCATCTGTGTCGGTTTATCATACCAACTGTCTGTAAACCAATCCACCAAAGTAAACTTGCCCGAAAAACGTAGCTTCCTAAAACCTTTATCATCTACTTCACTTAAAAAAGCCTTTACTATGTACTTAACAACCGGCTAGCACCAGCAGTTATAGACAAGTCTACACCATTCGAGAGCTTAAAGGACTACTTGAAGAAAACTGTTCAGAATTCTCCCTTTCCTGAATCCTGTCTAATCAGACTACCCTTTTCTTGGCAGGCTCTTTTCAAAGTCCCGTACTCTATTAAGATAGAAAACATTGATAAATAGTACTGATAGGTCAGGTTTCATAGAAGTCAGTATTCTTATAACCATCCCCTCCAAACCTCTTTACGAAATGAACTAGGAAGCAGCACACGCTCTCCATCGTGCGAATTCTTGAGCTTAAAATATGAATGCATCTTCCACAGAGAAAAGGCTCCCATGCTCGTGAGGACACACCTTCACGGTGAACTTTAGAACTTACCCTGGACCTAATCGACACATTAGATCGAGCCACGCTTCGTTCTTCTGCACAGTCAGACGTATTCCAGCTCGGAGATCCATCCTTGAGTGTATAATGTACTAGATGGTTCCAATTTTCAACTGATTCAAGCACCAACGCGATTAGACTATATGGAGTGAGTTCTCCTGTTTCCTTGTATAGTTCCTGTCGCAGCCTGTCACAACTTTTGCATGCGAAAATGTGCAGTGAGGGTCGTCTTCCACTCCTGGGCGAAATATTCAGTCAGAATTTGGGCATGAAAAACTAAAAACATCGATGCCCACCAAAAAACTGAGTCTGGTAGAAGTTAGTCTCACTATACCGTCGATTTAGTCACAGTCTCAAATCCAGGATGAGCCGGCCAGTCCACCTTCTCTTGGTGCAATTTATCCAAAAGTGCTGTCAACCGATCAGTGAACACTGTCTCTCTTCGCGGGCAACTGTCTCCCTTGGAAACTCGTGTCGGCGCAAGAAAATGGCATGGATCTCCCTGGCAAGGAAAACGATAGTTATCAGGTCTGCAATGACTATCACTGCTGAATCAGAGACCGTCAGCTATAATGATCTACAGTGCTCCTCTTTTCTGCGCCTGTGTCCGACGCTTTCAATACTCCTACTTACTGAGAGCATCGCCATTTATTTCCGGATCGACCAGTAGCACTGACTCTGCAGGAGTCATTAGGAGACGTCTCCCTGATGGGCTGGGTCCCTCTACATTGGCCATAAGACGAGTCAGAGTCAATAAGTCTGAAACAGCCTTCACAGCTGTTGCCCTGATTTACTCTAATCTCCTCTACTACTCTTCTCTCAGTAGCACAAAGTACTTCACTGCTGGTTTCGATCCGATTATTGTGTCACCAACGGTGGCCGTCCCCCTTCAAGGGATTATCTTCTTTGTCAAGATGACCATTCAGTTTTCTGCAGCTCTAAACCGAACATGTAAGTAGTCCAGTCTCTCACTTGACGCATAAGCACACCTAGGCTATGAAGTACTTGTTCGACAGTGCGCCGAACACCTAGACCGGCAATATCATCCTCGAAGCCGATCAACTCAACGACTCCTCTAACGCCACTAATCTCAGTAGTCCGTCGTTAGATCCGCTCTGTAAATCTGGACAAAGAACAGATCCCTGCGAAACACCTGATGTAATTCCGTCTATTCTTCGCTGCCTATGAGTTGAATCATAAAGCATGCTCCGATTCTTAAGATAGTCGCTCAGAAGTTGCTTAAGAAATTCTGGGCAGACGTTTTCAAAGTATCGAGAATATCTACACAGCTAGTGGAGTTGAAAGCGTTCCTAACGTCGACTTTCATCAAAAGAAAGATCCACGGTTTGGCGCAGCTATATGTTTGCCTTTTATATCGCCCTCACCACTTCTGAAATATGTCGATTGTAGAGTGACTTGCTCTAAAACCGAACAGACCAGAAGACATGTTTCTTTTCAGCCCATTCACAGCCCTGTCTAGCATGCGGAGAGGACGATATGCGTACGACGATCCGTGATTACCGTATCTCGGCGAATGCCCCTTCCCATAGGAAAGTATTGATTCTGCTGAACAGTAAGTCACGACAATTGTGGTAGATGAGCTGCAGTACTTCAGAAGGAATGCCATCTATGCCTGAGGTCTTCCCTGTTTTCTATGAATGGACAGTCTCTTCCAATTTGGATTGTAGAGTGGGAAAGTGCTGCTTCATCGTGGACAGCGCCATAACAGGTGGGGTGGGCGAGGATGAAGGAGGCCGCACTGTCTCGTCCATCTGTTTTACTCAATGTCTGCAAGGTATCCGTAGTGCCTAAAGCTTCCGCATAACTAGCTCGCAACCAAGGTCCCACAGAACCTTGCTCACACTATCCACTAGGCTTTCGTAGCAGCGAGCCTTGTTGTTGGAGATTAGTTTGCGAAGACATATACTTGCAGACTTATATACTTCTACTCTGTTCTCTTGTCTCTTCACGGTTGGGCTTCGTACAGAAGCTGGTGAGACTGCCTTCGCTTTTCAGCGATTTGAGTCGAACACTTGCACACTAGGGGCTTGCCGTGCCAGGACTATCGACGGGGTATAGAAACACTGCAAGCGGTTGTCATGATGCCAATAGTGGGGGTTACTACGTCTTATGATAGCAAATCCTCCTGCAGCGGCGCACCATCCTTGAGCACCTCGACAAACCTCTCCATGTTCCTCCCTATTATAGATGGTCGAGAGCACGTACGGCTCGAGACAGTATCACAGACCTCAAATGAAATGTACTGATGGTCACTGTCTTAGCAGTTCTCTAATAATTTCTAATGCCCTATCTTGCGTACTAAGTACTTCAATTCGCATGTCACATTTACTTCGGCGCCCATACGGCGAAAAGTCGGGGTATTTCTGGACTTTAACACGACGGGCACTGTTCTCACCGTCATTTCTAGGATTCTTTTTTCACGCGAATCCTGTTGACGCATACCTCATTCGATTGCTTTAGCGTTGAAGTCTCCCACAAGGAGCACGTCGCATTTTGCACTCGAGACAGTGTGCTCTAAATCATTAAGCTTGGCATGGAAAGATGCTCCCGGTCCATTCGGCGTCAGGTACACACTAAAGAAGGTGCTTCCTCAGCATCAGACCCACGCGAATTCATCCCTTGGCAACAGCCCTCTGTCTGGATTTTCTGTCCTCAGGCCTTATATTCCTCCGGATAGCATATGATCGGCCACCTTGAGGTTTCACGTGCAGTGCCTGCTGCCAGGGTCATCACGGTGGTTTTTTGCTCACCTTCCTCGCGTTGGGTCTTACTTCTTGCTGAACGTCCATTTCAGGTACTTTAAACATCATTTAAAAAATAGTAAATATGATAAATATCAGAGGCCTTTAAGAAAGTGATAAAAAAAGTCCTACTAAACTGCAACCATTCAATATTATTCCTCTCATGAGACGAAACAATGGAAGAGATAGAAATGATTGAAGTACACAAGGAATAAACAGTATCCGGGGAGATACAAAATGGCGAGAGGTTCCAAGGCATCCACGAAGTCTAAAGGAATGGCTCCACACCTATCTACTATGATTGAAATGAAAAACAGACCTCAAAAGACAGCTCCCATTGTTTTGTATGGAACTAGAAAACGCATTAAAGACGCCAGGAAGTTTTAAAACTACAATAGACCTTATGAGTGCACCAAACGTTGTTAAATGAGTATTCAAACATATTCCAAGGAAGAAATTCTAAGGAAGACTCTCGATATGTCATTTTGAACCACCTAACAGAGCAAGAGATATTTTACAACACCTACTTGAGAATAGAAGTACACGAATCTCAATTGATTAAATAGATTTATTTGCTTACACCGCCACATATAGGAAGTTCAAGTGTTCCATCCCTTAGATGTCTCAGGTCAGGTTCAGGTCATCCTTACGTGGTCTGAAACATTTGCGTTCAGTATAAAAGCGATTCGTTACCCAACTTCCAAGTACTTGTCAAACACGCGGCGCAGTGGAGCTCGACAAAATTTATCTATAAAACACTTGCATTGGATAGTGCTGGTTGTGGCTTTCTGCGAACAAGGAACTTCAATATTTAATCCTGCGGCTCTTCTCAATAGATAGGTTCCTCAATCATTTGACATTTTGACTCAGTTATTTCAGTTCAATCCAAAAATGTTGACGGACACTTTCGAGTTGAGGTAGAATTTTTCAGTTTTGCATTAATTCAGGTTATATCATATCTTTCAACGAAAGCTTTTTAATCCTATTATTTTCACTCGTTACATATGGCCCCACTTCTGACACCGATGTTAAAATTATAAATCAAAACGAACATCACTCGATTTATTCGCAAATCATCTATACATATAAAATTTTTATATTTTCCTTGCAGGTCCTTGCGATGTGGGGCGTTATGCGTTTCTACAATCTCCTGCGTATTGGCATCACATGGAAGGGTCCCGAAGTGATAGAACTATGATATAATCTAAATGATTCTGATCGCACACAAACTACCAACACATCATCACGAGGATATGGAGGAGGTGGTGGCGTTGCAGGCAGTGATAGTGAATGTTTTCTCAATGAACATTTTGAAGACGAGGATGATGATAGTATCGACTATACAACATCCGATATTGAAGACTGTGATACTGATTTAGCAAATATCGATGAACATAGCCCGGCGAATCGTAGTCGAAAGTATCGTGTAAGAACACACTTAGAAGTTATAGATGAGCTAGAGAAAAGTGCGAATAGTGCTAGTGACGAGGACGATTCCTTATTGGTTGCATACGATAGCAATTCGATGGGATCAGTTTGACAAAAGGAGGAAAAGGTACGGAATATGGTTCAATGGGCATGTATGGGTCTTCTAATAATTGTCGAAATATACGCTCAACTAGTGATTATATTTTAAAATGATGGATCAATGAAATTGTACTAGATCTTGGATTAAGGATATAGCTAGATTGCAAAACTGTAATACAACAACATTTAAAATGTTAAGCTGTACATAAACTGATTTTTGGTAGTTTATTTTGTAAAATTCAGGGAAATAATTGTAAATAATTGTTAAAACATGAGGCTTAAGAGTCATGCTCGGAAATATTGTAAATAATGCTTAAAGAAAATGCAGCATCTAGTCGCATTGAATATCAGCTAAAAAAACAAAATGTTCCAATAATAGCCCGTAAGTCATAATATTGGTTGCAGACTAACGAAACTTGTCCCTGAACTGAATTAATTCGCGATTGTAACTCCTTACGTCTCATGAGAAACGTAGGGAGCTTACAAACAAGTCTTCCATATTTTCTAGTCCAACTATTTTTTTAGTTTTTTTTTTGTTTTACATGACCCAGTGTCAATATCTGTCAGTAGGACTGACTATTTTAATTTTAAATACCACATAAATGTTTGCAGGTTATCTTATTAGCTTCCATCTTCTTTTATATTATTGATACTTTTTTATTCTATTATAGTTATTATTTAATTTTTATTTCCCAGCGCAAAACTGTTCTTGAAGCTTTTTCTAAGGACATGAAATACAACACAAACACTACAAACCAGCGTTACGAAAACTTTATTTTTCGTTCTACGACACATTGGCTGCAGAATTTTTTTGGGTTAAACGATTCAACGTGTTCTGTTTGGTGAGTTTTTTTTTTTGGTTTCTTTATTTATTTACTTGACTTTAATATGATTTAAAGTAATTTATGCGTATGTTCAATGCGTAACTCAAAAGGATATTCTGCACTTACGTTCAATAAGTTACTTGTAATCGTTCTGATAAGGTCGAAATTTCTTCATCTAAAAGATATGCATTCATGGACTAAAATTGTCTAAAGGATGGAATGTGAGCACATCCCATCAAATCATGATCGTTCAAGCCTATGATGACTTCTCCTCAGATGGGAGACTCTAATCAGGTAGTTACACTTTTTGATTAAGGCCCCGATTAGCCATTGCTTTGGTCAAATGTATCAAAATAATATATTAAACTGCACAGAAGCGCCTTTTTTCTGTTGCGGAGTGAAAAAAAAAATATATTTTCGATCTTCTCTGTAACCAGCAAGACGCCTTGTTCGGACATCCGCTCCTTCCCACTCCTTAAGATCGAAATAACTTCAATTTCAGTCAAGCAAACTGACAATGATTACCTATGCAACATCTAAATTCTCTCTATGTTCATTTTAAGTCATATGAAACCTTCCCACAGGAAGCTCTGGAGGCCAACCCTTGACCCTTGAGTTTAGTCGGCGATTACTGGTCTCTTTGCTGGCATTGATTTGGCGTCATACAGCAACCATCTATTCTTACGATTATTCCGACTCTTGGTCGATAAGTTACCAGTGATGCGAAATTTCTACACAAAGTCCAAGATTGCATTTGAATTTCCCATATTCACAATGAAAGAATTGGTCTGTTGATTCGTAAAGCCTTCTGCCTATTGGTCACTGCCATCGAAACGTGGGAACCTTGCACAGGGATTAATTTTCAATTCACTTTTGTGATTATTCTTAATTTTCCCTCATTTCACTTTTTCGTAATTTAAATTTGAATTTCACAAAATCTTAGTCGCACCATTCAATCATCAGTAAGAAATTCAGCAACATATCAGGTGGATTTTACTGTCCTACGTTTGGTAAACATCATGCATGAGGAAGCAAATGAAATTTTATTATAATCCACAGACTACCAGTTGTGACTTTCACGTTTCAACACGATAAACTCTTGGTGGCCACTTAATTTTTATATTTACTGTCCATTTACTTCAGAGTTTGATGCATTTTTGCTTGTGTCGTGGGCAATGCATCGCATCCGATTTGTAAACGTTGACTGTCGCGTCAACTGTCAATTGCGTGTGATTTGAAATTATTGACTTACGCTCCACTCTGTCTGCTCGCCCACTCCAGTAGCTTGCAACATTTTTTTTTCGGAACATGTAATACGAAATCTTCGACAAAACTTTCAGAGAGTTTTGGATCGAATTTTTTCTGCTGCTTTAACTACTCATTTTCTCATTTTCATTTTTATTGAATAACTTTTGCTAGTGCAATATATAAATACCAAATGAGGATTCTCTAATTAGAAAACTCTCAACTCATATGAAGAGAACTCTCAAAAACTTTAAAAGCGAATCAAATATTTCCAGCATTTCTCGCTGAAGTTTAGTAAATTTGAATATTTCTAAGGTTTCATTTTATTATATTCAACTTTAGTATTTGCTTTATATTGAACTTACTGTTCCACCATTACTTGATTTAATAATATATCCTTGAAACTTTTTCCCGTATACTATCACAGGAATTCACTTATATTTGTTGGATGGCTTTTCAAAGGCTTCGGTGCTTTTTCATTTTTCACAAAGAATTTTCATAACTATGCCAACATTCATTTCCATTCAACAATGAAATCAACATTAACATATTTTCTCAAAGAACCTGGGTAAGTTTGAGCCCTTTTACCCAAGTCTTTGTGGATCACGAATCCACGGAAACTTACAAAAGTTAGTTCAATTAAATATTTCAACTTTATAAAACTTTTTCAACAACATCAAAAGCAACAAAAAAACAAAATGACTTAATGGACTGTGGACAATTTTACATGCATTATTTGCTTCATTATTTTGAATTCTGATACTTAATTAAAAACACATTTTCCGTTGAAAAATTTCAATGAAAATTAAATTTCCATGTGCAATTGACTTCGAACTTTATAGGACAAGATAGTTTCCATGCAACCAATATAAATTGCTGCTTGTAATTAATATACGAAAAAACAAAACCGTTAAACTCCAATAATCTTTAAAATGGTAACATGTAAATTACGTCATAGGGTAATATAAATTTAAATTGAAAGTAATGAGTGTATGCAGTAGTTGATATATGTTAACAACATCTGTTGTATATTATACAAAGAGAATTTATTGTTTCTATGTTAACACTAAGGATGAAAATGATCAACAAAACAAACCGTACAATAAATACGATTAATGAATGCTATTGTTAGTGTTTGAGATATTATTATCCTTCCATCGTTTGGATCTTTAAATAAGTGTTAACAATTTTAAAATGCTTAGTGGTGACCCCTCCTATTTTTAAAAAAAATTCAATAGTTTGGTACAATGGAACCTTTCTCCTTCGGTAGTTCGGAAAAACTTGTTACATCCCAGAATATTCTTAGAGTGTAGTTTTATATTCTTTTACTTTTGATTTACATAATTTCATTTGTGATATATTAAGAATATGATATCGTTATCATAATACTTATATTTCATCCTCTTATCAGAAATAAAAACGTTGTGGTCTATTCCTTCTACCATTGAATTAACGAGCAGTTTGTTTCTGTCTTTCAAAAATGTCGCCAATGACAGAAAGTCTATAAATACGATTTGATATGATATATCGCGTTCCCATTGCCTATCGCCTAAAACAAGCTTCGAAGGATACCAAACTTAATACTAGATCACTTTCAATATAACATTAAAACCAACTAGTGTAGACAAGCAAAAGAAATTGATACCGATTATGAAAAAGCCAACCAAAAATTACCTCAAGCCAACAGACCGCTATACCTAATTAACTATACTAGGAACTGTCAGTTGGCATCTGCATATAACGGTTAACACATAAAACGAGTGCAGAGTCAACTACCGTCAAGTATATTCTATGGCAGTATTTTCTATGGCAGTAAAAGGACAAATATTTTATACTGCTGAATATATGATTTTCCTCGGTGCCACTTTCCTGTGACAAATTTAGAGTTTTGTGAGTTTTCTTCTTATCCTTTTTTTTGCCAAATTGGTCCATAGGCCTTTTTGGTTCTTTTACCTCTTTCTTTATTTTCTTGTGCCTTTTTCCCACTCTCTGCCTGTTTCTTTCCTTTTCAAATATTTTTGCTTGGGAAAGAATTTTTGATAGCCGTTTTCCCTCGTTTACTTGTTCACCGTTTAATTTTGCGAGTTGCAGGATAAGACATTACTAGTTCAGAGCTGACAACAAAAAATACAGATGGTGGTGGATTCATTGGCTTCTGATCTTTTTCTTTATAACTCATCCAACTAGAGCATCCTGCCTGAGGCTCTACTTCAATTTCAGGTTTCGGTGGTTAGCCAATAGTTTCTTTGTCAGATTCTCTAACTGTCAAAACTGAAGTTGCATCCATTTTCGTTTCAGCGACAACTGAAGTTGATGTGTGTCAGTTGACGCTCCGTTGTCGGACATATTGAATTTTGGCACTGCTTCAATGAATAATCTCTCTATAAATGAAATATATGTCATCAGTGTTGGAAGCAGGTTAATATTTTTTTATAGAAAAGCCAAATTCCATATTTTTTTAACCTTTTCAGTAATATATTATGACAACCTTGTAAAAATACTCGTTTTGAATATCTGAAACAAGTTATTTTTTTCTTTTTAAGCTATTTTTGTCTTAATTTATGTGTCGATATGTGTTTCGATTACTGAATTCCAAGGATGTTTATAAACATGTACAAATGGACTCAAACAAAGATTATCGAAATTTAAATTTGTTCATCCAGAATCAGTCATCAAAAATCTTAATCTCAAGAGGTCGAACCTCTTTTGTCTGTGAAAAAGAAGGTGATGGTCAGGATGCATTGGAACAAGGCAAAAGAAAGCCTCTCAAATTTTCTATGAACGAGCATTCCTGATTTCAGTAGAACTTCAGCTACCTCTTGTTTGAAATGTAGAAGGTGAAGACGATGCTTCGGTTCATCTTGCTATTTCTCCCAGCACATCAGCCAGCTTTTGATAAACGCCAGGTCTACTGAATGAAATATCATTTGTACCGTCCATTTTTTCAATTTCAAAAAAATACGATACAATACTATCAAAAAATATTCTTTGTCAACAGCTCCCATTAATATTTTATATATTATATTATTTCTAGATGCTTGACTACGACGCATTGTTTAATTTTTGTGTTCCAAAAATCAAGTAAGCCTTATCCTTAAAAAATTTGACAACCTTGTTGTCTAATCATTTCATTACAGGGTTGTCCCTGTTCTTTACTAAAAAATTCATGGAATGAGCTCCTGTTTCTAACTTCAGTAGAGCATATACGTTCTATTTTCAATTTTTTCCCACAAAATTGGTCCATTCTTATTGTGCAAGCAGCCTTAATCTGGTTCTCCATCTGCGGTTCTCAATGACCGCAGAAGACAATAAGATGAAATATAATTATAAAAAAAATTATGCGCCCAAGGTCCTGCAGTCTTATGATTAATTGAAGCACTTTGAACAAGTTGGCTCATCTATGCAAGATTGATTTCTCTTGTTGCTCTCTAGTACAGCAAAAACTCCAATATAAGGCCGGTAGACTCACTCCAAATGAACACTGTGAATCTCCAAAAAATTGGTTTTCCCTTCATATTTTGCTGACAATGGTGATGTCCCTTGAATGGAATAATTTCCTCGTCTGTACAAATACATTGAAAGGCTATTTCTCAGCCCTTTACCTAATAATTTTATAAATGGGCGTGACTTTTACGAACTAGTCCCTCTTGGTACAAGCCGTTTTTTCTTAATTATTTACCAACATATTCAAAATTCTTCGTAATGTCAAAAATCTTTCCACGGGCATTAGATTTTTGACAAGTGGAATGTCAACGGAACTGTCTCATAACACCCGAAACTTTGAATGTTGTACGTTACCTAAAACCATGTAGAGACCAATGAATTTTTTAATTTTTTTCTCAATGCGATGGTAGCTTTAAAGTTGGAGCCCCTCCAAGTCGCATAAATGTTGGTTTATTTCTGACATTGCGTCAAATAATTTGTCGGTAATACATTCATGATAATATTCCAACAGGTTCACCAATATCTTCACCGACAGCGAATGGTGGACTTCAAAATATGTAGGCCTGAATAAACACATGTTGGTCATTTCATTCTATTTGCGTTCTTTTTTTAAATTTTTTTAAGTAATAATGCGTGCGAAGTCGATGATCCAAATACCAAGTATAGTTCCCTTTTCAGCATAATTACCTGATTTGTCAGCATCATCCATGTCTACTCCAACTCGCCATATAAAAACTGCTTGAGAACTGGTTCACTTAGATCCTGCTTGAGCGATTAGTAATCAAGATTGATAATCAATATATGCCTTACTATCGACTACACAGGCCGATAAAAAGCATTTAGACTATAATGTACACCTGGACTAAAAGCGTTAAAGCAGCTTTTCATTTGAGTAGTAAAACATTTTTCTCTAGATATTATGGTTCATATTTCCGCAGAAGTTATGGATCTCACTTATTTTCTACCCTTTTTGGCTATTAGTTTTGACTTTGGTTTAGGCTCGCCCAAAACTCCTGTTTAATCACAGTTACAAATTCTGTCAGGAGAAAGTTTGTGTTTACCGTAAACGTTGCCGAGAAAGTTAAAAAAATGTCCAATAGCTTGTTTGCTTGTATGCGGATAAAGTGCGTTGCGCCTTCTATGTCGATAATTCTGGCTGCTTGCTTAAAAACGCCTGCATCCAATCATTTACAGCTTCCTTTTTCTTGCTTGGCGCTAGGACGGACAAGCGAGGACAAACTTGTCTGTGTCTTGACTGTCAAACTTGACTGCAAAAAAGGCAGCAGCGCGTCATTACGATCCGGAACGGCTATAAGTTGTAAGGCCTATAAGGCCGATGAGACTCGGCATCCGATCGCATCCGCTACCCGGATACAGATACTCGGAATTACAAATATCGTTCTAACGGAATAAGTACATTTCCCTCCGATAATGCCTTCATGCTTCACTCGCCACCAACAAAGAAATATCATTGACGGGGAATTTTCACAGGATGTCAAAATTAAATGTGGATTCTAACTTGCGCTTTTCAATCATTTGCTGAGGTAGAAAATCTCACTTAGGTAGAACAACAAATGATAATTGTGAAGCAGTGCTCTGCTTAGGCAGCTCCTTTGCCAAATTTTGCTAAGCGAAGCTAATTTAAAAATTGAAAGCCCGAAATCAACCTTTTTCCAATCAATATTTATCGGTCCAAAACGACTAATGAATTAAGACAAACTTTGATGATCAATCAAATTTTTGTCGCTGAATAAACCCAGAAAAACTTTGCGGAAAGGATTCAGCCTTTTTCATCCATAATGTCCGCTAAACTGTTTTCTATTGCATCCAAGTGCATCCAAAATGACTTATCCATACTGGGCACCGCAATGGAACACATGGTAGAGGAAGAGGAAATTACTCCTTTTACTACGCTCAAGTAGGCGACTTGGCTTGCTTAATCCTACACGAAGACTTCTCTTTTCTTAAGCAATCTTCGTCATTATCGTTATCTTACTGTACTTGCTGTCCCGTTCCTCCTTGCAGAGCGTACCGATATTATTGGGTCCTTCAATTTTGACATTCGCATCGAGAATTTCTTCCCCTGTCGAGTTTCAATACGCTCCGAAGCAGCAATTTGTCTTGCTGAAACTTTTACAGGGCCTAATCTTTTGCTAACTGTTACCGTCAGCAAAGGCACAACACAAAACACTTTTTTTGGTTCATTCCTTCAGGGATTGTTTGAGATTATCTCGGGTCCTCCAAAAGTTTCAGTCTAAGAAGTGATGAGTAATTCTCCGTGATAGATTGGGCGGATTCTGTTTGGATCTCCTCATTACTAAGACCTTAAATGTACCTCGACGAATCAACTTGACTTCCCGTAACCCATAAATGGTCGTTTCTTTCCCTCGCTTCAATTGTCATTGTCGTTTCATTACAACCCGTTTTGTGCCTCCAATTCGGGCAGGTTCTACCTCAAAATGCCACACATCCTGCAACCCTCTTCTTGGAAGAAATAAAATATTCTCTGTCGTAGAATAGGCATATCCTTATTGGCATTCTAGCTGGCTTTCGCTTTTCAGTTTTCCCAGAAACTGCTCTATTAGATACCCGTTCTTTTGTATAGATATGGCTTGTTGCCTATGGATAATTTCTAGACTAACAATTTGGAAAGCTAATTTTTCGACAAATAGTTCAGATATTACTGAATATTTGGACGTAAAACCCTTCCTCCATTTTTTTCTCGAATCGGATTAAATTGAACAGAATTAGGACAGTATTTTTGGAAAATTAAGTATAAAGGATAGTCTAGCACAGCAAAACTATGATCAAAAATCGGAGCTTCTTTCGGTACAGTCCATTTAAGCGACCATAACGAAGCCGTCAGTTCCCCGCCAGAAGCTCATACATCTTCGCTTTCTTGTTACGAAAACTTTGTGGGTGCTAGACTTCACTCCTGTAAACTCATTCGAACTCTTTTGCAGCACATATGTGACAAGCTCAGCAAAAAAAGCGAAAAACTACCTTAAATATGTAGGTATTACTTCGAGGAGCTGTCAGTTAGTAAAAACTATCATGTCAAATGTTTGTCAACAATGCACTAATTGCACTCTCCTACTCCATACAACGCAGTGAGCATAAGCAACGCAATGAGCATAACCTCTTGATACTTATTATCATTCCGTTTCTAATTTACTTTCGAGATGCACTCTCCTAGTAGCTAAAGGACTAAACTAAAGGAACCAAGCCAATGCCAATGTTAAAAACATAGATTCAAGTTTTCATACTACTCAGTGTCACTCATGTTGATCTCATATTTGCTTAAAAACTATTTTCCACTTGCAGCACTTGCAAAATTGTCCTGACTCCCAACTATAAAAATCTCGCTGAAATTGTTTCTGCTCCTCAGAATTCACTCATATGAAAACAGGTTTCAGGAAGGACTCCTGAAATTACAAATATTAGAACTATTACAATTATTTCTACAACTCTCTTCTACTCCTACTATGAAAACTACGACCCTGTTTCAACTACAACTACTCCTACTACTACTTCTACTACTACTACTACCACTACAACTACTACTATCACCACTGCTACTTTTGCTACAACTATAACTCCTACTATTAGCACCATCACTACATCTATAACTACTTCTTCCAATACTGCTACAGCGGCTACTGCTGAAACACCCAACGCTACTTCATACGCTGCTGCCTCTTCTAATGCTACTGCTTCAACTACTATGCTACGATTATTACTACTGTTGGGACTACCACTTTTTCGACTACTGATACGACTACTGATACTACTTCTATTACTACTGATACTACTACTTCTACTACTACTACCAATTCTACTACTACTACTACTACTACTACTACTACTACCACTTCTATTACTAATACTGCTCTTACAACGACTGCTACTACCCCCGTTGTCAAATCATGTACACTATTATATTACTTTGAATTGTAGTTTGTTTTTTTGTCCTTTATCATATCCCAAACTACAATTTAAAGGATAGCAACTGTTTTAAAACAACTTTCGTACTTCGTTTACATTCTCCAAAAAGTTTTGATTATCTCCGTAACAATCTTAAAAATTTAGGTTTCCTCGAAACTTTTGGTGTCACTTATACAAATCGAAAATGCAAAGCTGAAAAATCTGTACAATAGATTGTTACATTGAAAACTTTAAACATACGTAGACAGGAAGAAACTTAGTCAGGACCTTTCTCACATGACATTCGTTTTGAAATTCCCTTGTGACGACAGTGAAAAGGGGTCGATTGCCTTAAAGTTTTTGTGAATAAGGTCTGATAATCAAATTTGGTGTTTTGATTGGGATTTTCAAGTTGATAAAACTGACATAAAATCAATAACAGCTGAAATTGTTTTACAGGTAAATAAAAGCCACAAGGATTTCCCACTACAATACTATGTGAAATTGTTATCCTTGTTACGAATTTTCTTGTGGGAAAATAAGATAGTAACTTAATTTCAGCAGATAAAATTTTCCACGGAAATATCTTTCAACTTTATCCGAATTAAGAAGGATATCAATTACTCCTTTTCTATTTTTGTCATGTCCTCATCATATTTAGTTTAGATTCTGTATGTGAACGAACAAGAGATCCAATCTTCTTACCTTTTTACGTGATGAGTAAGTATTATCCCATGTGGGATATAATTTTACGACGAGAATGTGGAAATGTAGAAAGATGCTTGTTTTGTGTTGGGAACAAGCTTGGGATTTTCTTTCCCAACATACATTACATACATGTAAGAATGAATTCCATGCTACTACCCAACATATCATCAAATAGAAAAGAAGAAAATCTCATTAGCTTGATAAAATACAGCAAATTAAATTTTCGCATCACATTTCAGTTGGCATTGATTGTAAGAGCTGAACATCTTTTATTTTTTACAAAGGATTTTCTGGGTCTAACGTTCCGATCGTTATTAAATTTCTCAAACTTTTAGTCTTTCAAATGGAATTGTACAACAGTTGATTGATTAGGAATTAGTAGGACTTTTCGTTTGGATTTGAAAGATACAACTTTCAACTTTTGCGAATCAATTATGTGACCTTTGTCAAATTACGGAGCATTGGTGGATTGCATAATTTTTTGTCAATTTGATGTCTAGGATCCGTACACGTGCAGCTTCAAAGAACGACCAAACATTGAATGAATCAAGAATGATAGTGACGTCTTCACTAAGTCTAAATCAGATTATCCTTTTGTAAGAATTATTTATCATAGTCATTATTAAGGATCAGGTTGATTTTACTCATTTTGAGATCAGGATACGTTGACAACTGATCTTGAATCATGCGGTTTCCGAATCGTTTTCATTTTTTTCCTTGCGTTAGACAAATGGCCCCGCATTCAAGGACACCTTTTGTCCTGACAAAAGTCGATTTGTGGAACGAATCTTAAGGGTTGCACTGATTATGGATGATTGTGGTGACATAAGTGCTTAAAAGAGTTTTCTCGCTCGATCAAAAAGATTCTTAGGGCTTAGCCGAATAAGCTAAGCGTTGGTGGTGTTGTCAGATAATTCGGCTAAGATAAGACTCAAATATCAAAACAACGAGAAAAAATGCGATCGGCAATAACAAAATCGGTCCTCCCAAAGCTAGGGTCCTCCCAAATGAAATCAACAGATCCTAGCAACATTAAAGGCGGTAAAAAAAAGTTAATTTAACTGTCAATCCTGAAAAACACCATGAAAAAACTTCCATACAGGAAATAACCCTTGTTAAATAATTTGCTTAGAACAAAAGGACATAATAATTAATTTCCATGATATTGCAACATCAAAAGGTGTGATGAACCCAACGATAATCAAATATTAACAGCAATTGTTTATCATTTCTTTTTCATAATCCCGAGATTTGCTGTATCTTATGTTAAGATGCAGTTCAGTATTCTACATATATTTTGTATTTTCGGGGAGGCAGATGGATTTTTGTGTGAGGACGCCATTTGGTCCTCGTTAATGACTCAACTGCCGTCAACATGACTGCCGGGTACAGAAAATAGGTATAAGAGGTTTGATCAAAAAATACAGTGAATAATTTTTATTAACAAAAAAAGTAATACGCTTACAAAGTACTATACTTACAATACACTTATTCTAACGTTGACTCCACGACTGGAAGCATTTCTGGAAGGCATCTTTCGGAAGGGCTTTCAGCTGCTTGGTCGTGGCCCTCTCAATGTCAGCAATGGTGTCAAAGCGTTTTCTTTTAAGCACAGTTTTAACAGTTTTAAGGAGATCTATTGGTTTTCCATTGGGAACTCTGCATTTTGGTCGCAGGGTCTTAGCCATAGACCCAACTTTCATCAACATTTCATGAGCTTCTTTGGCATTCTTTTGCAACCTAAAACAAAACTTAATGTCAATGCGTTGTTCGAAATCCATGTTGCGCGGCGGACACGATAAACTCAACCTCATTCTAGCGGCTCTGGCAGCTGACTGACAAGTTCGAACGTGTTACAACTTGTCCCTACGTGTCTCAGCTGATCACGCCACTGGACAAATTGCAGCATATGGATGTAGCGTCAGCAGTTGCCGGTATAATCATTCATTCACCATATTTTTTATCTCACGTCATATATTAGCCTGCACCATCAAATTTATAAGAACATTTGATTGTCCTTAGACTTTATTTTATTTCAGTTTGTTGTTTAATTTTTATGTTTGTTAATAAAATACAGTTCTTTTGGGGGAGCAGTGAATCTTTTGCAATCTGACTCATAGTCCGAATCAGTAATTGTGAGTAAATTTTCTTAATAATGAAAGGTGATAATTTCTTCTATATATAAAAACCAGTCTAAGACGTCATAGTAATCCTTATCAGGCTGAGGACAAATACACGTCTCAGAGTCCTTGGCTATTCTCTTTTGAGACCAAGCTTCTTATTCACCTTATCAAGTTTCTTCAGGGAAATAAGCCATCACCAAATCGAGCTATTCTCCTCTTACGCAATCAGTTTAGTTATTTGGGCGGAGAACCTAAGGAGGAGTTTGTCAGGCTTGGATTAACCAGGAACACCATCTGATTCATTACATTTATTAATAACACCGAGTTCTATTGTTAGATATAGCATAGATTCACATCGGCAGTTTTTGCCTGCACAGAGTTTTTCTGTTTTCCGATGAACCATCCCATTCTCTTAGAAAAACCACAAAGATCCTTTTGCTGTAATCGCCTAGTTTCGGATTCCAATTCATGAGACAGATGTACACAAAAAATTGCGGACCATTTACAAAATCGCTGATGTTCTTAAGCTACTTTGATTTTCCCAGGAGTTGTTATGTCGGGGAAAGCGAAAGAGCTCGCTTATCAGGCACTCACTTCTGTTATCGCAAATCGTTTGTAGCTCTTTCCTCCTGAGGGTTTTATCTAGGTTCCTTTTAACTGTTGCTGATAGTTGCTGCAGTTTAGTAGTGTCTGGTTTAGTTTAATTTTAGACAGCTTGCGCTGGATCTTTTGAGGCCTTTCATTGTGGTTTCACAGGCTGCGGTAATCACAAAAAACATTTCGGCACCACTACCCTCATCCATTTTCTAATTTTCAGGATAGTTTAACGTTTCCTTCCCAGATTTAAAGTTAACCACCTTCGGGTAAGATTGCTATTATTAGACGAATCAGATAGTCGCCCGTCGTGCTTGACCTACAATGCCTCTGTAGTAATTAAAGTAACCCTGATCACACTGGATCTTGCTTCACTAAATAAAATTGAATAACGTGAATTTATTGAGCAACGGGTCCTGCGGCAGATAATAGAAGCGAACCCAGACGGGGACCAATCACGATTCCGATACAACTTTGAATTGTAATAACATTTTTGACGAGCCGGAGGTCTCAACGATTGTAACACTGCTGAAGTTGTAATGAGCTGGCCATGTGAATCGTATGGACGAACAACGGATACCCAAAAAGGTATTCGTTGGGAGAATTAAAGGACGGAAGCCAGTATAGAAACCGAGGAAACACTGGTTTAATTCTTTTAACGAAGAAGATTCTGAAATTGGAGGACGCTGTCAACGCAAACGAAGACCGTTAGAGCCGCTCACTGCCGGAAGCGAATGCCCAAGAGGAGCTACGAAGGAGAAGGAGAACTTCAATCATCTTGACATCATTGATAAAATTGACACTGACATAATTCTCGAATTATTGCTATGTCGGTTCCTCCTCTGCTAGATTTTAAAGCCAGCCAATTTTCACCAATCTGCTGTGGTTCAGATTTGCTTAAGCTCCAACAATCAATTTAGGTCGTTGTTCGAAGTGTCCGATCATCATAGCTTGGCAGTTGCCTGGATGAAACGAAAACTTTCCTTTTCAACTTGGAGAGCTCAAAGCATTCTCTTCCTGCCCGAAAATTTTTTTTTAGGCTTGAATTCCCAATGCAAGTGATATATTGTGATGAAAAAAACCGATAACAGTAATAACAGTAAATTTTGTAATACCTGTCTCAAATTAATCAATTTCATTCATGGCGTAACAGCCCAAGCCAGTCAGTAGCCTCCCGGATCAACATCTGTCAATCGTCACGCTTCTGCGATCTCTTTTATTTAAAAATAAAACAATGTGATAAATATAACAGATACTGCAATTGGTACCTCCCCAATCTAAATATTAATCATCATAATCCATGGCCCGACAGCTCAAACTGGGCCTTAACTTTCCGGTTCACCTCCTCCAATCGTAACGATTGAGACCCCTTGTTTTCCAATGGATCGCTCCCGACCAACTCCGGTTGACTGTATTTGTGTACCTTAAAATGGGATGTACGGAGTGAAAGGCTTTGTTTGCAGCGCTTATGTTGCGTCCAATCTTCTCCTTTTTGCGTCTTTTATTCGGTTTGCTCTAGGATACGCAGAGTTGTCAAAATAATCGAAGTTATAGTCTACTACGATGAGCTTTTGTAAGACTAGAGTGTTTTTTCCTCGTTTGAGTAATGTATTTTATTTTCACTTCATTTACTCGTAATCCGACTCGGTTCGCTACGGATTATGGAATCAAAATCCTTCTTTGGCATCTAAGATTATACCATAATATTGACATCTCCAGCATATACTATCAATAGTGTGGACTTGAATCTGATTGTTTCATCGGTTTCAGCTGTTGTCCTTCTTATGACTCAATAATATCGAGCATTTCGACAAGTCTATTCACTTATTTAAGCCTGAGAAGCCTTTTGAAGTTGTCCGTTAGTTCTCCGTTTACCTTGCCCTAGGACGCCGTGTTGATCATTGTAACTTTGGCCATGCGAAGAAGTTTTTCGGAACAAGAAAGTCACGCGTTATTGTGTACAGTACATTTCTGTCGTTACTGATGTATGCTTGCTTAAAGGATACAGACTGGTAATGCTCATCGATGTCATATTAATTTTTTTTTTTATGACCTTGTATGACGTAAGTAGTAACAGAGCTCTCGTATAATTTTTACAAATAAATATGTCTTCCTTTTTGTGACAAGGCAAATGATACTTTTTTCAAATGTCCGTTGATAACCTCTCTCTCCTAGCTGTCGAAAACACATTTGACATTTCTCTTCTTGACATTTCTGCTGGGACTCCATCTTTTCTTGGATTCCTGGATCTATTCCTATTTTTTGTGAGCTCGATTGCACTTCCGAAAATGGTGCTGGACTATCTGTTAACCTGCGGAGCTGGTATCTTGGGGTAACATTTCTTTCTTGTTTTCAGCTGTTCAACTTGCGTCATCGAACATCGACCTTAATAAAATAGTGGTCCAAATCACAGACAGCTCCACGGAACGAACATGCGTCGAGAATGCCGGTAGCTATTCGCTTTTGCCTGAAATCGTCTGAGAATGCCCATGTCCCCTTTTGTATATCTCGAAGAGGAAATCATGTTGAACTTATTATACAGCATTGGCTGGTAGCGAAGTAAATCAGGCGTTTTCCATGGCCGCTGGTCTCTGCGTCAAAGCTCCAATTTTTCGTCCCCATACACGCGGTTCCTCAGTATTAAAATCAAAAATAAAGAAAAATTTTAAAGACGTTTCTTGTTCAACTCGCATATGATCAGTGACAATTTCTTTGAAAATGTCGATCATGATGAAAAGTACTCCAAACCCATGACTTCCTTACGATTTCCTACTTCCACCTCATCAAGAGGTTGACCCAATGCAGCTGGTCCGTTCAATGTTTACAAGCCAAATAATACTCTTTCGCTAGTCTTCATGTAACTGCTGCTCTGACCATATTTTACAAATCAAGCAGGAAAGAGGAGTACCTAGATGGGCTGCTCTTCTCTGGAGGAGGAGGAGTTCTGCTAGGATTCTATCTACTCCAGGAGCCTGAGTTTTTCTGAGGTTAGGTATTGCTCCTTGTGAAGGGTAATTTTTTTTGAAGTATAGAACATTAAAATGAAATCAAATACGGATATGATGAAATTCGGAATTATCTTTTATAGTAAAAATCATTCTCTGCAATATTATATTAAAAATGATTTCTGTCATGTGAGCGTGTGCAGGAAGTTCAAACGACAGGTCCAATTTTCGACTACTCTAACGAATAATCCAGGCGATATCTCGCCAATAACGCGACGAATGTTGCCTTCCAAATGGTCAAGCGTCTTGAGTTTGACGGTGGTGACGAACGATTTGACGTACGCCCACAATAAATAGACCAACGGTGTGAAATTACAACATTGTATACCAGTTTACAGGTTCAAAACGAGAAATTTTGCACTCATCAACTGGTTTCTCCACTAAATCGATGGTTGCACAAGCTGTATGACATGACGTTCTATTCAGTTGATACCAGTGGTCCCTTGCATTACGCCAAGTCGATCTTGGAACAAGAAAGTCATTGATCATAACTCTATAGCGGTCAGCATTGAATGCACTGTTATTCCCAGCAGAATATTCGGAAGACACATGGACCAATGACTCAACAGTCCTATAAAGCAGACCAAACTGTAACTTGGTTAATGGAATTGGTTGTTCTGATGGATGATTATTTTGGCTAGAACCGTTTTTTTTGTTGCTGATGATTTGCTGATGAAACGGTAAACTACACTAACCATAAAACGCATGACAGCTGTCACACCCTACGTAGCATTAAAAAGTGTCGACTATTAAAATTCTATACCTTCAAAAAACACCCTTTAAGTCGTCTTTGTTGATGATCAGACTTTGGCCCCTTTTCCTGTTTCTGGAACGTTCACATCTTTATTTGTTATTGTGAATAGCTATTTTAAATATTGTAGCCATCTGTTTTTGATTTGAACTGAATTAACTACGATTGATTCTTGGTTTCCTTTGCAAAGACTCGTTCGCGGCTTGAAGCATTCTCTCAGTTATTTGATAGAGCACCCTCTAGAATCATTTGATCCTCACCTCCAACAAGTCGTTCTCTTGATACGAATAGAACAGACCCTTTCGTTGCCGGGTTGAAAATCGATGGCAACTTCCTTGAAAATGCTGTTCACGAGAAACTGCAAACTCATGACTTCCATGGGATTTTCCGGTTTCATAAACGGTCTGTGTTAACATGTTGAACACTTGAAATTGCCGCACCATCTGGTCTCTTGCACTGTGAGCTTGTTGATTTAATACTTTCATACTTCATCAAGGATTTGGCGCGTGTTATTCCTTGGTGGTTCTTTGACCTATCGTTCCAAGTTCCCAATAATTCGTTCTTAATTTGTGCAGGAAGTCGTTACCGTTTTTCAAGTTATATCCGAGGCTGTTGTCCTAGTTCCATGACTGTTGACATTATGGGAAGGGTTGTCAGCGTTCCAACTTAGGCCGGCCTCCTTTACACAGGCATGTGATGGTCATCACGCACGTGCCGTAGCACGTAGTAAACATAGTTATACAAAGGACTTGTTGGGCGACTAACTCGTAAAGTCTACATATTTTTTGACATACGCTTTCGCATCGCAAACGACAAGATTAATAATGTTAAACTCAATTTCCAAATGCATATCTCATTTCTTCCCGACCCCAAAATGATTTTGTGTATCTCCTTTTCATTATCACCACGGGTACCAGCAGCCTCTACCCCTAACCTAGACAACACAGACTAGGCTAGATCCAAAAATTGTTTTTTAAGTTCATTCTAATGATTTTTTTCAAGATCCATCTTCAGTGACCAAAAATTTCAAAGAATACTATCGCGATATAAGTCCTTTTTTCTTATCTATTACAATTTATCGCGTACAAGTAATGATAGCATTAAATTACGCCGGAAAAGAAAGGATTTTATCACGGTTTCAGCTGCTTCTACCAGCCTTTACATTATGCTAAGTTCCATAATTTCGTAATTTTATACTGGATATTCATGAAATAAAAAAAAGAAATATTTCATCGAAACAGAAATTAATTTACCGCCGCAATCAATCTCTTTGTATTTCGGATCAAAATCTTAAAATCTTATCTTGAAATTACCTTCACAGCAGAATAATAACCAGAATATGAAAATTAATCTAAACTTCACTGGAATTTCTCAGACTTTGCGCATCTCCATAAATATTACGTTGAAGAAAAAACATAACAACCAAAAAAAAATCAAGAAATTTTTGCCTCAAGAAATTTATATTAATTACAGGACCCGTGCAATAAGCTTCGTTTTACACGCCAAACCGTTTTGAAATATTTCTATCCATTATGAAGCAACCGTCAGGAGCAGCCCTTCGGCTATTTGGTAAAAGTTTATATTTCATTTGCATTATTCATTAAGTACAGGATTTTTTTTTGCACCTCCTCCGTTTCATCACAATTCAATTATGCAATAAATCCTTTGACTTGAAAGTTATATGAGGAGTCGGTTGCATCCTTTAATTTAACAAAACGACTTTAATTATTCTTTCATTATTCGAAGGGAAAGCTTGGGGGCATTTTTTTCGTGAATTTTAATTTAAACACTTGCTACTTGGTCAGGATAATAGTTTCAGGGACACTGTTGCCTCCAAACTATTTCTTAAAGACGAAAATTCCGAATAGCCATAAAGATTCTAAGCCAAAAAGAAAATTTGACATTGTGGCTTGCATTTATAGTTAAACCCTTGGATATTCAGCGGTGATCCTTTAGCGAATTCGAAAGTATTTATCCATAAAAAATTTCACAAAGTTATCAAAAAATTGTAAGTCCAATTTGATTCATCCTTTTACATGAAAGCTCGTTTTAATATTCAAATCGATTTCACCCGACTGTGTTCACGAAAACGTATGCAATTTCCAAACATACATAACATTTTTCACAGTTCCACCTACTTATCAGGCACCAGGTAAAACCTCAGCATATACTCACGTGAAAAGTTCACTTCCATTCCCAACGAGTACACTTTGAAAATGTTACAAATAGCTGAACGCCAACAAGACTAAAGTGGAGAAGCAGATAAATAATGTGCATTCTTGCATCCCATTAGTTTCAGTCAAAGGATATCGATTAGTTCCGTAAATATTGTGTTAAGACTTCAGTGTTGGAGTTTAGAGTGACCCGTGTTCTATATGAGGATTTTCCTTACAATAGCACAAGATCGAGTAGAGCCGTTGATAAAGGATATTGAGTTGTTTTAATCGATAGAACGTGACAGAGTAGTTATTGATGTTTCTCTAACAGACCAGATCATCTCTGCATACTATGTAGATTTTATAGTATGAATGGAGGTTGAGCAATGATTGGACAATTGAAAAACAATTTGTTTAGCATCAGGATATGCAATCAGGTCAAATAAAGTCGAAGTAAATAAATCGAGCTGACTTTATTTGTTTTGAACTTGTATTGTCATTTAAGTGTCTTTAGGAAGAGAATGGCAAGAAGATCCTTGAAATGTCCACAGCCTGACTGAATTGAATAATCCGTTTTTCGTTTAATAGGAAATGCGGTTTGATTGATAGGTTTTCAAAAGAACCTTTATTTACGTCAGCCAGATTGGTTTGGTTATAAATAGGCCCTTCACCCTTTTTTATGCGGTTCCTTTCTCGGGATTTGTTATGGACAAGCACGTTCGAAAGGAAGGAATTGTTATGTCGCTTCAACAAGAGTTATCCGACTGCTTAGGATATAATCATGGATGAAGCTTTTCTTTTACAGATTTCCCAACTTATATGGGAAATCGAGGCTCGTTTGCATTGTCTATTTGTTGTATTGAAAATCGTATATCTTTCTGGGCACACTTTTGACGCTGCTGTTATCCTTTTTGTTGCAGCGTATAGGTGATAATTAAATACGATTTGAGACCAGTCTACAACTAGAAGGTTATTCTTCTCTAGCTCGATGTTTTACCTGATCTCTTCTATGTCATAAGCCTTTGAACCCAGGATAACCAGTTTAGCTGGGTTGTTTCCCTACAAAAATCACAATCATCAAACGGCCAAAAAAATCAATTTATACTGGTCAATAAATGAGTCAAAGTATACTAGTGCTCCTTAAGTAGATTTGCCTTGATGTTAAAAGTCCTTGCCTCAGCACCTGTATTTACAACTTTGGGATGATTCCTCTTTAAGAGCGTCATCTCATACTTCCAAGCAATACAAGACCAAAGATATACTAATTATTGGTCGCCTTATACTCGAGATTGGTCCCTCATTGTGGGTGTTCGAGGGTGGGTTTTTTGGGACCATTCGTATCAGCGGTATCTGCCATTGTTCTTATTTAGTTAGAAAGCGCAACTTCGAATCAACCTTCACGCTTGGATATTTGCTTGAATCCTTCAACTTAACAATGACTTTCTTGACGACTTTGACTCTGTTGGCAATGACAGTCATCACCGCTTGGATTTCGAAATTGGAGGACGCGGTCGATTGACCAAGATAGCTGGAGGCGCTTGCTGCAGGTAGAGGAAGCTGGAAAGGGGATTAATTGCAACGAAAAAAAAGGAGAAAAGGCCCGATTTCTTTGTTTAAATAACGACCACCATTTTTTCAGCGGTGGACAAAACGATGGTTTGGTCATTCATGCGTGGTTTGAGGTACCCTTACTTAGACATCCGATTGATAATTTTGCTACGCATCTGCAAAGCCACCCAAATGGGACGCATGCAAAAGCTGCGTCGCGATCAATAGTCCTTTCCAAATTAGTCTATCTCTTTCTCTCTTTCTCTCTTTCTCTCTCTCTCTCTCCCTCTCTCTCTCTTTACGCTATTATAATAAGCTTCCAGCAATGCAGCTAACTCATTAGTCTACCTACGACTTGAATGGTCCTTTCCAAGTTCACCTCTCTCACTCTCTCTCCCTCTCTGCTGATCTAATAAAAGAACTAACTAAGTGTCATTTCACAGGCATTAGTACCGACACGCAAAAGATGGCTCTAAGTTTCTTCTACTTCCTTGGTGATCATCACAAGGTTCACCTCAGCATTAAATAGACTGATAAAAGCAATCAATATTAGAATAATGTTTTGTTTGTGCTGATGAAGTGAAAACTACGCCTCTGCCACCAGAATTCTTACATGTTACCTTATTTCAATCAGTTATTTGTCAATCGGTCTAAAGGTACAATTAAGCTTATATGGACTGCTCTATCTTGGATGTAGCCAATTACGTTAGTACCGCCAATTAAACGTGCTTCGAACACTCAGTAGTTCCCTTTTCTAATAATGAACATCTGAAACATCCTCAAGTCCCTATTAAAAACTGATAATTTCCATAATCAGTGTATCCAATAAGACATCATTTATTTTTGAACATGAATGCTTTCAAAATATCAAATGATGTCACATATCTTACGCACAATATACGAAAACTATTTCAAAAACGACCCTTTTTTAATGGAAAAGATCGAATAAATTCGTCTTCATACAATAAACGCCCGAACGGGTGGAGCTACATATTGAAATCATTTTTGATCAACATGATGAGACCATTTTTTCGAAGCAATCCATCAATCGCTTCCTTTCCGTTTTGACAAATGCACAACATTGGAAATTCTGCTCATCTGGATCTTGAGCTGTCGATTGAAACACCGTGTGTCCATTATGTCCAGTGTCAGTTTGCCCAATATCGTTGGAAAACATGCTTACTCACAAGGATACTATTGAGAAATTTCTCCAAGCAAAGCAAACAATAAACGACGCTTAAGACCAACAAAAACATTGGAACCATGCTAGGCAAAACTTGACGGTACACCTGAATATGAAAGAATGTAATTTGACAGATTTTCTAACCGAAATCAGATTCCAATACCGTATTACCTGTCAAACTCCTGTGCTTTGAATCATTCAGCGTAACCTTTTTTCAACAATTACATGACATGATGGAATAAACCTTTCCTATTCTGTCACAAAAACAACACCTGAAGGTACCAACCCAATGCGGGCATAATTTTCCTCGCTTGCTTTACTTTGCCCGAAACTTCAATTCCAGCACTACCGCTTTATACACATACGCTGTGATGTTTTCAGTTTGTGACGAGATATCAATTTTTTTCAAAAAAAGCTGAGACGCAACAATGACAAACAAAATAACATTAAATAAAATTAGTAATAAAATTTTCACTTCCTGATAAATTTAAAACAGTATAAATTTAATTGTGCGTCCATTTTGACAAGCAAGGGAATCCGTAGAAATTCATATTCTACTTAACGTCTTTTTCGACAAACAGAACACAACGCGAAGTGCCGAAAAGAGATTTGACCAATTCCGAAATTAGATGACTTTTTCACAGTACAATAAGAAAACATGTGCTTGATTATAGCTGTCAAAGAGCGAAAATAGTTTGATAAAATTTTAAATTTGTATCTTCATTTGACAATGTTTCTGGATCCTCATGGTACTTTACTCGGGTCTTATATTGATTTCTATGTTGAATATATGAGCATCCAGAAACGCCTGCATATGTCATTTCTACAAAGAACACAGTTGAAAATGTCTTATTCTTTGACAGTTATGGTTACATGGAGCATAATGATGGTAAACCTAGTTGTGTTACTGAAGTTGTTGTGAAGTTGTGTTACTGTGAAGTCTTCATCACACAAATATCTTGGCCGAAAGAACAACTTGTCAGAGCATATCCCTCTTTCTTTTCAACCGAGCTTGGGGACGGCTTTAGCGAAATTATGTTGCTATGGATGACAGGAGCCACATGTATACCCTGAATCAAAATGTCAAAAAGTCGAGCTGTGTTTATCAACTTTATGAGATATATGTACATGTGTGCAAAATAATATCACGACTGCTAGACTAGATACATTAAATTTTCAAAAAGCAATTTGGTTGTAAAAGATATTTCATAGTAAAGTCATATGTAGACATGTATAGCAAAGTTCAAAATTTCTGAAGGTTCACTTGAAGAAAATATTTATTAAATTTCATTATTTCGTAAACATGCCCGGAGTGCCCATTGCAAAATACTGCATTCTCTTTTGAAGTTTTTAAAGTTCAATTTAAGATTTTATTAAAAAAACAGGCCTTATAAAAAAATCGAATTTTGTGGTTTTATTACGTCAATCGGATAATATTTTGGCACTCGGATATGGTGTTGAGGCTTTTTATCCTTGCAATGTTTGTTTTTTTTTTCTAAATTTACTCACCAGCGAACTCTACTGTATCACATTCCAATCTTCGATTAGTTAGCAACATACTGAACATTAGTCCATATATTCTCGATACAATTTATGTTAGGAGATTAACTAGGCCAGTCCATAATGTGACCTCTGTTGAATGAAATCTGAGACCTAGCTAAACGGCTGTTATGTTTCAGATGAATATAATTTGTTGGAACCTATTTCCAGGACACATTTCCTCTTGCGTAAGGAAATAGCGCTCTTTTCAAATTTGCGACCATTTCTAGCTTAACCCAAAATAAAGCATCTGTGAAATAATAGGACCTAATTGTTTTTGTTTTTTTGAATTTAGCTCCTGCATGTTTCGCCGGTTTCGAAATAAAATGTGGATCTTGCCAAGAATGTGTTGATCTTCTGTACTATTGTCTCCTTCGAGGACAATCAAAAAAACTATTTTTGATGCAGCAATCCAAAGAATATTCCTCCATTTGGAAGCACGCTGGTCCTTGTGATTAGGTAGAAATTAATTTTCAACAGTGATGTCGTCTTTAACTATTTAGAACTCTTCTGATTGCAGAGAAATTAACATAATATTTGGTGCCCTGTCGTTGCTCTCAACTTGTTGATGCACAAAAAGGGCCTTTCTGAACAAACCAAACCATAATGTTCAAGAAAAAAACACTTCATCAAACTTGCCTGCCTTGATTAATGTTTAGCACAAATTATAGGATAGTTTTCGTTTGGAAAATTAACTTCACATGACCATTCGAACCACTATATCGCCCACTTGAACTGCGCCCTGCCCTTGACATACACAAATGTCATTCTTATGATATTTGTTGACGTTTCCAGAAAATGGTGATGTAAAGCATTTTGTGAGAACTTCATCTTCAGGAAAAAACGTCCAGATGTAGTACGAAATGAGAAAGGATATACTTTGAACGATCAAAACACACGTCAAGCTGATGTGAAATTAGCAAAACAGCAAAATGTGTTCCTTCTCAACTGCAGTTGAAAACATAAATCATAAATCAACTTTAGCACAAAATTGTTTTCTCGGTACAGGAGCAAAATTTTTTGACAATTTATTTGGATTTTTCGAAATAATTCTAAGCACAGAAATGCAAAATTTGATGTTTGGTTCAATTATCCAGGTCCATCGCACATGCCAAAAAAGTAACTGTGTGATGTGTCCAGTGTATTGGACGTGTTTGCCTTCCTTACGCCTCGTTTAAAAATCTCTTCGCTTTTTTCTTATTTTTGACTTAGTTAGACTATCAGCGGCAGCTTTTTCAAATTGTACTTATCTCACCATTGGTTTGAATGCGTTTTCAATCCTGTCCCCATATTTCTAAGATATTTCGATGACATGCATAAGTTAACCCGAAATTTGTCAGGTTTTTGGTAGAATTTTAAGTGTCGAGTCTACATCAGGAAAGGAATTTCTTGTATTTGATTCCGCAAATTAAAGTAATCCACCCAAACTTTGTTTTTAGGCAGACAAATTCGACATATTAATGCTATGAAAAAATAAATTTGTTTCCACTTCAATAGAATACGATGAACTGTCAAATCATGCTCGATAGATCGACTTTAAAATAAATTTGACTTGAGTGCTGCCATAACCACGTAATACTAATTAGCGCTTATAATGTCGGCTGACTTTAGCATCCCAAGTCATAATAAAACGCTTCATAAAAAGTACATAAAAGCTGGTCGATATCATTTCATTTATAAACAATCAACCATAGCCTTGAAATTTAAAGGACGATGGAATATCCTTTGACATCTTAACATTTTTTACTTGGGTACATGCTGTGTACACACTCAGTATGTTCTTTTGTACTAATATGTATGATAAATGAATTTCTGCAACAAGAAGATATATTATGAACTTAAAAAGCGATAATGAGTACTAGGAAGCAGCAAGGAACGAACATTATTCTGACAAAATCTCATTGCGATGTCTTTATATTTTCTGCTGAAGGAAACATAGGACTCAGTGCCTTGCCTGGTTTCCTAGAGCGGAAATTGTATTATTATTTTACTATCGTGACAATGCCTTGGTGGGGGTTTAAGCTTTATAGTTGTATAGTAGTTGTACATAGTACAGAATTTGCGTAAATAAGGGATGTTACTATACACACACAACATACGCATTTTCCTTTCATACAAATCCCACGCAAATCCACCAAGGCCAAGTTGTGTGAGAACTACCAATAACATCTATGCTGTAATGAAACACGTTTTGGAATTTCTTTGCTAAACGATCCCCTAATTATTACCAAGGTAATCCTAATAGAAAATGGCAGGAGTATTATTCTGATGTGGAGCGGAATCTAATACAACAACGTGATTACATCTCAGGAATAAGCCAGGGGTAATTTGTTTTCTATGCAAATTTAAATGATACCTCATAAAAACGCAGGATACAAATCTGTGTACTTAGCCAGGATAGTCGTAAACAAATGTAAATCATTAAGTTGTTAACAAATAGAAACACCTCAAACATTCCCCGCGCCATTGTCCCGATTTCATATCCCATGCGAACTAAAGCAATTTCCCGCCGAATTGTTCGGTCTTTTTGCATTTTAATGGCAGCATCTTGAACATTCGTTTTTCGTGCCCTTGTGAATTCACTTCGGGAACAGAGGCAGACTGTTCACATTTTTCAGTAAACTCAATTAAGTAATTAAGTCGAAAATTTATTACAGTCGAAATAGTGGAGAAAGACTTCCATCTAAAGCAAAGAGCATCGTTGAAATGATCTTAAATGGTCCGTTACAAAGGCGTGAACTTGAATACAAATCGCTTCATTTTCAACTTCATTTGGCAGTGAATTGAGATGGACGTAGTCCTTTTCGTGCATGCACTGAACGGAGTGTCGTTTTATTCTGCAAAAGATACTTTCGTTCATTCTGAATTTGCATAGAACTACCAACTGACTAGCACTATGTCATTGCTTGGTGAAAAGTCTCTTGCAAATTTGTATTTCAAGGAGTAGAAAACGAAAAAAAAGGAAGCGAATGATGGAATTGAGATCAAGTGCTCTATTCCTTCAATTGCTGATAAGACTACCAATAGCTGAATTTTATTTTGTTTGTGGTAAAGGCAGGGGGAAAACCGCAAGAAGTTAATGTTTTGCGTTATTTGATCGTAAAGTGAAGTGTAGAAGTACTGTGATCAAAAAGTCAAGGCGCAAACATTAAATTGATAGCTCTAATCCTTGTATTTAAGAGTAGTCCTGGTTTTTTTTTCGAGAACCAGAGTGTTGGCCACTAAATACAAAAAAAATATAAATGATAACACCTTCTTTTGGAACATAACTTAAGTCGATCGGTCGACTGTCGAGAGATGGCTCTGGCGTTTATAATTGTTTTATAGTGACAGCTGCTTCTTTAAGGACAACTGTCAATATCATTCGCATTATTGTGAAGGAAGACTTTGAGACATGACTCGATGAAGATCCGATTTAAATTCAATTAAACTTTGAGATATCTCACAAAATAGTTCATGACACATTGAGAACCATGGGAACTATTCAAACGTAAGGCAACTTGAACTGAAACCGCGAGACATTAAAAGGCGATTTTTTTCTTGTAAAAAACTGATTCAAAGCAAAAACCAAACGATGTTTTTTTTGTATTAGATTGTGGCCTTGTAGCAGAACTAGACATTTAGCGCAACCACCATGATTTATAGATCATGCGACGAATCTGGTTTGACTTAACGCGTGAGAAAAATTCAAAAACGCTCAAGTTGAAATGTACTAGTCCGTACCTGCTCGACAGTATCCGGTACACTTCTACAAAATTCGGAAAAGCAACTGGCGACGATGGATAATACTATGGTAAGGGTGGTCTTTCTTAAATTTCGAGCAGTAGTCCGTTTCACTCTGTTCCATCCACTGCTAGACCGCATTATAAAGGGTGCGGGAGCTTTGCCAATCACGACTTTATGTCTTCAATGGCTACCGAGCGTTTCACAGGCATGAATCGAGCAAAAATATTACAAAACATTGACGGGAATAAATCGACATGAAGTAACGTGATTATCTGGAGTACCCGCCTCAAGAAGGCCCAATCTCACGGTCTCTAAAACAGGGATAAGGTTCTAGTAACCCCAGTTGAGAACCCGCCACACACTGGTGGGTGCGCTATTCTCCTTTCTAGCCACATCGCAAACCACAAACCACCACATTTTGGCCAGAATAGGCTCCCCACCTTATCAAAGGGATAAGGTTCTAGTAACCCCAGTTGAGAACCCGCCATACATTGGTAGGTGCGCTATTTTCCTTTCTAGCCACATCGCAAACCACAAACAACCACATTTCAGCCAGGATAGGCTCCTCACCTTGTAGTGGGCTGACAGTAACCTGTCATGGGATCCCCCTGACCCGTGGTACAGATTAAATTTCTGTTCAGGTTTTCGTGGCACTCAGCCAGAATGCCACTGCCAATTTTCGCTCCCAACTGCGATGGGTTAGTGGCCCAGCCTCGAGTCCGTAGGAACGGCACTCCCCTAAGATAGACAGACCCGGTTAACCGGAACTGCGTATACCTCTGCGGTTACACCACAATAAACATACACCAACATATTTTAAATGTAAACAGTTAAGACAATCATAGCCACCAGACACTTCTAGAATGGATAAAGCTAACCAAAGACAATTTAGAAAATAGGGCAAGTTCAAGCTAAGATCAATAATAATAACAATTAAAAATAACCAGACGACATCCACCTAGGAGGTAGTGGCAATCGATGCGTCCCGGACTGTGAGTTGGCACCTGACGATAAGCGGCAGGGGCGCGTGCTCGAAACCAGCTTGAGCTCTTTCCACCTTTCTTTCTAATCACCTTATGGCACCTATGACCCAACAGAATCGCCAGTTTCATCCCTAGTACAGAGCAGCAGCCGCCTAGCAAGAGCACGCCGAGCATATGCGTTAAGACACCTGAAGCGCGTGCCATCTCATTTGAATAAGTCCATGCTATATGTTCTACGTAGGTCAGCATATGCTGGACACTCAAATAGCACATGCTACAAGGTTTCACTCTCTGCACCACAGCTTTGATAACATGCAACATTCACTAATCCACGTCTACACAACCAATGATTCATGCTACCATGCCCTGTCAACAAGAATCCCAAACCTAGACAGTAGTCCAGGTGTGAGACCCTGGTTGCTGAGAGGACATCCGGCACCCACATGTAGGCCGTACGTCCACGGAGACTTTCACTCCGCCTGGTTTGCCAAGTAGAGACCACGCCATCCTCCAACATGGACCGAACGCTGGAGCGACTCTAAAATCTGTGGTCAGCGTCCCGTTACCACTCATGCTCACCAATGAGGAACCCCTTCCGCAACCTGAACGCCAGTCCTCGGCGGATGATTTTCAGGTCAAGTAGTGGAACCCCCATTAGTACCAGCATGGCGTTAGTCGAAATCGTACGGCATACAGACAGGCATATGAGCAGAACGACTCTCTGGCATCGCATGATGAGGCTTCTACCAGTCGCACTCATAGCACTCTCAAGGAATACTGGTGCACCATAAGTCGTACAAGCGACCATATATTACCTTGAGAGCTCTTCTCCTAAGTCCCCAATATTTCCTATATAATCTACGCATCATAGAGGCTAGGTTCGCGAGACGATCCTTCAGGACCTTGAAATGGGGCCAGAAGGATAGCCTTTCCCCCAAACGAATTCCCAAGTATGCGACTGTAGTGTCATACTTGAGATCTCCTCCCTCGTAACACACCCACGGTGGGCGACTTAGGCTAAGTGTACCTTTCAGAAGCATCATTGATGTCTTCGGTACAGAGACCGTCAGCACTACACTTTTACACCATTGCTGCACCATGTACATATACCGCGTGCCCTTAGCTTCCAGTTCAAGAAGACTTCAATCTTCTACTAGTATAAGTAGGTCATCCGCATATGCACATGTGTTGCAAGCAGCAGAGAGCTCAGCTAGCGAGTAATCCATTACAAGATTCCATATAAATGGAATCTTCTGGAATCTCCAATGGATCCCTACGGGCATCCTCTCTGCCCTGGCACCTCCACCTTCACCCACAATCCTTAGACGAATGCGCTTCTTCCCGAGAGCTCCTCCAAAGCCCTAACTCCTTACAGCAAAACAAAGTTAGCTTTGCTAGGATCGCTGGCCGGCACAAGTGGTCAAAAGCGCCCTTGAAATCAATGAAGATTCCAAGAACATACTTTTCTTACTTTTTACATACTTTTCTTTTCTTTTGAACTTACATACTTTTTTACGCATCACTGGTACAACGCCCCATACGGAAACCGGACTAGCTATCCGACAGACTTGCCGACACCAACTCATCCAATCGTCGGACCAAGACCTTCACCATAACTTTCACAAGTCATTGAAGAAGGAAAATGCCCGTATAGGAGCTTGGGGAGGCTGGATCCTTGTCTGGCGATTTCAGCAGTACAATTAGCTAGACAGTAACAGGGAATTGCGTCAAATGTCTAAGGCGGTCGTCCTTCAATTAGAGGCAACCCTTCCTTGCAGTGCACAATTTTAAGTCTAAAAGATCCAGATGGATCACGAGTTGAAGTTCGTAAATAGTACTGAATCGCTTAACATCGCTTTCACAATAGTTAGCCAAAATTTTTTTCAACAACATTTGTTTGCAGATTTGAGCATTTTCACATTACTAGGTACATTTGAAAGCGAATTTGCCGTAACCCGAGTTAATATGTAGACTCATTCATCAAACGTCACTCGGCATGAGGATTGATCAAGCCGTACTTGTCCTTTGATTCAAAAAGTCGCGACCTTCCCGTTGTTTCAGAGCGATACATAAAGATAATTCCCATGTTTTCAATTCAAAGCATCCAATATTTGGTTTGGTTTGATCTAAGCACCACAAAAAAGTAACTCATTACACGTCTAACCTATTCAAATTAATTGTTTATTAACCTCTTCTTAAAGAATGTAGGTCCTAGCAGTAGTTTAGTATATAAAGTATATATTCTTCTTATGAAGAAGCGCATCATTGATCACTTGGCGGCGCAGACGAAGGGGGATCTCTCTGACGGCAATCCTCTTCCTTCCCATTCATCCGTGCTGAAAGACGGATTTCCTTTAACCAGAAGGCGCCACCAGGCGACAATTTATGAGGCCCAGTCCGAAATAATGTGGTAAACAGTTCCAGACTAGGTTCTCGGTGTGACAGGGGAGGCAACCTCCCAACCATAAAAAAATTGAAAATAAGGTACATGAAGTCGAAGTGTTTAATGTGGACACCTGCCTTGTTGGCCCAATTCCACGGTCTCCAGAGACGGGCTTGAAACAATGAGTCAACCAATAACCACAAGATCTGAAACACATTTCAGTCCAATGTCCAATGTTATTTGAGCATTCTAGATTTCCGAACAAAATTGGTGAATGCTCACCAAACTTTCTAGCTTTTCGAAACCACAACTACCACTTTTCAGCCAAGTAAAGGCTCTCCACCATGTGAAGACTGAGTGAAACCTTTCATGGACGTCCCTCCAACCCATGATCGAGGTAACCCTCTAATCAGGCTGCGCTTTTCTGCAGCCCGAAAAAAACTCTCTGTTTTAATAACACGGGACTGATTGCTCTTTCTCAAGTTTCGGGTGCGTGGAATAAAAGATACAATTTAAGCACTAGAAAACAACAAGCTGAGCCAGAGACCGATATATGCGTAACATATTGAAAAATATTCACGAACAGGTTCGGTTCCACTCACTTCAGTTTTTGGAGTATCTTTGTACACTCACAGAACTTGGAAAACTAGATTCAACAATGATTCAATAGGATTAGGTCCTTGAGTTTTTGGGGTTTTTTTTTTGAAAAAAATTCGCCAGTGGCTGCGGGTTGTGTTGGTCCCTGTGCCAGTTACCTACTACAGATGGCAATACACTAGAACTTGTGGAAGTCCTTATACTTAAAAGAAACTGAAAAAAAATGACTTAATCCTATCCATATCATATACGGGAGGATACAATTAGACTTTTAAACACCACCCAACGATGTCTGCCTGCGAAGCGTTCGTTTGAGTTTTTCTGAATTATATATAATATTATCACCTTGGTTTGAAGGTATTATAATGATAAAGTCCAACTATATGTCACAACAGCCAATATTTTGCCGTCTTCTGGGGCATCGAATTTGAACAAATTAGGCAACTTCAAAACACAAGTTCTTCGTGGCAGAAAATACATTATTGAAATAGATAAAACTTTAAATGACATTTGATCGTCCACGTGCCCTACATTCTTTCTTCCTTCCTTCTTCACTACATTCTATTGTTTTCTCTGTGTCTCAAAGGGAAAGCTACTTTTCTATTCTGTACGCTTCTCTCCTTTTTATTCTCTCTCTCCCCCTCTCTGTCCCCTCTCTCTCCTTCTCTCGTGTTCTTTCATATCTTCCTCCTTCTCTATCTTCATTTATTTCTCTCACCCCATACCCTCAAAATTCAAAAGGCAACTAAAAGAGCTAGACCTCTACTCACTGTACACTGTTTATCTTAATACTATCCGATATTAATACTGAAAAGGAAGAAAATTTTTCAGAGAAAATGAATATGATTCACATCCTTTTGAAATTCAATAGTCAAAGACTGCAGATCTTCAAGGAGTTAAATTTTATTCACAAAAAACTGAGCGTATTTGCTGTTTCATGATATACGATTGGCAAACAATCTAACAAACAAATAAGAGCTTCTTCGACATCAACACATTTTTCCTCGTTCAGGATCAAAACTATCCTGGATACGTCCTTGGTAAATATGCATTTTCCTCTCTTTCCCTTATCGACGTAAAATCCGGTTGAAATCATGCACGAAAAAATTGTTGGCTCACTAATCAAAGAGGAAACAACGATTCACAGTGAATTCTAGTTGTAAACATAATGTTATAATCGATGGTTCCTGTTGACATAAGCTAGCGACCATTTTGGATAAAAACAAAACATAACCTAGCGATCTATTTCTCGATTTCTCGATCTATTACAAGGATCATAAACAAGACTTATTTATTGTAGTTTTTCGGTTAACATTAAAGAAAAAAAAGAAGTATTAATTTTTCCAAGTAATCCCTTCATTTAGAAAAACATTTTTCTCAGCGTATGATAAACTTTGACATTCCCTACTCGAAGAAAAAAAAAAGACGGTCAGCAGTCAGTCAATATCCCCAAATAAATCATCAGAATCTCCAGATCTCAAATAAATCATCAGAATCTCCAGATCTCATATCCAGAAGATTTGGCATATGCTGTTCAAACTCCATACTGATGTAGAGTTTTCGCCCCCTGAAGCTTTCTAAGGAAGACCAACTAGTTAAAAATCTCAGAGTGACAGGTCAGTCCTGTCAGGCGATGGTTCAAATGTGTCCCAGCTAAATTGCTCGGATATTTTGGTGATTAAGATTGTAATATACTGACGAGCTTTGTCACGAAGGAAATCTACTTTTCTCATCGGTAGGGCAAGTGGTTTCTAGTTTTCAGGGTGAGCATGACTATATTTTCACTAAAGCCAAATCGGTGTCAGATGTTAGCTTTCTTTTGACTCTCACTAGCCCATGTTCCCCGCGATGACTTCACTCGCTGCTCACTTGTTTAGGAGGAGATAAAGTTTGAAAAAAAAAGACAACTCGTTCCTAGATTTTCACTAGAAAATGTTAACATACAACTGAACAATGTTTCTCGTTCATCGGATGACAGTTTCTGTTCAAATGTCATAATTCGGGGATCCCCCTAGCGCACACCTTAAGAAAATCTAGTTCCTCATTGGTAATTCTTCTATTGCATCCATTCACAGATGCAATACAATTCTGATAATACAATTGTGACTCGTGAAAAGGTCGGCAATCATGGCTCTTCTTTTCAGCGTTCAAATGACCCTCTACAAATTGTTCAGACGTTTTAAACAGAGCCTGAAAATGTCTGAACCTTGATTCGCGCAGTCAACCTCTAATTTCGAAATAATTTATACTAAAATGAATTCAAAAAATTAAGCGTTTTCACTCCTTTAGTGGGTTAATATATAACAATAATAATGCTTCACGAAGGAATTGCTTTCTCAGAGACTGACAGACGTAGATAAACTCTCGCTCTTCTCTTCTCTGCTCACTGGTACCGAGAAGAATGACCCAGGTGGTTCAAAGATTTCTGTAACTTTCGACATGCTCATCCCCATGGACCTCACGAAGCTAGACGGTTTTATTGATGTGGGCTCAGGACCATTTGGTAATTCAAAAAAAACTCATTGAACAAATATGAAGGAGACATGATTGATTAAGCTGGTATTTTGTGACAGGAGTTTAGGTTTTTACCACTGACAGTGCACCATTGCAAGAGAATCCTTTTGATTTTATCCAGCTGCAGTTTTTGAATGCTGCGTCTTATAAGACGTAAGCCTTATGCTGAGTCCAGACTCAACTAAACGTATCATGTATCCTCACAGATTTCTTTAAGATTCTGATGACTCACACCGTTGATATTGAGTTACACTATTTAAGGTAACATACACTTCGCTGAATCTTCCTGTTTCTTCTTCAGGCTGTCTAGAAACACAATGTCGGTTGCTTTCCAATCAGTAGAACTAAAAAAGGTCCTTCGTCTGAAAAAAGTCTTCCAAAAGCCCCAGAGCCATTGAAAGGTCACCTTCCACCATTTGAAAAATCTTGAAATCTCAACTGGATGTATCTTCAGTGTATCTTCAGATACAGATACAGATACTATCAGATGTATCTTCACCAATAAATCGCGCGGACTAGTCTGGTTAACAACATTTCCAACTCTGGAGTATGCCAAGGATATGTGACGGTTTTGGTTTTTCGCAAGAGATTTGCGTTTTGAGTTTGCAATCAACATCTGTTGGAGGCTGTGAGCCCGAGTTTTATAGGATCTTGACATATATGAGTAAACTATACCCAAGTTTAATCTACGATACCAGGACCATAAAGCAAGCTTTCTTCTTTGAAACAAGTATAACTTACGGCTGCATTCTGTTCTTTTCGTGCAGCTCTTTTTGTTTGAATCCAACGAATGCCGCTCTGGCTCTCTCACTCAATTGCTATCGTACGAGTTTGCGAAAGTCTTACATTCTAGTGCCATTATTAAATCTAGGCAACTTATGATTTTAAGCACGAACGAGTAGCAATCTCTAAATATTCCTGCATTTTAAAACGATGCAGTTTGAATGATTTTTGCCCTACAATCCAAATGCTTGTGAGCTAAACGCCATAAAGTTGAATTGAAGGACTCATTCGCGTTTTGGGTTAAAACCACAAACACAACGTTCAAGCAAATCATCCTGTGACAAGTCGTCATAATTGGCAGAATTTTTTTTAACGTCTTTTTGCAGTGGACCTGGATCTTAATATGGATTATTTGTGGCTTGTACAGAGAAGCTCAATGTGTTTTGATTTCGAGTCGACGCCAGTCGGACAGAACTGAGGCTTTCTATTAGTCAATATCAAATGATAATACGTGGCCATAATCCCCTTATTCATATCATCTTTGGACTGCGTACTTTCTCTTATCGCAGGACCATAGTATTTAGCTAATATTTATATCAAAGCATCGGTTAGTTTGCCTTTCCACCGAGCTTTGCGGTTTTTTTTAAATTTTGGAGGCGGCTTCCCACATGTTTTTCTACGTGACTTACGAACTCACTTTTTCTAATTTCAATATCCTCGTATGAACTAGCATCTAATACAGCTCAGAAAATTTTGTGTCCCTATCTCCAAAATAGTGCTTTAAAAGTACCTCATTCTTATCCTCTGAACAGCTAAACATCGCAATAATGGCATGCACTTCCATCTTGCTTCAGAGCCTTTATGATTGATGGTAAAACTTTCTTCATAATCAGTATCTTCCGGATTGTCGGCGTTATTTTTAAAGTACGCTTATGCATGAAAGTAGCTGCTTTTTACGACTAAATCAATAACTTTTTCTGAATGATCGGCTATCAGCGTAGTATCGCTGTAAAAGGACGAGAAGCCGCGCTTCGACATCACCGCTCACAATGAAATTAAGTAAAGGTTTTTCTCTTCCCGCAGTTTCTCTTTTCTCGTCCACAATTGCATTTTCCCATGTGATATCAAATATGTTCTTGACGGAAGAATTTACGTGTTCGATAATGCGTTCATAAGCATGTTTACTTAGTCCGCCGCCTAAACTCATTATGCTACAAACCATGTCCATAACTTCTCGGACGACACCAGGTAAGCGCATTGCAAGACCAATCAGCCTGTTTATCTTATTTGCACAATAATTAAATGGGCTTGGTGGAATACTCACAGTACCACATCTTTTTTGGGTCCATACGACATCAGCAAGAGCCGAAAATAAACTTATAAACTCCATGGTTCGATAAGCAAAAACTTGGTACACACTAAAGGCATCCGGCGAAGCCATCAATTATTTTGCAGACGCACTAGCTTCACTGTTAGATACTTCGCTAACTTCCATTTTTTCCCCTATGTCAAATTCATTTCCTTGATATTTTTTACGGCGTGGACATTTTAGAGGATAATTTGGATCATTTTTATTAACTTTCTGACTCATTTGATCAAAGATTTGTTACAAACGCAATCGACTATCATAGCACACGACACTAAACTGTAACCAACCAACAAAACGTTTCTCAACTAAGTGCGAACCAAAACAACCGCTAGATAATGCAAATAATCATCTAAAGAACCCCCGACACTCTTAAAAATAAAGTGCAAAACTTGTTCGGGTTAGAAATCAGAAGGTATAGGCCACAAAGAACACTCGCTTTCGATAATTTTTACCCTCTTCACTTCAATGACTTTCAATGGACATTTTAAACTTTCCATTGAGTGTCAAACATTAAAAATATATTATTTAGATTGTAAATAAAATTTTAAAGCAATAAAAAAATGCAAAGTTCCCGGAGAGTTTTCCCCCTTAAAAATTAGTGAATTAGGGGGGGTTCGCAATAACTTTCACATTACATCGACCTCAAGATAGGTGCTTTGTTTGAGTGCCTTTCTTCCGAGACCGATGATGACTTTGTCAGAGTCATACGTGACAATCATTATTTCCCTAAGGATACCAACCACGATTAGACTGTAAGTCTAGATAGATACCTTCTACGATAGATACTGTTAGATACAGTAGGTACAAATATGTGTGTGCTAATTCACCAAACCCTGAATCTGCTCATCAAACCTAGGACCTGCTCATTAAGCCCAGAATCCGCTCATCAAACCCAGGACCTGCTGCGGCGAAGGTGAGTACTTCCCCGTTGCATAATCCTGACTGAACTCATTACTAAGCCATAAAGTAAAAATAATATCTTTGCATTGATGCAAATGGTATGAGATCGTTTAAATCCCATAACATATTTTATTAGCATCGTAATCCTGGCGCATCTAAAGCATTAAATATTGCTTCTGGGTTCTGTACTGGAAAATTACTTTATTAAACACTTCAAGTGAGACAGCGTGGAAAAAAATGGCTTTCAATTTTACTGCATGTACCGCATCGGTCGAATGAATTTTATGGGTTACTATGAAATTTATAGGCAATCAATCTGAACATGCCAATAATTCATTGCTCCTACGAAGCTACTAGTACTACTGCGACTACTACCACTACAACATACAAGCAATACACGAGCTGTCTTTTTTATAATAGATTCATCGTAAAATTGGGATAGATACTTTTTCAAGGATAATTTTTTTATCTGCTTGGAACTTTCAATATAAAACAACTGAAATTTCTCGGCAAATTTAATTTGAATGAGAATATTTCAAATTATGGTACGCATCCTGTTTTCATGTAGAACTTTTAGAAAATCGATTTTGTTGTTAAGTTGAGAAAGGAATTTTAAATATTAATCCATTTGCTTGTTGGGAAATCAGAATTTAAATTAAACGCTAAGGATTCAACAGTGATTGTTCCTTCTGTTTCATATGCAATCCTTGTACAGGTTCATCGTCCATATATCAACTTGTTTGTTAAATTAGACTTTGCAGTCCACATGTGCGCTAAAGTTTGCTTCCTTTTTATATTTGGTAGTTCGGCCGGTTGGACATGCTATCAATCATTCATAAATCCAATTAAGAAGAGATTGAATGATTGAATATCCGAGCACGAGAATACATACTTATATTTACTATATCGTTTCCATTATGTAGCATTCACCATTCATCTGTCCTTCAGAATACTCGATTATTGTCGTCTAGTTGTATTTAGGACAATGTGCGATCCACTGGCGTATCTGAAAGAGGATGTTAAAGATGTCTGTCGACCATGAATATTTTAGTTAGGCAAATCTGTTCTTCTTGTTTTGTTACACTGAATGCTCAGAATATTGTTTAGAATATATTCGGTTAAAATGGAATTTATGTAATATTTCCTGAAAGCAGTTTCTATACATACAGATCTTGGTAAATAATTTCAGAATACCACAATATATTGCGACTTCTTCTACTTCTTGAGTGAACGCGGACTGAGTTTTGAGAAAGATATCCCGAAAATTAATTTTCGCTAAGTGTTGTCTGAAAGAGCGCATAAAAGATTCAAAGGGCTGAGAAGAGAAAGAAACTGGGGTTTTTTTTAGGAATATACCCTTAAATTCTTAAGCAGAAAACCTGTTTGAGTAATCCTTGAAAGTTGTATCGAGCCTTTTGGTTGCGTGGACTCTCAAGGAGTTGACTACTCCACTTAGTTACTTTTGTTAGAGTAAATTTGATGAGTACAATAATGTACGGCTGCCTAACGAAGGTATGTCTTCCGTTAATAATCCTTGATAATATATTCAACATCAAAGATTGTGTTACTGCCTGATATCACCATTATCAAGTTTCAGTTTTATCACTAGCCAGAAGTACTCTACTCCAATTGCCTCTATCCTGCGACCTTTCTTCCCACCTTGTGACATTCAGCACAGATTTTTCGCGAAATTCCTACTTAGCTTTCTCAGTTGTTTTTCTGCAGGAGCTGTCCCTTGTTCTTCGTTTATAAAGTTCGTTGTCCTAATGAAGCTCTGCCATCCTCGACGTAGTTTGTGAAATGGTTTTGAAATTTTAAGGCTCCTCAATCGAAAGTATGTAGATGAGCCAAACGGTCGAAAGGTTAAGAACAAAAGAAATCAATTTGACATCTGCGGAAAATCAGATGTTTAAAAGTAAAAACTGATCTGAATGCGAGTAAAAGAATGCTTGAGGCCTTTTCCTTTTTTCTGTGTCACTGCTATTGTCTTCATTGGACTCTCGAAAGGATAGCGATGGACAAGGAATTGGACTTCCCAGATAGTTGTGTCTCCATGTAGCAGTAAATTCCAATTAATTTTTCAAATGTGACAACTTGATAAGAACCCGGATATCATTCGTCCATTAAAAGATAAACAACTGGTAGCTTAACAACTCCTACTATGATTTTTGAATTGATGTCCCTGTATACTTCCTTTGACATGTTTGTCTCACTGATCCTTTTTGTTCTATTTTTATACTGTCATTCAACATTACAAATTTTCGAACTAAAATCCTCGAATGTCATCTAATAAGGCAGTTTGGTTTGTGCCTCAGGAGAAAACCATATGGACACGCTTACTAGATACGCACCCTTTAATTTCTTTAATTCTTAGTTCTTCTTTAGTTTAATTATCCAAAGTTTCACAGTCCAATGTAATGAATACTGAGCTGTTTTCCATCTCGGACAAAACTAACTTTCCATTTCCAACTATAATTTGACCACCGCGTCTTATCTTGCCCTAATTGATTTTCGCTCATCTCCGTCCTGCCCGGCTATCAAAAAAATTCCCAAACTTGAATCGGATGTTATGGTCACTACTCCCACTTATTTACTTTAAAAAATGAGTTAAAACAAAGAATACTTTCTTTCCTTCATCCATGCAACTAAATTGAACTCCGAGATCAACTGGCAAACAATTTCACAATTTTTCATTTTTTTAATTAAGGAAGTTACATGAGAATTATTTATTTATGATCTTTAGGGTCGGACTCCCAGTGGTATACTCCAATTGTATACAACTATCTCCACCTCCCAATCCGCAGTACCCCATTAGGAATCATCCTTTAACTAACCATTTTCCATTAACTAACAACTTCTGACATCTTCGGATCATAGGGAATCCTTTTCCAGCAGTAGGGGGAGAAGAATGAGGATCGTGCTGAGAAGGAAAGTGATTAAAAATGTCATTCTTCATGTCTACGAATGCCGGAACGCAGCACACCACATTTATCCAATTGCCAGCCACTTTTGGCCTCTCTTCTATGTACCTAATTCAATGTCCTGTGGCTCTCCGTCTTCTGCATGAGGAGAAGGTATGACAGCCGTTCTTCTCTCCAACGCAGATTACGCATTGGAGAGAGTATGTCTTACTGGACTCAACTTGGTAAGACTAAAGACCCTATCGGCCCGCTCAATATGTGAGTCATTAAGGGTTCTGTTCACCATGCTTTTGACTGAACTACTGTCTTGGATCCTTGATGTGTCGTTTAGTCTAACTGTCTCCTAGCAAACTTTCCCAAAATTCTCTCAACTCGCCGAGAGAGTCTTTCATTGCTATCGACTGCTTCCTTCTTCACCTTCTGTGTTCCTTTTACGTTCCCTTACAATTAGAACGATAGTTATCAACCCAGGCAAATACAGATACTATCATCTCTCTGTACGCTTTTCCACACGTGAACCACTGTGTTCCTTGTCTATATCCCTAGACTGACCATTTTAGATGCAGCCCCTTCTTAACAGTGACGCTCTATGTCGCTGTTATATTTAGAAGCGTAGATCGCACGCTATTATCAAGAGTCTCTTTTTTGTAGGAATTGTTTCGTCTAAATTGGCTTTCTAAATTGGACTTCGCATCGTCTTGTAAAATTCTGAAATTTCATTATATCATATCAGAAATTCTGATACTTCTTGTTTTGGTAGGAAGACTAGTTACGCCCTGATTATCGAACTCCCAGCGGCATGAACTCTACTAATTAACCAACTAAACACCACCCCTGTCAACCGGGCTACCTTGTGCGGTACCGTTTGACACATATCTTTGGGTAAGGCTTCCCGTTTCCACGTAACAACAAGAAAATGGCACCTGCAGGCTACTGGAATTTCTTTCTAGTAGGAGGTGAAGGGGCAGGAGATTCGCTAGAAAAGAGCTCTATCTACCCTAAACGCCTCTATCCGATCAAGTATATCCTTTCTAGTAGAAGTTTACCGGAGCAAATAGTACCACTTGGCTCCATTTGCCAGTTGATTTCGGCATCTCTCCGATAAGGCTATCTGGGAAAACGACTGCTACTCTTCGGTAAGACCATCGCAAATTCTGTTCTATGTAAGAAAGTATAACCGGGTTCAATGCTTCTAATGCAGCATTAGCAACCTGAGGGCCGGGACTTGTCAATTTTATGTTGTTAAGACTAAAGACAGCCATGTCCGCCCAATATCTACCTCATTAAAGCCAGTTTTGTGAGGAATGATTCTGAAACTTATAATGAGTTTTTTCAAAGCTGCCAAAATATCTTTCAATCTTTCAAAATTGACTGTCTCGAGCGTTACAGAAAGACTTTCTGGTTGGACAGACTAAATTCCGCGGCTTTTTCAGTCCAAGCCACCACCTCCATAACTGCATTCAAAGTAAAACATCGCCTTGCGCTGAAACCATACTACCATAGTTAAAGGTCCCAAATTACCTGGATAGTGTGAGTCTTCTCTCGATATGATGGAGTCTTTCCCGGTCTTATCTGACATACATAACAGTTGATAAGTCGAGAGAGACTCGAGATTTGCTTTCTTCTTCTGCTGATCAGTACTAGTGTCGCCATCTTACATTCCTCAAGAAAAATTAATGTTAATGGTAATGTGCTGAAAGTCAGAACATAGATGGCAAAGCAGGCCTTACGTTCATGTTTTCGACACGGTTCAGCCAGTACCTGGCTTGACATCTATGATCAAGACGTGAAGGTATTTTCAGCAAGTTTAGCTTCTAACCGGAGTTAGTAACTCCCTCTTCCTTGTTCAGCGTTATTGATTGATTACTAGTACACACAAAGCTTGTCGTATCTAGATTTCAGCGGAAGTTTGGTGACTTGAAAAGAAACGTGACTATATTACTTGGCAAACTTACGTTGTCAAGAGACCAACCTTTCGAATTCCAGAAAAGGGCAAAATTTCGAAATGCGTTTCGCTAGTATGGAACCAGTCCATCTTCCTGTATTTCACACAAAGATGAAACCAGAAGTAATATCATGGATCTCAAATGCTATTTGCAGCTGTCACCTGGCTTTGTCACCGTTTTGGTAGTATGGAACCAGTCCATTTTCCTGTATTCCACACAAAGATGAAACCAGGAGCATTATCATGGATCTCGAATGCTATGTGCAGCTGTCACCTGGCTTAATGGTTCTCTAGAATACTCCAAATGTAAGTTTTTGAGTAGACCGTACTCTGTGGCTCAAGTGGCTGAAAACAAGATTTTTACTAATGCTCATCACGGAATGCCCCTCTCTAGCTGGTTTTTCTAGGATTCTACTTAATCTAGCAGTCCCGCCCTCCTGCTGAAACACCACAGTCCAAATAGTTGAGCTTCGCTTGAAAAAATGTAATTGGTGGTAAAATGGGCACCAAATTGTTCGGTATTATGTAAAGGCTAGAGAATGATAAAGTGATACACTGAATACCCACAAAACTATCTCTTTGCTCGCTCTCCTGAAATCTAAGAGGCTTTCTATATAATACCTAGATGGCGCAAGTACCACGCTCTATTTAATACATAGATGGCACTATGGTAGATTTTTGTTCCAGCGTTGTTCGTTAAGCAGCAAAAGGGTGGCTTTTATACCGTCAAAAAAGCGGTCGAGGACATTTGTCCAAGTTAATCTTCAGGATACAGCACTTGGATTGTCCTTGGGCCTTGGATGTCTTTAAAAACCCAGCTCTGCTCTATTTAAAATCGTCGGGTTTGGGGTTGTCGCTCTCGCAGAGGGTACAACGTGCCTTTCCTCTGCATTTCTTTTGCGCCTTGGTTTGTTAAATTGTTAAGGCAAGAAGTTCAGGTCAGGTTCTTCGTAGTCCTGTGTGGTATGCCCGCTTTTTTGGAGCATTTTAAACGAGCCTTTTGCTTCTGAGGGCTCAAAAAGCGTGATGGAAGTAGGCGAAGCATCGGAAAGAGTTGAAGGAGACATCCTCTAGATGACTCGAGACCAACTCAACGGCTCGACCAGTTTCTTTAGTTTTCCTCAAAGTGGGCGAAAGAGAAGTTGATCCTTTTGTTGCGCAATACATTGTTATACGGTTTTAAACTAAGGAAGATGTTCAGCCAGCTAAAATCGGGATCAATTACGTGCACAGTTTAGAAATAATGCACTACCATGACTACGAATGAAAGTCAAATTTAAAGAAGGATGCGAAAATGTAAGTCGTCGCAGATGCCCAAGCTCCAGCATTACGCCTGACAAGTTTGCAGCTGTTGGCGAATTCATTGAAGGAAACCGTCGCACTACCGTAGCAGGAATCAATAAGAAAACTGGATTCAGTTTTGCAAGTGTACATACCATCGTCCGAGTCCATCTTGAATCTCGGGGAGGAGGGCTTCTTGCTCGTTTTCAAAATTAAGGCCAGGCTTTTTCGCAATGCACTTTACACGTATGTCAAAACATGGTTTCGCCGCTACACTCTCGAATCGAAAAGGACTAGTGTGGAGTTGAGAAGAAAGGAGAAGCCAGCACCATCAAAAGCCAAAATACGCTTATTAGCCGGGAAGGTTATGTCAACGGTTTTTGGAAGTCTTAAGAAGTATTTCTTATGGATTTTCATCACGATGGCTGCTTAATAAACGCTGCACAGTATTGTGACGTTATTGATCATGTTCTGGCCGCATGTTCGTCAAAAAGATGCCTTCAGCCCATCCGTTAGTTAATTTCTTAAATTTAAGAAAAATTTAGTTTCGGTAAAGGTTCGTTTATATTTGAACGCCCTCGTCAATTTGAGGTATGAGTCACTTTGAAGCAGTGCAGTTAATACCCTCTACGCAATGCAGTTAATACCCTCCATTTTGAGGAAGGTTCAACATGCCAATGAAGCAACCGCTGTCGGATCAAGGAACCAACAAGGAACCTGTCGGGTCAGATCGATAAAATTCTGGTCTAATGACAGTTCAAATACCATCAAATTTGATGAATTCCCCTGATTACCCGTAAAATGTGTGCCTACGACTATAGTTTTTCTTTTTTCCAGCAATGCATGCCTTCGGGACCTGGGGAGTGTAGTTTTTGTTCCTTCAATTTTCGCCTTCGTCCCAAAAAGAAGCTTATCATAGGCCGCTTTTGTGAGAAGCCTTTTTCCACCATTTTTGTGTAGTCGTGACTTTTTCTGTATGCCTGTCATGCGATATAGCCTAAATGACCCTTGCTTCATCCTTCATTGTTCGGTACCCATAGATTAGGCTGCTAATCGGTACCCATAGATTAGGCCATGCACAAACTTTCAGCTCTAATGTTCTAGACCGAATGTCCTTATTTTTATATTTCTTAAAATCCCGGCTTTCATGTTTTTTGTCCTCTAGTACCTCTGGCTGATAATGAGTTGTTGCCGTTTTATGTTTAATTGTTGATTCTGCACCATTATTATCATACTTACCAAATCATTAGTAAATGACTTTAGCTCATCAAAGTTTTCCATTTATCTAACTTCCATGTTCGATCCTGGACTTTATGTCTGTGATTTTCATTGTCCCCCTAGCAAGTCATGTGGCAGGGACATACGTTTCTTCAAAAGTTTCCCGCTATAAGTTTTTGTTAACCTTTTGTATTAACGAACATATTTCTTTGGACTCATTGGAAATATGATCTCATAGTTCCACTTTCTCCGGAGTTTTTCAGTTATTGATGTCCTTTCTATGCTCTGGACGATATTTTTGAATTTAGGTATGTTGGCTACCTTTAGCGCTCGTTTCAATATTCATTGGTGTTCTATGTAGACCAGTGGATTCTATCTTGAACTTAAGTTATGTTATTGATAACATGAGAGAGTACCACTTTATACATGGCCATTTGTTATAGAGACTTACTTAATTGCTTTCTCATTTCAGGAGCTTGCAACATTTCTGGTGCGCGTAACAACATTTTCTATGTACTACATATGATTATGATTTCTTAAATCTTTCGAATGGCGACACAAACAAAGCGATCTGGCGCCTACAGTGAAAACGTAATAAATAGTTATGCTATCCTTTCTTTTGTAATGAGTGCTTTTGCGGATGATGGCGAAGCACCGGAAGCACTGTGCGTCTTTTTTGAAATGCATCAAACCTTTTAAAGCTATAACCTATCCAAATTAAAGTCTAACATAAATATTTTATATAAGCGCCAAAAATTTTCATACATGTTGTCGACATCATTTTGTATCTTTTCAATTCCATTGCTCTTGTCTAAAATTCCTTTTTAAGCATTATATACAAATGGCTGATGACTAAATCCTAGAGCATGTATCGTAAGTTTATCACTTACTTCTTTGTTAACAAAATTCAATTGGAGTAAGATACGTTTCCACGCACATACATGAGTGTATATTCGTCCTTTGTTTGGTCGTATCCTATCTAACTTCAAAATCATTACAATGGAGTATGCATGACAGATTTGACAATTCAAATCATTGACAATTACATTGGAAATTTCTGAAACTAAGGATATCAACCATAAAGCGTTTCATCCATTTTAAAATGGCTGATAGCTAGGTGAAATATATTTGAGTAGATTTTGCAAATGGCATAAAGTTTAACATTGGTCTATCTAACTATCGGAGAAAATGTTCCTGTTTACAACAGTTTCATAAACTAAACACGATATCACTGCCATCATATCTGTAAGGACAATGTACTATGGGTCCGTCATAGACTTGGTTTCTAAAGGAGCCAATATAGTCAATATAGGGAAGAGACGTTCATCGATTTGAGTAGTGATATAAAGTCAGTAAAAGTTACCAGGACGATAATTGTTTGATTCCCGGTAAATATAAATCATTTCATACAAAGCAAATCCTCTGAAGTACAGTAAGATGATTCTTAACAGTCCGCTTTGAAAATTCAGCACAGCGATTCTAGTTAGCAGACAGGATTTTGCTAGCAGACAGCTCTCTCTTTCAGCCAGTAAATTTTCTATCGTAATTGTCATATAAACGCATCAACACTCTAGGTCATGCAGAGGTTGGTTGGTAGCACTGGCATTTGAATTTGAGTTTCATTTATCAGGCATCCGATACAGATGGTGCTTATAATCAACGCCATTCAGTCTAAATCGCATTCTTGTGTTCCCCGAAATCGGCGGCCTTTAACAAATTTTGAGACACTGTCACCAACAGTTCAAGGAAAATGTTGGCCCAACAATTATAATTATAGAATTGTAAAATGAATATATGAATTAGGAAATGAAAAATTCATTTCGTTTTTCGATAAGCATTTCGATTAGCCTGACTAGTTAACTCAGCCCTGTCAATTTTTTTTGGAACTATGGGAACACTGAATTGCATAGAGCATTTGTTTCGTGAAATTAACGGTATTTCTTTGAAGCTCCGAAATGTTTAACGGTAAACTTCATTTAATCACCAGCTTCACATAACTAGTATAGCTAGCAAAGCTTCGACACTTTATTTCAACTATTCACGGTAATAAAACAGTACAACTTGTTTGTAGTAAACGCAAACTACAAGTCAACAACTATACCATTAACTGTTCTTCCCGCAACTTTGTTCGTTTTTGTTCTGGAAATTCCATTTCACCACGCTAACAGTTATCATTGGAAAATTCAAAATATTGTTATACAATTTTGACGTATTTGAATCAGCTGACATGAAATACAGTCACATGAAATCGTTCAACCACGTCATTAAATTTTGTAATCCGAGCAGCGTCACACTGTCTTTGTCAACATATTGACACATGCCATTTTAGGCTTTCCTGCTGCTTTGTCAACTTATTGACGCATACTGTTTTAGGTTTTCTCTGCTCACGGCTGTTTGTCCCTCTCGACATCCGAGAGACATCCCTTTACTGGAAGTAGCCTTCCCATCGAAACCCGCTTCATCTACAGCCTTATTTTTCAGAGAATTCAGGTTTTGAGCAGTTGCCACTTTTCACAATTAATGATGATTTGCTTTTATTTTTCTATTTTCTTGTTTGAAAAAAGAAAGAAATAGTCTCCTTTGAGATAAGCTAGAGTCTCATTTGTCCACGGTGATTATTTTTCAGATGATATTTGTCCTGGAGCGTCCTGGTCACCGCTTTCAACGATTTCTGTAAGACATTCAAGTGCGTCTAAAATATTTGTAACATCCGAATTCTCAAAATGTTTTGAATAATTTTCAAGATGTCATTATAATTGTCATTTTATGAAAGCCAATATTTTTAAGAATCTCAATAAGCGTGGATTCTGACAAATCCAATTTGTTCTGACAATTTTAATTGTTCGCCTCGCTTTCTGAACAGAGTCCCCAACGGAGGTTGATAATTGTCTATTAGTTCTCGCCAGGACTAGTTGCCGAGAGAATTCCTAAAATTCGTATACCTGTATTCATGTCTTCTTCAGCCGAATGTATTGTAGTATCTCTTGTCCTTTGAGCTGAAATGTTGGAAAGTGAGTCAGTAGTTTCGTTGTTGTACGTTTCCAGGATGCTGCTTTGATATTTTCTGGTGCATTGATTCTACTTGGAGCATCGGCATTAATCTCTTGGGAGTCTTTTTTATAAATTATCTCGTTATCATATTCCTCAAACTTAAGTCTCCAATGGATTAATCTGGAATAAGAATCCTTTAGACTCATTATCCAGCTGATTGATCTGGGATTGGTCTCGATCTTGAACTTCTTTCGAACAAATGCGGTCGGAAATATGTATTTACTGGCCTACACAATAGCCAGCAATTTATTTCCTCCATTTCGTCCATTTCGTCAATTTCGATCGTCCAATACTTTGTTTACGAGTTATTTAAGGTTCTATCGATCAGTTAAGGATCACTGCTGAAAAGTCCTTGTGATAAAACGGCCCAAATCGCGAAATTGCTCACATCTGTTGTTAGAACAAGGAGCTTACTAGAATCAGGATACTGCAGGATTGGATCATTCATAAGCACATTTTCAAAATCTTCCAAGGTGCATAAGTAGCGATCATTTGAATCTATACTGTGTTCTTTCTTCAAACATTCTGACAAAGGCTCTGTCAATTTTGTAAAATCTCTTACGTGTTTGCGATCATGTTCAAGCAAACCAAGAAAGAATTTAAACTCCTTTGGTGTATGATAGTAAGCTATCGCATGAATCACCTCCATCGTACCGAAGTCCCCCGAAAAATTCGGTCTCCTTCCTCAAAAATTCTGATTGATTGATCCAGTTGGACCTTCATATTTGCATCTCTTGTAAGGAAGACTTTCACCCTTATCGGAAAGTCATCGGAAAGATGATGATGTCGTCGAGATTAACTAGGCACACCCTGTCATGAAGGTCCATAACAGGTTCATAAGTTGCAGACGCATTGTTTTAGTCCGAAAGGATTACGAACGTATTCGTAATAACCACATTCACCGACTGTAAACGCAAGTTTTGGAATATTTCGGATGTCCTTGCCGATTTGATGGAAACCTGAAACGATATCTAATGTTGAGATGTACATAGACTTGATCAACTTATTATCCAAACCTGTGTGCTCCAAGAAGAATAGATTGGACGGATTATGGCTTGTTCGAGTATATCCTCGGCTTATCTTTAAACTTCTATTTTTGCACGCAAGGATATCTGCAATATATGGTGTAAATTGGTAATTTGTTAGTGGTGTTGATTCTGTGCTTCATATGATTAGTGAAGATCCTGATTATCCTGACTAGCTTTACAAAAACTGTGATTGTACTGATGGCAAATTTTTAATTGCAGTTTCTTTTCTTGGTGCTTTAGTTTTTTGTTATTGTGGTAGAGAGGTGAAGGATATTTCATCCCTGAACCTGTGGCCCCTAGGCGTGCAATACTTTGGACTATCCACTTAACACCTCGCCTGTTAACCACAGAACATAGCTTGCAGCCTTTTGACACAGTATCTCGGGCTAGGCCTCCATTTTCAATGCGTTTGTAGTTACAGAAATTGCTTCTATAATTGAAACGAAAAGAAGACGGAGGGTTGCTAGAGAAGGGATCCTTCCACCCTCGACGCCTCTAACCGATAGAGTAAAGGTCAAGCCTTTCTTAGTCATCAGGATCACCCGAACGTAAGGTACTTAAATCCATTTCGCAGCCTATGACACCATCTTTTCGATAAGTCTATCCGGATGGATCTATCCCACTTTTTCAGCAAGATTAACGCGTAGTCTTGCCCATCTTCTGCATAAAAAGTAGGTATGATGTTTTGAGGCCCCCTGTGTTGCTCATGAATTCATTAACATTTCCACTGCCAGACCGAAACCGCTCATCTAGTCCCTCACTCGCCACATGAGCATATTTAGACTGAGCTATTCATGGTTGACTGTGTGTCCTGCATAGCTGGCCAAGCTCCGATCAATATGTTCCACAGATCCGGTCCGAGTATGGAGCTCTGCACGACACCTGAAGTAAGTATGGTCTTTCGGTTTCCTTCCGTCATGTCGTAGAGTAGGCTTCGATCCTTCAGTTAATTGCTCAGAATCCACATCAGATACACTGGTATTTGACAAAAGTTCTCAAGCGCTTCCAGAAAATCCCTCCATCTCGCGCAGTTGAATGCATTTCGGACATCCAGAGTAACCACCAGGACGGCCCACCGCATGGAAATTTTGTTTGCCTCCGCTAGTTGGACCGCGCTCAACACTTGGCTGCTCACAGCGATGGTGCCGTGGAAATAGGTCCCCAGCAGCACAATTCACGTCAACAAACCTTCCCCTAATCAATTTTCGATAACTTTTCCGATTCTGATTCTTTTCCAAAAACGACTTTCTTTCCCCTTGCTAATCAGCACAAGTCTCGCCACTTTTTAGCACGGGAACATCCCTTCGCGCAGGCATGCATTTACGTGTTGGAGAGCAGGTCAGGACGAAAGTGAAAGACCATCCGAAGCAACTGATCTGGAATCCTATTTGGTCTTGGTGTCTTTCTTCCGTCATGAACAAGACTGCTTCTCCACTTCCGTGTTCGTTAAAAGTGGTATTTCCATTGGTTTTTATCAAGGACGGCCTGAACAATGGCGGGGTGGATAAGGGAAATTTATGGATCGGTGGATAGGATTTGCTACGCAGCAAATTGTGCAGGCCATTTGCTTCGTAGTAGTTAGTCACCGAGCTCCCGCATCACTATCTTATAGCCGAAGCCCTATGGATCTCTGTTTACGTCGTCATTTATGTTTTCCCGATGGCTGCCCTTGCTCCCGTTGAAGAGTCTGTGGTGGCATTTTCCACCTGACCTATAAGCTGCTGATAAGGTACATGCATGTTCCCGGGTCTATGCTCGCTGGACCTCTCGTCGTAAGTTGTGACACTTCCTTCGGTTTCAGGCAATTTCAGCTGACCACCAGTATACTGCGAGCTTGCCGTACCGGGATCGTCGTAAGTTCATGGACGTATTGATTCTCATAATTAAGTTCACCACATCTTCTGCTGCAGATCCTCCTCTCCTCAGCGTAGCTTCCTTCAGCGTTGATCGTGTCATTAGCGCTTAACAAACATCCCAGTATCCGCTTTCGGAGTATTCCACTGGAGTGCAGAAGACTGAGCCCATGGTCTTCAGGAAGAACCAGAATGGATTCCTCCGATAAATCGATATTCCGCGATAAAATAAAGGACGTCCTTGGGGCAAAAGCCACCGTCTCTACCTTGGAGCCAAGAGATTCATTGGAAGTGGGCGACCTGGATTGCATCACCGACCCGGCTGAGGTTGAAGAAGCCATTCAAAAGGAGTTCCCTGGAATAACTCTAGTAAAAGTAAAGATTTCTCCAGAGAATCGCCGAGGGCAAAGGCTGGCCATACTCGACTTAATGAAGAAAGATCCTTCACAACTCCTGGCCAAAGCAACACTAAAAATTGGTTGGGTGGTGTGCAGGATTCGCTGTCAAGCCATTCCAGTTCGATACTACAGGTGCCTTGGATAAGGGCACACCACTTCGAATTGCAAGGGCCCTGACCGTAGTATGCTTTAAGTGTGGAGCGTCTGGGCATAAGATAAAAGAGTGCACTGAGACTCCACGCTTTTTGTTATGTAATCATCTTAACTCTCAACCAACAGAGCACCCTCACGTTTCAGGTACAGGCACGTGCCCAATCTTTAGAGAGGCACTAGCAAAAGCAAAAGCAGCTCTGAGGTGATGATCAGGGCCCTTCAAATTAACTTGCATCATAGCATCAATGCGCAAGATTTGTTAGAGCAGTTCGCCAGAAAAAAGAGGGCTGATCTGCTGCTGCTGAGTGAACAACATCGAAACAGACTTCACCAGCCTGGTTCTCCGATGACTCCCATACTGCTGCCGTTTGGGTTCGGGGCAGCATGCGACTCCAGATCCAGGGTCATGGCGGAGGAGAGGGTTTTGTCTGGATTCGGTGCCCGGGTATAACTTTTTTCAGCGTATACCTAATCCCGAATGAGTCAATGTCATCTTTTCAAACTAGACTGGACGCGCTAGAGGATGTTGTCCTGAATACAGATGGCAAAGTACTCGTAGCAGGAGACTTCAACGCCAGAGCCGTTGAGTGGGGCATGTCTCAAACTGATTCCAGAAAAATGGACGTAGAGACTTTGGCCGATGTGATTCTGAAAGACGGAACGACATCGGGGAGACCTTCGGGGAGGGGAAGGGCTCCAGTCGAGGGAATGGTGGAGTAAATGATGAGTCTCATCACTTCTGCCTGTAGCTCATCTATGCCTCGACGAAGGCCTCGGCACGACAGGCCTGGTGTACATTGGTGGTCAAAAGATATCGCTGACAAACGAGGCGAGTGTTACAGACTTCGACGTGCAGCTCAGCGCTCGATAAGCATAGAGGAAGCATCCAATAGGACAGCACAATACAGGTCAGCAACGAAACAGCAGCGAGGAAAGAACTCCGAAGACTCATCAACGAGAGTAAGGCACGCTGCTGGCGAGAACTTGTGGACGACGTGAACAGACGACGTGAACAGGTATCTATGGGGGCTCGGCTACAAGGTAGTGTGGCGCAAGCTCGGCTCCTCACGGAAGCCCTGTTTACTTTAAGCAGACAAGATGGACGGCATAGTGCAGGCGCTGTTCCCAACTCGTCCTGTCCGTGTTTATGCTGCCCACGAGGTCGATACAGTGGAATGTCCATTGTTCACATAAGATGAGCTGGAAGATGCGGTGCTTTCTATGAAAGCTCGAAAGGCACCAGGACCAGACAGCATTCCAACCGAGGTGCTACAACTGGTCTTCAACGTTTGTCCTGACTTGCTGCTCAATGTGTTTAACGCTTGCCTGAGAGAAGGTGTACTTCCATCTCGCTGGAAGGTGGCGAGGCTCGCATTGATCAGCAAGGGGAAAGGGGACTCCGGGCTGCCTTCTACATACCGTGCGCTTAGTATGCTGGACACAGCCGGGAAAGTGTTCGAAAAGCTCATCAAGGGAAGACTTACTGACGCAATTCGTGCTGCAGGGGACCTATATCCTCGGCAGGATATAGCAGAGCAGGCCGATCGACTTCCCATGTCATAATGGAAGTGGTGAATGCAGTCCGTCCAGCAGAAGCGCACAAAACTGATTCCAAGCGAGTTGTCTTGCTAGTGACGCTTGACGTCAGGAATGCCTTCAACTCCGCCGCATGGGCGGATATTCTTGGCACATTGCAAAATTCTTTCCGATTGATTCGGATTTTGAGGGATTACTTAAAGGACCGCAGTCTGCTCTATGACACGCAAGATGGGCGGCGCAGTATGGAGATAACGTCTGGTGTAGCGCAAGGCTCCATACTGGACCAGACTTGTGGAACGCCTCATACGACGGACTATTGAGGCTTGAGCTGCCAGATGAGTCGCGCTTAGTCGGCTATGCAGATGATATAGCAGCACTGGTCGCCCGATGCACAGTCGAACATGCCCAGCGCAGACTGGGAATGCTAATGCGTCAAGTGAGGGAATGGATGACCACCCGCGAATTCAGTTTGGCACTAGAGAAAACCGAGGTGGTAATTCTCACGAAGAAAAGAATTCCCACTGTAATTCCTTTGCAGATCGGAGATGCGACTGTTAAGTCTAAAGTCGCAATAAAATATTTGGGACTATTGATCGATTCCAAAATGAGCTTTTCGGAACAGATCAGGGCAACGGCGAAAAAGGCCGCGATGGGCGTCTCAGCTTTGAGTCGACTAATGTGCAACATCGGTGGGCCCACACCGAGCAAACGCCGACTTCTCATGAGTGCTGTACAGTCAGTGCTACTGTACGGCTCTGAGGTTTGGGCCGGAGCTCTCAGTAAGGAGCTGTACCGAAAGCGCTTGGCCCAGGTACAGAGACGAGGAGCTTTGCGGGTTGCGTCTGCATACCGCACTGTCTCTGAGTCGGCGGTGTTGGTGATCGCAGGAGTGATACCCATCGCCCTCCTTGCTAGAGAACGACGGAGAATTTATGACCGTAAAGTGGAGGGCTCAAGACATGCTGTCAACCGAGAAGAGAGGCAGCGCACAATACTCGAGTGGCAACAGTCATGGGAAGGCGACTCCAATGGCCGCTGGACTGCCCGCCTTATAGGGGACGTGGGATCGTGGCTAAATCGAAGGCACAGTGAGACTGATTATTACCTTACCCAGCTTCTTAGCGGGCATGGGTATTTTCAGTCTAACCTGCACAAGATTGGTAAGTCACGGTCCCCAGACTGCATTTTCTGCCCAGGGGAAAGGGACGACGCATGTCACAACTTCTTCAACTGTAGAAGGTGGAACAGGATACGGCAGGACTTGTGGGAGGTAATGGGAGAGCTTTCTCCAGACAATCTGGTCGGAGAAATACTGAAAACTTTCGACAAATAGACCTGTGTGGCACATTACTCTCGGGCAATACTTACAGCAAAAAAGCAGCAGTTTTTCTTTTCCAGCAGTCTTCCTCCATCCTGACCCTTCCCGTTGGGGGAGATTTCACTACGCTGACGGCGCCTTGGGGCGAACTAAAAAGAGACCTAGCCCGAAGTAATGTGTCAAACAGTTCCAGGCTAGATTCTCTTGACAGGGGGGGAGGTATCTAATGGGTAGTCTGGTAGCATGCGCGGTAGCATCCCACAGTCCGGGCGTAAATTGCCTTCAGCCCCCAACCCAAAACAAAGTAGACTCGAGTGGGGCTACAGTAGCTTTCTCTCCAAGGGCTCTTTTGCCTATGTCACGGAATGCGTCCTTATTGTTTGCATCTGGTCCGAAATTGAGACCTGATGGAGGCCGTACAACTTTATTTGCTGTTCGGATGTTCTCCGGTTCTACAGCTCCCTTGATTGCGCGAAAGATGTTCGCATAAGATCTACCGTGAGTGGGTTTTACCAGCAGTGTCCGCCATAAAAGTTTTCGACAGTTGTTTACCTTTATTTCTTGGGTTACGTGCGATTATTCTTTGCATTTCAGTTCCTGTGGAGGTTTATCGATTGTCAACCTAAGAGCCGCTTTTTGAATTGCTTTTTTGACAGCTTTAGACAGTGCTATCTGAAACCCCTCCTCCATTGCAATTTGTTCATCCGATGCTCCGTTCTCGTATTTGCTGGGTTTATCCCGATCCCATTTAATTGGGCTGCAGGCCAAGCTATTACTGGCTGCAGGAATCGGGACCACAATTACTGCACTCTCGAAGGGGTGAGCCTTTTGCTTTTCGTCTGCCTTCAGTCACGTGCGTCTATAGTCACCTACTCGGATTAGGCGTTCTTCCAACTCCAGGACCCCATCCTTAACCTCATTTGTGCATTGCATGCGGGAATGATGCGTTTCATAACGTTTTCCACTTTACGGTAGAGCCGCTCTTCCCCTGCACGATCCAGGAAAATGGAAGTGCTGGTTGTTTGCCGTGGAGGGATTTCTTAATTTGCGTCCCGTGCTTCAATCGCTTCGATGGTGATTACAACAATTATAGGTTTCTCAACAATTTCATTTTGCTTGGTCATGTGTTCGTCTCTTACAGATTGCAAGAGTCTCTGCTCTTGTTTTGCTGGTCGTTCCGATATGCGCATGGTTTTCCTGCTGCGCCCGAATGCGGTGACAATCTTTGGTTGTACAAGATTCTCTAGTTTTTGTCCTTCCGTTTCCGATAGCTTCTGCTCCATCTTTATCTATTTCTTTGAACATAATTGTTTGGTCCTCCCTCAGAGCCGCTATTTTCGCTCGTTTATGTAGTCGCCTTAATGGTCCCTGAGTTGTCTTTGCTGAATAGGGAAGCCAAGCGTGGATTGGCACCAGCCCTTGTGGAGAGGGGTACTCAGGGCCAGACCGACCCTAATAGGGAATTCGTCTCAACTGAACTTACACCATCAACTCAATGGTGCGAAATTCAAACATACTCAGAGGCACGCCAAGAACGTACTCCATAGACGGTGACGGTATGGCCGTTAAGTTGGATTTTTGGATATAGATTACTTTCCAAAGGATAAATTCAGAATATGTGTCAGCTAGATGTAGTGTTGTTACATGGTTAGTGCCGTGTCTTGCGTTGTGTTTATATTGTTTAAGGGAGCGCGCTTTGAATATCGTAATTCCGAAACGAATGCTCCAATCTTTACTCGATTTTTTCGACCTTGACCAGTCGATATAACTCCTTAAAAGTTGCCTGTCTTCCATTAGCATTAACCAGCAGTCCACGAATCCTTGTTCCGTCAGAAGAATCTCTAGAATGCCACTCACTTGTATTTGTCGATTGATTATATCATCACATCCATCAAACTTTCGGGTAAGATTCCATCAGTTTTCTCGCAGATTAGAGAACGCTCGTTGGGCCACTGTCTGCATTCGAAATACATGTTGTAGGCATTGTCTAGGCTCCCCGAGAAGAACAAGCAGCGGGCTGGTACGTCTTTTCAAGCTGGTAGAGGTGAGAAAGGAAATACCGAACAGCTTAGATAGTCAGTAATCACTTTCACCATGTGTTCGATTAAGTCATAGTCTCGTGTCACTAATCATGCGCGATATTCATCTACTCCGCGTATTAAATTCACTGTTATTAGGCCACACCTCAAAAGGTTCGTGGCCTATACTCGCGAATAAAAGGTTCCGCATGCTGTTCTTCCCTCCGATGTTATGTCCTACTGCGCTCTTTCGCTGTGAGGGCAACAGACGTCGTTCCCGCAATAACCACCATCCCTACATATCACATGATTTAAAGAAATATTATAATATCAATAGGTTCCCTGTCCAATGAATCACATATGATACATGAGGAAATTTTTATTCCCACCATACAAGAAGTATCGCTTTTTATACCAACTATATCAAGTTCATGCATCATATTTAAGCAAATTTATAGCTGATTTTAAAGGCTGTTGCTCTACGGCAGCGTCTTTTTGATAAATTCACTTAAATCCACCTTTAATTTTTTTCATTATTGATGCAATCGCTTGGTATGATTCGTACAACACGTGATACATTGGACAGTGAAGTTGTTAATCAATTTAAATTAATTAATTCGTACTAATTTCTAATGATTTTCTAATTATTTTTCAGGAACATTACAAATACACTGTTGCAATATCGTTACTACCATCATTCGTCCAATCATCAGCTCAATTCAACTGATTTTCACGTAACTTGAGGCAGTTAAACCATATTTTGCATGCATTCAGGCGTTAACAGATCAGTTAAGATACATATAATTAGAAGAAATTCGCCTCAAACAGCAGCTCCATCTAGCATTTTACATCTGCACTACGTGATATATCGATATTTAAAATGGACCTTGAAATTGTTAAAAACTGATTGGAAACAAATAAAAATCAATTTTATATTCTAATAAATAATGTTTGTTTATTTTTAAAACGAATTGTACAAGTTTAAAAAAAAATTCGTGCAAGAAATATTCCACCAATTTTCTGCTTTTAATTCGGATGAAAATTTCATTTCGCATAATTTCAGGCGAAACCTACGTTTAGCAAAAATATAAACCGCACCGAGAGGGTTAGTGTCTAGAATTACCGATCGAATTTTTCGCGGGAAAAATCCAACTGAATTTACTTCCTATTGAGTTATGGTCGCCTAGTACTTTGGTCGGATTTTATATGAATTTTACAAAATTAAAAATTGAATCTCAGCCGTTTCGAATGGTGCAAATTCGGATGTCTCGTTGTCAAAATCAAAATGGAGGTGGAAGGGACGACCGCAAAATGGAACTGTTAGTTCCTTTGCAGATTGGCTGCTAATGTTATTGCATGGCGATCTCACATATGAAACGTGACGACGGCGAGGCAGCCATTGCAAGAATAAGATGGCGACGATTCTTGTACGGCCATCGAAGGTTCAGTTCCGCCCTGCCGGCAGCCAATGGCGAGGGCTGAAGATCAACCAACCAATGGCGCTCAGTCGACGCGTTCTTGGTGGATGATGGCCGTGCCGCCACCCGCAATCGCAACATGCTGGCGGATTGCGTTCACCAACGAAGACAAACCTCCCCGCGGACTCGCGACGGCAAATTGCAATTCGAGTTCTTGCGCTGGCACTCATCAGAGTTCAACATGGACATATTCGACGACGGCCATTTACATTCGCGAGATTTAATTCTCCGATCTCAGTGACAAATTTCTAATGGTGCTGGGGACCCTCTACCCAAGACACAAACCTATATGGCAAGTACCTAATCCTACAGAAAGCACTTTTATAAAATACAGGGCTTGGGGATCGAACCGGCGACAAAACGTATCATCATAGCGTAACGCCCGTGCCACCTTGACCGTATTACGAGTTACGTGTCCCGATATAAACATTTAATAAATATGTTAAGTATATTTTATAAGTTCGTAATAAAAACTAAATGTATACGAATGAATACCAACATCTGAAATGAATACCAACAGCAAATTTTAATTTGAATCAAATAAGAAAATTCAATACCAATAATTATTATTTACATTACTTAATACTGTTAAATATTAATATTAACAATAAAACAAACTGGAACATGTACGTTTCTAACTGATACAAAAAACACAAATTTAAACTTTTTATATCTATTATTTTATTTTTTATTTTTTACATCTTTACAACTTCATTTAAGACATTTACTTGTGTTTGTATGAGCTTTAATTTTTCCATTCCGCTCTGAAATCACTGAATTTTCTTTAATACTTGATCATGCTTTTACATTTGCGTGTTTATTTCCAATTATTTTCAATAATTGTAATGTTTATTATTTATTTTTATGAATTTCTGCTAAATGTAGGGTGCAATCCAAGATGAAATGGAATAGTGAAAACTTTTTAACGTTCTAATACTGGAGAATCCTGATTGTGTTTGCCTGCAAACTCGGAAAATTCATATAAAATGTCTTCTTAATAGTCTTATTTTCATTTTTTTAAATGTAATTTTGATGTAAATTTTCAGTGTTCAATTGTAGAATTACCTTACAATATATATCATCTCCTTATTCCAGCAATTTGATTGCATTTTGAGACGGATGTCTTGTTGGAAGTGGTGTCCTAAAACGAAAAATAAATTGATAAAGAATTCATTGATACAAACAATTCCATTTTAAATTAAGATGCACAAATACTATCAGCAACACGGTTATTAATTACAATATTAACTACGGTCTAAATTTTGATATTTCTTCGAGTTAGATCTAAAAGTTATTAGTTATTTTGGGAGACATGAAATTTGTAAGTGAAAGCAAGGATATATTTTATGGAGGCACGTGTATTTTTTATTTTGATTACGCTATACAAAATGAAAACATTTTATTGTAGAAAAAAACATTCACACTGAGGAGATTTAAAATTGCAAGTTCAACGTGAAAATTTTAGTTCAACCATCCGTCCTACAAGATGATGCGGGAAAACAGCACCACTTTTACAAACCCAGAGAGTTTTGCGAGGATATCAACAAAATGAAGTGACGAAAAATTTGACGTAAAGTGTTTCTGTTATACCAAAGCAACGTACAAGCAGTAATAAATGAATTCCGCCATTCGAGAAACTAATTTTATACTATTTCCAAAGTTTATCACACAAAAATATACACTTATTAGGAAAATATATTGAAAAATAAATGAAGTTTGTATTTTTCTTACTTGTATATTTTTTTATACTCGGAACATTCTGTCGTTCTTCTTCATTTATTTTGATTCGTCTACAGACGGGTTTCGGTCTTGCGCCGTCTTCGGTGTTATGTTTCGTTCTGAGTTTTGTCGGTGTCCTTTTATGCAGGAGGTTGATTTTTAGATTTGGTGATTTAGTGAAGGAAAAAGTCTGTGATTTTTTCACTTTGAGGGGTTTTATGATTTGGTCTCAGGCTTCTTTGTCTGTTGTTATCGAGTGGTGTTTCTTATGAAGGATAACAAATTAACAAAATACTTCCAAACTTCCAATTTGGCTTTAGGCTTCTGTTCTGTGTTGGCTTCATGCAACAGAGCTCCGACTATGCAGAGTCCAGACCATAGATATTAAGATTGCATTAAATGACAGACACTCTGTATAAATAGTAGAATTGGATATAGAGAAAGCTTCTGATACTGTGTGGCATTATGGGCTGCTCTACAAATTAAAGCAAAACAACTTCCCACCATACGTAATAAAACTCATTGCATCCCTCCTGCAAGAAAGGAAATACCAGGTGAAAGTTCGAGGAATCTTATCATCAATACAATATATACAAGCGGGATTTCCACAAGGTTCATGTCTGGGCGCCACTCTTTACAATTTTTATACTTCTGACTTGCCCACGTGCAATAAATGTCAGATAGCACAGGCTTTTACGTGAAAGGAACTGACCCAAATTCAATTATGGCTAACTTAGAAATGATGCTAGACAAGACCTATTAATATTTCGATAAATGGAAGATCAAAATCAACGTCAGCAAAACTAGAGAAATATTTTCCACAATGAAGCGAGAACCATCTATGCTTCCCGACAGATGTTTGAAATTTCTGGGCCAAAATATTCCATGTGACGCAGAGCTAACTTATCTCGGAATAGTGTTAGATAAAACATTGACGTTCCGTCATCATACAGAATACATATGCAAAAAGACACTAACATCAATCTTGACACTGTACCCGCTCCTTAATCGAAGGTCTCAGCTCGACACGAAAAATAAAGCTGTTATGGTTAAAATGGTCATTCAATATATGATGCTTTACGGAGCACCTACATGGAGCAGCTCTGCTGAATAGCTTAACACCAAGCTACAGATCACCCAAAACCGATACCTGAAAATGGCGCTAAACAAACCATTTTACTGTTTAATGTTTTTTTTATCATTGTTTTGAAAACCGTGTTGATTTTGTATTTCTTGAACAACTTCTATGTTGATTTTTCCGTGTATGTTAATGTTGTTCAACCTTTCTTTCACTTGTTCTTCTTTTCTGTGGCGGGCGGTTTGTTGAGGTAACAAACAGCAGGTTCTTTGTTATTCTTGGTCGTTATACATATTATGTCGTCGTCAAAATATCACTCCCAAGCTATACATTAGTTCCTCCATGTATTAAATTTTTTCCTACTTTCTATAGTTGTATCGCGTATGACCTTTTTGCATATTTTTGTAGTAGTCTGTTTAACAGAGAGTGAGATTTAATTTCTCATTAACCAGCCTTACTTTTAGAGTTTGTCAGGAGAATGCTTTAATGAACGGAGTGTGGGACTTCCATTCTGGCGAGTGTCTGGACTCCTCACGAAACAGCTGACTTGTCAACGTAAGAACCTAGTCATGGGACCGTTTGACACATTGCTTTGGGTTAAGTCTCGTTTTGTTCCGTCAGGGGCGTTCAAGCTGGGGTATCCCTTCTCTAGCGGGAGGGAGCGAGATGAATTACTGGACAAATGATTCCCCAACTCCGACGCTCTAGGCTGCCCTAAATCCATTTTATCTTTCAGGACTGTCCAAACGTAATGTGCAGCGTGATTCCATTTGTCAAACGATTCAAGCATCACAGCGATTAGACAATGCGGGCTGAGCTGTCTTGTTTCCTTGTAGAGATCCTGTCGCTATCTGTCTACTCATTTCCATACAACAATTGTGTGGTAAGCGGCGTCTTCCTCTCCTTGGCATAATCTGTAGTCAAGGAGCTCGTGACTTGAAAATCTTCGCAAGGTAAGACTGAAAACACCCATGCCCACTCAAAAGCTGGACCAGTGCGAAATCAGTCTCACCATGCCCTCGATTTAGTCACGGTATCAGTGCTGGGGTGTGCCGCGGAGTCCACCTTCCCTTAGTGCAATTCATCCAAGACAGTTGCCAATCGTTAAGTGAGCGCTGTCTCTCCTCGCGAGCAATTGTTTTCCTCGAATATTTGTCTCGACACAGGTAGATAAATGGCATGGCGCCCATAGCAAAGAAGGCTTACGTTGCCTTCCTAACATGGAAGCCATGTTAGTCTTATATCTAGATAACTACGCAGATGATTGATCTCTTTTGTTTCAGGATCTATAAAGGTGTTAATTAATATCTAGCTATGTAAAATAGTTGTTTGCTGCATTTTTGATTAATTTGTGCGGAATCTGCTCAAATTAGCCCACTTTAAAATCTGGCTCGTTTGATACTGTAGTGTCCTGATTGCTGTTAAGCGGTTTTTTGTGTAAGAACAAGGAGCAACTTGCTTCGTATACGATATTTGCCGACTATTCTCAATATCTTAGAATGACGATACAAATCATCCTTTTTACTCTGCATTGTGATGAAGTGGACATTTCAAAGACCAGACGTAGATATGGAGCAAACTTATCACTTTATAATGTCTTGTAAAAAAGTTAACTTTTAAAGAGATAAATTACAAAGCCAAATGTAAAAAGGGGCGCGAAACATGCAAGACTTAATAAACTTCCAACTAAACCCTTGCCTCCACTGAGTTGTACAGCCAAACTAGTGAAAGAAGCTGAACAACTTCCAAATGGTTATACCGCAAAGGCAACGCATGAAGTGACGGCAATAAAAGTGCGAACAAATTCCTTCGAATTTGCAGTGCTTTCTGTAACAATCCTGTTAAGAATCCTCTATTCAATACTTATTACAAAGGCAGACATGCTGTTGGGGGCAATCTTGCTGAAACTGAGCTTAATAGATCACAAGCGAACAAATAAGCCTGCACTACCTCAAAGAAGTTACTCAGTTTGGTAGGAGGCAAGGCAACATATTGGCAAGATTCTGCGACTTTCATCACAAAATGCGAGTATCGAGGAACTCTCGTCAGATCATAAAACGGTCTACTTGCTAATAGAGGGCATTTTGATAGATGAGCCCTTAAAAATGAGGAAGAAAACAGGCTAGCAAGCTTCCGGAAATTCTCTAGCTAAGGAAATTTCACCCAAGATTCAAATGCAATCAAAGACATAAGTTCCATGTTTGAGCAAATAACAAGCAAAATAAACCAGGCAGAAAATGACACAACAGTCACGATCCCGGCAAGGAGTAGGCAATGCCCAGATAAGAAGGAAGAACCGAGTTAGAAGAACAGCTAGGAACACAGGTCATCCCTATTTTTGATCCAACCTAGGATCACCTGTGTTCCCATCCCTTTTCTGAACTTGGTTTTCCCTTCCTATCGGGGTATACCCTATCCCAGCTGACTTATCAAGTACGAGACCAAATATCTGAGTTGAGTAACCGTCAATGGAAGAGTTTCTGGGAAGGTCAGCAGCGAAGAGATGTGCTATTCTGCCGACCGGCCAAACACTTCAAAATAATAGTTGTGCCCCTATTCAGGATCCAAACGGCTATTCTACGACGGGGGAAAAGCTGAAGCCTTGCAGACACATGCTTTTTCGAGAAAATGCTGCCGAAGTAGAGTACTTCAACCAAGAGGACTTGGTAGGAAGCAAAGTAGCGAGAATACTGCGTACAAGATCGGAAGACAGAGATGTGCTACGGCCACTAGAGCTGAATGAGATATGATACAAGGACTAAACAAGAACAAAGCAACAGGATACGACACACTGACAGACACAATGTTACGATGGCTCCCAGATAATCTCATAGAGAACATTACGGTCATCATTCATGCAATTCTTCATTAAGACAATACACAGAAGGTTGAGAACAGCAATCATCATAGATATAACAAAATCAGTCAAAGAGTTAATATTTCCGCAAAATTACAGGCTCATCAGTCTTCTGTCAGCTGTATCAAAACTAGTGGACAGTAAGTTGATGAACCTAATTGAAGAAACATCATTCCTGATACACAATATAGCTTCAAAGCAGTACGCTCCACAGGACTCCAGCTTACAAAGGTGCAGCAACAAAGCAATAAGGTTATACGATGCAAAATAACAGCTTAACACCTAAGGTTAGACGAAAAACTAAATGGAACCCAACATATACATTTAAAACCAGGGCAATGCATAAGCATTATCAAATCCCTAGAGCCCTCTTGAACAAAGGTCATTTAAACCATAAGAACAAACTTCTGATCTACAACCAAGGCATAAGACCGACACTATTATACGAAAATATTGCAATGAATCAAACGATCCAGTCAAACAAAAAAGCACTCCAAGCCTTCCAGTACAAGGCAATAAGGAAAATTTTCCGAATGCCGTGGTACCGGAGAAACACAGCCATACAAAAATCGTTACAAAAAAGACACTTTTCACAAATGTATACGTGACTGAGTACTGAAATTATTCGACAAAATCGACCAACCTGACAACAATACCATTCATACAAGAACTCCTGAGGAAGGATGGTGTACCCGCATTGTACTGAAGAAAGCCTCAGATTGATAAGTCAATCAAAGTGAAGGATCAGTCAATCACAAGGTAGTAAGGATGTTTTTTCACGCCGACACCAAGTAAGACCAAAGAAGAAATACAATAACCTAATTTAAATATAAATACCCATGATTATTATATAACTAGCCAATTTTACAATGAAAACCTTTTCAATTAATTTTTTTAATTTAATTTTCCCTTTTTTTCAATTTTGTAAAAATTAAGTACATTCGATGTACATCACGAGTGAATACCTGTAATTAACAGAGTCATGCCACTTGTGAACCATATTACATTACATGATAATTAGCCGGCAAGTCAGCCGAATAGGAATAGAAGGAATCCTTCCTTAGGAAACTTTCACTTTGATCAAATTTTTGTTGCTAAAGGCGTCGCTGCATTTGTAATTTTTGTATTCAGGCGCCGCTGCTATCGTTCTCTTTAAGGAACGGACTATGTGGGAAGCTTAGTGGAGTGCCTGAAATGAAATTTGGTTGGAAGGAAATCTTTGAGGGTGAGAACAACATCTCCAGCTAATCTGAAGTCTTTCTTGTCAGAGCTTTTCCCCGTGTACAAATTAAAAGCCACTATGTTACCAGTAGTGGCACACATAGTCAATTTTTGTAGCCAAATCTTATGGGCTTTCCCCTGATAAATTGTTTTCGTCATAAATCATGCTTTCGTCGACGCTGTAATGCTCATCTAGACCGTAATGTTTTTGGAATGATTCGCCCTAACTGTCTAGCAGCGGACGCATATAATACAGTCTGTCAGAAGAAGCTGTTAAATGCGTATTATCATTCAAATGGAAGTTTTTAAGTACCGCTTCAAATCGGTTACACCTTATACTTTCTGCAAGAATTTTCGGCACATCATTGTACAGCCTTTTATTCGGTAACTTCACCCGACAATAACATAGCACCCAAAATTACATAAATCTCGTCTTCTTTCTTTCTCGTCTTCACCTTCAAGCTGTAACAAGCAAGCAAAAACCAAACCTTAGAGCCCAATATGTATGACGTCCGATTTATCGCCTTCGAGAGAAACGCTGAGCGATTATGTGAAGCACCTGGCCTTGCCGCCGTCGATTCTCGTCGTCGGATACGACGTTGAATATGTTGACTCGCAGCACGGTTGAGAACTTCCACCAATTTTTCGAATTCCATAACCTGAGAAGAGTCACACGAACGTCCTCACGAAATGAAAATGGAAAAAATTGTTGTTTGTTTTGTCAGAAAACGAAAGAAGAGCGAGAGAGCGCTAAAACGGAAGTGCCCGAATAGAATGAAGTTCGTCGCCAAAAAAAAATGAAAACCTGACAGAAGTGAGCAACACACGAAATAAGCGCTCGTTCGATAAAGGGCGCGTTTAACAAAACAGGTCGCGCTCGAACGCAGAGGTTAATAGCATTTCACGCTGAACTTTGCTTCTACAACAATGGCACAACTAAGTTCCAGCTGTTTTTCAAGAAATGGCTCCAGTAGTAATCGTCATCGACTAAGCTTAGACATATGGTAAACAAACCGCTTCGACACACAAGTGATTTTGTTTTTAAAAATGTCGAATTTTGTGCCAAATAATCGTCATTTGCGAGAAGTGATCCTTTTTTTGCTTTCATTCAAAGTAAACTGCGGCTGAAGCTCATCAAAAGCTGCAAAAAGTTTATGGAGATACTGCTGTAAGTGAGACAACGTGTCGTGATTGGTTCTGTCGCTTTAAAGACGGTGATTTTGGTGTTGAAGACCGTTCGCGTGAAGGAAGACCAAAAACCTTCGAAGACGCTGAATTGGAGGCATTGCTCGATCAAGAGAAGTTACCGGCCAAGCAATGATTCAGAAACAAGGCACTTGGGCTCCTTATGAATTGAAGCCAAGAGACGTTGAGCGTGGTTTTTTGCCTGTGAACAACTGCTCCAGCGGCAAAAAACGAAGGATTTTCTTCATCGCATTGTTACGGGTGATGAAAATTTGATCCATTATAGCAACCCAAAGAGAAGAAAATCATTGGGACTGCCCGGTCATGCTTCGATGTCGTCGGCTCGGCCCAATATGCACGCTGCGAAGGTTTTGCTGTGTATTTGCTGGGACCAGGGCGGTGTTATTTATTATGAGCTATTGCAACCGAACGAAACCATCACTGGGGAACGGTATTGAACTCAATTGATGCGAATGAGCCGATGAAAATGATGAAAATTGGATCCATTATAGCAACCCAAATAGAAGAAAATCATTGGGACTGCCTGGTCATGCCTCTACGTCGTCGGCTAGGCCCAATATTCACGCTGCGAAGGTTTTGCTGTGTATTTGGTGGGACTGAGTTTACTGATTATTTATTATGAGCTATTGAAACCGAACGAAGCCATCACTGGGGAACGGTATCGAACTTAATTGATGCGATTGAGCTGAGCACTGCGCGAAAAGTGGCCACGTTATGAGCAGAGGCACGAAAAAATTTTTCTACAGCATGACAACGCTCGGCCTCACGTTGCCAAACCCGTTGAAACCTACTTAGAAACGCTCAAATGGGAAGTCCTACCCCACCCGCCATATTCCCCAGATACTGCGCCGTTCGATTATCACTTATTCCGTTCGATGGCACATGGTCTGGCTAATCAGCATTTCTACTCATATCAAGACATCTCAAAATGGCTTGATTCGAGGATAGCCTCAAAAGACGAACACTTCTGTCGTGACGGCATCGAGCTCTGCCAGAAAGATGGGAAAAAAGGTGCCCTAGCGATGGGCAATATTTTGAATGATTCATTTTTAAACCATTTATTCACAATAAAGTGGCAATTACATAAAAAAACAGCGAGAACTTAGTTGCGCACCTTATATTTAATCCTGCAAATGTTAAAACCCTTATGGTATCATTTGAATAATTGCTTTTGATAGGAACATTGCAAATTGACAACGATATTAGGGTCCAATACATCTGTAATGTTATCAACTACATTTTGACCATATCAAAAGCTTTCTTTTCCTTCCAGGGTGACATGGCAATCGAATATTGTCTTTAGAAGTGGAAAGGACACAAAAAAATCTCCGTTCAATTTTGTTTTAGTCCGGATGGTAGCTTGAAAACAAATTACCACCGCTACAAACGAAATTGACCGAACAAAATGTGTCTCGGAAATGATGGCATTTTCCTCGATTCAATGGAATAGAACCAAACTGAAATTGGAATTTTAAGACCAAGGAAATTGTGAAGGGTCTATAATAATTTGTATGGAACGTTTTACACAATACAAAACCAACGAGTAACGAGGATATCGTGAGAGGCAACAATTCAGGCTTTTCTATTTTTCATTCAGTTTGAATTGGCATGAAAGGAAGTTTGGACAATCATCTAAAGGAAATCCAATCAAATGAAAATGATTGAGCGAGCAAAAGAGACTTTTTCTAGGACTAACAAAAGATAAAGGAGAGGAAATGACAAGTTTAACGGCCACTGTCTAACAAGTTTGGAAATGTTGGCTATTTGCAAAATGAAAAGGGGAGGATATGAGTTGCAAGTGATAATGGAGGGATAATAATTTTACTCAAAAAGACGATTGGAACAAATTGCCAACTGGTGTATTTCCAAAAAGAGATTTCTAGCTGTATAGATTAAAATCATCGGAAAAAAGATGTGATAGCCCTACAAATGCATTAAAAATGCTTTTTGAACTCATTATCAAAAAAACCTTATAATTTAGACACTAAGGTCTACGCCAAGCTTATAAAGAATTCATCAAGTAAAAAAGATCATAAATTTGCAACTCGAAGCAGTCAAGCACGCAAGATTGTGTCGTCCATCATTTGTCCATATAATATAAAACAAGCTGTCAACCAGTCACATTTGAAAATAATAGGATTGACTTACATATAAAAGACGGTACCTTTGTAAGGGATTATATATTATTACATAAAAACCATATAGCCAGAGAGTTCATTGCCTTATTTCACACTCATCCTTCCGGGTGAATTATTTTAAAACTTTCACATGGATTCAACACTTAGAACCTAAAACCGTGAAAAAATTTATAGAAATGAACGGCCACTGTAAGGATTAACCAGATAGACACACAGCCGGTATATGTTTTTATTCAAATGCCCAATTTTTAGCTTCTAAAACAATACCTAACAATAAAAAGTAATCCGAATCATATTTATTACAGTAGAATCTCCATTATCCGAACATCGACTATCCGAACATCGATTATCCGAATATCCCATTATCCAGACTCATTCTTGACAGCTCTAAAGAAATGAAATAATTTGACGGCGCAACGAGAAATGTTACGACGAGTTTATTCCCGCCAACGAAATGTAGGTACTCCCCCTGTCTATATCTGGACCTCTTTTATGTGAAAAAGCATTGGATTTTAATCAAAAGCTTCGGGGTGATAACATACTTCTACTTACTTACTCATCCATACTTCTTTTAAGGCGAGCCGTGGTAGGTTAGCAAAATTCAAATGTAGACATGAAATTCACGAATTGGAGATTCCAGGCGGAAAAGTGTCTGGTAGCGTTGCCTCAGCTGACTAATTTCTAGACGAATTAGTAGCTTTTCTAGAAGACAAGGAATTCGATTCAGATTTTGTCTACAATCCCGACGAATCAGGAAAGCTAAATTGGAAAGCTGTACCAACCAGATCACTAGCATCGAGCCGTGAAAATGCAGAACGGGAGCACAAAGTGAGTAAGGATAGAGTCACGGTTATAGTTTGCACGGACACGAAAGGAACACATCGATTGCCACTGTTACTTATTGGCAAATCTGAAAATTCGCTCTATTCGCTTTGTTAAAAATCTCCTTGACTTAACCCTCACCAAAAAACATCGATAAATACAGGGTTTCTTAGGGAATATCACTCTTTACGGAACATCCCAATTTTCGAACAGAACATGACGTCCAAGAAGAAGTGTGATGAGTGTGGAGATGAAGAAAGTAGAGCGGAACGACAAAACGTTCCAAGGAAAAAAAAATTTTCTTACTTGGTATGACAATACATTTATTCCTGAAGTGAAGAAACTTCAAAAGAACGTTGGAAAAGAGAGCGATATGTTGTTTTTGTTAGATAATGTGCCATTATCCCCTGAATCCGCTGAAACACTAAGTCGACAAAACGGGAATTTTACAGTGAAGTGTTTGCCCCTAACGGAACATCTATATTGGAACCTATGGAAGTGTCATTGAATTTAAAGCGTATACACAAATAGCAGCAACTGCGCCGTCTTTTGTCAGCATCCAGCAGTAAAATATTAATTTGGAGGGAAAGTTCTGTCGTATTTTAAAAAGGCAGTTAATTTTTCTTGTAAATAAAAAAAACATCTGTCTAGTGAGTCATTCGGCCTAGCCCGAAGTAATGTGTAAAACAGTTCCAGGATGGGGTCTCTTGACAGGGAGGAGGATATTTAGTGGGTAGTCTGATAGCATGCACTACAAGGAGTCCGAAACTTAGGGCGTAAATTGCTTTCACTCCCCAACCAAAAAAAAACAGATCCAAAACCAAGTATCCATCAACGAAAAGTACTGCTTTGTTTGTGGTGGGACAGGAAAGGTCCAGTGTACTACGAGTTGCTGAAACAGGGAACAACTATTAACACGAATCTATACTGCAATCAGCTGGATAAATTGAATGGAGCTATCAAAGAAAAAAGGCCTGCATTGAATCGGAATAGGCTTCCGCCATGATAATGCGCACTGCATCCTGCAATGTTGACATAAAAAAAAATGAATGCGTTAGGATGGGAAGTTCTTAGAAGTATTCACCTGACATTGCACCATCTGATTATTACCTGTTCAGATCTCTGGAAAATTATCTAACGGGAAAAAATGCAAGTCTTTTGAAAGTGTTTCTAAGGCAGTTGCTGACTATTTTAACTCCAAGGACGAGAATTTCTACAAAACAGAAATTCGCAGGTTACCTAAAGGATGGGAACTGATTGTAACCTAATATAACCGATGTTGCATTTTTTTAGTGAAATGAATTTAAAAGATTATTGTCTTATGTTGGTAGAAGCGAGGAATTTGTGGAATCGCAAACATTCAAAGGGGCATCGTAAAAATTATTCAAAACTCAGTCCAATTCTTCCAATTAAACGCCAAAATTCAAAATTCAAAATTCTTTAGCACCGGTGAAGGATGTGATGAAGAGGATATCCAGGAATGGCTGAGCTGTGATAGTGAAGATCCTGGATCAAAATTATAGCTGTGAAGAAATCATTGACGTTCAGAACAGTATCGAGAAAGAAAATGAAGAAGAGACTGAAACTAGTGGTCTACGTGAAGTACCATCTAACGCAGAAACTTTTGAAACTCTGCATGTTACTTTTAAATAGTTTGTAAGATAAGACGAATCGGATCCCATACAGTTTTTACATCTGAAACGCATCAAGGACTTGTCCGCAACGAAAAGATGTTATTCTGTATGTTAATGATTGATACCAAGTCATTTCCAACCTAAATTTTAAATTATATCAGTATTATGTTATAAGACTTACTGACGTATCTATGTAACATCCTTTCTATAAAAAGCTTTTCAAATTAATTTATTGTTTCAGTTGACTTTGATATCGATTACCCAAGTTTTTGATTATGCGGAATACCACTGGTTTTATTTGATTTGGATATCAGGATTGTACTGTACATTGTCTTCTCATAATCCTATTCGCTGAACTCTCTTATCTTGATCGAAACTAATTTCTATTTCAACCTCAACTTTAGAATTATTTTCTTCTAAACGTTAATAGAATCATAGCTACCTACGCTCTACCACCATGTTAGTAAAACATTCTTTGCTTCGACAAAGGATTCTTGAAAAGTTTTCTGGTTAAAAAGTCCTTGTGACAACTTGTTTAACAATTTCCGTATTGTGTTAATTTAAAAGTTCAATATTGTATCCTGGAAAACTTCTTTGAAGCTCGTTCTTTTTTTTTCAAGGAGTTTGTAGTCTCAAGGTTTACACCAAAAGCCTAGTGTGCTCTTAACCAATCGACTACGACGTTAGAATTTTCTGTTTGTGACATAAGAATTGTATTTCTCAGAAAAAAGGCGATTGCGAAAGAAATGGTGTGTAAATAATGTAATTTCAAAGGAATCGAATTTATAAAATGAAATAAATTCTTGCATAGGTGAATTGAAACAGATGTTATAGAAAAATGAAAAAAAAAATATTTTGGAAAATTGGTTTTCCTATATTTTATTGAAAAGAAAAGAAATATCATTCTTACGGGCATTTTTTAACGTACCAAGTTGATTATTAATTTCTCGCGAAAAGAAAAAAACAGACAAAGGAGACAAGCACGAAGAACGCTTAAACACGGTCAAAGAGAATTGTGATATCTCTCTAACTTGCAAAGGTATAACTTCGAATAATAATTTAACTACATACTATAAATGAGATTGATCGAACCGTGCAAATGATTGCTTGACACTCACTAACGCATCCGTATACATATTAAATACTATCTAAAGGTAGGTCCTTAGGTCAACTCTTACAGAGGAGATCAAAGACGAACAATGCTGAAGTTGAGCCACAATATTGTGTGAAGTTTTGTAGAGCGAGGTGTATCTGAAACTACAATTATTTAGTCACTGATTGTAGGCTTGCAGGAATGCTGGCGTTTCAGTGGAACTTAGACTCTTTTCAATGAAAATAAAAGAACTAGGATAATAGTCCGAAAATAGTGGTTGAAGCATAGTAGTTTGCTGAAGATTTCTTAATGACACGCACGTTTGACTCGTTCCATATATCTCAACCCTCGGGATAACCCTCCTGTATCATAGATCAGTCGATTGGATACGGGCCCTTCGGCGAGTATGGTGATGGCCAATGCTGAATGAGAGGTAGCGTTACACTAGAATGCCGGGAATATGTGCTGGCATTCTAGGGCAGACTATTCTGGTAATGGGAAATTTGAAGATCCTTAATGTTAAAAATTAACTCTCATTACATAGAAGTGGGGACAATAACATAATAGTTATTGGCCTCATATCTGAGAAAATGTGAAGTTTAACCAACGCATGATACTGAATTGGCTACACACAGATGCAAACAATGAATGCCTAAAAGGATTCCATTGGGAAAATTTTGGGACACAAACGAATGGAAACACCAATAAAACGCTGATCCCTCTTAATCAACAAGCTTTTCGATACACGGAGCTGGAAGGTACGGTTGTTGGTCTGCTGTTGTTGTTTTAAGGGGCTGATTCAGCCATGGGGCGTTTTGGCGCTGTAACGCCGACAAAAAGGGAAAAATAAGCTTAAAGAAACAAAACCATAAGGCTTCAATCGTCTGCTCAAAATCTTTGATGAACCTTCTGAAACCAAATAATTCAGTTCATATTTGCATTTCTATTTTCAAATAATTCCACATTATTCTGTAATGTAGAAAAAGTTTATCGTATCGGACAGCAATTACAACAACAGATTAAGCTTTCAGGATAACTTCATCAAATTCATAAACTTTGATCTCATATAAACAATAAATTATATTCAAAACCCAATTAAACTTTTCTAGCTGCTCGTGAAAACTTTATGGAAAGAATAAAAGTTTTCTGTGAAAACTTGTAATTTAATGGCAATTAAAAGCAAATTAATTGGCTGCTATGAAAACGGTGTCGACTCCATGCAATTTTGATTACTCTATTATATCACACAAATTGCACTATAATAAATATGACGTGCAATGAAATTGAACGGATACGAGGTCTAGACTGAGGAGAAAAGACGAAGGACTTGGTTCAATCAAATAAGGTCTTTTTGAATCTCAATTAATTCAAATTTACCATGAATGGCTAACAGTAACTTGGAGTCCAATTACAAGTTATAGAATTTATCGTTTGGATACACTTGCGTCAGTAGACGAGACAAATAATTAGACTAAACTCAAGGAGAAAATGTGATCCAAAATCTCGAAAGCTAAATTTAAAGTAAATGCAAAATTGCTCGCACATAGAACTACCTTGAAAAAAAATATAATTGGCATCATCGCTATTTATGAAGAAAATATCTGTCAATGTCATCTGTTTTGTCAATGTCATCTGTTTTGTCAATGTCATATGTTGTGCGAAATAATAGAAGCGTTTGTTAATCGATCCATTTAACGTTGAAAAAAGGAGTACATATGACTGATTTTGTCTGGCTTAGTCTGGGTGAGAATTTCAAATAGCTGGCGGTATCAAGAAATAACGATTTATCATAATCGTTGAGCATAAATAGTTCAGCGTACGAGTAAGTACGCTGTACGAGTAAGAACGAGGGTACATTATAAAATGGCGAAAAGAGGGAAAATCATAAAAAGAAATCCGAAATCTGTTAGAATACTCCGCAAAGAAAGTATTAAATGCTATAAATTATAAAGATCGAGTTGAAACTCATAGTAGAAAAAGAAAGATTAGCGGAAATTATCATGGCGGGGAAAAAGAATTCCATTCATGAGTTCCAGAGAAATTGTGAATGCAAAAGGATTCGAAATTGACTGTTAGATGCTTTTTTACATGCAAGACGTCCAAGAAAGATACAAAAGATAAGATTTTGCTAGTACTCACGCCAATTGGTAAACAAGTCCATGAAGAAATATTCTTTGGAGTGACGAGACAAAAGTTGTGTTATTTCAGAATACTGCATGCCCAAAGTTCCTTCGACGACCTTGAAAATCATAATATCGTGCTGAATACACAACAAAGACGGTCAAGCACGCGATATAATCTTTTAGGGTATGGACATGATTTTCTTGGTATGCCGATTTTCAAATCAGGGATACAAAGACGGCTCAGACTTATCTTATCAATTAAAAGATATCTTGCTTGTTTATAAACAAGACAAATTATATATTCGATTGGTGTTCCAGCATGATTATGACCCGAAACATAATGCCAAAGTAGTGAAGAAATGGATAGAAGAAAATGGAATTGCTCTCATGTCATGGTATAAAATGTCTCCGGATTTAAATCCAATCAACATTTTTGGATTGATTTCAAGAATGGCTGTTGCAGATGCTTAGCCGACGAACGCCGACCAACTCTGGAATACTGTTTGTCCTTCGTAGAAGTCAATTTCTGTGGAAAGATATCAGCGTTTAATAGAATCGGTGCCTCATCGATGTTAAAATATTATTAAAAAGAAAAGTTTTTCATCTGGATGTTAAATATGGACCAAAAAAACAGAAATGAAGTTAAACCATTTCGAAACTGTATTTTGGAACAAAAACTGCAATAAAAGTCTTAAAATGTAATAAATTTTATCTTTTATTGATTCTTTTTTGAATAACTCAGAACGAAGTACTATTATATCACAATAAGGAAGAATTAATTAAAATTCAATGTAAAATCAATAAAAATTTATAAATATTTACTTAGTGCTATTGGTATTCGCCTTACTGTACATGAAAGCTTTAAGAGTTGTAATATGATCTAACATCTCAGTGACAATACACTGAATTTCTGTGTCGTTTAGATTAATTATTGATAAAAGAATGCAATTCGCTCAATGAACTAAATACTGGCACTATTACCACTGCCGAAACAAACAATCAAAAAATAAAACACAAATATCTTAGATAGCAAATACAGCGAGCTTTGCCAAATAGAGAGCTTGAAAATTAAACGACGAAGATATTTGGTCTACGCAAGCTGGGAAATAGGAAAATGCTGAGGGTAGGCGAGCGGGAAACAAGTATTGCCAGAGATATTTCATGATTTTTTTGTTGTTGATAATTTGATGAAATGTGACCAATCGAAAGATAATCGATCATGATTGGAGTGAATATGTAAGCCATGTAATACAGAGCAGTGGTTAGCTCAGTTATGTAGCAGATTCTACATGCAAATACTACTGCTTTTAGTGATTATAACATAACTCAACAGATTTAGAAGGTATCATAAATTAACTATATAAATCTTTACACACAACATGAATTAACACCAAATGCTAACACTAACCCAGTATGTAATCATCAGTATACTCATTACTAACATTACACAACAAATTACAATGGTTTCCTGCATTTACAAAGATGTACGGACATCAGCATTAATTCGTGTAACGCCTTAATTAAAGTGCATACATGAATCCCTGAGCTGGTGTTGGTTATATCAATTGCACGGATAATAACTTTTTTAACGTAATTTGTCAACGGGTTGTGGTGCCTGACGATCAAATTAACTCTTGATAAATTGTGTGAGATTGATGAATATTCACAGCAGTGAAAGTAACAGAATGAATTTTCAGCCAACACAATGTTTCATTGTCAGATACGTAGATTTCATACGGGAGGAGTGCAATGCAGTATCAACGCTTGAAAAAGTATACAATGCATTGCGGACGCAAGGATAATGAAAAACTGTATTAATCATAATCGAATTGTTTGGAACAATTTAAATGAGTTAATTCGAAATTTTAATATTAAATATTATGGTGATCACTTGGAAAATTTATTTTGAAAATAATCATAATAAATTGAATGCACGCATTTTAATTACGAGGTGTGATAATTAAGTAATGAGACAGATTTTATTCCCGCTCTTGTGGTAAACCTGCGTCCTTGAAATTCCCTTCCCCTTCCCCGGAATCTTTCCCATCTCCATTGATATATTTACCATCGCTCTAGCTTTTTTGTTTCGCCTGCTGTGTCGTGTTGAGTAAACGTGTGTTGGTGGTGCTCGTCCCGAAAATGGAGAAACGAAATCAAGAGCAACACGTCACGATAAAATTTTGCACCAGATTGAGCAAAACAGCTTCGGAAACGTACGTTTAAATTGTAAAAGTGCGTGGTGATAGCGCTCTCAGTCCTGCCCAGGTTTTTCGATGGCATAAAGAGTTCAAGGAGGGGCGTGGAAGCGTGGAAGACGAGGCGCGGAGCGGGAGACCAGTCGAGTTGCGGACTGACGCGAATGCGCAGCCTATGCGCGCCCTAATCCGTGAAGATCGTCGTTTAACAGATCGAATTCGGCCTCGGAACTGGGTATGAACCGTGAAACAGTCAGACAAATTTTAACCAACGATTTTGGGATGAAAAAGTTGTGCGTGAAGATAGTTCCAAAGAACCCTTCTCAGGAGCGAAAGCAGCATCGAATGACCGTCGCAGAAGACTGTTTGGAACAAGTGGAAAATGATCCCACGCTGGTTGATCGAGTCATTTGACTTTTTTTGCTTCATAGAACAAAATCCCTGGTCAAAGGAACCCATTTTGTCGATGACGGACATCCAGGCGGCCGTGATGACGGTATGATAGGCGGTACGGTACGCGGACATCCCAGTCGAAGCGTTCCAGAAATGTTACGAAGCATGCAAAAAGCGCAGGAATCGTTGTATACCTGCCCAAGGGGACTACTTTGAAGGGGATGGGTAGAATAATTTTGTAATAAGCGTTGAAGAATAAAATTTAAATATACGGTTTTTATGGAATCAGTCGTATTACTTAATTGTCACACCTCGAAGAGGTAATTTTTTCATTCGTGAGGATTGATGTGATGTCTTAGCATCCTATCCTAAGTAAGTCGTCTTCGTCAAGACTCTATAGCGGCTCACGGGTATTAGTCGATGCTACGACAAAGACACATTTCTATACTACAGAACATTTCCATCTGGATCGCCACGCATCTATCCTTGTCCTTGTCGATCTTTTGAAAGCGATGAAAGTGGCTCAGTCAATCGTTTCGAGGTTTACCTACTCGCTTTTTTCCTTCAGTCCTTGCGTTAAATATTTTTGTTCGTGTTCGTTGTTCATTTTGTGGTTGTAACACAACAGTCTTCTGTATGCTGAGAATAATGAGCCCGGTAGAATTTCTACACCTTTCTACTACTCGAATTTCTACTTACGAGACTTCTGTCTGTTTGAATATTCCTTATAATTACAACTAAAACTTTTAGCAGGACCCTGATTTCTACGGGGTTTCACTTTTATCAGAGTTTTGTTTGCATTGCATTTTGTTTGCAAGGATGCATGCTTCAAATCCATAGCATAAGACTGGCGGTATTATGATCTTACGTAGATTGTAAAAGACCAAGACCGAACCATAACGTACGTACTGTCCTGATAAGAACGACTATATATATGTTTTCTCAGACTTCATACACCAGATTTTCTTGAAAATATTCATACTTCATATAGAATACAGATGAGAATTGACGTAAATATGTATCAGACCTAGGCGAAACGCTACAGTTGCTATGCTAAAATATAATTTTATATCCAAAATAATATAAAATTTTCATCCTACAGTTTGGGGGATAGTACTCACTTGTTATGAAAACCTCCCCACCGTGCCAAATCGTTGATATGTAGCAGTCAATCAGTCACCATTTGAAGTTTTGTCCCTTTCTTCGACAGCAAACCACAGTGACCCTGTTCTGAAACTGAGCTCCGCCCTTTGTTTTCCTGTAGTAAATTTCGATCAATGATGCCAACTAGTGGAAAGTGAGACACTGTGCTGGACTTCACATCTGCAAGTGAAATTGTGTTCTGCACCGATGACTAGAAAACATATTAGGGGAGCGATGCCGGAAACTTCTTCCAAAATTATCCCCAACTCAACCGAAGCTACAAACTTTAATGCCGTGTTACAATTTAGCAATCGGAAGATTTTACAGGAAAAGCGGCCACCGAGGCAGTGCAAGCAATCTCTGCGAAGGAATACAAACACTCTCCGGCAGGAAATCGACACAGCAAATGCTTGCCTGTAACCTCAGGACCAAACCAGACTTTCAAAGCTGCAACAACCAGGAAAATTGTAAATTGAAATGGGTCCCTGGACACAGTAGTGCAGTGGTAAACGTAAAGGCGCCGACGAAAATGCAAACAGAGAAGACACGATCAAAATGTCACTTACGAAATTGAAAAGGAAAGTAGACAAAATCATCTGGCAAGAGATAGATACGGTTTCAGCAACTGCAGGATAAGCCACATTTTTCGACCCATCCAAATAATACGACAACAGAATAACTCATAAATAACACTCGTGGCAATACTTACAGCCAACAATTTGTTACTCCATTCGGAATCGAAACGGACGACGAGCTTCTGGAAAGGAAGAAAATAGTACAGAACTCGGGATTCTCGAGTCTGGCCAACAAACGCCTCACTTTGCTGAGGAGTACTAACAGCAAACTTGGTGGTCACAAACCAATTATCCTTAACGAAATGAAAATGATAAAATAACGATTAAAACAATCTCTCTTAGAAAAAAAGACCTCTATTTCTCGTTCGTGCATGGATGAGCGAATTAATTGGTAATGATGGCCACTCAGGCAGTAATAAATAAAAACATGGTCGACCATTGCCAAACTTCAATCCACGACGGCACAATTGCACTAATTCATGCCACAAAATGTGTTAGAACACATCACCATCGATTATAAATAATTATTATCCTATTATATAAGACCAATATTGAACGATTGCCTCATTCAAATCCTTTCTTGATCCTTCTTATGAATTGATTTCTTGGAAGATTTTTTTCGGTTATTCATTTATTTCGGTTATTTTTTTCGGTTTAGCTCGCTCTGTGTAAGTGGCATGAAATTTTGCGCTCGTATGGAGAGATCAAGAGCTTCTCTTTGTATTTATCCTTATTAGTCAGTTAGCTGTGACTAGCTGTGTTCCTGGCAATTTGCAGATGATGCTGTTTTAATGTTAGATATTGATCGATCACTATTAGGATCTTGAGAGTTTCAAAATGAACCCGATACGATCATGGACAATTTTGAAGTTATCATCATTTTTGAAGGTGCCCTCTATACCTGCATAAAAGGTGCTGCCTGATGTTTCTTACTTGGCACTGCCTAATATCGGTCAATGAAAGATGAATAGAACAATGGTTTCATCTTCATTCTCGTCCTTATAAATACACCGAAGTGTTTTTTAAGGTAATACCTACCTTCACTGCATGGTTTTCGTTTTGGCAATGATCTGCATCAAGAGCTGATGTTTGAAACGTAGCTTTCTAGGACACATACAATTTCTTGCGTATGTTCCGGCAGAAAGCCTCAGAGAAAATTCACTTCAAACTGAATGTCCTCAACATTTACGTTCTTCCACTCACAAAAACTTTATCGAAGTGAAAGCCATGCTACGGACCTCAAAACGGCTTCACTGCTCGAGTTAACAACGCTTTTCTTGTATGTGAACCCACAGGGAGAAAGACTAGCAACAATACTGTTCAACCAAAATAGAATTTGTGATAGTCAAACAATTTGCTGCAAGAAAAACGTTGCACTATGAATCGAACCAAATCGTAGCAGATCACAGATCATATTTTCATTTTCCTCGATCTTCTACATCTGCTAAAGAAGTCCTTCTGATCATCATCACATACAACGCTCTCCATGTATGTGGTTAAAGGAGTTATAATTATAACATTATTATGTAAACTCCTCGAATCGTTGAGATTCTCCTTGGTTGGTTGAGTAGTTGAAGGATTTTGGGCATTTCACGCTCAAGTATTTTAACGACGCCAGATGAACTATAGATTTGGAATTATATCTTAACTCAGAGCCCCGTCTGCACATTTTGAATCGTACTTGAACCCTTCACTAAGACTTAGAGACATGATCATGAAAATCTTTAGCAGCAATGATAGAAAGAAGAAGACTGGTAAAGTTTGACCACCAGTAAGAATAGTGCATTCAGTTCAGAACGCTTGCGAAAATAATGTAGGTATCGCATGATTGAAACAACTTCTTCTAACGATCTCAGACCAAGAATCTCTAGAAGCGATAGAAGCTTGCGTAAGTGAACCCTTAGATTTCGCACCTCTATCTGTTTCACAATCTCTTCGTCACTTTGCCTTTTTCTCCTCGATCCTTTTGCCTTTTGATTTTCCCCGTCGTTTCTCGTCTTTTTTTCTCTTTCGTGCATTTAAGCCCTTCAAAAGAATACCATTTTCGATATGAGAACTGGTTCGAGAAGAAAACAAAACAAGGGAAAAAACGACGCAAAATCGTTGCGAAGAGCAAAAAATATTTTGTTAATCCTTGCCAAACAATATACATGCCAAACATATACAGAAATACTTTTAATTTCCCTATTCGAATAGTAAATTTATAATTTTCCATGTGTATTGCAAAAATCAACGCCTCTAACCACAAATCCAATTATTTGCTCCTAAAATTTCAATAAGCGATAACTCATCATGATCCCGCAAAATTACTTATCCAACTTATCACATTGAATGTTTCAGTGCAAACATACTCCTAACGCAACCACTACACAAACAAACAAAAATGTCAATATATCCCACTAAAGTAAACCACAAAGAACACACACGTCCACTTTATCCTTTTAGCAAAAAGAAGTAACTCTCCCGCAGGGATGTTCACACACCCAACAACAGAATAATTTTACCCAAATGAAAACCGTTTCCATCTGTTTTATGTTCGGGCCCCGGGGAAATGGAACTTGGGTCAGGATAATAATACTATGTTCGTTTAAACAGAACAGCAAGTTTGATTTTGTTGAACGATTTTAGAATTTTATTTTTTGCAAGACGAGGTAAATCCTTGTGATTACCTTGTTTCTATAATCCTGTTTGAATAACCTTTAAAATACACACACACACGCTCGTAGATGTATGAAGAGAAAAGCTCTCACATGAAAAAAGAAAACACGACCAATAAGCTTAAATTCTTTTAGTATTTATTGATTTACGTTTTTACAATAAATTTGAATTCCTTTGGCCGTACAATTTTTTTTTTGAAAAACCGAAAACCGAAATGTTATAACCCTCCAAAAAGTGGCAACCTTCCGTAAAAGAATGAATAATACTCTGAAAATATGATTATTTTCAGTATCAAAGCACTTCAACATGTTTTCCGACCATTATTAAAACAACAATACAAAAAAGTCTACAAAAGAAAATTATGAAACAAAATGTCTTTGAGTTCATGCACGTTGTGTGAGGAGTCGTGTAATAGATAAAATGAAGGGTAGGAAGAATTTCCTCGTTCATTTATTTTTTTTTTCTGGAGTTCGAAGCCTCGTAAAATATGAGTGGACTACTTCTAATGTGCTAAGGACATTGGTATTGACAGTCATGCTGTTTATGACCTATCATCATTTTACGCATGTCATATGAACCCCAATATCATCAGGGATAATCGCAACCACCTTGAATCATCAGGAGGCTCATAATAAGGCAACTGCAATTTTTCTGATTTATAGTACTCAAAGACCAAACTTCTACTACCAAACGTAAGTTGAACTGATGATTCATCGAGACCCTTCCTGAAGCGTCTTCAAAGAATAAGGTGTAAATCGATTAACAACCCTTGCATGCATTTGAGGCCACAACATATCCATTAGATATCATTTTAAAGACTTGACGCCAAAGATTGAATAGTCTTGGTGGTACAGCGTCCTTTGTGCTTCCTTGATTGCGTTTCATTTAAGAAGGGTCTACTCATGAATCCACTGTAACGGTGAAAGTGTTATAGTACTCTTAGGCTACGCAGGACTGGCTGAGGTGAGAATTGCTGAGATGAGAGTTGATAAAGACGGCTCTTGAATTTGCGTTTGCATAGGAGCTTTGATATTTTGAATATTAGAATCATCACTTCGCATGAAATCGAGCTGAGCGAAATGGACGAAAGACTGATAATATTTTCAGAAAGAACACTGTACCCACATAGCAAAATGCCATGACGTCAAAAATATTCTAGGATCAACATGTTGGCATGCGGAAGGTCAAAATCGCGCAAAAACTGTCCAGCACATACGAGGGAGGCAATATGGACGGTATTGTTCGATGGCCTTTTGCTCCCATCTAGTCCCCTCAGTTCACGTTAAAATTTCAGTGAATATCTATTATATAAATAATATCTATCAATATCACTGAATATATATTGGGTTTTCCATTAGGGACTTAACAATTTCGTATCTTTATATGAACGCACTCTTAAACATTTTTAGTGAACTGGCGATGTCATAAAGTATATTAAAGTCCACATTTTGATCAAAGTAAAGTCAACCAACAACCAACGTTTGGAAATTATTAAAAGTTACTACCGAAATTCGCACCTTTAAAAGCGCTTACTACAATTTTCGGCCGTAAAAATCGTCCCATTCTAGAGACTGTGTATGCTATAGTGGATAAGGTTGAGTCCAAATTTTCACTATTGGACGTTCCGGTGACAAAAAGAAGTCGTATCTGTCAAAGCGAAGAAACCTGCAGGCGAAAGAGTATCGACTCAAAATGAACCAAGTCAGTCGATTCCACGTCGTTCTAAAGAATTGGGCATCGCTCAAACGACACTGTAGCACATTTTGAAAAAAGATCTTGGTCAACATGCTTACAAGATAAATTTGACTCAAGAAATAAAGCCGCTTGATCATTTGAAACGCCGAAACCGCTCCAATGGAGCTCTGGCAAAGCTTGAAGGAAACGAAGTATTTAATCAATAAATTATCTTCAGCGACTCATTTCTTGCTCAATGGGTTTGAGCCAACACATGTGCCCACAACAAACTCAAATGTACTTCTTGAGATACCGTTGCATCCGCACCAAATTACTGTTTTTGCAGTTTTCTTGTCGGAGGTGTGATTGGGCCGTATTTTTGCGTGGATGAAAACGAACTTCATTTAACCTTCCAAAGAGAGCGCGATCATGTTATGTTGGAAGATTATTTGTGGGCTGAATTGGATGAACTAGACATGAACGATTTGTGTTTTCAACAAGACGGTGCCACTAGCCACACAACAAGCCTATCAATCAATTTATTGAAAGGCAAATTTGGCGAACGTGTCATTTTGAGAAATGGTCTGGTCGAAGGGTCGTCTCCTACATGCGATCTAACGCCATTAGATTTCTTTTAAGGGGCTATTTCGAATCACTAACCTTTGCCAACATGCCAGCAACTTTAGACGAGCTCAAAGATAACATCCAACGGGAAATTGCTAATGTTCCTGTCGGAGTAAGTGCCAGGATAATGGAAAATTGAGAATCTATCGCTGTAAACGGGCTGGTGGAGGTCACATCACGGAAACCATCAACTTCACTCTTAAAATGTAATGCTTGCACTACACCACAATGAATTTGAACTCAATATCGCAAATATTTCTGTGTTTTATTAGTAGATAAAATTATTATTTCCTTAGTGGAAAACCCTTTATAATGAAGTTTGTGAAGACAAAAAAGGGTACTTGTCCAAATGCAGTCTTTTGATGGTCTTTTACATGTTCGCTCCGCGAAGGGTTTTTGTCCAAGTTGCTGAAACGGTGCGAGAATTGTGCTAATCATAAAGGAGAAGGGAAGTGAAGAATCGACGTCGGCATACCGTTCGCTGTATAATATTGACACGGTCTTGAAAGTGCTTCCAAAATTAACAGGAAAGCACGCGATTCATATAGCAAGGATCCTATTAGCACGGCAGCATGACTTCATTGCAGGGTTATCCCGACTTAACCAATGAAACGTTTTCATGATGGACTCCTGAAGCTTGAATTGTCGAATAAACCACGCCTGATTTTGACATTTTTGGCGGTAGTCGCTGAACGAACTGTGTAGAATGGTCAGCTCACATTAGATATACTTGATGCACTGACTGAAGAAAAAGGGAATAACTGAAGTGGTCGTGCTGTACAAGAAAGAGTTTCAAAAGTAAGGACTATCAGCATTGCTGAAAATCAGGAAAACTCCCAATGACAGAAGTAATAGACTCACTAGAAAATTGAGTTTTTTCCAGCAAACGAAAAGGCTCTCATGTTATTATACTTACTAGATTAATGTATTCCATAGGGCGGCTCAACTAATAAATGATTAAATTTCTTATGAGGACGATATGATACATATTATGATACATATATGATAAATATACAGATATGATAAATATTATGGGTCGTCTGCGGTCTGTTTCTCATGGGATCTGCGCTATAGGCGACACTCCTAGCAAGGAATCGCACTGAAACGATCGGCTATGATATGACAAACACAGCCACTGAGTCCGCCGTATTCATGATCACAAGGTGACACTCATCCCCATACTTGCTGGAGAGTGCAATGATATTTACCTGAGCACAAGCCAAGCTAATAGGGTGTATGTCGTCAGAAAGGATGAGACAACACTTTCACAGCTCAACTGGTCAACAACTATGGATGAGCGGCAAGAAGCGAAGGTGGTGTGCATGCTTGGTTCGAGAGTGGAACCCGTGGATCAATCGCGTCCATCGTGATACTGATTTTTAACCTGAACCAGACTTTTAAAGATTCTGCTTGGAAAAGTTTTGACTAAATGATGAAGGGTGAAAAATGAGTTTCCCATTTGTTCGTGTAGAAAATTTTCAAGTAAATACATGCTGGAAATCTGGGTCTGTTGGAGACTAAATCGGATTCTAAATAAGTGTAGTTTTAAGGATGTTTTTGGCCTAACCCACAGAAAACCGAAACCTCTTTCAAGTGCGTGTTTTGGCGATATCAGCCGCATATTGATTTATATTTTTAAAAAATTAAATGAGTACTGCCCCACTGTGTGAAATCAGGGGCGCTTCCTGTACCTACATCACAGCATTGATGTGGTAGAAAACCTAATGTCTTCTCTTATTTATAATGCAGTCAGGCTTGGCTCATTAACTTTGTTCTTGGCTCTAAGATCCACAAACAGAACATTTTATTGCGTTCTGTCGATTATACACACTAGGTGCATACACAGGAAAATAAATTGTACAAATCTGTGATATGGTCTGTGCTATTCTATAAGTGTGAAGCATGAACCCTCATTCGCAAATATATTGAACGCCCTTGATTGACGGATCCTCGGGCGGATAATAGGAGCGAAGCCAGACGGGGACCAATGGTGAATTTGATACAACTTTTTACGAGCCTGAGATCCCAACGATTGTAAGGCTGCGGAAGCTGTAATGGGCTGGCCATATAAATCGTATGGACGAACAACGGATACCCAAAAAGGTATCTATTGAGATAACTGAACGGCAGAGAACAGTCGGGAAAACGAAGAAACGCTGATTTGACTCTTGTTGACGAAGACAATTCATTGCTGCTCGGATTTCGAAATTGTAGGATGGGGCCGATTGACAGAGACACTTGGAGGCACATTTTGCAAGAAGCGAAGGCCCGAGAGGAGCTGTTGTGCTAACAAGAAGGAGACTTGAAATTTTGAAGTTGAGGACGTAAATACTTTTCGGCAATGTGAATCAAAGTTAACATAAAAATTTATAATCAAATTGTTATATTGCAATGGAATATCTAGTTGAGCACAGAGAGTATAAAGAAGAGGGTCGTATTGAAACAGAGAAAGTCGAATTATAACATCCTTCAGATGCAAGCAAATCCCGCTATTGCAAAATTAAGCAAATAAGCAATCTTCAATATTTTAAGCCATCACATCCGTTGACTTCCTGAGCAAGGAAATTCTCTCGTTTTGCATTTCCCATCATCAAAAGGACGAAACTCTAAATCAATGAATATTCCTATTAGCTATTCAGCTTCAAAAGCTCAAGGCTTAAATTTAATGTTATTTTCTCATTTCCATTCATTCTTGCACTATCCATATCCTACAAGTCAATTAGTTGCGAATGTAATTTAATTATTTTTCGACAGGGATTTTGTGATTGAGTGTAATGAATTTAATTCTGATAGATAGCCTAAAAATACGAGCACTGTCTGCTAGATCGATCAGATAGCTAGGATTAGCAAAGGAGTATAGCAGCTGACGTGCCGTAAATAATGTTACGGCATGGTATAATCGAGAAACAACTGAGCATTTAATATGTTATCAACCGATTCTAATCAGCTTAAAAGTGAAGTGTTGACCATAGGATTAACGAGGAGTTATGTTTGAACAGATAATTAGTGGAATCAATGTAAAGTACATAATTAAGGGTTATTAGAAAAGGCGTTTAATAAGGGATTTGTCTTTATTTATAAAAGGATTCAGTCCAGGGGAGAAGCGATAAATATCGGATTTAGTCCAACATGTTGCAAATTACAAAATACCACCTGGTTGCTGGAAGCATCCCATTAAAGGCATAGCTGACCGAAATATTAAAGCTTGTTCCTGATAAAGCCTACGGGAGTCTCTAAGGAATTTGTTTCGAGTTGAGATACGTGGACAATTTGTGCGGAAAACTTTCATGGATTATCACATCAACATCAACTAATAAACGAACGACGAATTAACGACAAGGACGAATTTCTCCAAAGAGGTGAGCTACTATTTTTTTTTAAATTTTACTGACAAAAAAACGAGTCAAACAGTGAACGTGAAACCACATCAGCATAAGATCGTTGCTCACCATTGAAAGAGATAGATTAAATACAGTAAATCAATGTCAAATCAGAGGTAGGTAAAAATTTCATCGAAAGAACTTGCTTATTCTTTCATGTAAGTGCAAAAAGGTTTATTGGAAGCCAAGAGATCAAAGAATGCGGAGCCTCGGATTAAATCGTTCAACCCTCCTTTCTCGAAAACACTCACCTCCCTATATGTAGCGATCGACTCTTCCCAATGAATTATACCATCAAAGACTCCACAAATTCCAATTTTCATCCTTGCCACCATAGTACAGGTATCTTAACCGAAAAGTGCTTTGTCTTACATTCTTGGCTATTAGAACAATTCAATCAATCATTTAACAAAAAGGGAAGAACATTCAAAAACATTATCCTGAAACTTGGTGGGCTCAATACATCGGCTTTGGTGCTCACACTTTCATTTTGGATTCGTTTAAAATAAGGACTTTGGATCGTCATTTCACCACACCGGGTTTGGTGCTTGCACTTCGATATTGGAATCTTTTATTTGACGATGATAGAACGTAGTTCTTCTCTTTTTTATCTTGGAGGCTTCCTTAACCGAAATTTTCTAAAGTTGCATTTTTTCATCTCTTTGCGAAATCAGTCCCATTAAAAAAAAAGGGAGGGGGGGCACTCAGGTAAACTATTTTTATTGTTTTGTAATAACCAAGAACGGAAGACTGAGCACTTTTTGGTTAGGATGTGTGCACGATGGTGGCAAGGACACCATTGAGATTTCGTTTTGATGCTATTTCGAAGATGATTTTCAACTAGAAATGAAGGATATCTGAAAATCGACAGAATCCATTGTAGACCTTTCGAATAATTCAGCAACAAGCTTTTGTATACAAATGTTGTTCTTGAAATGTAATGTGTCCTTTTGAGTTCCAATTAGACTACTAAGATAAATTTCTTTGCTGAGAATGTTATATACGACAATTAATTCACTATATTGGTTCTGTAAACTCAGAAATCCTTCGATTTGTTAAGGTAAGTTCAGTGAATTTCATCATTGGTTCATTGTTGATTTGACTTAAGGTTTTTCTGACGGTTTTATAATACATCAAATTAATTTATTTCCATTTGTGATATCGACATTATATATTTTATTTTATTTATTTTTACACATATTTATGTGTGACATCAGCATTTTATGTTTTGTTTCTAACTCTTTGATGCTTATTCACTATTCGGCACTAACTTTTTTTTCATTGTTTCTGTTGTTTTTCATTGAAAAAAATTGTTTTTTTCATTTGTTTTTCTGTTGAAAAAAATTCATTTTCCTATCTCAATTTAATAGCATCTTCGAATAGTCAGAAAAGCTCTATCCCTGAACTTTTTATAACGTGGTTCACTTACTCGACTTTACAAATAAAATCGTTTAGCATGACTGCATGACTAGAACACGTCACTGGTCACTGGACCTAAGGTTGAAGTCCTTAGGTCTTATTAATTAGGTCTTGAGAATATAGAAAATATTTATTTGGCAACATTAAATGAAGGAACGATTTTTTAAAATTGCATGAAATAAGTGAGTGAGCGAAGCTCTGAACATTTTAAAAGATCCTTGTTGAGCCGAAGTCAACTCTCGAAAGTTGACTGACATCAGGGCATTGACTGCATCAGGGACTTCTTCGACATGAATCGAAGTATTTATCGTGTGTACCAGCCTGACCTCACGGTTTCACTAGACAGGGTTGTTTTCATGCGTCAAACAACACCCCTCATTATCAATCATGTCCCAGTTTACAATAGTATAGGAAACCCAAGTACGCAAATACTGCTTCCTAGCAACATCGCAAACCACATACTACAACTTTTTAGCCAGTATAGGCTCCTCGCTGTGTTAGAGGATGACAGTAACCTATCATGGGCGCCCCCTAACCCATGGTACAGATCAAACCTCTGCCCAGGATTTTACACCACACAGCTTTGTTCTACTATCAATTTACGTTCCTATTTCGATGGGTTGGTAACCAAGTGGTCCCCAGAACAAATGTATGTAACAGCAGGTTATACAAGGCAGTAAGACAGTTACAACACTAGGGTCTCGGGTACTTTAAAGTGCCCAAATACCCGGAGAGACCCAGTACACAACATTAAGGGACTAGTAGACAACAACAGAGTCCGAACTTCACCGCGTAGTAGAGTGCTGCAGTCGCAACAGGAAGGCTTCACGCGCAAACTCCTTAATCTTCTTAAACATCTCCTCATCCATCAATTCATCCCCAACATCCAATAGGATTCTAAACATATCAATACCACGCGCAACACTTACGCCGGCATATGATCGGGAGTCGAACAAGACATGCTGCCAAGCCTCAATCTCCGCACCACAAAACAGACACCCATGGTAGACACCAATACCAAGACTACACAACCATTCATTAAAACTGTCGAGTTGTGCCATGTCGAGTTAGTAAACTAGGTGCGCAAATTTAAAATTTCGTTTTGTTGTCAAGAGATGGCGCATGAAACCTATTGAAGTAACCTGTCGAACGCAAAACGCCATTTTGTTGGTAAGACTGCCCGCTACAAAACGTCATATTAGTTTAGTAATTTACGAGTTAGTAGCATACTTCTTTTTCGTGTTAAATATGTCGAATTTCGAAACAAATAAAGAGCATTTGCGGCATGTAATGATTATCTTGTTCAATCAAAAGAAAAAGACATCGGAAACTCATCGATTTCTCGTAGACTTGCGGCGATTTTGCTCCAATCGTAAGGACTTTTGAACGCTGATTTCAACGTTTCAAAAGTGGCGATTTCAATGTTATTGACAAAGAACATGAAAATCGACCAAAAAAGTTTGAAGACGAAGAATTACAAGCATAATTGGACGAATACGATACACAAACACAACAAATGATGGCGGAGCAGAGAATGTCACTCGGTAAACCATTTCCAATAGCCTGAGAGCCATAGGAAAGATTCAAAACGTTGGAAAATGGGTTGCAAACAAACTGAACGAACGACAGAAAAAGTTGAAACAAGAAAACTGTTTGCGAAATGCTGCATTTAAGCCAGGGAAGAACGGAGTTTTTGCATCAATTGTAACTGGCGATGAAAAATGGATATATGTTGAGAATCCCAAACGTAAGAAATTATGGGTAACGCCAGGACAACCATCAACATTGAGTTCAAGACCGGATCGTTTTGGGAGGAACACAATGCTGTGTGTGTGGTGGGATCAGAAGAGGGTAGTGTACTACGAGCTTCTCAAACCCGGCGAAAGTTAATAACGTCCGCTACCGACAACAAATGATCAATTTAAACCCAGAATGGGCTCATAGACACGGCAAAGTCATTCTGCAGTATGACAATGCTCTTGCACATTCAGCCAAAGTGGTCAAAGAAACGATTTCCTCGCTTGGTTGGGAACTCCTACTCCACCCGCCGTATTCACCAGACCTGGCGCCTTCTGATTATCACCTCTTCTCATCGATGGGACATGCACTGGCTGAACAACACTACAAGACTCTCGAGGATGTACAAAAATGGCTCAATGAGTGAATATCAACGAAAGTTGAAGCTTTCTTTTGCAATGGTATCCATAAATTGCCCGAGAGATGGATGAAATGTGTAAAAATCGACAGCCAACACTTTGAATAAACATTTTTTTGCCATTGTTCTTAAACAATTGCGTATTTTTCATGAAAAAAACCGACATTTTAAACTTGCGCACCTGGTATACTCAAATTTGGTATACTATTGGTATACTATTTGGTATACTACGCACCTGGTATACTATCACATGTGGTAGGAACTGATAGGTGGTACGCTCCTCCGTACATTCAGTTTATCTGGATTACCATGTAGAAATCAAACCCTCTTCTAACCTTCCGCGAATGACGGCCCGACTGAGTCCAGTAGGATTAGTACCACGTAGTCATTGATGCCCCCCTCCCATGGAGAAGCCTTTCCGTAATCTGTTAATCAGTCCTCTACGCATGATTTCCAAATCCAACAGTGGGACCCCCATAAAGACCTGCATGGCACTGGTTGAAACCGTGCGACATACATGTATGCATGCAATTAGCAACACTCGCTAACCCCGCGTGATAAGTGTCCTGCCTTTAGTACTCATGGCACCCTCAAGAAGTACAGGAGAGCCGTATGTTGCGACTGCTACAAATAACCCAGAATATACATTCTTGAGAACTTCCCGACGCAGCCCCCAGTCGTACCTACAAATTCTTTGGAGCATTGAAGCTACTTGCTTGAGGCGTTCTCTTGAGGTGCCAAAAGGTAAGCCTATCAGACAGATTCCCTCATATCTCACTCATGGCGGACAACTCTGGCTGAGTACTCCTTTCAGGAGCATCATAGACGTTTGGTCAACAGGAACCACTATTAAAATAAGTCGTAACTTACACCACCAAATAGATGCCCAATGTCAAGATCTTGTTGAAAGATTTCAAACTCATGCCTGTTCCTATTCTCGTCGAGAGCGATTTCAACTCTGCAGCCATTGAGAGACCACACCTCACTCACATTTTAACACATTTATGCCTGATGGTGGTTCGAAATTGCACCAGCGGAGGTGCCTAGTAGTCGACACCTGTAAACCCCTTTCGGTAAATGGGTTAAAGGGAGTACTGATGAAAGCAAGCAGAGCAAAACTTACCATGATCGACATTGACTAGGTGTATTGCCAGTGAATCTTTTTTTGAATCGATCTTGCTGATTCGATCTAGTGCTTTACGGTGAAATATTGAAAGGATGTACGCCGGAATGGTTGCTGAAGAATTCATTGTAGAAAGAAGATATAGCAACAGAAGGCTGGCTTCCAGCAGTGTGACATGGACGTAACAGGGACATGGACGTGAAAAGGGACCCTGGGCACAAGCTTTCGTGAGAATGTTGGTTACTAAGCTGAAGTTCTTATATAAGATATAGAGCAAGCTCTTTTTTCTAACATATTCTCTCTGAGTGAAAACTTTCCTCTATAAAACGTTGGAGGAATGCTTAATTTTCACACTCGCGGAATTGCAAATCCAGGTCTTTCTTCGTTCACTACGAAGACTGATTTTTTCATGAATTTTTGCAGTCCGTGCTACTTTCACCGCTAGCTAGGTACGTGCTTTGCCTGTTTGCAAGAAGGAGTCTCTATGCGGAGCGTTGAAGGGATACAGACTCGCAAAGATCAACAAGATAAAGTTCCAAGTACCGTTCGGTTAAGATCCATTCTGTATGGTAGACACGGCTAGAAAGTAAACTGGAAAAATTCATAGAGGAAGTCCAATTGACATGATCTATGGTGTTGGCAATCTACCTTGCCAATACTGCGGCTTCACCAAATGCAAATCAGATGAACCCTTGGAACTCAAAAGCTGGTCGGTCTACCATTGATCAAAAGACCCAAATGAACAGAATGTTTTGTATGACACGAGAGTAAGTAAGCGAAGAATGACGGTTACATGAATCGCCTGCCAAGGCTCTATAATTGGACCAAAACTATTAAATGTGTCTAATACGATTGATGAGTCGTAATGAAGTCTGTAACATAATGAAGTCTGAGCTGCCTGAATCCATCCTCTTGATACACTACGCACATGCTTTTGCAGCGCACTAGGGTTCATGCTTTTGCAGTAGGGGTACCTTTAAGCAGGCACATGCAGGACTTGGTGTGTTAATGCGCTGAGTGGTGGGGTCTGATCAGCTGCTTAGTGATAGACCTTGGCTCAATCAAGAGAATGTTTCCCTTACCTACGTAGGATTAGTAAAAGACAGTCTGCTGATTGTACGTGTGACGCAGGAGTAGGAAATAAATAAATAACGCCTTTTAAATGTATTTGTGATGAAGAATGAATGAGTTCATTCCAGCGCAAAACATTACTCCGGACTTTGGTTACAAAAGAATGGATCATCTTTCATATGTTTCAAACGTCTCTGACAAATAAACTTGTGTACCTTATGTAGTCGTCATCAATGTCAATGCTTTCTTCAGCGAGAACTGGGAAACATTCTTTGAAAGATTGTTTATACTTCTATGCTTTGTTCAAGAATATATACTCAGATCAAATATTTTTTAATTATTTTGTTTCTTAGACTGATTCGTGGGAACTCTTCTTGAAAGTTACTTTTTTATTTCCTATAGCAACCAGAAAGCAATATTTTTAGCATTATCCGAAAACATCTTTCTTATCATACTCAACTTTTCACTTGCCATCTTTTGTAAAAACAAAATACATGATGAACAATGAATATGACTTGGAATACTGTGATCCTAACAACACAATGCTTTAGGATCCTGACGATTACTGTTAAATAAAAAGTACTACACAAACACATGTCAACAAATTCTGCTTTGAAATCAAAAGGAAAACATTTTCATGGAAACCAAAATAAAAATACATTTTCCACTCAATTTCTCTTCGGATAAGCAATGAATAGATTAGGTGTTACCTAGTGTGGATAAGTTATACCTTTTACATAAATTTTAATAGCGAAAAAGATCCTGAGAAATCAAAAGGAATAGTTACCTATGATATGATTTAAATAAATTCAATGCACTTGTTTATAACTAATACCAAAGGACAATGGATCTTGTAAATGGCAACACATACCACTCACTATCTCACTGCAGTCAACAAAGTCCTGCCGGAACCATTGTTTGTTTCCCAACCATTAAATTTGATAGCATTGTTTAGCTTCCACCATGGCCAACACTTAAACATTCACTCTGCATTTGAATCATTTTCCCATTTAGAAGCTTTTTAGCTAGATAGTGTCAACAGCACATATTGTATGGTTGGTCAAATAAAGATAAAGCCAAAAAAGGTGTGATAAAATCTTCAGTACTTGAAAACGACGAAAATAGATGGGTGAGAACTTAAAGAAAACATTTTTCCATAAGGGACATAAAGGAATAGAGAGAAAACCTGAAAAAACACCTTTGTTTGTTGTCGTCATCTGATGGCTTTCCCAGGTGTGCTGGGAATGTACATAAGTGCCATTTTTTCGAACAATGTGTACACAATTCGTTTATCATCCAGATTATCTTCTTTCATGGCCAACACCTCGCTGTTTCCTTAAGTTGGGACCGAATCTTCAAATCTTATTTGTTGAGCGTTTCGCTGATATTACTTCCCTAACCCAAAAAAAAAATGTTTATTATATCTTGCAGGACAACGTAAAAGCGAACATAGGCACGTAATAATGTTCATGGTTTAATTAAAATGCTCGTTCCAACTAAGAGAAAATTAGAAAAGAATCGTGGCTAAGGTGCAATGAATTTTGCTGTTAATGAGATATTTACCATTTTATATCAGTGGATAAAGTATTATTCCATAAATTATAGAATAAATTAGCTGAAGACACACAAGAAGATTAAATTTTGAAGTTAACATTTAAACATCAAATTGTGATTGACTATAATTCCCTGAAATAACGAAGAAGTAAAATGCGTTAGTGGTAATATCGATAAGTCTGCATTTCCAAATCAATATCAAAGAAACCGATGCCATAATCTGACTTGTTGATGGAAACAGCAATATCATTGTAATACACACCGCTTCATCACCTAAATATCTAATCAGATGGAATTCTTAGGTGCCAAGAGTTCAGCATTCCCTCTAGGATATGTTTCCATCATACAGATTTGAATCGAGGTCTCTGGGAGACAGCTAATATGACTAGTAACATCCGCTTGCCTTGTTTCGCGTAGTAGATCAGAAAGCAATTCTTCAGGTAATTTCTACGTATTCTCAACAGATATGAGCAGCAAACATAGATAGTTTACCAGAGCTTTCAGATCTTCCATCCATCTGGCCGATGTTACATCTCGAACTCCGCGTGTTGCGTCGAAGCACTCAACTCTGCAACTACATCGAAAGAACAGCCTGCGCTGACACTACAATAACATGGATCTTTATCAGGATCATCGTTATCATCAGCGAATCAGGACTTAAATTATCGAACAATTGCAATACTTAAGATGTAATTCCGTTTAGTCATGGAATCTTCTTCACCACCATGTCAAGAACTTCAAGCTGCAGCTTTTCCCTAATAAAGAGTGGACCTTCTTTTAGTATTCATAATTGATTTCCCCTACAGTCCCGTCGATCTTTTCCGCTTTATCCATGCAGTGAACATGTAGAGCACCAAGTTTCTGCATGACATCGCCCAGACTTCACATTTCTCTATTCACATTGTCCGCAAGGACTTGCTTACGTCTGTTGATGAATTCGTAAATAAATTTTCTGGTGGAAATATATACTACCTTTCCTGTGCATGACTCCTTCTAGCTTCGCGTTCGTTAACTTCTCGCCAAAGTTTGTAATACTCCCTTTAACTTTTTCAGTTGACCACCGAAATTTCGTCGTATCCCGATCTCCTGTCGGGCGAAAATACTTGATAGTACCAATCGTAATCCCCAGCGGAGTGCCAAACTACAACGTCCGTCTCATAAAAATGTTATCGAACTTCACTATTTCAATGTTCATAGTGCATCAAACAAGAGCGGAACGCTGAGAATGTGGGCATCAAAAACACTATTAGGGATCTAGAGTACTTTACACTAATGATTACTGCTCGACTGTTTCACTAGATCTCGCAATTGTATATTTTTGGGATTAAGGACTTCAGGCAAATGTCTCTTCCGGAAGTGTACTTTCACAGCCCAAGCGGCGAAAAGTGTGCATCTTACCAATGTTCATCAAAACTAATCCCACTCCAGCTACTAGCTGCAAGAGTCGTTTCACCTGATGATCAAATCGAGGCATGTTCCATTCAATTGCATCAGCATAAAAGTCCTCCGTCTATGCTAAAGGCAGCATATTAAAAAGCAAGTTTTATACTCTAGGACGACTTTTCGACTTTTTCTTCCGATCCTGACGTCTCGGTGCCATTCATAAGCTGTAGTAGGTTGACTTTCATAACCTTCGCGAACTTCACAAGCAGGTGTTGGGTCTTATGTGAATTATTTGTGGTCCTATGTAAATTTATCAGTGGGACAGTGCTGGTTGCTTTGGTTATGGCTTCTTTGAAGACTCAACACTTCTCTGCTCCTGGAAAATATTTGAGGTTGTCAGGTATGACCATAATCTACATCTTCGGAACAGGCGAATGGAGCTACTCGTCGCCGTATATTTAAAACCACCAAAATTCCTATTTTACTCTTGTATCGTAGTTTCTTGGCTTATCTCTCAATCAAACCTGCTATGGCGACAGGTTTCCTCTATTATATTCATTGAATATGATGTTTTGGCCCCCTTTAAATCAGTTAAATAATTTTCGAGGCACTTTTGCATTTCAATAATGTAAGTAACGCAGTCAATGTTTCCGGTAGATTTTATGCAAAACATTGTTACTGCTGAGGATTTCGTTGTTTCAGAAGACATCAGTTTAAAAATAATCCTTTTCAGAGTTGCTATCCCTGCTCGAATTTTTTAGATGGGGATCTATCTAAGGAGGCAGGACATGCCAAATGTGCCATCGTAAAGTTGCTAACCATCGCTAATCGGTTCACCTCATACGAGCCTTGATCACAAAATCAAGGTCCTCTGTCAGGTAATAAGAGGCTGTGAAGTTCTTTCTCGATTGATTTCTTGAGATTTTTTTTAATTGAAGTTAAGAAATGCTCCCATAACATATAGAATTGGCCATGTCGTGACTCTGTGCCGTTGACTCTGTGAGACCTCTGTGACATCCGCTGATGACGGATCCCTGAACGACGTCAAATTACTTTTTTTTTCATACCAAAACGGTCTATGGAAGTCCATTAAATCTGACCGGAAACTCTATGCTCACCTTTGTAGCTTTGATCATACAAAAAAAAGTAACATGGGATTTCTTAGCAGAACTGAGTACCACAATATTATGTATTGTTTTTTTTTTATCGATCAATATTAACAAATCAGTTTGATTGGTCAGATTCTTTTTCAGATATTTCGTTTTAATGTCCCAGAACCGCGAAAGAGGTCAAGAAACAAAATCAGCTCAAGTAGCCCATATCGCACCGATTCATTTAATGACATAGATAATAAAATGTGTTATACAGTTTCTACTAAGTGTTATACTAACTTTACTGGAAAAGACGACTGCAAGAAAAAGACTATTGGTTAGTATCACGCCCGTAATGATTACGTACATAGAAGGCCATGTGTTATGTTGCTGATGTGGTGTCAAAAGTACATAACCAAATATCGCTTACTCATGTTCACGTTGACAGGAGCTGAAATGCCTATGATGCTATTTCTACTCCTTTCTTGTGGCATATACAACTGATACTTTTGCACCATGCTTTATCACTACAAACTTTGTCGACAAAAACTAAAAAAGCGCCCTGAAAAACATACTCTTTTACACAAGAGAAATAATAAGGATTGGTAATGGATAGCGATAAAAAACTGAATTCGGCCGGGCTGGAATCAGCATACACACTTAACGAGAAACAACAATCCACCCTTATAAAAAGTCAATTCGGATAATAGAAGAGAAATAGCACGCTATGCTTGGTTGTAAAAATTGCCTTGATTTTTCCTCTTCCGAAAACTCATGGCAATTTAAAATCTCTTCTACCCAAGTTATTATAGCCAAAACCAAAAATAAGTTCCGCAAAGACAGGCGCTGAATATATCAAGTGATCCGGCTAACTTTCGGGAAAAATTTACCTATTTTTAAGATCATGTGCAGGATTTTTCTGCTCTCAAAAACATTATAAAATCTCTTTCGTTTTCTCAAATGTATTAATGTCGCTTTTGGTCGCTGAAGAAGACCGAACAATTTACGGTCGAAAGTCGACTTCGAAAATTCGAACAAAAAAAAAATAAACCCAAAACGAAAAGGAAAACCTTCTTTTTAATTAATGCTGATTAAAGGTTATTAATGTCATTGGTTTGATTCTGGGATTGATGGCTTTCATCAAAGGAACAAATCCGGAAACTGACTTCCACAATTATTTTTGTCGATTGGTAGATTGTTGAGGACGGTTCGACTTTTAACAGGATGAAGATGGAGAAGACTAATGTCAGCGTGGAGTAATGAGGCAAGTCAGGCTTGCGTACACACATCAAATTTGCAGGTCATTCAGATCAGCAAGCCTTATGCAAAAACTTGGCTTTGAAGAGCTTCTTGGTTTTGAATCTCTTTCCAGACAACTTATACAAGCCAGACCCTTGCAGCATCATCTTCCATGTAACACAAATCGTATCCTTAACACTGTGTTTTGAACGTGAAACATGGCATAGCGCAAAGTTCTGTCCGATAGTGTGACTTCACGTTTCAATCCATATGCATATTTTAGTTTAAGACGTATACGACTATCTCTCTTTATCATTGCATTCACACACATGTAGAATCCGTCAAAAATTAAACAAAGACGTCTCATGTCATTATTAAGTCAGGCGCGATCGTGAAAGCATGGGTACCGATAAAATTCATTTAAGCCACTGAATTTTGTTCGAATACCAACAATGAAGAAGCTATCTTCAGTAGCTACAGAAGCGTATCGAAATTTAGTCTTTGGCACAGTTGCATTTTGTGATAGAACGTCCAGAAGATAGTTTGATAAATTTCAAACAAGTGATTTCGACTTTAGTGACAAGCCACGTTCAGATCGGCCATCTTTGATCGATGATGACATTATCAAGACTATAATAGAGCAAGTTCAATTTTTGACAAAATCGGAGATTGCATTCCGACCATATTCGGAAAGAAGGATTGGTCTATACATATTTTAGATGGGTACCTATTCAGTAAAGTGAGAAATATTTGAATGATCGAGTCGTCATATGCATATATGTTTGCTCGGTACAAAAAGAACTTTTCTTGGACCGGATGATAACTGGTGATGAAAAATCCATGACATACGAAAATGTCGTGAAGAACAGAGCATCTTGCGAGCTCGAGTTAATGATGGCATCAAAAGACAACAAAGTTACTTCAAGAAAACACTTTTAACTGAAAATAACATATTTCTTGGAATGTATGGGCTATGGAGTTGGAGAATTTTGACCCCCTGATTTCTGTGAATAACTCTAGTACTCACCTATCTTATCGGCCTAGTTTTGGATTTTTTGGAAGTTAGGTTTCTACCGCCTGTTTTGTATATCTCTGTTTTGCAAAGTTCGCCGGAACGCCAGCGTAGTGGTTGTCGATTGTGTCGAATAGTTTCAGTGCTTTGTCGCGTACGTGTTCTTCAACAGTCTCTATACGTAGGTCATTTTTCATGTCAGAATTGCTAACATACCACTGTGCTCCTGCGGCACTTCTGACCACTCTGTTTTAACACGAGTCGAGTGCTTTTTGTTCAACTTTGTTGTCAGATAGAAAGGAGAAGAACATATTGCAGTCGATTTATATTTATTCCGGTTACAGGGATTTATTCAGAGTAGTAAAGATACATAACCTGGAATTGAATTTCTTAGTGGATGTGATCCTCACGCTTGTCCTTATAATCATAATTAGACAACACTCTCTCCACTATCATTCACTTATTCGCACTTTGTGATTCGCTATGTAAGTCTGCATGGATTTGATTTCCCCTAACGAGATATCTTTTATTAAACGAAAACTCATAGAAAAAACCCGAAGGACATTTAAACATTTCGTTCTACAATTGTGGGTGACATTCCAGTTTTATGAAAAAACAAACTCACCAAAGTAAAGAGAACGAAACAATGTATTGAATTTTGAAAATATCAACAGATCCTTTCAAGACCGTCGTAAAATTCAGGGATACTGATTACGTTTGCTCATTAAAATTCGAGACATTTCACTCAAAATTCTTAAAATAAACTTTTTCGTATTCTGCGACCGTAAAATATCGCCGTCGATGTTTATACATCGATTCACTTAAAATACCTTTACGCAGCCAACCAAAGAATTGTCTTGCATACTACATTTAAGGATTTCCAATAAAATTTATTTACCCTGCAATGATAATGTTAGAACCAAATTGTTCAACTGGTATTTATTTTTTTTTTGTGTTTGCCAACAACTGTATTGCAGAGAATCATAAAATGAAAAGAAAAGAGCATGGAATGGGATTTTCCTTTGTATCGCAATAATGCCCTAGACGAACTAGGCCTAAAAGAATAGACAAGTAAAAAAAGTGTCCTTCAATTTTATTACCTCACCGCGACACACAAAAAATAAAGATTTTTCCAAGTGAGCCTTATTGATAGACAAGATATTTTTCATGAGAACAGCAAAGAAGAAAATTGATTTTGTTTTCTCTTTTTATTTTACTATTCGTAATCGTTTTGGATTTTTTTATGACGAAAATTTCTGAGCAATGATATGGCAAAAATGTTTTTCTGCAGTAATAAAATTTATCCACAAAAATGTTCCTTGCACAGGTGTAATTCTGATCATGGAATGGTCTGTTAACATTTGGTAGATATGAACATGAAAATATTCATTTGAATGAGCTTTTTATAGCCGGCTGAAGAACCGAAACTGAACTGAAGACTGAAAAATCTGGTACCTCAACAAAATATTTATAGAATGCCGCCGTCGGTCAAAATTATTTTTTTAGAGATAGAGGCTCTGATCGCTCCACGGAGCTGTTTCTTACAAATACCAAAAACCTATTGAAACCAATCCTAGGTAATTCTTTAATCCTTTCAAAATTAACGGTCCCTGTCAATATTAAACCTAAGCCTGGAATCGTTTGACAGATTGCTTTTGACTGGGCTTTGTATTCCTACGACAAGAGACAACTTCAGGTTACAAGAATGAATCTCTAATTGACCCAAAATGTCTCTAATGGGAATTCTCGCATCCCTCAGTTCAGGGATGAAGCGTGTAGTCCTTTTTGTCTTCGTGTCGCTAATTCAAGAATGTTGCCAATCAATAAAAAGCTTTGTCTCTCCGTCCTGGTGATCATCTCTGCACCGTTTTCTCTATTCTGAAGACACAAATTTCTGCACTCTATTGACAAGGCAGGCGATGTAGCTGTGATCACAAACATCGTCATCAGGAAGATTCTTCTGATATGGGCGTGCAGTGCACAGCGCTTTGTGTCTTCTTTGGGAACTTTTCCCGTGGAGAATCGCCTAATAGCTCTGATCCACTGATCAGGTATAAGTGATTACAATTTCTGATACCCAGAATCAGTATGCCATCAGATTTAATCACAATTCCGAAGAATCTTTTGAGTTCTCTACTGTGTACAAATAAATTTGACACTGCTTCAGTATCAGTAGCTTTCCCGTATCGAAACAGTACCTCCAACTGTCTCGGCTAGTTGGCCATATCATCCAGTTTTGAACTCAGACCAGCGATGAACTATCTTCGTTGACAAAGCCGCGCCAGAATATTTTGGGCTTCTTTACTAGTCTCTTACCTTTGAGGTCCACTACAAATAACTTTTAAGGTCATTTGTTCATTCTTTAGTGTGTACGTGACACCGAACGAACCAAAAACATCTTTTCAGGCAAAGCTCAACTCTTTGGAGGACGCTGTCTTGAGCACAGAGGGTCATGTTCTTATTGGATAAGACTTTAACGCCAAAGCTATTGAATGGGGTATGCCTCAGCCAGATCCTAGTGGGAATCGAATCCTGGAGATGGTAGCCAGAGTAGGGCTAGCCGTGGTCAACACTGGTAACACTCCCACTTTCCACCGCTTGGGCTGCGTGGGTACCATTCCCGACGCAACTTGCGCCTCGCAGCCCCTCTCCTCAATGACATACAAACCACGAAACGCCTTCGCAGACTGAAGGCAACGGCTAATAAGGCCGCAGCAGGGTCTCGACAATTACTCGACTAATGGCCAATCATCGGGGACCAAGTCCAACAAAAAGGCGACTACTGATGAGTGCTACGCTTCCATATTGAGCAGAGATATGAAGTGAAGCTCTTAACAAGGAACTGTACCGAAAATGGCTGGTACATGTGCAGAGACAAGGCGCACTTCGGGTTGACAGGCAAGGTGTGAAGTCGGTAGTCCAGTAGGTTTCTTGTGCTACTGGGAGTCCGACACTCAGGGCGTAAAAAGTCTTCATCGCCTTACCCACAAAAAAAAGTCATTTGTTCATACTACTCAAATGTTCAGTCCGTTGCAAATTGCGCAGTCTTATAACCTTTGAAACCTTCTGCTTCTTCTTATGGATATGTTGAATTCGCAACTGGTACACTTCCTGTTTCGCTTCATTAATCTGCTTCAGGATTGTATCCTTCAACGTATTCCTCAACGTATTTCGTTTCAACATTATATTTGCCTAGTGTGATCCCTGTTTAATGGGAGTTATCCAGATCATGACATAGGTTTAGTTGTGTTTTCATTACGTCACTGACGTGTTTCAGGAATTGTTCCTTCGCGGTTACTAACGACTGTAATATGATGTTGATGTCTACCACATAGCCTACCACTTGACTGCACATCCATCTCTCTGTTTTAGGCCGATATTTTCAAGGTATCTGTGAGCTGGTTGTATGCCGAATAGAGAATTTGATTATATCACTGTCATTTCGGTTTGACGGAATTAGGTTGCTGAAGTATCAAAGTTCGCTTGACGCTGAAGCTTGCTTCACTAACGAGCATTGGGAATAGTTTTTTTCACGGTTGTTAACCTAAGCCGCATGGTATTGATGTCATCCGCATACCAACCATACCAACTTGGCTTGATTTGTAAAGTAGTGTACCTAAGGTATCTACAGGAAAATATTTTCTGAGGTTTTCCAGAACCCCCGGGTTAGCTAATGTCATTGTTTAAGCCCGACTATTGGGAGAAAGGCATCTCAGAATTGGATGTATATACCAACTTAGGAGGTTGTCGACATTATTGTCATTTCGATTTGGGCGGAATTATTTCGCTGGAGCACAAAAGTGAAGCATTATTGGGTACAGAATATTACGAACAAAACTGTAATGTAATGTAAACGTACTTGTAAGAAGTCCACAGGAATTTCACATGTAACTACAGGACTGTAAATAGTTCGTCTGCGGCAATCTATCTGCTCTAAAGTTGCCTGTATACTTCCTTTTCCTCAAGGTTTTTAATGCTTTTTATCCAGGATATTTTCCGGTTGTTTCCGCAATTCAGCTCATAAATGGATAAGGAATATGATTGGCTCCATTCACAGCATTTTCTGTTGATCTCAACTGGATCTCTCTTAGAGCTTTCTTGACGTACCTACCACCACATTTGTTGAGATCAACAGAAATCTAATCCAGCTTCGGTGACAGAACATACTTCATCCACAGTTGGTAAGCGCAATGGAAACTATTCAGGGATATCAATTGGCTCCGATGCTCTGTAGCTTTCCGATGGATTGAGAAGATCCTTTAAATATGTTGGTCATCGTTCCTTAATCTTGTTCCCATCAGCTCCCATCAGCTTGTGGTCTTGGGTTGATATCCTCGTTTCAGACTTTCTGCTACTTTATAGGCTTATGTTGTGTTTTGACTCGCTGGCTTACACCGATACTTCTCAACTTTGATTCTTACTGCCAATAATCTTACTCGCTATTTTCTTAGGTTTTCATAACATTATCTCTTCGTTTCCATACCTTAAACTTCCAAATTCCTATAAGCTCTATTTCTATGTCTCAAAAAAATCCTCTGCAAAGGAAGAAGCAATGCGAACTGTGTCACAAAATTCAGACTTAATAGTCCTTTGGGTTCTACATCAAACCGTCGTTCATTGGAAACAGTCAAATAGTTCGCATCGCTAATGGCTTTGTTAGTATCCAAGAATTTTCGCAACTTCTCATATTCCTTAAAACTAAACAGCACGATTCGCTAATCCGCAAATGACACGAAATATCCTGAATTAAATATAATGTGCGTTTAACTCATCAATCTGATACTTTACGGATGCCATTTGAGTTTTTTTAGATCTCTGCAGATCGTAAGATATTTTTTTTTCATTATTCTCAAAGAAAAGCAATTTCAGCACTCTCCATTTTATCAAAACATAATTCAGTTATCCTTTCAACAGCAACAAACAACTCGAACGTTTCATTTTTCTTATTAAAATTATTTCAATAAAACAAATTATCATCCTTTACGACTCGTTCTATTTTTACGCAGACAGACATCAAGAAATATGCATAAAACAACAGACAGTATCTTTATTTGTAGAAGAAAAAAAATTCAGAATAGCAAAAGAACTTGCGAAACTAACAAGTGCCAAAAATGAAATTTCGCCAAGAACACTTCTTCACTATGCTTTATTCAAGGATTCCTAGAGTTAAGGGAAATGTATTTAATGGTTCGCAAGTGAATCTTTGAAAACTTGTGAAGAGAACTTTATTGAAGAGAGAAACCATATTGCGAGACAAACAAAGTCAGCTACTACCGTTGAAGCGATTTGAAATTGGATCAAGCCAATTGAGAAGGATTTGAGGACTACAATATGCAATCATACTCGTTAGCAGTTGGTAGCTGATTTTTAACTCTGTATATTTTCGGATAAAGAAAATAATAATAAAACAAACTATTAACTATTTGGATTATTCTGAAGTTCCTGCAACACATGTAGTATAGTTCATTCACGAGATCATCCTAGAAGATAGCAGCAACAATAACAGATAATAGAATATCGTGTCAGGGAACAGGTTCACTATAGTCCTGGAATGAATTTATTAAATTTTCAATTTTGACTTAGATGAAAGCTATTCACCATCGATTTCTGCTTGTTGAGAACTCCCGTTCCTATCAGCAATCCTCACTGAACAAGTTCATGTAAGTACCAGCAACACAAGCACGTGCAATCCTTCCCAACTTTTCACACCGTCCAGGAACTTTATTCACTACCTCCACCGTACATTCAACACTGTGTTGTGTAAGAAAATCTTCCGACGGTCTTGTAGAAATATGCCCTTTACTCATCCTAGCGCTTTCGTCAGCGTCCTCTAAACTCAAATCAAGGATGCTATTCTGGCCGCGTCCATTCCCAGGCGATGAGAGAATTTGTAACGGCACATCTACCAGTCTTCCAACAACACATTGAAGACTGGTCGAGCTTAGAACGATAAACACTACTATTGGAAGTATTGAGAATTTGCGCATAATGCAATTATTTTGTCAGTGAATGTTAGAAAGGAGTTGTAGAGCTAAGGAAAAACCCACTGCTTTCCGAGAAACTACAATATAATTCGATTGGAGGATAACACACAAGATATTGAAGTTGAATATCTTGGTACATCCTTTTATAACAATCTTACGGAAATCTTACAAGTGAATTCTCATCTTGTTGAAATCGATCGTCATTGAAGGAATTGTAGAGGTCCTATTTCTGTTTCGACTTGAAAGCATAGGCGTAGAGTAGTTCTAAAAACAACATTCACGAACGGGTTTATCACTATTTAATGTTTTTTTTAAAACATTCAATAGAAGGACTGGAGAATTCGACATCATCAAGTAAAATAAAGCGGAAACTCAAAACGAATGCAAGAAATTGTTATGGGACTACGTTTTCGTAATAACCATAAAATGAAGTATCTTTCCTTTTTTTGGAACTGGAAACTTTGATGCAACCAATCTAGAATATAAATACTACGCCACTGGCATTAATAGAACATTTTTTTCTATCGCATTTCAATTCATGCTCATGAGACTTCTGTGAAATCGAATCGCCTCAATGTGAAGGACGTCGTGTCAAACATCAAAAAGACTATTCCTAAGGCAACCGTTCTAGCCAGGAAGGCTACCCAATGATTGCTTTTCATGTGGCTTCCTTTCGTCGTATCATAATAGTTATGATACCGCTCAGAAATTATAAATTTGCCATATGTGTAGGAAATAGGATCAAAAGCCCGATTTTATTCGGTGCTAACCGATTATATACCAGATATGACCACGTCGTGAGTAAAATTCAATTTACCATGAATCTAATACAAGAAATCCATTCGATTAGCAACTGAATAAATAAATTACAAGCAAACAATAGATTCGTTTAAGGATTTTTCCTTTATTGGTTTCCATAAAGCGTCGAATCATAAAGAATTAGAAAATGTGTCAGGAAATTGATCCTGTTTGAAAATGCTTATGTGCAAAACTGTTACGTTTTGACATATAGATAAGATACTGAGTTCATGGTTTCATTTTTATTTTTTTTATTATTTTATCAAAGAATAACTTTGTTTAGCTGCAAATTATGATAAAAAATTAACAAAGGCTTACTACCGATAGAATCAAATATGGTTGAAACTACTTCGTGATAAATCTGCACTCGTGCTGATCTGTGTACCTGTTTAAATACGCTCCCTTGTGGTTAATTTGTACCTAACTTTGTAGCTTTTTCAAAAAGGTTTAATCATTTTTAAAGCGGCCGTAAAGGACGAAGATTGTTCGAAAAAGGAATCGCAGGAAACGACAGGCATTCCGCAACGTCGCATTCTTGCAGATGGAAACTTCGATTATCTGGGACCATCGATCGAGTCTTCCACTTTGAACGTCCAAGCAGCTTTCACAAGGTACAGTGTTACCAACTTAACTCGGCGTCAAAACTAGCGACAAATCACTTCAAATCTCATTTTAAGTCCTGGATTCCTGCAAATGTAGCTTACAATTCTCTTGGTCCATTAATCGAGTCTTCCATTTTGAAAGTCCAAACAACTTTCCCAAAAAGTTTTTTTTTTCAATTTTTTCTATAAATTTGTTGTGAAATCTAACTAAGTATTGCTATATGTCCTTTATAAATTTTTTTGTTTCCGCATGGTGCTTTGTGCATTTTAGTTTATTTACACTATCTGATAATAACTGGAAAGTATAATCGATTTATGATTTATCTGCTCTACCCTTCAAATCAAAGGATAGAGCAAAGTTTGTGCAAAATAGTGAGATTGTAGCATTGCAGAGAATGACAGATGTTCAATCCTGATAGGCTGAATACATGGTTTGAGTATGTGTTTTCTGGAATGGGTACCTTTGATGGTAGAATATTACATGAAGATTCACGGGTCACGGTAGGTCATGAGGTCGTGTGATCGCACTGGGGATGATCCTGTGTGGGCTTATTCCAATGTGTCTAGTCTTTGCGTATGATGACCCTACAAGCTGGGATAAGGCTACCAACTCTAGCGATCATGAATAGGCAGAATCCCCAGGACGATTAGGTAAAGAAATTCGGAGGAGCACATGACAGGTTATTGCCACTTCCTTGATGATGAGGAACATAACTTGGCTTAAAAATTGTGGCCGGAGTCTTAAAAATTGAATAAGCGCAAGTTATGTTTGGCTTTCCTAAAGAGGCTTTAACAGGAGGTTCAATAAGAGCTTTGGAGGATGTTGTCTGACGAATACCAATCTTAAAGACCATGAAGTTAGGCCAGACCATGGCAGCTACTCACGTAAATGTACTCAGGTACAACGCTTCACCTCCATGTGTATGTGTAAAGGATGATTGAAGCTGATCTTCAATCCTCCTTCTCTACTTAGGATCCTTAACTAGGAGCCCAAGTAGACCTAACAAACTAAGGCCAGAGTGAAAGCTCAGGAAGCGTTGATGTGATTCGATTTACGAAGAAGTGAATCGCTTTCGAATTTTCCAATAGTAGGACGCGGACAGAAATTATGTAAGGAAGGCAAGAACTGAAAGGAACTGTAGTGCCATGCGGGTGGCAAAGACCTCACCCAGAAATTCGGAAGAAGTCTTTGTTATCTCTTTATATCTCCTTTCTTCTTATCCTTTTTCAATTAATTCATGTAGATCACAAGTTAGGAGATGAATGTTCTTATTATTTTGGAAATAATGTTAGGGTGGCTTTTCCATAATTAACCCGGGTAGTTCTGTATTTTACCTCTTATGATTTTACAAATCGAAGTCATTATTTTATACTTGTCAATTAATCCTGGATTTTTGAGGTAAGAGATTTTCCATTGACTTCCCCCCCCCCCCCCCCTTTTTTAGTTAAACGTTTTCTGATTACTCTAAAATCCGATTTTTTATACATAAAGACCAGTAAGAGTTTAAGGACTTTACATTTAAATATAATTATTTACACCAATTAATGTATGGTTTATTTAACTATCATTTACTGTTATCAATCAACTATTATTTACTGTACAGTCGATATAATTAACCTGTGAAGTTGATAAAGCACTCGTCGATTTCGTTAAAATGATTGCAACTCGTGTGAATCGCGTGATGAATTTCCAGTAAAGTTTTGTGTTTCCGTCAAAGATTGGGAACCATTCCTGCATTTTCCATATAAACAAAGATTTCCAATTTCAAGCGATCATATGGTACCCATTTTTTAAAGAATTTTATAAAGAGACGATTGTCTTGCGAAATATGTAACATGTCGCACCAAACATTGCTTATGTTAAAGTTATCCAGTTACGTTGAGAAATATTCTCTCACAATATTCTCTTCCCTCTTACAGTTTCGTGATTTTCATCTAATATCTTGAAAATATGCGGCTCAATTGTAATTCAATCTCAAAAAGGACATAAAATAGCGCTTTAGTTATCGGGAATGACAATTTGTGAGTGGTTCGAGAGTTTTCCTCAGCCCGATTTATTCATTTTTGCTTATTCACAAATTTACTGAGCCAGAAACACGCATCATCCAAAAACATGATTTTTCGCAAAGTTCGAAGCAACTTCCAAATTTTTCAAAGCCAAATTCACGAATGTTCGACACAAGTCATGACGAATAGGATTGAATTCTTTGTCAGTTGAACCTTAACATCGCTTTAAATGAAGATCAGAGTCGTTCACTGCATATTGTATAAACCATAGTATCGATGAAGACCCAAGTGAATCCATTCGACATCGCAGACACCCACATTATGGAAGATTGCGGTGGTTTTCGGCGATGAACAGTGATGAGCGACCACAGGTGGTTGTCCATGCACCGTTACATCCGGTTGAATCAATGGTCCATATGTCTTCAAAAATGCTTGCTGACAACGGTGACCGCTATAGAGCAATGATCAATAACTTTCTCGTTCCGAATTTGACTTGCCATAATTCGGAGGACCTCTGGTTTCAAAAGAATGGCGTAAGATGTCATACAGCTCGTGTAAGATGTCATACATCGACTTTTAGAAAGAAGAAGAAAATGGGATCTCTCATTTGGACTTGCTCCGCACCAGTCGTCACGTTTTAATGCCAGAAATCATATTCAATATAAAATGGCAGAGAATTATCTTTAAGATATTCGCAATCAGGACAATATATCAGTATTTTATTTTATTTAAATAGTGTATACCTCTTAATAAACAATCTTTATTAAAAGGGACAAAAAGAAAAAAAACATTGCGAAAAAGTATTCCTTTGTGTCTCGTCACGCCCCAATTGGCAAATTTAGTTCGTTTAAGTAACACATCAGCAACCGTTGCGGAAAACTATTCCACCTACTAAGGGTGAAACTTTACGGTTTCGACAGCAAACCTTTTGAGTTTTCTGGCTAAGAAAATATTATTGTTATGCGATCTTCAGAAAAAATTCGTAAAACAGGCAAAAATTCCCATGCGATCTCTATAAAATTGCCCTGTTGCAAGTGATGATACTACGAGTAATCAGTAAGGGAGAAATTCTTGCAAAGTGTATAAAGTTAGGTCGACAAATGTTCAAATAAATTGAATCACATTCAAAATACAATAAATGTGTTAATTTATTTATACAATATATTTCGCCTTTAGTATTAATTCCAATTACTTTGTGGCAATTTTACTTAATTAAATCTTCAGTAACGCTTTAGTAATGAATCGTTTTAAACTTTATCCAATATAAAATAATGGATACAAAGGTTAAATACCTCAAAACATTATTTCAATTTCAATTACGAATTACTGTATTAACCTTATGATCAAAAATGAACGGTAATTTTAATTTTAAATTTTCGCGCTTATTCAATCGGTACATTCTCAACATTGGCAATACTTTTATTGTTGTTCTGTCAAATTTTTCACGCATATCGTACGATAAGTGTTCAATTGACGTCTATCAAAGAAGTCGAAAATTTTTGTGTAGTGATTTTTATAATGGATGAAAAATAATAACAAGGCGCGTATCTAAAATTTTGTGTTAAAAATGAAATTTCGTTTGCCGATTCGTTGGAAATTTTACAAAAGGCTAATGGTGACGCGTGTATGTCGAAATAACGAGCATACAAATGGTAGAAAAGTTCCAAAGGTAACCGAGAAAGCCTAGAGCACGGTGTGATCCCTGGACGGCCATCAACGTCTTTTACCAAAGATAAAATCGAACCAGCGAAGCAAATCGTGTTGGAAAATCGTTGTGTATCGATTAGAGAGATTTTTGCGTTGTTGAGCATCTCATATGATACGGCCGAACACATTTTAACTAATATTTTGGGCATAAAACGTGTCGCTTCTTGGCTAGTGCTAGAAAAGCTGAATTTCATTCAAAAACAGCGTCTTATTGATGTGACTTAAGAGATGATTTCCAACGCAGGCAGCGACCCAAAATTCGTCGAACGCATCATTACTGGTGACGGAACATGGGTTTATGAATTTGATATGCCGACCGAACAACAATCGTCCGAACGGTATTTCGAAAATGAGCCAAAATCGAAGAGAGAGCGCCAAAGTCGGTCCAAGATCTAAGTTTTCCTGACAGTTTTGTTTTTCGATATTTGTGGTGTGGTGCACTACGAAATCCTTCCGGAGGGCCAAACGGTAAATATATAATACAGTTTAGGCGTCATGCGTCGTTTGCGTGAAGCAATTCGAAAAAAAGGCCCGATTGGTGGAAGAATAATTCATGGATATTACACCACGATAATGCGCTATGTGATACGGCCTTGATTATTCCGGAATTATTATTTATTAAAAATTGAAATTTTGCGTTTTTTAAATTCCCGTTCCTTTTTGATTATTAGTTTTATTATTTTAAGACATCAACGTAAATCTGTGTTCTTATCCAAGTCAATTTATAATTAAAAAACAATGATTTCTTTTAGATTTTATTGCATTAACGTCCAAGCAACGTCTTTTGGAATCAAAATCGATACTGATATAATACAAACTCAGTCAAGGTTATTCATGTTTACCCAATAACGTATTGTCTCAAGTGCAATATAGCTTGGATAAACATCCCTAGCATAGATTCTCACACTACGTACACACTTCAGTCCGACCGTTTTCACTTAAATCTCAACATAACCTTCTTTTAACCTACACTTCACGAAACATTTTTATTCGTAATGTCCAAGACACATATTCCAGGATGGGGATAAAAGATAACAATATGGGCACGAGAACAATTGTCCTAACAATAAATCTCACCCAGAGAAATATTGTACGACCAGAATACACATATGTACGAATACAATGTATGAAAGTTCCTTCACATATGCAGCATTTCATCTGGGACAAAGTGAAAGCCTATCACTTTTCGACATATTTTAGATAAAGCTTGTCCTATATAGATAATAAATAGATGAATATATGATTACATAGTGTGCATACATGAGGACATGAATTCATAGTTTCCATTCTTGGAATAATAAAACTAGACAAAAGGGACATTGCTGCTTACCAAGAAGAATACACCGCATTGAAAAAATTAAGTGGATTTCATTCCTTTCAGCATATTTCATTCCAAGTTATTGTTTGTGCGATGCGGGAAGTAGTTTGTCTACGTTGATGAATTGTTGGTATTCATTGTAACGAACGTATATTTTATATACTAGTTTGATATTGAGCCTGTTCTATGATTAGCAGTTAAAACACTTACTGAAGACACCTATTTAAGAATTCAGAAAAAAACATCCAATAAAAAATTCGTTCTGAAGGTCCTGGCGCTCGAGATCGAAACAGTCATCGAAATTAAAGATATTGACTGCCACTGATCAAGGTAGAACAGACAAACCTAACAATTCCGAGTCTAAACGGACTGAAAGGGATGCCTTTCTAAGAAAATAACATAGAACTGAACATGGCTCGCTTCGAACTTCCTTACGGAGATGCCTTTTTTGCCCTAAACGTCACCGCTCTTTAACAAGCACCAAATGAAAACAAGCTAGGTAATTTATGCAAAGTTCGACAAAGGACAATGTTCCTCTGCTGTTTAAATGTCTTATTTGCGGTGACTTAGAACGTGATGGCAGCTCTCCCTATATTGTAAAAGTCTAAAACAAAACACAAAATATTAAAATAAAAGATAATACATCTTTAATACATCAATCTGAAAGCACGAAAAGGGACACAAATGTGTACATGCATCCATTTGTACATGGATGTACAAGCCAGAATGTATCCTGTGTAACAGAACTGATATAAGATTGGACGATATCAAGTGAGTTAAAAGAACAGAGAAATGTCAGGAAGAAAAGGTAAGAGCCCTTATGCAAAGAACCGCACCATGTAGAAAAACCAGTTTTTAAGGGAAATAAAATCCCACATGCTGGTACTTAGCGAACACTATCGTCACACGAAGTCATCAGCACGGTATCCTGACGAATCTGTCACCAGTGCCATCTGACGTCAGGATAAGGAATATCGCTCCGACAGGTAGCACAATTACCAGTGGAAAACCATTGTGGAGGGGATGATTTTGTTTGTTTAGGTGCATGCTTAATAAGAAACGAATCAATGCTGCCTTTTTAAATCAAATTCACCCGCTAGAGAACACTGTCTAAAGCACAGAAGTCCATGTTTCGTGGACGTCAGTCAAGTAATTGGGCATGTCTCATAGAGATTTACGAGATAGGAAAACAGAAATTGCTATTGTTAAAACTGGCAATACAAATTTTTTTCGTCATTCTGGTTGCTTCGAAACTATACCAGACGCGATATTCGGAGTCTATTATGCCAACAGAACACAGGTGGAAATTACTGAACAGCTAAGGTTGTATCGTAAACTACCTTAGTAAGCTCAAAAGTACAACAAAAGCATGCTTTCACATGTTTATTCATACCAATAAGGGCAGCTGCTGAGGGGATCTGATGGATGGCGCGAATATAGAATCTGATAGTCCATGCCGAAGCTACACATCCTAGTCGTTACGCACGATTCCAGGATGAAACAGTAGGGCGAATTTCACACACCCGAATCTGGAGGAGGTTGTTCTGAAGTGTTTTAACTGACGGACTACCTTTATCCGATTTTTCTCCTCAGTACGTTCAAGGCTCGCATTTGTGAGGGATCTTTTTGGATCCTTGAGAGGTAGCGAGAATCGAACTGATGAACAAGGGAAATTGAATTTCTAACCGCATACCGCCCGTTCTCCATGCTACGGACGACTACGAAAGTATTTGAAAAACTTCGAAAGGGGAGACTCGCCGACAAAGTCCACATTGCTAGGATTGCTAATTGTTCGATAAAATGGCCACAGGGCGTGTAGATTAGTGGCACTTGATGTCAAAACCGCGTTCAACTCAAATGGATAGGAGGATACCTTGATAGCGCTTGAAAATTTCCCACCTCTGGAATGTTTGATGGACCATCTGAGAAATGGTTCTGTAAGACACTAAAGAAAGCCAGAATAGAATGAAATTCAAATCACGTATCATCTAAAGCTCTATACTTGGCCTAGATCAGTGAAACATTTCGTAGGACATTTCGTAGGATACACAGATCTAGAACAAACATCTCGTAGGAACTAGTAAAGCTTGACTTACGAAATAAGGTATGTTTTATCCTCTACGCCGATTTTTTATGGAACCAATCGGTGGACGCACATTTGAGTAAGTGCCCAAAACAGTAATAAGTCGGTTAATAGATTAGATATCCACTCCTAGATTCATCATTGGAGAAAATGGTGGTGATCATTTGGACAAAAGAAAAAGTTCCAAGAATTCGAACATTCAGTAGTGGGGAATCTAAAGTTGAGTCAAATCTAGCACTTAAGTGTCTAGAATTCCTTGTTGATTTACTGCCGAATTTGCCTGAGCTAATCTGTTTAATGGCTGACAAATCGACTCTTTTTTGAAATATGGTTAAATTCGGCGCAAGAAGAACCCGACTATTGAGGAGCGTCCTTCAACTCCTACTACTGTACGGTTCAGAAATATGCCCACGTTCTTAGCAAAAGATTGTACCCGTAAATGGTTGAGGAAAGTGCGGAAGCGTGGAGGGTTGTGAATTTAATTTGCATATCGAACGGTCTCTAAATCAGCAATGTGTTATCAACCACTTTTCTTCACAGAAGAAGCAGGAAAGTCCACTTTGGCAGAAATGAAAGAAACCAAAATACTTTTGCGCGCAATAAGTGATAACACACACTTAAAAACTCTGCACATAAGGAGTAGGGAGATTGACGGCATGCGTTATCAACAATCTGAAATTATGGCACAACCGAAAGCATGACCAGGATTCTTTATATCTAGCTCAGCTTCCAAACGGAAATGTATATTCTCACTCGCATAAGACTAGTAAATCTCGGTCTTTTGATTCCCCTCAATACAAGAGATACGATAGACAACGCCCTGACCTCCTGAAAGCATGTAAGGTGTCCTTTCTAGACTGTTCGACTCTTGATTTGATAAATAGCAACTCCCGTTTGAATAGTGCTGTTAAGAAATATGATATATTAATTAGCGAAAATCCCTCCTCTAGCAATTTTCTTTCATATCTCCTGTTATAAAGAGTATTTCTTGTTGCTTGATTTTGAATTGATGCATAAAAAGGACTAAACAAGTTATGAGTCAAACGGTTCCAGGCTGGGTTCTCCAGGTTCTCAGATAACAGAGGAATTATTTTGTGGACTCTGGAAGTCATGTATTGCTCTAACTCATACACTCATCACGTATTCCCCCTTCATCTCCTACCTAAAAAGTGCTAAAAGGAAGTTAGTAATCTGCCCACCATACCCGAGTCGGCCAATATGTATGAATAAGTCATAATTGAAGCAGTTCAAATTAGGCTAACCAGGGAGTGTTTAACAGCGTTCCAAATCTAAGCACTGCAATAAAAGAGTGCAAAGCAACGATTCAACTAATCAAAGCCAATAAACTAAATTATATAGTTTATACAGTGTTACTCAATTGACTTTAACCTGAACGGAAGAAAAAGGATATTAGATGAAATTTCCAACGAAATATTTACCTAGGATACTGCCCCGAAAATATTTCTGAGCATAATAATATTAGCATTAGTTTTCTTAACATGTAAACGAATCAGGAATCATTTTTCTTCTGCAACTTTACTTCTTTAACTTTAGGTTAAATTATGTTCCATATGAAACCTACATGTCTGAGTTCCCATGTTTTACCTCCAATAGAAGCAAAATACAGATGTTGTCTAAGCCGCCAATTGACCAAAGTATATACACAACAAATATGACAAATGGTGGTCATTGAGACCAATAACCACCACTAACAACGAAGCATTGGTATGATGCCTGCTAAAAAAGAAAATACAGCAAAAGAATTAGAGAAGTCCATGCGAATGGTCCGTCTTTGCATTAAAGCCTCAGTAAGGACTATGCCAACTGCTACAATCAAGGTAATGATCAAACTTAAACCACTCGACAAGCACATCCTTAGAGAGGCATCACTTGCGAGCATCAGATTAAAGTCAAATAGAACCACCCTCAGGTGAAGTGCCCCATTTTGAAACAAAGTGAAAAAATGGCGCTATCAAGCAAAATCGAGCCGAATACAATTTAACCACAACGTAGAAACGGTCCTGTATAGGATTGAAACGCCAGCCAGAAAAGAATGGACACCGGTGAATGACTTCACATCTGGAAGTAAGATTGTGGTCTACACCGAAAGGATGAGGGGATTGATGCCGGCATCATTCTTCAGAATTTATCCTTAACTCAGCAAAAAGACTTTCTTGTGTTATAAAATAAGGTGACTCTCGAGCATTTTAAAACGTATGCTCCAAAAAGCCTTTGATTGATTTTAGATAGTAGACGTTACCAGCTCGTTACAAGAATAATCCTAAATGGTTACCAAATACTTGAAGCACAATATCGAAGGTCCTTGTGGTTAAGGCTTTTTGAACTTATGATTCTTAAATCTTTTAAGTAAGGTCATCTCTAATGAATTGTCCACAATGCAATCAATTTATTGCTTTCAAAATATAAAATATTATCCAATAAATATCTATGAATGTGCTTAATTGCATTTGCATCATTTCCAAATACCACGGAGATCAATAAAGCTTATTGTCATTTACAACATTCAAAATTTTCTTTAATTCTCACGAAACTCAACTCAAATTATTTCCAAAAACCGAACAATGAATTAGCAAAAGGCCAAAAATAACCAACATTATTCAAAATTTTCAACATTATTTCAAAATTCTGCGAATTTCACCATACAATGCGAAGTGAAACCACATCGTATTGACTAATGTGAACCTCCATATGTGTTACAACTTGCTTAACGAATTGCATACTTTGCTAAGCTAAATGCTGAGTTAGCTCTAGCAAACCATTTCGACCATACCAAAACAAACAGGTCCTGAATTAATCTTTTAGCGGGCTAAACCATGTGCAAGAGGCATAGACTTTATTGCATTTATTTTCTATTTGTTAGCTCAAGCCATCGTTCTAACAATTATACTAATTTATTGATGAAATCAGGAAGCAATTGTTGCATCGGTCATTTGAAAACTATGCAACGACTTGCCATCGACATCATTTGTGATAAGTGCAAAAGGACAACAGCGTTCCTTGTGCAAATTGAACGCAAAGTAATCATGGTCCATTAAGCTTAGTTTGTGTACTTTGTATGAGATTTCAATTGAAAAATCATTATGGAATCGACAGTGTTTCCTCGTACTAGTTGCTTGCACTATACTGTTTTCCCACTCCTGTATATCCTTACACACACATACAACACAATCTCCACATATTTACTTCCGCAATTTTATCCTGGGCTTTCGCACAAATTCTCTACAACCACATTGAACTCAACCCATAAGCTTGACAATATTACCGAAAGGACAAAGTAAATCTTTCGATTGTATGGTACCATACTGATGAAGCCAAACACTATTGTCGCAAAATTGATTTTACTGGATCAAAATGAAGTATAGTTGCGGATATTGGATGAATTACTATGGATAAACGTTTAGTCCAACGGTCAACGGTCCAACGGCTGTTATCACTTTTATATTCATATAGATTTCGAACTTATAAGGTTGGTTTTAAAACTTTATAGCACAATTAATCCTTTAGCTGCATGGAGTATACTATATTATCTTCTACGCAATGTAAAAAAACGAGTTAATCCCCCCGTGGCGAATGGTGGCAGAAGTGGGACTACTTAAATTGACACGATTTTAACAGTCGAGAAACTGAAGGTTTTTCAATAATTGAAATGTCGTTTAAGAAAGCTTAAACTTATCAGAATAGAAATTTAATGTCGCTCATTCATATACAAATGATACATTAACAATATAAAGGTCAATAGAATCAAAGGCAGAAAGAAGTATCTGCGACGTTCTCAATTGAAAGATCGAGATTCAAATCAAATTCTAGCGCATTTACAAGGTCAAACAAGTAATTCCATTTGAGTTATATGAGCGCCGCTTCAAAAAAAGTGAAATAATGTTCTGTCATTTATTCAATATCGAATAAAGGTTTATCAAATGCATCGATAGATCGAATGCAATCGAATCGAGAGAAAGACGTTACGTATTTCAATGTGTAGGCGACATAAAAACAAACAAAAAATAATAAAAAAAAGTCAAAAAAAAAACGAGAAAGAAAAAAAAAGTCTCAGAAAAAATTTTCCGGAAAAAAAACAAACAAATTCTTGGAACACTATTGCGAAAAATTTTCATTCAATATGATTCACTTGTTTATTGTGAACATATAGCTATAAGAAGGATAGTAAAATGTTGAGGATAATAGATAGAAATTGTGAATTAAATATTTAGGATAATAATCCTGTATCAAGTTTTGAGGATAATAATCCAGTATCAAGTTTTGAATTTAAGATCCCAGAATTCTAAAGTATTAAGGATAATAAAGGAAATCAAGAAGTATTAGCAGCTATGTGACGTGTTTAGCCCCAGAAGTCCTCGAGTCGCAAGATCTTTGAATTACAAAGGCCAAGAGAACATTTTGATTAACATCGAAATCAAGCATAGGTGGTCAGAATCAGCGCAGCAGAATTCATACGCTCAAGTGAAGTCCCGAAATCAAGCAGAGGTGGTCCAAGGTAGCGCAGCGGAATTCATTGGAGTCCCAAAACCAAGCTGAGCCGGTGGTTCGTGTTGGACAACGCAGAGGTGGTCAGAATCAGTGCAGCAGAGGCAAGTAAAGTCCTGAAATCAAGCAGAGGTGGAGAATCGCGTTGGACGCCGCGCAGCAGAATTCATACGCTCAAGTGAGGTCCCGAAACCAAGCAGAGGGTGTTAGAATGAGCGCAGCACAATCCATGTAAATTGAATATTTTATATTACTTTCATTCGATTATTTCCATTTATATATTTATTTTGTCTAATATGAAAGAGTAAGCTCTTTCTGTGTGTGTGTGTGTATGTTACAGCGAAAGATCAGGGCTTAAATAATGTCCTAAAACTCCCACGCGCGCACGGTGAGCTAGTCGGTTAAAAGTTACTTCCTTCGGCCGCCATTATGCGGCCTTAGTTTTTTTTAAATAACCCTGTCTATTTAACCTTGTTCCATTTTTTGCTGCAGGTGCGACAATTATATCATTTTTTTTTTTTTTTTTTTTTGAAAATACATCACAAACCCCAATCGTCATTTGGAATTCATTTTATCAAATGAAAAGTCTTCAAGCTGTTTTGCTGATTTCTTTGTAAAACGCAAAAATTATGAACATAGAGATAAAATGTTTCCTTTTAATTTCATTAATTCGATTTTCGACTGTAATCGTTCTGTCTCTTTCAGTGACTTCAGTATTGATTTCGAAAATAAAAAATAAAAAAATTAAAAAATTAACAGGATTCTCAAGTTAAGCATTTTTTAATTGAAATGAGAACTGTTACAAATACTATTAAATTGAGAGTAATATGATATGATTAGTAAACATTTTGATACAATAGTTTAAGGAAGAATGCCGATAAAAGTATAAATTAGAACCAATAGATAAGGCCCAACAAATATGAAGAACCTACGCTTCCACTCACATTTCACAGCGATTCCTTAAACCCATTAAACAAATCTGTAAAATTATGATTTCATACAGGTGGTCTTCTTCTGTGAATAACAGAAGATTTGGTTTTTTTTTTTAATTTTGTCATAGTTAAACTGAGGCCCATGGGATACAGCATAGACCAGAGTTCATCCCTAGCTTACAGAATAGGCTTTTAAATTTATAAATAATAAATCCGATTTTCATACAAAAATGACGAGGAGTCCTTAGTTCTGTGTTCGCCGAGTCCTCCAATTTTTCTGGATAACTCCACCACATGCAATTGACGCGCTTGTAAGTCAGAAAGTGTTCCAAGCTTTCCTCTTCCTCGTCGCAGAATCGCAAAGGTATACTATTCGCTTATCATTCGTTAGCAGGTTCACACAGATGGTTGCGGCCTTTGAAATATATCACAAAGTTTCACATTCGATTTCAGCGGACTAGTTTTAACCACTCCTTGATTATAAATATACTAAATATGAATACTAAAATTCTGCTTTATTATTGATTGTTGCTCTTTTATAAAAGTTTATAAACCACTGAGATGGGCGAGCAACTGAGCAACTTAGAAGTAATAAAGCAAAAGTGTCTAGCGGTACTTTTTCGTATAATTAAAAATAATATTATAATAATCTCGTATAATTATAAACAATAGAAGTATGAAATGAGGGGGTATATTTTTTTGATTTTTCGACAAATAAAATTTGGCATTTTCTATAAGTAAACCAGAAGATGTAAACAACCAAAGCAACTCAAACCAACTCAAGCACCTAGTCTGGAAATATCCATTCGAGATTGTGATTGAAATTTATCTTTAATATTACTAACAATGGTTTTATGCCCTTTCAATTTATGTTGAGGAGCTGTTTCCTCCACATTTTCTAATGTTCAAACGAAAATCGTCGTTTTTTTTGTCTTTTTGTTGTTCTCGGAACATTCCATCGTTCCCCGTTTCTTCTATCTTCTTCCGTTACGAGAACGAAACATCAAACAATGATGGCGTACCGCCAAAACGCGTCTGTGGACGAATCAAAGGAAGTGACGGCAAACGACGGAATGTTCCAAAGACAAAAAAATAATTTCATCCCCGTCGAAACACATCATTTCAACGAAAATGCTCGACTTATCCTGCAGTCATTCCTGCAATTCCACGCTAAATTTTCCTTTTTCCAGAGATTTTTGGCTAGTTTCCAAATAATAGCTCAATCAAAATCATCAAAACTAATAAAATCTAGCCTAATAGACCTAGCCAAAACTAAAAAAATCAGCTCCGAGTAACTTTCCAGAGCAAACTCGAAGAGGCTCTAACGCCATTGAAAAATACGACAATTATAATAACGAATAAATCCTATTTATTTTGTGAAATTTTCTGAGTTGTGAAATTCTCTGTAAATTAACTCCCCAGGTTCCGCGAATACATTTGAGTAACATCCTAAGCATAATCTACGGTGGAAACAACTCTGATTCATTAAAGGATCACAATTTTTATGTGAGAATTTGCACTATTCTCACTCGTTTGAACCTTTTCAAGACCTCCTTAGTTCCTATAATGACTTACTCTTTTTACTCCCCACGTTGTTCGCATAAAGCAGAACAGCTATCAGGCACAGCTTCCTTACAGTTTCAACCTTACAAGTTTCCAGGAACTTTGACTGCTTAAAAATAATTTCCGCCAAGGAAATCTATGCCTTATTAGAAGGTAATGCGCAGACATCAGCAGCAATGCAGGAATTTCCAGCTTGCAATGAAGCTAGTACTGCATAAATAACTTCCAGACAAAACGATTTAATCCGGGGAATTCCCATTAGTCTCAATCACAGAATTTGAATGCTTCGCTAAATTTCCCTTTCATCTTTTACGTTCATACCAACCCCAACACATATGTATGTGTACTGTACCACCTTCGAAGATTCCCGGCCATAAAATTGAAGTGACGAGTATTTTCAGGAATCTCCACATAGTCGTAGCAAGGATGTTGTTGTTATTGTTGTTCGCATTGCATTCCACCATGCGTGTATATTTATGTGGCATATGGGTTTGAATCTAGGTAGTGTGAAAAGACATCTGAGATATCTGTAGAATGCCACATAATTGAGTGTCAAGGTACTCCAAACGACAGGTGTTATTCGCTGAAGCGTTAGCTGAAAGGCAAAGTCATCTTCACCAGATAGTCGAACATAGCTGGTGAAACTGGAAGAATAACGTAATTGAATGTGCTTTGAGGGTGAATAAATTGACATTGGATAATGTCGGAGAGTAATTTAAAGGGTATTGATTCTATGAAAGCTCATCTACAAAATCAGGTCATATATGATAACGTTGCTCAGATAGGGATGAAAAGGAAGTAATTGTGATAGATTTTACGATATTTATGCGCTTTGGCTGGGTGGTAAAAAGGAAATTATGTAAGATGATCAGCGAAGCGTGTCATTTGGGAATCCTGGTGGGTAGAAAGAAATACTAATGACCTATGAGGACGAGCTAAGTGATTTTTATGGAATTTTCGGGTTGCTATATTCTATGGGGAAGTTGGCAACCGATTACTGTCAACGCAATTTTCGAACGTAATGAAATAATGATCGCTCTCATTAAATCAGTAATTCAATTCAAGAATAACAAAGTTCTAAAAGCAATCCTAAATTCTAGTTCCAGCAATCATTAACCATTCTTTCCTCCTCAGTGTATCCCCGTTGAGAAACCCACAGTTCAAAGTTTAACCACCACAAATTAAAAACCTTCAGTGTGAAAAATTTCGCTTTTATCACTACACAATTCGAATTATTTTAGAGTCACTTCCAGATTTTTTTCTTTTTGCTTAGGGCTGCATCAACAAAGAAGATGAGTACACTTCTTCTTAGTAATTATTACTCAACTCCTTACTTGATGACGTAAAACAGCATACAACTGAAATTCTTAACAATGACCCAAGTCATCTCAAGGTAATCCTTAAAATGGATACAAAGTGCACATTGTATGCAACGAGGAAGATGAGGAGCACGCCTCATTTGAATACAAAGTAAGGAAGGCAATTAAATATAACATAAATATGAATTGTAGAAAACTTGTAGGTTCATCACGTTCACTGCGGGTATAAAAACATGTTCGTTTGTAATAATATATGTACTTTTTTAATTAGGTTTTTAAGTTTTCAAAAATAATAGTAAAACTACGATTATTTTAAAATAAAAACAAAACATCAGTACCCATAACACTGTAACATATTCTATTAATACCAAAAGAATGTCTCATTCCAGCTCTCATGTAACTTAAAATGTTTCGCCAATTTAGATTCTCACGCTTACAATCCTCTGCTACGAGATACGCTCGAAACTTGATGTTGTTCTTTTTAAATCACGACTGATAATGAAAGAAGAATTTACCAGGTGTATGCATAAGTTTTGTCTGGTTTTACTCAGAGATGGCGCCAGCAAAAAACTCGCAACGTATTCATTTGACACGTACGCCATTTCGATCGTTTGACATTTAGCTATAAATACACACAAGTTGAGTCCGCACAAACAAGCGGACCAATCCGCTGAAAATCCAAATAAACGTGTTGATCAATCATGTCGAATTTTGTGCCTGGAAAACAGCTTTTGCGGCACGCATTGCTTCTCTTTTTTAACCAAAAGAAACACACTGTTGAAAGTCATCGTTTGCTGGTAAAAACATATGGTGGACATGCTCCATCAATTAGGGAATGTGAGACATGGTTTCGACGAATCAAAAGTGATAATTTCAATGAAAAGGATAGTTAGCGCTCTGGTAGACCACAAAAATGCGAAGAAGCAGAATTCTAGGAGTTATTGGATGGTGATCTAACTAAAACTTTTTGAGTTAGGGACTTTTTGGGACATTGAATACACTTCACCTCTTGCGAACTGAGAGCAGAGCAGTCACTCTTAACTAACTTATGTATGCAGCCCACATTTACCTCGCTTCTTAACATCCTTGTTCGCATCATAGCAAATGAACTCTCAGAGTCGTGCTTTGATATCGTTGATATCGTATCCGACCACCAGAGACAATCTGCAACCAATGCCATCTTTGAAAGATATAGATCGTCCAGAAAAATAACCTAGGAAACAACAGGAAAAGTTAGTGGAAACTGACAATAGGTCTCTTTTTGTATAAGCGAAGGCCGAACTAAGGAAAGCATGCCATTTAAAACTATGATTGTCAATATAGATACAAGTTTACAACATTTTGTAAATACGTCGTGTTATGATTATTCGGAGGCTACCGGCACACTTCAAACCGAATTGGAGAGGCCTACTTTTCCCAATCCGATTAAATTCTGTTCATATGTTCGGTTGGGAATGTGCGATAGCCAGAGTTCCACACAGACCTTCAGGTCCATAACGCTACAACTCAACCTTAAATTTGAAACGGACTCAGTTGCCCACGTCAGTTGGAAAATATCAAAGATAGCCGCGAACTTTTAGATATGGCTCATTCTCCGAAATTAATCTGCAACCTCTAGCAAGTGCTCTAGCGCCCTTACTAGCGTAAACCTATCCCGCTTTCCATTTTCTAGTCGTCTGTTTAGAAGGTTACCTCCTCTTATGAACATCAAGTCCCGGTATTTACCATACAAAATATTAGGAAAGTTTTGTGTGCAGGATTATGAGCTGTGTTGAGTGACAAACGATTTTCGTACGCGGGAATATTGCGTCGAAATAGGGTTGTTGAAGTTAAGGCCACTCAGTTGAAGTTAAGGCACGTCAAAAATGTGCAGCTCAATGCACCTGTGTACAGATTTCTACCCTTGCACCTTCTTAAACTTATTCTTTTTACTTTTTATAGACCAGGCCACCGAACCTTAAGAATCCTTTAAAAAGAATCTCATCATCCTTATAAATCTATCGACAAATTTAATGTATTGTTATCCAGATCCTGTAAAAAAAATAATTTCTGAAAGGTCGTATTTCAATAAGGTCATTACTTTTTTATATCTCCATATTACGCTAGCCTGAATTTTTTGACATTTCATGGCTCGTTTGTGTCAGATTTTCGCCAACTATCTGTGATAGTTTGTTTGGTGATTGATTTTCGTAGCAAACAGGACTATTCCAATATTATACTGGTTGAAACAGCGTCCAATTTCAAAGGCTCTAATCTTGTTAACTTCTGAGTTGTCTTATGTAATTGGTGTAATTGGTCTGAGAACGTTTGCAGATATTTTCTTGTTGCTATTGCCACTATCATTGCGGGAAACGAGTGAACTCGACACTATCACTTTTTATACTTAAACGCAAGAGACAAGTTCACTCATTTTGTTCCCCGAAGCAGTGGTCTACGGGTAACTTATAAGCAAGGGCTCTAAACGAATGGCAGACCCTTCGTAATCTCTTGTCAGTGGAAATTGAAAAGTCTATTTTTCTTTTTGGTGTTGCCGCAGGCCAAAATTAACTCTGGGTAGCTTGGGTCCGCCGGGCCTTGCTTCGTGGGTCTCGAGGACGCGTTTGTATGCAGCCGAAACGCCTCCTCGAGACCCACGAAGCAAGGCCCGGCGGACCCAAGCTACCCAGAGTCTATTTTTCTATCTATTTTTTGCGCGAAAGTGTCTAAAAAGACCTACTCTGCCCCGCAATTTGGCGGAGAAATGTCCAACTACATAGTGTTGATATCACTTCACGCACAGAATATAATGTCTACTTCTGTACCGGTAATGTTCATGTATTTTTAAGGACTGTTTTATTAGACTCTATTAAAAGCATAAAGCTTCACAGTGTGAATTTCTCTCATGTTACTGCATTTCTTAACATTCCCATAGAAATAGTAATTTCCTATTTTGAAAATACTTATATGCTTTCCACTAATAGCGTTGAGATACACTGACCGTTTGCTTCCTTTGGTCCTCATACTGTTAAAGGCTCCCTTAACGTCAAGAAACGAAGAGACTATACTTTCTCTTGAATTGGGGACTATAAACTACGTATATATATTCGGTTCCCATAGATTTACCATCTGATTCCGGCCTAATGGCTTTGGACAAATATCTCTGATCGATGGACACTGCAAAGTATCTTCCAACACTCTTTCTATAGCTTTTTATATGAAGGATCTCAAACTGATTTGTTACGGTCCTTCAGGTTTGAATACTTTGTTACTACAGCAAGACTAGCCTTTGTGATAAAGACAACCGGGGATTCTCCCGAAAGACAACCCGGGATTCTCTCTAAACCCTGCCCTATAGTTGAGCTCGAGGCAACTTTGAGAAGAAAAAATTAACACGAACGAAAGAATAATTATGACTATTGCTTTTCGCAGCATTTCCTTTATGAATCCATTCGGGTTTGGTGACTTGTATGGTTCGAAAAAGCTGATAGCTCAACTCATTGTTTTCTGTAATCAACCTGGCGGAGTTTCTCATCGTTTTATACTTCTTTCAAGAGAAGTTGCGGAAGTATCGGACGTATCGTTTGTACGAACCCTCCGATTTTCAATCCACCGGGAAAATGAGTTTGAATGCAACATTATTTCTAAAATACTATTCACTATCTATCACTACTATCACTACTAATAGAACCCCGGCAGTTTGATGAGTCTGCTTTCTAATAACAAATACGTACCTAATATAGGGACCAGGAAGGTACTAGGGCCTTACCTCCATCACAGATGTCCCTGCTTCACCATATTGTTTGAAGACAACTAGCTTTACTTTTACTATCTTTCTATCTTAAACTAAACCCCAATGATATTCCCAGCCGATCAAAATATGAAGCCCTATCTTCAATTTCATAGGCCTCAAATTACAAAAACTGGAAACATTTTAAGAAGAAAATTGAACATAATACTGTTCCTAACACAAAAGGTAAATATACCTACCTTCGTTGAGCGCAAATTAGTTTTTAAAGAAATTTTTAAGTACACAACAACCAACGTATGTCTGGTCTTCTCTCCTACCACAATTCTAATCTACTGAAACTTAATAACTTTATCTGTACCAAGCTGATGACTTTGCTATGACCCAAATTTGCATACTAGTAAGTTTATATCATCCCTTGAAATATTGAATCTTCTATTCTGCAATTCAAAACTGCACTTCCTCAATGATCTCTCTGTTATCTATCCAGAAACTAGCTTCCTAGCTCACAAAATCATCTCGGAGAGGACTTTGAAAGACTAATTGAAGTGCAGTTATTCTTAAGTTTTCAAACTTTTCGTCCAAAAGACTATTGTGCTACAACCACTCAAGGATGAGAAAATGAAAACTTTGCCTAGGCGAAAAGCAAAAAAAAAAAACACAACACTGAAACAGGCATATCAAAAAATAGCTAACCATAAAACCGATAAGGAAGGTAACATAACACCATTACTTGTCCTTATGCCAAAGTTTTTAATGTATCCTTTTAAATTTCAAGAGTAGATAGAAGGTAAAGTACAGGAAGTTCCACAGATGAATATATGTTCATATTTCACGTTAAGTCCATGAAACGTGTTACGTCGATTTAAGGTTCCTTAAACGAATGTGCAATAATTTCTACTTTATAGTTTGAAAAAGTTCACGAAGAAGGTTGAGCCTGGTGTAAGATTGTTTGTTTTTCCTTTGAAAATAATAGGGATGGAGGTAAATTTAATGTTGTAGAACGTATGAAATGGAGTTTATATGATTTTAATCGGAAGTAAAATCAAAACTTATAACATATGTGAACCGATCTGTATTACAACGTATAAAGAAAATCATTTGATTCGCGTGGTGAAAAGGATAATAAAGATATTAAAAGAATTTGTTACGTTTACATAAGCGACATAAAGAAATAAAAACGAAAATAAAAAGAAATAAATAAATAATTAAAAAATATCAAGGAAGATTATTTGTTATGTTAAAAAGGTTAATTTGCAATCATAATATTTTAGGTTATAAGAAAAGCATTCGAAGTAAAATAGAACTAAGACTAGAGACCAATTAAGACTGATTAAGTAATATTCAGTTAAATAAGATTTTAAAAAAGTCTCAGTAAAAATAAGAAGAACAAAAAGTCTCAGTTCAAAAAAGTTTCAGTAAAAAAAAATCCATTAAATTCTTGAACCGCTTTCGGGAAGAAATTTTCCATCAATATAATTCGGGTGTTAGTAGTGATGAACTACGTATAAGAAGGAGAAAGTGTTTATCTAAGAGGAACAAAAAATGAGAGCAAATATAGTTAAAGAAAGATAAAGTCCAGAAAATTGAATCAAGTATCAAATAGATATAGAATCCAGAAAAGTGGATCAAGTATTAAGTCATAAAAGTGAATCAAGTATTAAATAGATATAGAATCCAGAAAAGTAAGTAAATAAAGATAGAAGCTGAACAGCGACTGCGTTTTTCAATGGATGTCGTGTGTGGATGTCAATGCATCAAGAGGAATACATTTGTGTATTCATTCAAAAGGAGACGTTCAAGTGAAATCCCGAAATCTAGCTGAGGTGTATATTCGTGTTGGAGGCAGCAGGGGTGGTCAAAACCAGCGCAGCAGAATTCATGTAAATTGAATGTTTTATTTACTTGCTTGTATTTACTACATTTCTATTAGAATTTTTAAAATGAATCAGTAAGAATTTTCCGTTTGTGTGATATGAAAGGATCAGGGCTTTCATAACATCGTCAACCCCCCTACGCCCGCGCGATGAGATAGTCGGTTAAAAATAACTTCCTCCGGCCGCGATTATGCGGCCATTGTACTTTCAAATAATTCTGTCTTCCTAACCTTGTCCTTTTTTCGCCGCAAGTGCGACCTATCGGTTGCCCCAATTAATTATATTACTTTTATTTATTTATATTTTATATTTTGAAAATACACACAACAAATTACAAAACGTCAGGTCAAGAGTTAGCACATGTTTACAGTCTAATCTCTACTTCATTGTTATTGGATCTTGCTTTTTGAGTTATTTGACCATTGAATACCGTCACAGTATCTCGATTTAATGGGTAAATAGTAATACCAATACAATTCAATAGAGTACCAAGTAAGGAATTATTGAAATAACGTTGAGATTCCGACGGTGAACGTGTTAAAGTTAATATTCCGTAGAATGAGGATCTTTTGGACGCCATCTCTAAAAAACAAAATCAACTTCGCAATCTTATTATCAGTAGAAGAATTCTTCAAAGCTCATGTGTTCACAAACCTAGCAATTTTGTGATGGCTGACATTTAACTTTGAATGGTTAAACTCTAATCTACCCTAACAGTGCAGAACTAGCCCCTAATATCTACTATTTATCTCCGAAAATCGCAAAAACAACCGCATGGAAAAAATGTTACGGTATTAGCAAATTATTTTCATAACTATCAAATATTCTGGGTAGCATTCTTCGTTATACCTTGTCGAAAGGTCCCAGCCTACGATTACTTCTTGGATAGACTTCAATTTTCTTAGTCAATACAAAAACATTTAGGATCATTTTTTGTTGAATCTCATAATCAGGCAATGGCAAGACCTCAAGTGATCATCCCACTAGCTCCAAACGGAAACGGATCGGCATGGAAAAACCCTAAATGAGTACCGAAATTGGTGAGTCTAGCACGACAACAACTTCGGAAGATAAACATTTACTCCTATCTTCATTTAAAAATGAGCAAATCAATGACTCGATATAACCAATGACCACTTAGTCAATCGTTAGTTATAAAACGGATCAAAATACAAATGAGAACCCAAAAATAACCCTGAAAAGGGAACAGAGAAAATTCTTAGCAGCACGACTCAAAGTTCCGGATAGGTTTCGGAAGCAAGGATCCCAAATTTTGTAACACCAACGTAAATCTTGCTCCAGAAAAGTATCTTTAAGTGGTTTTTGAGCGCCACAGCATTCCGGTGGAATAATTATTGCAGTCAGGTTGGAAAGCTTTGAACTTTAGAATCCTGGGAAAATCGATCAAGTGCATTAATGCCAAAGTCAAACCTCATGTCAAACTTTGAAAGAACAAAGTGGTTCGGAAATATGAGTATGTTTATCGGAAAAGACAACTTACCAATAAATTGATATAAGAAAAGGTTCGCGGCTTTACGCAAAATAAAAGAGGTATTAGAGGTATGAGAGGTATTATTAGTTGCAGTGGCAATTTGGTACCTCTTTTATGAGCCATCTAGAGCTATCAAAGATTCTTTACAGCTGGAGGCTGATAACATTCTCAATCTATAGTGGTGACTGAAATAGACACACCTGTCAATGGGTTATGGATACTGTTGGTCAAAAATAAGCAAATTCTGATAATGTATCTGAACTCATTTCACAGACATCCTTTATCCGAGAACGGACAAAAATTGCCCGAAGTTGGCAATTTATCTATCTCTGTTTCCAAGGTTTCTGGGAAAGATTTACTTATTGAAAGCTTTTTCAGTAAGAATAGACTACGTGTAGGGTCAGAATAAAGATGAAATATTGACACTGGGCCCTCTACTATTACCATATGCGCAAAACAGAACTCTTTATTTATCAGCGAAACTGCAAAAATTTAAAACAATGTAGTTCTACACTCAACCCAATTGCATGGTTTTTGCGATGGGAAATCAAGACTTGTTTCACGTTGCTACAGTATCATTGGTTCACAAGTGTAAGATAAAAAAAGGTCTACCAATCTAGAAAAAAAAACATCATACGCTAACCCACCATGGCCCTAAAAGTGTCAATGTTTGATTGAAACATTTAACGTTGTGTGAAAACTAACGTAACGTAGGAACGGAGAATCAGACCGTTTTGAAAAATCATTAGGTTCAGACCATGAGGTTGACATGAGGTTCACTTTAGTGTTCGATTTATTGAGACTACTTGAAAATCTAGCGACCCTGCAGGATGCCTGTACTCTTGTGTTAATGAAAAAAAAAACAATCCAAAAGACGGCAACCGCCAAGGTAGAATAAGGATTTGGGCGCTCGTGGAATGGTCAAAAAATGGTCAAAATGGTCAAAATTGTCAAAAGATACTCAGTTTCCAGAATAGTGGCACTAATTTCAAACAGCCCCACTACATCTGCATATTGATTAGTATAGATGGTTGCTGGGCCGGAGAGACTTTCGAGGCCGTATAAGTTATTCTCTTCTGAAGCTGTGAAGCAGTGAGGTGCGGAATTTTCCTTCAAGGGGTTTAGATACGGTGCCAAATTTAAACGTAGCTAATTACAAAATACAGAGTATGATGGGCTAAAAGATCTTTCGAATTATGTCGGAATCGATTGTCGGATGTAATATTTTCGGAAATGTTGGCAAAAGCAATAGAAGTGGTCATTTTTTCGTTGTAATCGTGGTAATTTTCGCCTCGGACTAAGCTTTGTACCAAAAGGCTCAGAGCGAATGCCAAGATATTTTTATTTTAAATGCTGCCTTGCCCCTTGAAAATGCCATTCAACCCTAAAAGATTGTTACTATTTTAGCTTGATATGTTTTACGTAAAAAACTGAAAAAGTGTCGGAAAAAAAAGTGTCGGAAAGTCACATAGCAGAGATCATTGATCCTTTCGACGCACAAACGAAAAAGGAAATATATGGAAACGACAACTCAAAAGGTTGAGGGAAATATTCGATATCTCTGCAATAAAAATAATGTTCCATATATTATTCCATGACTTGGCGTAGCCTTAAACTATGCGAAGAACATTGGAAAAAACGTACACGACCTTAAGTATGAGGGTACGTTATAAGTCCGCGGCAAGTAGAGTAAGAAGCGAGAATAAAAATACAAAATAATTTTTGTTCAATATGTTCTGCTAGCACTATAATGCATTTTTATGCATTTTATGAGTTGAGCAGCCAACGCAACACGGCACTTGTAAATAGACGCGTTTTCGTGTAGAAGGATTTTCCTCTTCTTCTAATTAGTCAACAGGACACCCTTTTTAATCCAAAAAAAAACTTTGGCATGATTTCATTTGCCGACTGTGACCTTTTCTGTCACCGCATAGACGGCAGTTTGGCCTCAGGGTCATAAAGATGAGGACAAGTTTTTTTTTCAATAGCCCATGCTTATCTTCACTACAGAGGCCAAAAACGCGAGGGACATCCTTGGCAGCGTGATAATTCTTGGCATTCATCAGAATTCAAAAGACCAGACAGCAACAAGCGCGATCTACTTTGGTAAAAGCCAGGACTGAAAAGATACACTGGAAGGCGTTGACCATGAAGGTATTAGCAACAATATAAAAGGCAAATCAATCGGCAAAACTCTGTGCAACTGACCGAATCAAGTAGCAAGAACCATGAGCAACGAAGCACAAACGTGAAACCCAAAAAAATCTGGCAGTTATTGTTTTGAATGTTGTGTACATACGTACGTTTAAACGAAGAGGCTCATCGGTAAGTGAACTAAGGAGCATCCAGGCGACGCAAAAACAACAAGAAAGACGGGCTGAACTTCAAACTTCAAGTCGACTGTAGCGAATCATATCATCAGAAAGGGACACGCGATAACGATGGGGGATGCAACGCTCATCAGAGAAACTAGAGATACTCGTGAATTGGATGATATGGAAAACCTCGCAATAAGCCGGGAACAGAAATCGCTAATGAACCAGAATGAAGGAAACTGTAGGTCATAGTTATTCTAACTTATTAAGTAATATCCTTTTAAAATATTGTTGAGAAAATCTAAGACTATTTGTAATTATTTTTTATAACTTCAGAAAAAAACCTGAAAATGATAACCTTTTTTAAATTTAGTTTTTTTTGTATGTTATAGATTAAATATTTTTAGGCCTGTTAGCACTTAAGCAGAAATTGTAAGGAAAATTAATCAAATCGCTGAAGAAGACCCAACAATTACGGTCGAAAATCGATTTCAAAAATAATAGAATCACAAAATTCAAAGGAAGCATTTTATCTCTTTGCTCAGATGTACCTTACGCTGACTTTTGTCATGCCAAGACTATCGTGAAGAGTTTTAAAAATTGTCGTATACGATGTTCCAACCATTTCTGCAAGCTGTTTTATCTTTAGTCTGGCATCTTCCAATACTAATTTTTCGGTTCATTTGCGGAATTATCACTTAAATTGGCCACACTAGCCTTGTGTCGTTTTTCGTTAGCCCTTGCGTTGTTCAAAGAGACTGTATAACTTGTAAGTTATCGTTTTACTCGCATAAGAGTCTCTGTAAATGGACACTAACTCTTCCAGTGGCTACAGCCGACTTTCCTTGCTTGGTAAGGAACTTCATGACGGCGCGGCACTCGATTGCTTTCATCATCCACACTAACTTCCAGATTGAGATGTTTGATCGGCAATAGTTCAAGGATTGCTGACGCGATTAACTCATACTGATAACTTGGTGCTAAACTGTTACGTTATCACTCCATCCCGCGAACTTAAAAATGCACTCTCAGAAGAGGCAAAATTGCAGGGAAGAGTGCTCTATAATAATGCTTATAATGCTTATTTGAAATGGCATCCTGACATACATCGAAGCAGCGATTTAAGCCTACACGGGTAACATGGTGTTACTAGCACGAGGTAAATATATACAAAAACTCTTTAAACTTAACACAAATACTCAAAGAATACTTAGAGAGTGGAAAGGATTAAGACCAGAAATCCCTTAAGAATTTCCATTTTTCTATTAACATATTTCGAAAGTATAATGCCCAAAGAATATACTGGCCAAGGGAAAACCTGATATAATCAATACTTACGGAGTTATCGCATATAGTGTCGAGCGGAGGGACAGCTTGCGGTCAGATAAATAGCGAATTCGGCGCTCGGACCGTTACAGGCAGCGAAACCCTTGCTTTATTCCCTTTGCTGTACTCTCCTAGCAACATTTGCTTTCTGATTTACCTTTTTTTGACCAGGCAAATGTTTCGGGAAATTTTATACTCAAATTTTCGATTTTGCACTTTTTCATAACTTTTCAGGTATATCCTCACCCTTGATATGTCAGTAAACGAATGACACTTGTTAAATCTTTTTCAGATAAACAGCAAAAGTGTGAAAACTGCAGCACTTTTCGATGTTATGGAAAACTGGCGTCTGAAAACCCTTAATAACGCAGCAATTTTTTGGTAATCTCCAAAAAAATAATGTGTCAATAACATGAATGTCATAATAAAATTATGTCAAAATTTGAAAATGATTCGATAATTGTATCCCCACTAAAAATTCTCGGAAAATACCCAAATTTCAAGCTTCTAAAGGGATTGAGCATTAATCGAGTCTTAAGCATTAATCCTGATCGCAAAAAAAATCAGCTACCATCAGTTGACCGAAAACTGGAAAAAGCTGATACTAACGAGGCGTAACGAGGCATGCCCATATTTACAAGACGAAAAAGTGAAGGAGATCACAAAATGCAATGACAAGAAGTAAACTTATTAACTAATGTAGGTAACTCCTCTGTGCCCATCTTCAACAGGAAATACACATTCTTTCTAACATTAGTTGCAGGATGAATTTGTAGCGCTATGCAATCTCAGGGTCCATCTGAGACCCTGGCTGCTAAATAAGCCCATACCAAGCTACCAATCAACCTTTATGGGGATTAATGCATTACCATCGAACTCGGTGGTATCTTCCTTCGTTATAGTGTTTGATTTCTTTCCATTTAAACAGTTGTTGTAGTAGTAACAGTAGTTGCATATATTCATGTTATGTGTTGTCATGTGTTTTGACATTTGGACTGATCGCAGTGCAAAGTGGTTAAAAGCGACGCAAATAAACCATATACGACCGCCTTAAAGTCTTCCATTCCTTTCAAATTGCATTACACGTTCCCGGAAAATAGTTGAATGTTTTCGAAAAAAAGATTGAAAGACATGAATGAAATCAAATATTTAAGTGAAGCTGCCATTAAAAGAAAATGTGACTGAAAAGATTGTGTTGGAAAAAGCGTTTCTCAACAAATTTTAATATACCGGAGGCAATAAGCTCATCCCTTTTCTTCAGAATTTTACATATTCGTGGTGCCTTTTCTATAGTTTCCTTCCATCAAATTTATGCCACACACACATACATTATTTCACTTCCTTTTTTTCCCATTCTGAAACCATCTGATCCGGAAATTGGTCCAATAAATCATGGAAGGAAAAAATCACTGTAAAAGCATTTCTAAGATTTTTCGGTGCGTTAGTAAAATTTAGGCAACTCGTCCTTCCAACGAAACAAAAATCGTTTCTTGGATTCTTTTGTTGTACCTACCCGATTTAATCTTACTTTGCATTAGGCTGAATCGGGATAGATGAATTCCTTCAAATGTAGAAATGTGTTCAAATCAACATGTGTGAATAATTTTTTTTTTTGATTCAATATGTAACCTACAAAAATCTATTCTCAGGTCAGTTCTGATGAAATTGTAGGTAAGGAAACGTTTGAATTATGAAGTCAGAAATAAAAATCAGAAAAGTGAGCATGAAATATTAAAATGACTTCAAGGAATTATAGAAAAATAAAGTGCTGGTTTATGCGAATGAAATGGGTTCAGCTTTGTATTTTCGAGGATTTTAAGCTGATTTGATTTGCAAACAGTTTTTTTGGCGGGAGCTGACTACATATTTGAAATTTACAACATTGTGGGCGCTTTAGCAAAGCAAATTATTGTATTTTCCTTGTTGCCAAGTTTGAGATTCAGACCTCATTATTTACTTCCTAACTTGCTTTCATTTGTTCAATACCAACCAAATCAATCCGTTCCGGGTAAATATCTCCTCACCAAAACATTATCATCACTTTATCCAATCACCCAACTGAACAACGGCAATATCACCTACCATAAAAAATGGATATCATGCAAGCTGAATTAGCCAACTAACACAATAAATAACATTGCTATCTTGAGTAGTTAGGAAAGTGATGAAACTTCTTTAGTCACGTTTTTCATATTTATCAAAGTCACAGGATGTTATCTTGTCCTTGCTTTGCCTTGCCTGCAGGTTGTGAAAGTATCCGTTTCCGACAACATCCTGAAAAAGGGGATACGACGTGGAAAATGGGAAACAGCAACAGCAGCAAAGATAGATAGATTGAAGCAAAATTCATATACACATGAAACAAAAAAAAAATACAACAAGTCTTCATAAGAAATCAACTGCGTGTTACATGACTTAACGAATCCAATTACATCGTCTAGTGTGGCTAAGGGATTCAGCAGGGATAACGTTCCCGGAGCCTGAGCACTGATAAAAATCCCTGAAGACGAATTCTCAGATGATTTTTCTGCAAATAAACGCTATATTGAGGGGAAAAAATGTTGTTTGACCTTTAAGGGTAGTTGAGAAAGAATACTTTTGGAGATAAGAAAATGGTCTGATAATTGAGCATCACAATTTCAGAGAGACTGGTATCAATATAAACTGGGGATGCATATACATTCGCGCAAAAAGGATGCCTAAATACATTTTTCATCTCAGGCAAGTTGATTTCTAGCCAGTTGTTGTCTACACACGAAATTAAATTGTGGTGACCAAGACGCAACGTCTAGATTTGCCTTGTTGTTAAATTTCCAACAATTCAAAGGTGTAAGTCAAAATATCATTATTCGAAAAATCATGACGAGCCGCGAAAATATCCTTGATTGTGGATTTTTCCGAGAATTTAAGGCAAATGTACGAATGAAGCTTCTCAACGAACTCTGCTCAGATCATCACCAACACTTCTTTATAGAGGACGTCTTTATAGATGAACCTTTATGAAGTAGGAAGAAAACTGACTGACAAGCTTTTCAAGACACTCTGGCTAATGAAATTTTCCCTCAAGAGGTGACAGCAGATGACGTAGAAAAATCTGAATAGTAACAAACAACATCAAGCAGACAAAAGAGCCACAAGAAATACAGTCACAACTCCGAGAAAGAAATACAATCCCCATGAACTCGCAAGCGCAATTAAAATCATGATAAGGTGGAGGAGTCAAAATCGGAGAAGAGGCAGGAGCACCCATGACTCGAAACTACGAACAAAATCCAACCAGTTTACAAATGAAAAACGAGACCGAATTTGTTTGTCCCAAAACGAACAATGGGAGAGCTTTCTGAATGGCCTCGTGTCTGGCAATAATGCCATCTACAGGATGTCAAAATACTTCTGTGTACGCAATAATTTTACGCATTAAATTTAGCATATGCCTTAACAGAAACACTCGAGCTTCATTTTTGTCAAAATACCTTCTTGACGAAGAGGACGTAGTATTAAACAAAGCAAGAAAGCTCCTGGAAAACGCAACACAAGCGGAGGAGATGATACGGCCACTTGACACGCAAAAAACGAATGACGAAAGACTTAATTTTAAGACTCTACAAACGGCAAGAACCAGGACTTGACACAGTGAAGTACACAATGCTTAAATGGCTCCCAGGACTGTCTCAAACATCATGACAGACGTTGCATAAGTCCCCTACGTCATAAGGACCCAACACATAAGAAATGGGATGAAGGCATCGCAGGAAGGCATCAGGTCAAGTAAGGCCTTTGACAAAGTCTGTTATTCTGAACTTTTCTTCAAAATCCATAAATTCTCATCACCTTACCATACTTTCAACTGATAACCACCTTCCTAGAAAATCGATCTTTTATAGTTATGATGAGGTTCCACAAGGATCACTAATTTGACCAATACTGTACAACTCGTATACCACAGACATTTCAAACTTGCCAAACAATGTTGAAGTCTTTATGCGGACCGCACTTGTATATACTTTACTTCAAAACAAGCAGATGTCAGCACTTGAAAACTAACAGCAATCAATTGAAATAATGCAGGAATAATTTTTTAGTTGGAAAATTAAGACAAACAAATACAAGACGCCAACCATATTTTTAGAAGACGCTGAGCACAAAAATCAACGACTCTAAACATGGACGCTTACAAAATACCATGGAACAAAACAGTTTAATACATAGAACTCTACCCCGATCGCAGGATGACTTCGAAAGACCACAAGCCAAAACAGAACACACTGCTTAGACATACTCTCCAGCTTACACCCTCTCCACAGGTCTTTTCAAAACAGATAATCAGACCGACATCACAGTACCGTGTTGTGTCATCCAGCGATAACTTAGCCCTCAAGACCCTGCAAAATATAGCCTCAAAGAAGATTTGCCGATTTCCATGGTACGGTTGGGATAGAGCACCGAAACTATTAGTTTCCGAACAGAACCATGAATATCATCAAAATCTTAGATGTAGAAAATCATAACACATATCCAACCCTCTGGTCAATGAAAAATGGCTGAACAGACTAAAGTGTTGTGTAAAGTTGTGCTGAGGTTTGTGGTGAACACTCACAGGCAGAATTGAAGCAAGAGTGCTCAGCCGCACTACCCATATTCCAGCAAAATCTTCTTAGTGTCAGAGAGAATTTGACACGTTGCATTGCAGTTTGGTAATTCACATAGCCTTCGTATTCAGTCCCTTTTAAAAATCACCTATTTTGGTAATTTTTCATAGCACGACTCTTTTCAAAATAACCAGGACCATTGGTCTGAAATGAAAACACCACAACGCTTACATGCGCTTGAAGATCAGCCTGGTGTCACTATATTTCCATATCACTAGCCCCTGTGACCGATCTTTTGGTTATTTTTTTTTGGTGCACAATTATTTGAAATATTTGATAATGAAACATTTAGAGAAGACACAAAGAGAAGACAGAGAAGAAGAACATTTAGAAGACACAATTTAGAGCATTCAAGTGGTCTCCGATCACACTAAAAGACATAAAGAATTTTTGTCTTTTCCACCTCCACTGAATTTTAGGTATATGGAAGGAAATATACCTGGAAAACAATATCCTTTTCGTTCAAAGATTTTGGAAATGATGTCATGATTCCTTTACACTTCCATATTACGAAGCTATAAACGCGTCAGATGCAAAAGAGTTCGATGAAATTAATGTGGTCTCCAGCCTAGACAAGTTAATTGAAAAGGCCAGGGACCAACATCAGGAAAAATTCGAGAAACGAATCCAAGTGAAAACAACATAGCAGAAGTGAGAATGAGATATTATGGCCAGCTCGAGTGAAATGGTTTATTCGACGATGAATGAAAGGAAGCGTGAATAATAGGAAGGTTAAATTAAAGCCAGGATAGAGGAAAATTTACGAGAAGCTCTAGCATAGCAAATAAAATAGCAAATAAGAAAATGAGGGCAAGCAAATGAAAACTTTATAAGGAAAATTGAAACTTATCGATGAAAATGTACTTAGCAATAAAATCAGAGGAGCATTAAGTGTACTATGTATTGACGTAAAGCGCAGCGTCATCTCTGCCGGTAACAAAATCAAGAAGAGAACGCTTCAACTCTGATAATGCCTTCATACCATTAGCCACCATTAATACATCCTATGAGTTTCCTTTGGCACTGCAAACGCCTCCCAAAAGCCAAAAATACCGCAAAGAGCCAGGCAATTGTGAGATTCTAGCTTAACTTATAAAATATATAAAACAATACAATTGCACCTATTAAAACGCCATGCATAAATAGATCCACTACAAATGGGATCCAGAGCAGGTGTCACAGAAATGATGCCAAACCATTATAATCCTCATCTTCAAAGAAGAGATAAACTCGAGTTTTGAATATCATAGAGACATGAAATTGCAAAATTGCCTGTCTACAACGAAAGGAGAAAGTATTGAAGCTGGCAGCTCGATCACTTTTTAACCCATAATAATCAAGGACATCATGGTAAATTACGGGGCTTTCAACACCGATGCTTTCCTAATTTTTAAGGGTTTCAAATACATTTTACCAAAGTTTTAATTGACTTTCACATCTCATCAAAACTTGCCATTCTGACCAAAATGACATAAGCGTAAACAACTTCACAAGTCAAAGCAAAAAACCAGCTGACTGATGACACTGTCAGTAACGTTTGACTGAAGCGCGCTGTTCCCATAGCTGTGCATTCTAGCTTAAGAATGTGTAAACAAGCAAAATTCCCATTGATATAAGTACGCTACTCTATAAATCTAACCAAATTGTATCCTACGTAGAAGTTATTAATATCGTATAACACTCCTTCACGTTTGCTGAAGAAACCGCGTAACTTAATTGTCTTAATTACTAAATTTTCCATTTGCACTGCAAATCCTGCTTTTTTCATCGGTTCATCTACTTTTCTCAATAAGAAATTCAAGAAAGAGCCATTGTACCTTTCGAAATTCGTCTCAGGGCTAAAAGTTCCATCAATGAATATACAATGTTTCTTGCTCTCATCCCACTTCCAATACAACCTGAAGCCATACACAGACGCTCTGTCAACAATTCGAAATAAAGTTTAACGTAATGTAATCGGAGATTTCGAAATAACGCATTTCTTTTTCAAGTTTTGACCTAAAAAAGGTGGTATAAGTAGTTACCAGCTTATTCTGACCATTACGAAATTATTCTCCACATACGTTTTTATTGAAAAAAGATTGAAGACAACCACTGGAAATTATGAGGCTTACAAATGTTTGTAAGTTTTTGGTTAGGGACTCTGAAATAGTCCTCTATTTTTTTAAGACTTTGCGAAACAGAAATATTTATACATACAGATTCAAACTAATAACATTGCTTGTCACATTCTTATCTTACAGGGCTGTAGAAAATTATAGACTAAAGTCTGTCAAGACTTTCCCAAAGTATTTCTTGGAAATGTATTTTTATGCCCTGACATGTTATTTGGGTTGTCTCAGAAAACCGTTTCAAATCAGTTCAAGGTTTAAAATCGCTGCAAAACGAGTTTTGCAACTGTGTAATTATAGCTGAATTATTATCAATAATTATAAACTCAGTCGAAGTTTGGAATTTGCTAGGACATTTTTTGGTAGATTCTGTGTTTTTATATGGAGTTTTAAAACTTAGAAGATCTGGAAAAGTGTTTTTTTTTATAGAAATTTTGAATAAAGTGTGGTTTTGTTGAAAATTTGGGAAGCTTGTTTATTCCTAAAATGCCGCGATAGAAAAAGTTAAATGACGTTGAAGAAAAAAAAGAACTGACTTGGAAGAACTGTGGAATAACACAAGGAGTAATCGCGAGTGGAATTGAACGGTCGCAAGGTTTAGTTAAAAAAATTTTGAAGCTGAGAATCGACATTTATTGAAAGAAGAAGTCATGCGGACGTCCGTGAAAGTTTTATTGAAAGCTAATATTGATGAAACGACACATTAATGCCAGACGATAATTCGCCGAAAATTTTAAACAGAAACTGAACATTTAGGATCATGTGATCTTCAGCGATGAAAAAAATTAATCTTAATGGACATGATGGTTTTAATTATTACAAGTACGATTTTAATTATAACACGGCGGAAATGTTTTAGTTTGGGCAGCGTTAAAAAAAATTTCTCGGAGCGAAACAGCTTTCATAAATGGAGGATACAATGCTGCTGATTACCATAGAAGATGGAAACATTATCTTCCCGTAGGATAATGCACCCATCCACACGGTAACATCAACAACACAACTACAAAGTGACTTACCGAAACTAGAAGGACATCTATCCTCAGATATCAAAATAGTACTGAAAATGCAGTATGCAACTCAAAGCATATCATTCGTTTCGCAGAGTGCCACTAGCCAAAAGCAGTGGTTGGGGATCTACTTGGCGACATACACTGAAGGGACGTCATTTAACCTTCTTCAAACCAATGGTGTTCCTTTTCCTTCCTGTGCTGAGATGATGGCAATATTCGATTTTGCAATCTTATCAGCAACATAATAGTTTTTTATATTGGATTTACAAAGTACGTACTGGCAGGTAGAAATTGAAAATGATGATGAAGAGAAAACTGCCTGTACTGGTTTACGGATTGTGAAATACTTCAGCAATATTTGAAGATAAGTTAGCATTTGATAGAGCCTTAGAAGATCGGAATTGAAAAACCTTACTCGTTTATTTAGATGACATTACCGTTATGGACTCAGTTTTCGAGAACCGTCTGCAGAACTCATATGAAGTAGAGGCTTCAGCCGAGGTAGCCGAACCAAAGAAGCCTTTATTGTTAGAAAGAAATTTTCACAAATTTTAGGTTAAGATAAAGAATAAAAAGTTGATTGGCTGCAAATGTTTTACATGAGCTGCGAATTTTTCCAAGTTTACGTACTTGGTTTCACACAAAGATTTGGTCCTGATGTCGCTAAAATAGGAGCAAGTCTTATTGATTTGAATTTCAGCATCAAGAGAACGCCTCTATAACTTCTGTAAGTATAGACATTTCGCATTTTGCAGCAAAGTTTCGCCCAAGACTTTTGCTTGTTATATTTCTGTTTGTGTAATGATGTTTTGATATGAAACTATTTCATTATTTCTGGTAAGATAGAGTGCTCGTTATCTAGCTGGTCCTCGCATATCTTGGCTGTCAAATGATCCCTACAATCTTTAAATTATCCAGATTCCTTGGATTCTTGACTGTTGTGACACTTGCCCATTTTTTGTGTCCTTCGCAATTGTTTTTGGCTGCCAATCACTTCAAGTTGCTTGTGCCTTCTTAGTTCATCGGGGCATCCTTGGTGAGTTGGGTTTAAAAAGTTTTGTACAATTTTCAGGGCGATAAGGAATACAAGGAAGCTGCAGAGCTGTATGGATCAAGGAGAAGCCAATAAGTAGTTACCAACTTAAGCAAGAGTATATATTTAAGAATACATACGGAACTTTAAAAACTATGTCCGGATAATGATCAATACGGTTTTTACCAAATCATATCCTTCTACCCCTTGATCCTGAAATGAATGGACTCAATCCCTCGGTAAAGCCTACCTCCCGAATTGATTTGAGACTACAAAACTTCGTATTAAAATCTTCCATATGACACCGATAATTCATAGGCTATGAAAGAAGGAAATTTTCAAGTGCCCTTTCCATTATGGGTGTGAAAAGGGACAAGGACTTCATAATTCTTATAAACGAATAAAACATTAAACGTCAAATAGTGCTGAACCGTAGACCCAAAGACCCAAATTTAAATGATTTCTTCTGTATAGTCTTTTCCTATTTTTCAGATTACTTTTCTAGAAATCATTATAAATGCAAACTTCAATTGCATTATTTGTAAGTATCGAAAATAGAATGAAAAGTTAATTGCTTTGAGTGTTCATTTTGAACAGTGAGTATTCATTTTGGTTGAAAGACAATGATAACTTTATCTTGGTCGGGAATAAGTTTCGGAAAGTGACGCTTAATGGAACGGGAATGCAACTTGTTCCTTGAACTTCAAGTGTAAAATGCAATTAAAGTTTGTCGTTTGTCCTTTACAGAAATATATGTATAGTTCTTGCGGTTTTAGGAACTTTAGTGCAGGCGAAAGAAATACAGCAGAATGGTGGAAGAGATATAGACAAAGACAGAAAATTAAATTCGTTATCTTTCCTATTATTGAACATATTAAGATGTCGTTAACAGATATAATTTAAAATTGACTGAAATATCGTTTTCTCCGCTTTGCGTTGATGCGGTGGAAGAAATTCATTCATTCATTCATTCATTCATTTTATTTAGATTCAACAATCCTCCATAGTTTTTAAAAATCTGGATGAGACACATCCTTTAACTGTGAATGTAGACGATCATGATATAGATTTATAAACTTTTCTTTTTTCGTAGTTTACAGTCTCCGTATTAACCCTTCTCGTTGGAAGAATGATCATGTTCCGAGTATTAACTGAGAGCAAGCGCCACCATAAAGGATAGTAAGGGATAGTGTCACAAGAGCAAATCACTAGGCAAATAGTGGAGAAAATTGAAAAAAAGGAACTTATTTAGTTCTACGTAGGCAAAATAAGCCGACTAGCTTAGATGGTTAGCGAGTCTTTTATTTTATTTTCTCTTTAACAAACCAATAAGGCTACAAACTTTTATCTAAATACTTTCGAAAGAAGTTTTCGGGGTTCTAACATATCATACGGAACAGGAACTGGATTATTTGCGTTCAGCACCACATCCTAACCGATGAGAAGTATGCACAGTTTCTCTCTGGCAAAAATCTATACCGTTGCTATACGTGCACAACTTAGCATTGTAGTGAATAAAAACGCAAAACTATAGTTACCTCATTCAGGCAGCCTTACAGTCCTTAAGGATCATCGGTGAATATTCCGAGAAAAGTTGTAAATTGTTGTAACTTGTTCAACAAGTCGATGGTGGAAAATACGTTTACCTTATATTTGATGCCATGGAACGTAGTTGTCAAGGGTTATAAGGAAGCGGATCAATCAGCAAGAAACGGAGCTTATTGCAAATGAAATAAATTTAATTTGGAAGGCAAATGAAGATAGAGAGATACATATCCTCGACGAAATGGGGATATCTTAGACGTTTATGATGAGAAGGGGTTTTGAGCGTGCATTGGAAGGAATGAGAAAAAGCTAGCGGTCCTTAATGGATCCGTATGGAACATCGCACAATCGGAAGCGCGAAGAGCTTAAAAGCGAACGCTAAGTACAGATTTTGCGATCTTGTTGGGAAGTCAATCAGTCAATCAGTCAAGACACAATCTAAAAGGCTTATCGGAGAGCAATTGGTACGCCTGTAGCCAAAAAGGATCTTTCTTAGAAAGATCGGTCTGCTTGAGGCGCTCAAGGTGCACCAGAAACGGGGACAAAAGAAACCTTTAAAGTTTGATGCGATTTATCGCCGACATAAACAATCAATCAATCGATGTGAATTTCCATAATTTACAACATAATTAACAATGGTTTAAATTGAAGAAATTTATCATCACAAGGCGGAACAACCACCAAAAGAATAGAGCTACGAGATTCATTTATAGGAGTCAAAAGACACAAGAAAAGAAGAAAACTGAAGAAAACATTCGGGGTTTCAGGCACCCAACTCAACTCCAACGGATATGACGAAAAGTAGTGTCAAGCCTTTGTCGAAGTCGAATTTTTGGGAACATGACTCGACTTCACGCAGTCCGAGCCTACATCTATGAGAGCAAACGTTTAATTCAGTTTCTGCAAATTTAGTGGAGGAGACAGCAATACAACTACTAGCATACCACGGAGCAATGTTTTTTTGTTGAGCTTATTCTCAATGCATCTTTGAAGAGAAATGGAGAAGCCTTAAGCCGAGGCATTTTAATGAAGCTTGAAGTATCCTGGATGCACAGGAATTGGAAACATAATCAACCTCTGCAAGTTGACGTGAACCACATTCTATTACACATTTACAAATCGCTATTTTCAAGTTTGTCTTCAGTCTTGAAAATTATAATGAGCTGTATTGAGGTCCTGACAAACATGAGCACAGAAGGATAACAGAGAAGAATAAGCAAACGAATAAGCAAAGTCATAGAACTGAATCCATTTCGCTATACCATAAAAACAGTTTTGCTTTTCATATCGAGCCACACACAAAGATATTTCATCCCCAAGTCCTGACGATTTGAGTTTTCTCTAAACAAAAGGCAAGTTGCTGAAAAATAAATGAATTGTCATACACATGTCATGTAGTACTTAAAAATGTCGGTTTTTGTCCCGCATGCAATATTTTTTGGAGCACAAGTGGATCCTGTTCAATCTTAACTCGATTACAAAAGCAGTAACCGTAACTATATTGACACTCTTTAGCAGTTAAAAGGCTAAAGCATCCCTTTAGGTATATCCAACATAACATAGAAATACATCTATTGTCAATCATAAAAAACCTCTTTTGGTTTGTTAAAAACAATCTTTCAATCGGCCAAGAACAAATCTGGATATATAAGCGCCAATCCTTACACAATCTGATAGGTTCATCTAGGCTTAGCAAGACTTTATCAAAAAAAAATTCAACTCATTTTTTCTTAGAGCATGGGCAAAGTCTTCAGAAGGAACCTTTGAATTTTTTGAAGTATATCTACCGTTCAATCTAACGAACAAATAAACGGCATTGTCCTTCTATCTTGTGGGCTATTAACTATGAGAATCCCCTCGCATAGAGAGGATATTTTCAGTGATAGTTCAGAAACAACGTGGCCTGTTGACTCCATGGCTGGATAGAATTATTCAAGAGAGTACGGACATTTGCTTAGGAATCGCGTCAAGAAGTCCTAGAGGCCTTTTTCTGAAGAATCCCTCCCGAATGTGAGCAGACGAGTCCATACATTTCTAAAGGACTTCTAAAGAAAACAAGCATGAACGAGGCGCTTCACCGAGAAAATCAAAATCCCTGATTTAACCCGTCCACAGATTAATTGATATCAACTCTCATTATCCTCCAGCGCCAAGTACCCCGGCGTCATTCTAGGTCCATACCCAACTAGAAACTAAACAAAGAATTGCGTCAAGAAGAAGGGTTGTCTGTTACACGCACACAACAAACATTTTGAGAGGAAGTAGGGTCTACAGCCTAAAATAATGTTCAGGATAAAACCTGCCATAATACATGCGATCCTCACGTACATCCTTAGCCAAAATTATAGATACAGTAATCTATACAGTATCTATACTTTTGGCCAAGGATGTACATACACGTTTTTCAGTGTACACGTTCAAGTTTTACACGAACAAGGCATTTCTCAAGTAGAAATATCGAGAACCGTAAAATGCTCACGCCGAGCAGTACAACTGACATTAAAACGGTTCGCCGTTACTTGTTCACATATCAGTTTGCCTAGATCAGGCCGAAAACGTATAACAAATCGACAAGACGATGGAAAATTAGTGAGAGAGTCTCTGAAAAGTAGGAAGCGAAATTCATCTGAGCTCGCTGCTGAATGCTTAATGGACAAATGGAAAACAGGTTCACGTCGATTTGGAGAAGAATTCAAACCCGAATTTGTGGTGCCTACTGTCAAACACAGTGGAGGAAGCATAATGGTCTGGAGTCTGATACAAGAGTCGGAGAAATGTTCATTTGCGAGGGCCGAATGGACAGTGCAAAATACATAAATGTCTTAGAATGTGAGTTAAGACCTTCATTTTCTGCTTAATTCGGTGATACAAATGTGGATGGGACTCAGCAGGACAACGCACCATGCCATAAATTAAGCCGGACTACGCCATGGTTTGAAAAAACTCTATCCATCTCCTGGTGGGCCGCTCAGTCACCGGATCTGAATCCCATCGAGCATTTATGGGAGATCTCAAAGCGTAAGGTCCGGCGTCACACAATCAGCTCGAAAGAAGAGCTCAAAAGTTGCCTTCGTCAAGAGTGGAACACCATCACAGCGGAAGTATGCGAGAATCTTGTAAGCTAATAAGAATTTCTGCTGTGATAATGACAAAAGGTGGAGCTACAAAATATTTACAACAAAACTCATTTGCAAACTATTATAAATTGTTTTATTTTACTACTTTTATCACTTCCGAAAAAATCGATTCTCATAGGGTTGCTTCATACTTTTGGCCAAGGCTGAACATGTCACTAGTTTGGAACCATGTTGTAAGCAAAAGAGACGTGACAAAAATCTGTAACATAATCTCCTGCATGCGGAAGAGCAAGCCAACAAAACACAGAACGCAATATTTTCACATGCAAGACATATAAGACATTGCTATTGGTCTTAGCTGCTATCAAGGCATTTAAATAGCACAACTTCTAAACTTGTAGAGCAGTATCATGTGAAGTGGGCATCCGTTGCCGTTCGGATTGAAGTGACTCTTCTCTAGAGTCCCGTAAACCGCAAGAGAAAAATTATCGGACAGGGTTCAGCACTCAAGGCTTCTTCTACAGAAATGATTAATGTCCTACTAAGACGCTCCACAGTACTTTTTAAGACCGAACTTCAGATAGCGTAACCTAACCATTTGTACTGATTAAAGAAAAAGAAGGCCCACCTTCTGAGGACATTCCCAATCAATTAAAAGTTTCCTAAGATTTCGTATTGTTAAAAGGTTTTCACTGTCTATGTCACCTTCTGAGCGTTTAGGTTGCTTAGATTGGACCCATTAATTTACTTAACTTGTTAACCAGAGAAGAATCGCCATCTGTATTCCAAAGTGTTTCCAGGTTTTTGGGGTATCTCCATTTGTGATTCACATTTTCTCTTTGATAAACGCGAAAAGGCAAGCGAGGCAACTGGTGTCTATGGTCCCGGTTCTCTAATATTTAAGTACACGCAATTTTATTTTTCCTGATTCTGTTCAGGAATGTATGATGTTGTAGCCTGTGTATGCACAGGCAGCCCCGTCACCGCAAATGTCAATAAAATCACAAATATTTAGCAGGAGCTCCCAGGCGCCCGACCATCAAACAGATTTAAATCATTTTCACAACTCTGGGCTCAAAAAGAAGCTGCATCCTGACTAGAGCGCGATGAAGCAGCTCAAGAATTGAAACCAGAACTAACAGCTAGGAGCTGCAGCTCTGCTGGGCTTTTGGTGGGATTGGAAACGAATAATTTATCCGAACACTAAATTTGGATCACTACTGTCTACAACTGGAGCATTTGAAGCTAGCGATTGACTAGAAACGGACAACAAAAGAGGTGACATGTTCTATCAGGACAACGCCAGCCTACATATTTTTATTGTGATCAGAAACTCCGGGAGCTTGGTTAGGCAATTTTGATGCATCCACCATGTCATACCATCTTTTTCTTGTTTTGCAGAGGTCTCTTTTTAATAAGAATTTGACATCAAGAGATGAATGTGAAAATCAATAACCAGATAGAAATCTATGAGAGAAGCATTATGGAGCTAGATAGATAGAGCTAGAGCTAGAAGATTTGCCTTATGGTGAATCTTCTCTTAAGTATCAGTTTAAAGAATCCTAGTATGAGACCAGACACTCAATTCGAGCACTTCTTTAAGTAGAAAATTTCATTATTTGGTTACATTACTGGAAACTCGATTTCGCCCATTTTAGCATTTATCAAATGGAGCAACGATTCCTAGCTTGAGCGGAAGATTGTAGGGAATGTGGCAACCATTCATATGTTCAATAATGCCCAAAATATACAAAAAGTTGAATTACGTCAATGTTGCATTTGCAAACTCTCATTTCTACCAAAAAGATCTTGTCGAGTCAATCAACGGTTTTTCAAGAACAATTTGATGTCCTAAACATTAATTTTGTAGACTCTTGGAATGAGCTTCCCTTTTTGTACACAGTACCAGAATTGATTTTGACCCATCCTTCTAGTAGCTGTCCTTTGTATGAAATTTTCCAAATGACAATTAAGGATGATTTTCCTTGTCTTTAACACTCAGAACTCTCTTTTGAAATTGACGGTAGAGGCAAACGATCCTTATCTGGATCGATCATAATGCAGATGTTGATGGATGGTACCTTTACCAAAATTTAAAAGTATTTCACTGAGGGACAAAATTGACGATTACTACCGACTCCTAGAAGTAGCAGCTCGCCATTTACAATTTACGGAAATTTTTCCTACGTTGTGAACAGTAGAATGTTTGAATATTTGACACAATAAAAAGATTCATCTAGAACTCTTGCTTAAATATGTAAACGAATGTCTGGAAATTCAAACACGCATATGTTGTGCTGTCTTCAACAAATGAACGATAAAGCCTTTATTTTCTTTCTATGTCTCCATAAAACAGCTGAAACCATCCACAAAATCTGAACCACCGGAAAATAAAAATGAAACATTCAAGACTGTTTTCTTTTCTTCCTCTCTTAAATGTTAAATTCCTCCACTTGAATCCTTTACCCTTCACTAAAATAAAGATAAACACTAAAGCCATTGAATGTTGTGCTTCAATTCACTTAATGTATTCGCTTTTGTATTCTGTTTATCGATTTCCTCCACTGAGAATACAACAACGGAGGCATCCAATGAAAAAAGTAAGATATTGTTCGGAATATCTCAAAGGCTATCTGATTTTATTTAAATAGCTTATTTAGCTTATCCAAAACTCAAAAGAATGATGGTGGCGAACTAAAAAATCTGTTCAAATTTTATTGATAATTTATTATTCTCACTGTCTTAGTCTGAAATAGGCAAAGTTTTGAGGGTGAGAGCGCTAACTCACAGGAAAATAAAGATGAAATCCATGTATCTTTCGAAAGAGTTACATCCCCATAGATGTCCTTAAATTTGTGTTGAAAGGTACATTTTGAGTTAAGGCTCCAACTTCGTCTAACTTTTACATAAACTCCAGAAACACCGTCGCGTAGTAAAAGGACAAAACAAAACAATTCATCCATTTAACTAATACAACTTCTCTTAACGAGCTCTCATTCATAAACATGAATTTCACTAAACCACTTAACGGAGTTAAACTCACTTTATGATACTAAAATTCTATGTCTATGTTTTCCTGTTAGGGGTATATGTTGAACATCAAAATTCACATCAATTTCTGCTCGTAACTTGCCATAATGGCAATGATTGTGTTTATAGGACTATAGACGACATTTACTGTTGACACGAAAAGCTTTTACTTGTATTAGCTCATCCCATCAATTCTGTGAAATTTGACTTGATATGGAATTATACAGGACTAAGTTTGTACAACACATACGCATACATTAGCATTATAGTATTTCTATAGCAGCTATTAGAGATATTCAGACTTCTATCGCAGGACTGCATAGTATTTTGTATAGTGTTTACAATGATTTCTAGGTATGCAGACATTGGTGGCGACTGTTGACATTCGGTCGATGGAACAAATAATTATGTTTTGATTCATATTATATGCGAAATAGTAGTCATCAACAGGATTTATTCTCAAACGCATTGTGTTTTTGAATTGTGGTCCAATTTATGCGTTTCTGGGTGTCAAAATGAAGATAAACATTTATCATTCGTTGGCTTTAACAATCTCGATTATGGCACTACGTTAAAAAAAGATTACTGTGAGTTATTGTGAAAACATCGGCAAAAATCGTCCATAATGATTTCTAGAAGATAAAAGATGTCGTTCAAACGGTGCTCAAGAGTCCTGTACAGATGATAAGCTCTGCGCCTTCTGCTCGTTTGTAGAGAACTATGACACTGTCATACCCAGACGTCACTTGTCAATTCCAGACAGAACCATCAAAAACCCTAGTACAAAGTGACAATTTGGTATGCATTGTCTAAAATGAATGGGCATAGTTTCAGCATGATCGAGGCACTTCCCACATTGCAAGTCTCAATGGGCCATCTTCGTGAATTGATTCTTAAAAAATATGTTATCCTACCTTGGCGATCTATCTTACTCGTGGCTTCCGAAATTATCACATCTAAACAACGTAGACTTTTTTGTGATCGATTTTAGGAGTATAGTTTACATCAACTCTGCATGGAATTTAAGCATGCTATGCATAGGTGTGTCAGATGGGAAACAACGAACAAATAAGTAAGACAATCATTAAGACATAAAATCTGCACTACCATTAACTAATTCCATCCCCACCGGATTATTGTCGGTCGAAACCTCAGCAATCACACTGTATCTTCGGAGATGAGAGTGTTCTGAAACAGAAGTACTAGAATCATAGGTAAATTTCAAAGAAAAGTCACCTGTAGAATGAAATACTTTGCTAAAGATTACTGTTGAATTTCTGTTTCAATAAAATACGTTCATATAGACACAAAGTTTCGGGTTAACACATAAAATGGCCTAACTGATATACGCTAGAATTCATTCATTCATTTAATAAATGAAGGCATCTGCCGAAATCTTAGGGAAGTTGCTGTGCCAGATAAAGAAACTTTCACTACCCTACCCTCTGAAAAACAGCAACGGAGATATATTTTTTTCAAATGAAAGAAAAGCAAAAGTTCTGACTGAAAAGTTCCATAGATTCCATGACATATCAGACCAAATACGACCGATCACGTAACGATCTCGTCGAAATATTAGTAGGAAAATCCCTAAAAATACCCTCAAGTCTTCCTTAAGGCTCTAATTAAACTAAATCAGGTTACAAGCTTACTTAATAAATCTTAGTAACTCCTGGTATTGATGAAATCCCTAGCGTAGTACTAAAAAACTTGCCAAAAAAGGAGCTGTTTTCTGAAGCCTCCTATTGAATACTTGCCTCAAACTCTCGTATTTTTCATCTATTTGGAAACATTCAATCGTTTTCCAACGCTTAAACATGGTAAAGATCCCATCATGCCCGAAAACTATAGACCGACCAGTCTACTACCCACTCTCGAAAAACTTCTCGAAAGATTAATACACAAACGACAAGCTAATTTTGTGAAAGGCAACAACATTCTGCCAAATTTCCAGTTTGGTTTGCAGAAAGGGATATTCGACTAAGCAACAACCTTATCGCGTAGCGAAATATAAAAAAAACTGCCCTCAAGGAAAAATTATCCGTCGGTATGGTAACACTAGATGTAGAGAAAGCCTTTGATACCGTTTGGCAGGAAGGACTACTCTGCAAAATGACTCATTACAATACTCTATTATACCTGGTCAATCTGATTATGCTATTTTTGTAAGATAGAACGTACCAAGTCAAAGTTCGAGGATCTTCTATCTATTCGAGGATCCTCTTCTATAAAAATATATCTGCAGGTGTCCCTCAAGGTTCTTGTCTGAGCCCCATATTATTCAACATCTACACCTCGGACATCCCTACTAATGCTAACTGCCAAATAGCAACGTTTGCTGATGATATATGTATATACAACACTAGTGTCGATCCCAACAATATTATTCGAAATTTGAAACACACGTAGGAAAGACTATTTCATTTTTAACATAAGTGGAAGCAGCAGAAAACGAAAACCTACACTGCTCCCGAGTGAACCACTAGATTTAATAGGACAAAACATCTCGTGGTCTGAAGAATTATCCTAGGCTCATACTATACAAGAAGTTAACCTTAAGGAAGCATATTGAAGACATCAGCGCGAAGGACTTCAAGTCGAATCTATTGTTGTACCGATGGAGGCAATGAGGATAGCCATTTTGGTGAACCTCTTGAACGTTCTCTATAGTAATCAAAGGCTTAATAATCATATTTCGGACTGAAGCCTTTCTGATACAGCTGTATCTTTACGAAATACGGTAAACAAGGAACGTATGTACACCGTCTGTATGAAGATGCAAACCTCGTTTAGAACACAAGGTTAGATCGTCAAAATCAAGAATGATTTAAGTTAAACTGTTAACTTTTTTGATATCCTAGACCTTCCTGCTTTTTGCTGTCGGAAGGCAAATATGATCGTCCGGTGCGTCTTTTAAATCGCGACCGTATGTGACGTCTTCATTTTGAATTATTTGAATATAATTCCTATTGCAGTTGCAGCTTGAAATTTTCCTCGTAGAAAAAAATTCAAGCGTCGAATTAATAGAATCTATGCACTAAGCTCTCAAGAAGCTGCTGAAAAGATTCTAAGATAGAAAGAACTCGTTACTCAGTGTCAAAAAGATCAATTTTTTGCAGCAAGGTGTTAAAAAAAGCAACTAACTATCAGCCAGATATCTTGTAGTTTGTTGTCAAACCATTTACCCATACGTTATTTTCCAACAAGCACTCCAACTTCAATAGGATTCAGCACTTGAAAATAAAACGCAAACGACGCAACTGTGGTTAAAAGATAATTCATCCTATTTTATTGCCTTCGATAATATGAGTGCCCTCTGAGTGTCCTGACATCAACCAATTGTATCACAAATAAAGAGAAGAATGGCTGCTTAAAACCTTATCCTGAAATTGAGTTGTTCAAGCATAACTTAGTGACAGCAACGGCATTGATACCTCTGGAAACACTACCTGCGGCGTAAGACCAGTGGATGGACTGAGTGTGTCAAAGCAAAAAGGAGTACTTTATTTTTGTATACTTAAAAAAATGAATAAGAACATACATTAATTAAAACTCCTATTCTTATCATAGCACGATTTTTTAAAAAAACTAAATTTTCCAGTAAGTACCAATGCTATACGTTATAAATTCTTCTTCTTGGTTCTTTTCAGTATTATTTTAACACGGTGTATACATGGACAGTCTCTGTGTTTCCTCAACAAGTGAGGAATAAACTCTTTCAGGAAATGAACAATAAGCATTGCGTAGGAGATAGGAGAAAGCGGAATCACTCAAAAAATTGCCAATTAACTCAGTGTTACGACAAGAAAACATTTGACAAAATTGGAAAGGCATCGGAAAGTGACGAAAGAAATCAAAAACGTTCTTAAAACGTTGAGAAAGCCATATTTAAACTTCTTGACAACGAATTCGAAAAGAAAGGGAACGAAAAAAGAGGGAAACCACGACATCTGGGCGCTTTATACAAGAAAGGGCAATAACTATTCACATAAAACTAAAAGCTGGAAGTGAGTTTGCAGATTGTCACATCTGCATAGATCCCTGAAAAACTCAACATGGTATCCGATTTGCCAAGTTTTAGTGAAAAGTAACAAGGAGATTTCTACAAATTTTACGAAATTGTCAAAGAAAATGAACTGTAGGTCCCCAGTTCACTCTGTTGTTTGTCTCGACGCAGGGCGTTTTGCAACAAAGAAAATAATAAGACTATTTACTATATTTATTATTACATAAGTAAAATGCGAACTGCCTGTACACCTGTCATTCTGTCGGTGCCTATTTCTCCCAATCTGCTGTCTGTACTCAATCAATAATCCAAAATACACTTCAACAATATGCTTCATAATTAGCAGACTATACAATACTTAATTCAATTGAACAGTACGCTGAAGTATACACTGTAACAGTTTTTTTAAAATTAATCGTTGGCCGATTTCACTGGCTGGACGTAATCATGATAACAAGGAGTAACACCAGCTGTGGCTCGATAAATGCGGCTTTAAAGACGAGCCTCTTCCTAAAATGGAAATAAAACTTGAATGTCTTCGGAATATTCTTGATTTTCTTCATAAATCCCATCGTCGTATATTCATATCTTCGCACTACAACATTCGAACCCCCTCTAGCAGTATCAGTATAAACTAAAAATGTCCAGGAACGTCGGTGTCAACGCAGTTTTTCTAGAGACAACGTTGCTCGCAAGCAGCGTGTATTTTCAAATGGCCATTCACATAGACTTTTGCTTGTTTATCGGATTTTTATTGCTTAAAATGACAGAAAACGTGAATCAACGAATCGGCAACAATTGATATAATGCATAAGAAATTTTGAAACAACTATAGAAACGAAGTACGAAAAAAATAGTGGTAAAAGCGGATCAAATATGGCCGCACATCATTTGACAATGATTCACGCCCTGGATGACTTTCGAGCGTAACAACATTAGAAAATGTCGAGCGCCTGCGACCTCGTCTGATTTTATGGCTTTATGATTGATTGATTTTATGGATTTTATGGTAAAAATGGCTTAAATGAACTCAAGAATATTGTGTCAACTGTGAACCATGTGTTAAAAGCTACGATACAGAAACAATCCAACAGTCTTAGCATTCTGAAGCATTCTGAATCACCAAACCCAAAAAAAACACGTCAAATTGACTATCAAGATATTGTGCACCACGAATATTCTCTGAGATGTGAAACGATCACTAAAGAATCTAATTTGAAATATTGAATAGAACACCTGAAGCAGTAAGAAGAAAATGACCACCTTGCGATATTGACATTTGGTATTTTTTGACATGCATCGTAACTTTGTAATGGCAATGATTCAAGTTACTGAATTCCGACAGACACTGTATAGTCCAAACATATCTTCTTGCGGCTTTAAGCTCTTTCCCATATTTGACACGTCGCTCGAAGGAAGTCGATGATAAGCAGACAGTTGGGAGAGTGGGTTCAATCAAATTATCTTTGATGTATATCACTAACTGAATGATAAGTAATGACACCTATACGGAGACATGAGAGTAGTTTCGATACTTTTAGGACAAAGGACGTGTATTAGATCAACCTCCTCCCAACTGCTAACCTTACGTGACCTCGGAGCCCGATCCTCAACTAACCGAACTATATAGCTGAAACGCATCCTCACTCACAAATCAGCAATGCGCGGCAGATGTAAGATAGATTTATCAGCCTATGAGAACGATAGAACATTTACCCCTACGATTCACCACGCCATAATCTTTAAAGAATGAATAAATATAATACCTTTTTTTTTGGTGATATAAAGGATGAGTCGTTATTCAACATACCACTGCCATCAATATCTGCACTCTGAACCTGATAATATACGCGAATGATATTGGCTTCGGTAAAATATATCCCCCTCAAACTTTTCAAATTGACATATTAAAAGCAAACATTATCCCGATTTATGGCTAAATTTTCGCACATATCGTCGCCTATTCCTTCCATAACTAAGACCTCGATATTCTGTCTTTAGTCATAGCAATAAAAATGATTACCCACAAAGTTGGTTGTTAGAAAAACGCATCTTAATTTTATTTTTGTATTTTGGGCCATAAATAATGAAATTAATGTTTTTTTTTTTTTGAATTTTCCCTTTTATATGTATTCATGGTCCTAAGATAAATAATGAAACTTTGTTTTTCAATATAATATATATATATCATAATGTAATAATATAATATTCTATTTCACATTATTTCTGGTTTGTCCCTTTAGTTTTGTTGTTTTAAACGATTTTTTGTTTTCATTCATGTTGTGTGGAAGATAATAATTTAATTATTCTAAGTGGAGTATTTTTCTTTGCTTTTTAAATATGAGTCTAGCAGTTATACATATTTTTATGGATTTTTATTTTGAATTTTGAATAATGCAATTAACTTTTATTTTTATTTGTTGTGTTTTGTTTTATTTTTAATTCAAGTTGTATGATTTGTGTTTATGATGTACGCTTTAGTTTTTGCTATGAGGTATGTTTATTAACATTTTATTGTTGTTTTGTTTATTTTGGTATTAATTTAAAGATTTAGATTATCGTTCATTTTTTTTTTTTGTTTGCTTGTTTGTTCACCTTATAATTATGGAAGCGGATCATGTAGCATTGTTTTTGTTTTCAAAATTTTTTTAATGATATTGTAGTTTTTTTTTAAGTTTTTGTCATTTTAATTTGATATTTTGCGGAGTTTTATTGGGAGCAGAAGGTTATTAAAACCAAATAAATAAATATTAAGAATAAATTAAGCTTTTTGACTTTTTTTGTGTGTTTTTTCGATAATTGATACTACGAACGGGTCGATAAATCCACGATAATGCGAATAAAATAAGGCGGAATAAGGTGGTTGCGACTGATCAACAAAAATCCTGTCTCTACATTTAGTTATTCACCCGAGCATTTCATTTTGTTCTCTAAATGTGCTATTGTAGATGGCAGTGTTTAAATCGTTAAATTTTATTTAATAATCTTTCATCATACATTTTAACTTCGATAAGTGTTTGATATGTTTTGTGTTTTTGTTTTGTAGTTATCATCTTGAAATGCTCATTGTCTGTTTTAGATTTGTTTATCAACATCGCGTAGTTAATAACCAGTATTTATCAGAAATTAAACGAGGGACAAATAAATTTAGCCAAATTTATACGAAATAAAATTAGAACAAAACAATTTTACTTACATTTCAGGGAATCCTCGATGGTATTTCTGATTTCGATACGCTGCGTAAATAAATATAGTTTAAACAATTTTCTGCAAAAATAAAAGTATTAAAATAAAGAATTGACTGGCAAAATAAGTAGAAAATAATATTAAGTCAAAATTTGATCATATTTTAGCTAAATATTGCGCGTACATCATTTAAATCTATTACCAGAAAAATGCGAAGAGCGCAACATTAAATTGCAAGATCTTGTAGGGAGAATGAATGAAACATCTGTGACAGCTTGACTATGATTAAACAGGAATACAACTTCAACAACGCAATAAGGAAATGATAATCCAAGAAGGGAGCAAACATCTCGGAATAGAAGAAGACTGCGACTATCGATATGGAGAAATGAGCTTTAAACTCATTCCGATAGACGCGATCCGTTCATAGAAAAATGAATAAATAAATTTGTAGCACAAGGAAGCATACCAAAGCCAATAACAACAATTAGCGTTGCTCCAAAACCTTAACAAATGCTCGGAATGATAGCCAAATTAGGTTCGTAGACAATATGGGTGAGCGTATACCGTCAACGTATCGCGCTGCCATACATGCCAGGAAATGAAACCTAACTGAATTTTCCTCCAGACATGGTAAACCAGTCGTTCAGGTACCTATGAAGAATTTTCCTGGCCTAAGGTAATCTGTTAGGCAAGCCCATATCAAAGCCTCGCTATCGAAACCGAGAGATCCTAGTACTATCCTTCAGGCAGATAAAACAATTAATTAAAAACTACTCAATGACGACAATACTAGAAATAAATTTTTTACTCCTGGACAAGATTGAATACGTACGTAATAACAAGCACAAGTAAAAAGTATACGGATGACACCAAGATATCAGAGAGAACAATAATTGGAGTATAACCGACCGGTACCAACAAATTTATTTCCAATGGGAAGTCTTATTCGAACCTGGTTGAGGTGCATGTCCATGAAGCTAAAACCATCGCTGTACTATCTGACAGCCAAGACAGCTTGAAGTCGCTAGGATTTTCGGCAATTATATCGAGAAGAGTTCTAGGATGATAATGCACTCAACAAGTTGAGGGCGGACATTAGGTTACCCTATACTCGTTCCAGGAGTAAGAAGGTTTCGAGGGCAATCAGAAAGCCGTTCAATTGGCGAGAGAGGATACTTCGACAGCATGCTAAGGCTCTGACACTTTCAATGCAACTCTCAAAATTTTCTACTGCGGAGGAGGCTTTAACTGTTGCAAATGTCGAAGGCTTGAAAATGGAAAGCTAAGGTTGTTTCCAGGATCAACATGAGACATTGAGCACTGGGAGGACATCGTAACAAAATGGACTTTCAAGCGAATAGGGTGTACAGATTCTGCGATTTCGCAAAATACGCAGCGCTGGAGAGAATGGAGCGCTGATCCTCAGGGGAAGAGCCAGAAGATGAATGTCCTTTTCTTTTTGAAGAGATATCAGGCCGCTAGTAACTAAAACAAAGTCATTGCCTTTCTCAGGAAGATCGATCCGCTTGTTCAGTCAGTGACTAAGACGCACTTGACACAGGAGCACAACGGATTGAAACGTTGACGTGCACTACTCTCGACTGCATGTCACATTTCAATGCTGAAAAGATAGATTCATCGTTTAATCTTACTTCAACACTCGATAGTTATTAAAATGTACATTTTAATTTAATGACTTGTTGCCAAAGTGATTTTGTATTAAAACAAACAAGGCGCAAGGTTCACGAATTACTGATCAACCAGAGCTACAACTTATCTAAGCATATTCAAGGAGCATGTCGTCATATCTTTCAAATATTTTCAAAAGGTAATACATGCTCATTGTGTGATAACAACGGATAATACGTTTGAATTGCCCCTACCATTCAAAACGTACTTGCATTTATTGATGAGCTTACAGGAGCTCTAATTATTTAGTTTATTTGAGAAATATGCATCGAGAGCACTGTAGTATTGACTTTTATATAATGCATAAACTCATCTATCAGCACTCAAAAGGAGGATTTCTTCCACGAATGCACTTTTCCACTCTTTCTGAGAAGAAGAGCGGCAAAAGTGAAGGTAAGTTTCATATCCGAAATAATTTAACAATTCACAGTACTTAGTTTTCTTTTTGAGATATGATACTGAAAAAAGCGAAACTAATTGAAAAAGACGCATGGATAGCTGTAGTCCTATCTAAGAGGAAACCCCCTTACTTAACTCTTTTTTTGCTGCATCACTAAATAGCTCTGTCCTTCTCTTTGACTTCTGTTCCTAACTAAAAATTGAAACACATAGAATTGGACGAGGTAAAGTTTTGAAAGATAGAATCAAATTCTATGTTGAGAACGACACGTTCTGGCTGTCCTGAAACCTCTACAGTTATTTTCCGAACGATTTCAGGTAAAGACGAAATACATCTTCAAAAATCAAAATCATTGAAGGAGGGAAGGAATCATCCAATCAGAGCTAGAAGATGAACACAAAGTGTGTTAAAAACGTAGAGAAATAAACACAGTATTAAATAAGAGCTTCACATGGCGTTTAAAAGGCTACATGCTGTAAGATTTTGCGCTAAATATATGTTAATACACAGAAGATAAAACATTTTTGATCGAAATAATATCGGGATTTGTGTAGGGCTTTAAAAATTAAGACAGAACGTGCTAGTATCAGAAAAGCAATGGTTTTCCGTTCTTCATGTTCATCCTAGTTTAGCATTTTAGCAGATATTGCGTACTAATTGGACAGAATCGGTTGATATTGAGGGTTTGAAAGGGGTAAAGGTTTTTTTTTTCAAAAATTCAATGGAGAAATAGCTTGCATAAATGATGAATGTCTTAATTACAACAATTTTGAACATCCTTCACCGTTATCTAGCCATACCAACCTTATTATCTCGCTGGCTGCCGAATAGAGAAAGTTTATGCTACATCACAAGCATCAGCGAGTTGAATATTAACTGGAGTTTATAAGTTTTCTGTGGTGGAAATAAAGACGCAGTTTTAAATCGGGTTGTAACGAAGTGAAAGACGAATTTTTCATAAATTCAAGCAATGACACAAAAATACCACTCAGCCTCAAAAAGAAGTTCGACGTGCCTCCATCAAGAAAGAAGCTAAATCCACTTGTTCCCAAAGAACTAAGGAAATCCTTCTTATTGACTAGACAGGAAATAGTTCCGCGCCAAACGACTGCAATATTTGGAAGTTACTGTGAGGAAGTTACTGAAATCATGGCATGTTTTTCATACTGTTTTGGGACTTCTCGGGAATCCTTTTTATCGATTACCAAGAAAAAGAGGTCACAACAACTGGTGCGTACTACCCTGTACAACTAAAATGTCTGCGAGATATTAAGGTTAGTTCAGCGAAGGATTACTCTTTTTAAATGAGCTGAAACCGAGTCACAAAAAACGTGAAACATACTGCTGTACAAAGAGTGGACTTTAAAATTCTGGAAAATGTTTCAACAGTATTAGTTTCGCTACGGGCAATTATTATCCATATCTGAAAATGAAAAGAACTTCAGAGGGGAGAAATTTCTAGTGCTGAAGGAGTAAAGGACGAAATTTTAGTCTGCCTCGACAACGAAGACAAAACTTTTCTTTTTCGAATCCGTAAATAAAGTAATTAATAGATCCAATAAATGTTTTGAAAAATAAAGGAGGAAACATTGAGTTAAAATAATTTTGATTTTCTGACTGTCTACCGATCATTCCGCGAATTTTTGATCCGATCTCATCACTATCAGTCTTTTATTCGTTTTTCAAATGTCTAATTCTGTTGGTTTAATATGATTTTTTGCAACTTTCTTTCGTTGATTGATCTGACCGGAAAAAAATTCATGGCTTTAGTGAAATAGTCTTAGACGCAAGACAACGAACCCAAACTCAATGGTCCAAACAATTTCTCGTAATTTTGTAAATGTAAAACTATGTCTACAATGCGATGCTACTAGCGATATCCTCATTAAATTTTTAGGATAACATTTAAACGCAGGTAAGAGTCAGTTAAAAACAATGTAAGAAGCAATGTATTTCTAACATCCTATGATGCAACTACTTGTGTCAAGGACCAACATAATGCGAACTACAGATTAATAAAAACATCTTTTTAGAAATTTTCTTAGGAAGATAAGATAGGTTTCACCCATTAATGCTCAATTTTTGGCCAAAGATCTTCTGTACGGTGTTCGGTCATCCCCCGTGCTCTGCATATTTGTATCTCCCTAACTATTTGCTATTTCCCAAATTATAGATTGCATGGAAATCATTTTGAGTCGATGAGCGATATTAACATGCCCTAATAACGAAATTCAACAGTATTTGAAAAGAGTTGTTGGATAGCGACGAAAGGGCTGTAAGATCATGCAAACAACATAAATATATAAGTTTGGGCGATTGTGCAGCTAAACTAATAGATATTGCTGCATGCTTTGGGAAAAATATTTGTTGAATCTATTTTTTTTTAAATTAATGTCAACAATCTTAAAAGCTATGAATCAGACTGTGTATGTCATCCGAAAATCTTTCAGACTATGAACTTTCTGAACCTCTGCCTATGAATTGATCCTAATTTTCTAATAACAAAATAAATCAAAATAAACTTTTTTAACTAAATATATCGAAATCGTCCCCATGAGTTAACTGACACCAGACTTCATAAGTTTCCTCCCCGAAATCAACTGACTGTTTGCTAAATTGTGAAAGATTAATCGAAACAGAATGGCGTTAAAATTTCCCGTCGAATAGCACCAAAACTGTTCGCTGTCACCGGTAAAATTTTGGACTGATAACCCGTGTTGCCTGATTTTGGTTTAAATTATTTTAAATTTCATGAAACTGCAATCTAAGAAATTCTAAGCACTTAGAGTACAATTTATACTTCAAGTTCTTTCATAATGAAAAAAAATATACTGCTAGCGACTTATCGTGGATACCAAATTAGGTTAATCAAGAAAATGGCTTCATAAGCAACGCTTAAATAATTTTAAACGAACTTCTCATTTAAATTTGTATCAAATTCAACATTTTTTTTTCAACTTTTTGTGTTAATTAATTATCAATAATTTTTTTGTTTTTATGTTTTTAATTTAATCAATAATAAAAAGCACTCAACAATTGCAATCTACTCGTATTCAACACTCTCATATAATAACGCACACATTTCCACTATCGTCATTGAAATTTTGCTTGTATGCACTTGTGTAATTTTTCTTTGTTTTTTTTTTTGTAGTTTTTATTTACCTTTTTTCCTCGTCTTTATATTCTATCTTACTGGGAAAATTTTATGAAACAATTCTACACACTAATTCAATTTTGTTTGTAAATTTTTTTAATTTCCACGAAAAAATGCATAACTTTAGCTTTTATGCTGGCATTGAATGGCGTCAACAAATCATTTAATATAGTCGGGTACGAATGTTAAATGAAAATGCGTGTGTGTAAGTTTAATTTTATGTGAATGAATCGCCTCTACTATACGGTTTTATTATGTACAATTTATTTTTTTGTAAATAAGTACGGCACTAAATGGCGTTATGTAATTTTAATGTTACTTAATTATGTATTGTTTTGAATTATGTCCTTATTCTTTGTTGTCATTTCTTGTTTATTATGAAGAATTAGTGTGTGTGAGAATGTATGTGTTCATATGTGTCGGACTATATATATATATATATATATATATACATGTGTTAAACTGTAAATATAAATCAAAAGTTTTTAAAAAAAATTATGCAAGCGGAAATTGTATTTGCAATATTGCATATGCGTTCGCGTTTATGAAAAAAGCAAATTATTTCAGCAAAAACTAACACCTCATTGAAACTTTCATCGATTTTGTTTAATTAGTTAATTATTTATATTTACTTTTGACCGGCATTCAGGTTTTTCATTTTTTAAAGTGTGACAAGATAACAATGTGTGAGGCTGTTCAAATATACAGAACCTGTACATAATTTGATCAAATTGTTCATACGATCAACGTATTCTTCTCTCATTATCTAGTAGCCTCTGTTGAAATGTATTTTTTTATTTTGTATGCAGTTGCATCTGTATCTAATGCATCCTTTAGACGTTGTTCAATCGGAATAAAAACAAAACCGATACGTATTCTATATTTCGTTTATCCATTGCTAATAATTCATTTTCATTTGAAATTATCCCCAAACATGGATAATTTTCGATAACATTTTGAGCCAACATATTCCTGAATTATAGAGCTCCACTAATTATTAAGCTCTACTTAAAGATAGCGTTAATTTGTTCATAATTAAGTCTTAAAAGTAAATATCTACTGTATATATTTTTTCTGCATCTACAAAAAACAATGCAACGCGCTTATCTTACAGAATTTTAATTTTAAATTACAATCTAGATTTTATTTTCAATTTTATTACAAAGTGTACATAATAGTCATAATAATTATATAATATATAATTTTTCCATACGAACGATATTGCTACGACTTTATTAAAGGCCTCTTAAATTGTATTATTTTTTTTTTTATTTTTTTTTATCGTTTAGTTTGTTTCAGTAAAAGATATAAATATGCTTTTCTACTTAAGAGAGTTTTGATAAGGAAAGATAATACATTTACGCATTTATGTAATTATTTTTTGTTCATTTTATTCATGAATTTAGATTTAGATTTTATCCTATTTTATATACGTACTTCATCGTAATTTAATTATTCATCGTTTAAACCTAGTAAAATAATTTCTAGCATCCTTCTAATAGCAACTTGGCATTGGTATTATTCTTTTTGTTTATTTGTTTTGTTTTTTGTTGGTTTGTTGTTTTTTTCTTGATTTTTTCTTTTTATTTCTTTTATAATTTTTATTCTATCGCTACATAAATATTTCAAAATTTCAAATTTATTACAAACAATTTAATGTTAAATTTTTAGATTGCTTATTCTTTGGTTTCAGTTTGAATGTTCGCAAATCGAATGACGAAAAGTTATTTCGATATGATATTAAGCCGACATTTAATTGATTTCACTTAATAGAGAATGAAGAAAATGAGCGGTTAATGTAGGATATATATTCTACAGCGTGAGAAGAAAATTGATACTCTGGGGCAATATGTTCAAGCAAATGATTCAATTTGATTGGATTCAAAGGTTTGGATTTCAGATGTTAGTCTTTTCCATACTACAATCAATATTTCAGTGCTATTTCATAAGCCCTCCTGCATTAGCATTTGGAACTGATATGTCGTTTGTCGTTGTAAACGTTTTACACTTGCGATTCATTTTATGATTGAGGGATAGTGTAAAATTATAAATCCGACAGATTAATTAATAGAAGGGGTTCATTCAATCAAATTATCATGGAATTCAACATATAATGTTTTCTAAGAAGTTTCGACTTTGTGTCTTTTATTAAATATTCTAACTGCCCTTTGTTTCAGAGGACAAAAGTCAATTGGCTCAACTTGTACGTAGTAATATTAAGCCTCAATCTAACACATGGACCAAGATTATTTTACCCACCTATCGCCCTACATACCTAAGGTACGTTTTAAACTAACACCCCTGAAAGGAGAGAGAAATGGAGAAAATGGTCCCGTGAAGTAAAAGGGAGCTGGATAGAATCCAACCGATAGTGAGCACAACGATTCCATGCAAGATCACCATACCGACCAGAAAACTGTGGGAAACGGCGCAGGATTCCACATCTGGAAGTGAAATTATGATCTACACCGACTGGTACCAAAACGGATGAGGGAAGCGGCGCCGGCATCTTTTTCCCAGATCACCCGCAACTCAACCGAAGTTATAAACTGGAGAGCTATACCAGTTTTCCAGTCTGAAGTGTTTGCAATAAAAGCGACTATAGAAGCGGTAACAAACCACCTTAATGGAAGAATACAAATACTCTCGGACAGTAAATCAGCACTGCAGGCGCTTGCTTCTAACCGCGTAGTTTCACAACTGGTGCAGGATTGTAGGCAGGTTCTCAAAGCCGCAACAACCCGAGTAAATGTAAAACTGACATGAGTGCCTGGACACAGCGGTATAGAGGGGAACGAAAGAGCGGATGAGCTAGCGAGCGATGGATCAGCCGACCAAAATGCCACTAGAATAGACACAATTAAAGTGCCACTAGCAACGGTAAAAAGGGAACTAGACGAAATCCTCTGGAAAAAGACAGATACGGCTTGGAATGACAGAAACGACTGCAGGATAAGCCAAGCTCTTTGGCCTCACCTCACTTCTAGCGAAAAAAAGAAATGGCGTTAGAACATTGGTGGCAGTAGTAAATGGCCATAATCTTCTATGTCAACAAGCCAAACGAAAAGGAATCCAAACGGATGACACCTGCTGAGCTTGCGGCGAGGAGGAAAAAAGTACAGAACACTTCCTCCTAGATTGCCCGAGCATGGCCAACAAACGCTTTATTCAGCTGAGGTGTACTGGCATAACAAAATTGGTAAACACTTGTCGACCACAGAGTTGGGGGAACAGCTTGGTTTCTGTAGGACGACAGGACGGACAATACTATACGTGGGGAGCTAAGGATGCTATTTCCAGCAAGGGGACCCCAGTACAAAAAACAAACACCCTGAAGGGTGTATCAAATAAAAAGCGTGTATCAACAATTACAGCATGGCCCAATTGAACTGCAACTCTCTGAGCCCTGCTATAGATTCCACACCGCTGACACTGCTAATGCTTTATGTGCACTGAACGACAGCACAATTCATTGTTTAAAAGCATGTCAAGCGATTTGCGTCTCAACTGATTCGTAAATATATTATTGCCCATGGAATTAAAGTGGGATTTCGTTGCATTTGGCCAGAATATCCCCAGGGGCTACATTGAGAGCTCCCGAACACATCAATGTGAATAAATCTTCGTGTCTCAGATTATTGCTTGTTACCGTGATAATGGTAGCGTACAAAAACGCTTTTGTGGTGGTAACAAAAAAGACGTAGAAGTAGAAGGCTCGAATTCTATTAAATCCGCGTCATAGCGGCAGACAAATGGCCGATGAGTTTAACATTCCCAAGACAACTATTCAGCGAATATTGAAAAACGAGCTCAAAGTAAAGCCTTACAAATTCCAAAAAGGACACTATCTCACCGATGCTCAGCAAAAAGTCGGGGTCGAGAGAACAAAGTTGTTGTTTCCAATTGATCAATTCGTGAACAAGTAGAAGGGTCGTGATTCCCTAACAGAAAAGGCATATGATAATTTGGGCATTCGGATGGCCACCAGAAGTCAAGCACCACCGTTTATGATGGTTTGGATTGCGGCGACGACCGATGGCCACTCTCATCTGCTACTTTTGGACGCTGGCATAAAGGTGACTATAACAATGATTATGAGTTCTGGAAAGTGGTCTGAAGCCGTGGGCAACAAAGCATTTCGATGCACAAGAGTAGATGTTACAATAGGACTCTGGACCGCCGCACAAAGCACGCGGCAACCAGGACGGCACAATGACCTCCACGGTCGCGGAACCCGCTGGAGTTCTCCATTTTGGGCATTTTGCAGGCAAATGTCGAAGCAAACAAATGCCGATATTAATACAGTATTGACGTGTTTAAGGCAGCGCTTCTCCGTGGATGGGCCATTTTTTTTCTTCAACATTTTTTGCTTTTATTCAATAAAATTTGCTGAAAATTAAATTAACAGTACGTTCCCCTTCTCAACCAGTATTTGCTGTGCGTTGGAAATATGTTTTACTACAGGTATTTACTTTAAACGTGAGTTAACAAACGTTACGTTGTTGTAGTATATCATAAATTTTGTAGGTTTAGAATGTCAATATTTACACAAAATATCCTAAAATCATTAGAAGAGTCTGATGCAGACACGGAGGAGGAATCGAACTAACCTCATATGACCAGCGAACACAGTAATCCCATCGATGTTCCAATAGATTATGCAATTGGCAATGCTATTCAGTTGGAATCAGGAGTAAATTCAAGAAAAAAAATTCAAAATAGCTTGGAAAAATGCAGGAACACTAGGACAGTTTTTAGTAATTGTATTGGAAAAAGATTGTTAAACTAACTAATTAAAAAATATGAAGTACTTCTCGATTGCCTTCATTCTGATGACGCAGTAGAGAAGAAAATACTATAGAAAGTTGCTGTAGCAAAAGTAGATGACACGTGTTCAAACTCTAAAGGAAATCAAATGTAAGTCCAACCGAATTGCTAACTAACCGTCATCAGAATGTTGAATCATTCATTTACGGACTTGAGTGAAAAACACACATTACTCTCGCATTGCTATCTCGCAGTATTATATCTTCGGCTTGAATCCTTGAAAGAGGAACACAACTGGAAGAGCCAGTCCCTGAAGATTAAATTCTTAAGAGTCAATTCTTAAGCCCTGAAAGGATCCATATGAGCCAGGAAGTTGAAACCTATACGTATATTGCCAGCTTTCGGTAAACTCTTCGAAAAGATAATTATTAAAAGCATAACAGACTTTGTCGAAAACAGTAACATACTTCCCAACTTTGAAATTGGCTTAAGGCACGGATACTCAAAAAAGCACAAGATTGATCGTCTGTCAAAGGACATCAAGACAATCCTGATCAGAGAGCAATCAGTTGGAATGGTTTTAATTGGGGTGGTGATGATACTGATGTGCTGTACGTACCAAAGCTTGGCCGCAATTTGCTATCACTTGGAACAGCGTCAATAGAGCTAGTGAATATTACACGAAATATTCCAAAATGGTTCACAATTGGAAAAACAGCTTAAGAATCCCTAAAAAATTATACGTAATGGACTTTATTCAAATTGGTGGATGTTAGTGCGCCGTATGCTCCGTTCCACGTATGACATGAATGATTAGACCATGTTAATTACAATTCGGTTTGTCAATTAGGAAATGATTCAGCTGTCGAAGGCATGAATGATTACTAAAACTAGGCGATGATTACTAAAAATGACGATTGCTTTTGTGGAGCAATTGTGAAATGTGTGTATCAGAGACCAGACGAAAGCAAAACTAGAGCATTGAAGCTAGGTGAATTGGTCCATTATAACATATGCGGTCCAATGTCAGTTGAATCGATTGGAGGCGCAAACGTGGTGCCTGTGTTGGTCCATGATTATTCCAGCATGCTACAACCACATAAATTCAATTCATCGAAGCTCTTCAAGATGTCATCTCCGAAGTTAAAACAAAACGACATTAAAATAGACGCATAACGTCAGACAATGCACTGGAATTTCGAACTAAAGAAGTGTGTGAGCTGATGTGTTGAATAAACAAACAGTCAAGTAAACAACTGCTACAGTTTTTTCTTTCTTTAAATCGTTAAGCAATAAACGTTGAGAAAATGTACAACACGTGCACAATTTATTATTCGCTAATGGGTTAAGGATCAAGAAACTAAACTTTATCCTTTGAGATAACCCAAACAGCACGTGGGTTCGAGTTTGTGCGCACAAAAACAATCAACATTGTTTTCCGTAAACCTTTGAAGGTTCACAAGCCGCTCGTTCGCATTAATGTGTAAAATATAAACATTTCGTCCGTTGTTGCTGAAGTGTTTGCATTTTCTCGCATCCTTTTGACAATCTGACTCATCATCCTTTTTTTGTTGTTATTAACAATCTAAACCGAAGTCGCTTCTTTAGCTCTCTTCGGTTTTTGTTGAAAAACTCATGAAGTGTCTGAGACAAGGGGAGTCTGCTCAAGACTCGCGTTACGAGCAGATCGCGCATTACAGCGAAAAAGTAACGGGCGATCTATTCCGAACAATATAGAGGTACAGTGATCGTCACATAGTGTTTATCGTAAAATAAACACCGAGAAAGTTTCGTGACGGTCACAACGGACATAACATTTTTCAAACCAAAAGGCTCCTGTGGTCGTCACATGATATTTTCTTTGGAAAACAGAAAGTTTCGTGACCGTCATGGGAGCACATTAAACGACTTCTTGTGATCGTCTCCCGTGGTCGTCACATGTTTTCTTTGATAACATATTGAACGTTTCGTGACGGTCACAGAGAATCTCACTCCTAAGCGATTGACAGGAGATTACTTGAATCCTTAGCGAGTATTGCAACATTTCTGTGGGTTAAGTTAAGGATTTGACCCAACCAACTAACCAAAGACTCATTTACATTTATTTAATTTTTCAGAGCTTGAAGCAAGTTTGCTCGTCATCAAACATGATGGTAAGCATAGAATGGTACACGAATTCTCAGCGCCATACGCACCAGAAAATAATAGACGCCCAGTACGTCAAAATCGCACTATACAAGAAATGACTTGTGTAATGTCAACAGGAGCGGATTTACCCAAATTATTGTGAGCAGAAACAGTGGTGACAGCAGTAAATTTAGAAACGTCATACTGCCTAAACGGATAGGTTTCAAAATACCACACGTTTACTGGTTATAAAACAGATATTGGTCTTTTCGAATAAATGGAAGCAAATCTTATGTGCTATTGACCGATGCAGAAAGAGACCAAAGTTGGACCACAAATTAGTTGAAAGACTTGACTTCCAAACACTTTAAAAAAAAGAAGAATGTCTAGCGCTCCGCCAGATCAAGACTGTACGTAACTAAGAACTATTGCCTCGATCGGTTCTTCCTATATTAAGTTACATTTGAGTAATTAGATTCCTCTTTCCGGCACATATCAGCGAGGTAATAGATCGATGCGAAATTGGATTAATAAAGTTTTGTATAATTCCCGTTTTGAGTTTACGTCAATTATTCATGTGCAGCGCGATCCACACAAATGTTTCATGATGCCTGAGTTCGATAGTTTCAGAATGTGAAGGTATCTGTCAATAATATTCATCACTTGATTTATATCGTTTTGAGCTTTTTAAAAAATTTTGTTTTTTTTACTGTGTTGAATATGTCAAATATTGGGTTAACTAAGCAGTATTTAAGGGAAGTTGCATGTCCTGCTTTAATTTAACGAAAAGTGCAGCTTAACCGCATTGAATGCTTGTGAAAGTTGATAGTGATAATGCCTCCATTGATAAAGTGCATAAAAAATGGTTCTGATGTGCTATGCATTGTGATTTTAGTGTTGAAGACATGCCTCTACCTTGGATAGTCAAGAAAAACTAAGTGAAATAATAAACTAAACAATTTCTTTCGTAAATATGGCAAAAACGATGGGATGAAAAGAAAAACTGATTCTAGCTGGATAAGAGAAATGAACAATCTACCACAATGACAAGGTGTAAAATTCTACGCTTTGTCCGGTCAATCGTTGCCATCGACTTCACTACACTTAATATTCATGACTCCAGGATCAAGTTGTGTATCGCGTGGGACCAAAAAGGTGTTGTGTACTATGAGCTACTACAACCTCATGAAACTGTAACCAACGATTGCCAAAGTGCATTATCAGTAAAACGGCCGGAATACGAGCAAAAACATGACAAAGTTCTCCTTCTGCATGACAACCGTTGGCCACATGCCGTAAAAGTAGTAAAATATTATTAGAAACGCTCAATTGGAATATTTCCCTGCACTCTACACGCACTATACTATACAGGATTTGGAAAGTCATTGGTTCTTGGTTGGTGCATCATCTGCAGAGCTCACATAAAATTGGATCCAATAAAAAACGAAACTTTTTCCGGGATTGGTTTATAATATTAGTGATAGTAACGGCCAACGATGGGCAATACTATGAATGATCTATTCTCAGTTGTTTCAAAATAAGTCTTTCACCGCAAAAATTGGATTGAATTAATTTACTCTCTCAATAAATCAGTGATTAATTTTATAAATGTAACTTGAGATAAATATTAAGTTGACAAAGGAAAACCTGCGTACTTGAAATGCGCAACAATACTATCGAGAAAATTAATTTATATTACCAAAATTAACAAAATTAAGAGGAAATTGTTTGAATTATTAACTTTCATTACGCAATATTGCAAACTGAAAGCTGATAACTCAAAGCCTTATATATTTCAAATTAGACTGAATAGAATCATTGGTAAATAATAATAATAATAATAAAAATAAGTGTACCTTAAATCGCTGTTGCAGTTATGATCCATTTTGTAATGAAGAGTGCTGCAAATGAATGTTCCACTGTCATCACTAATGATACTCATTGACCATTTCGCGAAAACTACATGCTATATGCGAATAAAGAAAATATATTCAGATTTTTTGTCGATCTGTTGAGTTATATGAAATTGTGTTTTCATCTTGTATTTCCGAGTTTGGAATAATTTGTTCATCCTTCCACGGCTATTGAAGAAGCCGGGCGGGATTTTTTTTTTTTGCAACATTTGTTAGACATTTAATACGCATTTGTTCATAAAAATCTTGGACTTCGCCTTACGGTAAAGCACAAAATGAAACTTCAATCTGACGCAAAGTAATAAAATCCATGAAATTATTAAGCAAGCTTTGTCAGAATTTTGATACAAAAATCAATATTTGGTGCATACCTATCAAGCTCACATTCACATTTGCTTCCTTTATGCTCTTTTTTTTCATTTAATCTTATCCTCGTGGATGCTACGGTCCCAAAACTTGCGACAATTTCGCGAGAAATGAATGCGCCAACGATTTGCTTGATTTGTTGTAGCGAGATTCGCAAACAAAAATAACTAAGATCGGAAAAGAAAAATGTTGCTAAGATAATTTTCATTTGAAAAACAAATGGGTTTCAATTGCGATGGTCTTATTGCGATGGTCTTATTGCTCATCTGCAGTGGATACAACGGGCTGGTACATTTAAACTGTAGATAAAGCTAAACTGTAGATGACTGTAGGCTAAACGTTATGGGGAATGAAAAATCTATAGTTTCAATTATCTATAGATACTGCAACACCTTATCAGCCACACATTTATGAAATATTGCAAATGATAATGAAATTTAATTTGAAATATTAACATCAACCAGCTCATATCTATCAATTTGCTTGAACTCATTATATGAAGGATCTTCTAATTTCACATTAAATTGCACACTTTACTAAACACATTGATTACATTAGATTCTTTTTCGAATATTCAACAATTAATTTCCTTTGCGTAGATGCATTTCTTTTACGCGTTATTATTGAACATAATGCGCAACAATTTAAAAACTTAAGGCACTCTTTACTAAGACCACTCAAAAATTAAGAATTGCTTTATATGCTTTGATCTTTGCATTGCATTTTTCTTTTTTCAACCTAAAACGCTGCTAAAATGGCAGTTAATTTGTGTTTAAAAAAAACAGAAACAGAAAGAAACAGAAAAATTGCTTTTCAATTGAATGGTTGCAGAAATACAAATGCTGAATTTATGAAATATGAAGAGGATAGAAGGTTGGAAATTCCATCACAGCTAAACAGGGATTTCGAACGATCCCTTGGCAAAGATTATAGGTTGATACTTATCATTCTAATACTTTTCGTCATTTATTTCTTCGCGCGAACATGTTGCCGAATTCTATGTTTAATTTTTCGCATATTAAACTAATAAATAGGTAGGAGATGAGGTAAAGCAATGGCTACAATATATTTGCTATATGTTTAAAAGCACACTAAAGGGTAACTGCAGTAGGTTTAGCGTTTCAATTAATTCTGTATGGTGATTGGATAGCGTATACATTTTGGTGTTTTTCATAAAAATTGGCGTAATCAGACATGCTTAAATGAAGAGAACTTGAAAGAACTTTTAATGTTGGAACGAACAACGAACGAATAATCAAATTTAAAAAGAAAAGAATATATACTATCAGTTCTTTCATCATCCTACTGTAATGCGATTTTTGACCAAAAAGATCCTTAACAACCTTTTCTCCAATACAGAATTAATGAAGTCTACGGGAGTATTATGATAAGGTTTGTCTCATTGTTCCATTGAAACATACTTTTCGCTTGATGAGCCAATTTCGCAATAGCTGTGACTAACAAGGATTGTTTGGAACGTAAAAATTTCACTACCTTTTATGCGAGAATCTTACTGTAATAATCTTTACACCACACCTTTGCTTAATCGCCGCGATATTTTCGCTCGCCGCTCCTTGACCTCGATTTTGTTCGATGTTGACTTTGCACCCATCGATTATTGTGTGAATCACTGCTGTCCGAACTACTTGATTCATTCCGATCACAAGATGTGTCTCGGCGATGACGATGATGATGATGATGCGATGGTCCTGTCGTTTTATTAAAAATACGTCCCATACTGTTGATATTGTCGACTTTAAGATTAGGTAAATAACGACCAACTGTACCCGGTCGATCCAATCTATTTGGTGATTCGGTATTCCGAATCGATGGAAGAGGTGAATCGAAATTTTGACTTTCCAAGTACTCCATATTTTTATTTACATTGCGATAGTACTCTTCAGTTGGCTCACCTCCTTCATTAAAATAGGATGACTCTTGATTTGCCGCCCCACAAAACTCTTCGTACAGAACCGAATCTGTTTCGTAGTCATTTTCAGGAGCGTAAAGGCCATAGCTATCAACCGCGCCCACTCCTGGAAGTGTGCGCTGGTGCTCACGAACCCAATTTTGTGGCAAAGTAGGAATTGGTGGTGCGAGATTACGCCAATTTGGGGGACTAGGCGGAGTCCGTCGCATGATTTGAGGCGAGAGCGCTGCTGGATTTGTTCGTATTGTCATATTATTTGGAGGCTTGTAGCTCTCGTAGCAATGCTCCATTGGAGGAGGAGGTGGCGGAGCGTCACAGTTATTAGACGGTAGTCTGATTGCATCATTGTAATCACCCGAGCTGGGGCTGGCATTCGTTTTGAAAAATGAATTCCCATCTGGATGATTACGCCGTTGTAGTGTAACAGTTGCATAGGGCTCCGGTGGAGATGGCTGTCGAACTTGAGGTTTGGGTGGCAGCGTTTGAGCAGTGCCCGGAGCATTGTTATCAGACGGCAGCAACGATGGAGCGAACAATTGTGTTGGCTTGATGCCAACATTACCTTGCATCCACAAAGTATGCGACTTGTCCGGAAGGGATGATACGAGGGCGGGTCCTGGATATGATGCTTTCAAATTTCTCTTTGTTCGTTGAGCCCAGTAAACGGCAAATATTGCACCACTTATCAAACAAACACCTAACACTGCCAAAGCTATTCCCGGCATCCAGGAAATGGACCACGAATTGATTGTCGAGTCCGTTCTAATATTAAGGAATAAATAAGGGAAAACGTTTAAACATAAAATGTAAAACAGTAAATCATATTTTTTTATATAATACTGCTATTAATATTAAAAAAACAAAAGAAATGCCATAATTACTTTGGTGGCCGTGATATAAATGAAGGATCCATATGTAAAGCAGCCGCTGGACTATATGGTCCCAATCCTCCTGAAGTCAAGGGAGCCACACAAGCAATATATCTTCCACCAGGACTCAAACTATTAATCACAACCGATTGCGTTGTAGCATTCAATGTCATTTGTCCAAGGACCTTTTGCGTCGCGTTCGATTTGATTTGTATCTGGAAAAATAAAATGCACTTTATATATTTGCTATACTTTTAAACTAAATACCACTTACCTTATACCCAGTCAGAGCACCATTCAATAAATGTGCTGGAGGTGGTGACCATCTAACATAGGCAGCGGTGTTATTAATCACACCAACTTGTACGTCAGCCGGAGGTGCTGAAGGTGCACCATCTTTTGTTTTAGCTTTCCGCAAATTTGAAACCGAATACCCCAAACCAGATGGAATCGTTATGAATATTTCATAATTCGTAAATGGTTTCAAATCACGCAGACGCAGTACTTTGTTTTCAATCAACGTCACTGAACTATTATATTCTTTACTCAATGTACGAACATCCGCTTCACTTGGCAAAACAGGACGATAGTAGATTGTTAGTATATTCGATCGAACTAGCGCGGATTTTGTAGCCTCCCAATAAACGTCAATATAATGTGCTGATATTGCTTTGACCGATGTAATTAGAATACTTTGTGTACTCTCCCATCGACTTCCTGGCGGTTCTGGGACTCGAAAGTCGTCGTTTTGATCTTGATCTGTTATTATGTGCACATAACTTTTTTTCACAATTGAACCAGCTTCGTTGATAGCTGCGCACGCGTACCATCCCTTGGAAAAAAATTAAACTTACATAATCTATACTCGATATTATTCACTGTTTTGTGCCTACCTCATCCTTTTTGTTTATGTGCTTAAAAACTAATTCGCCAGTTTTTGTCACTTCAAAATTAAGTGGTGCTGGTGGCGATAAACTTGTATGTGGATTTGATTCTGTCACAGCGTCGTTTTTAGATTCACTTTCAATCTCTTCGCCCAATAAGGACCGCTTGTATCTTAAACTCATAATTTTCGCTTTGGCAAGCATTTCATCGTGTATCTCTTCTTCAGATTTGATTCTAGGCTCATTTGTTTCGTTATCAAAATTATTTTGTATTCGATCCCATATAACAATTGCTTGCGGCCGACCAGTTGCACGACATGGTATGCTTGCTGCCGAACCTTCTTCTGCATTCACGTCAATTGGAGCTTCGACAAAAGTTGGAATAGCTAAAAGAGTATGAATGATCATTTCAACAGGCTTTGCTAGAACATTGATATTCCCACCGATTCGTGAGAGTATATAGTTTGCACATTTATGTATATGACAATTATAGGAGCGATGGAATAGTCATTTCCGAAATAGACCTAGCAATTGACGCAAATAGCAAAAGAACTAACAAATAAACGCACTGTCGACAGGAATTTCTAAACGGAACTGAAATGCGACAATAAACTCTCACATCAATAGGATTTTCTTGAATTAGTACCACAATGTGACTTCAAACCTTTAAGAAATTGTTAGAAATGATTGCTCTTGGAAACTTAAATGTTTACAGAATCATGACATTTTTAGTTGATGACGATAGTTTTTCATTTAAGCTGATTTTGTAGAATAGAAGAGTTTAACCTGGAAAACTAATTAAGGATCTTAATTGGAGCTGGTCAAAATGCAAGATTGATTTGTTTCCTCATAAAGAGTATCTAATTACGTGTCTGAATGTCATCATGTTTACGAAGAGAATCAAACATGGGAAGTTTGTTTACAAACAGGAGCTAAAAGGGGTAGGACAAGAATAAACCCATTTCACCTCCATGTAAGACACTTTCAGGGACTATCATATAATTACTTCAATTATAAATCAAATCGGCCTGACAAATTTGAATCGTTGGATCCTGAATTTGCACATGCAAAGTCGATGCAAAACTGCTTTTTAATTTTTATTAATATTTAAACTCTGATCGTAGGTTCAATTCATTCCAAAGATACCCTAATTTTACCGTTTTAACTCTTTGCATTTATTGAAAATTCTATAAGGTGGCTGTAAATAACTCTATATAATCAAAATAATCATCATACATGCAAGTATCTTATAAATCACTAGACGGATAACATTTTCTCGCATGATTTTGAAAACTCAACACAATCATTTTCCAATTATAGTGTTCACTTCATCCTTACATAAAGATTACATTAAAAATCATAAACGAAAACTGAATTTTGTATAATCTGATTTTAATTGAAAACTAATAAATCTGAAAAAGAAAAACTTACCAAATATACTCAATCTTATTGTCACGCTCACATTTCCTCCTTCGTTGATACCTTTGCACGTATATTGTCCTTCATCTTCAGCTCGAGCATCTTCTATTCTTAATGTATTATCCAAAAGCGTACGCGATCGTCCTTCCGGCAAGGAACCGGTATCTCTTGCCCACGAAGTTATCGGTTTTGGATCTCCTATAATTTCACATGGTATATCTAATCCTTCGCCTTCAATAACTTCTGTATCTTGTGGTCTGCGCATTATTTTTGGCGGTGTTAATACTTTCAGTGTGGCAGCAGGAGCTGTCATGCTGCCTGCTATATTTTGTGCTGAACACTCATATCGGCCAGCATCAGTCGAATATACTTCTGATATGAGCAGACTTCCTTCACCAACCATGGAAATGCTATTGAATTTTTAAAATGCTGTTCAAATACTCTTGAAATAAATTAATTACAACTATTACATACCGTTTGCCACCAAAATCCAGAACTTTACCATCTTTGTACCATAATACTGACGGATCAGGCACACCTCTTGGAGGTGTACAATTCATAAGAACTGATCCGCCAACAAGGGCTACCGTGTCGATTGGTACTGATCGAAAATCTTCGCGCAATGATGCAATTTGTAAAGTTGCATTTCTGCTAACAGCTGTACCAGCTGGACTTTTTGCTTCGCACCAATATATTCCTGAGTCTTGCTCTCGTTTATTATGTACAACTCTGGAACAGCCGAAAAATTAATTGATGCGCTAGCAAATATAAATTTTTACTCTTTTACCTTAGAAAGAATAACGATCCTTCGGGAAGAATGACTCTTCGTTCTGAAGCTATTAATGGTGTTCCATTGTGGTACCATGAAATTTCAGGATGTGGACGACCTGTAGCTTTACAATTCAATGTTAGTGGTTCATCACGTGCTGCTACTACATCCGCTGGATGCTCTAAAATACGCGGTCGTTGTTGCCCTGGAAGCATGCAGAAATTTTAGTTACGTCCCAAAAATATTGAAAAGGAATTTATTTAACACTCAAGTCTGCGATTGTTGTGAAACAATAACTGTGAACTCGAGCAATCTACAAAATTGATCAATGAAGTCTCTCGGCGTGAATTTGTTTGTATTGAATAACAATTTTCGATGTTTATCTAGGAAATGAACTAAACAGTACTTTCTAGATCGCATTCGTCTAAACCTCCACCTAGCACTTCCTTCAGAGCACAAAATTGATTGAATTAACACGGAGACATATCCGTGAGCTGTTCCTTAGTGGAGACGACTGCCACGCAATGTTTGTCAGCAAACGTTGGGAAAATCAGCGCAGTGACCACTTCAGCGAATGTATTCACACCGATGATTAGAACGATTGAAAAATGAAATGGCGTGGCCCAGGTAACCCTCATCGTTGAGAGAGGTAAACGATATAACGTCAGTAGGTGTCGGGGATGGAGGGACCTTTATCCTGCCAATACTTGGTCCCCGTTTTTTTTTTCTTGTCAGAGGAAGAATTCCTAAAACCCGTTAGCGCCTCCATACCTAGGATGACACGGACTAGCCCAAGGTAATTTGTCAAGCGAATCAAAACTAGGATTTTTGTTGAGACTCTTGTTTTCAGTGTCTAATTTTGTCTAGTGTCTAGTTGTCCTGAATCTAGTTTCCATTGTCCATAATCACGATGTGTCTAAGAACGCCGCACTCCTGGTAAACAAGGAGGTGGCGGAGATAAGAAGTATTTGAAGTGCGACTGCCATGTCATCGAAACCATGGTTGAAAACGACATTTTCAACCATGACAATTTTGTCAGCCCACAAACAAGACGTCCTATTTCATCGCTCCGTTTACACATTTTCCCATTTTGAAGTACAGAGACGTACACATTTTTTTAAATTCCGGGTCACTGTTTTTATACATAATTTTCAATTTCCTAATTTAATCTATGCTGAATTACTGAGCCTAGGCTGATTTACTGAGATTTTTTTCGTTATATATTATATATTGTGATGACATACATTTACATATTGCAGGGAAGTTCTTTCGGTTTTTAAATATGGGTCTTCTTTGAATTTAAAATTCTTAAATCCCATTTCGAGATCGATTTTTTCACTTTTTTGTTTTGTCTTGGATGATTGGACCAAACCCCACCCCTTTTGCGACCTACTAGTTCACAGTCACATAATCGAAAAAACGTCTTAAGTACGTCTTAAGTCCGCAAACTTCAGACACCGAAGATAAACACGAGACTTATTAAAGTGCATTTTAGGCATGGTTCACTATACGAGTTTACTTTTGGACAATGCATAGCCGATGATCATTGTTACGAGCAGAATTTATGGAGAAAAGATGCTTACAGAACGAGTGGTTTCAGCGCTACAGTAATGTACAACGACAGTTTCAAGATCAGCCACAGTCAGGACCATTGTGGTATTAGATATAGAAAGGCCCTTCCAGAGTGCATGAGTCTACGTGAGCGTCCGAGGAATTAAAATTTCTTTTTTTCTCATCAAATGTTTAATCGGCTCCATTCGTGCCTGATGTAGAGTAATACGAAGCATGATATCCAAAAATCTATCGAAATCCCAATTATTTCCGAGCGATTAAGAACACATATTCTTATGTTTAATATTCACAATGCACTTTCCGATTATAGCCAAAATATGAAAGCTACATTCACAAATCACCAAATAACAGCTAAAAAATGTTTTACTTTTTAATGCTGTGTCGGAAAGCATATATCGGCCTTGCAATTGGAAATAATTTATCGATATCATTTTAGACAAGTTCAGACAAGTTTTCTAAATAATTAAAGCATATAATGCTAGAGAGCGTAAAAGAATCTACCTCCGAAGGCACGAGGGTAATAAAGAAAAAGTTGCTCGCGATGAAAGACGATGTACTCTCAACAAGATTCCTAAGTCACGATCTCCAGATTGCATATTCTGCATTGGTGTGAAGGATGACGCCTGCCATACTTTCTTTTCATGCAGAAGATGGGACAAACAGCGCGGTGATCTTGCCGATAAAGTGGGAGAGCTCCATGCAGATAGCCTAATCAAAGACATGCTGAAATCAGTTCACAAATGCAATCAAGTGGCACATTACGCTCGGGCAATTCTAGCCACGAAAAAAGGTATACTTGATCAGCTAGAGGCGTCGAGGGTTTCCTTCTCTAGCAATCCTCCTCCTCTTTCTCTTCCCGCTGGAGAAGAATCCCTGTAACCCGAAGGCGCCGTAAAGACGTAAAATTGGGAGGACTAGCCCGAAGTTATGTGTCAAACGGTGCTCCAATTGACAGGGGTGGTGTTTTGTCGGTATTCCACTAGTCCTTTGTGCCACTGGGAGTGCGACACTCAGGGCGTTTGTTTGAATCATGGCATCCAAATACATATCGTAATGTTTGTTATCATAATTATTTATGCCTATTAATTTATATTACCTTTGGGATTTTTTATGTAAGTGTTGGCGAATCTGTGTAAATTTTGGGAAATCTGGACAAAAATTTGGGTTTAGAAATCATACAATGAGGTATGACCATTGAAGAATCGTTAGTTAGATTCCAGGTCCACAGAACCATTCTAGGGAGAAAAATTCATGCCTCTAGCATATTAGTTAAAGTTCGACGCATGGATACCCAATGGAAGGAAGACAGAATTTCCTGCTGTGTTTCCCATCTTCCTCTTCACATTAATGAAGAATTTTTCTGACGGATGGTTACTGGAGATGAAAAGTCGATCCTATTCAATAACGTGAAACGACGCGGCATAGTTTGCGAAAGAGGTCAATCTCCAGCATCCACTCAAAACCAGGTTTGCTTCTACGGTTTTATTGTTTGCTTTTCGGGCTACTCACGGAGTCATTCATTGGGAGCTTGTGGAACGAATGCAAACGTTAAATTTGGACTTGTACTGACAGCAATTGTAGCGGCTTCAATGAGCAAAGTATGATAAGCGTCCTGCATTAGTCAATCATCGCGGAGTCATCTACCACTACAACATTGCCAGACGGCACACAACTGTAGCTACCCAGCGCAAATTAACCGAGATTGGTTGGGGTGATTGGAAAGATTACTACAGGAAAGGGATACGGCAATTTTCAGAATGTTGGAGGCAAGTCAAACATAATAATGATGTTTTAATGATATATTAGGTTTTAATAAATTAGTGATTAAAAACATTATTTAATTGGAAACCGAAAAAGTCAAATGACATTAAAAATTAGTTAAAGAAATTATAGGATAAGCTTTTCTAGATTTAAGGATGTATTTCTTTTTTATGTGAGTAGTTACATGGATTACGAAAGTCTAGTAAGTCTAGTAAGTCTAGATTACGAAAGTCATGGATTACGAAAGTCTAGCAATCACGAGTCGTCGCTTGTTAGAACTGAGATATGTCTACAACTCTTGAAATTTATAATAGTTATTTTGAATCTATAATTGCCTGAACTGTCTATCATAAAAGGCAGGAAAACATTTCCCGAAGCTTTCGATACGAAATGTATGCAAAAGTAAGTCTGATCAACATTGTTTGAGCAATATAGTACAACATAGTTACGAACACTTATAATTGGTTACGCATAGCAAATGGGTTTTTAAGATTTTCCGTCATGTATTGAAGATTATCCTTAGACTTAAATTTTTTACAACATTTATATCAAATCAAAATTAGGAAGCAATGAACTTCGTTAAATATTTTTCTACTTTCCGCATCCTATTAAAATAAAAGCTTCTAGATTGCATTCTATAAATCCATGAATTAAGTGAATAATAACCATTCAAACTGGAACAGAACAGTAAAATGTTTTATGCCTTCAAATGCAACTTATCCGACAAAGAGATCCTTCTAAAACTTGAAATCTAAAGGGAATAACACATTTCTTCTCTCAAACTCTACATTATGTTCATCCCCTCAACAACCAAAGCAGTAATAAAAAACATTCGTGCCGTACTACTAGCACTATTCAGCATTACACTATATACAGACATGTATATATATATATAAATTTATGTATTTCTACATTACAACGATAAAATCTAACCTCAATGCATTTTTCTTTCTTAGCCGGAACAGCGAGAGTAATAACACACACAACACAAATCTCCTTCTTTTGAGTCGCGCCGAGACTACGGAACGAAAGGATGGAAACGTAATAGAAGAGAAGAAGAATTCGAATCTGTAAGACAAGGAAACATCTTCATTCAAAACTATCTAGCCGCCATTTACTTGAAATCTCTTGAGAAATGTTACTTCTTCCACTTGTTAAGACTCCACATCACAATCTCCCATTGCATCATCTCTGGAAACATACACAAGTACAAGACACGACCGGGAAATGGACCACACCATACTAGAATGGACGAAGAAATATCTTGAATTCTAATTTTTGCTAGCATGGGCAATACGGACATACTACAGTGAAAACTTATCATTGTTGTATCTTTTTAAGGATGGAAGCGCGGTGATGGAGTTGTTGGGACAGATCAAACCGAACCTTGGAAAAATCCTGACGCAAAATATTTATGAATTATATAAATAAGGAAGTGGTCAAAACTTTACTTGAACATCCTGCATGAATAATGAATACATACAAAAGGCTGGGCTGGATAGCAAAAGGAAATGTGAACAAATTTCATGATTTCATTTTCTAGTGTTGACCAATTAGGTTTTATGTGAAGGACAGTAACGAACAAAAGGTTTTACTTATTCGCTCGTCAATTTCGGGTTATTGTGACATTAATCGTTTATTTATGTAATTGTAGAAAGGACTATTGCAAATATATAATACATTATAACAATAAAACAGATGTGTGCATCGACTTCAGTGTTCTGGTCCTGTCTAGTTAAATTCGTTTCTCCCTACAGGTTGGTTATCATATATACACTCAATTCAGAATCGGAAGGAAACTAGTAAATATAAGATATCTTTTAAATAAATTTTCTAGTTTTTTGTATTCCCAAATTACGGAAGTGTGGCGGACTTCAGAAGTTCCGCAATATACTTTGCAAACCTTCCCTCGATTCGAATCGTCTCGTGCATTATAAAAATCTGAGCATTTGTCGCTGCACTCGCCGATTAAATCCGCCAGCAGTTTTTTTGTTGACCTACCGACATTTGTCCTTCAGGCCTTCGTCAAAGACTTTATTTGATGGCCGGCAGTTAACAATACACAAGAAATGGCTACTCTACTGGAGTTGTCGCAACATCAATATTCGCTACACCTTTGGCTTGTCGAATATTTCGAACATCTAATTTTTTGCATTTGATTCGCCTCCATCTTTTTCTAAGATGAATGAAAAAATTTTCAGAGAAAAGTAAATAGGAATCGCAATGGCTCCCTTAACCGGAAACTACACAAGCCTTCGCATACACAAGTCTGTACCGCAGGTTCTTGTCTCCAATCGCGTAGCCTGACAGCAGTATATGACTGAAGCTAGCTGTAGGAGAGTGTAACAAACGTGGTTTATAAATATAAATGTGTAGAGGGAAACGAAAAAACAAACGAACTAACAAGGTCTGTCATATAAAGGACCAAACTTTTATGAAGTTTCTTCCTTCGGCTTGACCCAAACAAAACGAGGAACAAACAACTCATATAGAAAAAATTAAATGACATAGGAACCCTAGTATTTGCAAGCGGCAAACTTCTGCTTCGACACGCTAAAAGACACGGAATCCTGACGGCCCATACAAGTTCTTATGCATAAGTGCTCCACTTGATTGGGGCGGAACCAAGAAGCACATTTGGAACATCTGGCGAGTACGGAATAAGAGGCTCTCATTACCTTCCCTCGTTCAACAGAGCGTAGTATCTGCAAAGACTAAGCCATACGCGGAGAGTTAAGGGTTTACTATGTCATACGCTAGATCCAATACTGAATACTGAAAACAATAATAATAAACGATGGTATCATAACCGGTTTGATTGGTATTTGGCATCTGCAAAATTATTAACTTTCGGAAATCCTTCAGCAGGAATTTCAATCAAAATATTTATTAAATTAAAGTTAAGCCGTATTCATACCTTATTACATTCTCCTTTGGGACTCTGATTTCTGTAAGAGACCAAAGATAAGCGTGCGACAGCGAGAGTTGTCGCACAAATGACAGCTGTTATCCAAAGACCACAATGTTGTAAAACCATTGTTATAATTGTAGGCACAACAGTCCGTTGAAAGCCTGGAACTCCATTTATTTGAGAACAAACTTACTTCCAGACAAACTTTGAAAGTATATAAATACTGGGAAATTCCATCTTATTATCACAATGGTAACAATCGCAGTTTGTTCGAAGGATTCAAAAAGAATCGGTCTAAGTAGATATGACATCAGCGTTACTGAAGGTGGCTGAAGTTGCTTCGTTACAAAGAAAACGCTGTTAATTTTTTTCAATATTTCTCTGCGAGTGTTCTACCCAAAGAGTCCCAAGTTCTACCAGTTCTACCCAAAATCAAGATTAGCGCGATTCCATGAAACATTTAGTCTCCTACTTTGAAGAAGACAGTTGCCGAGTGTCAATAGGTATAAGTTACTGCCTAATTAGGGAATATCCTAGATCGACTCAAAACACTCAATACTTTGTTTATTCTATGTTTCCTAAAACCAACGGGGTAGCAAAGCGAAAAAGGAGGAAAGTGACTCGTTATTACTGCCAGCCTTTTAACAGTGAATGAGGTGAAGTTCATTTTTTATCAAACTAAACTAAATTTTTAGATGAATGAATTACATAATAACGTCATTATCCTTATATGGATATTTGTTTAGTGTCAATAGAATTAATCTTTTATTCATTTCGACTCAATTTTCTCAGTCCACACAATTCAAAAACCGACATATGGATTGGAAGTTTAACAGGTAAAGTTAAAAGTCAACTGTTAAAATGATAGCAAATGAAATCATGGGCAAACACTTTTCGAACTTAATTAACCCTTTGCACTCTATTTATTTCCAAAGTTTTTGGGTGTCAACTTATTATTTTTTTAACTAAATTAATTAAAGTAATTTACAGTGGTAGAATTCAACGTTTATTTATTTCATTTATTATTTATTATCTATACACATCTATATTAGTAAGTTCAAATTCACTGTCATTATCCTGACTGACTGCCACTAATCCATCAAAATTCATTTTGAGGGGGAAATATATGTGTACTGAATTATACAAAGAGAACAAATACCATGTACGACTTACATTCGACTAACAAAACTTGACAAAATATTACTGTGTAAGATCACGAATGCCGCAATGAATTTTACAGTTAGTTAGTGTTATTGTCTACCCACGTACATTAGTATTGCCAACTCCGCCTGCGTGCCACCAGTGTGACATACGAGTTGTAGAGTAAATTATATTGTCACCTCCAGTGTAACATACGAGTGCAAAGGGTTATCCTGGAAATCGGAGTATGGACAATGTTATCTCTTATCGTTCTTCCTCAAGGAAAATGTAAAGAAAGAGACAATCATTTAACACATTAGTCCGATGAAGCGAATGAAAGTAGATATCACTGTAACACTGTACACTGTAAATCCGAATCCTGAAAATAAATCTGGAAAATAAACTGATCCTCTCTATGACATTGCGTTTACAGCAAGATTCTCCAGCATACAAGCGTTAACGATACGATTGTTAACATCTGAAGAGTTATCACCATTTGAAGTCAAAAAATTTACTGCGAAAAGATTACTTTTCTCTGTACCCCAGACCTTTATTCCTGGCATACTTGGTAACAACGGGAGAGATGGTTGGCGCTTATTTTGTTTGTTTATAAACATAATCAAACAATTTTTAATTAACTCTACTACAATCTATTTCTGTTCTCGATCCCATTCTTTTCGAAATTAAAATACTTTACGCCAAAAAGGGATAACTACACAAAACATATTTAACAATTGTAAACAAAATAGGTGCTCTAACTCTAGAAACCCAAAGTCATTGTCCTTGGTACTCATTCGCCGGAATCGACTAAACATACGCCCGATGACCCGAACTGAATCCTTAAAACACAAAAGACAAGGATCAACGGCAATAAAAGATAAAAACGATAAAAAATGAATATAACGTAAATCTAGATAAAAAAAATTGAAATAAAGAATAGACCTGAATTTAAGACCTTTTTTAGGGCTGGGAGGTGAAGGCTATTTATGGCCTGAGTGTCGGACTCCCAGTCGCGACCAGACTACCGACTAAACTTCTCCCCTGTCACACCGAAAACCTAGCCTGGAACTGTTTGTCACATAACTTCGGACTAGGTCTCATTAATCAGCCGCGGCTAGCAGTGTCTTCTTGTTAAGGGAAATTCCTTTTTGGATAGATGGGAACGAACAGGATTGCTGTCAGGGGTATATCCCTTTGCCATGATGCCCTTCTTTATAAGAAGAACGGTCCGCACGTAATACGACACGCAGTTCCAATTGTATTTTGATTGGATCATTTTTCCCATTACATTTTCTGGAGAGAGCCCTACTATTTTCTCCGAAGAGTGCGAACGAAGTCTTGGTCATCTTGCACACGTAAAAAACGTATGGTAGACGTCGTCTGTCATCCCCGGGCAGAACAAGCAAGCAGGGGACGGTGACTTTCCCATTTTATACAGGTAAGACTGAAAATACTCGTGACTGCTGAGTAGTTGCGTCAGGTAATAGTCATTCTCACCATGCATTCTGTAGAACCACGGTTCCACGTCAAGCCGTGCGGTCATCTACCTCGCGGTTCGCTTACCCATAAATTCTGCCACAAAGTTAGGGTCCTTCTCCTTTTCTCTCGGCTGACGGTTTCTCTCGCCGACTCCCCCCTACGTAAGTACATACGTTTTCGTTCTTCTGCTGTAAGAAGAATAATAGGAACCACCCTCGAGATAACCAGCACCGTAGGTTCAGAGACAGTACGATATACAGCCGCTATCCGCAGAGCTCCTTGCCTCTGCATCTGTGCCAGACGTCCTCGGTGCGACTCTTTACTAAGAGCATCAGCCCATACTCCGGAGGCGTACAAGAGCACTGACTTCCTTGCAATCATCACTAGACGTCTTTTACTCGAGGTTGGTCCAACGGCCAAGAAGCCTTGTCCACTGACGCTCGAATCTCAAGCCAAGAGTCAATCATCAAGTCAAGAGTCAATCATCAAGCCAATGTATTGATTCCTTTGACTAGATGATTGTTTCTTCGTCGCGAACGGGAATAACACGAGGGATCCGCTTCTTGGTCAGGATGACGACCTCGGTCTTTTCCAGCGCAAGGCTAAACCCATGGCCTGTCATCCATCCGCTCACTCGGCTCAGTATCGCACCCAGTTTAAGTTGCGCCTGTTCGACAGTACGTCCGGCGACTAGTACTGCTACGTCATCTGCATAGCCAATCAGACGCGACTCCTTCGGTAACTGCAACCTTAAAAGCTCATCTAACGAGACATTCCGTAGGTCCGGACCAAGAATGGAACCCTGCGCCACTCCTGATGTCACATCCATTCTTCGCCGGCCTCCCTATGTGTCATAGACGAGCTTCCGGTCTCTGAGATAATCCTTCAATATCCACGTCAGATACTTCGGAACCCTGAAATATTCCAGAGCACCAAGAATATCTGTCCATTTAGCAGAATTGAAGGCATTCCTCATATCGGGTGTTATGAGCATAACTATTCGCCTCAAGTGGTGATTATGGGCTTCTGCCCGATGGACCGCATTCACCACCTCTGCTGTTGCACCGATCGTGGCTCGGCCACTCCTAAAGCCGTACTGCCGAGGAGATAGATCCGGAACCATAATAATTATGATAATAATCTTTATTCAAATGTAATATTCCACAAAGGTAGTGGAGTCTTAATTAGGAGAACTGATTTGAAAGCATTAAAGTCTTATAGTACATAGTTAAACAGAACTAAAGTCAAGTTCAAGTTTTTCCGTAAAGGAAAAATTCAAACAAAAAAATAAAAACCTTTTTCAACTTAAAATTAGCTTATCCTACACTTAAATAACCTAAAGCTACTATTAATTAGAAAAGACTGTGCTGATAAGAATAAGAAGGCGCAAAAGCTATAGGGAAACGAAATTGCTCAATGCTGCAACGGAGCAATGGAGCAATGGAGAATGCACGAGCTTTTGATAGAAGTTTTACTTTTTTATTAACTGAAAGTTCTCCTATAGTACAGACATTAGTCTTCGCATATAATCTCTGTTTAGAGAAATAAAACGGTTTATTTAGAGCCATTTTCAGACATCTGTTTTGCAATATCTGTAGCTTGCTTATCAAGTAAACTACACAAGGCCCCCATGTTGGCGCTTCACATAAAATTATAGGCTGTATGACAGTTTTGATCAACAAGATTTTGTTTTTATGAATCAATACAGATTTCCGGTTCGACAGAGGGTATAATCCTCGAATGATGATCGAAATCTTCATACATATGGAATCGATGTGGTCGCTGAATGTTAACTTTTTATCCAGGACAAGGCGTAAATATGTGATATTATGGCACCTAGGAATTTTCTTGCCCTAAAAGTTAACGAATTAGTCAGGAAGTTTGTTGGCGCTTCTTTTCTTAGTGACGTACATTGCTTTGGTTTCATTAATACTAATTTTGATTTTCTATCGATGAAAATACTGAAAGACTTTCTCGAATATTCTTTCGAGAATTCCAATGATCTCATTCTGATCCGATCATGCTGCATATACGCAGGAATCGTTAACCAAAGTGTCTGTTAACCAGTTGGTTAGCACTGGCATGTCTGCTGTGAAAATGTTGAATAAAGTTGGACTGAGACGTAAACCTTGAGGAAGTCCAGCTGGTAGCCTGTAGCGACTAGATTCGAATTCTCGTATTTTTACGTGGAATGTTCTGTCGTTAAGAACGGAATCAATCAGATTGATCAAATAAGGAAACTCAAGAGTAACAAAATACAAAAAATAAACACAAAATAACATGCATATCAAATTCAACATTTTATACGTTAAAAATTTACTATAAGGTAAATCTAGATAATAGAATTGAAATGAAAAGACTTGTATTTAAGACCTTTTTGTATACTTTTACAGACAGATGAAAGCGATGAAAACAAAAATTTAACAAGTAATTTTAGTAATTAATGAGTAATTTTTAATTAATTTAAAAAAAAACAATTTTCAACAAAGACGACATTGATTTATCTAGAAAGCGTATCACAAATGATATATAAAATAAGATAACTGATGTGAGCCTTTGAGCGATGGACGGAGGCTTATGAGAAGATTCGGGCATGAGATTTAACAGATTCCCTGTCCATGTATTACAAAGGATACATGACATATTTTTTACTTTGAAACATACCAATTTGTAGGTTTATTAAGGTTAATTAAGAGCTGCGTCGATTTAAAAAATGCTGCTAAAACTCCTTATAACTTTGCTCATATATAATACATGGAATTGGTATGGTTGGTACACGAATTGCTTCATGTATCATATGTGATATATTAGACAGGGGACCAGTTAAAAACGCTGGAGAAAATACAAGGAACTCCATCGAAATCTGTTTGAATTTTGATGTATTTCATTGATTTATGTTACGTTTCCGCTTCGCACATACGAATAAATTCTGTTAAGGAAGAAAGTCATATAATTTCTAGCTCGTCTACTACCAGGAGAATCTTCATCTTTTATCAATCTACTATCTTAATATTCTATTTGTTAATAAATACAGACTTAATTCAAGTCTACAAGAGATTTTGTTTGACTTTTTGAGCAATAACAAAATTAAGAAATCACATAAATGTTTGAAGAAATAAACATACGTTTCAGTCGACCAATATATTCTTGTTATTAATGTCTTTCCTGTTTCTCTCCCCATAAAACTTAAATAAGTCTACATTCCCATCGAAATCGTTAAAGAGATATAAATTACAGTTCAAACATGTCGTTCAATTCATTTATTGTCTTTAGGATCCTTCAAGTCACGTGGCCAAAATAATCTCGAGAGAGCAGTTTCCATTCCACCAAAAGCAACAAACAAATGCCTATTTCATTCATGTCCCCCAAATTAAACATTTAATTCTATCCTATTTTTCATTTAATTGTTTATTTTGGATATGTTTGTTTCAAACGACAATTGTCAACGCATCTAAATGAGATTTATTTGAAGCGGACGTCAAAGGAAAATAAAATAAAATATTTCGGAGCAAATCAGCATTTTGAAATGTTTTCGTATTTCATGCATAGGGTGCATAGTTTCGAGCGTTGACATAACGAAATAAAACAAAAACTTGAATGTTGAACCCTGACTAGGAGGTGAACGTCAATGAATATTCTTGGATCATCGGCCCTAATTCTGAGCATAATTCACAACCCACTGTTGTAGTGTTTGAAACCAAACAACTATTTCCCTGTCTTGCGTAACTAGGCAAATATTATGCGACCTTCGTTCAGCTGCACCATTTAACTGCTTCATGCTTTTAATTGACCAGAACCCTTGGATCTCTCCCCTAATTTTCTTGTACAAATGCATTTCAGTACATCGTTTTCAACACGCATTGTAGGAGGGAGAATGAATAACATTGACTTTAACGTTGCCAAGTTATAATAATATACGATAAAGGACTTCATTGATTCTGGCGCTAATAACGAAACATATTTGCAACAAGGACATGTTAATCTCAAGTCTAGACTATTGAAATAAAGTCCGGAATTTTCACGATTTGTTGCGGAGATAAATTCTGGGAACAATAGAAATAAATACTCACCTTGAACAAATACCAACGATGAATTGAAATCAAGGATAGCAACGACAGCTACCACAATTGCGACAAGGCCATTCATCTTCAATTAGTTCACAGGATCAGAATATTTTTCTCGTTCGCATTATTTCCGTTCGTCGTCCAACCGAATGAAAACACTACTCGCACTGAAACTGAGCCGAACGTCAGACAGGACAGTTGAGCTTATCACGAGGACGAAACTTTGGATAAAACACGCGAGTTGAATGATATCAATGTATCGTGTGTACTTGCCAAAAAAGAGAATAGAGTGCAATAATAACAAGAACAACAACAACAGGAACAATGATAGCACGGAAGTGATGAGAAGAGCAGCCCCAGTTTATGTGAAGCACACATTTAACCCTCGTACATTCAATCGACTTTTTATTCGTTCCGTTTTTTCATTTTCGTTTAACGCTGCTGTCGTCCTTTATGAGCTCCTTTTCGGTGGCACCCTCGGGAATTATAATGAAAATTTAAGCCATACACAGAAATCACTGACCATTTTAATCATACATGCATGAGGAGGACTATTATCCGTTCTACTCGAGGGTATTCGATATTGCTTTAATTGCCATCTATATATTTATTTCGGGTTTAAGAAGGACTAACAATTGTGATTTTATTGTTTATTCGTACACAGTTTATATTTAAATTAGGGAACTTTGCGTCTCAATTTCGATTCCTTGCCGAGCTGCTTATGAAAGGATAAATTTAGAAAGATTTCAACAACTTTGTATATGCGTATCAAGCATTTGATACCGGTTATAACAATTTAAATTTTTCCTTTTGTGACACACCTCTCTTTCTGTTTTATGATTCGTGTCTTATTCGCTATCGATTATGCTTATCCTTCTTCTTTAGAATTTCATTCAATTTTATTTCCTGACAAGTAGACCTATCATAAATTTCGTTTTGAATTATCGCTTATGAGCGCACAAGTAAATTTCGCACAAATTATATCACAGTTGAATTTTCCTTCACCCAAACGTTCACACTATTTCACAGGATTATCTTCGTGCTCCTCGATAAACTTTTTGACCGCATTGACTGAATTTCCCGAACATAAGGCATATGGCACTTCACACTTTTGACTTTTTCAAGTACGGAATACGACGCGACTGGCCGGGAAAAATATGTAACTGGGACTCGAGCAGTTGGGATAAAGGTTTATAACTTATATATGGGCGGTAACGTGATCAAGTCCTTTCAAGATTGATGGAAAACACGTCAAAAAACTATGAAAACCACACGCAAAAGGCCGCACTTTTGGAATTCCTTGTTTCGCAACTGCGCTCCCCCCAACTTTTTATCCTTGAATGTCGGAAAATCCTGTCACAATCTACTGCTGCCAAAATGGAAATCCACTGACGCACACACATTCACAGAAAAATCATTCTTTTGGTTATTCCTTTCTCTATTGTATTCACCGAAAATCCCATGAGCCACTTATAAATTTCCATCTTTTCCCAACCGCTGTTTGCTGATACTCATCGTTTTATATGCGCTACATTGTTTTTCAGTGCTTACACGGATTCTGAATTAGACACATTGGATGGAAATTGGGAAAACAAAATTAACACGTCTTAATAAAATAGCAATTGATAGACACAACAAAACCACCCGCACTTCTTCAATTTGCACAAATACCCTAAACGTGAATGTGTCCTGTATGAGAACAACTAGCAAGGAAATTATGAATAGTGTGCAGAGAGGAGGAAAACAACCACTCTCCGTCGGCCATATGTTCGGAAAATTGGAAAATAACATTCACATACATAGACGAAACACGGGGAATGTATGTTCACAATTATATTAGGGAATGAGATGTTGGATTTTCCTGGATTGCATTTCTGGAATGCATTTGGAAAATGGTTTTAGAATTTGATTGAGCGGATTGTTAATTTTATAATGCGAAATCAAGAAGAAAATTCAATTAGTTGAAATTTATTCTAGTGTATATATTCTATAGATTATTTAGTTCCAGCTTCTGCTATCGCGATATTAATATAACATTCTAGTGTGTTGGTTTGAATCTGAACTAAAGTTTCAGGATTTAAAGTATAGTCCGTTCTCACTCCAGCAATATTTACATCATGTGATGACCAAAGACCATGCATATAATCTATTTTTAAGATTGCTTAAACTATTTCTTTAGTGCAAGGAATTACTGGAAAGGCCATGTTTTAACTTTCAAGTGGGTCTGCTAACTAATAAGAACTTTCATAATAGATTTCTAGCTATAAATAGTGTTCAGATAAGAGGAACAACAGTCCTCAGTAAAAATCTTTGGGGAGGAATTGAAGACTTGATTTTTGATGTAACCGAATTTCAAGTTCTGCCTTTGGAAACTGAAGATGAATATTTCAAATAGCAGATAAAGACGAAATTACTGCTAAAAGACATTGCAAACACGATGAGTCGTTCAAACGCATAATTTTTGAGCGGTATCAATGGAGAATAAAAATTATAACAAATAAAAGCAAATTCATCCAGAAAACAAATGAGAAGTGCATAATTATTAACTCTATAGCGGAATTATTATGAATACGAGGTGTTTCAAAACTTTAGTAACACCGTGTCAAAATATTAAAACGACCTTGTGCCGATTTAGCGTGACCTATGTCTAATCGCAAATTCGTTTGTTGCCATATATACAAGGATTCAAATTCCACCGAATGTTTGACGGCTTGTCATGTACCATTATATACCAATATCTTATACCACCAATATTTTCTTTTCATTCATCATATTATTGTTTTTTTGGCTTCGTGACTTTGGTAGCTCTCTGTCTTTCTCTTTTAGCTCAAATTCTTCCAATAAACTTATTCTTGAAACCCACTGCTGCAAACATTTGGTTCTTCAGTATCTAGTGGAACCCTCCTTCACTCAGTCTTGTCTTTATTACTTTGATTGCGCTTCAGCACTGTGACATAGGACCTTTGGTTATTTTTAACAAAAGCCTTTTGTCACTATAAATTCAATTACAAATAAGAATTCACAAGGATTACACTTCATTTGGATTCGTTATACCGTTCTCTAGATTTTGACCAGTCTCCGTTTTTATATTTTGCGAAGTTTGAGAAAATATATTCCTGAGTTGAGCAGTAGACCTTCATCTTCGTAGCAGTTTTGCTATCTTTCATATCCTTTTATGTTCAATTTTATTGCTATCAATTGGTCCTAACTATCCCATTCATAAAATTTCATTGCATTTACATTTACACATTAAGGTCTATTGTTTTTCCATGAAATGTGTGAACGTCGCGCCTCTTCCTCGAACTTTTTCTATTTCCTCTTTAACCCTATTTATTACACACTAATCTTTTATACTATATGCTACTCCTATATATATTTATATACAATGGGTCCTAATCAAAAATATAGATTTCTTTAGATTGAGACGAAGCAAAAATAGTTTCCACTCCCAAGCCAATAAAACTAGCCGAAACCAACAAACGAAGGACAATGTATTTTCTTGTATGCTGAATAACATGCATCGCCCAATAGTTGTGTACATAAGAAGCACTGTATCCATGGAAACAACGGAATGAGGTAGCAGAACCTCAAATCTTTATCCCATACAAGCGTATCGACTGGGAAGCAGTTAGTGCTGCCTTGAGTGGGAAACTTGACGATATTTCAATCAGCAGATCGAAAAACTCACAACCACCGAAATCGAAGAGGGAATCGCTTGCTTAAATTCAACCCTTAATACGGTCATCTCAAAGATCTCCATAAAAAACTCCTCCTGGAAATATTGTTGCGCGTTGAGCAGGTGCGCGACCTGTTTGCTATTCGCAAATATTGCTAATAGTGAAATAAAACACTCGCGAACTATTTTAAAATTAATTCTTAAAATTTAATTAAGTTTCTTCTACACTTTATGATTAATTTACTAAAATCACTAATCACTTTAATGAATTAAATTATTTAATTAACACTTATTCAACATAATTAAACACTAATTCACTTATTTAACACTTTTCTCACTTTTCTTATTTAGAATTTTTCTGGCGCGCACTGTCGCGTACTCTCGCGTTTTTCATTCACAACTCCTTGTCTCGTCGCTCGCCGTAGTCGCTTATATACCACTACCAACCATCCCAGAACCTTCCATACAGATTGTTCTCGCGTGTACGCGTCGAGTCGCTTGCACCGGGATCTGTTGTACTTGATGCGCGTGACGTGTTTATGCTTGTGCACACGAGAACAATCGATGTGTTGGTAGCAGATAGTCGTAAACATGTTTACGACTTTTTATTTACGCCGACTACAGTTCGCGTGACCTGAACACGTCACACTATCCCCGCCTTAAATCTTTTTCGTCCCGAAAAAGTGTGACATTAACCATCTCCGCGTCTTCCTGCTGATAATATGGGGCAAGGCGGTCCAGATGCACAATTTTCATTTTTGCCCTAGGTTTCTGGTGTTCTTGTATCCGGTATACCACATCGTTGATCCGTTTGACGATTCTATAGGGTCCTTCCCAATTCGGCTGTAGCTTCGGAGATCTGCCTTTACGACGCCGGGGGTTATATAGCCAAACCAAGTCGTCCGTCTGGAAACCAGATGAGTTTGCCATTAAGTCATATCTGGTTTTCATGCGATCAGTGGCTGACTCTATTTGTTTCCGCACTAATTGGTGTATCTGACTCAGCCGTTGCCTTAAATCGCTTGTATACTCCGAAATAGGTTGGGGCTTCTCAGGGGGTGTCCCAAACTTCACATCAGCTGGTAGACGAATCATTTTTCCAAAGATGACTTTTGCGGGTGCTTCTCCAGTCGATGCATGTTCCGCAGTTCGGTATGCCATCAAAAATAATGGAATGCGTCGATCCCAATCTCTCTGGTTTTCATCCACCATCTTGGCCAAATGTTTATTAAGCGTGTCATTGAACCGTTCGACCATTCCATCGGACTGAGGGTGAAGTGGCGTTGTCCGTGTTTTCCGTATACCCAGCAGTTCACACATTTCAGCAAAAACTTGTGACTCGAAGTTTCTGCCTTGGTCTGAATGTAGTTCATGGGGTACGCCATATCTACTAACCCACTGAGAAACGATTTGTTCCGCTACAGTAGTTGCTTCCTGGTTAGGAATTGGGTAGACTTCTGGCCACTTGCTGAAGTAATCAGCTACAACTAGTAAATACCGATTTCCCCATTCGGACTCGGGAAAGGGTCCTGCGATGTCCACAGCTATTCTTTCGAATGGTACCCCGACGTTATAGGTCTGCATTCGTCCTCGCGTTCTTCGACTTGGGCCTTTGACGGAAGCACATATTGTGCATTTTCGACACCAGTCAAGAACATCCTCTCGAGCGTGGAGCCAATAGAACCTTTCCCGCACCTTTGCCAGGGTTTTGTTTACTCCAAGGTGACCTCCCGATGTGCCTTCATGCATCTCCTTCATTACTCCTTTGACCCGACTCTTGGGAAGAACAATTTGCTTCCTATGTGAAGTGCCATCTGCCGTTTCCCATTTCCGTTTCAAAACTCCATCTTCGACCTCAAGGGAGTTCCATTGAGCCCAATAACTTTTTAACACCGTGCCGCGTGCTGATATGTCCTTCCACTCAGGACGTCCAGTTGTCTCCTTCCATACCAACAATGGTCCAACATCATCATCTGCTAGCTGAGCGTCCCGCAGTGCGTGCTGCGTCCAACCCTCGTCGACTTCTGTTGTGACTACACGCAGATCCACGCCTTGTTCTTTTTCCTCAGACCGTCGGCAGTGTTTACAAGCTGCTGGACATGGGCGACGGGATAAAGCGTCGGCATTCCCATGCACTCCTCCTTTTCGATGGACGATTTCGTAATCATAGGACTGTAGCCTTTCTATCCATCTAGCAACTTGCCCTTCTGGGTTTTTGAAATGGAGCAGCCATCTCAGGGAAGCATGATCTGTGCGAAGAACGAATTTCTGTCCGTAAAGGTACTTGTGGAACTGCTTTGTTGCTTCAATTATAGCTAGTAGTTCTTTCCTGGTTACGCAGTAGTTCTTTTCACTCTTTGACAGAACTCGACTGTAGTATGAGATTACTCGCTCCTCACCGTCGATCTGCTGTGACAATACGGCCCCGATCCCGTTGTTACTCGCATCGGTATCAACCACGAACATTCTTCCAGGCTTGGGATATGCTAAAACCGGTGATTCACAGAGCTTATTCTTCAACGTCTCGAAGGCTTTTTCGCACTGTTCATTCCAAATAAAAGGCCGATTCTTTTCCGTGAGCTGATGGAGACACTTCGCTACTTTTGCAAAGTCTTTAACGAATCGGCGATAATAGGTCGCCAGTCCAAGGAAACTTCGAAGTTGTCGTTTGTTATTAGGTTTCGGCCAACTTCTCACAGCTTCTATTTTCTCAGGGTCCGTTTTCACACCTTTTGCTGATACAACATGTCCTAGGTACTTTACCTCAGATGCGAAAAGTGTACACTTCTGTGGACTCAGCTTCAAGTTGGCCCGTCGTAGCCTTGAGAACACCTCTTCCAAGTTGCGCACATGTTCGTCAAACGTCTTCCCTATGACAATGATGTCATCCAGATATACCAAGCATGTTTTCCAACTTAACCCGCGGAGTACACATTCCATGAGGCGTTCGAATGTTGCTGGAGCATTGCAAAGACCAAATGGCATCACTACAAATTGCCACAATCCAGTACCCACAGAGAATGCAGTCTTCTCTCTGTCTTTCTTGTCGATTTCAACCTGCCAGTATCCACTCTTTAAGTCGAGAGTAGAAAACCACTTCGAATCCGCCATTGTATCCATAATATCGTCGATGCGCGGAAGTGGGTAGCTGTCTTTCTTCGTGACATCGTTGAGCTGCCTGTAGTCGACACAAAACCTAATGCTTCCATCCTTTTTCTTTACCAGGACTACAGGCGATGCCCACGGGCTGATTGAAGGTTCGATGACTCCTTGTTTTTCCATGTCGGAGATCATTGTGCTTACTTCTCCCTGCTTGGCTAATGGAAGTCGTCTTGGTGCTTGTCGAATCGGCTTAGCGTTTTGTGTGTCAATGACGTGAGTCACCATACTTGTACGTCCTTGATCGTCGTCACCAGTTGAGAAAATGTCGCGGTATTTGTTCACCAATTCCGAGGCTTTCTTGAACTGCTCTGGTGATATCTTGGTTGGTTCCAATAAAGTCGACACTAACTCACGGGATTCCCCAGTATTTCGTTTCCTAGCTGGACATTGGCTATCTCCTACTTCCAAAGATGTTACAGTAGAGACCAGCTGACAGCTCCCAATAATGGTTCCAGCTTTGATGTGGGTAACTGAGTCCGAGGTATTAAGGACTCTAACCGGCACGCATCCACTCTTATTTGTTGTTACGAGTGTCCGTCCCAAAATTAAATTACGCAGTGCCGGTGTTTTTGTTGGCTCAATTAGGTAGGATCTATGGTCTCCAGGATCACCTTCAAATTTGGCCCATACAATGCTCTCGGAAGATTTCGGTATGTCAGTGTCGGCATTGACGACCACTTTCGGTGTTGGAATGTTGTCGTAATGACCCTCCATTAAGATCTCAACATTCCGCCATCTCAAGACCCGTCTGCCCAAATCCAACGTAAACCCGTGTGGTCTTAGGAAATCCATTCCCAGGATGAAGTCGTCCATTATATCAGCAACAAGAAACTCATGTTGAAACAGTATATCCCCTACTTGTACTTGGAGTTTGATCTCGCCGTATACGGGTGCTACTTCTCCCGTTGCTGTTCGTAGCAAAAGTGGTTTGCCTTTGGAGAGAACATGCCCGCTCACCAAATCTGGTCGCAATATTGACCTTGTTGCACCAGTATCAATTGTGAGGGTGCAATATTCACCGTCGACTTGTCCACGAACACATAAGTCTGCCTCTCCCCGATGTAGCCTAGATACGATGATGGTGGTTCTGGGGACTTTGATCCTCCTAGCCAACCTCTGCCCCGCGAAGTTGGCTCTTACGCGTTTCCCGACCCCTTGGATTGAGGGGCCTTATTGCCAGGCTCTGTTTTTGGCCTTGATCTCCTTCTAGCAGCACATGCCGGGCAGTAGCTTAATTTCCTTTGCTGCTTGCAGTTTCGTTGGAGATGACCTCGTTCACCACAATTCCAGCATATGGCCGCACCATTCACCTGCGCTTCTTTGCTGATGTCAACACGCTCACATAAACATTCTTCCGTTGTAACCTGTCGGATCCTGGCTGTGTTACGAGTTGTTGTTTTGGCAGCTTCAAAATTTAAACAGTATGCCAGGGCGTCCTTTACTGAACATTTTTCGGCTAGGCGGACAGCTTGTTGCATCTCCCTGTCCTGCAACGCGCTGATGAAAGCCTCCGTTGCTGCATCGTCCCGATGCTCTGGGTCGTATGCAGGGTAAGCCAAAAGTGCAAGCCTTTCAGTATCCTGAGCCAACTGCTGTAGAGTTTCACCTGGTTTCTGCATCCGGTTGCGCAGCTGCGACCTGTAGATCTGCTTCAGGTGATTATCTCCATACCTCATGTCCAGTGCGTTCATGATAGCGACGGAGCTTGACTGCAACTCGGCAGGGACAGTTTGGAGTATTTCCGCAGCTGGGCCTCTCAGAGCAAGAATTAAGGCTGTCGCTCGCTCCTGGTCATTCCAGTGATTTGCTTGAGCGGCAGCTTCAAACTGGGTTTTGTAAATGCTCCAAGCCATTTGTCCATCGAAAGTTGGCGCTTTTACACTCCTTGTTGAGATACTGGCTGTATTCGTTATCGGGCTTGGGTTACTCGCTATTAGACTTGGGTTACTCAATATCGGGATCGGGTTGCTCACTATCGGGGCCGGGCTACTCGCTATCGTTATTTTCCCTTGTTTTAAGTCTTCTTTTATTCTTTCAATCTCTTCCCGAACCGTCTCCACTTTGCTCATCCTTTCTTCCACTTTGTCCATCCTTTCTTGGAAACCTTCAATTTGATGGTTAAGCTTTCGGCTTAGTTCACCTAAATCAGCTCTTAATTCAGCTGATTGCTTGTTGAACGCTGTTGACTGCCGGTCGAGCTTCTCGTTTAACTCAGTTGACTGCCGGTCGAGCTTCTCATTTAAGTCAATTGACTGCCGGTCAAAGGACTCTGGATCCATTCCTTCCGCTACCAGCGCTTCGTTTAACCGGGTGATTAATCTAGCCTTGCTTCCTTCGGTGGAAATTTTCCGCTTTTCCAACTCCTCCTTTAGTTCCCGCAAAGTGAGAGCGTTGATTTTACGCGGCATTTTTCTTACAAGTTTACTTCAAATGTTCAAAAGTGTTCACTATAGTTCACGATTTTTTTTTTTTTTAAGTGTTTGAGTTATTTTTCACTTCACTATTGCACGAATAATCCCACTTCTGACACCAGTGTTGCGCGTAACGTGTTTATGCTTGTGCACACGAGAACAATCGATGTGTTGGTAGCAGATAGTCGTAAACATGTTTACGACTTTTTATTTACGCCGACTACAGTTCGCGTGACCTGAACACGTCACAATATCTTTATAGAGATTTAACACAGAACATGTTGATGCTTCATCGCACACGTGGTACCCTAAGAAAACTACTCTCAAGAATTTACCAGGAGTACCAGAGGGTTCACCTTCTTATACTCTCCCTTTATAGAATGATTTCGAGAAAAATAATTGATTTTGCCAATGAGAGACTCGAACAGACCCTTAAAAACATTAGACCCGGTGCCTGGATGTTTCCCCAAATAAACAACTGTAATCGTAAGCACCTGCCAGGTGTTCTCACTTATAACGGTTCCATGCTCATGGATGACAATGCCGTTGCTGAATCCATCGCAAATCATTTTGCGAAAATTCTTCAAGGGGAGAAGGCAAGTGAGAACTCTGGTTGGTTAAAAGAACTATATTAACGTTTGACAGTGACCACAAGAATCTGTGCTTGGCTAGATTTTCCGATTCGAATCCGTCGGACGGTCCTATTGGCCTGTACCTTGTTTATGAGCCCTGAGAGACTTAGGATGCTCGCACTTGAGCAAAAATCCACTGGGGCTGATGAAACTTCAAATTTTTTTATAAAAAAAACTTCCCCATACTTATTTTGTTCTTCTCGAAATCCTTTTAAACAATTTCTACTGTTTCTACAATTTCTAATTGCTACTTCCCTCAGCAATGGAAATGCGCCAAAATATTTATCATTCTGAAAGAGTCCAACAGTACTGACGCAGTCGATACTCGTCCGATATCTCTTCTTTCCAACGCAGGGACGTTACTGCCATCAAGGCTTCAAGGCATCACACAGTTCTCTGGAGAAACAGGAACTGTACCGGAAAGACAGTTTGGCTTCAACAAAGCTCACTCAACGGTAGACGCGTTAGTTATTTTTCAAGCCAGTATAAAAAGAAATTGGCGGGCCAGAAAGCCGTAGTCGCGTACCTATTGATGTAGAAAAAGCCTGTGATTCGGTCGATTCCCGGTGAGCGTTATAAAAATAGTAGGCAGTTTCATGAAGGGACGTGCTGCCTTTGCGGTGGCTGGTGGAGCTAGTTCCGAACCCTTTGGTATCGAGTCAGGAATCCCTCAGGGGTCTATTCTAGACCCTTTTCTCTTTAATATATTCACGTCTGATATTCCCGGTATCAGAGGTGAATTTAAACCTGGAATTGAGGGGAATCTCTTCGCTGACGACTTATTGGCGTGGTCATCTGAGCACAATCTCCGCTTTGCGCAAACGAGACTCCAAAGGTACCTGGACTCGTTAACTGCATACTATGGAAATTGGGGGATGAGGGTTAACGCTAGGAAAAGTGAGCTGATTGTGTTCAATGAACAACATCAAAAATATGGACGTCGCACGAGGAGCATCTGTGACACCAGAGTAAAGCTGAACGGGCAAGTGGTGCACTGCTCGAAGTAAACAAAGTATCTGGGGATGATTTTCGATACGAAAAACACTCTCAGTGCCCACGTAGACTCCGTTTGGAAGAAAACTATTTATGCATACCATCTTCTTATGCCTCTTTTCAGGAAACAGTCAGCGACCAAAAAGCGGGTTGAGATACATGCCTACAAGACACTGATCATGCCCATACTCATGTAATTGATTCTGATCTGGCAGGCAACAGCAGCGTACAAGTGGAGCAAGATAGGGTTATTGGAGCGGAAAATCCTTCGGGCTTGCATTGGCTTGTACAGGGAGGACGGACGGCCCTACCCCAACCGACTACTGTACCGAGATGCAGCGGTGAAACCGATCAATCTCTATGCTAAGAGGTTGATCGAGCGAGCGACCAAACGTATGGCGGAACACGAGACCGCCACAATTAGGAACGCGGCAGATAGTCGAACGTTGGAGGCAGCCAACGGTTTAGGAAAAGTAATTATATTTAATATTTTTAATAATAGTTACAAGCAAAAAATTGTGTAACTATAAATAACGAATCACTGTACATAAATTAATACCTCTTAAATACATTTAAAAAAAAAAGAAAAAAAAAAAAAATAACAGGTCACACTTAGGGTGTAAGTATTAGCATTAATAATTTTAAATTATAATATAAAGTTAGGGCTATTTAATACAATATCTGTTAGTTAGTGAGTTCTGGGCACAACCATTAGGCAAAGCCCGTCCCGTGCATCCTAGGGTGCAGGGCCCCGTGAAGATCTCAGTCAGGACCCTTAGCTTTCTTTTATTCATTTCGATGCACGCTCGAAACTTCTTCTCGTCATAAACGTCGACGAATAGCTTCGACATTCGAAGCCCTGGAAGTCCATTCCAGAGCCTATTGCATTCTCTATCCTCAGTTTCCTTTAGGGCCCTGTGAATGAAATTCATTTCAGTTGCGCTAAAGGATTCAGGACCGATGAATGCTGTCGATGCTCCTTTCTTCGCCAGTTGGTCTGCCTGCTCATTACCCTCGATACCTGCGTGCCCCGGCACCCGGCACTATTGTCCGCACTCAATTTGTTGAGTGTATTGCAACAATCTGGAACCATTTTCGATGTAATCACCGGGGATTCTAGTACTTTTAAGGCTGCTTGGCTATCAGATATTATAGCTACAGTTTTGCCTTTGTATCCTCTGTCTATGCTGAGTTGTGCGCTTACAGCGATGGCATAGACCTCAGCCAGAAAGATACTTGGCATACTTCCCATCGGTTGGTAGTACTTGGTGCAAGGCCCAAATACACCAATTTTTGTTCCCTCAGATGTCTTGGAGCCATCCGTATACCACCTGATTGCATTCCGTCTTATGAGGTGCATATTGGATTCAACGCTCCATTCCCTCTTGTCACTCAGCACTATACAAAAGTTGTTGTGAAAGCTGAATGCCAATGTCATGTGATCCGACGGTGCATATATGAATGGGGTCACCTCCACTAGTTTAGCTTGGTCCTTGTGGCCAATTCCAAGGCCGTTTTCTCTTCCTTCATTGTAGATGTCGCTGCTGTTTCTAAAACTAGATGAAGTGGCGATAGGTTTAAGATTTTCTGGAGAGCTGCCGTGGCACATTATGTGTCCTATGACACTTTATGGCTCCGAAGTCAGCGAATAAGGGTAGGATTAACCTCACTTTTCATCAGCGCCCTCTTTACCGCATGGCTGGTATTGTCAAAGGCTACCTCTTTATATTGTAAGGATTCTTTGATTCTGCGAGTCAATTCGTACAGTGCGGTGTCTGTTGATTTTCCCGCCCTGTATGCGTGTTGATTTAAATGATGTGGATATTTTATTAGGAAAGTTGTGCTTATATAATTATCTACCAATTTCTTCATCGTTTTGAAAATAAACGACGTTAACTAATTGGCCGGTACGCCTTTGTATTATTTTTATATCTGCCCACTTTGGGTATAAATACTGCTTGCCTCCATGGCTTTGGTATACATACCAATGCCAGGCTACTTCTAAAGAGGCGTATCAGGTGCGATATAAGCAGATTCTGTCCCTTCTGAATAAGGGCTGGATACACTTCATCTACTCCCGGTGATTTAAAAGGAAAGAGTTTAAAGCCAACCTTATACGTTTTTCCGTACAAATGGTCGCAACCTCCTTCCACTCCGAGCTGCTTGGTCTTCTTTCTTGTACCATCTCGTCAATCCCTTCATTTATTACAGAGCTTCCCGGGAAATGGGTTTCTATGAGCAGTAGATTGCGCTCTTTTTCATTTTCGTTCCAACTGCCGTCACTTTTCCTTAGTGCAATGTTAAAGTTATTTCCTTGCTTATCCATGGCTTTGTGTAGTCTAGCTGCCACAAGTGTTTCCTTAACATTCTCGAAAAAAGATCTGAAACTGTGACGTGGGACAAAGATAGTGGCAATGGGGATTGCATTGTAAGTTGCAGCTTTATTAGAGAAAATACATACGATTCGAATTATGATGATCATGATTGTTGGCGAGAATGAATAAATTAACTTTATTACGTGGATTGAATCAAAGATCATCTATAGGAACGGATGAATCGAAATAATTTTGAGTTACCTATCATTCTAATCTGAAATGTTACACACGCGGGAAGATCGAATCTCACATTGATTCTGAAACCAAAAACCATTTGCTAGGGCCGTTTGCTTTGTCCTGCGTCGGGAAATGTCTTACACCTACTGGATTCTCTGGCACTTCATTTATGATTATGGAAATCAGTTTGATACAGTTAACATAGTAATGAATCACAGATTTAAGATGGGCGCTATTTTGGTAAGATCCCCTGCGTTCCTTTTGCATTTATTTTTATCTCAGAAATTAATAGCGTTAGGGTGGACAGTCAGAACCAGCTAACCATTACGCTAACGTACCAGGATACAGGTTATCACGAGCATCGCGGTATTGATTAGGTATTAAGTTTGAATATTGGAAAGCACCAAGCGGTATCAACTAATACGTACAATGAGGCTCTCAATACTAACTTGGCCATCATCCTAGAAACCGAAGAGAACACCAACGAACTTTGAAGGATGTGAAAAAATAAGGCGTATAACAATTAAATTAATAGAACTAACACCACGCATAGGAAATTCTACGAGAACGTCCGAAGAATAACAAAAAGTAAATTCGATACTGAAACGCAAATTTTATGATGAAGAAATATAGTGTTGCTGACAACATACCGAGCAATATCACAAAGCGTATATAGTTTGAAACATGAATATCAGTCCTCATCTTAATTATGCCATGACGAGAATGGCAGTAACATCGCTGAAGAAACATGAAAGACGAGAGATTCGATATCAGTTTTCATCACCTATTAACGAACGGCCCTATTAACGAAAAAAGGATTAAACTCAAGAAAAAGTGACAACCTTAAGACTGGGAATTATAGAGATATAGGACTACTCTATCAAGTTTAATGTTTCACTAAGTTAATAGAATGCAAAGCCGTTCTTTATGCTGAAGACAGTATTGAGGAATAACAAAGTGTTTTAGAGCAGGAAGATCAGTTAAAGACAATCTGTTCTCTGTTAAGTAAGCGCTGGCAAAGTTCTAAAATAAATCAAACATTAATGACCACCAAATTTTCCAGGAAACCATTCCTAACACATTATCCTTGAATGTTTTCCCAACTATGTTTGAGTCACGTTACCCAGCAAACCTACTCCGTCTGGCCAAAATGACATTGTCGTCAACATGCCTTTAACACATTCGAAATACGGATCCTAAAACGACCAGAGGAGCAATATACATAGGAAATCAACGTAAAAAATGTACAACCAATATTTTAACGCTTCGGGAGCTGCAATAGGTATCCCATGTACAACGCAAAAATCAGGAGCAATAGGTAGGAAGGTATTCAAATTTGGAACGACGGACGATGATTAGTAGACTTGTTAATGAAATTGGAGGATGTCATCGATGGGCTGGAACTTTTGTAGATGTAACTCACGGGAGGCCAAGGAGAGCGGCTATAGCACTAGGAGGAAGTAGCATTCAACACGTTGTGACTTCCCTTATAATGCGCATTACCAGACGACAATGGACGGGACAATAGTGGGGTTTTCTCAACTAAATAGTGAGCATGCATGACTCTCAAAGTTGAATGAAAGTTAAATTCCTACTTGAAACGGCAACAGCATTAACGGATCTACACTTTTGATTTTTTTCAGACTTCTGACTTGTAAAGTGTTATATTATTTTAATTTTCTTGAGGACAAACCTTCGCACTCAAAGGAAAATTAAAAGCATTTTATACTTTATATCACAATGCGTTACTTAGCAAAAGGAACTATCGGATAACAGATAATAATTTTTCAGCGTTCAGCAGTTCGCCCAGCAGAAATACATGCGTGGCAAACGTATTGATAATGAAAGGATTGTTTAAAAAAATATAAAATATTTGATTAGGACATAGTCTCGCAATAACTCAGTACGCTTTGTCCATCTTTTTGTGAACTGGGATTCTCTAAGAGGAAAATACTTTGTCATGACTATCCCAAAACACCTCAATAGCTGTTATCACTTCGCTATAACCCTCAAATTCCATTCCTTGAAGACCTTTCATGAGCCAAGAAAAGAGGTAGAAGACACTGGCCACTAGATCTGCTGAATAAGGTAGGTATTCACGCTGTTCGAGTCACGTTTCTGTAACGACCATCATCGCAATCGCAGAGTTGTGAGTCGCTGTGTTGTTCATGGGAAACAGCACTCTATTTCGCGGTTTACTTCCTTTATCGTTAAATGGCCCTTCTTATTTAGTCTCATAGTGAGAGTTTATAATATTGTCCGCCTTTTCTAAACATTCCACCGTAATTATTCCTTCAGGGTCCCAAAATAACGCACTAATTTTTCTCGCAGTTCTTGATACTTTTAAATCCTCCGTTGTCGGTGAACATACTCGCTTGGAAGTCATCAAATTTTATTGGATTTCAGGATCAGAATGGTGGATCCAAATATCTTACATGGCCACAAAAAAATTCACCTGATCTGCTTGGAATTTTTCGACATCAGGCCCTACAATTTCAGTCAGCTTTTCGTTTTGCTCGTCGCCTGAGATTATTATTGGAATCTTCCAAGCAGACTATTTTTAATTGCATTTTTTCTCAAGATTCTTTGAACGGGGCCATATGAGATGCCAGGGACCCAAAATATATGCGTAATGACCACTTTTCAATCTGCCCGTACAAAACTTTCGACTTTAGACACGTTGACTTGTTTTCACCTTGTATTCAAATTAATATACCTTTCGGAAAACTTGGGTAAGTGTGCAATAGGTCTTATTAACCGATTATCATTAATTTTTAAACAGTCCTTGAGCACTTTCGAAATATTTGACAAAGATTACAAGTGTTCAAGCTTAAAACACGATCCCAAGTATGCTGCCCTTGGACGCTTTGGTGTATAGACGTGACGAGATTGAGTAGTAATTATCTAATTAAATCTATTAAATGTGTCTCCAATCAATATCAGATCTAATCAGTTCTGTTTATAAAAATTACAAATTAAATCAAATCATATGAAATATTTGTAGAAATCTTAGCTTGAACATCCGATACCAATTCTTGTTTAATTATTTCATTATTTTCATTGGCCATTAGCGCACGAATGACTAAAATCTTACACATCTGGAGTTCATTTGTAACCTGAAACAAATGTTTTTGTAATGTATTTTGAGTAGTTTTTTGACTTCTACTGGGAGCCGCCAGTAGCTTAAACAACTGGAGAAAATAATGTTCACACTTTCGCTTTAAATGTACAATTAAAAAATACAACCATTCGCAAAATGGTCGCATTTAGCAGAATGCAATAAAGTAAAACTTCGTTATACCGATCTCCCGCTTATAGCGCTCATATTTGTTCGCCCCTGTCCAAATGTGGCTTTTTCTGTTGAAAATAATCTCGTTATAAAGCCGCGGTTTCCCGGATATACCGCTTTGATTGAAGCATATAACACAGATTTCTTAACAACGTGTCGGCTTTTCAGAACAGGCGACAGGTATTTTTATGCTCAAATGAAATTGAATTTGTGTAAACAAAATTCGTTGTAGCGCAATATGGAATCAAATGGACGCAAAAATTAGTTTTCAATGGTTGTCAAACTCTCATAATACCTTAAAACGTTCATTGTTCGTTGCATTTCCACTCTCCCGTACAGATTTTTTTTTATAAATTTTGTTTACAAATCGAGATGTCGAGCTTGAATAAATTTCTTTTGGTTTGAAATGGTACAGGAATGGCTGAAAATGGTATAGGAGGAAATGTAAAGTACCAGGCAAGTTGAATGAGGGCAGATTAGATTTTCTGGGGTCACAATAAACACACGAGTGGATTTTCTTCTCAGTATTTTTTTGTTCTTCATTCTGTCGCAATTTTTTCCTGTGCAAATGTCGCGTAAATCATTTGCTCTGAAGGAAAAGCGTCTCTTGATAAGAGAATTCGATCAATCTTCGTTGAGTCAAAAAGCCTTCATTCAACAAGTCAACATTGCGAACAATTCTAAAAAAGAGCTGAAAAATGTTCGACCTATGAAGGCTGTTGTGGTTAATAAATTAAAAGTGGAATTTGAGATTAACAAAAGATATGTTTATTGATTAAGAAATGATATAAAATATATAACAAAATAATACAAATGATAAGTTTGATTGATTGTCTCTGATTGCACTCAATATATGGCTATCGCTTTGACTCGGTTTCGAAGCTATACACGAACTGAACAAGAATATTAGAAAAAGGGCAAAAATTGAGGAGTCTTAATTCTCACTCAAATCACAAGTTCATTAGGTTCTCACAGACCAACTCACACCACGGTGTTTTGTTTACACCAAATGGTCACAAAAATATACTCGACTGTGTACTGCATGTGAAAATATTTCCAACAAAAGCAACAAACGTAAAAAAACGTTCCGGAAAATATGAAGAAATCGAAATCATCCTTAAAAATTGGTTTATAAAAGCCAGAAACGCCCAGGTACCGGTAAGTGATCCGAATCTGCAGGAAAAGGCTCGACAAGTTGCTGCCTCTTTGAAGATCAAAAATTTTTCTGCTTCAACTGGGTTGGCTTGACCGATTTAAAACCAGGCACTCGATTGTGTACATGCAAATCAGTGGTGAGTCAAATTCCGTTAACCCTCATGTAACGACCAATTGGAAAAATTGTCTTTCGACCCTCACCTCCGACTATCAATGGCCGGATATTTACAATGCGGATGAGTTTGGACTTTTTTATTTTATTGGTGTTAAAAGAAAAAAAGTGTCATGCTAGAAAGTTAAGCAATAGAACGATTAACAGTTCTTATTTGCACAAATATGATTGGTACGGACAAGAAAGTCACTGGTAATCGGAAAATATGTGAAGCCTCGTTGCATTAAACATATTAAAAGTCTTCCTTGTCTTCACAATATCGAGCGTGGATGACTGGTGAAAGAATTGCGCAATGGCTTCTTGATTGGGACAATGAATTGGAAGGTCGAAAAATGCTTTTGCTTGTCGACAATTGTGCTGCCCATCCAAAACAACAAAATCTAGAAAACATTAAATTGGGATGATTTTGCCACCCAACACAACAAGTGAGCTTCAACCTCTCGACCAAGGTATCATAAAAGATTTGAAGCAAGGATACAGAGGATACAGAGCAATATTTATCGACGAGGGACAGTTCCAATTTACCTAAAATATCAATTTTGGATGCTATGCACAAGAAGAACCAACTGAGTCATGTATCACAGCCCAGCGGAAAATAGCTGAGGTACTCGATGCAATAAAGACACAACGTACATCTTTCGCATGTACTAAGGAGGTTCAGGAAAATATATTCCAAATCATTTGGAAAACGAATTTTTGGAACGTTACTTATGTTCCAAGTTCCAACGTAACGAGTACATATATATTGATAATTCCATGAATATAGTTTATTCCTGATTCAGCAAGTTTTTTTCATTCTTTCCATTCATTTTTTTAATAAACTTTTAAGCAATTGTAATGCATATGACAATATTGACGCAAGCGCTTATAAAGCTCTTTTGTTTCGGCCCCTCGAAGCGCGTTATAACGAAGTTTTACTATCTGCTAAACATTCCACCCGGAAAACTCGTCTACGTATCCATATTTAATAGATATGCAATTCGGTTAGGAGATTTACTATGCCGTAAATCTTTGAAAAGATGCCTCTTTACATCATCTGACATATTGATAGTGATTGAAGCTAGTCAACCTGCACTACAAAAACGTTTACAACATTACTATCAATTTTCAATACATGCGAATTCGATGACGTCAAAGCAACTTTATCAATCGTAAAATGAAACTATTCGCGATTCATATCACGTTGATTTTGTGTCAAAAATTATCATCAATTTGATCCTTAAATTATAGGATCATGATCAATGAGCATGTGGCACCAAAAATCAATCGCCTTAAATTTGAGTTGATTTTCGATCGGAATTTTATAAAAACTCATCTTTAAAGCTTATAAAATCATGGATACACTAGAAATAATATTTTTTTAAAAAAAGGAGAAACAAAATTGCAAATACCTTTCTACAAACGCATAAAAGACTTTCATAACGACTAGCTTCCATTGTGTTAAAAGCGATACTTCGATATCGAAAAAATGTTAGTTAGCTTCATAATTTTTGAGGTTAAGTTTTTCAAATGTTGATTGTGGGTACCATCGTTGCCATCATCTGAAACAATTGAATAGACGCGATATCATAGGGTTCACTTCACTTGGTCAAAATTTAAATGTCATTTTTTCTGTAAGTTCAACTGATGCTTGTATGTTTTATTTATAATTGTATGATGTTAAATTAGAAAATAAAGTAGTGAACAGTTAAGGTTTAAGACCTATACTGAATTTCATTCTCTCATAAAAATTGAAAGAAATATTCAGGGAAAGCAATCAACAAAATAATGGTTATCAATGCCAAGCAAATGGCTCTCGAATTCTCATTGAAATTAAATTTATTGTAAAAATCAATTTACACTGAATATCTATACAATTCCAGCTTAAATAAACAAATATAAAACAGATTTTATAACTACATTTTATTCCTAGTAAACATTAAGTTTCATTAAATTTAGATGGCGAGTCACAAACACTATATAAAATCGAAGTCCATTCGATTTTCTTGGACACTTACTCACCTAGCGACAATTAATTCGCATCAATTGCTCGGTTCCTCATCATTGCTCACATGTCCACTCGCTTTAATATACACATTATTTTCCCTAATATCATCTGAACTAAGATATGTTCGTTTCTCGCCGTTACAGGCATTGCTAATTTTTAAACTTTTCATTAGAATTTCTTCTTCATCCGAACTAACATCGGATTGTTGTCGTGGCGATAATCTGCACCCACGCATTATATAATTTTGTAATTTACCAACCGAGGCGAGAATAAATCCTAAAAATGGTGGCGATGGTTTTAACGGACGCGACAGATATTCCGGATGATATTGCGTAGCTACATAATACGGATGATCTTTCAGTTCCATTATTTCCATACGTGTTTGTTCGGCATCGTATCCTACAAATCGTAATCCGTTCTTCTCAAATTGCTCCACGTATTTAGGATTAATTTCATAACGATGTCGATGTCTTTCGCGAATTTGTTCTGGATTACCATACAGCTCCTTAATTATACTATGTTCTGGAGAAAATACTGTAGTCCGCTGCCCTAACCGCATTGTTCCACCCATTTGTCCCGGATGATGTTCAGGCATGTCAATCACTATCGGATGAGGAGTGTTTGGATCAACTTCAGTCGAATTCGCGTCTTTCAGATCGAGAACATTCCTAGCAAATTCAATGGCAGCCGCTTGAAGACCTAAACAAATACCTAAAAACGGCTTTCGCTTTTCTCTACACCAGTTGCACGCCACTATTTTCCCTTCCATTCCCCGCGAACCAAATCCTCCAGGTACCAGAACGCCATCACTCGTACACAGCTTTTGCCACGCTTCGTGGTAAAGGGATGGCGATTTTTCACGAGTTTGTTGTTCCAAATGACATGCTTCAATATACTTTAAATTTAATTTGTATCCAGCAGCTATGCACGCATGCTGCAATGATTTCGAGATCGATGTATACGCGTCTTCGAGTTTTGTGTATTTGCCGACTAAAGCTATATTTACACCCTTGTGTAGTGTATCAGATCTACGAGCAAGATCTTTCCATTTTTGAAGACATCTGACGTGAAGAAACAATAATACGTTAATAATAATTAACTAGCAAACAGTCTTAGCCCCATACTCACTTCTCTCTTCGTTCCATTGGAATATTAAGTTGCAGCCTTTGATTAAGAAATTCAATGACATTATGGGATTCCATTAGCAGTGGCACATGATAAATGGAACTCAAATCATGTATACAAATCACCTGGTCCGGTCCTACATGACAAAAGTTACTAATTTTCTCCTTGACTTCCTGTCCAATGGGTTTTTCCGATCGGCAAACTATCAGATCCGGTGCTAAACCTAGTCCACGCAATTCACGTACAGAACTCTGTGTGGGTTTAGTTTTTGGCTCGCCCGTCGATCGGGGCATTGGCACTAGGGAGACATGTGCAACACAGAAATTCTCACGTTTAACGCGAAATTGGAATTGACGAAACGCCTCTACAAATGGCATTCCTTCAATGTCACCAATTGTTCCACCCAGCTCAATAATACACACTTGCGGTCGAGATAATCCGCGAACGGGCCGTTGTGCAACCCGTTCAACCCATTCTTGGATGGCGTCTGTGATATGTGGAACGACTGAAAGACGAGATGTGTTAGATAAACAAAATTTAAATTGAATTTTAGGGATAATATTTACCTTGAACTGTTTTGCCTAAATATTCTCCTGCGCGTTCCTTTTCAATTACTAATTTATAAATTTTTCCTGTAGTTATGTTGTTATCACTATGCAATGTAATGTCTAGAAATCTTTCATAGTTTCCTAAATCTAAATCTACTTCGCCGCCATCGTCCAGAACATATACTTCACCTGGAATGAAATTTATTTTTCAAAGATTAATCAACACAAATACTGGGAAACAAAATCGTTTAGTTGTTTGCCAAATTCGATTTAAAATCAAAGCAAAATTGATGGCGAATTTGATTTAATAACCAGTAGCAGAATGTTATTGATCAGGATGCATTTGTAATCCGTTTGAAGCCACGTACTTTGCTGGGTTGTAGAGAAAATGGCAATTCCTAATTGGAAGACGCGATCAATGATCCGAGACTGGTTAGACGTCATAAACGGGGGGCCTAAACCTTAAGAGATGTGACAGGCCACCACGAGGGCAACTCACTAGAGCGTTTAGATTGTGTTTATTTTGATTTGGGATGGTTCCATCCTTTGGCCAGTCAATATTATACAAAAATTCTGCCAAGAGTTGTTAAAGAATCCGATTTTGAGGTACTTAAGATGAATTAACTGCGTTCATAATTGGTGTGTTTCAGTTAGTTTGTGGCTGATATCAAAGTTTTATCGAAGTTAACATTGAATTACAGTGTAGGTACCTGCTCAACTTTTAAACATTACGGTGCAAAAAGAGAAGATTCATGAATATTCATATGATTTTTCAGATTCGTTATGGGAGGACGAATGATGCAAACTTTTGACGCAACAAACACAAAACAGCTACGAAAATCATACAGCACTCATTGTCTGATTTTTATCGAAAATTAATTAAACATTATGGTAGGGATTCCCTTAGATGAATGGAAAGGCCTGACTACAGTATTCCAAAAATAATCTTTGCAGTAATATTAGCAAGGGGTCGCAGCACCAAATATTAATTAATATTCTTATTATGACGCATCTGAATCCCCCATTATTTTATCATCATCATCTTCATGACATTTAGCTTGTTCAACCATATTTCTAAGTTATGGTGCAGCCTCCCTTACATACTGACTCCTCATTGCTTTGCAAGTCTGCCTGTTTTCAGATATTCTCGTCATAGCTTTTTTTATGTCTTGGTCCCATCGAATCTTTGAGCGTCCTCTTGGGTACCACTGCGTTATACTTGTGGTCCAGCTGTCGTCCGGCATTCTCGCCAAGTGACCTGCCCATCGCCATTTCAAGGATTTTGCTCTAGGAACTACGTGTTACTTGGGCCCTTTCTCGTATCCATGATAGTCCATTGCGATCCTTTCGTGTAATAACCAGTATCTATCTTTCCATGGCTCTTTGAACAACCTAGAGTTTCCTTGTTTTTGCTGTTGTTAGCACCCATGTTTCATTACCGTTTCATTTCCATATTATGGCTGGCGAGGGTAGTTCAGAGAGGGTTCCACATAAATCCTGTGTTCGATACCTCGGTGTTCATCTCGACCAATACCTACTATACAGATGTCAAAATGATGCTGACTAAAGCACAAAAAGCACTCATGGCCCTTCGTCGACTCTTTCATTCTAAACACATTCTTCACAAGGTCAAAATTATCTGTTACAAGACCCTGGATAGACCAATTTTGACATATGGATGTCAGATCTGATACAATCAGAGTCCTTGTATGAAAGTGGAAAGATTAAGATTTTTCGAAAGGAAATGTTTTCGTGCATGTACTGGTTTATACAGGAAGCCTGAGACGGGTTGGAAACACCATGTATCGAATAGGAAGATTTATCAAACTGCTAAAATTACGAGAGTCAACATCTTCATATTGAGACTTCTTCGCAATCATATCGCAAGATCTGTAGCTGTGAGTAAAAATCCCTGGATTTCACAGCCATTCCATCCTACAGATGAGTATATTGCAACTTGCCTTGTTACTGGCTTGTTTCCTCCAGAAGCATTCATGTATTGAGACATGAATCGATATATCTTTGATTCCGACGGCGTCTCAATTATATATCAAGTATATAGACGGACCATCGATAAAAAGATAAATTATCCTCCGAATTTGAGTACACGCGACCAGCGATTCCAATGGAGTTACTCATTTGCTGAATTCGTTGAGACTGGTCGGGCTGAGATGGAGCAGGCTACGTTTTGTTGCCTGAATGCCAATGCTTAATTATTGATGTTTTTATATTTTGTTTATGTACTTTTTGGTTTTTGAGTTTCAGCTCGTGGTAGCTACATTTAGTGTTGTTGTTGTGTTAAACATTAGGCATAGCTTTCAATATTTAGGAATATTGAAATATTGCTAGCATTAAACCAGTATAAAATAAATGTTTTGATTAGAATTAGGTTATAATATATTAGTCCTAGGATAAAAGTAAACGTAAATAAAAAAAAAATTCTCTTGGCTGATGGCTATCAGGCCTATGTCATCTGCGAATCTCTAGTGGTTGAGGTGCTCACCATCGATGTTCAATCTTTTATTCTCCCAATGTAGAGTTCGGGCACTTGCGTTTGTAAAGCAATGGTTTATAGAAGACATTATATTTTTATGTAGGACAAAGGATCGACTAAAGTTGTCTGTCAAGAGAAGACTGAAATAATATATTTTAAGATACACGTCCAAAAGAAAATCAGCTTGGAGAAAATTTTGACAACACAATCTGCACAATCGACTTGTCTATAAGGAAGGAACTGAGCATGCTCATGTCTAGATATAGCATACCTTAGAAGCAGCAACGAATTAAGTGTTCTTGCGGGCTTTTGACTTTGAGCGCTGAACAATGCAGTTTAAGATCTAATTGCGACTGAAGATGGAACTTGTGTTTCTTACTTTAAGCCCGAATCCAAAAAGGACTCTATCCAATATCAAAGAAAGGCACAGTTCGGAAGGAGTTTGTGATGTTCCCGACGGCTGGAAAACTCCTCTGCACACTTTTCTGTGATACAAAGGCATTCCCTTGAATTGACTTAAAAGCAAAGGATTCCGCTGCTTCATGGATCATGCCTGTTTGGCTGGATCTTCTACGAGAAGAGAAGAAAATGCGGGGAAATTTGAATGAACTTTCTTTTAAACAACAGCCTGTGGGGAAGGCACAAGGTTTGCGTTGGCTCCTGTACGAATAGTGGCCTTCCAAATAATGGAACGTCCTCCCTATAGCCCTCGCTTTGCCACATTTGAGTAGTAGCTGTTACCGAGGAAACGAATAAAATATCATTGCGGAAAAATTTCTCATTGATGAAAAGGTGAAAAGCCAAATTGCAGCTTATTTCGGCGACAAAAACATACGTTTTTGTCCGCGGAACATTCCGTCGTTAATCATTGCTTTCTTTGTTTCCTCCACGGTCGCGTTTCGGCAGTGCGCCAAATCAGAAAGTGACGGAGAAGGACGGAATGTTGGGCAAAAAAAAATAATAATTACATCCCGGCCGGAGGAAAACATTTCAGCGAAACATTATTATTTTCTTTTTGATTATAAGGTATTAGGTATTGGAGGTAAAGAACGGAAAAATCATGTTGAGTGCATTTTTGCTTGCCTTTTCAGATCAATCCGCGCAATCCTTGAATCCCGATCGTAGCATTTTTGAACCTATACTTTGGATTTTCCTCGTCCAAGGTGTAAATAAAATCTTTTTAGGTTCATTTCATACTTTTTGACAAGGATATTTCAAGAGTAAATAAGCGTCAAAATATATACATTGTTTTTTTAATGTTATCATATTGAGCTTGAAGCTCCAATTCTATGTTATTGTTCTATTCTATCCTATTCTATTCTATCAAAAAACAAAGTAGAAAGAAACGGACGAGGTCTTAATTTTTATGCTGAAATAACAAGAAGACATGAGAATCGTCGCAGAAAATTATACTCATAATCGAAACAAAGTAAAAAGCAACATTCCACTAGGCATTAATACATAGCAATAAGCAATATAAACAGTAAATGTACAAAACACTTAAATCTGCAGACCGCTCAGCCAAATCTAAGGATACAAAGTAGTTATGTTTCTCAAACCAGTGTTTTTTCAAGACGCAGGTCATCATGCATAAACATTAAAGTGCCGATCCGATCTGCTGTCCCAGCAGATCTGCATCCGACAGATTCACTCTTTCAATCAACCAACCCAATTTGTTTGCTTATGAATCGATATGGCTTTTAACATTGTTAAACAATAAACCCCCAACTAAGTAATATGTTTCTTTTTTTGCTTCTAAGACCTCAGATAGGACCCTATGTTTCGTGCACATTCTTCTGTTCTATATTCAAAGCAATCAAACAAATAAATCCAACGACTTCAGAATTTTTCTTTGGGATTCAAAAACAAAAATTCACACGTTCAATAATATCAATGTTAATAAAGTGAACATCTGAGATTTTATTTTAACGTCCTATTTGCTTTTTGTTTACATCATTCAATTGTAAATAAACAAATAAACATTCTCATTTGATAATTCTAGTATAAATAATATCGATCTCAAGCTTAGCTGATTTTAATATCACTTGCAAAATATCATTGGTGGGCAAAAACTAATCTAATGGCATCTAATAATAAAAGTCAATGAACAGAATGTGTCCTAAAAGTAGCCGACCTGCGTTAAAAATTCCGTGTCAGAACGTTCTTGCATCCTGGTTGGGGTAGGAGCATGTCAAGGGACTCCAACATACTCCCCCTTTACAGTAATTACCAACCACATAACATAGATAGTATATATATTTTTATTTTTGTTAGTTTGAATGCCATAAAGCAAATTTGCAATAACTTTTTTAACAAGTTTTTCAAATTTCGCCGAAACCTACTTGAGGAATTTTATCCAATGACTTAAGAAGATTGTCAAAAGATATTTGACTAATCGGAAAAGCCCTTGGCGCCTACATCAAGACTAGAGAAATATTTAGGTAACTAAAGAAAACTAAAGAATCGTACAGCTCCTGGGACCGATGGAGTTCATAATTTTGTGATGGAAATTCTGCCAAAGAAAGGGATTCTTCTCACTTGCTTCTTATTTAATGCGTGCCTCAAACTATCTTATTTTCCACTCGCCTGGAAACAAGCTGTTGTAGTACCACTTCTTAAGCCTGGGAAGGATCCACAAGAGCCAGATAGCTACAGGCCAATAAGCCTATTGCCAGCTTTTGGTAAACTCTTCGAAAAGTTAATCCTCAAAAGACTAACAGACTTTGTGCAAAATGCCAACATACTTCCTTACTTTCAGTTTGGTTTCAGACACGGTTATTTAACGGAGCACCAGGTGTATCGCGTCTCAAAGGACATTAAGACAGCTCTAATAGGGTAACAACCAGTTGGAATCGTCACCATTGATATTGCGAAAGCATTCGATAGTCTGGCGGAAGGGTTTACTTTATAAGCTCCGAGAGTACGAAACTCCAACATACTTACGTAATTTGATAGCTTCCTACCTCAAAGATAGATCATTTAATGAAAAGATTCGAGATGGCACGTTTACTGTCAGAAGTATCCCTGCTGGTGTTCCCTAAGGCTCCTGTCTGAGCCCTACCTTTTTCAACATCTATACCTACGGTCTCCCTACAAGCGAGCACTGTCAAATTGCTGCCTATTCGGACGATACCTGCTTTTATACTTCAGGAACTCACCCAAGTACCATAACAGTTAGGATCACTAGGCGTGCAGTTTTTGTTTTCAAAAGACTAAAGCAAATTATAATTTTTGATCTTTAATCCTTTGCGGTCGATGCGAGGCCGACGCGATTTTTACGAATGTTTTGAGCGCCTTATAGGTACAAGAAAATAATCTTACGCATAACATTTTCTACAAGAACGTTATATTTTGAAAATTTATCTATATTTACTTTTTTTTGGGTAGGGAGGTGAAGGCTATTTACGCCCTGAGTGTCGGACTCCCAGTGGACCTACTGGACTACCGACTAAACACCTCCCCTGTCAACCGGAGCGCCTAGTCTGGGACCGTTTGACGCATTACTTCGGGCTAGGCCTCCCAATTTTACGCCTTTTGGCGCATTCGGGTTACAGGGATTCCTTCTCCAGTTGAATGGAAAAGAGGAGGAGGATTGCTAGAGAAGGAAACCCTCCACCCTCGACGCCTCCAGCCGATCAAGTATGCCTTTTTTCGTTATTAAGATTATCCGAACGTAATGTGCCACGTGATTCCATTTGTCAAATGATTTCAGCATCTCTTCGACTAGGCTATCTGGGTGGAGCTATCCCACTTTTTCGGCAAGATCACCGCGCTCTTTGTCCCACCTTCTGCATGAAAAGAAAGTATGACAGGCGTCATCTTTCACACCAATGCAGAATATGCAATCTGCAGACCGTGACTTACCTATCTTGTGCAGGTAAGACTGAAAACAACCGTGTCCACTCAGTAGCTGGGTCAGGTAGAAATCAGTCTCACCATGCGTTCGACTGAGCCACGATCTCAAGTATTTGATGAGCCGAGCGGTCCATCTTCCGTTAAGCTCACGTTCCCATGATTGTTGCCATTCGTCGAGAGTGCATCGTCTTTCATCACGAGCAACTTTTTCTTTATTACTACTCGTGCCTTCGGAGGTATATGTACACCTTTAAGTATACAATTTCGTAAACCTTATTTCTGTTTTTTTTTTTTTTTTCAGAAGTTTTTGGTAGATCAATTTTTCCATTTTCACTTACAACTTATAAGTGATTTATACCCTTGCTAAGCTAACTCAGCGAAGACTCATGGGTGCGAAAGTTCTGATCAAATGTTTCGAGTACCTCGATAGTGAATTTAATATTTATAAAGAATTGTGGAAAGAGCTCAAGCTGGTTTCGAACACGCGTCCCTGCCGCTTCTCATCAGGTGCCAACTCTTCTCTTATTACGATGCAATGAATCCAGTTCTTTTTTAGTTTCTCCACGAGCCATTTTTCATTAGTTTTTTCTTGAATTTTCTTAAATCAACGCATTCTGTGTAGGCTGGGGCAAAATCTCTGCTATTTCATGCTGTTTCAGCGATAAGGAGTGGTGGATAGTCACAGTTTCTTGGAAGCTTGGAAACCTTGGAATGGTATTTATTGTTGCTGTTTATGTTGAACAAGGTTTTGCATTTTGTAGGTTTAATACTACTGTTTGAAACTATTTCTTGGATGCAGTGTTGTCTGTAAAAATAATGATGTTTCACGCGTTATGAGCTTTATGTTCTGTGATGGTTAGATTTTTTAAGAATTCAGAATTATTACAAATGCATGACAAATGCCACGCATTATGCACATTTGATTTACATCGCGGTTGTGTTACATTAAGGAATCGACAGAGGATCTTAATAAACATGATCATTAAAAAACATTTTATATGAGATGCATTCATTGGATTTATTTTATGATTTTATGGTTTTCTTTGCTAAATATACATAGGATTTTTTCGTAGATAAACGGAAAAGTTGCAATCGCAAAAAGATGCGACAATTTTTTTTCAGTGGGCGCAGACATACTTGCTTTAATCTTGCACTTTCCATACCATTTTCACGCTTCCCGAATAAAACAAAAAATTTACTTTCAATTCACCGTACTATCGTAAAAATAAAAAGTTTATACGACATAATTATCGTTAACAAATAGTACGGCATTCAACATTAAGGTGTCTAGCAGATAAGTATGCCATAAAATAGGTTTGGCAAGTGTTCAAAAGCATATTTTGAACTTCCTTGTTGATGTTCAGTAAAAGCTGTGCATGTTAGACGTGTATGTAACTAATTCATAAATTATTACGACAGCAATTTAAAAACGAAATAAAATGTAATTTGACTACGAATTATCCATACATAAATGAATGTGACCAAATACTCGGGGCCCTGTTTTTCTTCTTTCAAGATCAATCCCAAAGAAGGATACTGAGACGGAGAGAGGGGCACAAGTTTTGTTATAATTTACGAGATGAGAGCTTAAAAACATATTGAAGATAAAACAATATTTCGTTGTTCAATACATTAAAGCAGTCGAATGTTGGTTGAGTGTTTTAAAGTAGGAAATCTCTGAATACAGACTCGTAATGTAAGACTAATGTAACTCGCAGAAACTTTTATAATTGCTAACAAACAAATACCTGCTGAAGATTTTCCAGTGAAATGCATCTAGCAATAGTAACATTCAAACCAGAAATGAAACTATGTCTTTAAGCCACGTGATAAAGACACGTTTTCAGCAATAAAGAAAATTTTCAATACAAATTTCTATCCATATGTATCCAGCACATGTGAACGAATCCAGTTCAACTATTGCAAATTCAATCGTTCGTTTATGAAGACAAAAAACGAAATATCAAAATTCAGCAATTCACGATGAGCGACCTTAAACGAATACATTCGACATGTGGAAAGTATTACGTAAATATAATATACATCTACAAGTCAAACTCAGCGAAAAATATAGCGAAAAATATCTTTGGACAGACTTTAATTGCGTCATTTAAATCATTCTACAAGTGTTAATTTGCAATTGATCTCATATCGTTTTAGATTCTTCCTTTTCTGAGGCTGCACTTTGATTTTAAAATGCTTGAAACTACAAATTGCAACACGTGTGAATATTGTCACGAGAACCATGTGGCACCACCATACGTAATAGAGAATTAAATTCAATAATAGTTTGCACCAAAAGGCGTGCTATTTTCCTCATGTAGTTATTGGAAAAGGATAGAATTTAATTTGAATCTTCAATATGGCACATTAGTGCAAGTCGGGCCAACATCTTCACCTCCGAGTGAAAGCTTTTGGAATGCAATTTATTATTGCTAATATTTTTGAATATTTGAAACATATGTCATGTGTCGATTGGAAATTGAATTTTTTAGAAAATATAAACATAGTTTTGTAAACACATTTCTTAAAAACAATGGACGCAGGGTGATGTGAGCTATTTTATTTATAAACATTTATGGTGAGAACCAGTCCAAAAGCTTGTTACGAAAATAAACATTGCATTTCTTGGTATAGCTACAGAATACAAAAGTATTTTGTGATGTTACTACCACTACGCTTAGATGAACTTGATTTGATTTTATTTCACGTTTCACTGCCAAGAGCCAATGCATCTCACTAAAATTCAACAACACCGATTCGACTTTATTTATTTGCGTAGAAGTATTAACCGGAATGAATTTCAATGTCCTTAAATGTTTGGTATTGATTCAATTACACTTGTTGACAATCTATTGTTATTAATTTCATCCACATTATCTTATTTGTGTTAAGCTCATTTGGAAACAACAATATTTTTTATAATTAACAAATAAAACAAAACATGACATAAAAATGTCAAAAAATGACATCAAAATGGATTCCTCGTTTGCTCTGGACAATATAGTTCTTATGTGTTATCGATTCAGTAGAGATATAACAAAGTTACACCCATGGTCTGCATGGTCTATAGTTTCCTTCACTGGCATCAATTTTCTTGGTTGAATCATTATGTTCGTATCAATTTTAGCAATTTGCAGAGCCATTAGCATGTCTCCCAACTTCTTTGCTGTTGCTCTACCTTTGATTTTGAACTATTTTTTGCGTTGTCCTGATATCACGAATTCCGCCTCGCCTTGGAAAGTTCTATAGACGCGAATTACCCTGAGCGTACCTGGTTCTGTATACGAAATGCACCGTCTTCTATTCTATGTCATTTTCACTATAAGTTAGTGTTCCCAAAGTGATGTTGCGTATTGCAGGATGAAACTCTTAGTTCTGCCAAAAATATTTTATCTCTTGCCTGAACTACCAATATTCAATCTCCCTTTAGCACATCTTTAACATAGGCTTTGAAATTGAGCCAAGGGTTAACACCTAAGCATTGTGCTGGAATAAAACAACTTTGCACTCTTTTTCCCTAACGATGGCCTCAAAGTCGCCTATCCGTGGTAGCACCGATCACATGAGGACCGACTTGATAGCTGAACTCATTTTTCTCTAGAAAGTGTTGCAGTTTGTGGTCCTCGTTGCAAATTTGAATGGTTTAAAAATTAGTTAAAAATAAGAAGAAATACGATAAATTTTGAAATTCTTTTTCCAAAAAAGGGCGTCGCAAACAATCAAAACTAGTTTTGCAGCTTATCGAGGTGGTGGTAAAAATTCGCTACCAACGACGTTTCTTGGGCAGTTTAGCATATTGTCGAGAATTTCGATATAAAAATGTTTATGAAGATCGTCAGTCATATAAAACTGGTCAACAGTGGTTTTGGTGCCAAGAAGCTGTGAAATTTTTTTTTAATTTAAGACCCAATTCTAATTACATTTATTGCAAAAATATTCTTTTCTGCGTGTGGTTTTGTAGATTTTTAATTGAACAGAAAAAAAAATATTTACAGCAAAAACAACATTTATTAAATTCTTATGTACATAAAAACGTTCTTTTATGCGATTTTCGTGAATGAGGTGTAGCAGGACAATCACGTTGTACCCGCCAGCAGTAGTCAGCTATCATATGCTGATCCCATTGACCTTGGTACCTTTCCCCTCATAGTTTTTAGGTCCTGGTGGAACCGCTCCCCTTGTTATTCGCTATACGAACCAATATTCTCTGGAAACTGGTCAAGGTGATTGTGAAGATAATGCACTTTGATGGACATGTTACATCCTAAGTTTTTGAAATTATCCAGTATGTTATCCAACAATTTTAGCGTAGTTACTTGACTTGTGATTTCCCAGAAAGTTTTTAAATAACTTCAATAAACGAATTCCAGGCAAATTGTTCCAAACTGGTCATTAAACTTTGGAAATTTGTATCTTTTATCAAAATTCTTATCTGTGGGCCATCAAAAATACCCGCTTTTATCTTTTGTATGCTTAAACTAGGGAAATTTCTCATTATATACAGAAAACATTGCCCATTTTTATCTAACGCCTTTACAAATTGTTTCATTAAACCTAGTTTAATGTGCAAAGGGGGCAATATAATTCTTTCTTTTTTAACCAAAGGTTGGGTTTGCTTCATTCTGCTTTCCCACTCCCAACATCTCACGTACAGACCAATCTCTTCTTGTCCAGTGTTGATGCTTGGCACGACTATCCCACAGACAATAAAAACATGGGTATTTTGTGGATCCACTTTGTTGTCCTAATGAGAAGTTAACCATCATGAGATCTACACAAATGCTCCATTTGTGTACGTTATATTTGATTTTTTCCAGAACAAATGCAATATTTTGATATTCTTCCTTTAATTTGGTTGAATGAGCAACGGGAACTGAACCATATTGGTTGCCATTGTGGAAAAGAACACACTTAAGGCTTCGTTTAGAGCTGTCCATGAAGAGACGCCATTGATTTGATTGGTATTCTGAAAGACCCATTTTGAGAAGGAGGCCTTGCACATTCGCACAAAAAACAAGATCATTCTCCGATTTAAAAAATGGTAGCAAGTCTTTCTCTTTTGTACGATAGAAAGTCACTTTTTTACCTGATGCCAACAAGTTTATTTCTTTAAATCTAAAAGCCAACACCTCTGCAGATTCTTTAGGTAGTTCAAGACCCCTTATTAAATCGTTTAATTCTACTTGGGAAAAAGTTTTGGCTTTGTAGACGTTATTTCTTCGATATCACTATCGCTAGACAATTTACTATAGGTTTCTTCAAATGATGGTTCACGGTTAGAACAAAATGTTGGAACAGGTACTTCCTCTGAATGCGGTCAAGTTCTTCTAGCCGATTTTAAGTCTGGATAAGTCATTTTTTTTAACATTAACACCACGCAAATTGACACAGCAGAAGTCATCGTCATCGAAGTGATTTTTTTGTTCTCTCCATTGCATAAGCACCCGAACCTCATACGACTTCTTGTACCACTGACCCACTGTCTCAAGTGTTCATATCACATTTTGCAAACAATTTGAGGTGGTATCCACGGCTTATTTTCGTCTACAATTTGCGACTTAAAGTACGAAAAATCAACACTTTTTATAAAATCTGTTATAGGCTTCCTGAACTATTTGATTGTGTATTCCTACACAAATATAACAAAACACATTTGGGTCATTGAGACAACTTCTTCGCGATGAAGACATGATATCAAAATCGATTTGTTTATAGAAAGGTACTAATAAGACTTGAAACCGTGTATCCGAAAATACTGATTACTGCAAATTGTAGTGCTGCCAATGCATATCTAATACAAAACCACGAACGTGATCGGCACCAAAAAATTGTTTTTTCATTTGTTGACCTGTGTAATCATTCGTGACATCGCTGTACAAATGATTTTGTAAATTTGAAAAATTTTGAACCATTGACGTAAGGCACTACACAAAAAGGGCTGAAAGTTTGGGTGCCAATCGAGTGAAACATGAAAAATCTAGTGGACCCAATTTCCATTTGAAAAGCATCACTGAGAAGAAGAAAAACCGAGTTATTTCGTTTAAATATAAATGCAGGCTAAGAAAAGTGGATAAATGGCAAGAATAACGTGCGAATAAGATCATAGCCGAAGCAAAATGAGTTTTGTTCAAGAAATGCCGGTGCTTGTCTTAGTCCTTCGCTTAAATGACGCAGAAGTTCTACAACAATGACTTTATGATTTTGCCGAAAACAGCATTAAATCATTAATCAAAATGGTACAAATTGACTTCTATAAAATTATAATGCAGCCATAATGTAAAAAAATGTTTTCAAATTTAACTCAAAATCGTCGTGAACTTTTCCCCCCATCGAACGTAGTCTCAGGAAATTCTATAAACTCGGTTTGACCTCCTCCGAACCTTTTTGTAACAATTCCTACGTTGACAATCACTCCCTAAAGAAAAATTTCTGTTTAAATGAACATTACGAATATGAATAAAAGGGAAAGAAGAATTTAGACACATGGTCTTGTTAATAAAATGAAATACCATTACGTTTATGTTTTTAGGTTTAAAAATAACAGCTGAGATACTGAAAACCAGAAACAATTGGCTGAAACACTCAAAAACTATTCTATTGTCAAATGTGGTAAAAGTCAAAAATTGTCGCGTTGAAGAAGACGAATAAAACTAACGAGCGCTGAAATATGTACATGAACTGCAAAATGAGGAAATGAATGTATCTTGGGATACAGTGATGATTTCAGAATTTTAGAGAATCTTAGACATTGCGGAATAAAACTTAAAAACTACCTTTTTGGTCAATGACATCAAAATCATATTTTCAAGAACCAAAACCGAAATTTCTAGAAATTAAACCAGTTTATCCGTTTATTTGCAATATAAAGCGTCCACGCAACCACCAATAAATGATACATAAATGTATTGGGAACAAGTTTTCGTCATTTTTTCGACAAAATTTTTAGTTTATTTCAACATTAAAGAATAGTCACGTAGTCGAAAGTATACACGATTTGAAGCTATGACCTTCTCCCATCTTCGTGGTAGTGGATGGATTCCTCGGCGGAAAAAATCCCCATCCTTCGATTCGATCCAGTCATCGAACCATTTTTTGATGACTTCATAAGAGGTAAATCGTCCTCCAGTGAGGGCCGATTGCATGGAGTGGAACAAATGCAAATCCGAAGGAGCAATTTCTGGGGGAAATAACGGGTTGGGCTAAATTCCCCAATTCACACCTTCCAAATATTTTTGACCGATTTGGCTACATGTGGCCTTGCATTGTGATGCAGCTAAACCAGCTTGTCATGTCTATCATTCTATTCTAGCCGATTTTCCTACAGAGCTCGATTCGGACGGATGAGTTGCCGTCTGATGGTGAAATGGTGATTTTGACGTCAAAATCACCATTTTTAAAACGCCGAAACCACTTTCTGCAAGTCGTCTTAGATGGAGCATGATCACCGTAAACATCGAGTATACAATAAGTTTCCGCTGCACTTTTCTTTAGAATGAAATAATGGCTGAACCGCAAATGCAGCGTTTTTCGGTGTGAAATTCCACATTTCCAACACGAGAAAAAAATGGACAGACACTAAAATAGTATCTGTAAGGACATCTGTCTACCATCGGTTACCTTATTCGCATACCCAATATAAAAATATTGACACTACTTTTCAAACGCCCATGCACTGGCCCTATTTGTAAGGAACGAAACCCTTCGTCTACCTTGCGCTGGCAATAAACAAAAGAAGAGGGATATCAAAGTTTGTGAACAGTTGTCTCTTCTGAGCCTGTGCGTTCTGGAGGGCATCCGAGAAACCCGAAGTACGTATCGACCTTCATAAAAACAAAATTTAAATACGCCAAGTACATTCCATCAGAACACTAAATTCAAATCTTGCTAGCAAGTTTCAATACGTTTTATAAACTAATTGCAAAATTATCTACCCCTGCAAAGTTACCATTAATTTGAATGAACTGCAATACTAAACAAAACCTGAAGCATTACGCTTGTCGATAAAGCAGTGACTTGAAAATACCTGAGCGCTATATTAAAGCGACAAGAGCGAAGATTTTGTGCGGGTCCTTCGGGCTGTATCGTGGTGAATAAGGAATATGTTGCTCCTAACAACGTCGGGCATGGCCGGGTTCGTTAAAAAGCAGTAGAGGTGTTGGAGATCCTCAATATAAATAAGAAAGCTTTGACTTTAGATTGTGTTTGACAGTTAATGTTAGCATGAGTTACAAAGGAATTCGAGCTTATTTCTGAATAATTATATCATGGAGCTAAGGATTTAAAAAAATTTGCCAATAAAATTGACCAAAATTTCACGTCAAATTAACCAAAAACTGTCATAAAGTAAAATAAAATGTAGACCGTTGCATTTGCAACGATGCAAACTTCAGACACCTCTTTCTGCTTTCGTATTCAATCGACAAGAATTGACTCATTTACAAAAACATGTTACATACGATATAACTGATTTACTTCATTTCAATCTCAATCTGATACACTTCATCTCAAGTGAATGGGCTTTAATTCAGAATCTAATATCATAATACGGAGCTACTTTCTGCTCCTGATACTCACTTGTCTAAACTCTGACGCCCTCTTGTCTAAAGCAGATCATTGATCTTCTAAGGAAGATCTACCTGCTCAAAGTACAACATACATCCAGAATACAATCAAGAATGCATTTTATGAACACCGGATGTGTGCTTAGGTTTTTCCTCAACACATTCATCGGGACAGTCTCATGCCTGTGTATGAGACGAGGTAGATATTCCTACACAATGTCAATTTTACAATCAATGCAACACCGGCCATCGTCGGAATGTCAGATGTCCAAGAGCGCTGTTTTTCTTTCCTGCAACATATCGATACAGTTCAACGTGATTCTTATCCCTGAACGCAGTATGGTTATGTAGCAATGTAAACCTCTTGCAGAACATTTCCCAATCTCACTACAAAATCGTGCCACTGAAAATCAGGATTAAGGGTTTTCAGTGGACAAGTCCCTGCATGCGGGCGCCGGGATAAGAGTAAGTTCAGTCAACATGTCTGTTTACCTTTGATTGCAGTTTGCATTACACTGAAGCAACACCTTGATGACTATCTACCACCATTGTAAATGGTGGCAAAGGACTCTAAGCTAAGGTGGGACAGCATATGCAACCTAAGGCTGTGCGATCATATACCGGGCTAACCTAGGCACCTTCGTTTTCAAGCTAGACCATTACATGTGTGCTCTTGCGAGGTGTATACAATTTTCGGAACAAAGTCGAGGTATCTAAAGTTTGCATCCTCGCGTAGCAAACTTCACTACCTACTAGAGTTGAAATAAAATAAACAAAATTTTTAATCAAATTATCCAAAAAGAACAACCATTCGAAAAGCGAAAAATATGGGACTGCTACGATTGCAACGAAGCAAATTTCAGACACCTACAATGTTTTGGGACGGACCAAAGATGGATTCAAACAAAAACCCAACCGTAGGCAACGTGATGGATCCTTTCAAGTTTCGAAGCACACACGTGCGAACTCGACCAAACGAGAACCGGTGGGAAAAGGTCAAAGCAATCCAAATCCAAACCATGGACACAAAAGTCTCAATATGAATATCCTTTCCCTTGGTATGGAACCCCAGGATATGAAGATTGCCTCAAAAAAAGGGAAACAGAAGGGCGCCAGCAAAATATCAGAGCCAAGGTGAAGCGTCCAATGTTAAAAGATGCCTGAAGTTTGCATCGATGCAAACGCTACGCTGTCAAATTTTTCCATTTTTTTCTTTATACAAGATGTTTAAACTGAAATGAAAACCTAGTAAAGTGCAAAGAATTCATAAATGCAAACGAAATTTACCAATTTTTTATATAAAATTATCCAAAAAAAAAAACGTGGAGTGTGGATGAATTGGAGTCCGTTGCATTTGCAACAATGCAAGCTTCAGGCACCTGTTTTGGAGGGGCGGAATAGGAAATCTACACTGGATTGTAATCTGCGAGAGGTTATGGAGGGTGATACTTACCCAGGGTGTTCAGAGGCTTGAATGCCCCCAAACGTCTTGGTCAACAAATAAAGCGATCACTGTACCGACAGGGACGGTACGTGAAAGCAAGGAAGCACCTGTTAAAGCTGGTACCAGTTACACAAGTGAACTGACAGTGCATCGCGTTTTGGATGCAAAAGGGACACCCGGTGCGAGCGCTTAATGATAAGGATGCAAAATGGAGGAAACCTTTGTTTCAAGGGTCTGTACTTCAAAAAAGGGATGCATCTAAAGATGGCACGAGGGAGTAATCTCCAAGCTTACCGCTTGGAGCAGATTTGAATTGTATGAAGAAGGAAGAAGTGATATTCCAAATGCACACATAATTTATATGTATGGGCAAAGTTCCAAGACACCTGCGGTAACCTGCGTGTAACAAATAATATTCCAGGACTTTAAGGCCTACGGAGGTTGAAGCGTTTCCTCTACGATTACAACTAGATATTTCGAGCTTGCATTGGAGCATTGTGGGAGCGTTCAAGTATTACGTAACACAATTTTTGAAGATTTCTGACATCCCCCACCCCCCCTGTGTAACGCGCTATAACGTTTTTCTGTACTATAGTATAATATAAGTATACCCCATGTAACGCATCGTAACGTTTAACAAAACCACCCTCCCCCCAAATTGCGTTACGAAATACTTGAACGCCCGTGTAATCGGAGGACATCTAAAAAAAACGGAGGAGACATTTGTTAGCACTCTGCAACACACTGTCCCGCAGGAGATGAGATAATCTAGCAAACTACTTCGACATCGAAGAAGACGTCTGAAGTCAAAGCAGACAATGGACTTTCTTAGAAAGATCGATCTGCCTGTTGGGCTCTAGACGCACCGAAAACAACTTTTCAGACTTATTGTCACAACACGACAGCGGGGATTTGGGAAGTCGTTATGTGTTTTGGATGTGACGAGCCGAGTGATCTCCTGTCGGGGACGAGTTGCTCTTAGATAATATATTCCTTTGGTGCACTTTGACGGCAAAAAGCTAATGGTTGTATGCTTTATACAGCGAAAATTGTTCAAATAAATAAAGAAACGTAAATTATAAATATATCTTCATTCAATAACATTCGATAATTTCCTAGTAATTAATTAAATTACGAGTTGCTTCTCCCACAAAGCAAAAAGTTTAAATATATTTTAGGCCCCTACAAACTGCTTTATGTTATCTGATTGGTAAAACATTGATTTTTCGTGTTTTTTTTTTTCACCCTTCAAATTCATTCATTTGTTAATTTATGATATGTCAATTGCATTCATGTTTCAATTGCACTGTATACAAGGTATCGAAAAATGTTATTTATTTTCGATTTATATTGGGTCGATTTATAAAAAGTATTGTTTATTTAGAGTAGGATCCCCTTACACTGCAATAACCGGTGATCCAGTCAGACAAACTGAATCCTTTCTTAGGCACTATGCCATTCATAAATCATTTACTATACTATGAGAACTTCAAACCAATGAGTACACCTCTTGAAATTGCGCGACACGCTTGAAACGCAAACAAACGATCAAAGTCGCATTCTTTAACAAAATTAAGCGCCAATTGCAATGTTATCAACAAAAACATTTAGAAAGCAAATAAAACCATCCGCCAAGACAGCCGACACAATGACCAGTACTGTAAATTGTGCCAAACATGCGGAAATTTGATAAGAACCTCGGCGCGACCGAACCACCGAATCAACAGCATTGAAAGCATTTTATTGCATTGAATCGTCTGAAATGACCTGAAACGGTTGTCGTCGACACACCTAACCTCAATGCACTATTCGAGCAACCACGCGTCGTCACCTTTCAGATTCATTGCAATCATACAAGGATCGTCAAGGTCAGCAAATATTGCCAATTTTCAATTAATTCAATCGTTTCGAAAATATCAATATGAAATATCCTTTACACCTACATCTTCGTTTTTTTTTCTATGCACTCACCATGCTCATACGGTGAAAATGTTCCAGCGTCGATGTTAATGTACGGATCGATTTTGATTGAGGTCACATCTATTCCACATGATTTCAACAACGTCCCGAAGGAACTTGCTATCACACCTTTTCCCACGCCACTTATCACACCGCCAGTCACTAAAATATATTTCATGGCTTCCTGGACGTTGGCACTAGCTCGCCTAACTACACTTCGTCGTACACTCGCGGACGTTGTGCGACGAACTGGTGCAAGAACTGCAGCCGCTACCGCTACTGCCCGACTCAACATATCAGTAGTTGGCACTTCCTGCGCAAATCGTACATCGTCAGGATCATCCGAGGCCGATGAAACGACAAAAAGTGGCGATGACATAGCCGCCTAAATGTTAAGAAATTAATTTAATGTTGTATTTTAACGATTTACCGCTTATTTTATCAGTTAACTTCACGTTAATCACACAAATTGCGCAATTATCAATGACTCCTGACAGCTGCAAATGTGGTTGATAAGAACAGCTGGAAAGGAAAAGTCAAGTCCGAGCGGCATCTGGTAGTGAATAGATCGGAAAAATATGCTTTGGTGCAGACGGTCAATACATTGATGACTTGAGGTGTCAAAAATAAATGACAGTTTAATAAAACACCATCGCGGAGATTGTTTTCATGGAATGCGACCCATAAATTTTTGTGTAAATCGCCGGCAGCATATTCTTGAAAACTAAAGGGAAACCACTTGCTTTGTAAGTATTTTTCATGAATTGTTTCAATTAGTGCGTCACTAGGATAATTACTTGATAAACAATCTGTTCATTATTAATAGGAAGAAAGTTGTTCGCAAATAACACTCTAAAAGTTTCAGAAATATTTGCTCAAAAAAGGCAAAAGGTACACAGAATATAATACATTTTAATTCCATTCTACTTAATCGAATGTAAAATTTTACAATTCCGACGGAGATAGAGTACATTTATTAGTCTTATAGTTATTTATTAGTTTTCGGCAATATTAGAGGTTATATGCGGTCGCCTTAAGGGGAGATGTACGGCCATAAGAGCTACGAACTAGCTAAGCTAAGAACTATTAAATTTTATAAATTTCATGTACCTTTTACTCAGGAACTATTAAATATAGATAAATTTTTTCCATATGTTTTAGAAATGTTTATAAAGATGCCCTACCAGCTTTACAAAAAGCTTTAAAATTTGTACAGAAATAAACTTTTGTAATCATGTAGTAAAAATTTGGAAGAGTTTCCTTGCATACTTTCTAAGATAAAGGAACATTTATGTAAAAAAAACACTGTTTTCGGTAAACCCTGAAACAAAAACGAAACAAAAAATCAATACATTCCAGCTTCATGATCCTTTTCTTGTACTTTTTCTGCATCAAATAGGTTTTTCTTTACCATTCTTAACCTTTTTCTTCTTAACTTGGTCTTTGGTAAAGCTGCATAGTCCGCTTTCTCCACTCGAACACTGTCGCTATATCGGAATGTATTGACACTGTTACTTCCAGCTTTTACACATAGTTCATTGAGCACTTCGATTCTACCCATGTTTCCAATGTTAAATGTTGCCACAGCATTATATGTGCCAAATTTTAAAGTGGAGATCCCTACAAAGTTAATTTTAGGTATATTGGACCAAAGAACTGAATTAAAACTCTCGTTCACATTTTGAGTTTGCCCGCGTAAACATTTTCACAACAGGTCAGGGTTTGACAAATCCTTGGATGTTGGTTTTATAATGTCACATAAATCCTGGTCTAATGAATGTTTATGCTTATAAACATATTCTTCCCTTTGGAATTGTTTAAAATTACACCACTCCACATCGCACAGCTCGTGTTGAGGTTTTTCATCTGTAGACATTTTGTGAAAGAACTTCGCCCAAACTCCTTTTTTCTTTTTTTGCAAATCATCAGTGTTGCGTCTAATGGCAAGACCATAATAATAAAGAATCTATCGCACTATCAGTCAGCCTCCCTGATTTTCCACCAATTTTGAATCCGTCACTCAACTTCTTACCTTTCATGTCCCCTTATAATCTTCAAGTCTTCCTCCCATGCGCTTTTGTACGTGACCAACACACTCTAACTTTACTATTTTGAAATCTTTTCCATATGGCTGAGAATCAACCACTGCCTGAAATCCTTTACTGTCCCCATCCCCCAGATAATTTTTATATCGTACTTTCCGAGTAAACTCAAAACGGTCAAATAATAGCTTTGCACCCGCCACCTTCATTGCCCCACTAGATACCTCATGTTTTTTTTACAAAAACGGGACTTGGCCTTGTCTTTACTAGTACTACATACATTAAAGTATTTACTCAACACTTCAACATCTAGTATCTTGCTTGTGTCAAATCTAGACACAGTCACAACACCATTTAGTGACGAGAAGCCTCGTTTTTGCCATGTGCCGTCAAATCCAGTAGTTATGTCTCTACTAGTTTGACCATCTTCAGTAATATTATGAGCAACTGCTTCTTCTGTTGCATCATCCCTGGATTGAGTAGCAGCCTTTCCTAGACTCTCCGTAAACAACGGATTGTATCGCTCAAACCGTGCAGGAGGTGTCCGCAGGTCAAGCATCGCAAAAAGTGTTCTATCAGTCACGGATCCCTTTCCGATGGACCGAAGTCCATAAACAAATTTCGAATTTACATCGTAGAATAAATTAATTTTGTTTGAATTCCAAAAAGAATACTTATTTTGACAATGACTACAAAGAATTGATAATTTACAAGCTAGGCCTTGTATGTCATTAGTTTCCTCTAGTAGGCCTAAAGTGTTTTCACTTTTGCACTGCTTGCAACATCTAACATTCAATAATGCTTGAGTAATTATGTCTAAACTTACAATGACATTATCGTAAATAGAAGAATAATTTATTTCATCTCCTTCCGAAGCCCCAACAATCTTTCTTCTTGATGCAGATGGAGGAGTAGGCTTAGCTGCAACATCTGTCCTAGACTGACTACCTTCACTATCACTGTCACTTGATCTGTGTAAACTAATATCTTGTGGTTTATTTTTTTATGCTGGTTATCACGGAAACCTCTTTTCTTAAATAATTTTGTGGATCTAGGCATGATAAAATGAATTCAGTCACTAAAATCAACAATCACAACTTATAATTCCCAAAAATAAACACGTCAAGCATTGTAATGCACATAGACAGGCATCCGCAGTATTACAGCTGACAATATTCAAAAAAAAAAACAGGTAAGCCAACCTGAAAAGTAAAATTACAGATAGATTAAACATAAGTACTACATATAAACATAATTAGGAGGTGTAGTTCAGGGCCAGTGAAGGGCATTGATACACGTGTGATTTTGTGTCGGGGGAATGTGAAATCATAACTTCAGGATTTTTTTAACCAGAAATAAACCACTACTACCACTACTACTAAGTGTTATATATCAATGCAATCAGGACATTTCATAGATTCAGAATCAATCATAACCTAAAAATTGAGTTTTCTTTCCATTTAAAAGCATACATTTCCCCTTAACCTGAACAATAGAATTTTTGTTTCCTTTCTAGAATATTTAGCCTGAGTAAATTTTCCTTTAGTCATTCATTTTCGTGTTTGAAAATCCTTTCTATAGTTTTCATTAGATGCTTCTCAATTCATGACTTTTTAGCGTACGCAGAGTTCAGTCTTAATTCAAACTTTGGACATAGTATACGTTTGGTCATGTTTTATGCCATTGTACACCAAGCGACTGCCATTCCGGACTATAAAATGTGACAAACTTACTCTGGTGAAAGACAACAGAAGCAATCTAGCAAAGCGAATCTCTTGGCTTGAACTATTTTCGCTTGTTAGGAACAATTTTCATAGGGAACTGATGGAGCCTGTGCCAGCTCAACATGATTACTAACAATGTCAGGTTTTGATTGTATAACTAATATGAGTGGCGATACAACCCTGGCGTATTGATACTGAAAAGATACTTTCCTAACGGTACATAAGTGTCGAACCTCCAATAGACTTAACCATAGAATGTGATGATTCTATCGATCTTGGATCAGCAGGATAATACCCAATGGAATTTAACACGTATGCTATTTTAGAATCGAATAGTATACTTTAAATATTAATAGTTTGAAATTTTATTTTGACATATTATTGTTAACATTTCGACACCGTATCTTTTCCCTGGCCAAACAATATATTGTTGCCACTTTGTGGTCACACTGGGAATACACGTCGGCGTACTCGAGCCATCTACAGCTCGTTCTCAGAGAATACGTAACTGAACTTGCCCTCTAAGCAACCAAGGCAATGTTCGAAATGCCTCTCATGATGTTAAATGTTTCATTCTTTGACTTTACGATGCCGTGCCTAATCTTTACTATAGACCGTACCAAATAATGATGAAGTTATACGTCATCGTCACTTTTTTTAAGAGCAGAAATCGTATTGAGGAAGACAGCTTCAGTCTCTCTGCTGCACGAAATGCGCGCTTCCGTATACCATCGACTTTGCAATTGCATTTATAACATTGCAGGGAGGATACTGAATACTCTCCTGTGTTGAGCACTTCAAGTGTTCTCTTAATATTGTACATATTTCCTTTTTCAAAAAAGAAAAAAATAACTTAGTCTTCTTTTGGTGTATATATATATATATGAAGTTGCTTCGTTCTAACAGCAATCAACAAAAGAGCGAACTCAGTCCCATATACATGGGTGGTCCGAAAAGTACTTACCCTCACTGCCCGATGGTGCCACTATCGCAAGAGCCACTAGTCTATAGTGTAGTACTCTCCTGTAGACGGCTTCTGGCGAAATTTCAGTCGGATTGGGCTTGCAGTTCTGTTTTGAGAGCGTGTGAAAACAATCATGTCCATTGATTTCAAAAAATGGAAAAGGAGCAATATCGATTACGATTCGTTTCTTGTTTTTAGAAGGGAAATCGCGCAGTGAAATCAAAGTGCGCATGAATGCAGTGTATGGAAACGCTTCTACTTCGATGGTGACCGTCAAAAATTGGTTCAACAAATTTTAGCGCGGTCGCACTTAGTTTTTTGGTGAGCCACGCCCAGTTGCCCCGAAAACAGCAACCCCGGAGGATAACGTGACGACAAACTGCCGATTAAAAGTGCGTGAGATAGCTGAGACAGTAGGCATCTCAAAAGCATATCCTACATGAAACTTTGGGTATGAGAAAGCTGTCGGGAAGATAGGTGCCGCGTTTGCTCACTACGGATAACAAGCGAAACCGTGTGACCACTTCAGACCAGTGTTTGGCATTGTTAAAACGCAATCGGCAGGAGTTTTTGCGTCGTTACGTGACCGTCGACAAAATATGGATCCACTGATACACCAAGGAACAGTCGAAACAGTGGCCTTTGCCTAGTGAACCTGCTCCGAAGAAGGCGAAGACTGTCCCATCGGTCGCAAAGGTGATGGCCAGCGTTTTCTAGGATTGCAGGGTGTAATATACATTGACTACCTGGAGAAGAACAAAACGGTCACAGGGCAGTACTATGTCATTTTATTGTGCCGATTCAACCCCAAATTCAAAAAAAAACGGCCCCTTTTAGCGAAAAAAAACGGATCCATTTGCTCTTCCGCCTCGACAACGCATAGGCTCACACCTCCGCACTCGCCACGGCTAAATTAATCAAATTGGGCTACAAACTGCTGCCCTATCCACCGTATCCCCCACATTTGGGCTCGTGCGACTTCTTTTTGTTTCCCAGCTTTAAAAATTCACTCGCCGGGCAGAAATTTCACCCAAATGATGAAGTAATCGCCGCCACGGTGGCTTACTTCGCAGACCTCGAGAAAACTTTTTTTTATCAGACGGGTTAAACAAGTTGGAGCATTGCTGGGGCAAGTGTATCAAACTAAAAGGAAATTATATTGAAAAATAAATTGCATTTGTTCCGAATGTTTTGTCTTTTCATTTGTAGGCTAATCACTTATCGGATCGCCCGCGTATATATTTGTCAAGAATTAAAACACAAAGGCTTAAAAAATATTAAGAAGGTATACGTAAGGAACGTGAAAGAGTAGTCGATGGTCGATCTTGCACGTTTTGGTTGCATTCTTCGACATACAGCTGGCTTCCGATCAGAGTGCTATATTCTATGCGGGTCCCATACGACACAATATAGTCCTCCATCTTTGCAAGATGATCGGCTTCTCTGAACCGACCAACAGAATTAAACCCGTTCGTTAAGACTTGGGTGCGGGAAACTGCGGGCCAGATCGAATGATGAAGTGGATTGATACCATTTCTATCCTTCGGACCTTCACCTACTTGTCTGCAATTGCGAATTTACGGCGATACACATACGCACGCGTATGTGCTGCATTCAGACAGGAAAAAACTCTGTCGGCTTACAAAAAAAAAAAACAAAAGAAAATCGGCTATGCCCCATTACTACAAGTGTCCTTTTGCTCCAGAGCATATGTACGCACTCCAGTTAGTCGCATGACTCTACGTTCTTTGGTGCGTTTATGGTATGTATCCACCAAAGCCTCGTTGAGGGACTACAGAGCTTGGAGGTACGGCATGGGGTTACTGAGGAGTTACTTGAATTTCATAAGGAATTCAAGGCGCAGTGTCTATGTATTGAAAAAATCCAGTTTGTGGGTGGAAATTTTAATCAATAAAACCCACCTTCCAAATTATCCCTTCTGTATCGTAATCAAAACGAATAGTGCACGTTTATCCTCGAAAAATCTAAAGAGATTTATAATACAAAGAAGCAACGCCAGGTACATTTCTTGATATTGAAGTGGTACTTGACAATATTAGCCATCATTCAGTGAGCGGTGTCCTCAATCCATACAATGCGCACCGTCGTATCATTAACGTGCATACAAATCGAGAAAGTTCACAAAAGGGTTTTTTTATTTCTATTAAGATCTTTTCGCTCAAAAGAGATCATGGTTGGATTGTCAGAAGCGTATGTGAAATGTCACAAGAATGCGCGTTGCTAACCAGATGAAATTACCGAGGGAGCTGAACTGAACTAAAGGTAATAACTTTAAGGCTCACTCCTATCTAAACTACTCTGATGTCGTTAACGAGTAGGCGTAAAACTTAAGGAGTTCGCGCCATACGCTTAAAATGAAACTTAGATTCAAATCAAAAATAAAATATAGTATCTCGGCGTGCAGATAGACGACAAGGTTACATGTGTATGGGCAAATTCAGGCAAATCTAACGCAAGCTATAGTGTGCAGAAGTATAACATGCAAGCCCTGCAGTAGATCTGGAATATTGCGGAGTATGTGCTCGTTGATGGTGGGAACAATCAGTATCTACGGAGGAGCCATCTAGACAAAGTCCAAGAATCCAAAATATGTCCTGCGCTCGAAATCAAGCGTTTTGCATGCGACTGTATCGCTAGACTCATAAAGTCATGTCCAACAGCAGCCCATGCGAGAACTCTAAATCTATTGCTAATTTTATCAGTGATAAAAACAGTAATGACGTACAAAATGCCAAGAATCTTTACGTAGACCAAAAGATTATCAAATCGGATATAAAAAACAAATAAAATTAGCCATGATGTTCCCAATCAAAGGTGCACTGTTGCATTGTACAACGGTCACAGTGATGGTGGTTTCATCTATTCGAAATGGAAACTTTAATGCAAAAATCCTATCCAATCCAAACGATCAGCTGATATACGAATAGAACTAAGCAATGGGGGGAGCGGTATTCAGAGAGCTGTGCTTGGTACCAATATCGCAAATAATGGAACGTATAAGTGTGTCTTTCTGGCAGAAATCGATGTCATCCATGTAAATTCCCTACTCAGTATTGTTAGTCGATACAAAGGCAAAACAATAGCTACACGATCTAATCGCCAAGCAGCCTTGAGCCTGCTAGAATCACGGGTGTCCACGTCGAACACGGTTCTAGATTATTGTAATACACTTAATAACTTTAATGCAGACACTAAAGTTCTTTACTAAGTACCGAATACTATACTATATGGAGTACCGAGGCATGCAGGAATTGATGGCAATGAGCAGGCGGATCATCTAGCGAGAAAAGGAGTTTGGACAGTATTCATCGGTACTATAAGGGGTATAGGAAAGCTGAAATGAATTTAATTTACAGAGAGAGGAAAACAAGAGAATGCTATGGGTCCTTACTGGAGTCCATACTGGGCATCCCACACTCGGAGGACATCTCAGAAAATGCGTTTGTATACAAATTGCTTGTAGGAGAAACCGATGCTACTGCTAGCAAACTGCTACTCTCTGTCCCGCAGCAGGAGAGAAAATCTAGGAAGCTTATTTTATGTCAAAGTGGCACTGAGACGTCTGAAGTTAAAGCAAATTTTTGACTTTATTAGAAAGATTGATGTGATTGTAGTTAATCACGTGCACGTAGATTAACTAAAGTGAGGGGCCAGGGGCCTGTAAAACAGGTGTAGTAAGAGCATGTAGCCTGGGGTAGTAAGAAAAAGTCTGCGAGTAAGACGTCCATGGATTTAAATATCAAAGCTATTCATCGACGTGTAAATTTGTAAATTACACATCGAGACATACTGCTTTAGTAGCATATTTCGGAGCATTGTCCTGTTGGAATAAAAAAGAAAGATGGAATGCAAAATTCTAGTCAAAGGAGAACTGTCACGTCTGAAGTCGAATCAGATCCTTGACTTTTGACAATCAAAAATATTTTTTATATTCTTTATATCCTCAACAAATTAGAGTACGTGAAGGTTAACTCGTTCTTTTCAGCACTTATTTTCGGTAGAGCTGATTTCCCTTAAAGACGATTAAAATAAAAGATGCTCATGCACAAATGTACACATTCAATTGCAAACCACATATTTAAATTTTCAGTTATTGATTATCAATAAACATGAATTTTAGTACTCATTCAGAATGCGTACAAGCTCTTGAAGTTAGCGAAATTAACGTTGCATTTTATTTTAGTGACTGATTTCGCCGATTTCTAAAATTTTAAATAGAAAATATACCATGTACCATATACCATGCATTTGTGTATGTTTACCTTTTTGACTCATTTTTCTTCTTCTTGCTCAATTATTACTATTGCTATTCTATCATTATAGTAATTGTGATTTTGAATTGCTTGAAATTTTTCAACTCGTTCGATCCTCAGATAACCAAAGTCACTACACCAAATAATTATTAACATTATTAAATTTTCGATTCAATTCAAGTGAAATACATTTTTATTCGCCAGATTATTCTTAACACTAAAGAAAAGACAGCCTAGATTAATCTTAAAATACTCATTACATTACAGACAATGGATTTTCAAAATCGGCCGGGTGGGAAAACCGGCGGCGGTGGCGTTGCATCATGGTCCGAAACAAATCGTGATCGACGCGAGCGTCTTCGTCAGCTTGCTTTAGAAACAATCGATCTAAATAAGGATCCATATTTTATGAAAAATCATTTGGGGTCATATGAATGTAAACTATGTCTCACGTTGCACAACAACGAAGGAAGCTACTTAGCTCACACTCAAGGTAAAAAGCATCAAGCTAACTTGGCCCGGCGTGCGGCTAAAGAAGCAAAGGAAGCACCAACTCTACTAGCACCAGAAAAACCTCGCGTTGAACCGAAAAAATTTGTTAAAATCGGACGTCCTGGCTATCGGGTAACTAAACAACGCTGCCCTGAAATAGGTCAACAATCGCTCTTGTTTCAAATTGATTATCCCGAAATCTCGGACAATATTATTCCAAGACATCGTTTCATGTCGGCTTATGAACAAAAAATTGAACCACCCGATCGTAAATGGCAGTATTTGTTGTTTGCTGCTGAACCATATGAAACAATCGCATTCAAAGTACCATCGCGCGAAGTAGAGAAGACAGATGGAAAGTTTTGGACCTACTGGAATCGCGATACGAAGCAATTCTTTTTGCAATTTGCTTTCAAATTGGAGCCGAAAATCATTCCACCACCACCACCGAATCTACGTGTAATGGGAATGCCTGGCATACCACCACCACCAAGACCTCCAATGTTCAATCCGGTACCGCCACCACCACCAATGGGCGTTCTACCGGTACCACCTCCGCCAATGTAATTCAAGAAATATTTGTAATGTGTCTAAAGTTTCAATAAATCTAATTTGACATAAAATTATGTGTATTAGATCCTTTTTTTGTGTATCCTTTTTATGTGTATTCTATTTTTATTCGATTAGATTTTATAATACAACAAATGTAGATATGGAGGTGAAATTGTGCATTTTTTCAGTTTTAAATTTTTTCTTAATTTTTTTTTTAAATATTGGATGTAGCTCATTGAAAATAGCTTGGAAGCAAGGGTCACTTAATGTTTTGCATATAAGTTCAGTTTTATATACAAATTCAACTAACGATATTCCGTTTTGATAAACGGAGTGAAGATGCGGGTACTCGCCTTCTACGCAACAGGTCTCAAATTAAATTCCCACGTGAAGCCAACAGCTATTGCTACATTTTACATTTTGACATATAGCTTCGTCCTAGAGTATTCAACCTCAAAGGATACGTGAATTGAATTATGAGCCCCATGGAATTGAATTACGCCATACGTGAATTGAATTATTAGTCCCATGGAAAGCATAAAATATATTTTGGAATATATTTCGAATGTGCAGGATTATTGACCAACATTTTTCCACAGTTGATGCTGAATGATCAAGGGGCATAACATTTCGTAGTGTTCTTGAGACGATGCGAGTTCTTACTAGCTATAAAGTGATATAAAAGTTTCTGCTCCATAAGATGCAGAATTAACTGGACAAATGTCATTGCCACCCGTGGAATTCAAACCAAGACTGTATTGCATAGAAGATAAGTACGTTAACCACTACAATATCCAAACAATGTCCGATAAGATCCTTAAAATTGTTTCAGTTTTTAATGTTGGAAGAGATGTTCAACAGCAAGTTACGGAAATAAAAATGTCTTTGACTAGAGTCATTACCACGAAAACAAAAACAATGTCGAATGTATTTAATGACATCGAATTGAAGTATGTCGCTGTAAAAAAGTTTGAACGAATAGGCACCTCAAAAAGGAATCCACTCTTCTCTTGAGAATACGCCGAGCTTTCCCCCCATGATGCGTTTCATCTTGTTTATGCCATCTTGAGGTGGACAGGAAGACGAATGAGAGGAAGCAATAGTTTATACGTAATGACTGATTTAAAAAAAGTAAAAGTATTCAGATTGCCATAAACAATGTAAGGGTTATAAGTTTTTTTTATTTGCTTTATTTACCATTTACTTTAGGGTGCCGGCAAGGAGATTCGATGGAGTCAGTTGCAAATTCTGCTTTAATTATATGCCTATCGAGACTTGTCTTAAAAGACGAGTTTTTGTCTTTTATTCTACCTTTATTATCAAGCCGGACTAGTGTGGGTCTATTTTTGTGTGTAGTTGGAGACTGTCTCGTGCTTGTATGTGCGTAGATATTCTTCATGTGTTACTGTTAGTTCATGTGGTGGTGTTTGGTACTCGTAGTAATTAGTTTTAGTAAAGTTAGTATAATTACGTTATAAATGTTGCAGAATGTCTGGGATATACTTGTCCTTCGTGGCATGGTCGTGGGTGGTTTGTTGATTCCTACATTGGTGTCTATCTTTTTTTATTATTCTTTTTTTATTATTTAATTATTCAACACTTATCTAGCTATTTCTTTTTATTATCACAAAGGAATTGTCTAGTATAAGTTTTAAGAATGTGTAGAAAATGTGTAGACTTTGTCATTGATTTGACAGTCGTATAGATATTAGTATCCTTTTAGCAAATATTGAAGATATGCTCTCAATGAATGAGGCTTGTCATAAACGTCAATAAGAATGTTCCACTCTCAACTTGGGCAGAGGCTATAACGAAGCACAGCTTTTTTTTCAAGGCATCCTATTTGGCTTTGTCAAAATTAGGTTGTATTGTATAGCCGGAAGTATTTAACGTTAACCTATAAAGGTTTATTAGTTCCCTGTGCGCAAGAACGTTTCAAGCTCGATCTTTCTTGTTTCGAGCTCAATTTTTCTAAAGAAGTCAAGTGATATGATTTTTTCGATAGGGAAATTTCCGTCTTAGTTGCCCCTTCTCTTGCAGAGAAGTGCTCCGTAGAATGCTAGTTGATGCAGAGGTGTATCTTCCACTAAGCGGAAGAACCTGTACTTACTGCATTAGAGACATTTTCTATGAAATGTTCTTTGAGTGTGCAGTAAGAACTCTTAGATTTCTCTTATCTTTTCCGTAATTAGCTCGAGATTAATTGCTGTCATCGACGAGAAAAGTCAGGGTTAAAAGCATTTCACAAAGAAATGCCTTGTGTACTAACCACTTGTACACTTACAACGACGGCATAGACTTCCACCAGAAGGAAATTTGGCATAATTTTCATATTTTGAAGATGTTTGGTGTCGAACTTCAAAACTTCGATGTACAATACCTTTTGACCTCTAAGATCCATCTATAATCTCTTCGCGTTCGGTATTGTGAGGAACATGTTGGATTTTCGGCTCGATTTTCGCGACTCATAGGGCTCAACTCAACATTAACTTATATACAGTGTGGTTGCTTAATCTAGTCTATTAAAAGTCACTTAATGATGTGAGTAATTAAGGCGACTTAAAATTTTCCAATTTTAGATGATTAGCCGGAAAAGTCCGGAATTGCAATTACCCCTATCTTGATTCATAAGAGTATTCTTCTCTCTTAGAATCATCAGGCTTTCTAGGGCGTCTAATTCTCTTGTATCCCTTGCTTTCCGTACTGGTTATGCATCGCTAATTGTTATATCATGTCCTTTTCTGATAATGTGCTCGGCTACAGTTGACCTGAAGTTGTTCAGGTTTCCTTTCTTTTTTGCTGCTGTCGCTTCACATATGTGCTCTCGTATGCTGGTGTTTATTAGTCGATATAGACTTTTTGGCATTCCGCGCAATCAATTCTGTAAGAACAAAGAACAACAAAAACTTCAAGGTTCATGAAGTCCATGGACTGGTAATCAACAGGTCGACGGTGGGTTTTTCAACAGAGGAAATGAGACTTCTCAAAATGGGACTCAATTACGCGATTCAACCGAAGAGGATTCCAACGGAGGAGATAATCATAGGAATGGAAGCAGCAATAAGCAAATTGCCAGAATCGAGTAAAGAATTAGTAAGGAAGGACGTAGCGAAGGCAATATCTGGAGCACGCAAAACAACAAAAAGCCCGGAAGAAAGCATAGTGAGGGAACTAAGGAAGAAACTGATTTATAACATCAATGCCGACAAAGGGAACTCAGTCGTCATGATGGACAAAGAAAAACAGAAGAAACTGGTTTATTACATCAATGCCGAAACAGGGAACTCAGTCGTCATAATGAACATAGAAAAATACCAAGAAACAGTTGCAGAAAAGCTAAACAACGGCAATTTCCTCAAATTCCGTCGAAACCCGCTGGAGGAATCAATAAAAAGAGTTGAACGTGTGATTAAAAGCTGCGAGTCGCTAATCGGGGGGGTTGTCGAAGTTAAGGGTTGCCAACCCCACGCTACCAAGGATTAAATGTTTACCGAAGGTTCACAAGAAGGGAAACGAAATGCGAGAAATAATATCTGCCACGAATGCAACCACTCAGAAGCTAGCAAGATAGTTGGTGGAAGAGTTCAAACAAATGAAGCCAACAGGTAGTGGCTCCGTCAGGAACAGCAAAGCATTCGTAGAGAACCTGCTCTCATATCGTCCGCCGGCAAACGATGAGGTAATGGTATCGTTCGACGTGAAAGCTCTTTTTCCCAGTGCAATGGAAACATTAGGTTGCATCGAGGACTGGCTACTTACACAGGACGACTCTCAAGCTTGGAAAGTTAAAACCAGACAAAACATCCAACCAGACAAACAACTTTATGTTCAAAGGGATCTTCTACAAAACCAAAAGAGGAGTCGTAATGGGGAACCCGCTCTCACCATTCCTAAGCGATATGTTTATGACCAGGCTGGAGAGGGAACTTAGAGAGAATTATAAACTTCCAAGGGTATGGAGAGGATATGTTGATAAGATCTTTGCGTACGTCAAAAAAGAAGAGTCTTCAAGAGTTCTTACAGACCTGAGGAGAGCACAGAAGAACACCACCTTCACAATTGAGGAGGAAAAGAACAGTGAGCTAGGATTCCTGGACACGCTAGTATCAAGAACGGAGGAAGGCCTAAGCTTCGAAGTTTATAGGACACCAACCCACACGCAGAAAACAGTTCCTAATACCTCGAACCACACGCAGTAAATTTAGGTTTCACCATACCGGGAAATGATTAACTGCATGTTGAATTTGCCATTAAGCGTGATGGCAAAAAAGAAGAAAAAATGGAGTATATTGTACAGACAGCTAAATTGAATAGTTTCAACCCATCAACAATAAGGACTTCTTAAGGCATACTTAATGACCTATAATTGCCACGAAGACTCCACTGCATCGGTTAGCTCACTGCGAGGCACTGTCGCGCAGGATCGGAAACAGCATAGGCAGTCGCTTTCAACAAGGAAGTAACTTCCTATGTTGGATTACGACTGAAGCTAAAGCAGATCATTAACTTTCTTTGAAGATAAATCTGCTTAAGACGCTCTAGCCTCACCAGAAACGGGGACAGAATAAACATTAATAGGATGACGTGCTCCACATTTTTAGGATGACGTGCTCCATCGACGTTTTTTTCCTCGTTTTTGCGGAGGCTGTAGTACATTGATTTCACTATGAAACATAATGTCAGATTGAATGAGAGTCATAAAATGTCTCCTTTGTGGCGAAATCACGCCGAACTGGTGAACAGCAATCACTAAGTCGTCTTCGTTAGTCTACTCTTTTGTTCATCTGGTCTGGTTCGTTGCTTCATTTTCGTTTGGCATCCAGTCTTCGCATTCCCTTAGGCTTCGCTGAGACTCGTCTCCGTTTGAAAATTATTACTAACTTTAAAATTTAACACCAACTATACAAATAAATATTATATATACATAAAAGAAAACAATGATAAAATTAAGAGTTAAAAAATTATCAAAACTTTCAAAAAATAGTGTTGGAAATTTAACAATTTCAAACATATTTCTTTTTCATTTGTTACTGACTTTTCGTGTATATTTCTGTAATTTTTTCGGTATAATATTTTAGACGGTTACAAGTTTCTCATACAAAAATTATATATATGTATATATAATATTTTCTCTTATATTTTTACATCTTAACTACCTAGAAAAATCGATATTTTTCACTTAATGATTAAGTCCATCTCATAAATACCATTTTTTTTCATTTTCACTCTCAAATAATGTTTTTTTTTCTTTTATTAAACTCATCATTCAGGTTTATTATGTATGCATTTCACATGACGGCTTCCTCCTCTGTTCAATGTTTATATAAAATCCTTCATCATCGAATGTTATGCATGTTTTTTTGTTGTTGTTGATTCATCTATTCCCTCATTTTCTTTTTAATTTTAAGTATATTATACAAATATTGGTACATTAGTTGCATTATTACATCTTTAATTTATTAACTTTTTTATGTTTATTCTTGCATTGAAAGCGTCATTACGTGAGATCATGATGCACTCTTCATTGAGTTTCTTTTTTGTTCTTTTCCATTGTTTTTTTTTCTTTGAGGGGATTGTAAAACATGGAAAGCATTTTCAAATATTTGATCAATTCGTAGAAAATAGCTTGAGACAGTTTTACTAACAAAATAGGTCCTCTCATATATCACGGATTAGGTTAAAAAGCAATAGCAAATACTGCGTTAGTATATTTGATAAGATTATTTTGATGTCATGGTTTTAAAGGTGAAATTTTCTTTCTGATGAAATAAAAAAGTAAGTTTTTGTTATATCTTACTATACACATTTCCACGCGGAAGTACACGAATATTTTATTGCAGAAGATGGGCGGGACGTGTTCTAATTTACGTGAAAAAATGTATGATTTCAGCCTGGATCGTATTACGTTTAGTTTTAGGGAAACCAATGTTTGGATTTTTTTAAATGTTATATTTTCTAATATCTCGATGGAAAATACTAATGGATAAGTTTTTAAATTTACTTCAAAACAAGATTTTCAACCAATTCACAAAGTGACTGTATTGCAATTATAGTTAGAAGTTGATTGAAAGATGATTAGGAATAGTTTAGAATGTATATTTTCATATTCTCTTTTTGAATTTCTTTAATAGTAATATATGTTTGTGATTTTCTTTCCTCTCTTCTTTTCGTTACAATCCTTTTTTTCAATTCTCAGGATATTTGTATATAAATATAAGCTTTATTTCTTAATTATCTTTTCCGACAGTAATTGTTACAGCCCTGATTTAATACTAGTATTTTTCTGTTACTTTGGTTTACATTATAGGAGCTAGGATCTTTCTGTTTGAAAATCAAGAGATAAAGCATTTGGAAAGGAAACAAAAATTGTTATTTTTCCTCAGCGCTAGCTGTGTTGAAATCTTGAAGTAAAAAAGTAACAAGATCATGCTGCCAAGTTTATACAAATAATTTACTATTACCAATGAGAAAAACTTGAAAAAATACGCCAAGCACGACATTAGTTATTATATCGATATGCAGACGCATTACCATAGACGATTTAATTTTTCGTAGACAAAAATTATAGACCCAAGCGTTTGTCTATGTGAACTGATCAATAAGTTTTCAAATAACTTTATTGCGGTTTAAATATTGAATATTGTTGATTGTTAGTGTTTTTATATTATTTATCATTAAAATTGGAGTCGTTTCTGATGCTGGCTAAAAAACAAACAAATTTTGTTTATTCAAATAAAGAGGAAATTTTGAAAATTTACACATCATTATCGGTGACATTGCAATCTACCTCGAGCCGTGATCTCCAATGCACCTCAATTCGTCTCCATCCTGGGTTCATGGATCAGTTTATGATGGCTTTGAAAGTTTAGTTTATACTCTATAAAGATGAAGAAACATGAAATGTTCATCACAGGAATACACCATTTGGAGTGGGATGGCGGTGACGACAAATCTACTTCTATGCTACATTCAGGGTAATCGTTCCCCTATGGTTAGACGTTTTGACGGAGGGACGCTACGCATTTTTTTCATTGAATCTGGCAGGGGTGGTGCACGAGCCCACTTTAGTGGACTCTCCGGATCTACTTCATCAACCAAAATCAAATATGAAAGAATAAATTGAAAGTGTGATTCGGGACCCGAGGATCCAAAATCTCTATTACCGGAACTAATGAAACGGTACCATGCCACTGTGAGCGGTACAACTTTGGGAGATGAACGTATGCAACAAGAAAAAGCACGAAGTAGCGACTACCACTCCCATCGAGCGAATGAGAGCATCATACATAACGCCGAAAAGAATAGAACTAAAAAAAACTCCTAGCGCTAAGTAAAAGGTAAGGAAGCAAAATTCAGAGAAACCAACGGACACGGTAGTTACTGCCCAAGAAGCTATCCGTTATGCTTTTGAAACGGGAAGTAATACGAGGGCTGTCCGATAAGTGCTTAGCCTCCCTGCCCGATGGTGCCACTATTGCAAGACAAATGCACTATAGTATAGTACATTCCTGTAGACGGCTACTGATGAAAGCCGGATCGGTCTTTTAGTTCTGTTTTGAGAGCGTGTGAAAACAAGCGTGTCCGTTGATTTCAAAAATGGAAAAGGAGGAATATCGATCGGCGATTCGATTCTTGTTTTTGGAAGGGGAAATGTATGTGTATGGGGACGCTTCTCCTTCGATGATATCCGTCAAAAATTGGTTCGACGAATTTCAGCGCGGTCGCATGTCGGTTTTTGATGAGCCACGTCAGGTTACCCGAAAACAGCAACAACGGAGAATAATGTGACGAAAATCCACGATCTCGTTTTGGCAGACCGCCGATTGAAGGTGCTCGAGATAGCTGAGATAGTAGTCATTCCAAAAGAACGCATGGTGCATATCCGACATAAAATTTTGAGTATGAGAAAACTGTTGGTAAGATGGGTGCCGCAATTGTTCACTTCGGATAACGAGCGCAACCATGTGACTACACTTCAGAGCAGTATTTGGCACTGTTTAAGCGCAATCCGAAGGAGCATTGGTACGTCACTACCGACGAACACGGATCCACTGGTACCCACCAGCGACCAAGGACCAGTCGAAACAGTGGACTTTACCCGATTAACCTGCTCTGAAGAAGGCGAAGACTGTCCCATCGGCCTGAAAGGTGATGGCCAGCATTTTCTGGGATTTGCAAGGTGTGATATACATTGACTACCTGGAGAAGGGCAAAACGGTCACAGTGCAGTACTACATCGAATAATGGGGTCGATAGGACGTCAAATTAAAAAAAATACCCCATTTGGCATAGAAAAAAGTGCTCTTTCACCAGGATAGTGCACCGGCTCACACCTCTGCACTCGCCACGACTAAATTGGTAAAATTGGGCTTCGAACTGCTGCCCCATCCACCGTCTTCTCCACATTTGGACTCGTGCGACTTCTTTTTGTTTCCCAACTTGAAAAAGTCACTCACCGGCCAGACTCGAATTTGACTCGAATGAGGAAGTAATCGCCGCCATGGAGGCCTACTTTGCAGACCTCGAGAAAACTTTTTTTCAGACGGGTTAAAGAAGTTGGAGCATCGCTGTGTCAAAGCCGTACTAAAAGGAGATTATATTGAAAAATAAATTGCTTTTTTTTTCCAAAATTTTTGTTTTTCATTTGTAGGCTAAGTACTTATCGTACCGCCCTCGTATATGGCCCCTACGGATGCGTTCGGATAGGTGACACTACCAACGTATACTACACTATAGCAGAAACAAATATTTTACCCCAACTTCGAAAAACAAATCAGGATGCTGATATTGATGTTGAAAAATGACCTTTTCTAATTCTTGCACAATAAACACCAGCACATACAATCCATCTGGGTGTTTAATAACGGGTTTAATAACGAAAGTATATCTTAATGACGACCGACAGTAAAGTAAGGAACGTCTAAGGAAAAAGAGGTGCAAGTCGTCGCTAGGAGCTCCCAAAATTTGCGACATCAAGCAGCAAACAAAATGATTGCTACGCTTCACACAAAACGAGGTCAACCGGGACTCGTCTCGGAAGTATGAAAAGAAGACGTGAAAGACACCTTAAAATAGAAAGCATAGCTTCAAAGTTATGGCTTCGCTCAGTTGACTTCCATGATTAAAGTGGTAGATCCAACAGCGTCATCCTTCAAAAAGGGGGACGAAGTCGGTCCATATCAGCCTACACAACAGATACAGGAGTCTTATCAATGGCAAGCTGATAGTATTCTGAGGTAAGAATGCCTCGTAAGATAGTATTCTGAGGTGAGAATGGTAGTCAATATGTTCGCCTCCAAAGATTTAAATTAAAGTCCTCCTTAAATTATGTGTCAGAAGGAAATAGATCTATTCTTTCTCGTGCAATATAGCAATATAGGTGACTAATGTTAGACATTTGCAGAATTTGATTCGAGAAGCGGGTGATCATAGTGACACTAATGTGACACTAAGACACTAAGACACTAAGACACTAATGTGCACCCCGAAAATTGATGACGTACTAACTGCAACGAAAGAGGTGAGAAATTTATTATTTTTCTGTTGTAAAAAGAGAACCTAACATGAGCGGACAAGCTTTCAAGAGCCTTGTAAGCCGGTCAAAACGATGTTTCAATTGAGTCCTTGACATGTTGCCTCTATTGAAGCGACAATGAAAACGATTTGGACAAACCTTTTTAAAGGGTACTAGGCAAGCTGAGCTCTTTGGCCTCACACCATCAAAACGAGCGTGAAAGATCTTCTACAGAATGACCGAAATGACCTTAAAAACTAGTGTTAGTGCTTACAGGCCACAACCTTTAAGGTCAACAAGCCAAACAACTGGGCATTCGAAAAAATTTGTATAATTTCAGGTTTTCATTTCTTTTGAGCTTACATCAAATATCAACGTGCTGGTGGAACTCTTCTCCGGTGTACTGGATTCTAAAATTACAAGGGAAAGTAGAAGCTTGGCTTAGGTTTTGTAAAATAATATTAGCGGACAAAGTGTAACCACTGGATGTGCAAGATCTTATATGAGGCAGCGGTCTACAAGATTATAAAATTGCGAGGGCAGTAGTGGGATGTTATATACACCCGGATGCGCACTTAAGGAGAGAGACGAAAGGCGTTGGGGAAAATCTAATCATGATTCACTTGACGAGGACTGCGGATACTTACACCAATTTCCAACTAGGAGGACGCGGTTGATAAACCAATACTTTTCGAAGGGTAGGGGAGGGCAAGTTCCAAATTGAATTGTAGCGCAACATCGCCGAAGACGAGTATATTTTCTCCAGAGTCTATTTGCATGTGAACTTTAAATTTTAAAATTGATAAAATCATCGTGCTGAAAAATTAGTCGATAAATATTCTGAGGATCAATAACATATTTCCTTTCCATTATTTACAATCGATAAATTATTAAAATGCTACAGTATCAAAATTCATATCGACGCAAATTATTCAAAAATTCTATTATTCAGGCACTAAATATTGTATTTTGTATAGATTCGAGTGGATAATGTGTTTTTTTTTCTTCCTTTTGTATACATATATTTTCATTAGTAATGAGTGTTTCATATAATTTCGTTTATGGTTAGATGATTTTCAAGCAGCAAAAATAATTAGGTGAGATTACAAAAGCTTATAGAATTAACATTGTACTTTGATGTCAATATTTATCGGTAAGAAAGCAGCGAATATGGTTTTTTTTAAAGGGTACATTACATTTATGACGAGGAGACAATGAGGGTAATTTAAATTGTAAGTTAAGATAATGATTAAAATGACTTCATGACTTTACGTTGTTTTTTTAAAGGTTTCGATATGTTTGGATTTTGAATAAATCATTTGAATTCAAGTTGAAGACAGCTTTTATTTATACTCTTAGCAATTATAGTACATTTTTAACGTTTAAGAATTGCAATCATAATTTATTTATCTCTTCTATGACATAGAATTCATAGAGCAAGAAGAAGCGGAAGAACTTATTTCATTCAATTTACATAAATTCAACCATATTTATTTGGTCTGGCAGTGATACAGACTCAAATTTTTTGAGAAAAGCAACATTACATACAATTTGTTATTATTCTAAATTGCATACATAGTTATCCGCAAACGAAGCACCGAACCAGGGACAAATCAATATTTTAGAATGCGTTAAGTTTGAGGTTATATATTTACTATTAATCATTAATAGCATATCTTACATTGATAAATCAATTATAACGTAGGACATTTTTATTTTTCAGGCACACTCTATTCGTCTTCGATCGCTAATGAGAGTGACAGAATGGTAAAATAAAAATTTGTGGCTAAAATAATCAATGGCCAATAAAAGGTTTCATTAAAAAAAAACAAAAAAAAAATTGAAAGCAAGTTGAATAGGAAAGGTAGAAACTTTCTATCAAGAAGGATGTTTCAAATATTTAACAATTATAAAGGATACTCAAGCAAAATGCCCCACACGATTCAATTTGGCAAGTGTTGAAAGCATTTCTCAAATTACAGTTTTCATAATGAGTTCACCAGTTTCGCTGAAGAGGTCACCATGCTGCTTGCTCCATCTCTTGCAAGCCAAAAATTTGGAACACACGTCATGTAACTCCCTTATGCAATACATGTTGTTGGGGAGGCCGTGACCTGCCAATTTTGACAAGATAAGACTAGAATCATCAATGCCCCATCAAAAGCTGGATCAAGTAAAAATAAGCCTAATCATGCACTGGATTGGGCCGCAGCCACAGGTCAGAGACTGACTTGCGGTCGCGCTCCCAGGACTCTTTGCAATCGCTGAAAGAGTGTTGTCTTTCTTCCCTGGTGACTTCTCTTCTGCGCTTCACCGCTCTAAAAAGGAGGTCGATGGGTATCACCCTTGAGATTACCAACACCGCTGTCACCGTCCAATATGCGTGTGAAATTCGTTACGATAGCTGGCTATTAACGGAGACTGTCCTTGAAATTTTCAAAAAGTCAATTTTTTTACTACGGGTTCTTAATCTACATGTAAGTAGAAATAAATCTATCAAAGTCTTTCCTGGATTTCGAAAGTTTACGATATTTTAAATGCGTTTAAAGTTGACACCGTCAGCGCGCTCTGACCGTCTCAGCGGGGCGCCCGACTAGCTGGGTTCCTGCAGGTCTCAGCGCGTCTGACGCAAGTAAACAGAGCCTTTTATGTTTAGAAACCTTGGAATAGGGTCCCCACTTTCTCTTTTATCGATTTTGCAACGGTTATTTCAGTCTAGCTTCGACATTGAAAGTGAAAACATTGTAGCGTCAGAGTTTTTTGTTTTTCGATATTTTCAAGCAATTTATCGAAAATTTTCGCTCAATATGCCTCGAAAGGATATGAAAAAAGGAACTAAGGGACTCGGAGGAAAAGGGGCAGGCAAACTCACAGATAAAGCGATCTGGGAACTCTCTAAATACTATGGCCCTGATATCCGCCGAATTTTACATTCTGTGCAAGCCATGAAGAACGCGATATGGACCACGTATTACCACAAGAGCTCCACAGATAAAAAACCCCAGCATGAGAAGTGTCCACCAGGAGAAAACAGCTGGCCTACCTGGCATAAATCTGAAGCACCGGATACTTAGTCTTTATATCAGCACAAGGCTCCTCTTAGCGACACTGTTCTGAAGGCCATCGAGCCAATTTACAAAGACTTGTCGTCGGACGATTTGCTCAAAAGATGTTTGGGTGCTCATACTCAAAACAGTAATGAGTCACTTAATAATATGATTTGAATGCGTGCGCCCAAACATCTTTATTCCGGCGCAGGTGTGGTCAATATTGCCACGGAATTAGCAGTGATTACCTTCAACGAAGGTGAGGAATCATTGTTAATTGCCATAGATCTCATGAGTGTCCGGATTGGCACATTCGCCGAGAGCTGGGTCCATTCGGGGGACAAAGCAAGGATCCAGCGCACGGAGAGGCAGGTGACCGACGCAGCAAAAAATACATACAAATACATGTCTTCACGGAATGACGGATCGTTTTTTCGATAGATACATTTTTGCATTTATTATTTATCTTTTTATGCAAAAAATAAACGCGAAAATTCGATTTTTTTTAATTGCCGCCATTTGCCAAAATTTGTACTAAACGAAAAGCCCATCCGTCATTCCATAACATAACATAAAGGGTCACAGTTTGATAATATACTTTGAATTTATGTTTCAGATCAACAAGGAGGAGGCAGTGATGTTTACCTCCCGCGATTTGAGGGAATGTTTTCGCAGAGTTACAACGGCCGCCATTTTGGTTTTTTTTTTTCAAAAAAAATTTTTGCTTAACGTTTTGTATATCATGGATAAAAGCAAGAAAAAGCTTTACTCGTTTCCTTTAAAAAAATAAAATGGAAACACCTGAAATATGGCACTCCAAGGACAAAGTCTCTCTTAAGTCAATGCCGTTACACGGGCTTAAAGATAGGTCACGATCGGCTAGCAAAAAAGGGAGTTTAGACAATATTTATCGTCCCCAAACCTTATAGTGCAACCGCAGCGAATTTCATTTACAGGAGCCTAAATAAAATGAGGATAGAGATTGTAAAATGCTATAGAGAAGGCTTCAAACATCGAAACTCTTCGTCAAAGTTTCTTAAGAAACTAAGTCTTGGGCTTGTTTTGGAACGGGCATGAATGAGACTTTTCAAGAAAATACCCTTAAAATGAAACGGTTTAATTACAGTGACATGTGCCAAGGAGCATTGGTTTTATTAAGAATATCATCACTTCCACTTAAAACATTTAGCGCTGAGCAGGGTCAGTCAGATCCAAGAGAATAATTCTTAATGACTCGGAACTAGAGCACATGTTATTGTAGCATCATTTTTTGTGAGATAAGAGTTTGCTAAAATTGTCTGCTAGTTAAATTAGGAGGTACATATAGCAAAGTTGAATCTTACTAGGGATAGTAAAGATGTCAAGGACTAGCGATCAAACCAATTGATTTGTGGAGCTAGTTAGACCAACCTTTGACGGACAAGCAACATACGATAGCTGGGGTTTTCGTCCCATTATTTATCCGCATGACATTCATTGGTTCTTTGAATTTGTCCAAAGTTTTCTTTTGGAAGATAAAAAATTTAGTTTAATATAAAAAGTAGTTGTAAAAACGCATTGGTACAGTAAACGCAATGAATATTGTCCGAAGAAAAAAGGTCACAAGTAAGACGTCACAGACAGATGACAATTTATTAAAAGTAAACTTTTAATAAATTATTTATTAATTAGATCTTCAAAACATTAATAAATTTTTAGTCAATGTAAAAATTTAAAAGGCCTTGGGTCTTCATTTTAAGAACGAATCGATAGACTAAATAGAATTTAAAAAATTAAATATTTCATTTCCATCAACAATCTCTTTTTCAAAATCGCCGAATAGAAATTAATAACCTAAATATTTTCCTGATGCTTATAGAAATAATGTTCAAAAGAATTTCGTGCCAAAAATAAGGACATTTGGGACAAAATTATAAACAGATAACTTAAACAGAATAACAAAAATATTAAAAAAATGAACGAACAAACCTTTCTGAGTGTTTTCATCTTCGTAAACTTCGTTTCTAGCGTTTCGCCGATAAACAAATCCAATTTCAAACTTTTAAATTTTTTCAGAAGAGTGCCATATTTACTTCTTTTCGCTTTTTTTAACAAAATTTCGTCGTCATCTGTTAAAAGGGAGATCAATTTTAATTGCACCATGAACTACATGAATTAATTATACAGGATGGAAGAGTTCTATGAGCTATGAACTAAAAATAAAAAAACCTAAACTAGTTAATTTAGACGAGTTTTAAAGCATTTCCGCACATCCGGAATACTGTTGAATGCGTCCCCAGCGTTGATTAAATGTTTCAAATGTTAACATGTTTTAATCAAATTAATTCTTGTTGATTGATGTTCGGTTTCTAGAAATTGTGAAGCGATAAGGACCAGCGTAGCAAATAGAAGAATAAATGAAAGATTTTCCACCCAATCAAAGGAGACATTCACATTCAGAATTGGAAAAAAATAGTTTAGCTTATTTTAAATAAATAAATATGTGCTACAAGACTACAGAAATTCTATTCTAAAACTGATTTTAGAAATGGGATGTAGAAAAATATTAACCGTGAGGATATCCTTGTTTTGGAACGCCGCGCATCGAATTTCGCGATATATAAGAGTGTATGTATTATATATCCTTAAGAGTGAACTGCGATTGGTCTGTATTATTTGTTTCAGATGCATGTGCTTTCTTATCTTAAAAATTACCGAAAACGTTAAAAATATGTATTCACTTTTGAGAAGTTTATAGAATGGACAGAAAAACCGCTTTCAAGAAAGATTATATAGAAAAATTCCAGAAGGAAAGTTTATTGCTAAAAGCAATCCTTACCTTACCTTCCATATAATACGTTATAGCTTTCGATAGAGATTTTTGTCTCCCGCTCAATTTAAAGAGTGATTAAAGATTCTGACGGCGATATTTCTTTTACTCAACACAAAGCCAGAGCTTTTGGCTGTAAAATATATTTGGCATATTTGATCCAGTAAATATCGAATTTTTAGCATCAATCGACTTAAATTCTTAGAAGATAAACCAGAGAATCTTATTTGTAATAAGAGTTCTCTGCATCTGTTAAATGAGTTGAGTGCCGTAAAAAAGAAGGAGAATCATGAAATCAGCTCAGTCAATCTCAAATGGAGGCTGACTGAGTCGTGAAAGACTTTATATTGGCAATAATAAACCAATATCTATCAATAAAATCTTCACCAACATAGTTGAAGCAAAACCCAGTAGGGGAAACTTTTTAATAAACAAATCGAAGTACAGTCTTCATGTACGTGAGCAGATTCACCTGGGCTCAGTTTAAGAAGAAAAAAACAAGAAAAACCTTACTAGAAATGGAAAGAAAAAAAAACAGCATCAGAAGAAGAAACTTGGAAAAGAAGAAGAAAGGGTGAGCCACAGAAGAGGTGCAAATGAAGAAAAAAATTGATATAGCAAAGGTTCAGTTTTACCGTCTGTCGTCAAAACTTCAAAGATTTGCCTTAAGTTTACAGAAATGTTACTTTTTATGTCATTGCAATAAAAACATCACCAGATTCCTTTGAGAATATGAAGAATGAATGTATTGCTGGTTATTACTTCAAAATTTTCATCGATGGAAACGAGTATCGCAGCAAAGAGATATTATAAGGCATCCAAACCTAGGCCAACCTTGGATCCTGCTATATAAGAAGCAGTTTTATCAGTGCTTACTCAGTAGTGTTTACGCAGTAGGTGGCTTTGTGCAAATACACAAAATATTAACGAATGTTACACGTGGAATGCCATTCCATAGATTTCATCCGCATTGTAAGGAACTTTTAGAACTTGCATCATTAATAGCGGCATGTGCAATAATTCAAAGGACAAGGATTTATCTTGCCATAATACATCGAAGAGTCGATATTTGTCTGATATTGTCCGATACAAGCGGACAACAGGACTAATAAGTGGTTGAAAGAGGCTTGAAAATGACTCTGGAAAACAAAACATGATATCTAGCAGGCCGCCTTTTACGAGTAGACACACAGTATGCATCAGACATTGCAGATTAAGGCAATCAGTCGAAATAGTTTAGTTTCACTTATAACATTTTGGAAAATTTATAAAAAAATCAATACCTTTTTCCCCAAATTCTATTTTACGCCCTCTTACGCGCATAGTTTTGCTTCCGATTTAAAAATAACTTGAGGTAAACCTCTTAAAATGAAAAAATCTACAAATGCACATTTGTATTCGGGTATTTGAGTAGTTGAACCGGAAATTGTCATTTTTACGAAAAATAATTCCAGAAAAGGGTGGTTTACCTTTGTTCTCCAGCTTATTATCGAGAAACATAACATAATTGAATTTTTAGAAACCAAAAATAGGTCCCTACCCTGCAAAAATAACTCTATCTCCGTCAGAAAGGAGCGAAAAATATTAAATATTATAACACGTACTTTGATGTGTATACAACAATATTGAAAATAGAGTTTTTCAATCGGCATCGTACATTTTTTCAATAAACTTCCTTTTTGTCAAGTCAGAATGTGAATATCCCCTTAGGCAGGAAGGATAAGAATCAACCCTTAAGTGATCTTAAGTGAAATATCTAAAATATTTAGTGTTAAACTAATCGCTAACAAATTCGGGTATGAAAAGTAAATTTTAAGAATGCCTTGTTTAAAAGTGAAATTAATTTACATATGTAATTTGCTGAAAAGGAAACGATTAAACGTATGAATTGCTAAAAATTTTGGATAGTTAGTCTCGGTAGCAAACTGACTGCGTTTTGTTAAGTTTCATTCACAGATTATTAAAAGCATACACAAATGATATGACAAATGATTTAGCGCCAATAGCATTTGAATTAAAACATAGTACGAACCAAATTTTTCGAAACGTTGCATTTACTACTCAATTAGGGTAATTTTCGAATTAAACTGTAACGATATTTGATGAGATGATTAGATGTGATCGAATTAGTAGCTAAATTGATTTTAAAATCATATAAATCAACCAGGGATTGTTCATGTTAAATAATTAGTAAACATACTAAATAAATACTATTCTATAAATAGCATTCCCAACCAAATCAACTGCAATAATGATATAATAACATTTTTTCAAAGAAGCAGGACTGACAAGGATAGTATTAAAGTGATTTTTTTTTCGAAAAAAATTAGTTAAATAATGTGCCTTATCTATTATATGACAATGAAAACGATTATTTCATGTTTTCTAAGCAACGTGTGTTCATCTTTTAGGATTTACAGGACGGTTTATCAATTTACAAAATAAAAAACAATTTTCATTTCTTTTTTTTCGAATATAAACTTCATTTTCATCTCGTTTAATTGCTTGCACATATTAAATTTTTTCTTCACTTTTACGAGTTAAATTTAAAAAAAAGTAATAATAATAATAGAAGACTAATACAAATTCCATTTGCAACATTATCATTATCAATAACTATATTTTTAAAAAATACATACAAAACAATTAATTGTTGGAAATTAAATGAAATAAAGATTACTCTTACATTTATTAATCATCATATTTATAAGTAACAAAATTTATAAAACTTAATTTTGGTTCCGAGTTCTCTTCTTTAATTCCCATTGTGTATATATATGTGTGTATGTGTTTCTTTTTTGTTTCGCATAACTTGAATCAAGTTGCGGCGGTTTAATTATTTGATTTATAGTTAATGCAAAATTAATTAAATGTTATACACAACATAATTGTTAAGTTTTTTAATAATTCCGTTAACTGAAAAGTTCCCAGTTTAATTCCTTCATTTTCTATCGTTCTTTGTAGATTTCTAATTATGTACGTGTACATTGTTTTCTTTTAAATCGGTGCGCCTTGTTATTATTGAACAATGTAAAAATAAGAACGTTCATTTCAGGTATGGCCATCAAGAAAATGATATATTTTATAAATTAAATACAGCATTTTAAATTCAATGCACCGATCATTCATTTTAAATAGTTTGTGTTGAGCAAATTGTTTTTGTACAATTTTTCGCAACGTTACTAGTTTTGTTTTCATTTATTCAAGATTGTGTTATGTATAAAATTGTTTTATTGAAAAAAAGTAGTAGTGAAAATGGTTTCTACTATGGGCGCCAAATAATTTTTTGTTGCAATCGATGGAACTTGATCTTTAACCTTGCATTTTAAACTTAATGTTAAATGTGTAAAACATTCTGATTTTATTTAAATAAGATTTATACCTATATTTAATATTAAATGAAAACAATGTTTTCAGTTAAATAATTCGTTTAATATTATTATTCTTAAAAACAAACTAAATGTGTTAGGAAAAAAGTAAACTTTGTTTGAATAATTAAAGTACTTTGCTGCTAGCTCTTCGTAGCTTTGTTCGTCAAACTGTTAAAACATATTTTTGACATTTCTATCATTAAAATATTTATATGTATTAATATAAAACAAGTTTCTGTAAAATCAAAACTAAAATAACATGTAATTTGTATTTGCACCCGCTGAAAGCTTATTATGTTGCTTAAAATGCTTTCATATGTTTATATGTATATATATGAATTGTTTTTATACATTAAAATTTTTTAATACGTATAAAAAATAAGCTATCTCTTGTTTTTTCTAGTTATGTATTTATGACATTAAATAGTCAGTACACGGCCGTCCTAATTCGGTCTCGATGTGTTGTAGAGCGTAGTTTTTTGTTCAATGGATTGTTATTTCTATTGAATATGTAAATAAAATATTGTGAAGGTACTCTAGGAAATAAAAATTGTATTAAAAAGCAAAGACATACTAACACTGAAAAAAGACTTGAACACTCACATTCAAATCCAACCAAAAAGTTGGCGATAACGCAAGTTTATAGTGGTGCGCGTAGAAACTTGAGAGGCTTTGTTTGGTGATAATATTGCAACTACTAGCTTTGATAGCTTTGGGGAGCTTTGTTTGATAGTCATACTGCAACTAGTAGGGGGAAGGAGAAACTCAACATATTAATGGAAATTATATTCAAAAATATACTCTGTTTCTGTTGTACTGTTTCCTCCGTACTGACTTAAACAAGGAGCCATGCGGCGAGCAACATCGTGTCTTTGTATTTACGACGTACTTTCTGCATAGGTCGTAAATTAAAACTGTTCGTACGATTTTCAGGAATTTCCAATCAACTTAGATCCAAAACCTTCGCAAAACACTCTTACAATATTGCCGAAGAATTTCTTTAATATTTGTTTTTTTTTAAATAAAGCCCAAACTCGGAGCCATGTCCAAACGGCCCAATCTGTACTCGAATGATCTCCGTAAAACCAGTTTTTTTTACCGGCTGCCATCATCAGATTTTTTCGAGATGGAATTTTTTATCTTTCGGGCTCCCTAAAGTCAAAGGATTATTTCAACAAACCAGGAAACTTAGGCAAATTGAAGGATAATATTCGCCGTAAAATTGCCTACAGTCTCAGAAAAATGTTGTAATAAGTTTCAATGAATTTTTTAAAATTTTTTTGTTGAAGTGAGTGTTGATAAATAATTTGAACATAATTAATCAAATATTTTGTTTAAAAAATCAATTACTATTAAACTTCACCCTTCCTCTTTTAAGTGTTTTTAGATGATTTTCTGTTTAAGTTTGGAAAGTTGATCAAATTTCAATAGTAAAGTCGTGAAGTTCTACCCTGCAGTTTTGTAGTACATAAACAATTAGAATGAGTTATGCAAATTTTAAGGATACATGGTATACATTTTCGTTTTGACATGAAAACGAACGAGAATCCGCTTCCTGCGATGATTTGATTGATTGCAGGTATATCAGCATCTAAGCGACCAGAAACAGAAAGATAAAAGCCATCCGTTTCTTTTATCCAAAAGACTTTTATACGTAATAAAAGGTAAGGCTACTCTCATTATCTGATATGTTCCATCAATAGTGTTTAGATTGAGAAATCCCTTATAATAAAAAAATTAAATAAATAAAGATAAAGATCTCAACTAGCTTGCGGCAGCAAATGACCTACAATAATGATTTATTTCAGTGACAGTTCATTATATTGTTTACAAGCGTACAAAAGCATTTTGGTCTGAGTTTTATAGAAAAAAAGTTATTCGTGATCGAATTCAAATGTGATAGTGTTATTGCTGTACATTTATTGCTGGAAAATCACAAGTGGCTGTCGTTGGAGCTCTCCAAAATTTTAATGTGAATAAATTTTCTGTTTCTCGTACCATCGCTCGTTACCGTAATACTGGCAGCATTGTCCAACGCCAAGGAAGTGGACGAAAAAAAGTGTAACAATACCAGAAATGATTCGGAAAGTTAAGGCCAGAATTGAGCGAAATCCGCGTCGCAATGGTGCTAAAATGGCTCGTGACATGCACATATCGCGAGAACGGATGCAACACATATTGAAAAATCAGCATAGATTAAAGCTATTGAAGTTCCAAAAAGTGTAAGATCTTATCGACGCACAAAAAAAAGATAGATTCGATAGAGCCAAAGAGTTGATTCGCTTGCACGAAAGTGGCCAGTTGTGGAATTTGGTTTTCTGTGATGAGAAACCATTTCTTGTCCAGCAGTTTGCAAACAAACAAAATGATCGGGTTTACTTGACAGAGAGGGCAGCTGCAAATTTACACCTTCGATGGTGATGGTGTGGGCCGCCATAACGGCCGATGATCGCTTCCCGCTCGTATTCATCGACCGTGGGGTCAAAATAAATTCCAATATTGTCGGGAAAAGAGTTTGGAGGGAGCACTGAAGCCGTGGGCACGTAGACATTTCGTTCGTAGACCAAGGACATTCCAACAGGACCCAGCACCTTCGAACTTAGCGCGCGTCAACCAAAAATGGCTGAAAACGAGGTTCGCCGCTTCATTCCTAGCACAAAATGGCCGCCAAAATCTCCAGATGCCAATCCGTTGAGCCTGGGGTATTTTGGAGAGTAAGGTTGACATTTAAAAATACCAAAGTGTCGATCATCTCAAGAAAGCGCTCCGCCGGGAATGGGCCAAAATACCACAAAGCAACTTTCGTGCAGCGTGCGTTAGCTTCATTGACCGTTTGAAGGCCATAGTTCATGCCAAAGGCGGCCAATTTAAACAAAATTGAATTTACTCTAAAATTTGAAGATATTTCCGACATTTTTCACTTTTATTATATACTGAAAATGAAAATAATGAAAAAATTATAACGGTTTACTTTGTTGCTTTTTTGCAGCACCCGTGTATAAGTAAGGAAATTTAAGACTGATCAAATTAGAATGAAACAATACATCGAAGATTGCCCACCGCTGAAACGCGTGTCTTAACGAAAAGGAACGATGAATGATAGATAATTTTTCTGAAATGTTTAAGACTGTATGGTAGTTAAAATAACATTTAACAAATGCATCAACATTAAATCTTGTAGCTAAGATTTATCCAAGTGACTTTGAAAATGATCCTATAGGTCTAGAATTAAAAAATTCTTCTACACAAGACAAGATTCAACAACCCGCAAGGTAATTGATTGAAGAGGGTTTCCCTGACATAATTGAAAAGCATATGGAAGAAGTGATTAAGTCACAAAATGATGAACTTTTAATTGAAAAGGTGCGTTCACGAGACGAAGGACGAAAACGACAAGAATCCGAAAACATAGATAAAGTCAATGGAGACAAATTGATAATAAGAAACCTCACTACAACTGTCAAATTGCATGGTTACGTGCAGACAAAAAAAAGATTCTAATTGGGGCAAACTTCTAGTATCAGAAGAGCTACTGATTCCTTGCTTGTGCCATATAAAATTAAAACGACGAAATCACACTTATTGGAACCAACGATCAGCTAAATTTCAGACATAAATAGGTTAATAATATCAAATATGATTTAGGGTTTGAAATTAACCGCCAAGTTAACAGCTTATATTTAAAATACATTTCTAATCATTGCCCGAATGGAACGCTCTCTTTGGTATAGAACGAGAAACTTTTATGCAATATTCGTGAATTTCTTTGGGAACGCATATTTCAGCCATACCGGGAGAGCAGTTTTCGTTATTTGAATTTTCGGATATGCACTGAAAATAATTCTTCGAAAATATTCCTGCCAATTTTCCCAACAACAATAAAAAATACTTTACGGTTATCGCAATATGTGTGTTGAGTAAAACTTCAAATAAAACTTAGAAATTAGTTAAATAATTTAAATCTATGGAAAAGTTAAGCAGAAAATCATGAAAAGAACAATGATTTTTTCTGCAGCACAAGTCAGAATAATGAATGCAATTTGCATATTTTTGGTTTTCATCTCGTAAAATTGATGAAAGATGAAAGGTATTTAGGTTCTCCTTCTTTTAATCTCAAGGATACAGATGTCGACTGAAACTTGGAAAATATAAGTAGAGTCTAGAAATTGGTTTATAAATTTAGAAACGCAATTTTAGTAGCAAGGAAAACAAAACAATCAAATAAATTGGGCAGGTTGGAATTTGTAACATTTTTTGCCTAAATTTGAAACTGTTGGTGTGTTTATTGCTATGTGCGTAAGACTCAAACATTGTCTGCGTCATTTTGTTCGGGAAATTTTGAAGCATATGCTATTTAGTGCAACTTTTGCACCATGTTTCGATTGTTGATCTTTAAGAGTTCACAAAATAAGTGCTAGACATTAAACAACTCTATAAAATGCCATTGATTTATACGAGCAACATTGAACGGAAGCCAAACTGCCAGTCGGAATTAAGGACTATTGCAATTTTCTCAAATGCTAGTCAATCTATAAAATTCGGTGAAACAATCGTTTACGACATGAAATGAAATGCAAAAAATCGCTTGAAATGCACAAAATCGCTGCAAAAAATTGCTTTACATTAAGATTTTGTAAGCAAATATCATCTTGCCTTGATTAATTGACCGAAATATATTCATCGATATAAAATTAGGAGACAAAGCCCGGAGTTTGTTAGTGACAGACAACTGAGTATCAATAATTTGCATATTCAGTCAACTACCGAGTACAAAGTATTGAATACTCATATTAAAGCAATCGATAAGTCATCGTTGCATGAAACTCATGAATCCCTAATTTTTGTATTTTGTATCCCTAATAATGGTCTAGACAAAATTGATCCTTAGTAATCGGCAAATCAGCTGTTTAGCTGTACTTTAAAGGCTTTAGAAATCCAGTACAATCCTCACTTTCTGCATGGATTAAATCCGAACTTTTTTATGAATGAACTTAGAATGAAATCACTAAGTGAAAAAGAAACAGCTAAAATGTTTCATTGTGTAGTCAAAAATGTTGGACTAGAAAATAATTTAATATCATAATTGATACTGCATATAGACAATTGTATAGCTCACAAACCAGTCGACCTACTCAATTATATCCCCTTCAAATATTACAACACCTGTACGGAAAATGGACCAGAATCTGGTGAATACAATATCCGGTGATCCGGTGAGTACAATATTTTAGTGGAGGATGAAATACGGAAATAACTTTGTCGAACGTGCATAATCGGCTTTGTGCGAACTCTGAAATTCAGTTTTATATAACTCATGAAACGTGATCGTAAATATAAAAAGATAAGAAAACTGGAACAAAGGATATGACCCATATTATGTTGCCTCTATAGGAAGTTGTCACCATTAATGAAATTTAGTGCAATCAAATCGGAGAGTTTCAATCAACTGTTGTGTAAAAAAAGGTGAAGTTGATTTGGAAGACCTCGAGCTAATGTAATGCAGACAAAATTTACGGAGATGATGCTTTACATAATAAAGACTGTATTCAAGACTGTTCTCTTGAATCGGTGCGTCTAACACAAAGCTATTTAAAAGTGTGAATGCCTTGATAATGTCGTGTGAATACAATCATGAGCTCAGCCAGTTTACCAATCTTCTTGAGTTGAAAATAGTTATGGAGGTGGTTCGCACACTTTCTATTACTGCTTACTATGATCCGGCAAGCTGATTGGATTATTGACTGATGATGTTCGCAAAGTAATTGTTTTAAGTAAAACATTCCCAACTATTTCATATGGATACACAGGAAAATAAACAAAATATAGTAAAGTTAAGATTCCAACAAATTAGACAACTTCATGGAAATTTCAGTTAATTATTCCTCCTTTCCTGTCCTGTTGCCTTTTCCGCGCAAAAAAACTATGTCAAGTCATCTGCTCTAACCATTCACCATACACTTTGCCAATTGGAAATCTAAAACCCAACCAAGAGATAGCTTAATGTACTTTCTTTTAAGTAAATAATACGTAAAAACTATTTTCCACAGTGTAGCATTGTTTTTCTGCTTTAAATATTCTATTGCCGATTGTTATTTAGTATTTAATACCTTGCGGTAATATTTGACATTATTCGTTTACTTTTTTCACCTTTCTTAGTTATTTTACTTTCGCATTCGTATAAAATGATCGCCTTAAAAATAGTTGATTTGATTTATTTCCCTTCCTATTTTCCTTTCAAATATATGCATGTGTATATATAGTTTTTCATTTGTTTTTTCCTTTACAATTATATATGTAGAACTAGTATATTATATCATCATTTTATACATAATATTTAGTTTTATCTACAAATTGTCGACGATATAAAAATTGCGTCATTGTTTTGTTATTTTTAGTGAATGAAGGAAAATAAGTGTTTCATATTTTAATTTTATCATTCATGCTTTACGATATTTACTGTATTTTATTAAGATTTTGATCGAGGGGATGCACGTTGAAAGGTCTATTCGAATAACGGAATAAAATAAAAACTTAACGAATGGACAATTAATTTGTTCAGTTTACTTCTTCTTACTCTTTGTAAATAAAGGCTCCCAATATATTATTTTAATATGCATAATTTATTAAAAATAAAAAAAAAATAGTAAAAACATATTAATCGCGTCTGTCTTAGCAAATTTCAAAACAAGGTCTAAATATAGACCATTAATCATTTCCCTTGCATAGACTTTTCAACACACATACAAAACGCCCCTGCATTGTAATGCATTTAATGCATATTCTCACTTAACAAGTAACATGCAAATAAATAAACCACTTACTTGCTGTTCTCTTGTTTATGTTTTGTTTTGTGTTAATTATTTAGAAAAAAAAAAATTAATATTCAAATTCAACTAATTTCATATTTACCCATTTTGTTCAGGACACAACAAAAATTGAAATATATTTCCATGATCATCGTCGTCTTAAAAAATATTGTTATCAATTTTTTTTTGTCTGTTTTGTTTTTTGATTTTATACGAGTGTGTGTTATTACAGCTTAAAACTTAAATATTAATGAACAAATACTCCCAATGTTACGTTTTCGTGCTAATATCATTTATACTGGGCGGACTTGCAATTTGTTGGCTATTATTTTGCAATTGTGTTAATGGTTGTGATAATGTTGATTGCGTTATTGTTGTTTGCTGTGATTGTAAAGTTTGTAACTGATTCGGTGATGATTGTTGCTGTTGTTGCTGCTGTTGCTGTTGTGTAATCAACTGTTGATTTTGTTGATTCTGCTGCTGCTGCTGTTGTTGTGTTGATGTTTGATGATTTTGTAGAATATTTGATGGCTGATTTGAATTACATAAAACACTATATACGGAATCGACTTTACTAAGTTTTTCGAATAATGGTATTAAGTCCAGCAATTCGCAGTCATTCACGTCATCGAACCATGACTTCACTGGAACCTGAAATTTTAAAAATACAATAATGCAATGAGTAGCTTATTAAAATCTATTAGAAGAAAATTTCGACAAGTTACCCTACAGTTCAAAAATTTTTTTTTTTCCAATTTTTTCATAAAAAAATTTACTAAAAGGGTATAAAACCTGTCTATTGCATATATATTATGCAATACCATATCGACTGGTTGTTTGATGATGTCGGAGGTGGTATACGTCAGCCTTTAAAGGGTTTTTCTCCCCATTTCCAGAACTAGATCGCCACAGAAGATCGATCCTTCTAAGAAGGTCAATGATCTGAGGATTGGTTTCTCTTCCACAAGAACACAGAATTTGCACTCACCGTTCTCTTTCAAGCCCATTTTATTTTAGATTCTCCGACACAGACGTTACATATCAAGTGCACACCTCAGTAAAGCCCCCTAGTTGTCTTTTCTTCTCGTCACAAACGTTGAGGTAAAGCTTCGACATTCATGGTCCTGGAAATCTAATTTTGAGCTTATTGTATGAACTATCCTCATTTCTTTTTGGGGTCCTGTAAAAGATGTGAATTTCAGATGCACAGGGGAGTTCAGGACCCATGAAAGCTGTCGAAGCTGCTTCACCCACTAATTGATCTGCCTGCTCACTAACCTCGACACCGGCGTGCCACCGCACTCGTATACCGCACAATACTGCACAATAAGGTAACCCTACCTTATTGCCGCACTCAAGTTTTTGAGTGCATTACGGCAGTCTTTGCCTTTGAGACAACTTTATTATCAGATGGGATAGCTATTGTTTTAATGTTTACATCATTTTTATGGCATAGACCTCAGCCATAAAGATTTTTGACAAACTTTCTATTAATTGGGAGTACTTGGTGCTTGGCACATATTATGCAGTTCCTGTTTCTTCATATGTCTTGGAACCATCTGGATTACATTTTCAGTCGCTCCACGACGCTCCATTGCATGTTGTCAGCACTACACAAAATTTATTGTGAAAGGTGAATACTGCCGTCATGCGATCGGACGATGCATATATTAATAATGAATTAAGCTTGGCCTTTGTAACTAATTCGGAAGTCATTTTCTCTTCCTTCATGGAAAATTTTTGGTATTTTAGTTTTCGCTACTGTTTCTATTGCTAAATGAATTTGCCGCAGGTCTCAAGGACACCACCACTTAATGGCTTCAGAGATAAGACAAATCTCAAACGCATGATTCTATCGATTCGATGATAGTGCAATTTTGTTTTCATCTTCCACCGTAGGATTCCGAAGTTGCTCCAGAACATGCCTGTCATGCTTCTGGAAACAATCAGAGATTTGATAGCCTACGCAGGCACTGCCATCGAAATCTACATGTAATTTGATGTTGCAGATTTGTATAAAACCTCATTTCCCGGGAATTATTTTAACGATTGAATGTGTGGACGCGATGGTCCAAAAAAGGAGACCAAATTGCTTGGAAGTGAAAGGAATCTGGGTGTAGGAATGGAATATTACTGGGTAAAGGAATTACAGGGTGTAGAGTGGCGGCATACAGCCTTAATTCAGAAGGGCAAGGTTTCTTCATAACGCATTGCATACTACCCCTCACATGGAACCTCAGTAGGACAATAGCGGATATTAGGCAGTGGCGAGAGCGTTGGCTATTAGCGAGGCGAATTCAGCACTCACTCGCTGCTCGGCTCAACCCCTTGATGAGCGATCCATCTTATTTGAAGTGGTGCAAAGTACTTCTGACGTACCTACAATTCGTGGACTTCCATAAATAAGGATGAATCACCCCTAATATGGACCCTATTGGCCGATGAAGCCTTAGTTAACCTATCAGAAGCTGGGGTGATTTGTCATATGTATGCACAAGGGAATTCCCGACAAGCACGATAATGGGAAAAATACGAAGCAATTGAATAGGTAGATAACGTTTAGAGTTTAGCGTTTGAAATGGATCTGAACCGTGGGCGCCTAGAAACAGTCCTTGGAGAGAATTTAAAACAAATCGTCATTTCACTAAGCAAAAGAAACAGTAAGAGCATCCATAATGGCAAGAGTCTTCGACACAGAAAAAAAAAGACCAACTAAAATTAACCACATGATGGTAACTCTCGGTGTTTACATTATCTTTGCTTACATTGGTTTAAATTATCTTAAGTGCTGAGTGATAAAATCGTATTGATCCTTCAGTAGAACGTCCATTTAAAGCCAAATGCAATTGAATGGAGTCAAATGAGCCCCGAAAATAATGAGAACGGAAATCTAAGTATTTTGTACTGGCAGCAAATATTCCCCTGCGCAGATAAGTATGTCAAGAATCTTTCTTACAGGGGTCTATACCTTCGCTATAAGTCCCCAACGTAGAATAGATAGGGCTAGGATTCGCTTACATCTGATATCCAAGCACCCCAGAAAGTCGCTAGAATCGCCGCAAATTTCGTCGTAGTTCCAGATATTGTAACAAACTCTCAACTATTAGTTTACTGAGTGCCACGGCACGCAGGGATCCAAAGTAATGCGCATGCGGGTTAACTAGTGAGAAAGGGATCTTGGACAGCATTTATTGTTCTTGGACTTTTCAGTGCAACTGACATGGGTTTCATTCGGACGAAATACAAAAAAAATAGAGATAGAGAACGTAGTTGATATTTGAAAAATTTTCTAGAGCTTCAAACATCGAAGCCATTCCACGACTTCTATGACGCAAAGAAGTATTGAGTTTGTGCCGGAATGGACAAGCGATAGCTAAGGATCCATCTTGGAATCTTTACGCGTAATTGGACATGAGAGATGTCTCAGAAAAAGGGGTTCAAAAGGGAATGATGAGACACGTTCTGAAATTTTGTCTGAAAAGAAAAAAAAAATACAAATTACTGACTTTCTCATGAAGATCGATTAGTTCGATGCGTTCCAGGTGCACAGTAAAACAGGCACAGTAAAACTTTGAAGGTTGATACGCAAATTTCCCGGCTACATAATCTTTCAATCGATCAATGATTTTCAATTAAATAGGAAATATGTTGAAAGATGTTTGGAACATAATCATGAAAAATAATGCCAGTTTGGACTTTTAGACGCAGGTCAGATTCTTTGGAACACATTGCTTGTGCCGTTTGGTATAATTTCCGATGACTTGACGCCATATCGCAAGAGAGATGTGTTTGAAATGATTAAAGGATTCTTTTACAGCCTTGAAAGAAAGACCATTCACAGATTCGCAGATAAGATTTACCATCCACTGTCATTATTCATGCGCATCAAAGGATAATTTGAAGGCTTTGAAATAGCTGTTTGAATCTTTGCAAGATTTAAGAGTACCACGAGCTCTGCAAAAGTGGGATGTGTTCAAAGCATTGTGACAGTAAATTATCGTAATGTATTGGGTGGTTGCACTGAAAGTGTCAGTTTAGGGAGAACCCATCCGTATATCTCTTTATTCCAGAACGTTGGGTCATTTTCCCGGAATCCGTATACCTACCGTATAAAGGAATGTCAGCGGCCATCATTAAAGGTCGAGTATGATATAAATGTATTAAGTCTTTTGGAAAATGTTGAAGTGTAAAGATGGTCAGTGAAACTGTAAGTAAGGTGTGCGCTCTACTACGAGTTCAAATTACGGACAAATGCAGCAACGACTGGATATGCAACCCGCAGGATATGTGACGCGTTTGGAGACGATATTGTGTCAAAACGTACAGCTCAAAGATGGGTTGCCCGATTCGGCACCGGGGATGACAGCCTTGAAGACGACAATCATCCTGGAGCGATGTTTCGGATAAATGACACGGAGCTTCTTGCCGACATAGCGGACAATCCCAGCAAACTTTGCGCGAATTAAGCGTGATGTTCGACGTTGACAAAAAAACCATTAGTCGCCATCTTCGACGTCTGAGAAAGAAACGACGGCTTGATCAGTGGGTTCCTCATCAACTTACGGACAACAACAAAAGGCAGCGTATAGGGATCTGTACTTCGCTGTTGTTGCGCAACGAACGAGAGGCGTTTTTGAATCGAGTGATTACGTGCGATGAAAAATGGAATCTGTATGACAATAGCCGATGCAGGTATCAGTGGTTATCGCCAGACGACCCTACTGGAACTATCCCAAGGCCAAGCCTTCATCAGCGGAAGACCTTGTTGTGTGTATGGTAGCATCGTGTGGTATCAACTGTTGGAACCTGGCCAAAGCATTACAACTGAAGTGTACCGTCAGCAATTAAGAGAAATTCATCAGGAATTGCGACGTACGCATGCAGCGCTCGTGAATAGGAGGGTAGTCTTATTCCTCTAGGATAACGCACGACCATATACAGCAGCATTCACCAGGGACACCATAAAGGAAATAAGCTGGGAAACTTTACCACTTCCACCATATTCTCCCGACATTTCGCCACAGATTTTCACCTTTTCCGGACGACGGATAACTTCATGCGAGGACGACAATACACCAACCGGGAGGACTTAGAAATAGCATTACGAAATTTCTTCGATGGGCGAGACTTTTATCAAACAGGAATATATTGTTTACCATCACGTTGGCAACGAGTCATAGATGCCAATGGTAACTATTTTCAAGGTTAAATAAATTACCTTTTATTAAAAAAAATTTCAATGCAACCAACCAATGGATACGCCAAGAGGTGAGATTTTGTTGGATCTTAGGGATTGCTGAGGAATATTTACATTCACAAGTTGATTTGTCATTAAATTGTACAAAACAGAATTTTATTCTTCTTATAGTTATAAATTTTCAAATATATTCAAAAGAACAAAAGGCATTCAAGGCAACTTACCGCATTATCAGGATGAAATATGTAACTCGCCGGCGAGTTATCAACAATAACGATTTTCTGCAGATCACGGCCCAATCGATTAAGATCTTTAATATAATTACCCCTGTAGTACACACATGATTCCCTAAACAGTCTTGCACGAAATACACTCCATCTGAAATTGGAAACATAAATAAGGAACATGTAAATAACTATAGTTTTTATTGATTTTCAACAAATTTTTTACTTACTTATCTAATAGATCAGCTACAGGATCTGCATATTTGGCTAGTGATGCTGTAAATAATACACATTCGTATAGTTCTCCCATTTTTTTCAGAAACTCGTCAACGTGTGGTCGTTTTAAAACATAAACTTGATGAATTGTTCCATCAATTTCTACTGGTACTATAAAGTCTGCGTTTGGAATTGGCTGAAAATGTATAATAAAAATGCCCATTTAGAAGAAGATCATGAGTAATGATTGAGACTGCTATTCTGTTTTTATTTTCTGGTTTTTTAAGTGGCAATGAATTAATGATTTCTGATTGGTTTTCAATAATTTTTACTTATGTTCCTTTTGGAAACATACCAAACGACAGGCAAGATTGAATTTCAATCAATTAAATAGCATACTTACGACGAACCTAATCAAATTTAAAAATAGTATCAAATGTTATGAATTCTTACGGACATAATAATTATGGCCTAAACATTCTATTTATAAGACATGACTGAGATTTATTCATATCTAGGAAATGCCTTGAGCATTTCAAGAGCGTGGCAAGAGGAGGGAGCAAAAGTACTTTTATCACACGCATTTAAAAATAGCCGAAAGCAAAGCATGACGTACATTTTTTCAAGACATGCTAAAATTTTCAGTTTAACACCTGCAATTAGGACCCTAGTTACTTTTGGCATGCTGAATATATCCATATCTGATGCTTTTCTATAACGTAACCACGCAACCATAGCCCATCATAGTTTCAATAGGTAACAACATATATTTTATTTCTATTGCCACCACCCGCTATTTGGTACGTACAACATCCAGTTAATGGTATTTCTTTCATTGGTATTCAGTTCGTAATGCCATACAAGTTAAAGTGGAAGAATGATATAAATCAAAGCATTCTGGGTCGAGATGGATGAGCATTTGGCTTATAGTTGGGGAATATGGATCTAAAAGCGCACATCCAGTCATGGCTGGAAATATTAATTGACATTGTTGTATATGACGATTGGTAGAGAACAGTTCCGTAATGGGCTCGAAATATACAAGTCCAACACTCTAATGGTCTCATACTTTTATGCATTTAAGCGAACTCTGTTTGTGGATTGCACTCCATGGAGCACTCCATGTTTTTCATGCAATTAGATGGAAATTGTTGCGGAGAAAGTGATTAGAAATTTTCTGTATACTGATTATGAATGTATGATCATATTTGGGAAGTTAATGCGAAACGTTACCTTACGTTCCTTTTTTGGCGAGATGAATTTTTCCTCTTTTAAATTGTCGCAGCGAAGCGAAGAAAAATAATGAACAGAAAAAATATTTGTAAATTTTTTTAAGCATATTTTTCAGACAATGATATAATTAAATTTTATTTGGAATTCTCTGACGAGAAATTTTCGTATGAGAATCTGCTGAACATTCTCTCTTCGATGCCAGGTTTGATAGATATATTTACAACCAAATTTACGAAGCACTTCCCAAAACAATCCCAATGGCAATCATAGTCACCGATAAATATTCACGCTGGAAAACTCATTTCAAGCATCTATGTGAGTTCTTAGGATATAAGGATTGATCAGAAGCCAAATTGTTAGTGAAATCATGTGTGCTGGAGGGCTATATCCTTTGTCCAGACCGAGGAAACGACTGCTATTATGGGCTACTGAGATTCGGACTGGCAAAATGGTCTCGCTTGGCTGGCTATGCAGATGGTGTTACAGCACTAAGTCACTGAGTAAACAGTCGATCAAACACAATTAAGGCTAAATGCGCTCATGCAACGGGGAAAGCGCAGGATAACTACTCTTACATTCAATCTACATTATCCCCCGAGTTAGAAATATATGTGTCAGGATCCATTATTGGAGTCGAAACCAACTCACTAAGTCACTAAGCGATCAAGGGAGGTTTTAATAAATTAAAATTGAAACCATAGTAAAAGCCATCTAACTTTACTAAGAGAAAGGAATATTGCAAAGGAGGAATACAGCGCAAACTTGAAGAAATAGATTGGCATGGATACACCACAGTGTGACATAGTATCACCATTTGCACGGGAACTCACACCTAAAACCTAATAGAGAGGGTTGGTAAACAGTAAGGGAAGGAAGGAAGGAAGTTTTGAGGAAGGGTTACTGAACGATAGCGGACATTGAAAAAGTCGCTAGACTAATAAGCAAAGCACTGGTATGGTGGTCTGCACTATAATAGATAACCATTGCAATTGATCTGGAGAAAGTTCTGCGAATTGTCTGCCTTGGTATCAAAAACGTCCTTATGACTAAGCTGACTACGCTGCAATAGAAATAATGCTCTATTTCATGACTCTCGAAGAATTCGTTTTCAGGGTGGCATTACTTGCAAGCATATGATTCAAATCTACAAATAAGTTGTCTAACCATTTTGAAATTGAAACAAGCCACTTGTACATTATATCATCTGAAACTAATGAATAGGATGGTTCCATTAAGATAAAGAGAGATAAATAGAATTCAACTGATGGTGGACACAGCGATGCTATGCCGTACTAACATACTGATCCGATAAGAGTGGAAAACGGTGTAGGACTCTACATCTGAACGTGAAATCGTGTTCAACACTGATGGCTTTAAATCAGATTGAGAGAAGGGGCGCCGAAATCGTCTTCCGATATCATATGCAACTCAACCGAAGCTACAAATTTCTACTCGATAGTGTTCGCAATAGACGAGGTCACAGAGGCGACAATTAACAACCTTAAAGGAGAAATATATTCATTCTCGGATCGCTAATCGACACTGTAAGCGCTCGGTTGACTCTATAACTTCAGCAGGATTGTAAGCACGCCCTCAAAGCCGCAACAACCCGAGTAAATTTCAAACTGACATGGGTCCCTGGACATAATGAAATGGCGAATGATCTAGCAAAGGCAGGATCAGCCGACCAAAATGCAAGTAGCATGATCAAAGACACGATCAAAGTGCTGTTAACAACAGTAAAAAGGTAATTAGATGAAACTCTCTCGAAAGAGATAGAAAAAAAAACTGCAAGACAAGTCGAAATTTTTGGCTTTCTTAACAGAACGAGAACAAAACAACCCGTAGCGATAGAGGTTGGCGGCAACATTTAGATTAATACGCCAAATGAGAAAAAATCTAAAAGGATGACACCTGCCGAGCATGAAGCGAGGAAGAAGAGAGTCGAGGGAACTTTCTTCTTGAAAGTTTGAGTTTGACCAACAAACGTCTAACATGGCTGAGGAGTAATAGCGTAAAAGGAGTGCAACACTTGACATCCGCAGAACTAGAAGACTAGTTTCTCTGTGACGACAGGATTGCCAGGAGGTATGCGGGGAACTAATGGCCCATGTTGGCTTATGCTCTTTTTCCAACAGTGCAAACCACTGAAGAAGTTTCTCAAACCAGAACAGAGCAATGGTTGATAAAGCCGTTCGGAACAGTGAGTGGATCAACTGTTTGTTAATCAGCTTATGTCCAGGAAATTTTCTATCGTGACAAATCCACATTTTTTCACCTTATAATTTTTTTGATAATTGGACGGACATTTTTTGACATTGGACGGCAACAAAAACCATTATAAATATAGTTATATGATATAAAAATCAAAATATAAACCATTTTATGGAGTATCACATTCTTTAAATGTGCTTTACTGGAATATTGATGAGAGATGGAAATACAAATAACATCTTTGATGAATGCTCTTTGCGTCGTTTTATTTCAGCTGTAAATGCAAATGTAATAGTAATTAAAACAAGATTAAAGATACATTAAAATTAATCTTAAAATTCGTTCGTTACCTTTAAAAGATCTACCTATTTTGACAGCTTACAAAAACCAGTACTTAAATGATCATTAGTTTTTCCAGGAGGAACTATTTTAAATTTTAAAGCGGGAATAGTTTTTACATCGGGGAAAGTGATACTAAAACGTTAAAAATGTCAAACAAACCAAATCCGTATGGTGAAGATTTTTAGTGAAAGAATTAAAGTGTTTTTCATGTGTAGCGAATCGAGTTTGCAAGCTCGCCAACGACGCAAGAACATTTGTACCCGTGCGATGGGTAAATGTGGAGAAAGCTGAGGAAAAATGAGCCAGAGCTAAATCGTCGAAAAAAAGAAATTTGTGATTATAATAAAACTTGCTATATGCGGTTCCTGTTGGAGTTGGGATTCAGTTGATGCAAAAACTCAAAATTTGGCAGCATAATTGATATACGATTAATATAGAAATTATAATTTCAAAAACAATAGGTTTAGACAATCCAAACCCTTTGCAAAATGTGCGGGAAATTATCCAGGCAGCAATATTATTTATATAATATATTACAATAAAAGAAGGAGTCAGAACTGACATAGAGTTTGGGAGTTTGTTATTTACGCTCAGAAAGCAGAAAAAAGTAATATTGCGAACTTGAAACCTTCTTCTCTTCTAGTTAAATATTGTAGGGATATGAAGCCAATTTACGAGGATTTGGTGAAAACATCCAAACAATGAGATTTTCAATGACTACATTTGGAAAATCAGACCAAAACACATCTTCAGTCGAAAAAAGTTCTTGAAATAGCTTGCCGAACAGTGTTCGGTTAATCATGTCAAAACACAACTCAGCGGTAAAAAATTGCTTACCGAGTAGGCTCGCTGTATTTCCAAAAAAAGGTTTCCAGCCAGTTCTGGATGGTGATGACATAATGGGCGACGAAATCAGCCCAATAACCTCAGAGCACCCAATGTAGCTGCAATAGCTTCAAGATTTTGGACTAAAGAAACAAGTGAAAGAACGTTATATTGAATGAAAATGGGTAATATGGAGTGACAGGTGGTATATTGTATGGTTCAGAAATAGCTGTTTGGAAAGTGTTGGTTTATGATAAATATTAAACGAATTTTTCTGAAAACAACGTTTTTCTGCCTTGATGAAATAGTAGTGTATCTATTCGGCTTAAATAACTCCGCATGGATATCTTGAATAGTTTTCTCGGAAATAATACAAAGAAAGTTATTCTTCACAGCGTTAGATGTAGGTGGATCCTTCATTATTCATTTAGAGAAATAGAAAAGGACCAAATCTGGTCATAAAAATGGTTTTTGCGTTGTACTATATTAACGCATATCTGCCGCATAAATGATGCGATTGATATATAGATAGAGCTGTAGCAAAATTCTGACTTGAATTATTTAGCAGAAGCAGAAGAAAGACACTTATTATAAAGAGCATTTGAAAGTAGATCCAAAAAAAAAGAGCGTTTGGTTACCGTCGTTATAAGCAACATTGCGATAATGTTTTATTTCCCCCCTTTTCAACTAGAATTCAATTGGTTAGCCCAAATTTGGAACAACCTGTGTTGAAGCACACAAGGGTCACTAGAATGACTAATTTATCTAAAATATATGTTTGACTATATACTGAATACCATGTGTTTTTAGTCGATAATTCTAAAATCTTCGATGCTACACGCAAGGAAGTTTTCCCATCTGCTTTTTGCAGTTCCGGTTGATCAAGATTAGTTCATACAAGAGGTGGCTTAAAAATCGGTGCCAGCCTGCGTACGTAACTTCGGGTGAGAAAGTTCGAGCGACCCCATTATTGGTAGCTGGTTGTTGTAATCAAATTCGCCAATTATTGTAAATACAATAATCGGAAAAAAATGGAAAAACTAGGAAAATGTTAGTTTACATGTTGTAGAGTATTTCTGGACGAGCGCCGATTTAGCAATGAATTTTAACAAAATACGAAACGTGTCACAACTTTAGATGGTTACATAGAAAGTCACTAGAACTCCTGGAGATTTGCATTGTTTCTAAGAATTGAAACCCTTTTCAAAGGTCAATGGATCAACATTTTAGAGATGATCAAATCTAAATTCATTTGAGCAGTGAAGACCCTTTCGAATACAGAGTTACACTGAGTCTTTTCAGAATCTGCAAGCAACAATGTTAGCGTGTTCTTCAGTCGAATCGAGATTACATTACGGAACGTTCTAAACGAATAAGTATTATGGCCAGCATGGAGTTAGAACCGACTCTTTTATATCCTTCCCAAACCAAAAATTCAAAGTGAAGCCTTAGTGATAGAAGGAAAAGAACATTTAAAATAATATTTGTCAAATACTTTTCATATAATACTTACCTTAAAACTACTATGCACTAAAGTCTCATCCAAATCAATGACCATACATTTTTTGTGCATATCCGAATGTCGGACTTGCGGCAAAAGATATTTCTGTTCATTGGGTAGTGGTGGTGGTGTTGTTGAACCATCAATTGGTGTACCATTCTGATTTATTTTCACTCGAGTTCCACGCCAACAGCAAAGTATCGATTGTAAAAATCCGCGCTTAGGTGGCTTCAGTCTTTCCACATCATCTAAAAGAAACAACAAAAGGAAACAAATAAATAACATGGAAAATAAAGTAACATTCAGCGAAAAACTTGTAAACACAAAAGACTGAAAATATCTGCGACTAAAAGAAATGCTTTCTCGTTGCATTGTAAATTTGTGTGTAAAAGAAAAACTTCAAAAATAACGTAGTAATGAGTTGACTATAAGTGTTAAAAGGTATTCCTTGAGTTTGCAGTATGTAAACTGTATGACTGTGCAGTCACGGCGATAATGTAATTCCCAGTCCAAAAGAGACAGTGAAACATTACATCGTCGTTGTCGTAGCCGTCAAGCATATTCATATAAGTGGCATTACGTGACAATGATGTTATGTAAATTGAAATGCTGCAAATAAATGGACGAAATCTGATTGCACACTAAAGTCAAAGAAAGAAGAAAGTAGATATGCAAAAATTATCGGATTTTAAGTATGTAGACTGCAACTTAACGCGAGTATACACTGTGAAAAGCGAAACCATTTATTTTACTTTTTTGTTCAGCTCATAAGCTTACTCTGCAGAATGCATTTTTAAAAGACTTTTGCATTCCTTTCTAAGCTTCTTAACCATAGTCTTACACATACGGAAATATTTATATATCTTACGTTGGTATCGATATTCGAGAGTATAGAGCAGAAGTATGAATTTTTATTCATCCCTTAAACTGACTTATTCTTGCACTTCACTTTACACCAAGAGAACAATATAAAAGAAAAATCAGTAAAATTATTCAATATTTTCCATTTTTTATTCGTTATATATGAATGTCAACATTAAAATTGTCCTTCACACATTTATTTTCACCCTGACACAAAAGTGGCTTATAATAAATTTGTCGAGTTAACAAGATTTGTTCGTCCAGATGTTAATCTTTAAAAAGATTAAATAAACGTGGGTGCAATTGTTGTATGTGGAAGTGATTATAAGATGAATTTATTTATTCAATCGGCTCCTGTTCTGTTGTATGGTAATTCGTTTTTGAATTTTTGTTTGTTTTAGTTTTTAATCCAATGCAGAGATAGTGAAATTTTTTCTGCCAACGGAGAGACAGAGAGAGATTCTTTCGACACTTTTACCAATTTGCATTATGTTCTAAATTCTAAGTAGGCGCGAAAGAATGAACATGCGAAAATTTTCCGAAATGTCAATATTTAGTCTGATTTTAAATCGAAGAAAATGAAATTTCAATAGCTTTATAATTAGACGTAAATGATTTTGAAGGTTTCATGGTTTCTTAATCTTCTAATGCATTCTTCCATGAAAGTTACAAATTATCTCTAAAAGGTTTTTGATTTCCGGCTAGCAAGGATGATGGAACAAGTTAGAATCGGTTTCAATCGTTGAACGCAACAGCCCCACTATGTTTGACGTAACGAAAGCATTCGATAACGTCTGGCAGGAAGGACAAGTATTCAAAATGCGTAAATTTACAACAAAGTTTTACCTAATTTCTAGAGGTTCGAAATTTTTGGGTCAAAACCGACGCCAATCTTTCACGCCTGCCGCTAACTGGAGGCAAAATTATCCAAAGATCACTCATATGCTCTATTTTATATAGCTTATTCCCAGCTGATACGTCTGCATATCCACTTAATGCGCTGTTTCCTAACACATTCGATGAAGTCAACTATACGTCTGATAATCACGCATCGATCTCTAGCTTAAGACCAGAAATACCTTAAAGTTTCCAAGAAAAAGGATTTTTTTTACATATTTCGAAAGTATAATACTCAAAAAATATACGGACCAAGGGAAAACCTGACATGATCAATATTTGCGGAGTTATCGCATATAGTGTCGAGCAGAGGGACAGCTTGTGATCAGATAAATAGCGAGTCGGGCGCTCGGACTTGTTAGAGGCAGAGCAACCTTTGCTTTACTCCTTTTGTTGTACTCTCCTAGCAACCTTTGCTTTCTGATTTACCTTTTTTTGACTAGGCAAATGTTTCGGAAAATTTTATACGAGGGGCATTATCACTACAATTAATAATTTTCACATGTTGAAACTTTAAACGCTTACTGGTTAATGTTGTATTGGAATTCGAATTTGCTTATTTGCAATGCTCTTTTGAATTGGGTTCTCAGTTTTTGATTTAGGTTCTATGGTTATCTCGAAACTACGTTTTCAAAAACTGCTCATGTTGTAGCTCAAAAAGTTATCGACTGATTTCGATGAAATTTTGGTGGATTACTATCAGTAATATTATCGAAAGGATATGTCTAAGATTTAAAAGGTAGCGTGTAATAAAATAATTATTTTGGAGTCAAATATGTCGAAAAAATGGTCGAAAATTCGAACTTTGGAGTAAAAAAGCTCTCAAACTTTTGATTTTGTACTTTTTCATAATATTTGAGGTATATCCTTCCCCTTAATATGTCAGTAAATGAATGTCACTTGTTAAATCTTTTTCAGATCAATAGTAAAAGAGTGACACCTGCAGCACTTTTCGCTGTCACGGAAATCAGGCGTCTGAAAACCCTTAATAACGCAGCCATTTTTTTTTTGGTAATTTCTAAAAAAAAGTCTCACAAATTTGAATGCCATAATAAAATTATGTCAAAATTTGAAAATGATTAGATTATTCTCTCTCTCTAGAAAAATTCTATAATCTATACTCTCCCGTTTAGATAAATTCTCGAAAAATTCCTATTTTTCACGCTTCTAAAGGGATTTCTGGCCTTAAACTCCTTGCACCAGCGTGTAACTGCAAAATTTGGAGAAGTGTTCTCCGGTATTTTGTAGACTTTTCCAGGCAAGGATCTGATTGCTCATACTCTAATGAATATAGTTTAAAGTGATAATGCTATCTTTATATAATGTTTTTCCTAAAAGTATAGCGAACAATTTAGAAAATCTATTTTAAGTTTCCTTCAAAATCTGAAATAACTTCTTAATAACCTTCGAAAGGAACTATTTTCATTATTTTTATAATACACAATATATATTCTGCTTTGAAACCAAAACACTAAATTGAACGTCCTTATTTGGACACCATTTAATATATTGCTAGCCACGCTTCTTTTTACCAAAGAAACACTCGATTGTTTAAAAAAATTTACATTTATTATCCTTAGAAGAATTCTTTAGACCAAAAACCCGTTTGTCGCAAAGATTTCGAACACATTTTCTGTTCTGATGTTTTACAAGCAAAATAAAAGTACACCTTAGAGACTTTTTCCTAACTTGCTTCCTTTTCTCTCGAGAGGAATCAAACAAGAAATCAAGATAATATGCTCATATACAAAGATATTTATTTTTCCAGGAAAATATGTAGTTCACCGACTTTCGTCAACATTTTTGTTTCGTTTACACAAAATGCAATTTGGGATCTGTAGTACAATGGGGAATGTATGTGGTGTATGTTCAGAAAATTTAATTAAAAATTCACGTATCCAACATGAATAAAAATATCCAAAAATATTCTTTTGATGTCTGGGTACAGAAAGTTTAAATCAATTTTAAAAATATTTACTCAATTTAAAGGATGTCTTTTTTTAGACGCATAGAACTTTGAAATTAAATAAAATATGGATAAATTGACTTTATTGCCATGAAATTGGTTTTATTGGAAAGATAATTCTCTTCAATTTTCATTTGAATAGTATTGCGGGCATGTGAGCGCCACGACTGGCGCGATGGAAGTCCAAAAGAGAGGCCCAATTTTCAACTAATCTAACTGTTAATTCGTGTCGCAACTCGCGAATAACGCGGCGAACTTTGTCTTTCAAATGGTCAAGCGTCTTGGGCTTGTCGGAAACGTCAAATCATTTTGACGGTTGATTTGACGTATCCCCGCAACAAATAGTCCAGCGCTGTTAAACCACATGATCTTGCAGGCCAGTTCACCGCTCTAAATCGAGAAATTATGCGTTATCAAATGCTTTGCTCAATAAGTCGATGTTTGCCTGAGCTGTATGTCATGTCATGTCACGTCATCCTGTTGAAACCAGAGCTCCCCTTCATTACGGTGAGTTAATTCTGGAACGAGAAAGTCACCGGTCATGGCTCTATAGCGGCCACCATTGTATGGTGTATCGTTATTTCCAGCAGTATTTTTGAGGATATATGGACTAATGCTTCCACCGGCCCATAAAGCGCACCAACAGTGACTTTCTCTGGATGTAAGGATGTTTGGACAACCGCCTATGGTTGTTCATCACTCCAAATGCGGTAGTTTTGTTTATTTTCGTATAATGTGGATTGCGACAGGTTTAAATGTTGAGAACAATGTCGAATAGACTCACTTGGGTCTTGTTCATTGCGCACTGTATGACGTCGGAATGGATGCGTGTTATGAGTGAGAGTGAAAGTGGTGCGGAAATGATCCATGGTCAATTGAATTAACTATTCTAATGGGCGTTTATGTTGGACATAAAATTGATGGGTTTCTTGAATAGAACCGTTTTTTATCGAAATAAATCGAAATAAAATGGCAAACCAAACTGACCATAAAATGCATGACAGCTGTCACTCAATCCGTAGCATTAAAAAGCATTGCCAACTTAAAGTTCCATCAAAAAACCCATTTGAACGAACAGATTTATAGTCGGAAGTCATTTTGCATCAAATATTGTTTCTCTATAAAGCGGGGCATTTATTATAAAATAGTTTCAAAATAAACACAAGTTTTATGTGGATTCCCGCGAAAATGCTATTTTCAAACGAAGTTTTTCAATATTATTACACGAGTTGTCTGTAGACTAGACTGTTGTTCCTAAGGCTCTCCTCAGAAAGTTCCATGTTTTTTGTACATATATAACATAAAAAAAGAACAGAGGAAAAAGAGACAGGGAAGCAATGAAAGTAGGTGCCATTAAGTTTAAAGGCATAGCCAATTAAATTATAGTATAATCGTCTCTTTTCTCAAATATTCCTGAAGAGAATAGATCCATTTTTCTATCAAATATATCCTAATATATTTCATCCTCTGGCTGAATTCTGTTCAGAAATATCCAGAGAAGACAACGATGTCTTTTTTGCGTTCAAACAGAGTCTTTTATAAACAAGACTAATTTCCATGAACTTGTTGTTACATGATTGTGTAAAACGCTCAAGATTGTGGAAAAAATATCCCTATTGATTGCTCTTCTTCGTGATAAAGTAGCTAATAGCAGGTGAAAACTTAATTCCTTCATCGTTTCTAATGTTTACACGTATCCATAGCAAATTCCTTTTGTTTGGCATGGTATAAATATCCGATATGTGCTTCTACACAATGTGTATTATGTTTTCTTTGTCATTAACGCTGTAGAAACAATAGGAAGTGACATTGAAAACGGTTTGGATTTGAATAAAATAGAAGGTTAATTAACTTACTCATCAAGGAATTGAGTTGCTTTTTTAAAGGAGTGTAGGAGTTTAATCACTAAGTGCTAATTAAGTTTAATCATCGTGAGTACTTCAGGACACTGCTAATTGGAATCAAGTTGATTGTTAATTTAATTCTGAAACTCACATAAAATAAGAACAATTTTTTTAAAGGACAGGTACAGTGCAACCGTTTCACTTGATATCTCATTATAAATTTAATGTCATCTACACTTAAGTAAGCACGGGATAAGACACAACCTTATTGGACTAAAATATCTTAAGTTTGTTGGATAGGCCAGGGAAGTTCACTAATTTATACGCCAACAGAAAAGAGAAATCAAAGTATTCAGTTTTATCAATCTTCACGTAAAATTTATCAGCGAGGTGTGTTTAAATTTGGGAAAAAACCCTCAGTAGAGTTGCCTGGTTTACTTTATGGGTATCCGAGGTACGTATGTGCTTGTTTGAAGAGGGTTGAAACAGAGGGGTTTAACATAGAATGTCATGCGTAGATATCACTATAAAACCGAGATTCTTTGCAGCTATCGGTTTTACTAATTCTTTGAGAGAAGTCCTTGATTTAGCGAGAAAATCTTTCCGTTCATTGTTCATAAAAAATCCCAATAAAATTCGTAAATATTTCGGTGACAAGAAGCACTAGTGTCAGAAGTGGGATTCTTTTGGGAGTGGGATATAGTGGAAAATTAATGTTTTGAGTTGATGAAAAGCGATGTTCTGACCTAAAATTAATAATGAAAGTGAGTTGAAAAATCCCGAGAAAGCGAAGAGAAAAATAATTGCATATGTCAAATAGACGCCGTGAACTGTCCGCGAATAGCGATTGTGCTATTTATACTGACACAATTTAAGAAAAAGTTGATAGTTCAATTTTTGATTCTAATATAATTAATTTACTTAAAATCAGTGTTTTCATTCAACACTTTCATTTAAAAAAAGAAAAGGTAAAGAAATTATAGAAAAACAGTTGTAGAATGTAGAATTAAAAAAAAAAGCTAATGTAGAATCCCGGCGAAATCTTTCAGCAGGTAGCCCTATGTGTTGAGAGACGAGCACTATGGCTCATTCAGCCTAAAAAGCAACACGATATAGCGACCGATTATTTCATTGGTGCGTTGCATAACAGAACTAGAAAGGACTGTCAGGTTAGCGAAAAAACCACCAGCAAAGGATGTGACCTAAAATTTTCAAGCGGCCAAATGCGCCGCTTATTGTACAGCCAGGATTTTTGGAAATGTTGGATGAATGGAAATTTAAGCATCCTGACGTAACTTGGGAATTAGAGGCTTAGCCGCTGGAACCGTGGCGAATGAGAGCGTCTGCTACGAAACTGTAAGCAGCAGAGGAAACTGCACACTTGCCTATGGTATGCTGCTAGAAGAGGAAGCAAATCAAGTCCACGACCCATAAGTATGTCTCCTCAAACTAAAGGGAGCTGGAAACATGCAAGCGACAACTTCGTAGGTTAACACTGATTAGGAGAACCGATGTTTCCACCAGTACAATAATCGTGTCAAGCTTTCATCAAAAAGTAACACAAAAGTCAATAATACATCCGGATCTGGTAACCATTCATTGTTTAGAGCTGCATTTTTTCCGCTACGAATGGCAGCAAAAGAGAGGACGGAAAGATCAACCTCCATGTAAGATTTGGGGAATAACTGTCAAACTTCAATTTCCAGTTGCTGATTTCATGGACGATTGCATCCTTGGAATGGATGTCTTGCGACTATATGGTTCCCCATTTGGGCCGGCACGTCATTGAGTTGCGAAAAGAATTTTGGAATAGTCTTGACATTAAGACAAATGAAATACGCCTTGATTTAAGTTCGCTTTACGGTCCAATCATGAGAGTCCCAACCTGTGTATGGCAGGAAGGTTGGTAGATAGTTATTCCAGTGAGTTCGAATTAAAGCCAAGAAGGATGATCGCAAGGTTAATTTAATTGGTGGTTGAATAGTGGCCAATGAGGTCGAAATGAAACCAAGTAGGATAACCGAAAGGTGGATTTGGATTGAAACGTTGGGCAGTATTGTGGTTGTTTTGTCTTCTATTGAATGTGAGCTTGTTGAAATGATAGACTAACTGAAGAATTAATTTATGTTGCATGATGACATGAAAAATCGATAATCCGAAGGAATGATGAATAGAGGCACGAAGAGTTGGAGATTGAAGTTATGGAGATTCCAGTTGGGAAAGATGAACTGAAGTGAGTACCGATGAAGCTGGTCAATGAGGTTTATGAAACGACAAGAACCAGATATGTACTAATGGAAAGTGGGAAAAATCCAGATCGATGTGCAATGCGACAAATTACGGAGACCGAAGAACTGCTGAATCGAGGACTGAAGACATGAAAAAAATGACGAAGGAAGGCATGCAGAACTGAAACAACAAAGATCACAGTTGGGAAGTCGGACCGAAATAAGTAACGTTGAAGTATGAGTACCGATGAAGTAGAAACTGAGGGTTCAAAAACTCTGAGAATCACGAGCGTACAGAGTGAATATGTAGAAAGCCGGACCGATGTGTGATGATAGTTGCTAAGAAGATTCGACTCAGCAAGGATTATATCAGCATAAAATTAAAGAAGATGAGGTTTTGGAGAAAGGGGATCATTCCCGTGTATATGGAGCTTAAATAAAGAGTTATTCTCGGGCTGTTGAGAAACTTAACCGGATCAGAGGTTTATCTGAATCACGTGGTCAGGTTTGAGCCTATCCTGGCTGAAACGTACTTGTTTCGGTTTCAAAGATTTGAAAGTGTGTAAAGAACGGATCAGTGGTGTTCGGGAATCCAGACAGTTTAGATAAAATTGAGACCCAAAACTGAGACTTTTTTCAGATCTTGAGGCTGATGGTTGACACTTTAAACACTTCGACTTCAAATTCATGCACGCAGTATTTTCGTAAGGTGTGATGGGAATAAGGAATCGTTTGGCTTGTATTCAGGTAGTATGTAAATAGAATATAAAAAATTCTGGAATTTTATATAAGGAAATTAAAAATTATTTTACAAAAACTTGTACGTTAGCACTATTCGAATTGTCTGCAAAATTGAATTGCTTGCGTATTATCTAAAATATGTCTTTCTCGGTCTGAATTGCAATGTACTGAAACATTCAAAATATCAAAACGGAGTATTCACACATGCATCAATCTTGCCAAAATCTTACTATCTCACACATTTGCTCAAACAGTGAAAAAAACTGGAGTGATATTTCCAATACATGATGTATTTGCATAGTATTTTAGTTATAAGATGAATATTCGTACAACAAACTTTTGGACGCGACAAAAATCAGCACAATAACAAGTACCGAACAACGACTTTTCTAATGGATAAATTCAATAAATCAATGACATCATCACATGAGCTTCTGCATTCCATCAAGCGCTCATAAAGTCTGTTAATAGTAATAAAAACAACAAATAAATATATTCAAATTGTTAACATATAGTCAGCAAATTAGTATCCACGTTTATGCATACCAAATGAAAACATTTCTAGGGATTTTTATTAATATTTCACTCTGCAAAAGTTAATCTTTGAACTAAATGAATATATGAGTAATAGAACACACATATGAACTTACAAGCATACGTGCATGAAACAATAATTGAATAGTAACAAGTATACATTTATTTAATGTATAAACAAGTGTACATTGGTAACAAAGGAATGACAACGAGAATATAAACAATTTGGATATTAATATGAAATCTATTTTTAAAAAGTATTAAAAATTTGAGATTGCTCATTAAAGTGCATCATTTAAAGTGCGCGTTAGTCTAGCTTATGTTACAAGGATGTATAAGGAGACGAGTTCAAAAAATAAATAGCGTTCATTTATCAATTTGATCCTGTTTCCCTTTAATGCGTTTTTCATGTCTTTGCATCTTTCATCACTAAATTCCTTCCAATTATTGTTGCCAACGATTTTTTGGGATTTTCATTAGGAAACATTCACTCGATGTTTGGCTTGATCCCAGCAAATTTTCTATATTGCATACTTCTTAAAATCCTTTCGACTCCGTCCTCGAAATGATCGGCCTAAAGTTTCATTTTGCAATCCTCGTTTAAACTTGGACACATGCTTCATCCCAAATACTCTATTCAATGTAATATTTTATAATTAAAAAAATTTGCGTTTTTCGCAAGCATTTGACGGCATGAAGCTTCAATGTCGTCAAATGGCTCAATAAGGGTCGTGTTTACTATAAAATTATTATCCGAAATATGGACCAACTTCTCCCGTATGCGATGAAGAAGGAGGCGAAAGAAAACTCAACTAAATACAACACAATGAAAAGAGAAATATTTTATTTATTTATTTAAAATATTGTATTTAGAGCTGAAAATAGGAATAACAACAGCATTTGTTCTGCTTATTACCACGGATGTAAATATAAATGGGAAGATAAGTGCAAGGATTAAGACAATATGTGATAGATTCTTCTCAAAAAAATCAAGGATGTCGGTAACAAACATATTTTTATAAATCAATATATTTTTGGGCTTACTTTTATTGCAAATTCAAAGAAACAGGCTTTTAACGATTGACATCTATAAGGAATTCCTGTTTATATGATTTCTATAACCGGGGTGTTGGCCTCAGGACATAGCCTAGGGCTGCATTGACCACTTAGCTTCCTCAACTTTTACAAATGGTCGTTGCAATGGAATGCTGTCATTTTTTTTTTCACTATTTCTATTTAGTACATCTCAGCTTAAACTGTAATCAAATCAAAAATGCGACTAATATTTACCAAAATTTGAAGTCAAATTGGCCAAAAGACATTAAAAAGTGAAAAAATTTGAAACTGTTATGTTATGTTAAACGATTTAAACTTAAGACACCTCCAACCGTTGGGATGTCTTGTCGGTTGAAGTATTGGCATAGCAACGGGCTTCAGGTTTTTCAATTTTGGAATGTTTTTTGGATAATTTGACTTATAACTTTGGAATGTTTTATTCGCATTTTTGACTTTTTTTGCACTCTACTAGGATTTCATTACAGTTCAATCATCTAAGAGCGACAAATTGTGAAAAATTTTGACAGCGTTGCGTTTGCAACGATGCAAACTTCAGACACCTTTTGCGTTCATACGTCATATATAATATGTTCTATCAGAAGTATTATTTCTTAATAATATTTCATGTTGAGACTAAATGTCATGTTCCAGTCAATTAAATTCGAGAGTATCCTCTTCCAAATTATTTTATTGAACTCTGTTTTAACTGCTGCTTGTGACACATTGAGTTAGTCTAACCTCACTGAGTTTGCACAAGTTTCATTTTTCTCTACACGTCTGCGTCTGGCAACCTCCTTCAGTTGCACTTCTTTCTGCTAAGTTGCTCTGCTTATGCAGGCCGGATGTTTAATTATAGTCTTGCATTAGCAGTAAGGCAACGCGGTTAGATACAAAGGCCCGGTTGGGAATTTGTGACATGCCTCTCTAGCTTGTCACTTTGACTTTGTTGTGAATTCGGGGACTCCCATCCATTTTCCAGGTTCGGGGGTAGATTCTGATTTATCTATCTTAAGTTCTGCAGAGGTTTTTCACTCACCTCGGAATATAGACACTGTATCTTTTGTCCATGGATTTGAGAATGTATTGGTTGTTCAGAAAGTAATTTCGTTTTTTTTTTGTGAAAATCAAAGACAATTTTCGTAAAGTGAATAAATATTTTATTAAATTATATATTGAAAAATCTGGTTCAATACTTCAATGTTTCCACGCTCATAAAATTATTGGTCATTGTTGGCAAAAAACGGATCGAGTTGGTTTTTTGACCATCTCATTTGAAGTGACGGCTTTCCTGTCTGAAAAAATTTGTAGCGACCGGAACATATAATAATCCGAAGGTGCCAGATCTGGAGAATACGGTGGGCGTGGCATTGCATCCCATTTACTCGTTAAAAGCTTTTGGCGAGTAATCAATCTTGTATGGGGTCTCGCATAATCTCGATGGAACACTACATATTTTCTTTTGATTAATTGTGGCATTTATCGTTGAAGTGCGTCACTCAGTTTGTCCAGCTGATGACAATAGACTTCCGAATAAACTGTTGTGTTATCGGGTAAAAGCTCAAAAAAAAACGATTTCTTTAAAATCCCACTAAACAGACAGCAGACAGACCTTTTTTTGACGGATATCGGCTTTGGAAATGCATTGAGCCGGTTCATCTTTTTTACTCCATGATCTCTTGCGTTTGACATTGTTATATAGAACCCATTTTTCGTCCCCAGTAATGATGCACTTCAAAAATGGATCACTTTCATGAAGTTTGAGAAGTGAATCACGGGTGTCAACGCGACGACACAAATTTCTTTCCGTGAGAACATGGGGGAACCCATATCTCGAGCTTCGAGGTTAAACCCAGGCCTTTCAAGTGGTCATAAAAATTTGTGTTTGATAAACTTAACCTCTCACATGTTGTTATTCGTCGGTTTGCATCAAATAATGTCTATATTGTGTCTTCAATGGGACTTCCAGAACGTGGTGCACCTCCCACATTAAAATTGTCACATAGAAACTTCGTAAACCAGTTTTGGCACTGGCCTACTGTCAACACATGTTCTCCATACACATCGATTAACTTCTTTCTGGCTTGAACAGTATTTTAACCTTTTCTATAGTAAAAGAGTAAAATATGACGAAAATGCTGCTTATTGCTCTCTATTTTTAAAAGCGCCCCAATTGGATTTTTTCACACACAAGCCCTCAAAACATATCATGATTATGCGGCTTAAGCGTGAAGTTGGGCGTGAAAAAATACGATTAAATCCCTTAATTGGGAAATTACTCCCCGAATAACCCAATAGAACAGGTGCGTTCGAAGATAGTTTGGTTACCGCCCTCTTGTATTTTAAGCTGGTATTCGTTAGGAATATATACCCGATGATATAAGCAATGTCTCGAAGGTCTAATTCACGGACCTTTCATAGTTACTTTATGCACTTAAACTTCTTTTTAAACTCTCCTTTTCTTTAGTTGATTATTGGTCTAACTATTAGATAGTCTAAAAAGTATTGAGCCTTTTTTGTCACTAGGTGGTGTTCGTTGTCATATATCGGGCAATACTACTAACTGACATGCGTTTGAAAGGTGACATTCCAGTCTGCAATTTTAATATGGACAGTTTTGTTTTTCGTCATTCGTGCCAAAAGTTTTATTCATTTAAAAATAAGTGAAATCTCTGAAAAAATTCGTTGTATTTTACAATATCAGTACGATCAAGGTGAGAATAGATACAGGCTCTTGAAAAAATTTTTGGTGTCTACGGTCAAGATACTTTATCAAAAGCCACGGGCAAGAGATGGCAAAGATGCACCTCGCTCAGGTTGACCAATCACTGTAAAAGTCGATGAAATCTTAAAAAAATTGATGCAGACCGACATATAAGCAGCCCTTACATTGGTAAATAACTGAATATCCATCACCAAACAGATTTGAACCATTTGCGTAAGGCTGGATACACAAGGAGGCTCGACGTTTGGGTGCCGCATGAATTAACACCAAAAAATTTGATCGTCGAATTTCCATTTGCGAAATGCTAATAAAACGCAACAAAACGAAGCCATTTTTGAAGCAAATCATTGCGGGCGATGAAAAATGGGTAAGATACGAGAATGTCGTTCGAAAAAGATTATGGTCAAAAAAAGGTGAATCATCACAAACGACTTCAAAGCCAAGATTGACAGCAAATAAGGTTATGCTGTGTGTATGATGGGATTGGAAGGGAATTGTTTATGGCCAAATACACACTTCGGCTCTGTAAAGTAAGCAATTAACCAAATTGCAAGAAGCAATTCAAAAAACCGGCCAGAATTGATCAAAAAAAGTCGTTGTCTTCCAGCATGACAATGCTAGACCACACACACCTTTGATGACCCGGCAAAAATTGACAGAGCTTGGCTGGGAAGTTCTGATGCATCCACCGTATAGTATAGACCTTGTACCATCAGACTACCATTTGTTTCAGTATCTGCGAAACTTCCTTAATGAAAAGAAATTCACTTCAAAAAGGGACTGTGAAGATCACTTGGCCAAGTGTTTCGCCTATAAATCACAGAAGTTCTACACACATGGAATAATGGATCTACCCGAAAAATGACAAAAGGTCATAGATAATAATGGACAATATGTACTTAAATAAAATCCATTTTAAATAAAAGAAATATTCAATCGAAAAATGACAAAAAAAGGCTTAACACTTTTTAGACTTACCAATATATTAGCGATTACAATTATTATTACCAATATGTTAGCGAGAATTAAAGAAAAGTTCGTGAAAATAATTTTTTTCTACATTTGATGAAGATTAGCTCCCAGCTATCAAAATTTGACTCGTTGCGCAACGCTTTGACAATGTCGCTGAACTGCAGTAGGAACCAGTGGTTTTGAAAATTGAAAAAGGGAATCACATTATGTGTCAAATAGTGAAGTTTAAAATATTTCAAATGTTGTTTTATCTAGAAGAAAAGCTTCAGAGTTTCCCTACACAATGTATACAACAAAAATAAAATTGTTTTCACTTTGTTAATTTTTATTTACACAATTTAATAGATATTCTCGTAATCCTGGTACCTTTCAGGATTATGATGCATCTGGTATGGTTATTTAGGAATAAGCTTCATGCATTCATTAACAATTGTTTGTTCGACAAAGAGTCGTTAATGCAGCAGGAGTGGATCAAGGCTCCATGGTTGCCCAGACATATAGGAGATCACGAGCTTTGCAGCCATTATTTGGCAAACGGGTCAAAAAGCAACCCTAACTTAAAAGTAGTATCAGAGGGAGGGTAGACAGTGGGTTCAGTCTGGTGCTGGACAACACTGAGATTGCCATGCCAAGTAAGAAGCAGATCCACAGGGTTATTTCTGTTCAAATAAAAGTGATCTTTCGTCGACGGAACCTTGGTTAAATACCTTGATTTGATGATTGACTTGAGAATGAACTTCTTTGACTTCAAATCAGGTCGACGGCGGAAATGATCAGTGCGGTAGAGTTAACTTTGAGTCATCTCATGACTTATATCGCTGGAAAAATTTCGATACAAAGCTGGTCGCCTGAGAACGCGAAAGAATTTGGACTTAATTTCTCTTCTCCATGCACCCTTGCGAAAAGAGGAATCTTCGGAGCCCGAAGCATTTCCATTTGTATATATAAACATCTGTATTCCAAAGTCCTCACCAAAATCAAATATTATCCAATCAAATATAGTATAATCGGTATCCAAAGCTTACATTCATGTGTTAACACCAATAATCACGTCGAGAAGTTTTCCTCATAAGCCTACATCCCTATAATGTCGCTGTTAATTAATCTGACGTGTTCTTTAGAATTCCCTTCGGTAAGATTAGCAAACATCTTATTACTTAGTGGATAATTATGGTAGCGTATTTTATGAAGTGATAACTATTAATTGTCTTATCTCATGATGCTGCTACCATCATTATCCTTTTGCATACCCTTTTCAGATTTTAAGCTCCAAGGGAAACAGTTTTATTCATGGCTGTATCGTTTTCGATGTTATAACGTAAAGTAATGGAGGGTAGACTTGACGTATTTAAAGGATTTTCATAACGGGACTAACATGCCATTTTCAATAAGAAGTTCAAGTTCATTTTTCATAGCTTTAGTGCAAAATTTCTTGAATTACGTTTTTGCATATATATATATTGCGAAAAATTTGACCATATGTTTTGTACAGACCAAAAACTGGGTCACTTCTTGGATAACTGATTTCTGGGGACATTCGCCGTATCATGCTGACTTTCAATATTATAATGTACTCATTATTATCCTAGCATATGTTCCATGCCTAAAATACCTACTCAATGTGTTACATTCATGTAGTCCTATTTTTTTTTCGTCATCTTCCTAAGGTTGATGGTTTATTATTATTTACTTTGTTTAATTGCTTTGCCTTCTATATATAGGGCAAACCAACACCAATAAATATTCTTTTTTCCACACTAAAGGAAAAAAAGGGCAAATATTACGATGAAACCCCATGAAATTTTCATAATTGATTCTCTCCCATCAATTCTGTACATGACCTAACCTTTAGTGATGGCTTTGTCGTAGGCTGAACATTGTGTAGACACGAATATAAACAACTTACATGTGATATGTATAAAACAATATATATATATATAGATCATGGTAATATATTGAATGAATCGCAGAATATCGTTTTGGGACATGGGTGGGTACAGAAAATGGTCTCCATAGACATAGCGTCATAAATAGAACTACTGACTACTGTGATTAGCGCGATGACCTTTCGTGATTATAGAAAGGATTTTATCATTTTAATTGTTTTCTGGCATGTCACATTTCTGAATATCAAGGTTCAAATTGATGAAGGATGTTAATAGATTGCCTTATTTGTTTGCCTACATTGATTATAAATTTTCTAAATACTTTGATGAATTCCTATTTATTTGAAATAGGAAAGAGCTATGAAATATCCCAAATTGATTCAAAGTGAAATAGGTTGAATGGGATGTCATGAAAAGGAATGCTAAATTTATGATGTTAAGAGTTCTGACAAATCGTGAATCAGTATTAGGGATTCCCATTAAAAGGGTATTAATTTGCTCAAAAAACCTTGTGCACACCATCATCAAATAAAGTTTAAAAAAAACGAGAACTTATCACCAAGTTTTGAAGAGCCTCCATCCAAGGACAACAAAACGGTTAAAACAAATGCAACGAGAACACAGAAGGCACTATAAAAACCCGCATCTAAAATTGCCCAGGACATTGCATCATTGCTCGCAGCTTATTTTCAGTCGCATAAGGATTGTTCTGAAAGATGGCTTGAGCCAGATGATAAAGCTATAAACACAAACCGGTTTTGGAACATCCTGAGGAGAAAAAAATCGGAATATCGGCAAAAATCCAGTTCATCCTGGACTTCAAATTACGAGTTATTCATTACGGACTTTGACAATCGTACATTGGGAGAATTTGACTTGTTTTACCACTGTTTATGGTGATTTTTGCATTACTGGATTCCAGCAGTTGTTTCCCGCAATAGGATAAACAGATAAGTATCGATGGTGTCAACATAAGGAGAGGAATAAGTTTCTTATTGTAAAGTTGACATACAATTTCACTGTTCGTCCTAAGGTATAAACCAGGAACATTTAAGACTTTGTATCTTTCATAGCTACTCTACCCCTAGATCGTTAACATCATTGGCAGTAGCGAAGTTGCAATATGCTGCTCGGATTTCAAAATCGGAGGACGCGTTCAACAGACAAAGACAGTTGAAGGCGGTTGTTGTAGGTAGCAAAGTCATGAGAGAGGCTGTAAGGCTCTCGAGAAGAAGAGGTAATATTATTGAATGAACTGTGACAGAAACCCGGGAACAAAAGGCAAATGGGTACTACGTGCTAAGACAAGATTAATGATACTCACACAGAAGAAAGGAGTCTAACTCATGCCAGAGTATTGCAGAGTATATGTAGGTACCGGTGAAAATTTATGTGGTCCGATGTGGACTCATTATTATCTGCGAACGAAGAGACACTTAATCTAATTCTTGATTAAGGCTTCTGGATGCAGGCTTTTTACGTGGAAAGCAGATGGTGGTTCTATTCATTATAGGAAGTAGTATCACATTTCAACGCAGAAGTAGCGCCCTTGAGACTTATGGCTCGACGTGGGATTCGTAGTGATCTACATTGTGATACCGCAACACAGTTCTCGGGACCCAAACATTGCTAGGATCGAGTGCGTGACTTTTATCTAAGGAGGAAGGGCAGCAAACTCAAGCATTTTGCGCCACGAAGGATAATTACGTTTGGTGATTTATAGGAAGTAGCGGTCGAATCGTGAAAAATGCTGCGGGGAAAAAATCAAACGTCAGTTTATTAATTTCAGAGGTATCAACAGTAGAGAGAGGTATTCACAGTAGAAGCAGTAGCAAGTTTTACTTTAATCCTATCTCATCGCTATCGGCGAGCCTTAATGATTATTGGGCCCTAGCTAGGACACTTTTTGATCAGTGAACAATTAACAACGATATCTGGATCCGGCCTCATTATAAAGCCAACCTACCTTTCTATGTCAATAGATATCATATGCTATAGAATGTACGATGTATGAATATGCATGGTCTTTCCATGCATTTTTCAATAACGAACAAAATTACGAGAAGACGCAGTCGCTTTCAAAAATGCAAATAGAGCATTACAATTTGCTCGTGTTGTTTGAGCAAGGGAAGAAAAAAAGTTTGAAAATTAAAGCAGATTAAAAAACAATCTTTAATCTGCATGTCAATAAATATTCATATAATCCTGACATTTTCTCGTGTATCTTTCATCTTGAAATGAGGCTCTAACACGCCTCACGGTTGGAGTTCTGATTTTAATTGTCGAAAAATCCCAAAAAATAATCATATAAGGTGGTTGTTTGACATAAGATTTGCATAAAAAGAAGAAATTACTTGGAATATGAGGTTTGCATGCGAAGTTTTGTCTTTATCCCTGCATCAAGCTTATATTCGATAGATTTTGTGACAATTCAACGCAGACATGTTGAAATTCATGTTTAACCCTTTGCGCTCGTATGTCACACTGGAGGTGGCAATACTAATTTACTCTTCAACTCATATGTCACATTGTTGGCACACAGGCGGAGGTTGCAATACTAATGTTTATCAATAGACAATAACACTAACTAACTGTAAAATACATTGCGGCATTTAAGATCTTACACAGTAATATTTTGTCAAGTTTTGTTAGTCGAGAGTAAGTCGTACACGGTAGTTGTTCTCTTTGTAGAATTCAGTACACATGTATGGTATTTCCCCCTTAAAATGAATTTTGATTGATAAGTGGCAGTCAGTCAGGATAATGACAGTAAATTTGAATTTATTTTAATTTTTGAATTTATTTTTAATAAATAATAATTCTACCATTGTAAATTACTTTAATTCATTCACCTGAACATAATAACCACTTGACACGCAACAACTTTGAAAATAAATCGAGTTCAAATGGTTAAAAACTTGCTATAGCAATCATAATCCTGCCGCTGGACAGAAGAAGCAGCAACGCGAACGAAACATATCTCAGCAACACGGTGTCATAGGCACGTACAGAAGTTTTAACTATTTACAATCCGATAACGGGTGATACTACAGAAATTCATCAAGTGTTATGTAATCGAATTAAAAATTATTCAAATATCTCTCCTTTCTACGTATTTCATACATCAACAATTAGCGCACATTTGTTTTTTTGGCAGATAAATTAAAAACCACTAATTTTTATTATTAAATTAATACGTCTAATTTCAAAACTGAAGCCAATTCAGGCATGAAATATATTGTATCCTTGACATAAAGGTTCCAACTCAGCGATTAATCAGGGCAAAACTCTAAATCCAGAAATTAATTACATTTGCAAACCTTGAAGATCTCATTTCTTTTATGTGTTGAAATTTCCACGAATATTCTCCACAATATACACACATACATGCCTCTATTTCGCAAATGGTAAATCAAGGACGTGTGTTAAAAGTTTTTACGATTCACGTGAAAGTGAATCGTTAGCCAGAAATTAGCATTAAACACGCGTAGTCCTTATGATCAAAACATCTCCCACTGTTAGTATTTTGCTCGTTTAGCCTCTATTCCTGCTAACTTTTTCTGATTTAATTAGCGCAAATCTTGAAGGAACAAAAATTAAATAAATTTACGTCATATTTTACCCTTTTTATAATAAAACGTTTTCTAAATCATTTCTATTCTCATCAACCACCGTACTTGATTGGATCCTTTGTCATTTGTTGACATCGAACAATCGAGAAACCCGTTAAATGTTGAAACCTTCATAAAACATTGGATGATTTATCCTTTAAGGTATATACATATTGTTTGAAGTATTATTCAAGGAGTTACTGATACTGTTCTACTAGTGCTGTTGGTCGTGGCCGTCAGCTATTATCGTTTATGGCCTTGAATAATTCTACCAGGAATGATATAAAGGATGTGAAGGAGGTGCGGAGAATTGACGTAGTTTTATTGGTATAGTATGGTTAGTCATATTAAGCACACACAATTGACTAAGTTTTATTTGTGTCTGTGAGTACCAAGTGGATGATTGGCGAAGGTTTCGCTAGTTATCCTTTTTGTTTATTTGGTATTGCTAACATGTGTATCGTTGTAAATAAAATTGTTATAAGTTTGCTGGATAACACATGTATTGACTCGGTACTTAGAAGATAAATGAGTACATAAAGGACTGCTGTGTTTTGAAGGATATGGTTAATGTTACAAAAACAAACAGGATGAGCTATATCATCGATGCAAATCTATTGCAAAATTATTCATGAAGGTTAGAAATGAAGGTTCTCAAATGGAAGAGCACATGCATGCCTTATTTTATTTCTAAATTTACACTTTTTGTCAAAATTCATGATTATGAAACGAACAAATATTTAATATAAACAATCAAACAAACATTCAATATAATATTTGCAATCTACAATGGTTTTCCATGTTTTTAACTCATTTTACTCATCAAAGTCGATTGAATACATTTGAATATTTGACATTTATGTGACAGTGCTAGGCAAATCGCTGGTTTGGACCTTTCGGATGTTTTTCGGAACCTAATAGACTGTTCCTACGAAATCATTGAATTAACCATTTTAAACCTGACAAATATCAAAGAAAATTGATCTACCAAAAACTTCTGAAATTGATAAAGCCAGACCAAAGGCAATTTGGAATATAGGAAAAAGTTCAAAGCTGTAGAGCAATATTAATAACTAGTAAATAACCAGTCGACATCCACCTAAGCTGGTAGTGCCAATCGACGCGTCCCAGCCTGTGAGTTGGCACCTGATGAGAAGCGGCAGGGACGCGTGTTCGAAACCAGCTTGAGCTCTTTCCACAATTCTTTATAAAAATATTAAATTCACTATCGAGGTATTCGAAACATTGGATCAGAACTTCCGCACCCATGAGTCTTCGCTGAGTTAGCTTAGCAAGGGTATAATTCACTTATAAGTTGTAAGTGAAAAGGGAAAATTGATCTACCAAAAACTTCTGAAATTGAAAGATTTTGTTTATAGAGACCACAGATAATAAATAAACACAGATAAACAATGCATAAAGAGTTGCCAAAAAGATGCGACGCAGTGAAATAAGTCAAAGGTGTATTAAAAATTTGTTGTTTAGGGTGTTTTTTGAGCTGCAGGAGAAGTGTCGATGGTTGTTGTCTACGGTTTGACAGTTGAGAATGTCAAAATGTGTTGATATTTCTGTTCAGTAACATTTGACAATTCATCATGAATCGTTTAACGGCAGAACAAGGCTGTCAAATTGTTGAAATTTACCTTGAAAAAAAAAATCCATTGGTGAAGTTCATAAAGCACTTCGTCCATTTTACGTTCAGCACAATTGGCCTATTGAGCAAACAATTTGTGGATTTTTTGATTATTTTCGCACTAATTTAACTCTTCTCAATTCAAAAACATCAACAATACAGAGAAATGAGCGCACCCGAAGAGAATATTGCTTGTGTAGCGCGAAGTGTTGAAGATGAAGCCGAAAAGTCGATTCGTCGCCGTTAACCTTGGACTACGTGGAAAATTTTAAGTATGGATCTTGAATAACGTGCCAATAAAATACAGTTCGTGCAAGAGTTGAAGCCAAATCACCGAATTTATGTTGATTGCGCAAATTTGAAACTGGCCAAAGATGAGCGTTTTTGAGCAAAGATGAGAATCGAAGAAGTTTATTTCGTGATGAAGCTAATTTCTGGTTAAATGGCTTCGTCAAAAAGCAAAATTGCCGTATACGGAGCGAAGACAATCCTCAAGCCGTTAACGAGTCACGATTATATCCATTAAAATTGATTGTTTGTTGCGATTGACACACAGGCGGCATCATTAGTTCTTATTTCTTTCGAAATGAAAAAGGAGCTGCCTTTACGCTGAATGGCGACCGTTATCGACCTATACTGACTGATTTTTTGTTTCCAAATATCAATCAGTTTAACATCGACGACATTGGATTTCAATAAGCCGGCGCTATTTCCATACAGCGCGCCTAACCATCAATTTATTGCAAAATTAATTTGGTGATAAGTTTATTTCCAGAATTGGTGCTGTTAACTGGCACTCCTGTCGTGCGACTTAACGCCTCTCAATTTTTTTAAGGGGCTCTGTTAAGTCATTGGTTTATGCTGACAAATTACTAACACTTGAAGCTTTGTATGCCTATATTTAAGACACCATGCGGCCAGATTTATTGGAAAAAGTAACGAAAAATTGAACTTATCGAAAGGACTATGTTAATTGTAGCCGCAGCAGATATATGCCAGAAAACATTTATTTATAAATATTTAAAAAAATAAATGCAATGAATTTATCAATGGTTCAAGAAACGTAGAGAAACAAATGATATAGTTGATGATATCTCCATATAGGATTCCTTACGGTCAGGTGTCTATATGCTATTGGTATGCAGTGCGATAAAATTCCTCAGCACAAACTATACTCAAAACATATATTCCAGACAATAACTTGCCCATATGACAGGAAAAGAGTTAAGTCATACTCATGACCCAATTCGAAACTCCACATAGAGTATTTGACCCTATGAAATCAACTTCTTTGGAAACAGCATGTGCTTTTCTTCAGAACTTTTCAAGTTTCGCGAAAACAATAAACTCTACTTGGGTCGTTTTTTTGTTGACCCGATTGATATATCATGCGTATAAATAGGTTACAAAACACATCATAAGTAGCTTGCAAGTATTTGTGTATGCATAAATCGAATCAAATTTATTTGACGGGCTTAGATCTTAATACGCGCTCCAACAGAATGTGTGTGTGTTAACTTGCTTTGCCTTTATCCCTATTACGTGTAAAACTAAGCATTTAAGATTTGTGTTGTTGTTGTTGGAATACAAAAACCACACAAGATACAATTTCATGAAAGTATTCGCACGTTTATGGGATTTTGTGGTTAAGTAAGTTCTTAGTAGGAATTTGAACGCTGATGGGTTACACTATTTATCCGTTGTTTGGCATAATATGTTGTGAAAGATATAGTAGACTACATCTGATGGTTTTATTGTAGAGGGTAACTAGGACATTATTCTGCCACGCGAATATGTTCAACGGAAGTTGCGTTATTTATGTGTCTTGACATATTTCGATCTAATTTGGTCTCATACTTTAATTAAAATACCATCACAACACGTGTCGTTCACTTCTATAAAATTATTCAATGCCGAAGTGAATGTCAAAAACGTAAATAACATTCTCATACTCAAATCCTTGTTTCTCTGCGAAATCCTTGTCGAATCCTCTCCGTTACAAGTTCCAAGCTTCTCATAAAGAATTTGATTCACGCTTTTGAATCCCAAATGTATTTTTTACTCGTGTGTACCGCTGCATATAGGGTATATACTCGTGGTATTTCCTTTAGAATAACAAACGTAACGAAAGTAGCTCTAATTTGAATATTTTGCCTAAGGTCGCGAATATCGTAGGATATAGCAACATATGTCTTAGGAAATTCGAACGAAAGTAGCTCCATCCATCCTTCAATAGAGACGAACGAGTTTTATTGTGATGTTTCATTTTCAAGACGATTGGATTCATTGATTTTCACAATATACGACGACACGGGTGCTATATTACATCATAGTCAACGTGTTATACACATTTACACATTAGGAAAATAACATGGAAAATACCAAACATGTATACGTATCTTGTTTGCTGAAGAAAATCGAGCATGAATGGGTGTATCTGTTTGTGAACGAGTCAAATAGAGAGTGTAATAAGTATCTACGAAGATAATGTCAAGAGCATATTTTGCGATAGTATCATCAATTTTCTAAAGGAATTTCAAATACACAATTTTCGGGGTGGTAGTGAAGTTTGTTGGTTAACAAAGAAACAAGAAACCCAAATAGAAACCCAAATACATAGATCAAGCCTAAAATTGAAAGATGATATTTTAAGGATATCATCTTCCAGATAGATAATTGTCTTTATTCAAGCAGAGATCTTTTAGATCATTGAACTGAATTAATTAGAGAATGAATTTCGTTGTTGTTGAAGGACAAATAGTTGAATTAATTGAATAATTTCTTAACAAATTTATTGAATTTATGCTCCTAATAAATTTGCTTGAAAACGTTCAAACATTTTTCATGTGTCTAACTTTGAAAATATTTCCTCATTGCCATAGTATGCACTAACGGATTTGTGGCGTGATTTTGATAACAGCAAATAAAAAAATGTAATTATTACGCTATGATTAAGTATGAGTACAATGGAATTAATGAAAAAAATATAATGCATTGAACGCAATGCTCATGGAGGGCAAAAATGAATTTGTGATGTCCGCAACAAAAAGGAAGTGAAAAACGCCAAAATCATTCAGCCCAAAAATTTACCTTGGATATGATCAAAGTGATGCATTTCACCCAGTATTTTCGTGAACTCCTTTACAACTGTGGAACATGGAATTTCAGCTTTGCCACTATCCCTTTGTGTTCTGATTACGAAGTATCTTTGACCTTTGGATTGAAAGCGTTGGTCAAAAATAGAACTGTTCTTTGTATCCTGCTGTATCAAAGCAGCTACGTCTTCTTTTACGCTCTATTTATAATGACCTTTCCCGATTTAATTTCATTGTAATGCATTACAATTATAGGCAAGTCTGCCTTCTGCATATGTATAAGGATCGGTAGCATGAATCCTTTTTTCATGCGGATAAATTCATCGTATTACAACTAGACAAAAAAAACTTGTCAAATGTACACCGCTGGTATTTTTTTTTTATGTAAACTCGATGGCCAACAAAGTCACGAACTAGGCTTCAAAATTTTATTCTAAACTAGTCAGTCTAATTAAAACCAGTAGAAGAGGCACCACACATTGACAGACTTTTATTTTGGCTTTAGTGGCATACATTGTTTTACCAACAACAATCACTATTAACAACATTTTACAATCACTATTAACACTGATGGGCCGTAGCCTGTTGTCCGTCTTTCTTCTGCCACATACGTAGTACGGTCCATAAATTTTTGGCATCATATAGTAAATAGAGTGCGTTCACAAAATTTGACGTGCAATCGATAGTGACAAGTCTGGTCAAGCTTTACACAAAGTTTGAACTTGCTGCGTCAATCCGTTTTTGTCACATTACTTTGGACTAGGCCTCTTAAATCTCATCCAGCGGCGCCTTCGGATTAGAGAGATCCCTCCCTCAGCAGCGATGGACAGAAAAGAGAGGGATTACTGAGAGAGTGAGCCCTCTCTCCTCTGCGCCGACAAGCCATCGACGATGTCCTTCTTCATAGTGAGAACCACCCGAGCGTAGTGCGACACACAGTTCCATTTGTCCTTAGACACCAGCATCTTCTCTACCAGGGTATCTGGAGAGATCTCCCGTATTCTCTCCCTGAGATGTAAACGCTGTCTCATCCACCGTTTGCATGTGAAGAAGGTGTGGTAAGCATCATCCGCAATCCCCGGGCAAAATAGGCAGTCAGGAGACCGTGACTTTCCTGTTTTGTGCTGGTAAGACTGAAAACACCCATGTTCGCTGAGAAACTGTGTCAGCTAGTAATTAGTCTCGCCATACTTTCGGTTGAGCAATGGCTCCAGGTCCCTGACAAGGCGCGCGGTCGACCTGCCCCGTGTTTCATTTACCCACCCTTCCTGCCAAAGAGCATGAGTCCTTCTTCTCTCACCGTGTGAAGCAGCCTCTCTACCTTCTTCTCCCCTACACAGGTAGAGCCTCCTCCGTTCCTTAGCAAGGAGCACAATAGGTGTCGTACCCGCGATGACCAGCACTGCCGGCTCAGAGACAGTGTTGTATGCAGATGCAACCCGCAGAGCGCCTCGTCTTTGCACCTGCATCAGTCGCTTCCGGTACGACTCCTTACTGAGAGCTTCAGCCCAAACCTCGGAGCCGTTTAGCAGCACCGATTCCACTGCGCTCATCAGTAGGCGTCTCCTAATCGCGACAAATCCCCCAATGTTGGCCATTAGACGGCTGAGCGCCGATACTCCATCTGTGGCCTTCTCTGCTGACGCTCTGATTTGATCGAAGCAGCTCAACTTCGAGTCAATCATCATGCCAAGGTATTAGATCGTCTTCTTGGACTCGATGCTCTTTTCGCCAATCCGGATGAGGGCAACTCTGGGGATCTGCTTTTTGGTCAGAATGACAACCTCGGTTTCATTGGAGAGATTGACCTCGGCGTCAATCCGTTTAGTTATAGTAGAGCTCAAACTATTACCAAGGTAAATTGTTTTAAAAAATGTCTCAAATTGAGTTTCGCGCTGTTATAATGTTTTTGACTAAAAAAAAAGACTTAACTCCAACACAAATCAAAGAAAGAATGAAGGCTGTTTACTGTGACTTGCGTCCATCATTTTCAACAATATAAAATTGGCTTAAGTTGTTTCGCTGGGGACCATTAGAAGATGACCCACGTGCAGGAGGACCTGTGATGGTGACTACTCCAGAAAGCATTAATTAGTGGAAGAAATTATTCTATGAGACCGACGCCTAACCCAAAGAAAATTGCAGCACAGACTGGCATTTTCAAAACAAGTGTTCTAAGGATCCTCGAATTCTCAGTTCAGTGCAAAAGCAGTGTCGAGTAGAACGTTGTAAGCAATTTTTAAAGCTTTGTTACGAAGATCAAACCGAAGTTATAAACTGGAGAGCCATACCAGAGTTTTCCAGTCGGAAGTGTTTGCAATAAAAGCGGCTATAGAAGCGGCAACAAACAACCTTAATCGATGTATACAAATACTCTCGGACACTAAGTCGGCACTGCAGGCGCTTGAATCTAACCGCGTAGTTTCACAACTGGTGCAGGATTGTAGGCAGGCTCTCAAAACCGCAACAAACCGAGTAAATGTAAAACTGACATGGGTCCCTGGACACAGTGGTGTAGAGGGAAACGAAAGAGCGGATGAGCTAGCGAGACCTGATCAGCCGACCAAAATGCCACTAGAATAGACACAATTAAAGTACCACTAGCAACGGTAAAAAGGGAACTAGACGAAATCCTCTGGAAAGAGACAGATACGGCTCGGAATGACAGGAACGACCGCAAGATAAGCCGAGCCCTTTGACCTCATCCTAATCAAACGAGGACAAAACAACTCCTAACAAAAAACCGAAATGGCGTTAGAACATTGGTGGCAGTATTAACGGGCCATAATCTTTTAAGTCAACACGCCAAACGAATAGGAATCCGAACGGATGACACTTGCCGAGCTTGTGGCGAGGAGGAAGAAAGTACAGAACACTTCCTGCTAGATTGCCCTAGTCTGGCCAACAAACGCCTTACTTGGCTGAGATGTACTGGCGTAACAGAATTGGAATACTTGGCGACCACAGAGCTGGGGGAACTCCTTGGCTTCTGTAGGACGACAGGATGGACCATCTGTAAACAATAGTACTATACATGGGGAGCTAAGGGCCGAGTTCTGGCCTATGCTAAATTCCAACAAGTGGACCCCAGTACAATAATAATAAAAATAATAATAATAATAATAATAATAATAATACGAAGATCAAGAAGGAGTAACCCAATCGATCGTAACGAGTGATGAAACCATGTCTTATACTATGATCCGACATCCAAAAAAATATTGCATTGAGTGGCATCGGAAAGGAGAACCCGTGTCAAAAAAAGCAAAGGTCACTCAAAGTGCAAATAAGTGATGGTTACAATCTTTTGGGACTGCGAGGGAATCCTTTTGGTAGACTTTAAAGAATCAAATACAACCAAGAACGAGGCATATTACTCTGACTTACTAAAGCAGTTGCGTCAAGAAATTATCGAGAAACGGCGCGGAAAAATCACTCGAGTTGTGCACTTGCTTCATGACAAATGTGCTTCGCAAATGTATCTTCACAGAGATTGAACACCCACCATATAGCCCAGATTTAGCCCCATTAGACTTTTTTTTTTGTTCTCAAAGCTGACAGCCGAGTTAATGGGTAAACGATTTGACAGCGACGATGAAATTAGACAGGCGGTATACGACCATTTTGACTCTAAAGATGTATCATATTTGTATAGTGGCTAAGAAGCTTTAGTCAGACGTTCTACAAAGTTTGTAAAAATAGAGGGAGAATGTATTGAAAAATAATCACAGTTTTTTTTTGATTTATGACCTTTCTTTCAATTTTAGGCTTAGAACTCATGGACCGTACTACGTATCTTCATATTCCTTAGAAGAATTTTTTTGAGTCTACCTGTCACTCTACGGACTTGTTATGATTTGTTACGTCGCTAAGCTTGTATCTTTTTATTTCAGAGTTTTTTCAGCTCCTTTTTTGGTTTGATCATCCAGTTTGACCATCAAAAAGGAAATGCGCCGAGAGAAATTTTCGAAGCTGTGTCATCGGATCTTTAAGGATTCTGCACTTCCATACTCGATGGTAACAACATAGTCTCATCTTTTTGAACAAGGGAAGAGGCTGTTTTCAAAGAGATGTGTTTGGATCCATTAATATGACTGCACTTTCATACGGGATGGTAAGAAAATGGTCTCGTCTCGTCTATTATGACAAGATACACGATATCAAAACGACATATGTCTGGACTAACCAGTAACGGCTGTGACCGCAGCAAATTGCCAAAAAGTTGGAAGTAATTTTGCGATGGGTAGCAGAAGAACAATGGATTAACCATGAACGATTTGCAGAGGCCTTATTTTAAATAAAGGTTGGTGGGAAATCTCACGCCGTTCGAAAGGCCCCGATGCTTCCTTTATTTAAATAATCAGGATTATTTAAATGAAGTTCCCTGTTCCGATCGTTGATAAACTGAGGATTCGTTAGTTTAATCTCGAATCCAAGCCCCGAGTCAACACTGTTGATAGAAATGGTTACACGTTACCCAAGAAGTTCAAAGTGAAAATGTCGACGTAGTAGTTTTCGGCTACTATTGTCCTGGATTATCAAGGAAATTTTAATATTCAAAAACACACAAAAGACTACAATGACAGACTGGTATTCTCCTCATTTACGCAAACAGAAATATGAGGCAGTCGTACAGACGAGACGTGCAAGTGCTGTTTCTTCAAATGCGCCCGTTCACGCTACTCGGGCTCCGAAGGATACCTTATGCTTTGAAAACTTTGCCAATCACAGAAATGATTTGTCTGAATCGAATATGACTCCTTGATTTTATGCCTTTTTTTGCTTTTATATGTAAAAGCAGAAATACGTGCCACGTGGATTTTTGGACGAATGTGCAAGAAGATGACCGGAGCTAGCAAGTTTAAAGGTAAACCAAATATTTTTTTCAGTAGCCACTCGTGTATGTCAACCTGACGTATTATAACATCTACTAATAACATGCTTGCTAGAAATTGAATTGAAAGCTCCCAAAAAATGCCTTTAAACAATCTCCTTATCCTGAAATTCGCATAATTCAGTCTGACGTCAATGTGATAGAAAAATATTAATTCTATGATATTTTAAATAATCATGAGCCAGGATATTTTCAATAAATGCTCCAATAACGTTCCTCATTAAACAGAAACTCGGTGAATAATCTCTTTAGACCAATAAAACTTCGTTATTTATCCAAGCTAATCTTAAGCCGTAAGTAAATAATAAAAGAAAAACATAGCGTAAGGTTAAAAATAAAAGTTGATTTCCTTACGTCGACGGAAATATTTTTGTATATTTTTTTTCCTCGTTTCTACTCTCAACTCCAACGCAACGGCGACGATAATGTCTAGGAAATGAATAAACGTGATTATAAACAACTGACGTTTTCTCTTCCTTTGCACAGAGTTTAATAGGATTTGCGATGAAGGATGTTATGAAAAAAAAATTTCACATTGAAAGAAACAAAAGGTCACAATTTAATAGAAGTGTTTTGATTTGATTCGTATTCAATTTTAATTTGCTTTGATTATTGTTCGAGCAATTTAAATTCTTCTAATGCGTTTAATTTATTAATGTTTTTTTTTTAATTTTAAAGTTGATTAAGGTAGAATCAAACGATGAATTTAATTTACTAATCAAGTAATTGAGGCGCTAGGACAAGGCATCAAAGGCGATCATGCAATTTTGAACGCAACTCTGCGTTCGATTTGTATAAAAAGTTGATTATTAGCGATTCAATTGTCTGAGAAATATTAATAATCACTTTTGATCAAATGCATTGACCTGTTCTTTATACACATCACGGGATACCATTGTACAATATAAATACCACATTTGTGAAAGCAACACAATTTTTCCTTTAACTATACCAACGCCGAGTTCATTCCAGCTAGTGAAATAATAAATGTTTACTTTTATTTTCTTGTCTGAATAAATTATTTAAAACGCGTAAAGCAAAGGTTTTAAACTTATTACAATGTGTACAGTGATGGTCATTGTATGTAAATAGAGTTTTACTATTTATAATAGTTCAGATAGAGGGATCAATTTCAATATAAACCCCACGCAACATTGAAACAGGACAAGCATGACTGCATACATCTAGGGAGAGAAAGAAAGAGAGAGATAGAGAAGTAGTAAAAAGGTGTAGTAAAAAGTCAGGGCGTAGAATAAGTATAGCAATTAAAATGCAAAAGTAACTAGGCATGAAAAAAATAGTCTCTTCAAAAGTTCATTTCTATTCATGCGGAAAAAGGTGCGTATATGAAAATTCATATGCATACACGATAAATGCTTTTGCTTCGAAGCCTGACCATCTAATTAATAAATAAGTGCTAAAAAAACTCGAACAGCCCACAAAACCCTTGAACTACTTTGTATGTACATTTATTATAAGAGGGTGGGGCGATTTTGGAGCAAATCTTTCAAGGACTTAGTATGAGCAGCGAATAGTTGGAGTGATTGAATATAATGCTTAAGTCGCCCATGGAAATTTCAAGACAGCATTAAATTTTTCACTTACAATGGATTTAAATTTAAAAAAATAATACAATCCTCGTAAAAAAATATAAACAACGGCAGGATGGGTGCTGAAAATTAGATGAAATAATAGATTGAAGCTTCTTATGCTTACATCAACAAAAAGTGAAAATTTCCAGTATACATTTTAAATAGTGTTAGTACTGCAGAATTTGATTCCAAATGTTTCTTTCATAACCTTTTTGTTAAGTACAGAAATGATATTCTGTATTTTTTTTTTTATAATGGCGAGAACTTGAGGTTTAGGTTTCATAAGCACACCATAAAGTCATAAGATATAATTTAGGCCAGGCGTGGTTTTTCTTATGTAGGACAAGTTCAATTCCCTGCTCAGAAAGGAAGATTAGACATCGATTTTCGTCATCAAAAAGCAGTTGGAAAAGAAGATCAAAGCAAAAATACCCATAGAGAAAGACATAGACGAAGAATCAACTGAATAACACAGCCGAACTTGCTATCCGGATAAAAATAGAGCTATTATGGACAACCATCAGCTGAAAAGAATAGAAAAAGGAAAAGACAAGAAAAAAAGGATAAAAGAAACACGGATATGACACAATTACAATACGAACCAAAGCTAGGTAACAACAACGCCTTAAGAGAATCTTCCATCAGAATTTAAACCCACTTTAACGTAGAATACATTTCACTGAAATCCTAAATAAACTGTCTTGACACTCTTATAAGAGCGACCACGCGCACGGAGTTGCACAAAATGTTCAAAGATCGCGTCCGCCTTGAAACCATCCGCAAATGTTTTCAAGGCCGGCGGACCACAATCTTCGACAGAAACAAGAGTACAATGCAACTGAATGGGGAAACATTAACGAGATCGGAGCAAAAACTTTCTGCGTGCTCCAGGTCCTCTCCACACTAAGCTTATTAAACCATAAAAAGTCAGGTGGGCGGGACGAAATCTCCAACTACGTGCTAAGGGAATGTTCGTCCACCATATTTAGACCCCTCACTTGCATTATAAACCACTGCGTAAGCAACGGGTACTCTCCTCGAGCCTGGAAAACCGCAGTTCTAATCCCCTTACCCAAAAAAATTCAAACGGAGATATAGGTAAATTCAGAGCAATATCCATGCTTTCGAATTTAGGGAAGATATTAGAGAAGATCATACTTATCTCGTTCAAACCATTTGCCAAACCCCTCTTGCCTGCCCAGCAATTCGGATTTCAAGAGAAGTTATCAACGGAGCAAGCAGCGCTACTGCTACACGACCGCATTTCGACCGGGCTAAGAATGAAACAAACAACCGTGGCATGCTCCATTGATCTCCAAACAGCATTCAATTCAGTGTGGTCAAATGGACCACATTTTTATAAACTCGTCAACAACGAATGTCCGATCCCAGTTGTACGCATCATAGCTGACTTTCTCCAGGAAAGGTTCTGTTCAGTGAATATATCGAACACATATTCCAACTTCATTAGTGTGAACTCGGGAGTTCCAAGGGATCTATTCTCGAGCCGCATCTCTTCACCTTCTTCCTGCACGATATACCAATGGCGCAGCCAGCAAGTATTTCAAATCACCTCACTCAGAACGCGACTCCCATTACCCCACCGCCGTCCATCCTCTACGCAGATGACATCATCGTATTGGCCACCCACTCTTCCCCCCAGGAAACCTTGAGGACCATCACACCACGAATACAATCCCTCCAAACGTACTTCACAAAATGGGCGCTATCCATTAATGCCGGAAAATGCGAACTAATTTGCTTTCGTAATGCCACCGGGAAAGGCCACCGATTGGCACCGTCAGAGAGTAGAGAACTCACTCTACATATCGACAACACCCCAACTGCCGCTGAAGAATACTTTAAAATATTGAGGCATCCAATTCCACCATCACCTCAAATTCAGCCCGCACGCCCGCGCGACTATTTCCAAATCCACTCTCCTCATAGCCTCTACAGCGCTGGCACCACTATTCTCCAGCAGATCCGTTAGCATCAGTACAAAGCTGCTCATGTACAAAACCCTAACATGCTCATAATATCGTACTGCTTCCCGGTTTGTCTAACGATCTCCCCCACTGTCGCTAAAGCGCTGCAGAATTTCGAAAGAAAGATTCTTAGGAATTGCCTCTCAAATTTTCTAAAGCCCAATAAAAAGTACTACTGTAGCAGCATACTCTACGAGGAAACAAAAATCAAACCCATCCTCAATTATATGATTCAAACCAGTGCCAAGAAACTGAACAGATGGTCAACTCACCCCAAAGCTATCGTGCGTGACTTATTTTATCGGAACATGTCGCTTAACGCCTCCTCAGCCTACCTAGCCCCCATCAAACTCCTCTGCTCTAAGCTTCCAACAAAGGCATCGTCCAAAGCGTCTTCAAATTATAGGTCATCATTCTATGTCCGGGCTCACTCATTGCGCCAACCTCAAAGATTCGGGTCGGCACATGTCACCGGAGATTATAGAGAGCCCAAATCGGCCGAAGAGCCTCTGCTACACAACCCCTTCAAAATTACCAACCCTTTTTCATCAGACCACTAACCCTAATTGTAAATAAAAATTAACTAGAATAAGTTAGATATAAGTTAAGATAAGAACATTGTAATCAAAACAAATAAAAGCTTAACGAGCAAAAGATAAATAAAACTACAACTCAAATCTAGCATAAGAATCGGTCACGACCAGATTTGCCTTTTTCAAAAGCTGTTTGACAATTGGTTGCTGTCAAATATTTGCCGTAGCTAGTTAAGAAAGACATGTACGTATAAAGCCTCAATAAATACATCTATACCTATCTATATCTATCATTACCACATTTTCGGTCCACAAATAAGTGTCTCACGCTGGAAAGACTTTCAATTAAATTAATCAATTAAACTAACAGAAATCGGGTCATCTATGGCTTGTTTCCAGGGTGCGAACTGCAATGTTGACTGACTTCTTAGGAGAAAAAAGTTGGAAAGTTTTTGTTTTTAGTTGGAAATCAACAAAATTTAGAACTTTTGCTTAAAAATTATTTTTATTCAATGCTTTCCTTTAAATTTCTAGGGAACATTGGAGCTTCAAAGCCCCTGATGCGGCCTGGAGCCCCGGACCTCGCTGAGCAAGGACTTCACACTTTGACACAGAAAAACAATTCCAATTCTGAATGGGAGCGACTACTTAAAAGTACATTTAGCTGCCACGAGGGACTATGCTTAGGGGAGGGGATACCTGACCGCTTAGGGGAGGGGATACCTGATAACTAATGAAATAAAAAAGTACAGCATGCGCATATCGAACAGTTTGCGGAACGGCAATGCTGGTTATCTCAGGAATGACACTCATCACCTTCCTTGAAAGTGCAAAAATATTTACCTCCGAAGAAGCAAAGACGACAGAAAAAAGACCGCCAGGGAAGAGACACAACGCTCTTTTAACGATTGGCAACAATGCTGGAACCAAGACACAAAAAGAAAGTGGAGTGCACGCCCAATCCCTGACCTAAGGCTGTGGCCCAATCGACTGTATGGTGAGACCGATTTTTACTTGACCCATCTCTTAAGCGGGTACATTGATGGGTACAGGGTACATGGATATTTTCTCGGTCTTACCTACACAATGTTGACAGGTCACGGTCTCATAACTGCATATTTCGTGGATGACGCCTGTCACATATTCTTTTCTTGCAAAAGATGACTTTTCAACGAAATTGTGGAGCCCTGCCCGGAAACGACGGTCGAACAAATGCTGAAAACGGTTGACAAATGGTATCGTCTGGAACAATATGTTCGGGCAGCGTTGATATTTAAAAAAGCCTTACTGGGGCGCTGGTAGGCGTCGAGGATGGAGGGATATCTTTTTTGGGACTTCGTCCTCCTCCCTTCTTTTCCGCTGGAGAAGAGATCCCCGTGTGAAGGCGCTTCTTGACGTAGGAACACGAAGCCTAGTCCAAAGTTATGTGGCAAACCGCTGAAGGCTAGGTTCTTAGGTTGACAAGGGAGGTGTTAAGTGGGTAGTAAAGCATTGCACGTCTGGGAGTCCCACACTTTGAGCGTAAACAGCCTTCACCTTCCTATCACAGAAAAAAATCTGAACGCCCCCGAGCCATATAGTTCAATTATTCAATGATATTCAATGATAATATTCGTCAAACTATTGAAAACCCTTCTCCTCATTTTACGTCGAGAAATGTGTAATTTATAGAAATCGAGATTATCAACTTTCGAATTGTCGACTATTAAATCGACAATTAAATACTTTCTATCGGAACGTTAAGGCTCTTTGATTTGAAGTACGCCTCCATTTCATTAAAATAGAAGTAAAATCTTTTGAATGAAAATTACACAACAGTTTCGCGTTTAGCATGGCTAACTCTTTTATAGTGAGGCCCATTACCACGATTGTCTATCTATAACCACTCTATATTTTGGGTATTAGTTTTGGTCTCAGGATGTACAAGATTGAATGCCGTAATATAGTATGCTTGTACATCGTCCTCTCCACTTCAACAGACTCGAAGAGTTTTTTTTAAAGATCTTTAGAACTCTAACACAGAAGAGAATATTCAAAACTATCTTAGCTGTTTAATGAAAGCTTATTCAATACCATTGAATATTCCAAAATTGTTTCTGAAAAGTGACCACTACCACTAGCAGTTGCAAAGCACCTTTAATCAGCCATATTTGGGCCACTTTTAGCCACCTATAAGATCCTGGATTCAGTGATCTAACATTCATTGATTGGACTTTAGTTCTCCAATAATTCCTCAAGGTTGGAAATGATCAGTTAAGGTTGTGGCAAGGAGTACAGAAGCAGATTTTGTCTGCAAATGTTGCTAGTTGGTAGTTTTGGCTTGCTGAAGTGTATATGTTAAAAAGACTTGTATATGTTAAAAAGTAAGGGACTGAGAGATGAGCCTTCTGAAATACCAGCAGGAGCAGTTTTCGTACTGGGTACAAACATCGAACTTTTACTTGATGGGTTCTATCTCTCAGGAAGGATGAAATCAGTCTGTTCAATTATGGTATTGCACTTTTTGAACTTATGAATTCGATCGTTATGCCGTCAATACTGATCGTCAGCAACCGGATCGACTATTTTGAATTCAGCACTGTTTCAATGTCGTTAGAGACACGAAACGCTGATGAGTATCAATTCATAAAGTCAAACTTTAAATAAGGATCGATGTTATAGTTTTACATAAAAATCCTCTTGTAGATTAGTTTCTCAAAAAGTTTTCCATGTGCTAGCAGTAGGTTTATATGTCAGGTTTATATATAGACAGTAGGTTTATATATAGGTTTATATGTTGGACTATAGCTTTGCTTCAGGAAAGGTATTATGCTGATAGGTTTCCAGCAATTTCGAACGTAGGACATTTTCAGACAGGCTTTAAAAATAAAGCTAATGAATACTGATACTTGTTTTCATAGATTTTTGATAGCTTTTCTTGATATTCCGTCGAGTTCAGAGGCTTCATCGTTTTTAACTTTAGTAAAGTTTAGTAACTTTAGTAAAGGAAATAAAACTGGCGGTTTTTGGGCCGGTTTACATTGAGATAACCGCCATTATGACTGTGATATTGATGCTCATTCTATGGGACATATTGTGATACGTAGAACTTATCAGCAAGGAATTCTGCTGACCCTTCATAAGAATGAATCTGGATGCCATCGTCGTCTTTGAGCGCATGTGAAATATCTGGATGTTTGTGTTTCAGTATTTAGTACAGCTTTCAGGCTTTTCGTGCGTTGTGGGCAACGCTGCTAAGAAGATTGTTCCAGTGGTGATTTCGGAGGTTCATGAGCTTGATCATGATAACTTTCTCGTTAGAGCGTTTTCATCAATCTTCAAAGACGACTCACGATTTCCGAGGCACTGACATCGAAGAGAATTGTCCACTTAAATCAGTTTAAAAGTTTCCTCATTGAGTTTTATGGTGAGGATATTGCAGGTGAACTTTGGTGCGCTCTTGTCTAGTGCTCTCCAATTGATTTTTTTAAAGTTTCTCTATTTTTGCTTGCTTCCTTTATCACTTCCACTGTATTTAAAAACTCCACAGTGCCCTGAACTGAAGATATATTTTAACCAATTGTTTTCTGGAACTAATGCCACTTAGCTTTTTGAATTTAATACTGAAAACAACATCTAATTAGTAAACATGGCTCAATCTTATCTTTTTCTGATTCGTGCCAGCCATTTATCAATATTTTAAAGACATTTAGAAGTGATAACCGAAAGAGCATTGGACGTTAAGCTTGTGTCAAATAATCTAATTACCAAGTTCATGACACTCTTGATGAAATATGGTGCCTTTACGAGTTTTATAGTATTGAATAGCACAAAGCGAAATGTTTTCAGTTACTCAATTACTGATGAACAATAAGAGAGATAGATCTTAGAACTTTTAACTGCAAATTGGTCACTATTCGAATATTAGTCGCATATTAAAGTATATCCTTATTGCATTTTTAAAATATTGTCACCACTAACTCTTATGTCCAGCAAGTCACAGCGTTATTCTGTTTAGTCTGAATAGCAAAAAAAAATGCGCGGTTCACTTAAACTGAAATGACCTTTTCAGTGCAGTCCATATTGCAAGTCTACATTTCTTTTATTGACGAAATGCTTATAAAGGCTTTATCGTATACCTAGGCAGACATTTAAATCAAGTCCAACAACCATAAAACGATTCTTTCGCTGTTGTTTGTTACGTTGCGTCCTTTCCTCCCATCTCGAACATATATCAACAAACTTAGTATATACCATAGACATGTCGTTAAACTTTGTGAAGTTGAACAATTCCAATAAAAATGCATCGGATTGATGGAAATGAGTGAATGAATTGAATGTATGAAGGTAAACAATAAATATGAATATAAGTTGTATTCCAATCCAAAGAATTGTTAGGCTATGAACACAATTGAAATGAAATTTGCATACTTAATAGCAACATGCGAAGAAAATTAGCAATTCTAAATTCAAACGTGAATTATATTTTTAAACAGTCTAGCGAATTTCAAGCTCACAGCGAAACATTTAATTATATTCACTATAAAATGCAGAAAAATATGAATTTGTCATGTACAAATGATATTGCTTCGGGGGGGAATAATTAAAAAAAAATTGCCCGATTCATTTCAACTGATTTTCAATGTTAAATTCGTTACAATATTCCAACATTAACCAGAAAGTAGCTTTCTATACCGAAGAAATAATGTAATAAAAAATTTCAACCTAAAAATTTGAAATTTTATTCAACTAAATGGCTTCACGCTGCATTAAACAAATTTCTAAAACCGTTGCAATAATAGATATCTCCTACTCCATTCGATTAATTTTGATAAAATTGATAGATAAGTTGCTAAACTGTTTATATAAATGCATTGCACGCAATGATTCAGCGAATAAAGCCAACAAAATAAAATAAAATTCTACAGAAACATTTGAATGTGTATTTTAAGACTCTCTCTCTCTTTCTAACTCTCCTTTTTTCTTTTGCTTAGCATAACACACGTGAATGCTACAGTTGGGCGGGCGCAAAGATAAATTTTATCTAATAAAAGCTCTTTCGTTATCAAGTTTTTATACCCTTCACCTTGGATAACGACACCAGCAACCACTAAAGAATTCAAGATATCGTAGAGAAAATACTTGATATGTTTTTTTGTTTTTCAGTTTTGAATCAATTATTACAATATTATAAGTACCATGTACTTGTCCGACTTAATCGACCAAAAAGCGCGAAATTAACAGCAACAAAGAAAAAAAAATATAATGTACACAAAGTACTCATACTTACGACTTTAATGTGATTTTCTACATAAATGGCGATCGTAAAAACAATGGAAAGTAAACATACCTGCAATAATAAGACAAAGAAAAGAAAGTAAGTAAGGTTACAATATGAACAATGCAATAATTTCTTAACTTTTTTTTTTTTTGATATTTCACACGGTAATGACCGAAAAGATTGATAATAAAAACTGAATGCTTTTTTGTTTGGTTTTGGGAGAAATTTTTAATATCAAAACAAACATGAAAGGTTGCAACCCACTACATCGTACAAAACTTGTTCAATGGAATGTTAGTAGAATTTACAGTTCTAATCATTTTGGGTTGGCGAAAAGGTTTCCGCCCATTTTTCTTACTGATAGATAGATACGTTTTTTGAGGCATATACGAGGACGCTTCAATAAGTACCCGTGTTTGACGACAGAGGGCGTTCTTGTGGGAAGTTGGTTTAATCATCGTGTTCTGCCATCTATCAAAGAACGATACAACAAATTTCAGACTGATTGACAGGTTAGTTTGGATTTGGCGGCCATTCCAGTAAGATGTGTTTCGTGAATTTAGCTAAGATGGAAAAAGAGCAGTATCGTTAAGTAATTCGCTTTTTGTTTTTGGATAGAAAAAGATGCGAGGAGACAAAAGCAAATTTGGATGCTATTTATGGGGACACTTCGCCATTTGTGACCTCAGTTAGATTTTGGTTGAACGAATTTAAACGTGGGGGAACATCCGTTTTTGACGACGACGCCCGGCAGACGTGGTTACCAAGGAAATCATTCAAAAAGTCTACCACATGATTTTCGCTGATCGACGAACGATAGTGCGCGAAGTAACATAGGCCATAGGTGTGTCGACCTGAACGGCATTTAATATTTTACATGATAAGTTGGTGATGAAAAAATTGTCGGCCCGATGGGTGTCGCGATTGCTCACGATGTACAACAAGCAGATCCGACTGTTAACTTTGGAGTTTTGCGTCGAGTTGTCACCGTTAATGAAACCTGGATTCATCACTGCACACCAGGAACTAAGCAACAATCACAATAATGGATTTCTCACGGTGAATCTGCTCCAAAGGAGACGGAGCCATCGGCCGGAAAGGTCATGGCCACGATTTTTTGATGATTTTTTGGTACGGTGTCATTCCCATGGATATTGAAAAACGATTACTGGACAATGCTAAAGTGAGTTATACCGCTTCGGCAAAAAATTGAAGGAGACGAGGCCGCATTTGGCGAAAAATAAGGTGCTTTTTGCACCAGCATATTCGTCCGGAGTTGTCGCCGCTAAATTGCATGAACCGCATTTCCCCGATCTGGCTCCTTATGACTTTTTCTTGTTCCCTAACATGAAGAAATGTCTCGGGGGAAAAAAATTTAGCTCAAACGAGGAAGTCATCGCCGAGACAAAGGCTTATTTTGATAAGTTCGACGAATCTTATTTTTGGAAGGGTCAAACAAATGGCAGGAACGTTGGAAGAAGTGTATCTTTCTTAAAGGGGACTATGTTGAAAAATAAGAAACAATTTTTTGAAAAAAAAAAAACGGTGTCTTCAATTCTAACACGGCTATTTATTGAACCGCTCTCGTACATACATGTTATTCTTAACAAACCAGTGGTAAATGTCTGACAGCAAGAAATTGCCAAACAGTTATTGGAAGATAAAAATCTGATCGTACACGATTCCTTATATTGGATATGAGTGGTATTTAGTTTATATATCTTTCACTCGTAAGCTCATATTTGCGTTGATTACAAGTCCTAATCCTAACTCATACGTAAACTTAGTTCTACTTATTCTTCCAATTGGCTTAGTGTTTGGATGGAGACAGTCGCGTAAGGCCGTAGGGATTGGCCTTTCCTAGAGCCTTAGAAAGAAGGATTTTACAGAGGCTTAAATGTTCTCTGGTGATGACGACGTTTACGGCTTCATAAAAAGAATGGCGGCCTGTTAATTGATGGCGCATTGAAGAAAGTTATTGTTGGCCGTTGAGAGCAGGGCGATTTGTGTAGGCTAGGTCAGTCGAAGAAGTGTTTTTGATTGCACGCTGGCACCTTCAGACCACCATAAGTAAAAATTCGACACACATATACCCCAGCCCACCTCGATGACTCTCTGTCAAAGACTCGGCCAGTATTTTAAAGATGTAGACTGATCGGCATTCACCAAAGAGCTTTCAAACCAACTTGATGGAAACTATTTGGACCATATGTTACTAAGTACAATGGAAGTAGACAGGTCTATTTGAATCCCCTCCGGCAGAACGTTTAACCTCCTTAAAAATATACGCACTCACCAAATCAAGTTTTTAAAATATGGAAAACTATCTCTCTGTAACACCAAACTCCTCCGAAGCAAAACTAGGTAGCAAAAACGCCTAGAGAGAATCTTTCTGAATATCATGGACGTCAAATATGCCTCAATGAAATCTTAAAGGGAGACTATACGCGCAGAGATGTCAAGCGATCTTTGAAATCCTCCACAAAGATTTTAACAGAATTCAATGTTCTAGCCGGCCGACGGATCGCAAACAAGATCCCAATGCTACAAAACGGTGGAGTATTTATCACCAGGGAGCAAAATTTATCTAATTAGGTAAAGAAAAGGTTTCAAGGGAGCAAGCGACGTTCCTGTTGTACCACTTTTTTCATTTCGACGAATTTCAACAAAAAACCGTTGCATGTTCCATTAATATGGAAAAAGTGTTGGACTTAGTGTGGTCAAATAAATTTTACACTTTTTTTCCTTTCAAGAATTTACAAACTCCTAAATAACGAATATCCCATTCTATTAGTTTGTATCATAACTAAGAACCAATTCAAAAGGCTCTTTTCAATAAATACAGCAAATGAGATTGTAATGAAGAGTATTATAACAACCCTATCAGTGTGAATTCGGGAGTACCTCAGCGATCTATTATTTGGCCGAATAGATCTTCGAATTAAAATGACACTTAACCATAAGTAGACAACTATTATTGCTGTAGAATATTCGCTGTAGTCTAGCTCAGAATTTAAATGAATAAAAACATAATTTGCAAAGCAATATAATGACCCGCGGCCATGACCCTTGTGCCGTATAAATTCTAACGTTTTTATTACTCCGATATAAAATGGCGGACAATCAATTTACCGGAGGTCTCTTTCGTCACTGCATGCTGTATCATTTGCGATCGCGTTTCAATGCAGCGATTGCGATAAACATAGTTGTGGCTTGTGCAGTGACGTTTCGAAAGTCAATAAGTGTCAACAGTGTTCTATTTTCTCCACAGAGGTGATTTTGCTTTGTCGCACCACGATCGAAGTTGACGATCGGCAAAGGTTAATAATGACGCTTGAAATTGTTCCTAAGCTGTTCCTGCTGTTGACCCATGACCATCGAATACGTTTTCGGTTTGTTCGATGGGTCCTGGACCGCTTCATCGAAAATGAACATTTTTCCTGACAAACCATGTTTTCAGATAAAGCTTTCTTCATCTCAGAGGATGCGTCAATAAGCAAAATGTCTGGGGTTCATATGATGGGTTCAGAAAATCCACACGTCATCGTGGAGAAACGAATGCACCCAGAATGAGTGACTGCCTGGTGCGGATTTTGGTCTGGCGAAATATTGGGGCCATGTTTTCTTCGAAAATGAGCAAGGGAGCACAGCTTCGATGAATGGCGATCGTAATCGCGTCATGCTAAGTGAGTTTTTGGTTCCCAAAATTGAAGACGATGAAATAGACGACAATTGTTTTCAACAAGGCGACGCAACGTGCAACACAATCAACGTAATATTCTGATTTCTTTTCGCAATATATCGAAAATCGCATAACCAGCCGAAATGCTATTGTCAATCAGCCAATTCGAAGCTGCGATCTGACTCCGTTGGACCAGAGAAGATTGACGACGTGAGACATGAAATCGAAGATGCTTTTGACGAAATCGGAAATTTGTAACGTAAATGTAAAACTAGTTGTGGCAGTCATTCGAATGATGTTGTCTTCCATTCCTGAATAGAAAGGTTCAATATTTCAAATAAACATGTATCATTGAAAAAATATTCATTACTTTTATTTTTTCATCCTCAATCCAAATTCTTAAATGGCCCACTCTGTATGTATGAATCGGGAGCAACAATTCCATGTGAAAAGTTATGAAAGGAGTTCTACTGCAAGATGATGAGGAAAGGTCACATACAGGACGATTAATTCAAGAAAAATAAGGCAGCTAAACTGGAACCCTTTGTCGCATCCAACATATCATTATAGCCGATTTTTAGTTGATTTCGATTTAAGGAACATTTGCTAAGGATTAAAAGTTAAAATACCGATCGTGTGCGAAATCATATTATTTTCCAGGAGTTAATTTTTAATGGGTATGAGGTTGAAAGTCTATCAAGTAGATGAGAAATTGTCGTAGATAATGATGGAGACTAAATATTCGTCTGAAAATCAAATCAAATGTATAGATAATTGTTTTCTTATGCTACCACTGACATTGTTTTATTATTATTTAAAACGAAATTCAAAATTTCAACTTCTTCTGAAGTTAAGAAGGAACGTGCTTAAGATGTTTGGCTAAGAGTTGTGGCAGATTTTTTTCCGCAATCTTAGCATAATGCACAAAATAGGTAAAGGGATCTAGATTTCATTTAAGCGAGTCTCTTATTAATAATAATATGTGATGCGTTCACTTCAATCATACAATTTATGAAAACGAACAGATATTTGTATATAAGAGCATAAAAATTAATGTTTAGTAGTTTCCATTGCATCCAAATTTACTAGTACATGCCGAAATCAGAGGCAATGACACTTGGCATCTATACATTCACGACTATGTTTGCCGTATAGCAAAAAGTTTTGGCTAGATGCCAACTCACAGAACCCATAGATGTGTATTTTTTCATACGTGATGATGCATCACACATGCCATATTTGTACGATAGTCGAAATGAACATCGATTGAACGAAGGATATCAGATATGATTGGCATAATACAAAACAATGCTCAAAGGTATATCCGTTCTAAAATTAAAATCCTTGATCCTTTTTTGATGAGCAGAAGTCTAAAACGGAGTACAGGCAAACATTTTAAATATTCAGGTGAGATTTTAGATGAAATCTGAATTTTTGAAAACTCGAATGATAGGCGTCAAAGGAAAATTGAAAAAAATATTTGAGGATATTATTAATACTGTTGAAATCGTTTCAGAAACTACTCTTCTAAGATATTTTAGATGAAAACATGATTTCCAAGAGTTTATCAAGAAAAATAGGTGCAACTGCAGAATATTTTGTATTTTCCATATTGAAATAAATCTAATCAAGCTCTACCACGAAAATCAGCCTCCTGAATATTATTAGCAGCATCTATAGATACCCCAATCATCGCTCCACACTTACTCATAATAAGTTTTATTTTTCCATTCCGGCTGACAACAACTATCACAGCACATCGTATTAATAGTGTAAATAATATGAAAATAATAAGAAAATGCTTCTCGCATAAATTTTTTTCGGGTCAGTATGTAATGAATTCCCGCAATGGTTCTTCATACATGTACAAGTAGATATCAAAAAAAAATTTTTTTAATGTTGATCTCATACATGTTACGAGCTTGTTAAGTTTTCTATTTTAAATGCCTAGTGTACCAAAATATCTTTCTTCTGTTGCGAGAATTGTGCTTTGCTTGGCACTGAATACACTCATATCCTATCTATCAAATTCTGCATTAGTATTTTCAATTGAAATGAAGATTGAATTGAAGTGAAGAAAAACTGTCGATAGTAAAAATGGTAATGGTTATTAGTATCTAAGTATATTCTATATGAAAGTTGGGCGATAGTTGAATGATCATAAATTCAGTTGTTAATTTATATGTTAATTTTTTACTTTTACAGTTACTTCGACCATTTCTACACAAAAGGAAGCAGATCACATACGCTTCACATTCTTATCAGATACCAGGTGTATGCATAAGATTTTTCCGGTTTTACTAAGAGATTGTGCCAGCGAAAAGTCCATAGCGTATTAATTTGACACATACGCCATTTCGACCGTCTGACATTTAGCTACAGACACACAGCTACAGTTGGGTTCGCTACAACTAGCGTGTTTGTTTTATCGTGTTGATCAATCATATCGAAGTTTGTGCATGAAAAAGAGCATTAGCGGCGCATATTGGTTTTCTTCTTTAACAAAAAGAAAAAGGCTGCCGAAAGTCATACTTTTGTGGTAAAAACATATGGTGGACACGCTTCATTAATTAGGATATGTGAAACATGGTTTCAACAATTCAAAAGTGGTAATTTCAATGTGAAAGTTTTAATTTCAAACGACAATTAGTAGAAGCATTTAATGTGTCACTGGAAACGTTCAGCTGACGTTTACGATAAATGGGTAAGATCAATAAACTCGATAAATGGGTCCCATAAGATTTGAACGAATGCCAAACGTAAAAATCGTAAAGATACTTGTGAAATGCTGCTTCGGAACTCATTTTTGCATCGAATTGTGCCGGGTGATGAAATATGGAAAAAGCGTATGTATACACCTGGTACGTAAAATGCAGTGGTAGTTGTATGATTCATTTTATTTCAAACTAGAAATGATCAAAATGCTCCATTTATACCAGTTTGCGATACAGATGTTTGTTGAAAAATCGGAGTTTCATTGTTGTAAAAAATCGTTATAAAGATTGCAAGTTATGAGCAGGTTTATAAGCAAGTGTAATCAAGGTTCATTTATTACAAACTCTTGACTGTAAAACAACAATCGTTTTTAAAAATGGACGAATCAAGGACTGGTTCTCAATACAATGAGAGCATTGTGATGTTGGAAGGTCGAAGAATATACCGAAAATTTGAAAAGTTGTGCCTCACCACACAATATTAAAAGTCACGCCAGTGATTGCATTGTCCCTCCTTAGAAACAGAATGTAGCAAGAACTGCTGGTGGAAGTAAGTAGTCAAGCCAAGAATGAAGAGAAATGCGAAAGGTCATGAAAAAAAATCTGAAGAAACAGAAAACTCAAATAATCATGATGGGAAGCGGAGGACGTCACTGAAAACGACGATTTGCCTATTAGTTTTGTAGTCAGATCTTCTTGTCGAACAAGTGGACCACAAATATCTTTAATAAAATCACTAGACTTACCGATGTCAAACTTCACGGAATTATTGATGGACTAATATCACGGGAGAACAAGAAATATGCAAAAGAACCAGATGAATGTGATGAAATATATGTATATAATAACCGCATACGAATATTCGATTTTGCCATACTACGGCAATTAGAAAAACGAATCCTTGCAATCCGAAATCCTGCAATTTCAAAATTCGAGCAGTGATGAACTGTCTTCGTCAACAGAGTCAGACCAACTTTGAATTCCATGAGCGTTGATGAAAAATTCTCAACAACATTTCAATCGCAGAGCGCTACCACCTGTATACCGACTGATGTCTTACAAGGTCCCACTTGCGAATAAATTTATCAAGCTGAAGATTCATTTGACAGGAATAATAATACCAAATCGGAAACATTTTCCCTCTCAAATTAAAAGCCTTGATTTGTGACGAAATCCGCAGTAGCATACAAGAATCATAAGATGACTGCAGTTTGCATCTTTGCAATCGCATCGCTGTCAATTTTTTTCACTATTTGCTTTCAGTAGATGATTACAATAAAGTAAAAACCTAGTAGAGTGCAAAAAATTCTAATATAATAAAAAACGAATAAAGTTTACGATGGTGACCCCAACGTGATTCAGTAGCGAAATTAAGTGATTTTAACGAATTAAGTTACTAAAATGAAAAATCGGGAAATGCTGCCATTTCAAAACGACTGCCGGGATTGGAAAATACGAATGACACATCGAAAACATCGAAAGGAGCAGATGCTTTACTCCCGATCGCGCCGAGGTCCTTATCATCTGCAAATTTGTATACAGAAGTCCCAAATCACTTTATTTTGAACATTTTATCATCTTGGCTCAGAGTTATGATACGAATAAGTAGAAGAAAATTTAACGGAACGTACATCAGTGAGGGTGATCACTGATGTACGTTCAACATCAGTGAAATGCTTCGAGGAAATTGGTGAAAATCGATCGCAGGTTCTCTAAATTCAACAGAAAAAATAGAACAGCAAAGACAGGAACTTAAAAGTATCATTTGGAGAGCAACAGACAGCAGTGTTCCAAAATATAAAAGTCCTAAGCATAAAAGTCCTCGTAATCTAACTCGATAAGCTGATCCGAACACGTAATTCTCTACGGCGCCAGTGGCAGAGAAATCGTGACTCCTCCTTGAAAACTAGCGTTACCTCTCTAACGAGAGCTATCAAGGCCAAAATCAAGCACTTCCGAAACAACCACTGGAACAACATACTCACCAACCTTGGCTATAATGCACGAAAAGTCTGGAAGTTTACTAAAATATTGAAGCGAATAAACATCATGATCTTCTATATGCTCTGAACGACGAAAATGGTACCCAGATATATTCTAACGAAGGGAAAGCAGAGCTACTTGCTGATAAGTTCTACGAACACCACAATATCTCCCATAGAATGAGCAACAACATGGCAGAAGTAATAGTAGCTCAGTCACTGCCTGAAAATGTCACACTTCCCAAGTTGTTGGAAACACGCTAGCATAATGCCAGTCCTGAAGCCCGGTAAAAATCTGCATGACCCTAGCAACCACCGGCCAATAAGCTTACTTAAGCCAGCGCTTGGCAAACTATTCGAGAAACTATTTGATAAGATTGACGGATTATGTCGAAAATAATGACATCCTCCCTAGCTTCCAGTTTGGCTTCAGACATGGTTACTCCACAGAACACCAACTACTACGTGTCTCCAATGACATCAAAGCAGCACTAACTAGAAAACAATCGGTTGGCCTGCTGACCATTGATATTGAAAAGGCGTTCGATACCGTCTGGCATAACGGGCTAATTTATAAACTTCAAGAGTGTAGTACTCCTCTTTACCTGTTGAAACTAATCGCATCCGTCTTGAGTGACAGAACAAACCACGTGAAATTTCGAGGTACAACATCCACTCTCAAAACCGCTCTTGCGACTGTTCCACAAGGGTCTTGTCTGAGTCCGGCACTTTACAATATATACACGTCTGACTTTCCCCATAAGTCAAAACTGCAAACTAGCGGCTTTTGCGGACGACATTTGTCGTTACAGCTCTGGCAACGATCCCAACGAAATCATCTGCAATCTAGAAGAAATGCAGGAAAAATATGAAAAAATGTGTCAAAATGAGCATCCCACCCATAAAAGCTTACGAAGCTCCCACTTGGAACCAACGTGCTAAATATCCTAAAGCTAAACTTCAAGTTACCCAAAATCGTTATTTTAAAATGGCCCTAAACAAACCTTTCTTTTTCTTCTCTAGATAACTACACCAAATAGCTAATGTTACCCCTATTAGCAAGCTTGCGGAGTAGTGAAGAGCGAATCGGCTCAAAAACGCTAAATACTCCCCAAATGCCCTCATCAAACATCTTAGTGATGCGTAAAACCAACACCAAGTGTCCTCAGCCATGAATCTGTTTAGAGTAATTAGATAATATTTTAGATCATAATTATTATAGGAAAAATTAGTTATAAGTTAGATGTAAGCCTAGAAGAGGTTTTTGTTATATTTTCCTCTCGATCTAGTTACAAGTACCCTTCCTCAGATAACTTATCATGAACTTAGTATAAAATTTTATGTTGACATAGTTGTAATGAAGTTTCCTACAAATCTATAGACATAAGAAAACAACAGTTAGAACTATGCACAAAAGACATATCAATAAAGAATTTATATATATATATATATATATACATCTCAATTGTAGCCTAAAGAGATGAATGCCAGGCATATAGAATGATACAAAAAGCATCTTAAGGCCTTACAGACGTCCAGCAGCGGCAAAAATGCGCTGGAAGGAGGAAAATTTTTTTTTTCGTGGGGATAACAAAAAAAAATTAATAAAAATAAGCAGTACACATTGTTTATTGATGTTTAAACTTTACAAAAAAATATTATTTTACTTTATTTTTACAAAAAATACTTTATAAAAAATCTTATGATCCCCAACACTTAGAAACAAAAGTGCGCTCCACGGTGTGCATAATATTTGCAGCAAATGTTGATCAATTTGCGAAATTGTACAAAATTCTTGTGAAATAAAGTTATTGTTATAAAGCGCGAGAAAAGTTTCGAGAAAAGCGCGTTTGAAGTTTGAAGTCGCGCGCAGCTGAAGCATGAACTTTATGAATTTTGATTTTTTCCGTAAACTTACATTTAATCCTCCATTCCGGCTTCGTATTGGATGCCTTCCTATTCGATAATTAATTGTTTTGTTTATTTTTTTACAATCGACGAGCTGTTCTGGCCTCTTTTGTTGCTTTAGTAACGGCTGTTGAAGCTTCTTCAATAGTTTTTACAATTGAATCAAAGCTTGTTTCTCCGATACATGATGCTAAATGCAATGCCGCAAAAAGCTGCATTGCCTTCATTCCTTTTCCTAACAGTCGAAAGGCGAATGTGAAGCGTCGATTTATCTCGTATACAGAGTTTATCAAAGGAGATGAAAAACGCTGTGGATATTATCGTTACACGTTGTACAAAAAACATTCAACTTGAAACCAAGTCCACGGCTACTTGTTTTCAAAAATTTCGACAGACAGACGACAGACCACACATTCCGAAATAGCTGTAAAAACAGCAGCAAACTGTAAAATACAGTATGAGAACGTTGGATCGAATCAAACCTCATGTAATTGTCCCGCTAATTTTTTTGCAGCCTAACTAGTATATTTAGTTTCACTCTCCATCTTGTGGAGATCATCCTTTGGGAAGGCTTCTTATTTTTAGGGCGTGAAGATTATTGACTCTTACAGCCTTTACGGTCTATCCTGCGACGTTTCAACATTTTTAAAATCTCAAATGAGACACAACTGTACGCTTCGAAAGATCAAAGACTACTTGCTAGAAATGCTTGCTCAAATGCTAGAAATCCTAGCAATTGACCCTAAATATATTCTCATAATGCTTTACAAACGTCCCCAAATTTATTTTGCTATAACAAAGCAGATGGAGGCGCTCCAAAAGTGACGGTCAGCCGTCTCATACAGAGGAGAGCTACCTGCGCGTACCAAACTCTCGTCGGGCTGTCACATTTTCTATCATAAAGGCCGAAATACAATACTGCGAAACGATGCGAGAGCGCGACGAAAGGCTCGCAGCAAATGTCAACCCGTTTTCGTAACATGCATTTGTATACGACATCATACAATGATTGCGATGCGTCGATGCGAGGCGAGAAATATATGTGCAAAATCGAAAATTTCTCGCAACAAGATGCGGTGACGTTTGTCAGATGCTTGATGGCGCTTAAATGAAATTTGAAATTCAAACGCCTTTATTACTTTTTAAGTACAAGGGTTATTCAGAATGAATTTTGAATGAAAATTTCGTGCATCCTTGTTGAGGCTATTATTTGCCAAACGAAAGAAAATTCCAAATTCAAAACTTTTGAAAATTCAAAAATAATTTTAATCAAAGTTCATTCAAAACGTCACCAATTTGACATTTGTCATATGAACAGTATTCTTCCTCGCAACGCGTGCATTGTAAATTGAATGCGTTGCGCCGTGCCGTGTGAGAATTGCATCACGCTCTCGCATCGCCGTCACGCAGTATTGTATCTGACCCTTAACTTTGGATCTACGGGGAATTTTTACAATTGACTTTTACAGAAGAAAGCCTGAAACTATAGAGAACAACAATCTGTTATAAAAAAAATCGAATTTTTGAGAATTCTGGACGTGTAAGGCCTTAAGGAGATTTTCTAGCGATGGGGATGCAAACAACTTAATTTCGTTCTTTTTCAGCATTAAAGACTTTTTTTCGAACGAATAATTAATTAAATTAATTTATCTAACAAGTGTATTCAAGTTCAGGGATAACGCCTCGAGAAGAAAATATAATTTTGAGTCTTAAAATCTTACAATTTATCTCAATCTTGCAAACTTTTCGAAATACTCCCGAAAGTTTAGGATATTTCTGCATAGTAGAAAGGACATATTTGTTGATCATGTAAAAATTTGTATTAAAATAGATACACAGTAGCATCCTAAGCAAACAAGTGTCCATGTTTTTCATTTATAGCATTTAAAACATTTTTATAGCACACTACAGCCGATATTTATAGTTCAATAGTGAATCAAATGGCCCATCAATGGTGCTCAATGCGACATCAACATTTTTACTCGTATCTAACAGTGCTCCTATTTATTATCGTCACCGTCATCACGGATAGCATTTAAACCCCCAATTGCTAGTTTGTGTACGTAACTCACAATTATAAAATTTGAATAAATCTTCGGTTTTTTTTCTGTTTTTGAATTTAGAACGTACATAATGAATTATTTTTAGATATTTTCTGGGCGGCTTAACAGTGCGCTTACGAGTTATATTTAGAACATATATGTAGCTGCTGCCCCATTGTTTATATTTAGAGTCGCACCCCTCAAATCTCTATGCAGAGATAAACTGAAGAGATGTCGGCGCATACTTTCTATATTTGATTACATTGAAATCTAATGAACAATATGTGAGTTGATGATGATTTCGATCTTCATGTTCAACATATGTTTTAGATTTTCAAGTGGTTACTTGGGGGGGAGGGGGGGGATGCTAAGAAAGAAATCGTGTGGATGTTTGCCTGGAATATCGAAGCCAAAAAGAAACTGAGAGCATTGTCGAAGAAAACACTAGTCTAACATTCTCGTTTGCTCAAATGAAAAAGAGATCGCGGTTCTAGTAACAATACACGATATCAGTTGAAATGTAACACAATCCATTTTTTACATAATTTATGTAATAATTTCATTTAACATAATATCTAAATTTAAATCCTCCTAACTTTCAATGCACGCACCATCGAACTTCCATCAATAACTCCATCTTTCAAACATTTTCCATTAGATTGCCGCAAATCTACACATTAAGGTCAAACTCATTGGGTTGTAAAATTGATTGCCTACACCCGCGCGACTGATAGGATAACGAATGTCTCCTAAATAAACATCTTTAATTCGTTTCGTAACCTTGTTTTTGTTGTTATTGGGTTCGAACGGGACATTTCTATAATATGCAGATTAAACGTAGAATTTTATGAAATATACTCAAAAGTTAAATAAATCTTTTCAAGATTAAGTAAGTTTTTTTTCTCCAAATAAAAAAAAGGGAATCCTAAACCCAAAAAAGCCAGAAAGGTTCGTTGACTGACTGACTGATTATATAAAAGGCGGCAGGGATTCTCAGTACTGGCGTATTCATCTTAAGGGTTTTCAGTTTACACAATCTGGCGTTTCAATGTACTTCGGATGGGGTGAATAGAAAATGGAATTTGGTGATTTATAGGAGTATTGAAAACGAGAATTTCGCTAGAAAGAGGGTTTCGGTACGACCTAAAATTAAAATTATGAACGCAAAAGTAGTGAAATGTAATTTTAAAATTGTGTTTGTATTTATGACGGACGGATTTCCGCATGAACGTGTTTAGAAATTCGAAAATTTTATTAGGCGTTGAAAGATGAAATTGTTCGGAAATTTCATGAGCTATGGAAATTTTTGCAGTTTCTTTTTAAATTTTGGAAGTTTATTGGATTACATTGCGTGGAATAGTGAATTTCGATCAAGTTTGAATTTTGGAATAGGCGAATATATGCGATAATAAATAGACTATATTTACAAAAATTTAGGACACGTGCGCAAGACTGAATGAAGTTAATTCAAATTGTTGTTTATCTACTTTTCCATAGCTTCAGCCAGTTAAAAACCGTCTAAAGTTGTCCCCTAGAAAAATTTGGAATTCAATTTTTTAAATTAAACGTTTCTCGTGCTCTAACTTTGAAGCCTTTGGCATTGTTCATTAAATTCGTCTTCTTCTGAGAAACAAATTCTTAGGTTCGAACCGGAGAAGTCGTCCTATTATATGGCGAATATCATCTGGAAGCTAAAGATACTGAAGTACCCAAAATGGCCGTAATATGAGGAGGAGAAATCAACGAAAACCAGACAACTGACGTTGAGGTACTAAGCACAATTCACAGACGGGTTGGTCTGTGAATGTACTGTCAAAGAGAACGAGCGAAAGCATCAAAAATGCTTAATTACTGCTATCGCACCCATTGGGAAGACGGAAAAATCAGCCAGATAGAAAGCAATACACAAAAATAATTCAAAAGAATAAGGAAAAAGTGTCTTTCAACGAACTCTGGCTCGACTCAAAATGAGACAGCCAATTAAGGCAACTCAGAGAAACTGGCTGCCGCTACCAAGGTACTCACCGTCGACCGGCCCTGAATCATAATCTGTGCAAGAACCTAAGCAGTACACCTGAGAAAGTTGCTTAAGGGGAGATGTGACAAACAGCGACTCATGTGGTGGTTTTCAAGGATGAGCGAACTCCGGAATATCCATAGACCGCATTCATCAAATTTATAATAGGCAACTTTTTCGTCAAGCCTTTTCGAAGAAAAAAACATTTGTTTTCGCCGAATTCTGACTCCTCCTCAAGAGGAGAATATCGTATTCGAAATTTTCACATTTCGAAAATCGATCATCCCAGGTCATCAAACCCACAATTATCGGCTTACCATCAAAATTTTGGTACCGTTCGGCCGGAAATTTTATAATAAGATACTTTTCGTGTCCAAAAAACCGTTTACTTTTGTCGAACTCCCAATCATTAGAGGGAAAAATCGTCGAAATTCGAAAATTATCACTTTTCGAGAATCAACCATCCTGGGTCGACCATTCACACGATTTTCACCCTACCATCATAATCAACTCTTGGATTTCAGCATTTTTATTTTTTTTTTGGGTAGGGAGGTGAAGGCTATTTACGCCCTGAGTGGCGGACTCCCAGTGGCTCAACGGCTGGACTACCGACTACTGAAACACCTCGCCTGTCAACCGGAGCGCCTAGCCTGCAACCGTTTGACACATTACTTCGGGCTAGACCTCCTAATTTTATGTCTTTTGGCGCCTTCGAGTTACAGGGATTCCTTCTCCCGCAGGGGAGGGGGTAAGTGAAGGAAGATTGCTAGAGAAGGAAACCCTCCACCTTCGACGCTTCCAGCCGATCAAGTACGCCTTTTTTTGGTAGTTAGACTTTTCCGAGCGTAATGTGCCACTTGATTCTATTTCTCAACTGATTTCAGAATTTCTTCGATAAAGCTATCTGGATGGAGCTCTCCCACTTTTTCGGGAAGATCACCGCGCTGTTTGTCCCATCTTGTGCATGAAAAGAAAGTATGACAGGCGTCATCCTTCACACCAATGCAGAATATGCAATCTAGAGACCGTGACTTAGCAATCTTGTCCAGATAAGACTGAAAATAAACTTATCCGCTCAGTAGCTGGGTCAGGTAGAAGTCAGTCTCACCATGCGTTCGACTGAGCCACGATCTCAAATCGTTGATGAGCCACGCAGTCCATCTTTCCTTAAGCTCACGTTCCTAAGATTGTTGCTATTCGTCGAGAGTGCATCGAGTCCATCTCAAATCGTTGATGAGCCGCGCGGTCCATCTTCCTTTTAACTCACGTTCCCATGATTTTTGCCATTCGTCGAGAGTGCATCGCCTTTCATCGCGAGCAATTTTTCGTTTATTACCCTCGTGCCTTCGGAGGCAGATACTTTTACGCTCTGCAGCAAGGAGAGCGATGGGTATCACTCCTGCAATTAACAACACCGCTGACTCAGAGACTGTCCGGTATGCTATGCTAGTGCAATCCGCAATGCTCCTCGTCTCTGCACGTGTGCCAGCCGTTTTCGGTGCAGTTTCTTGTTATTGGATTTCAGCGTTAGTCAGTTCACCAGTGCAATAAATTGCATGGACTATATGTTCCAAAGCTCTGCTACCTGCGTTAGAAAGTCAGAAATTTTGATTGATAATGCGTGTTAACCAGTATCATTCCCGCCAGAATCATGTTCATTCAGCATTATCGCATGAGGACAATAAGTAAAATAATTGTATGCTCGCATAAGTTCAAATTATCTATGCGCAGGAGAAAACTTTGCCGCGTCCGCATGGCTCCACATAAAGGACAGTTTTAATCGTCAGGATATTCTTACCCGAGACGAAGCACACATACTCCTGAGCTAAAGCGAAATCTTCTGCCGTAGGAGAAAATTACCAACAAGTCATGGTTCTGCTCCTTGACATGGAACAATGATCTCAGCGTGCCAAGGGGCAGAATGGATTATTATATTTTGGCTCCACTACCGTAACTGCCAAAACAAAGGCGATCGAATCTTTTGAATATAAAATGTCAAACTGATTCAAGTAACTCAAGCAATCTGCAAGACAGCAGGGCGGAAACAGATAATTTGATAGCACTGATATCGCACCCTTATCCTAATCATATGGAAAGGTTCTTGGATCAATCGTTTAGTTGTTTTTGATTTTCGAAGAAAACGCTATGTTTATACTTTCGGAGTAAACTGCTTCCTTCCTCAGTGTCAATTTTTTTCTCAAAAAAAAATAAGGAAGACACGAAACACTAAACATGGAAGGATATCCAGAACGAAAAAATTTAAAACCTGCCTATAAGCGGGATAAGTAAGATTGTATCATAACTCGGAGGAAAATCAATTTCCAAGGCATTCCAGCACTATGGATTTAACCACGATGGTGAGGAAAAGAGACTACAAAGAGCAGATAACTGTTTACTCATAGTAGAAAACAAACATGGCAGAAAATAAACGCAATATTAACATGCGTCGTTCCAGATGAGATGAAGATGGTAAGGAAAACGAGACGACATAGGAAGAGCTAAATCAATAGGACAGAATGCAACTAGGATAAGTATAAAGAATGTGCCCAGTAGCGACAGCCAAAAGGAATATTAACGATTCGCTCTTGTAAAGTGGTAAATTCTGCTTGGAATATAAGGACCGACGGCAGAGAAATCGAACTCTTTCGCGTCACTCTAACAAAATGAGGAAAAATCAGACAAACAAACAATATCAAAGGAATTCCAAGTTTGCATCGTTGCAAACACAACGGCTTGGGTTCGTTCCCTATTTAAACTTTGTGGATAATTCAAATGAAATTCTTGCAATTTTATTCTAATTCGTTATTTTGGATATTTTGCTCTCACGTTTTTTTTTTTGCATTTAAATTCAATCTTCGAATAGAATTATAAAGCGCATAAATTTGAGACTTTTGCATTTTCAATGATAGAAACTGTAATATGAATGGCCTGTTGGAACCTAAATATTAACGGGCTACAACCTTTTGGACCCTTTTCATCCTTTTCGACCTTTTGAACCACGCCGAATGAAAAGGAATCCAAAAGGATGCAATCTTCAGAGCTCACGCCGAGAAAGAAGTCAAAATTCTATAGCAAACAAGGGTCCTATTTAGGTTAGGCATACAAAGGTACTATTCATGGTTTGTGTCTTTAATAACTTGTATGCTATTTTGGAGGGTAAACATCTGTCATCAATTCTCACTTAGCCATTAAATGAAATAGCGTAATCAACAAGGTTTTTTGCTTTGAAAATGTCGAATTTTGTGTCTGAAAAAGTTGTTTTGCGCGGAAACCTTCTTTCATTTGAATAAAAACACTGCTGAAAGTTATTACTTGTTGATAGAAGCTTACGGTGAATATGCTCCGAATCAAAAAACTTGTTAACGATGGTTTGCACGCTTCTGAAGTGGTGATTTTAACTTTTTGACAAAGAAAGGCCAGGTCAGCCAAAAAATTTGAAGATGCAGAATTGCAAGCATTATTGGATTGAGTTCTTCTCAAACGCAAAAAGAACTAGCTTTGGAGTTCCGTGTAGCCCGATCAATAATTTCTGAACGTTATGCTTATGCTGCGAATTTTGTGAGAACAGAAGGGTGTTGTGTATTATGAGCAACTAAAACCGAATAAAACAGTCACAGCTGATCGCTACCGACACCAACTGACCAATTTGGCACACGCACTGAACGAAAAACGACCATTGATAGCTCAAAAACACGACAAAGTTCTGTTCCACGACAACAATGCCAGACGTCATCGGATAAACATCGTTAAAGAGAAATTAGAAAGGCTCAGTTGGGAACACCTTCATCATCTCCAGTACTCTCCAGACCTTGCTCTTTCTGACTACCATCGTTGGAGATCAGCTTGGCCGATGTACGTTTTCGAAATGCTGAAGAAGCGTGAAAATGGGTCGATAAATCGATTGCCTCGAAAGATGGGGACTTCTTCAAACGTGGAATCAACAAACTTCCCAGAAGATGGGAGGAAGTCATAGCTAACGATGGGCAAAATAATGGATAATGTACTCATTTTGTCATTGAAATAAATGCTTTTTTAAAGCCAAGAAAACGACATTATTAACGGACACTTCCAATAATTATTAATTTTCAAAATTTTGGGGCTTATTATAATGAGAAGATTGAAAAAAAGGATTTAAACCCTATATATGTATCAAATAGAATCGAAAATGGTGTTCTGTCATTATATTTCTAACTTATTAAAATGAGCGATCTGACTGAAAAAAGGGTAAATAAAAAAACGACAATATTCTTGTTTAGTAGTTAGTTTACATAAATCTAGTTTTGCTTGAGAATACAATACGTCAATATAAACAGAGATAGGTTTAATTTTTTGCTGTTTTTCAGTGAAAATGGAATATCAAGAAGACAAAAGTTAACATTTTCGACTAACAAAGAGCTGCCGTATCTCTTCTAGGCACATTCGTCATGTACATTGAAGGGGTTAAAGGCATATAGACTGCTTTCAGTCCTTTAGGAATCAACGAGGAGCTTCTAAGAGGCGTCTGCATCGTTGCAATGTTTGTTCTTGTTTCATGTTTGCCAACGATTTGACTCAATTTAAAAGCTAGTGGGGTGTTAGTACAGTCAAAATTACGAAGAAAAATAGCAAAAATTCAATTGGAAAAAAACTCAAAACGTCGAGAACGTTGCGTTTGTAACGATGCAAACTTCAGAGCCAGTTTAAGGCATTTTTGGAAAACGGCGAACGGCAAGGAATTCAGAATAGATAAATGCTAAACAAGCAATCATCCTCAAAAACCTTCAGTCGAAAATTTTTTGATCCTTTGTACTTCAGGAACTGGTCGAAAACAACCAAAACAATTGCCTTCAAATCGCGTCACTATATCTGACTCGCCAGCGGACAACCAGTTCAGAAAAGGATCGGTTATTGTACCGAACCATCACAGGATATGATAAACGGCGTCTACACGTAAGTATTAACCGAAGAAAGAAGTGAGTGAGTGATTGGTTCCAGAAGATGCGTCAAAACTGGGAATCAATCTGGTCCAACAATCAGACAAGACAGGGATTAGCGTATGGTAAAAATGGGAGGGTATGTTGCATTCTTTGCCCAAAAAGAATGCAACGGCCAAATGCACTGAGACTGTGCATCTTGCGGCAACCAATTACACTGCTCTTCGCAAAATAAGGACCAAATGAGCTTCTGGTATGCTGTAGAAGCGCTGTTAAACAATAATGAGCGGTCATTATTGTTCAATGATGGCTTTTCGACGTCTGATCGGACAAATCTTTGCGAAATAAGCTAAAGAAACTGGTCGAGACGTTATGCCGAATACATTATTGAAAATTAGTAGGAAAAAATCAGAAAATTGTACTGTATTGCTGTAATACACTCATCAAGTTGAGAGCATACAATATGACCACCTAAGACTAAGTACTAAGGGACGCATGTTTCGAAAGTTGAGCGCTTTCGGAAATAGCGGAAAAGGAAGCTTCAACAGAATTTATCAGCCCTGAACCTTTTAATGCAACTGGAGGGAATTTTATTACTAGGTCCTAAAGGCAAATGAAGGAAAAGTATGTATGCAACCTGAAGTAGACTTTCAGGCCTTCAAATGTCGTAGATCTTCCTCGACGTCTATAAAATGATCCTGGAGGCGAACGCTGGGTGCAGATTTTTAATCTTGCGAATGAGACATCGGTAAATTAGCTGCCACATTGCAAAGTGCGCTCTTGTAGGTGAAGAATAAATGTAAGAAACTGCTCCCTTGCCGAAGGGTAAGGGGGACCTGATCCGGACCGACCGATCTGCTTTAGACCATCTCGGTGTACATATCCCGACACAATCAATCTATCAATCAATCATCTCACTGGCAAGAAAATTAACACTCTTATTAAGTTCGTGTTCAAATTAGTAGCCATCGAAACATATTGCATTCCAAATTTACACTCGCAGCATAATGAATGGTTTAAGACCACCTTTATGCATGCTTCAAAGAAAAATCATTTGAAAAGCTCTTGTATACTTTCCTCCAACAATCTGCTTTTACCTTTCTCCCTTAAAAGTGTAATTAACTGAGTTGCATTTAAGTTATCATATCACTTGTGAATGTTGAAAAGGTTGAGCAGCAAGCTCATTTGCTTTGAGCTAAACTGGAAGGAAGCAAATTAGTCAAGTCATTCATGAAAAGGAAAACGGAAGCAACAAAAAATCTCGGCCTATATGAAAAGAACATCAATATTCATCAACTTAGTGTTTACTAACAATATCCAGCGAAAGAGGGCGACGACGTTGGTGAAATTTTAACGTGAGTTTTTCTTGATTCCACTTGGATTGTACGCAATTACCTGCCAAGTATTTTGATGTTGTGTAAGGCCAACAAGTTTTAATTCAAGCCACAAAAGGCAACTACGAGTACATGAATATATTTAAATGTATGTCATTCATTGTTTATACTACCACATGAACAAGTTGCTATGATAATTTCACGGAAAAAGACGACACACCTTTTCGGAATAAATGAATATTTAATTAGAAAATTTACCTAGTACAAATCTAACATCAAGCTTTGATGTTCGAAATTCCCAGCCCAACATGAGATGTGTGTCCTTTATTCTTTGTGTCGGACGTTTTCTCAATTTAGAACATAATTTATATCTTTCGTTAACCTAAAATGTCATTTTTGAATATTTAAGTTTACGCTACACTGAAACGTGCTTTGATTTTTTTTCAAATGCGAACCTCATATGAATATTTAAGCAGCATTTTCAATGCAGCAGCAACAGAACTGGAATTTTTGCAAACCAAATCCGTGATGTCTAGTTTAGCACCTCATCGTGTACTCCTCTTTCGTATAGCTGTGATTTTTATTAGTCTTTTATTTGAACAAAATCAAAATACACAATTCCATCTAATTGTGGCCTCAAAAAAGATACATTTACCAAGATACATTTACTTGATATTCGGTGACTCGACGGGGAAACGATCATATATAGCTGCTGCTTCTCGATTTTCCACAATCATGAATTTCATTTACACTATCCTCAAGCTTCGCGCGAAAACGGAGCCAACAATCGTTGTTGGAACTCAAGCTTATATAATAAAGTAAATAAATAGTTACGTGATTCGCGATTAGAATAGATCTCTTTAATTCAAAAGAAAAATAAGGAGGAAAAAAAACCGTCGCACCATGCATCACAATCTAAAAGATTGAGGCTTTTGTTTAATCGTCACTATACACATATGGAACACGGGACTGGTAGTATAGAACGAAGAAGTGGTTTGCGGAGTGTGGAAACTTTCGCTTCAAGGTTGACTAAGCGTGTAAAAAGATAAACACACTTTAATTTTATAATCTTATTCGTTCGATTGCGTCGACTTGGAACAAGCTTAAGTGGTCTGCTGTGAATATGGATTTGTCGTATATCCCTGTTTTATTTATTTCTGCGTTCTTCTTTTTTTTCTTGTTTGAGTTGAATTTTCAAGACCAGAATAGTTTAGTTTGTAGACTTCTAAATTGAAAATGAAGTGAGCTCGTATCTTTTATTTGGAAATTATACAAGTTTGTTAATTATGTTAATTTGAATTTGAAGAAAATTCATCGCTGAGCGCTAAGAAATTAGAATATCCGTTATGATAGCCGATGGGGCGACCGCGTCTTCAGACCATGGAATGTAGCTCTCTTGGAAAAAATACACTCAGAAAGTTTATCTGTCGCATGAGCTAGAATGTTTGCTAGCTACTGATAATTGAATATTTTTTTCTATCTTAAAAGATTTACCAAAGGACTCAACAATACTACGATTTCATTTAAAGGTAGTTTTAACTACTTCTTCAGTATTAACTGCAAAATTAACACGGTCGTTTTCAAGTCTCATCAGTAGCACTGAGAGCAAAACTCTGCATATTCTCCCATGTTTGAGTCTCCTCTGAATCCTTTTAATTTTTTGATAATTTGAAAAAAAAAAGTTTAATCTTTTAATCATTTGTCGATGTTTTGTCGCTACAAACAGACTTGGGCCTTAACTTCTCGTATCGCTTCCAGCAATCTCGCAACATCAACCATGTCCTCCAGTGCTTCCTGTGCTGTAAATCGGACCAGTGCTTCCTTGATCTCTAGGTTGCGCTTTAGTCTGGTCCTTCAAACTTCCTATGTAACCGCTCGTTCATCACCCGCTGCATATCGCAGATCGACCATCCTGGAAACTACCGGCTCGCCAAAAAGATCTTTAGCCTTAACCATGGATTCTAAACAGATCTAGGACTTTAGTATGATTGGTGTAGGCTTATAAATTGTATACGATTCAGGTTTGTTCTTCATTTATGAATTTGAAGGTTCCATATATGGTAATAAGGAACTATTAGATTGCTGCAGATGAAATGGCCGATTTAGCAATAACATCAAGTTGGCTGCAATTTTTGTGTTTTATTTTGGCACAAGGCGGCGCAAATGATATGACATATTGAAGTATAAATACTGCTACCTTTGTTTAATGGAATCATTTCTGTTTTGCACTTCATAGTGATCGTAAAAACAAAAAGAGAAAGTCAACATGGAAGTGAATCAAAAAGTCTACTTTTATTATACGAATTTAAATTAGAGCACAACGCAACGGAAGCAATGAGGAATAACAAAAGCGCATTTGGGCCTAATACAGTTAGCGAACGATCCACTCAGCGGTGGTTCGAAAATGGATCTTGGATGTGAGCCACGTGTACATCCAGGACAATCGATCGATAATAACGAGCTGCGTGCATTAGTGGAGTCTGACCCCTACCATACCATAAGGGATCTTGCCGACAAATTAGGCCGGCGACAAGTTTGCCGCCACTTAAAACAACATGGAAAAGTGAAAAAGCTAGACAAATAGATTCCGCATGATCTTACCGAGCAATACATGACGTGTTGAATGGAGATTCAAAGTTCTCTTCACTCTCGCAACAAAACGGAACCGTTCTTGCACCGAAATGTGACCTGCGATGAAAAGTGAATTTTATATGATAATCGTTGCCGATCGGTCCAATGGCTAGATGCCGATGAAGCGCCAAGAAACATGCCGAAACCTTCATCTAAAGAAATGATGGTAACTGATTAGTGGTCTTTAACTGGAGTTACCCACTTTTCGTTCCTGCAACCTGGCGAAACCATCAATGCTGAGAAGTACTGTGCTCAACTGGATGAAATGGATTTATGCTCAACTATCTGCAGCAATCTAATATTTCCTAATATATAATGAAGAACCTTATTCAACGACAGATTAGGCATTAGGGAGTGCAAAAAATGTTGCGGCTTCAGTCCACCCTTGGAGTCAGGTGCATCAGTCATTGATTGTTCAGATTTGGGATATTATTGACGGTCATATTTTTCGGCCTGCTATGATAAGTAAAAATTGGTAAATTTCATGGTATAACAAGGTGTCTGAAGTTTGTATCAAGAAGATGTCAAATCACTATTTGTTTTTAGTAGATGATAAACTAAAATGAAAACGTATAAAGCAAAAAAATTTACTTCGAATAATTTTTCCCAAAAATTTAAGTCAAATTATCCAAAAAAAGCTTTAAAAAGGTGAAAAAAATTTTAAACCGTAGCGTTGAAACAATGCAAACTTCAGACACCTGGTATGGTACAATAGGCATCCATTCAATAGCGTTCTTCAATTAATATGTTTGATTGACACGAAAATTCCATGTACACCGATGTTGAAATTGCAGAAGTTCTAGAAGATTTGCTTGGCCGGTGGTCGATCATCCACCTCTGCCTTGAAATTCCTTAACGATGTTTCCGAGCCAAAGAGCGATTTTGCGTTTTGACAGATATGTGAATACTTTGTGAATTGTGCAGAAAAGTAATATTCTATCGATTTTACAATTTTGCTTTTCTCTTTTTTGTGGATAGGAATTCAAATGGTCCAGCATTTTTTTAGTACCATTTCTTCTTTATCTCAGATGTTTTCAACCAATAATGGAGGTAACCGATTTATGGCTGACACCAATTTTACTAAATTCTGCTATGTCGATACCGATGAAGCTTAAAGGAGGCAATCGCAAAATCTAATGTTATTTAGACGGTATTCTGATTGAGGAATTGTTTAAAACAAAAGTAAATAGTTAGCTTATAACTCCTTAATTCTGTTGACATTAGAGATCATGCCCTAATCCTAGGCTTGCAGCCATGTCTCAATTAATCCAATACACTAAACGCCTGTCTGATGCCCAACAAAGTTTCCGTCAAATTTTCGTCATTCGCATATTTTATTCAAATATGCGAATAAAATTGACCAAAATTTCACTTCAAATTATCCAAAAAAACAGTCAAAGTGTGCATAAATTGGAGACCGTTGCATTTCTAACGATGCAAACTTCAGACACCTTTCAATATTAAGTTTTGCCTGTGTTATGTCAGTAGTTGGAACCATTTCCGACAATGCAAGCACAATTCTATTTTACAATCACTTTGCAAAATATTTCTTCACAAGTTTGTGCCCACTTATGGTCACATTGTATGTGTCCTCTGCGATCATTAGATTGAGTATTTTGACAGAAAATTTGACGTGAAAAGCTAAACTCTTAAGGCTTAAACAAAATATCTGTCCTGAAGGATGTCAAATCGATCCTGAAATGATCAAACATTCCACATATGAATGTTTGATCAAACAATGCAATGAACAGATATTGTGAGTTTGGGCAGAGAAATGGAAGAGATCTAAAACCTAGAAAATCTGCATCACTAATTATTGAATTTCAATAAACAAATTTAGACTAGAACGCGCGAGTTTGTTTTCACTTCGCTTGGAAATTCTGACGCCTTATAATCGGGCGTTCAAAAGTCTTTAACATTTTAGCAGATTCCAAAAATTTACCCACGTATAATTCAGCTGAATCACACCTAAGATCATACACAATTTATTAAAATAAATTAAAATTCAATATGTGAAAATCACGCAACCTATTATCTTCCAAGTCATGCGTGCTCCTACATCAATAAACTGGCAGGATGGCTACCTAGTCCGTACTTTTCAACACGACTATTCATTTTTATAGCCTGCTTATCCCTTCAAACGTAGTGTAATTAATCACGTACGATATAATGATAGCTTATCGAGGTTTCCTGTTCATGTGTTCAATTTTGTTCTGGTTGTCCTTGCGTTTTCCACCTACACCTCCTACCTTAACTGTATCATTGGTTATTTGTCTATTACGTTTACCTTTACATCACTCTCTTAAAACACGTACGAAACATTATCTTTCATCCTGATTTCTATTTTCGTCTCGTTCGCCGCATACTCTCACACACATTTGCCAGAGTACCGTCAATTCTGGAGGCGAAAATATCAAGGACAACTGACTGACTACATTATTCTCGCATGGAGTATTCTCTGACTGGCTCCTTGTTGTTTTATTTATAACTAACAGTGAGTACATTTTGTTTGAACTATTTTTAGGGTGATCATTTCCAATGAGTTGTGAGAATACTATGAGGTTGGCTACAGGCTAACAATAATAGGATAGTTGCTAGGACGGGAAAAGTGTAAAAGATCTGATGTTGTTAATTAAATAGGCGATGATAAGGTGAACGAATTGATTGTCCTTTCTTTGATGTGATGCTGTCATAGGTTCAATGGAATTTCGTAGAAATGTGTTTGATATTCGTTGAAACGGAAATGTAAAGGAACTACAACTAGCGGTCAGACGTTGTTTGTTCAAATGTGTACAGATTGATACTTTCCAGATTGTTTTGAAAGGTTAGTCTGAATTATCTCCAAAATAGAGCTTTCAAACAGAAAAATTAACAGGAGGGTGAAGATGAACAAATTTAGATTATTGCTTTTATTTACAAACTACATTTACAAATTTAGATTATCTGGGGGCTACTGTTCTAAAAAGGACATAGTCAGCATCAGTCTTCAGCTGTTTATTATTCACTTTTTTGATAGATGGTTTGTCCTCAAATCTTAGTTTCATTCAGCCAAGTGAGCCCTTTGTTATGAAGACTCGGACAATCTAATAGGAAGTCTTGAGTACTTTCTTTTTTCTTGCTTCAAACTGACAGGTGTCATCAGTTCAAGTTTCTATTCGGAAGATTTGACACATTAATGATATCTTGAAAATTAAAAATATTTGATTGTCTACATATATGTGTACCACTTATGCTTAAAAATTAATGTCAAAATACCATTGGTGGAATGAGGGTTTCTATCCGCTTTTGAAGTCGTTAAAGCACTGATTTACTTATTATTTAGTTGAACCAAGTAATTCTCAATAAAATGTTTTTAACGAGTCTAGATACATGTCATCACATGCATCGTTGCAGCGACAGAGTCGAAATTTTTTGTGAAATATCCTAGGCATAGAAAGCACGCAGTTGGGAAAATATTCCTTTAATACATCAGGTCGTGAGGTTTAACTATATTCTCCGTTAATCGACAGGTTCGCCTTGCCACGCAAGCTCACCTACTTTCTGTGCAGCAAATTGCAAGTCCTAGTCTCAGTAGTAGTCGTCTTAAGTAGATGAATTAGATTCTTAAATTGCATTACTACCGCATTCTTAGTTTCTATTAAAGGATCACAAAAAATATTCTGGGACTAATCAGGTTATTGTATTCAGCGAAAATATGGGCATAAATTAGGTAAGAAATTTTTTTAACACAACAGGATTGTCAAGAAGAGGAAGTACATTGGTATGGCACGAAAGAAACGATTCGTTGGTTGTAGCGCGATGTCTGAGCAAGAGATAACATGTCTGTTGGAAAACGCGTTATTATCAAATGTTTGACTCTGCAGGGAGAAAATCTCGCCGAAATTATGCGGCAACTATCTGCACAGTTCAGCGATGAAACATCTTCAAGTTGTCATCTACAGGCTACGACTGTCAAAAACCCTTTCTCATGCACGTCAAAAAGAGACACATGCACGCCAACTCAATGGAGGGAGCATATTTAGGCTGATTTAAGATGCCCGCTTCTTTATCATTGTATTACTTAAGATATGTGCCTCGTATTTGGACTTTTTGTAGAGATAGTTGCTAGAACGTTTTTTTGAGATTTCATAGGTGCAATGCTTATTATACATAATAGAAGGTGTGATCAAATTTAGTGCAATTTTTTTGTATCCTGACAGTTCTGTCGGCCCGAGCGCTACTCCGATGGCAAGGAATGATATGATGGAGGGAGTTGGAAGCTTCTTAATACTGAAAGAAAGGGAAGAGTATCAACTCCAACCGTTAGCATCGATAATTGCGTAGAGCCTTGTTGCTCAAGTAAAGTCACATTTATAGCAACTTCAGCATTCTAACAGCCACATAGAAGATAATTTAAGAGATCCACGAAGTGTCTGCCATGTCTGACTCGGAAGTTTCCGGGCGGTTAAAACAATTTAACAGGAAGAGATTACAGATCCAAGCCCACCTTGGACCGCCGATAATAGATGAAAACCCGATAACTTGATCTGTACCAATGAACGACAAAGGAGGGACTATGAATGCAGCCTTCTAACTCAGAATGTTGAAAAGACTACCAGATTACGTCACCCACAAGCAACATGTTGGGTTCAATTTGGACGTTTCATCGTAATAGGACCATGTGCTCCACTACTCTGTTGATTTGGGAATTCCCAGCAAAGAGGTCCTTGGCGACGTTACTGCGGCTTTTGTACAGTTTCAACATGGTTATCTGAGGGATTTCTTCTTGTTTCCGGTCATCGAAAGCAAGATGAAGCGGCGCCATTTTGACAACATTTAGGAGATCTGAAAAGTGACGACATGGACCCTAAATATAATGCTAAATCCACCACTTTATAGGAAGCTTATCAGATATGGGGAAATCTTCTTAAGACGTGTATCACTTATCAAGGCCCACAATTTTTAAAGACCATAGAGTAACGGTTGAAAAGTATCTGAACAGCCTGGAGGACATCACAAGGAAAGAGAAACGAATACCCCATGTAACAAATAAAGTGAACTTTACAAGATAGAGAGCTTAGAAATTGAAAGACAACAGTGAGCGGAGAGATCACGATGGTTAGCTTTCTGAACGCAAAATGTATGTGCGAACAAATTTGAAGGTGCAATAATACATGTGAGGTATTGTAAATGAGCATGAAATTTAAGAGGATAACGCCCAATTTTCCGCACCTTCTTCCAGATCTCGTACCTAGAGGACCAGAAAACCACCAAAATACCAAACAGTGCTAGCAGTCCGGAGGGACATTACACAGAAAGAGATACAAATACCCCATGGAGCAAATAAAGTGAGCTTTAGAAGATAGAGAGCTTAGAAAATGAACGACATTGAAGAGTGGAAAGACGACGATGGTTAGTTTTCTGAACCTAAATGTATGTGAGAAAAGTTTTTGAAGATGTAATAGCATGTGTGGGTCATTGTGTATGAACATAAACTTTAAGAGAATGTTATTGCGTATCCTTTCGCACATTAATCTCTATCTTTCCCCTGGAGGAGCATTGCCTCATCCACTTCATCCGTACCCCAGGCTTCTGGCAAGCCGATAAGCTAGGACCTACCTATAGGACCTTTAAAAATGACATTTGTGTATTGCCGGATGTAAGTTGAGTTTAAAAGCTCTATTGCCCCTTCAAGGAAATGTCAAAGTCGGAATTGGACTACAGTAAGCTGAGAACCTGAAGGAATTTAATCAAACGAATGCTATATTGGTTTTTCTCGTAAAATATAGTCAGCACAGCTTGAAAATATGCGATGATCTCAAAGTATTTGCCTTCTTAACAGAATAACAACATGAAATCCCAAGAAAAATCATGTGTTAGGGCAGTCAAGCCCGTGCAGACCATTTCCGGCAAGTTTGGCCGAAATAAGATAATTTTACGGTTCGTAAACACAAAGTTCAGTCTAGTCCTTTCGTGGACATGGGTAGCATCTTACTTCTAGCTAAAAAATTTGCAATGCGAAAAGGAGGATCCCTTTTAACTTTATCTAGCGCAGGATTAAAGAAAAATGAACGAAATCAAAAAATTATCAAACGAGAAACCTACAGGACAGTTTGGACACCAAATAAGAAAGAGACGTAGAAAATCATTTCAGTTTGTACTTACAAAGATTTCATAAACGTTCGTAGCTCTAAATTAATGAGAAACTATTGATCTATTGGTCGAAAGCTATGATAAATTGGTAAAATAAAAAAATAATTGCTATTTGCACACCCCTTACTGTTTTGGTTACAAAGCGATGAAAATGTCTTTTTAAATACCTTTTCACCGCTTTAACTTGAATTTTCAGCCACAAAACCTGGGTGACAAAATTAAGATTAGGGGACTTCGTTATCTAGGAAAAGGAAACCTAAACCAAGAAAAAACAAGAAACATCGAAGGAGGCTCGAAGGAGGAGGAGGCTCGGCTTATTTATTGGTGAGATATTCAATAATTATTGGTTAATCTTTTGTTTGGGTAATTTGGCCTTCAACCCTTAATATTGAAACTATATAAATCTCTATGAATCTTGTCTCCAATTAAACGAACGACCCTGTGAAAATCAGTAAATGATTAAAAAATGAGTCTAAATTGAAGAAAAATTTTCCTTAATCAGTTAACCCAATCTTTGGCGTTGGTTCTTTAAATTTTTACTATGTTAATCTTCACTGTAGCTTCAAAGCAACGTTATCTGAAGCAATAAGAAATAAAAACGTACCACCACACACATTTTTACTGGGATGCGCCCGAGGGGATGAAACAGACGAAGGAATGAGTTAATCAATGAAATTTAAATCAAAGCTTCACAAAGTTATAAAATAATCATAACGCAATCATTTCAGATTTAATCACAACATTAAGTTGGGAGGTCACGGAAATTTTTGTTTTTAAGGTCAAATAAGATGCAGGAAGTGTTGATTTTTTTTTTAATTCGACCATTATAGGAGACATTGTAACAGTAAGGACCCGTCTTGGATATTTTCTTGTAGCGAACATAAAATTATTAATAACGAAATTAATTTCGGAACTTTCTCAGGATGGAGTCTGATTATCATCCTTCTTGACAAATTTCCAAATGATTGATGGCCAGACACGTCATAACTCGGCTTGCATAATAAACTTTAATATTGAACTCAATTAATTCCACCTCTGATATAATTTCAGTGAAGAGTTTTTCACTGCCCCCGCTTGCTTTATTTTTGTCCGCACTCAGTTCGCTGTTGCGGATTGTGATTAGAAAGAGGAAACAAAAAAAAGAGTGCTATTAGTCAGTCACAGAACGTCCTCATTGTCATAATTGTTATCATTATGGTCATCAACGTTGAAGCTACTGTAATCATCATTGTCGTCGCGACTATACAGCTAAACCCATTCCTTCACTCCCTTCAACCACACCACGGCTCCCGCGGAATAACAACCCGCCAGCTCCTCTTCTGCTTTATGTTGTATGTACTTCACTAATGTTTTGTAATAATATTCTGTTTGATTACAATGAGTAAATAATGTCTGCGTTGTTATTAATTTAGACATAGACGTTGATAGGCCAGTGTTATATGGCATTAATCGTGAAATATAAAGCATGACTTCATGTACTTAGAAAATGTTAAAAAGATTATTGTCCAGCATTTATAAGGGAAAGTTCGTATATTTTGGGAATAAGTAGGTTACTGGTTTATTCTCAGTACTGATTATCGATGACGACAGATCACTTAGTACTTTTTCCACTGACTGACTAAATTTTACAAAAAAGATATTATGAAAAAAATTGAACGTAATACTTCACGCAAAATCCAAAGAACTTTGGAATACGTTCTGATGGTTGAATTATTGAAAATGATTTATTTTTAACAAACTTATCTTCATGTTTCTAATTATATCCATCGAATGGAAAAAATGAGAGTTTAGAGCAGTAACTGAATATGCTTCCCCCGGGCTAACAAATACCCAATTCCATCTTCAGAAAAAGAGTAAGAACGTGCTTCTAAAACCAATGTAGTACGAGCAACATTTTTTCTTCATTGCTCTGAAAACGCCATTCGTTTGGTATTTTCCCCCTTCTCATGGATAACCTGCCATGAAATGACGCGTGGGGATGGAAGCTCCAATGAACTTAGGCGCTATATTACGGAAGAAATTGCCACGGCTCTTAGTTAACCCAGCAAATAGACGAAGGGCAAAAAGGGGTTTGAAGAGATAACAGAAAACAAAACATGAAAGTAACAAAGATACAAGTACCCTCAAATCCCAGCCTAAAATGGGAAGAAATCACCGAAAACCCACCATCTCTTATCACGTCATCGATTGCACAGGTCTATTAGATCAGCAAAGTACATTGTATGTACATTGAGGGGTAACGCGACCATTTGACGAGTTAGTGCAACCAAACAAAAACAATCGCAGCCACCACAATCTCTTTGAAAAGAGCATCAACCATAACACTAACAACAACGACGCGGAAGAATTCAAGCGAAAAATGCCTTCCAATACACTTTGCCACCACTAGCAATGCCACAGCCCATGGAAGAATCCTGGGATATTGCAAAATATACCTAGGAAACTGGGGCTGGAATTGCAGAGGGAACTGTTCCGCCTTTTGCTAAGATAAAGAGTACGGACCTACAGGGATGAGGCCGCATTAAAATATTCAAAGCTCTGCCAATATGGACTGGAAAGGAAGCTTTAGACCTTACACTATAGGAAGGAAGTTGTAGGGCGGAGCCACAACTAACACACCTTGGATAGCGAAGGGAGAGACTAAATCGTTGACTCCGAGATCCAAGAAGATCAAAAAAGTAAACGTACGATCAAGGTAAAATCCAAGAAGACTAACTTATGAAGCGCCCTGACGACCTAAAGGAGCATTAATGTCGCAACCCTGAAAAATTCCAATATTTAAGGGGATGCAAGTAGTTTTTTGGAATATCTGAAACTGCGGTTTACAACACCACTTCGATCAAAGAGTCATTCCGTGACGAAGATACCGCGGTTCACCGTCAAAATGTTCGTATCCGAAACAAAACACTCAAGAGTATCATTCGACTGGTTGATGCGTTGAAACGTTCACAGATGTGGCAATAGCGACTGGAAAGAAAGCTTTAGACCTTAAAAAAGGAAGGAAGTTTTAAGGAGCCGACGCAATTAACACACCTTGGGTATCAAAGGAAAAGCCTCCAAACGGCAGGAAATTTTGGAAATGTTGTGGCAAAGCCAGGTGGAAGAAAGAAGGGGATCACTACGGCCCTAGTTAGCTATTCGGTTCGAGAAAGTCAGTGTCTTAAGAGACACAAACGGACTGCTTGATTTTGGTTTCACCGCGGAGACTTCCTTAAGGAAGCCAAGCCAAACCAAACCAAACCCTTCGCACAAAATCCTAAACATTATTTGGATGACCCAAGTAAATGTCAGCGAAAGCAGGGCGACAACAAAAAACAAAACCGACAAAGCACTGATCCAAAAGCCTTACCAACGCACCAGAATTTTCTCATAGTAATGGGAATACAATTCAAGACCTGTGTCACAAGCGAGGCCGAGTTCTTTATTGTACAATTTGTTGGAAGGAAGTTAATTTCTGTCTGCGCTTCAGCACTATGGATTTAACTACGAGGATGTTTGGTAGATCAAAAATAGAAATGGGCTAAGAGAATAGATGACAATATGAAAGAACTATATTCATTGCACCCATTTATTCAAATAAAAAGACGCAAATTTTTCATTGTTCAAGAAAGAAACTACAGACCATCTCGGATCTTTCTTCCTGCAACAATCGTCTCCAACTGTCTCGGTCCATTCACCGAGCACTGATGAACTGTCAAGAGAGCCAGAAGAGCGTTTTCTCCGTATTCCTAAATTCTCCGCTCTTCAGTTCTCCAATCGTGATGTTAATGCGGTCTAAGGAGATATGTTCACATCTGGTTTCGAGTACGATATCACACAAAAGGTCATTTGAGGTTTCGAGTTTCGAGTATGATATCACACAAAAGGTCATTATGGGCTCGAATGGCGCAAGCATTCGTTTTTTCGGCACATTTTCCTAATGTTCCAGTAAATGTGACAGGTGTCAGCTTAGAGTTCGTCTTAAGTTTTTTGCTAAATGATATAAAATTTGGCTTAAAGTAGCCCTAAAGGAAAAAAACTGGCCGTGTTAAACCAGGTTATTACAGAGGCCAGCCAAAACCAACATTTTTTAGTGATGTATATTGAAAGTCTTGGAAACTGCCCTCAACTAATCGATTATATTCTTATCTGCATGGGTTGGTGTACTGTCTTGTTAAAACCGGTAGTATTTTCTAGTATTTTGACGAATATTTGGTGTCAATCGCTTTTCATAGCCCGATAATGCTTCTGATCGACGTTTGTTGTTCTTGCGTTAATTTTCAAAACAAGGACGGCTCGTAACCATATCAGTACAAACATTTCTCCAAACTATCACATTTTAGTCGTGAAGTTGTACCTCTTCACTATCTTGAGGGTTTTCAGTAACAACTATGTTTTATTTAACCATCGATCAACCACTAGTAATGCTTTGCTGCCCTTTCTCTCTCGCTTTTGCATGATAATAGCGACAGTCTTATAGGTGAGTAACTGATGTTGAACTGTCAATTATATTTTGTAAGGGAAAACCTCTGTGGACATTTAATGAAAAAACAAGAACTGAAATTTTAGTTCAAAGAACAGCGACGGAGATTACGAGAAACTATCGTATTGAGTATCCTTCCAACGCGCTCCGTAAATCTCAAACATGGGAGGTGTATTCAGATGCCACGGGTAGCTGGTAAACCCTCATTCGTATCATATGGATGGCGCTGTAAAGGACAGCGTTCCGTATCTAGCAGTACAAAAGGTGGAGATCTCTAATGTAAACAGGTACCCCATTACGATGGAGTGAGGGACAGTAGTTGATGAATCTAAAGTCTTTTCTAAAACGACTCACAAAATTCTACTTATTTTGGTTGAATTCTGACGGGAGGGAACTTGTTCGAACTGTTCTCGCGGTTTTGTTATGCAGGAATCTTAATGAATACCATGCTTGGCGTGCATGTACAGAACCCATTTTCTTGATATTCCCAGCATATGCAACAAACATCGCACTTCACTGAGGCGTACTTACGTTTAAGAACTGTAACAAACACAGAGTTAATTTGTCTCCTTGGTTTCTAAAGGACGACACAATGGACCATCAGGAAACAAAAGTGCCACACTAAGGTCCAATACAGGATAGGATCAAGAATCTCCCACTAGTTTTACCCCAGTTTATCACGCCTTATTACGGCCGTCTTAGCGCTGGAAACACCAAGCAACAAAGTTACAGCGCTGAGCGACAATTGCCACCTGTCAAGAGAAGACAAATAAAGCGTTTAAATTCTCTGAACTTAGCGCTGATATTTTACTCACGAGCGTAAATACATGAACAATTGTTCAAAGCAATTAAATTGCGTTTTTATGTTTAAATATTCTATTTTTCAAATATTTCCAATTTGTTGCCAACTAGGAAAAAAGTATCCTTGTGGTTTTTTAAAATAGTTCCTGCGAGAAACATCGTCATGTTCTATATTCACTCCTGTATCTTTTCTCGAAAAAGTCAATTATAACTCAAACTGAATTATAACAAAAAGCGTAAAAAGTTCTATCGGAAACAGGATACACTTTCCTATTTGTATTTAACCGTATTCCCAACTTTTCCTGGATTTTATTACCGTCGAACCTTTTACATTCAATTTGTCACTCGCAGTTTAACTCTTCTCTATATGTGCAATAATCATTGAACTTTCTACCTTCAATTTTGAATGCATACATTCGCTTTGTATCGGAATACATGCATGTATGCACATAAATTGAAAAAGAAAAAACAAGAGTGAGAGAGCGCAAAGGAAGGAGAGAGCCAATGAGTGAGTGACGAGGGAGGGGATAAAATAGAACATAGCAGACAACTGAGGAAATATGTGACATGGAAATTTATTTGATGCACCAGAACGTTGAAGGAAGACATTCTGGTTACTGGGACGTAAACTACGGTAGGTCAATGTAAATACACCTTACAATATTATAACATCATATTCATATGTTTGAATGATGAACTTAAAATCGTTACAGGGTTGTTGTGTAAACATTGCGCGGTTGATAGTCGGTGGTTTTATTACCAAGTTAGAGAAAAATGGACTGCAAGGTCAATACATTGTTTTTATTGGAGCATTATTTTTTTTTATTTTACAACCAATTATAATACAAATTTTGTATTTCGGTTGATGTTTTTAGTATAGCCATATTCGAGCCATCTTGGTATCACGCTTGTGCACGATTTACCGCCAAGTTTTTAAGAAAATTTCTTAAAATTTTCAACATTTTCAAAAAGAATTGTCAACTAGTTTCGTTTTTTATTATGAAACTTTTTCAGGCATTTTGTAATCATTGCCTTCTCTGTTTGTTCGAGAAACTTTTCCTTCGCCATATTTAATTTGCATGAATGTAAGGAATAGGGAATATTTGTAAAGCACTCCTCTGCAACGCTGGTAACAAACAGAAGCTTACGATGGAAAGCGTATTAACAAGTTTTGAACAATTCCATTTTTAAATGTTTAAGGTATTGCATTTTCTCCTTTTTTCAGACTAGCTGCATGGTTGCACATTTAACTAATTTCATCTTGTGATGGTCTCTGGATTTTCAGAAAGATTACAAACTATAAAACATTCTTATTTTCGAAAATCGTTTTATTATAACAAATATGGATAGACTTATTATATGATATAAATGAATTGCTCGAAAGATGTCTGAAGTTTTTGTCGGGTTAGAAATTAGAGAGTCCTAGAGGATTACATAGCAAGTATTCACCAGAACATAGCGCACGCGATCGATGACGGTTCTTTTCGACGCCTATACGCTTGATCTTCTGCGTTAAGTAGGAATAATGGATAAGTTATTGGTGAAGACTTCGCGGGGGAAGAGACCTTTTATCTATAGCTGTCCTGAACTCATCTATGAGAATGACAAGCAAGTCGAAGACCGCGACAAAGCAAGCACCCGAAATTACTGAAAACCGAAGAGAGTGTCACAAGCTCTGTAAAGAAGTCAAACGTACACGGACCAGAGAGGCACGCACCTGATCTACAGCTGCTGAGTCAGCAAGGATATACCTTGACACAGTTCTCAACAGCAGTCAAACCAGACGTTGGTGAGATCTTGTGGAAGAAGTGAACTGAGATCAAAGAGAGCTTAAAATGTGGAAGCTGGGTACCTAAACGCCACCTCGCGTATATTAACGAATTTTTGAAGGGTCTTTTTTCTGTTTATTCCACCTCTGTTCAGGTCACTTACAATGAAATACTAGTGTCAAATTCAAAACAAAAATCGAATAGTGAGCAAAATTCTAAGCTGTTGTGTTTGCAATGATGCAAACTTCAGGGAGCTTCCACATGATTATAGGAGTCAGGATAGGATGCATGTCACTTTGATCGTCACAAAAGCGACAACTATGCCAGATGGCTCAAAAAGATAAAAGTTCTTGAAAATCTTTCCCCAGTAGTAAAATTTTTTGGCACTAGTCGCTGGCCGCATGACATCTTGTATCAGACTGGTTCTGACAAAACCAAAGTCATCCGAGTAATCCATCCAGAGTTAGACCTGTCAGTCGAATCAAAACCAACGATTAAATATCTGAGTATATATTTAGACACGCCAATGGGTTTCAGAGCAAGTTAGGGCAATCACTGGTAAACTACAGTGCGTGAAATGACAATCATTCGATTAATGGTCAACATAGGACTCTCTAACACATCAGGCGATGATTCCTTAGTATTGCAGTTCCGTCAATTATAATTTGTGGTCCAGAAGTATGAAGTGACGCCCTTCGCAAAGGGTTAGACCAATAGCGTCGGTATGTACACAAAGAGTGTTGCGAATACTATGTGCATATCGAACGGTTTGCGGCACTGTGGTGTTAGTGGTAGGAATTATACCCATCGCACTCCTTGGTTGAGGGCGCAAAAATATTTACAGCGAAGAAGCAAAGACATCAGCGAATCGACCGAGAGGCAAGCCAAACGATTGACAATAGTTCTGAGGGTAGACCGTTCGTCCCATCTATGACCTGAGGCCGTGGGTCAATCGGCTAAATGGTGGCACTTATTTTAACTTATCCAGCTCTAAAACAGACAAGCATTTTCCCAGTCTTATCTGCACAAAGCCACGTTCACAGTCACCCAATCGCGTATAGTTACTGGAGAAGTGAATGACGCCTGCCACATTTATTTTGGCGACAAAGGATGGAATAAGAAGTTTCCGTTCCAGTCCAATTGGAGAATTTTCTAAGTCTATATAGTCTATAGTCAGAGATTACACCGGTTTGCGAAATCGCATGACACAAGAAAAACGCATATTGAGTGTCAGAAGGCATCGGGTATAGAGGGAGTTCTTATTGCCTCCTTTCCGGTGGAGTCCTGGAGTCCTTCTTTTCCAATGGAGAAAATATTCCTGTAACATACAGACGCTTCTAGGATTAGAAAAACGAGGAGTACTTTTTAGTAACGTCTAAGATGATCCCGGGTCAGACCTCCGGATTGATAGGAGAACTCAGGGGTGAACAGCCATCACCTCCCTACCACAAACATTTATTACTACTGCATTAAACCATATAATTTCGTCCCACACAATTGTCGGAAGCAAAGCTTGTAATTTACTTCACGCAATAGGTAGTAGACATGGCACACAAATTCTTTTTTGTCATTTCATTACACGCTTTAGGATCTCTGCCACCGATCATTCTGCTTTCTTCGGCAATTTGAAACCTAAATAGAGCCATCAACGTCAAAGGTTTTCTTATTAATTTCGGAAAATGTATTTTTGTTGGTGTATAACTCCTTTGTATTATCTTGGGACTTTTTCCTTTGAATAAGGGATAAATAAATAAAATTTATAGAAACATCCACGTTCAATCAACGTAAAATAAAATGTTCAGCAATATTGATTCTTTTTATCCCACAGATTTTATTCTGTTGTGCTTCCTTTTGTTATAAATTCTAGTTTATTATAATATATATATATATATGTATTTATAATTAGTATAATTAGTTCTAGGATTAATTATATATAATTAATTAATAATTATATATAATGAGTTCTAGGATTAATTTGCATTGCCTAGTTCCCGAATTGAATTCAATTCAAAATTTGGTTTTCAAATTACTTTCATATAAAATTTTAAAAAGATAACGAATTTTCCAAGCAATTTTCGATATTAGTTTGCTACAATCGAAGTATTATGTAATTCTACTCATTGCACACATAATCCTGGCGATAAAACAAGATCTAGTTGAAAGTACGATTACACTAGTAGCGTGTAGCAGATAAAAACTACTGAATAACAAAAAGACATGATCTGCCCCTCCCCTTTCCTTACTCTAATTAAATCTTGTACTAATTTAAAGCAAATATTTTCATTGCAATTAAAAGATTAAATGAAAATCTGAAATATTTACATAATTTAGAATTCATAAGATTGTGACTGGAATGTGTAATTTACAAATGCTAACACAAAATTTTCTCCACATCTGTGTAGATGTATCTTTTATTTCGTATTCCAAATGCAGCTCCCCACCAATGTAAACATTATTTTAATCTACAATAAACGAAAGCTTTCTTTAAAGAGACAAATCCCTTCAACGAGAAAACGATTCCAAGACGCAGTGATAGAGCCACCGCGAATTCCATGGAAAATCTTTATGATGTTGTTTCAGATGTCTCAGTGTGCTGGTGGCATTTCAACCTACACCTCAAGAAAAACAAGCAAACTGTACCTTTTATTCTTAAATATTTATTTCCTTTTTTTATCGACGTCGAAAATGTTACAAGTGAGGAAGAGATAGAGAGAAAGAGAGAGAGGAGCGAAAAGGATGTTTTTTCTAATACATTAACAGACCACTGAAAACTTCAGTGGTAGTCACTGGCTAGTGCCTGAAGTTTTTAATTATTTGGAAAATTTATTTCACGCGGTATTTACGCAAAGATCGGAAAAATTATTGTTTCAACTCCCACCTCATTTTGAATTTTGACAAAATTCTTAGTAATTTGTAGTTCCGTTTTCGAGATTTTCAACTCCGAATTGGCAATTGTATTCACTATTCCATTGAATGAGTCCCCAGAGCTGTACAACCAGATTAACTACCACTTAATGCCAGGACTAAATTATTAAAAAATAAACTCCCAAGTATCTTTCTAATAATACCGACAGACATTTCGCTTTAGTTTGTTATTCAGGTCTCAGGTGAGTTTTTAAATTTTAATGCTCTACTTATCGTTTGTCCCCGGGCGCGGAAACTTTTCGAAATTGCTGAATGTGCGTGCTGTGCTGGCTTACAAGGACTACAATTGAGCTTATGTAGGTAATGAAACTCGTGATTTTCAGAGTTAATCACATAAAAAAGAATAAGCTTAGTATTTTTTCTGCGCCCTATCTGAGTACCACAAAGTTATTGTAATCATATCACTATTGAAAAATAAAACCAAACGGAAGCAAGTTCATATTAAACATATGTTAACCATCTCCAGTAAACTTTCCCTTTCATTCGAATTTGTCTGCCCTGCAAAAATTTCTGTATTCATTCAAAGTCTATTCAAGTGTATCTAAGAAGTATATACGAAAAAATGTCTTGTAAGCGGATAATACAAATTCATTCCAATCGACTTAACTGCATACAATAGAGCCATATGTAGAATTTATATGTGGACTCATTTTTCGTTTTTCTTGGTAGTAAGAAAATAGTGATAAAAGCCGTCCCATACAAATGATAAAAGGAAAATTCCATGTGGAAAATTTAAGTTTGCTACTGATCTTTTATTGCACAGGTGAAAGGACACACACGATTATGTAATTATTTTTAAGTAGATTAAGCATTAATACGATTATTCGTGGTCTTAAGAATATGGTTATACAACTGATGATTTTGAAAACAAAACATGCTCATGGGCGTTGTTGGCAAAATATGGGTATTAATAACAGATTGAGGGATTCACTGCCAAAAACTACTGAAACGTAGAAACATATCCAGAACAAACCAACCACAAATTCTTCTTTACCGACTTTCAAGGTTGATTGATTGATTGATTGATTTACTGTCGGGGATGGTGCGCGTTAGCCCTTACAGGTTTATTGTGGTCCCGCTTCCGGTGCGCCTAGAGCGCCTCAAGCAGATCGATCTTCCTTAGAAAGTCAATGATCTGCTTCAGCCTCAGGCGTCCCAAATCCTCCTCGACAAGAAAGTAGCTTCCCAAACTGTCTCTTCTCCTGCGGGACAGTGCGTCGCAGGACTTTCAAGGTTAGTGTAAGTTTTGTTGAAAACAAGAATAATCTGTCGCCCATCATTCAATCTAATAATTTTTAACATAATTTTTTAACATATCTAACAACTGTTTCGACGAACTAGCCAATATATTTAGGACACATGGAAATCTTCATCTCACTGAAATTAGGGTGACAGCGACAGTGTTGCAGATGAAACAACCAACACTCTCAAAGATAGACAACAATCTAGAGTCAGCAAAAAGGAATTATAGATCCACCGCACGATATGCGAAGGATCGGATATCGTGACTTAATTGAAATCTCGAAAAGGCATAAATGAAGCATAAAACTGGCAAGGAACTTTTCTGGTTATTTTTTCGTACAGCAGGAAGGATGATTTTTCTCACATAATCCACGAGAAGTTGGGTCGGATCATATGACAAACTCCGTGATTAGATAGGATAAATCTCTTCATTCAATAATACTGATTGATGTTGGTAAATGAAAGCGCAATGCAACTGAAACTGATCGGAACAGCATCAGACATAACCGCTTCAGAATTGAACACTATTCAGAAAGGATGTAAGCTGAAATGCATCCCCAAATGTGTGCGACAATCTGGATAAAACCAAAGTAAGGCAATTTTACCAAACCAACAGGGTTTTGGAGGTGTCACTATAAGCTGTGCATACTCTCTTCGATCATACAAACGAAGAAAGAAAGGATGTTCGCTGCAGAATCCTTATCAAATCTCGTGAAATCTCTAACAGGCCCTTCCAATTCTATGTGTGAAGTTTTCATCGTTATAAACGCAATGTTTTTCAATTCTTTTACTTTTAAATTTTGGTGATCAGTGGACTGAATTTTTTTAAATTTCATTTTCATAATTTGGATCTTCGGACATTTTTCTAGTTCTTCATTGCAGTCCAATCATTGGCATGAGGGAAAAACTGAAAAACATCCGAAATCGTTGCAATTGTAACAATGCAAACTTCACACACCATTGATTTGTGCAAATTTTGCGACCTATACACATCACAAAGCCGCCTAGCAAAACGGTTACAATGCCCCAAGAGGGCCTAACTAGAACCTTGTATTGTTAAGATACGTACGCGAAGGCAAACAAATCATTCACATTCAAACTGAGCGACTTTCAGTCAAAATGACAACCAGATATAGACTGTTAATCAAAAAGTACCAATGCGATTTTCTGTTGCTAAGCTTAAAAAACAAACGATTCCATCAGGGCACTGCCTCTAATGAAAATATTCTAGACCTGATTCTCCTGATCTGCATTGATCTCCTTCACCGTGATTTCGAAAAACACAATTTCTGTAAGCAGAAATCTCCTTCAAGAACAGAAGTCTGATGTTTTCTTCAATATTTGTACCCATGTTACCGAAGAATGGTCTAAATATTTTAGCCATCAATATAAATTGAAACGAAAAAAACAAAAGAGTAGCTCTCCAACTCATGCTCGAACGCTATTCGCCTAACTTGATATTCTAAAGGAGACTCGGAAGACTTCTCGAGAATCAAAGAGTAGGTTGTACAAATCATTCTTCTAGGTAAAGAAAGGAAGATTTAAAAAGAAAAACAGAGAACCTACGGGATAATAAGCAATAAAGTAAAGAAGGAACAACTTACAGCATTCAAAACTTAAGATGATTGAAGACTGTGGAAATTGAGGTGTCTGAAGTTTGCATCGAGACAAACTTCAAAAAGTTGTCTCGAACGAACCTGGTAGTGACATCACCTTAGGAAGGAGCCAATCAGCTCATTGAACCTGCAAATAACTGTATTTCAATTTATATGATAGATCTAAGAACAGGAAGCGATTGGTTTCAAAAAAGACGAGCACGCAGCAACGTGCACATCTTGATTCACTATGAAAATCTCTCCTTTTGGTGTTCCACAAGGTTCACGCCTGAGACCATCACTTTTTAATATATACACGTCTGACATACCCACAAGCCAGAACTGCAAACTAGCTGTTTTCGTGAACGAAACCGGCAAATCTGGCAACAATCCTAACCAGATTATCCCCAACTTAGCGGAAAGGCTGGAAAAAATCGACCAATATTTCTACTGGTGAAAAATTAAAATATCCTTAAGCAGAAAACGTAAGTCCACCTTGCGGACAAGCAGTCCCATAAATTTTCTAGGCTAATAATCCCCCGGTCCGAAGAACTGATCTATTTGGGTCTTAAACTCGATCGAAAACTCACGGTTTAAAATCACATCGAGCACAAAGTTCTAAGTAATTCAAGTCAGTTCTGTCTCTGTACCCATTGCTCAATCGAAAGTCGCCCATGGGTCTTCGTAATAAAATCCTCATTCTAAACTTCATGTTACCCAAAATCATTACCTGAAAATGGCCTTGAACAAACCTTACCAGTTCTTATCCAGATTACTTAACTAATCTATGATTATATTATAAATATATTGACTGGGATGGAGACACTGGAAACACTCTGAAATACAGCTGCTTTCGTAACCTGTATCAAATTGCAGATAATCTGTAGTTTATTTCGATTTCGTAAAGATATGTCAGTGTTTATCTCAATAGAAATTAGAAACTTTTTAAGATAGTTAAATATTGACCTACATCTTTTCGACGGATAGAATTGAATTAGATATTTTTCTCCAAATGCAACCTAATGAAATTTAAATAGCGAAGCATCGTCTGCTTTTATTACTATCTACTAATGAGTTCATACTTAAAACTACCACTGCTACAACAACAAATACTACTCCCGCTGCTACTACTACCCCTTGAATTGCTACCAGCGCTGCTACTACTACTACTACCGTTACTTCTACTATTGCTTGTCCTACTATTACTACTTTCGTACAACTACTGCCACTACTACGCCCAATGCTACCACTACTACTACCACCACTTTCACTACTACTACAACTACCACCACTTTCACTAGTACTTCTACTACTACCACTTCTACTACTCCTTCCACTACTACTTCAACTACTTCTTCTAATCCTACTACTACTACTTTTACTACTACTACTACTACTACTTCCTACTACTACTACTACTACTACTACTACTACTACTACTACTACTACTACTACTACTACTACTACTACTACTACTACTACTACTACAGCCATTGAATTCCAAGAAAATATTTGTCTTTGAAGGACTTTCGTTCACTAAAATAATTTATAGCTCCAATACTGCCCGTCTTAGTTTGAGTGAAATTTATCGTGACTTTTCACATTTAAACACAATGATTATAGATTTCAATATTGCAAAGGAATCATAACGAAACAGCAAAACGGCGCCGAAAAAAAGCTTTTGAACATTCGTATATTCAATTAGTTTATTTTTAGAACTATTTTAATTACGCTATTTACCATCTGTCACAGCAAAAGCCATCAAAATCTACAACGATACTGCTCTCCTTTTCCCCCTTTTCCCTGGCGCATAGTTAGCTCTACACGGGAAAAAAATCAAAGATCCGGAAATAAATGGTTTCGCGTAAGCTAGAACGGTTGTATCGTCCTTGCAAATCTACCATATCGCGCCACCTTCCCGATTAACACGATTTACTTCTATGTCATTAATTACAAAAGCCAACGCTAACACTACCACACAAATATTTCGAAACAAGCAGGACCTTACTATTGGCTACTCCGACCCTCATAATTGTTTAAGGTCAATGCGGCTAAGGATAAACTAATTCGAGGTTCAACAAGTAGTCGTTTGGGCGGTTTGTTGGTTTCACTACAGACTGTTATTAAAACGCTATTTCTGGTTTAAACAACAACAAAAAACGTCCAAGTGTAGAAAAACACAAAGAAAATCCTCTAAGGGCCTATTTTTCACTCGAACGGATGGGAAGTTTGCTGGTAAATACACATACACTGTGTTATGCGTTTGAAAGATCCTTGTAAGCATCAGGCAACTAACTACCATGACCCTATTCAATGTTTTTCTGCTAGTAAGGAGTATGTAGAATATGCCAGGACGTGCATTCGCTGTCGAATTTGTGTTTTGTCGAGAAAAACGCTTATAAATAACTGAGCAAAGCTCATAAGGGATGAGACATGTTTGGAATGTTAGTTATACACGAATCTTTGAGCTAGGACGATACGAAATTTGAAGTTTGCTGTGAAGTTCGTTGATTTCAACTATGCACGTGCACTTTGGCAAATGAAGAACAGTGATAGAGAGAGAGAGAGAGAGAAGGAAGGGTAACGTTTCATTTTAAATGACACAAAATCGTGAAACCTTTGACATTATTTCTGCCGCCCCTCATGTACAAACAAGACACGAAATGACCTCATTCAATGTGACGTTATGCGTGAAAGCTAACACACAGCTTGTTGCCAACATTGTTCGTTGGTTGTTGCTGCTCTTATTATAAACTGCCAACATTATGGTGTGTAAAAATAGACTTTGAGGCTTTTCCACTTTATTCAACCTTTTCGAACTAACTAAAACGAACAAACTTTTTACTCACTAGAGACCACCCTTGTTCTCTTTCCATCCCTCTTTGCTGTACATCTATTTTTTCTCACTTACTCTCTCTCTCCATCCTTCTGTCCGTTCAGATCTCTTATAGACTTGCCCATATGCCAGTACTGTGACCTAGAAGGTCTACATTTCATTTGTAGACACCAGATATATTATTACCCTGCTCCTGGTTGCGGGCACGATTCCTCTTACTCTACCGAGACTTTGAACATTCTATTATATAAGTGGAGAGAAAATTGAGATAATTTCAGCATGGCTGTTGCTTCCATGGCTTTTTTATCGATCTAGTAATACGAACAAAACTTTAAATGTTAAGTACTATTACACTGTAGACCAGAAGTTTTCCATTTAAACGAGAGTAATAGAATGAGATATCAAGAAACAATTTAACGATGGATTGTTTGATATCAAAGAAATTTAGTTAAAAATGAAGAATAACGCTATGACAATAGATATATGAAGAAAGAGAGTAATTTAACAGTTGCGACAATAAGGATTATTTGAGAAACTGGCGAGACAAGTAACAACACTCCTAGAATGAAACAAAAAAATGAAAAACAAAAAACCTGTGAAACAAAGATAGAAAGAGATGAAAAGTGATGCAAAAGAGAGAAGTAATATAGTTGTGAAAAATGGGACAAAGGTAGAGGTATGACTAGGCGAAATGACAACTGGTTATACAGAAAAGTAACGAAACACTGTTTAATTTTTTCAATATGTAATTATTAAAGACCAACTTTAACAAGTTTCACATAATTTATGGATACTTCTATTCTTGACAAAAGTTGCAACCAAATCGTTAAACAAGAAATTTGTCAATAAGAATGTTTAAGGCAACCGATGGATGAATCCTGCTAAGAATCTTTCTAAGATTTATATCTGGTAATCTGGTTGCTCAGGAAATCTAGGTCAGTAGAATCTAGGAAATCAGTTACAAGTCCTGACTTTCAATACTCATCCTTGTAAAGAGTTTGCCGCTTTACTAGAGAATCGACCCTTCAACTGTTCGCGGCGACCCCTGCAGCTTTTGGGACTTACAAATGGTAGACATTGTAGACGTCTCCTCCGCACCTTTAATTGGGAATACAATGCCCTCAAAATTAGAAGGTGGAGTGTTACAACCCATCTTATGTTAAAAAAGCAATAGCATGGAATAACTTGGACTAGACTGATTAAACAACTCGATTAATTACTCGTTTCGAACTGGGATGTTAGATCCTCTTGACAGCAGGACTACTGCTGCCAAAAGTCATCTCCAGCTGATCAGTCTGAAAAAGGGGGAACATTTCAAACCGTTACGTTACAAAATTCAGACAACTCAAGGCGTATCAAAGAAATAAGCTAGTTCAATCTCCACAGGTTCGAGAATCGGAAATTCCAAAATGTGATGGAAGCGGAGGAATCACAGTACCTTCGAAACAAGACCTAGAATGTACAGACGATTCACACGATATGTGAGTCGAGCAAGAAGGAAAACGGCTGTTTCGATATACAGTGACAGAAAGCACTAAGCAGGAAAAGAAAGACATCAAGCAATTTGGTAAATGTAATAAATAGTAAATGGAATTTGAGATATATTGAATGAAATACAATACATGTAAATACTTTTTAATTTGCTGCTAAGGCACGTCACCAGAAAGCTCCAAGTTGACACCATAGGCTAACTTCTGTGCAAGTCCCGTCAACATATGTGATACAAGAATGCAAAAAAGGTAATTGAACGACATTAGACGAGCAGTATATGGAATTATAAAACATAAAAACGAACGAATAATATGACGAACTAAGAAAATCGATGACAATCTGACAGGTACGAGCTTCAGTAAAGCCTGAAACGTAATTAAAAGCCTACAGCAAGAATTTCAGTCGAAAATCGCTATCTGCATACGTAGAGATGGAAGAATGACAGAAAATGCTAGAAAAGCGGAGGTCAGCAGATCAGAAATCTGAAAACGTAGAGATGGAAGAATCATAGGAGATGTATAGAAGCAGAGGAGCTTTTCCATAATTTCGTAGTCGGAAGGTTGGTTGCAAATAAACTACCCGAGCGAACTATTACGCAATGATCATTGTCGACCCAATACTGGAAGATGTTCAATCAGCAATTTAATGCCAGAAGCATATCAAAATGTCAAACAACAATGACTTTCCTGAAGAGGAAAGTGACTCACTGGTTTCCATTTTTTTACTCATTACAAAAGGAAGCCAGTGAGTTCAAAACTTCTTTACTAGTTTCAATTCACAACATCTGGAACTAGGAACATGCCGAAGACTTGGTTTGCATCGCAGCAAACGCAACGGTTTCAAATTTTGAATGTTTTTTTGAATAGTTTGACTCAACATTTTTGATAAATTTCAGTCGCACATTTGACTTTTTTGAACTCGAATAGGTTTTCATTTCCGTTTTTTTTTTCACCTAAAAATAAATAGTGAAAAAAAAAGACAGTGTTCCGTTTGGATCGATGTTATCTTCAGAAACCTTAAAAAGCCGAAATGGTACGGCTACAGTGATATGTCACGGCTTCGTACGTCCTTCAAAAATTTTGACAAAAATATTGGGATGAAAGATTTAAGTGTAGCACCTCTAGTCTCTGTCCCGAGCCGAATATATCAAAAGGATTGTAAGTTACAGCGATAAGCTCCCCAGGAGTAATATTATGAGTTCCTGTTGTTGGGTACGGAACCAATAGATTATCCTGTGTTTCTTGGGAGGACAAGAGTGTTACCGACAGAAGACTTTTTATGCATTCAGCGAGCGTGTCAATTAAGTATATACGTGAACCTTGCACAGTTCTACTGACGCTATGCAGGTCCTAATCTACCGATTGATCTAGACTCACAGAGCACCGAAATGGACGTTGTGGAAGGACTCCGGCATTTTCGTCTTAGATTAGAATACATACAACCGAGGCATGGCACTTTCAATGCATGGTCGTTGAGCTATTGCTGAGTATAAGTGTTTGCAACGCGGGACGATGAGTGAGTGTCATGATGCACTATTTGTCGCAGATACTGTCGATGACCATTCCGACCTTTAGTTGCGTGCAACACATGAACGACTATCAACGATGCCAACAGAGGAATTTCAAGGGAGAACCAGAATACGAAGTCTAGTGAGGACACCACTAAAGTGCTTTGCCGACTCTATCTACGAAGACAGAGCAAAGCTGGTCGCATTCCAAAATTAGATGACACAATCAAAAATTTGAGAGGCGAAGCCGAGACATCTTGAAAGCTACGACTAAGAATTAGTTGTAGAGACATAGTGGCGACGACGCCTCTGGGGAAGAAATATTGTCAAAGATTTCAAACTAGACTATCATCTAAATCTTACACAATTAAATAAATCACAAATTAGCTTAATGAAAAAAAATTATTGGTTGAAAAGAATGCCTCCCCTAAGAACTGATGAGGATAAAATTAGCAATTAAATTAAATCGTACAAAAAAAAATGAGGGAAAAAATTCAATACTTTTGCGTTGAACTGTTTTTTTTTTTGTGAAATTCGATAAAAACAACTGAGGCCGCTAACGAAATATCCTTTTCAAGTACCATAGACGCCTAGAAAAATTACTGGATGTTTGTTACTCATTACAGTACTCGAATTTAAGTAGAAAGATCCAATGCCATCGGAAGAATCGTCCACTTCATATTAAAATGTGCAACCTTAAAAAGTTAGATACCATATAAACGAGCACCTTCGAAAAGCTGGAAAGAAACATTCCAATGATAATGTTCCGTAGGATATCAATAAGTCTCCTAGCATCCTATGATATACATAATGTGAAAAATATAACACAAATTAAGTAACAAATTGAATTAGATTTGAAAATAAATTCCTCATTTAATTATCAAAGGATAGGGTCTGATACGAAGACCCTCTTAAGATGCTTATGGTATGCAGACGATAGTAATGGTACGGAGAATCCTTATTTACTTGGTAAGCTATAAAGGCGAAAAAATCGATGAGCAATGGCATCCTTGCAATACTATTTATAGGTTTAAGGACCTCTGAAAGCGTGTTTTTTTCTTGTTCAATGAAATAAAAAAGGGCAGCGTGTGCATGGGCACGTAGATTCCCCGGAATATACTGTAACAATATATCAACACGCGGTGTGGCGTGCAGGGATTAAAATAGCAATATTCAAAGGAAGAGACCTAGACACTAAATATACGATTATACTTTTGTCCGTCCAATACCATTCCTTGCACGCATAAAAGTCTTTTTATCGTTTATTACAGAATACAAATAAGAAAGTGGCATGTGATATGTTGACATATTCTCATATATTATATAAGTTAGCACACAACGTACGTAAATTTCGATGCCTTACATAAATTGTGACAAATGATGTTCGTAAAAAGAAACAAAATGTTATTCAATAAGCGATTTCATAAATCTTATGTGCGTTGTACATACATTGGATATCGCTGAAAGAAGGACTATAAAAGTATGAATATTTTAAGGGTACATTTATAAAAGATATGAATTTTGAAGTAAAAATATGACTATAAACATGTTGAGAGATGTTACAAGAGCATGTGTGACGGTGAGTTACGTTGTTGGGTTCAAGTGGAGGTCATTGTCGATTTCAGATGTTAAAGGAATCCCAATCGTGGCAGTATTATCAGCATAATACTCGCGGGAATTAATTACGTTATACTTCGCTGCAAATGTGTATTTAATGTCATTTTTTATCCTGACACGACAACTTTCACGTCAAACTATTACGTCTACTAACCTTACTTATTCTTTATTAGAACTAATAGAATGAACATCCTCTTTCGAAAACACTTCCTACCTTTAGGGCGCATATAAACAACGGAATTAATGATGAATAATTATAACACATGTAAGGTCAACAATTGCCCATTATTCATCCTGAAGTTTCAATTTTTAGACGCACTCGTACAAATGTTGCGTAAAAGTATCTTCCACACAATTCCCATTGTAATCTGATGATTTCATGACGTAATGCTAGCAAGAATGAAATAAACGAGCGGTTCAGAACAATATCAAAATACATTCATGATTAACGATTGATAGAGATGTCCTGGCAGATTATTTCGTCGCAATAAAAATCAATATTAGGTAAAACTCAAAGATGAAATGACATCTATGCCGATTTTATATTCATTTGGTGATTTCAAAATGATGTCCGGTAATATTTTTTATCGTTTTCAAGGTTTCACAAGGACTCATTTTCTAGATCTATTATTCACAATTATTACACTCCCTGAAATATACTTTTTGTACAACATTATAACAATTTTTCAGAGCCGGTGTTGAACAAAATTAATTACAACAAGCTCTGTACAAAAAATCGAGTATTGGACTCGCAGCTTTGAAGGTTTGTGCCACTAAAATTCGCATCCAATGATCTCTAATCAGATGAAAAATAAACCCAAAAGCTTCAAGAAAGGATTTTATCAGAATTTTTATTTTTATTCTTTCAGTGAGAGAGGGTGAGGAGATTTTCAAAAGGAAAGTCAAAATATTTGTTTGTTTTTTTTTCGATATTTTTCGAAATTTTTCGAATTCAATAACGATAATTCGTACATTTGTTTATAATTGGAACAGTTTTCATCGTTTCCAATTATTTTTTCTTGTTTCGTTCACAAAATCGTATTTGGTATGAATTTTTACTTTTGCTATAAGAATTATAAATTTGCTATAATGAGAGACTGTATCAACGCAATTATAGTCTTAATAGAACAGGGAATTCTATCAGCGGTATCGAATATAAATAAAATACTACTTTGAATCTCTGCACGCTGACCCAAAATCTGACACAAAAAAGTAATCGAAATGCACTACTGTCATCATAGCGTAACAACTCTGGTCAGACATCATGTAGAAAGAGAAACGAATATCCAATGTTGCAAATAAAGTGATGCTTTGCAGGATAGAGAGAGAAAGAGTGAAAATTAAACGACATAGGTGAGTGGAGAGATGATCTAAATATTTTATGGCGAAATATCGAAAGAAGCTTTTTAAAGAAAAACCCTTCACGGAATACTCAAAAAAATAACATAAGGAAAAGCCAAAGGTGATTGCAAAATAGTAAAAATATTTTTTTCGACCAAGACAAGCCAAATCAGGCCGATTTAAGGTTCAAAATGCTGGCCAGTGAACATGAAGGATGTATGAGATCTTGTACAGAGGTTGTGGAAACCAATAGCAATCACGACGTGTGAGAGTCTGGTTAATTAATTTAAAAAAAATTTATGCAAAATTATGCGATTAAAAAATTATGCAGCATAACACCATTTATCACGTTTTATTGATAAACTCTCATTAAAGCTCTATGAAGGATCTTGTTGTAAATGTTTGGATCATCATTCGCTATTGTTTCGTTCAGCTATAATAAACGTTTTAATTATTTTTAGAAGCTTATTTGGTAGACTAACTTATCAATTTACACTTAGAATAGAATTAATAAGTCCACCAAAGGCAATTTGGAAAACAGGAGCAAGTAAAATATAGCAAGTAAAATAACCAAACGTGCTCCAGCCAGTGAGTTAGCACCTGACGAGAAGTGGCTGGGGCGCGTATTTGAACCCAGCTTGAGCTCTTCCCACCTTTCTTCCTAATGTACATTTTGATTAGTTTAAAATGTCTTCGAGATCCTTTAAATTTAGCCTACTAAGCTGTTTGTTTGGGGGAGGGGTGTAACCAACAAATCAAGCTACAGACTGTTACATCTGCCTTTCAAAAACTTCTGGTTTGAAACGTTTCTCTCGTGCTGAGACAGTATATGGAGACGAGACCTCACGCCGATATCGAGAACAGGGACACAGGAGATGTCCTAATGGAAAATATAACAATTTTATTCGCCTTTTATGTTTAAAAACATAAATAACCAGTATTCAGGTTGCTCAAGGGCTTTAGGGAGGTGTGAAAGGCTTCAGAGGTGTGAAGGTGAACTGAGAAGTAGAAAACCAGCAACTGGACCACTACTTTGCCGTGTGCACACTCTTACGAGGCTTCCCTTGAAATCTTCAAGTATTTATTTCGGGAATTGAATGAGAGCTCTATTCAAGAAGGAATTGCGATACGGTTTATTCTCACCAGACAGCCGTCATTATGCCTGGAAAATAGAGGAAAGCGAAACACTGAATTCACTTTCTAATCAAGGATTTGTTTTGATGTCAATCTACAATGGAATTTATTGGCACTGTTTACACAAAGTGACTTTACCACAGGAAGGTTATCAGTATTGGGATGATAGACTTTACAAGTCAATAAGCCAATCATACGATCCTTAAAAATGAGGTTTTTCATAGATTTCTCAAAAGTGCATGTGAATGCGTTAAATAAATATTCACATTGATCTAAAAAGGAAAATTTGACTGCTGTGTCTTATCAACAGTTAGTTCAATCTTGTCGACACAACTAAAAGCGCTGATAGAAAAGGAGATTGCAACGAAAAAACGGAAAAGGTATGGAACACGGAGTTTTCAATTGTATTCAGGGGTATCACAATTGCAATTTCGTCAATTGTATTCTGCGGTTTGTCTCGGTTGTTTCTACAAACGTCATATGTCGAAATGTCAAAGTGACATTACAAGTGATCCAACTTGCGGGGTTCAAAATGTTTCAATAGTGCAGCACTTTGTGACTTATGATACATAATGCGCGGGAAACTAATAGTCAAGTACTGTGTGTGTTGTCCCGTGTTTAGCACTTCTAGATTAGATTTTCTTCTAGATCAAGGTACTGCTTGACAGTGAATAAATCAAGCTTGACAGTAATAATTCAAGCTTGACAGTCAGTTTCATCACAAGCCACAACTTCATCCCAGATGTGCAAGCAGTAATCAATCCTGTCTCAAAGACTTATCAAGAAAGGACATGTTGACCCGATGCTTAAAAGCAGAGACGCAGAACTCTAATGAATCTATGGATACACTGATCTAGATTTTCGCTCCAAAATACCTTCAACCTCGGCATCAAAAATTTAAGGTCTTAAGATTGCTGCAATTACTTTTGTTGAAGAGTTGCAAGGAGTAATAAAAACATCAGTAACTTACATATAAAATTTTTGCAAATAATCGCCAAGAGAATTAAGCCAAGGTTTCATTATTCTAGTGATTGTCTATAGTTTCATCTATAGACTGCCCACAAATGTTGCTTTATTGGGCAAGTTTAAAGTCACAAAACCCAATTTAAAATTCATATAACTTATATCCAATATTTATTGTTGATGTTGGAAATAGATACATTTTTGATGGAGTATTCGCGTTGGGACAAATTTTATATTTTACTCATTGATACTGAGAATATTACACTGAAATATATGAAAACGTCCAATACTCGCTATTTTTTGACATAGCTGAATATATCGGTGTAGAATATCGATTGAAAAAGTGTGTAAACTACTTACGATTAAATAGAATATATTTTTGCATACCTGCAATTAAATAAGAGAAAAAAACATTAAAATGTTTGCACGATAAAAATAATTAAAATAAACAAAAACTTTTTTTTCTATTCCTTGTAACATAAATTTTGATAATTTTTTTATAAATTTTGAGACAAGGAGCATTGCAAATCTCATGCGCATATCGAACGGTCTCCGGGGCGGCAGTGCTGATTATCGCAGGGGTGATACCCATCACCCTCCTTGCGAGAGAGCGCAGAAGTATTTGCCTGTGCAGAGGCGAAGACCCAAGAGAAGAAGTAACCAGGGGAGAGAGACGTTGCTCTCTCAGCGATTGGCAATAGTCCTGGGAGCAAAAAACAAGGAGAAGGTAGACTGAACGTCGGATCCCTGACCTGAGGCCGTGGCTCAATCGAGTGCATGGTGAGACCGATTTCTTTAGACTGATTTTTCGGTCCTTCTACTACTGTAAAAGATGGATTCAGCGGCGAGGGGGACTTCTTCAGCGAAATTTGAGAGCTCTGTCCGGAAACTATGGTCGGAGAAATGCTGAAAACGGTTAACAATCGGAATCGCGTGGCACAATATGCTCGGGCAGTTCTGATACTGAAGAAAGCTTTATTGGAGCGCTGGGAGGCATCGGGGATGGAGGGATCTCTTTTCTAGCACTTCCTTCCCGTTAGAGAAGAGATTTCCATAATCCGAAGGCGCCTCTAGGCGTAGAAACACGAGGCCTAGCCCCAAGTTATGTGTCAAAGGGTTTCAGGCTAGGTTCTCAGGTAGGTGTTTAGTGGGTAGTCCAAGAGCATTGTGCGTCTGGGAGTCCCACACTCAGGGCATAAACAGCCTTCACGTCAAAAAAAAAACATAAATTTTGATAACAAAAACAAAGCAAATGTATAATTTTGCAACATCCACACACCATTTTGTCAATTAGAGAAAACGACTCAATTTTTCCCAATGTGTTTAACGTCGTCTTACAAAACGTTTTATGTTTATGTCTTCAGGGACATTATATAAGAAACATAACTTTGTAATTAATCCCTCCTTAATTTATCGTTTCGAACTTCAATTAAAACTTTCATTAATACTCCTGAAAACCCTTTTTTGCTCTGCCACTTGCTTATACCAAAATGATTCATCCTTTCACTACCCTTACCTTCTTATTTATCAGCTGAGGGGCTTAACATTTTATCAACCCAACATCTTTTAAGAGTGCCGATGTCAAATATAAATTAAATCGACTCCTATTGCTTGCTCCACTATGGAGGAATGAACTTTTAGCAGTCCAAACTTTATTTCCATTCAGAAAAACAAGTCCACAAAACTTGAAAATGAGTCAGACCGAGAAGAGAATATAATAAGATTTTCAAAGCTACCCACTGAACAATATTTTTGTGGCATGCGATTGCATAGGATATCGTTATCCTTTTTGAAGTTTTCTTTTACAAGGACATTTTACACATATAACATGAGACGCTGTTCCGCTTTCTATAAAACAGTTTTGTCCTCAATTGTGCAAAGTGGACAGGAGGGCAATCAATATGTTTGAGACATGAGAGTAAAGACAACGCGTAAGAAAGAGAGACAGACGGAGGATGTAGAGTTCAAAAACATGAACCTGATGACGCGTAGAATAGGATCAATGATACCAGTGAGTCATATTAAATTTCAACTAGATGGTAAGCAATGGTAGGCTTGATTTGTTTGTGGAAGTGGTTGCATACGCACTTTCAATATTTTATAAAAAAAAATTCGGAGCAATTTGGCGGGTCTATTTTTAGACTTTACTTTCATTGTTGTGTAGAATATTTCAAATCCCCCCATTTCTATAAATATTTATCTGTGGGCTTGCATGCTGAAGTTTTTCTTGTTTTTTTGTCTTTTGGGTTATCCAGGATTTGGTGTATTGCCATTAACGTCGACCTTGATAGGATATTTAAGGGTCTAGCAATAAGATTCAAGCAAAAACGGGCCAAGTGAAAATATTTCGCGTAACCAGTCTGCAATGAATCTTTAATGAGATTTGTACGGTGAGTTTACAAATAAAGTAGGCGTTAAGTGGAAAACATCAATCGAAAAGAATGTCAATGAGTTATATTAAGAACGTATGCGCCTGGGTTCAAAGTATCTGACGGGTGTAAATTCTATTATTCGAAGCGTGATATGGGATTAAGGTGATTTGGATAGGGAGACGTCCGACTTTTTCTAAGCTTTGAACACAGCGTAGTCATAACTGATGAGGAATAGATAGCACGTAAACAAAAAAAAAACAATTTTATAAGCTATTATAAGTTGCCAAGGCATTTTTCGAAATGACAAATTTGGTCACTGAAGAATTTATATAAAAAGTGACCAATCAGTGTAGTTCAGAAATAGCAGCTGCCCAAGCCACTTTCGAGCGTTTTGCATTTGCAACCAGGCTGTGAGATCAGAACGCTCATCATGCTGAAATTCCTTCAGTACATTGCGATCCAAAAAAAACTTCAGAAACGTAACGAACACGCGTCTGTTCCGACCAGTCAACTGTCAAGCTGCAAGCCACGTACAGGACAGAAATGAAAATCGGAACGTCAACGACCTGCAGCGACAAGATTCGTCAGCTAATAGAGGATCGAAAATCCCTCCCACACAGAGTTGGCCAAGAGCCTTGAACAGAAGTTAAGAAGAGCTACGAAACATCAGTTCAATCCTAAAATAATGAGAAACGACATGTCCAGAATAATACAATATCAGGGGCAACCTCAAGAAGGACATTAAAAACTGGATCAGTGAGGTCCAGGACCCGGTAGAGATCACTGTCTCAAATGGCAGCAGGACAGCTTAAAGCCATCTAAAGCCATGAAACATGTTTTTATGGTTTTCAGAGGTACTTTAAGTTCACCGTTGCTGCTGGGACACGTGTGGCTTGGATTGTAAGCTGGTCATACGAGGGCGCGGAGCTCTGTATACGTATAAAGATTATGTTGATCGCGCCTGTGTATCTCGTTTGTCTTGATGCTTCATGCAAAAAAGCGCGGTTTACTACCCACTCCGCGTAACGGTTCTAGCCTGAAAATTTTAGGGCCCTGGCGTATCCGTCGTAGTCAGTAGGGTCTTTCATTCCCGTGTGTCTGAAATCTTAAAAAAACAGAGATTCCTTCTCAGTTCACGCAAGCGATCGCGTTATTCTGAATCAAAAGTTCAGGAACGCCCTCGAAAGTTTACAGCCATCCCCTCTGTATGAGAGGGGATCTCGGAGAAATGGGGATTACAGTTTGGAAGGCTGGGAACTGGAAGAGCGTATACACCGGCTGTATTTTGGACTTCACAAAGGTTAAGGCGGGATATATCTTTCAGCTAATGGGGGCAGTGGTTGACACAGGAATCAATCCTGTCTTACATGTTGTGAAATTAGGTCTAAAAGCGGCAAACATTTAGGCTGAACACATGGTATTCCAGCAGCAGTGCTACAACTAGTCCACAAGCTACGGCCTAATGTGAATTTTAACACATCCAATGCCTGTCTGCATGTGGTCTGCAAAAGTTGGGCTTGTGTCGATCAGCACGATAATGGGAAATCCATTTCTACCATAAAACATACCGACCCATATGAATATTGACCGCCGCTGTGCAAGAATCCGAGAAGCCATGTATCAAGCGAGCCTGTAGGTGCCAATGTAAGGGTTCAGCCTGATCCCGAGTTCCTCTTGACCACCGAGTTCAAGAAGGTGAAGAGATGGCTTGACGATTGACTGAAAGACAAGTTTCTTTTAAAGAATCAGAGCGCCAGTAGAGAAGGCCGATGCGGAAGGAACTCCGAACCCTGAACTCATCTGTCTAATGGCAAACTTTGGAGGAAATGTCGTGGATAAGAGAGGCCTACTGATAAGCAAAGTGGATTCTGCGCTGCTATCAGCTTCCAGCATTGGGCCAAAGCTCTCAGAAGAGAGTCGTACCGGAACGGAATGATGCAGATGAATACCGTACTGCTTCTGAGCTGGCAGTGGTGGCTATCTCAAGTACGGTGGTACCCATTGTAATGCTGATAGACCTGATAGACAATCATGATAGACAGTGAATATGCGTCATGGAGGCGAGATGTTGAACTCTCACTCTATGGGTGTCAAGGATTGGTGAAAAAACAGCGTTGAGACTGATTACAATCGAATGCAGGTTTGCAGCGGTCACGGCTGTTTCTAGCCTTATCCTAACAAAATGCCAAAGTAACAGGTTCTTGTCCGCCTGCCCGGATATTGGGGGTGATGCATGCCAAAACAAACGACGAATGAGGGAATTGGGGAGAGAGTAGCTGAGCTCCCTCCAGATAGTTTATTAGAAAATATACTAGGATCAAAGCAAGAATGGAATTCTGTAATGCATAACACTGGGGCGATGTTTCTTGTAAAGATGGGCATCTTCGAGGGCATATTGGCGCCAAGAGAAGGATATCACTCTCTCAGAAATCCTCCTCCTCGCGCTGCTGAAATAGATATGGCCCAGCAAAAAAAGCCGTGGTTTAAAGGAATGCGACGAGTTCCTGGCTAGGTTCTCGTTGTTATAGGGAAGGTATTTATTAGGAAGTTCAGTTGCTTTGTGGCACACAAAGCAACTGAAGCAAGCCTGACACTCCGGGCTTGAATAACCTTCGCTTGCCAGAGATAAAAATGTGTTAGTTATCATTACTAGTTTTAGTCTTCCCTACATAATACTTTCTCTATTGTATCTGAAAACACGCATAATGCTGTTGAAATTAATTTGAGACAACGCACACAAACCCCAGATTCTCTTTATCAAATTACACATTTATCACCCGAAAACCTGAATTATTTGTTCAACAAAAAATACTATATACTACATCTGTTTAGGATTCTATTTTCTTACTTTCCATCTTCACATTATCCAGAATATATTCATATTACGTATTTTTCGTAGATATCCCCCAGAAAATAAAGGAGCAAAATCATGAGTAAACAACCCAAAGTAATTGTATCTATCAATCTATCTGCCAAGAAGAAATCATGTCAACTGACTGAACTTCCTCATGCTATTGGATCTCGGAACAAACAATAAAGACCACGCAAGTGTATGAAAGGAAGAAATTGGAAAGCAGAAAAGGTCTTCGTTGACATTGATATCGTGGACTGGTTATACATGTTTAAGGCTCGTGAGGCTATTAAAGTCATCTTATACGAGATTTTGAAGGAATTGAAGAATATAAAATTTATTTGACAATGGTTCAGGCAATTTTTCCAACAAGTCAATTAAAGCAATTATGTCAGAATGTTGAAAATGCCATATTTTGTGGATTTTCCAGAAGTTACTGGTCTGAGATCGAAGATTCGATTTGATGATGTGAAACGAAATGTTCAGCTTTAAGAACGGATGGTAGTTCAGTCCTCACACCGCGTTTTAGATCAGGACTGAATGCTGTAACGTTAACGTAAATTCCAGCATTCGATACTTATCATTCAAATATATAATCGAGATAGTCCACTGAGTTGAGTATGTAAATGACAGCGCACAGGCTGACCGAAATCAAAGAGACTGATTCCTTCGATACCGATCATTACTAGTAACTCCAATCTTACAATTAAAAGCAGAAGGCGCGTAATTATATCACTACACCGTTCTAGCTACTGAAAAAAACTTTTATGTCATATCCAAATATTGAAGAAACATTGAGAATATCGTGAAATCTTTAACACTAATAGCATGGACATTATTTATAAGGTCTACTGTATTTCAAACGTTCCATCTTACAGGCAAACAACTAAATTCCCAACAGAGATATATCCTTACTATGAATGAATTCACTTGCATTCACCCAAATTAGACATATCGAATTCTGATCCTATGTGCGTATATATGCATACAACATTCCCGAAAACAGTCCCTTTTTCCCCAAAAACATTTTCTCTTAATTTTTCTCCCATCAGGACACGAAAATATGCCTCTTGTATCCTCCCTATCCGCTAACATTGAAGAACTCTCAGTGGTGACGATTGACTATAAAGAAAAATGATGGCAATGCAACAAACCAATGGGGAATGATGAGTATGAAAGTGAAAGTTAAAGCAGTGGTGGGGGTTTTGTAATGAATGGTTTGGTTTCAGCAAATAGAGTGAGGATGAATGAATGTTATTTGGGTTGATAATGGTAAACAGGCAGGTGGAGGAAAAAGGTGTTTGATGAATTCCCGAGCAGGAACAAACGATTGTATAGTACATTACGTTTGTAAGGGATCCAATGAAAGTTGTTTTCCCTCTTTTATTGCGATGGGTTTTTGGGTATTTCGATAGGGACCATTATGATGAAATTGAAGGACGAAAAAAAGTACTCAAGCTTCCGAATTTTCCGATCGATACTTAATTCAGTTCGGGTATTTGTATTGATTATTAGAGGATATAAAACAAACCATTTGTGTATAAGTTTCGGATGCAGGAATTCGGTGTGGGATGTACACAATTTATTTATTCTCAATTTACTTTGTAAACTGTTTGCAGAATTTCGTATTTATTTCTTCTTCCTTGATATCTCGTAAATCCACTGAAAGATAGAGGTGTCGATGGTTATAGGACAACGATTTGTTAAAGGAAATATTTTTTTTTCTATTACATGTTATCAGACTTTAATATACAATAAAAGTTGCTCAGAGGTTTTGTATAAAGTCCAGGCGTTGGTAAGAAAATTGTCTGATAGGTTTTCTATGTCAGTAATTTTGCGCAAAAATATTATGTTAATATTTTAAAAAGAAATTACACATTGACGAGTAATTGCAGCTTTCGGTAGTGCTCTATTACTACCTTGCAAATGTACTATTTGCAAGGCGAAATACTTTCGAAAGAGATATACGTCTACCGTGACTGATATTGAAGCAAAAATTTCTCAAGCGGCTGTTCTGGGATTCACAGTCTTTCCTTCTTCAGACTTTCTTTATACTTCTTTAGAATTGGTATATCAATAAATAAAGACCTTAAATTTACAGTCTAGACCAAATTTTTAGAAATTATATCCGATATATCTAGAGTGATATCAGATTTTGAGATAGAATTAACAGTCAAAATTAGAAGACACCCAAACAAAACCCCGCTCCCATGTCTAGTATTGTTTGGCAAGCGGTTGTGGATGCATTGATGATCCAGCAACTCCATTGTATACTATTGTCCATTGTTTTTAGACTCAAGGCGTGATCTGTCCTAATTTTTATGAAGAAGAAGATTGAGATGACAGATCTGTAGATGACTAACGCTACAGGAATATTATTCCAAAATTATTTCTATATCAAGCTGGAAAACTTTGGCATAAGCAATCTTTACCGTCAACAATGCTTTTGTAATTTATACAATACAACTAGTACCTTCAAATACATGTCATTCATTCGCGGGATAAGTTATTTCAAGAAATCATCATGTCACCTGCATTTGAAACCCCATCTCTTCTGACCGGGTCTTGAAATTATGAGATTTGGCAACTTCGAACAGTACACACGATTCACAATTCGTTTACTTCCAATGGTCCACACGATTCACGATTCTCGAATACAGTTTATCCAATCGCGCAGAATTCGTAGAATACAAAGGCGATCTGATAGATGCTCATCCTCACCGCCCCATGGTGCCACTATCGCAAGAAAATTTCACTGCTGTATAGTACATTCTCGTAGACGACTGCTGTCAAAATTTCAGACGAATCGACCTCGTAATGTTTTGTTTTGACCACGTGTGCAAGCGGACTTGTTCGCGGATTTTAGAAAAATGGAGAACGAACAATGTTGGTCAGTGATTCAATTTTTGTTTCTCGATAGGAAATCGCGGAGCAAAATAGCAAAGAGCATTTGAATGCTGTTTACTCCGTCTCTGATCCTGCGATGGCGACGTAAAAAACTAGTTTAACTGACTTTTCTGATGAGCCACGCTCAGGCGTCCGAATATCGCTACCACGAAGGATATTGTGACTAAAATCTACGATCTCGTATTGAGAGACCGCCGATTGTAGGTGCGCGAGGGAGCTGAGCCAGTAGGCATCTCAAAAGACAGCGTGGGTCGTATCCTACATGATTTTTCAGCCAAGGACAGGCTCCTCACCGTGTGGAGGGCTGACAGTAACCTGTCATGGTCGTCCCCCAAACCCGTGGTTCAGACCTCAACCTCTGTTTAGGTTGCGCTTCTCTACGGCCCGAGAAAAAATTTCAGTTTTTACTCTAGGCACACACGAATCATATCCCTTCCTCACTAGCTCGGGTACGTAGGGACAAGCCATGTAGAACATTCAACCGAATCCCCAAACAAATTTTTATTGATCCCATTCTTAAGCATTTAGGGAGTGAGTCGAATCACTGCATAAGATCTTACACCAAGATCAACTGCATCAACAGCGTGCTGATAAGAATAAGGAGGTGCAAAAGCTATAGGGGATTGCTCCACGCTGAAACTAAAGGATTGGAGGATGAACGAGCTTTTGATGAAAGTTTTATTCTTCTTTTAAATGAAAGTTCTTGTATAGGAGAAACTTTAGTCAACGCATATAATCTGTGTTTAGGAAATAAAACGGTTTATTTAGAACCATTTTGAAACATCCACTTTGCAATATCTGAAGTTTGCTTTTCAAGTAAGCTGCACAAGGCTCCTATGCTAGGGATCCGTATAACATTATAGGCTGTATGAGGCTGTATATATTTTGATTAACAAAATTTTTTTTTTATAATTCAATAGAAATTTCCGGTTCAACGGAGGGTATCATCGTCGAATGCTGTTGGAATTTTCACGCGGATGGACTCGATATGGTCGTTGTTAACTAATATTAACTTGGAACACTTGCAACATGGATTTTCTCTGCCTAAAAAGTCAGGCCAGGAAGTTTGTTGGCGTTTCTCTTTAAGTACATCGCTTTAGTTTTATCAATATTTATTATGATTCTCCATCGATGAAAATATTGAAAGCCTTTCTCGAGTATTCGAGTATTCTTTCGAGTATTCCAGTGATCTCTTCCGGATCCGACGACGCTTCCTATTAGCAGGTAGCATCAGCAAAAGTGGCTATTGAGCAGTTGGTTAGTACTGGCATGTCTGCTGTGAAAATGTTGAACAACGTTAGGCTGAGTCACGAACCTTGAGGAACTCCAGCTAGTATCGTTTAAGGACTAGATTCAGGCTCTTGTATTTTAGCGTGGAAAGTTCTGTCGTACGCAAGTCGTATTTAAATCGTAAATTTATATAGAAGACCTCGGTGCCAAAAAGTATTAAAGGCTTTTTCAATATCTAACATAACCATACTAACAGAGTTTGTGCCTAAGTGCTGATTTTATTTCGCTCGATACACGACAAAGCTGGAGATCTGATGAATAGTTGTTTCGAAAGCGAAATCGAATATTCGTGCAGACATTGCGAATTTATTCAAAGTCCGCTAGTCGCATCGGGATCAGTTTTTCAAAAAGTTTTCCCAGAGCCGGTAACAAGCTTATAATTAGGCCTTGGCCTTTATTAAGTATACGATTGAGAGTCTTTGCCTGGCTTGTGAAGAGGAAATCCTACTGGAAAATAGTACAAAAACGTTTCGTCAACTCCGAAAATCTGCATTAAGACTCATTTGAAGCAAGAGTGAATTTCTTCAGCAAATATTTCCATGAGCCAACTAAAAATCCAATGGAATTCGCTTTCATGATCATATCGTACTAAATATAAAATGCCGAACCTACTAAAAGCAAGATGCGATTACGTAAACAATGAAACTAGAAGAAAAGCGGCAAGAAAATAAGCGACGAAACGTTTTTTTTTTTTTTGCATAAGTTACATACTACTCTCATTCGAAGATTAGATAAGGCCATTTTATTTCTATAATGAGAACGGATAGATGGAAATAAAAGGAAGATGACAGCGTGCCGACATGCAGTGTATGTCTGCCTATTTGCCACGAAACGATGAGAGGGAAAATTAACATAAATGTAGACAATTTATACTTCGATCCGATTTCCTTCATTCCGATTAAAAGAATTATAGATGTATACATCAAAATAAACCTGTTGGTTGGCTGGTGCTCAATCGTTCACACGATGAAATACATAAGACACATATGATTCATAGCATATCACGCGATTAATTATATTTGTGATAATAAACATGCTATGCGTCTGTTTATCCGTTTGGTTGGTTCGTCTTAAAACCACAATTGCCGGAGGTAATTTGCTGGTATTTCATTTTCAGCTTGGATAGTGCCGGACGATTATCTTCGAGATTGCGTGTCTACTATTGTTATATATGATAGAAATAAACGGAGATGGATTTATTTCAAAGATGGTTATAAAATTAAGTTAGTAGTAGATGTTCAAGTTTACTATTTTGGCTAGTTGCAATATGGATTGCACGCAGCTTATGTGAAACTATTACAGACAGGTGTTACATAATTTCACTTATGTCTGCTTGAAAATCAACTATGTAATGAAGCATTTGCTGGAGGTGAATCACAGTAGCTCGGGTATTTAATATAGTTTGTAATGAAACGGACGCAGTTACTATGGAGGATAATTTAAGGCTGATGTATGTCTTCTTTCTCTCAAATTTAAGAGGTCCATCGACAATGCTTAAACGTTCTGCAAGAGGTATGAGTAAAGTAAGGGCATGCTCTCAAATTAAAAAGGCCCATTCATTTAAAACTGTGTCATGTGTGTTGATGGCTTACGATATACTACACCCAGCACAAGCCAAGACGTTAATCGAAGATTAATGCAATTTCTAGACTTCATCTTAACAGGACTAGTTATGAACCCATCGACCGGAACACTTACTAATTTGGTAGATTTCCTGACAAACACGGCGTATTTCGCAGTTCTCACTCTCTGAGTAGTGCTTAACCGATTTTGTACTGTAAGATCCGATCTTAAAGTCTCATGCAAAGTGACAATATTAGATTAAGCATATTAGAATTGTTCTACCAATGGAATTATTCCCGCGTTTGCCCCGACGAAAGCTTCAGACACCTTATTTTTGTCATTCTCTGCCGCTAATCACTGTTTCAAACTCAGGTAACGCAAGAACCAAATTCACTAGCGAATTCAAATCTATCTCTCGGTGCTCTTCTCTTAGCATCAATTAGTCAGAATTCATCTCCTTCGTGAACTGCTCAGCCCGGGTTTCACGTCCCTCACGTGAGGTTTTCAAACAGATTTTGGGCACTGCTTCTATGTTGGAAACGGATTTACAGGACGGGGATAACTGAAGGGATATTTTGGCTTATGGTAAGGAATGTGTTAAAGACCTGAAATCGCTTGTTTCGGGAAGGCTCTTTTGTTTCTCTGGTTGCATTCGCTTTCGGCGTCTTCAACATGAAAAAGGACGACTTCCTGTCAAACGATTTCACATTTTTTCCTGCGGGTTACACTTCCTTCGCACAAAATTGTCCATTTTCAAGGAACCATTCAACAAACATTACCATTAAGTCCCACCTATACGTGTTGAGCCTATTCACACGTTATAATACAGTAGGAATTATGTCATCTATTACAAAATGGAGCTTCCTTTTCTCCATGTGATGTATATCCTAGGCACCGGCTTTGCAGTGTACCCGATATACTGTTGATAAAATCCCTAGATTAATCATTGATGAATATCAACGCGTTATCTAGCTACCGGTAGTAGAGCAACTCCTTATTTAGACAACAGCCAAGGCGCCCGTGTGTGTGTGAATAATGTGAATGTGAATAAGCTGCTTTGCAAGACCCAAAAAGGATAAACAAGCGAATTAGGACTGGTGTCAAGCTAGATGTGGATGTAGATGATACGCTTCTTCTTGATGATAAAGGCAAGCAAACCACATTGCGAACCTCTTATGCATGCCCTGCTGGTCAAACCGATATATTCAGGGATCCTCGCAGACTTCCTGTGGGAAGTCAAGGCACTAAACGACACTAATGTTGCTATTAAAGTCCATCTGTCCCACGCAACCAGGTGGCTTCCTGGTAGAATTCTGATGCAATAACGAACTACTTTTTCCGTGTCGTTATTACATGGACCCTTGGTGAAAAACAACGCATAATAATGACCATATTATGGCGGTAGGCGCCGAATGTTCAAAAGCGATTCCTTCGGTTTTTGTGGGATCAAAATAAAGGCGAGCCGTGAAAATAATACAGATCAACGCATGATCATAGTAATCAATGCCGAGGAAGTACCTGAAAAGCTTCTCGGCAAAAGTAACATGAAAATAGACTAGGACGTTTGCAAGATAAAAAAGCAGCTCCTCTCTACTTTTTCATATGCCTAGGTGACGGCCATACTTCCCAGAGTTGCAGAGAGTCGGATAGAATCCCGTTCAATAGATGCAGCAAACAAAGGCAGAAACTTCTGTGCACGTGAGTGGCGCATTATATTCCCTGTGAGAATGATGATCTCAGACCTGAAGACATGAAAAATATTCAAGGAAGAGGAAGTGTCTGGTAGTCAACGAAACCATTGCTAAAACTAAAACAGACCGTGTTCTGTATATAAATTTATACCAAAGGACACAAGATATTGTTAACCAACAAACTAGAAAAATGAGAGCTGATCTTTTGTTGGTAAGTAAACAGCGCCGAGACAAAAAGCCATGGGTCTCGTACATTGATAAATCTTGTATTCGCGTAATCTAGGTTCGAAACAGTACTCATCTCTGATTTCCGGGCATCAGGCAAAGATCTGATTCGGTGTGGGTTGTATCTGACAAATAACGAAACAAGTATTTTTTTAACTGAAGGTTTGTCACTTAGAGTACGCTGTCTGGAGCAGAAAAGGTAATTTTCTTGTAAAGGTGAAACGCTAATACCAAAACAATTCAATGAAACATAAGTCAGATTCAAGGGAAAAAGGAATCTTAGAAATGGCAGACACAGCGGGGCCCACTATCCGTTGCTTTGGCCGGGGGTCTACCATGTCGAACGTTACAATTCGAAATCTCTCGTCGCAGAGATATATAATTGGAGAGGTATAGAGAACTACTTAATCAGTGATCATCAAAACGCAGCACTTGGAATCAGTGTTTCTGGATGGCCACAAAGTCAGTATTTCGTCTTCGTTAAGAATACTGAGAAGAAGAACGCTTGTGAACCTTTCTACGAGACGCACACTACAGCATGGAGCCTTTTGTCACAGGGCAGATGACTGGCTGTTGGGGGGATGGTCAACTCTGCAATAAGTAATGTATAAAAAGGCAAATAGGAAGCGCTTATTAGCGATGAGAGTCAGCGCTCTTTAGACGAGTAACAATTCTGGGAACGAGAGTTAAGTTGAAGATGGAACGCACGACTTATCAAAAATTGTAGGTCGAGGACACGGATGTTTTGAGTGAGAACTGAAACTGGCAAGCTGCAGTTTGCATATTCTGCTATGGAGCAAAAAAAGACGTCTGTCAGACATTCTTTTTAGGTAGAAGATGAAGCAGTAACAGAAGATGCAGAGAAATAGCTTCATGTGTGGAATGGTAATATCGCTTCCGCACAATTTCAGAACATTAGAGTCTATAGACATAGATATTCCTGGAGAGCTTCCATTGGCTCCACCAACTCTACACGAAGTCTGTACCGTCATCAAATCTCAAAAGAATAATAACGCGCCGGGCATGGACGAGATTTCAGTGGAGTTCATTAAATATTATGGCAGCTGTGTTCAGCAAACTATCCACAACTCATCCAGCATATCTGGCAACAAGAACATACACCGAACGAATGGAGCCAATCAATTATATTCTCTATCTAAAAAAATGTGACAAACTATAGTGCAAACACTATTGAGGCATATCACTTCTTTGAATGGCGTACAAATTTTTTTCGAAGATCTTAGAGAATAAAATCAGATCATATGCCGACCCTATTATTGGGGAGTATCAAGGTCGATCAGAGGTCAATTGGTTACTGTCAATCAGGTACTTGAGAAATACTGGGAGTTCAAGACGTTTGCCAGAGTTTCGCTTATTTAAAGCAAGCATACGACAGCATTGATCGTAACGTATGGTATCAAATAATGCTTCGCTTTGGTCTTCCAGCCAAATTAGTCCATTTTCCAATAAAAGAATTTTGATAAGTCGACAACCTTCCAGGCCCTCATCAATCACGAACTCACTGATGTCTTTGGCATATATACCGGGCTAAAGCAGGGAGATTGGCTGGGAGATGGAATTTTGCTGTCAATTTGGCTCTTGAATATGTCATACAAAAGCTACCTGTCGGTACAAGAGGTAGACAATTATACAAGGCAAGCCTAAGTGGATAACATCAACATTTTGTCACGATTGCTAGCCATCAAAGAACTTGTCCTGAAACTCGACAGCTCGCAAACAAAGCCCTTTATTCAGTGCTGCCAATTATGAAGTTCATCTGCAGACACAGGAAAACAAAGCTCAAAGTATATAAATCTATAATGAGGCCTGTAATATGCTATGGGTGTGAAACATGGACCTGGACCCTAATTAAAGCATCCGCAAATAAATTGAATGCCTTTGAGCGACATGGCTTCGTGTCAATCATGAGCTGTATGAAATTTTCGACGAGTCAGAGGTCTCAAGGATTTGAAGACTACTGGCCAAAAACGGATACCAAAAATACATCCGTTAGGAGAACAGAAGGGTGGAGACCAGTGTAAACCCGTAAAAACGCTGGTCTGAATCTGTTGGCAGAACAGTTCGTCGCTCCTCGGATTTCAAAATTGGAGGACACCGTCAGTGGACCGAGATAGTCGGAGGCGCTTGCTGCAGGAGGCGAAGGCATGAGAGGGGTTATAACGTTACGAAGAAGAATATCACCTGATAAACGAAATCGGGTGGTACATTGCACTCGGTCTATTCTAACAACAAAGAAGGATATGCTTGGTTTACACTTCCGCCTTTCCTCCCCACTGGAGAAGAGACTCCTCTGATCGAAAGGTGATATAAGGCATAGAATATGGAGACATGACCATCTGTAATTGGGACATAGGAGAGGTGCTTAGGCGATAGATGAATTGCTTATGTGCCACTGGAGCCATTCTTTCGTGGTGTGAGTGGATGTTAACTGAATCCCACTGAGAAATTGATCAATTGTGCTAATTTTTTTGGCAGGATTTGAAAAGTTCGAACGAACGACCGACAAACGATATCGGAATCTAGATTCCAGGAATACATCTAGCTAAAATTAAAATTATTTCCTGAGTAAATAGATTAAGAAAAAAAATCAAGATCAAATCAGTAAATTGAATTTATGCAAAAAAAAATTCAAAAAAAAATCAGTTAAATTTTCCAACGGTTGAATATTTTCAGCGATAAATGAGGATAGAATAAATCCACAATGCAAATATATCAAAGACTTCGAGATCTGAAGCCAACATTTGATTCAATAAAATAATTATTGTTTGAACATCTTTCCGTACAGTTCCTTGTGATAAATTTATCGAAAAATTATTTTATATCTCGGAAGAGTTGTATCCACGAAATTCAACGTTGTTTTATTTTTTTTAAATAAAAAACAATTTCAGTGCGGGCAGACTTTCATTTTCGTGTCAGCCAGTCATCAACAAATTCGGGGGCCAAAATTGTGGCGGTTGCATTTTTTTAGTGTATTTTATATATAATATATTGAGATAGTGAAGGTGTATACATTCTTATGCCTAAAATTATATAAATAGTTGCGCATTGCCGACCAGAATAATTTCCGAATCCATTTGACTTATAGAATTTGAATGGATTAAATAGAATGATAACGTAATATTTGTAATACGCCCACATTTGTTTTTTATGACATAGTGAAAGAAGACGCTCTCATACTTTTTTGACTCCACAATCTGTGGAATTTAGAAGTTTGAACAGCATGAAAAATTGTGATGTGTGGGCGAAACACGTTGAGTGTATTCGTTGAAAATTTCGAGTGATATTCAATTTATTAATTTTCCCCACGTTGGTTAGTTGGATTGCAAAAATCAACAAAAGCATTTTGAATGAATCTATAAAAGCCTCATATTGAAGGCAACTCCATATCTGACTCAGGAAGTCCTAAAAGTGTTCATTCAAGTATTCTTAATTATTGTAAACCACTTCCGTCAATCATATTCACCTTAAACCTGTCATAGCAGTCACATTAACTAAACGACAATTATTTTCCTAATATGTTTTTTTTGTTTTTGTTTAATAACGCTTTTACAAACACCATGACTGCGACATTTAAAAGTACTTGAAAATCTATGAAGTGGGGGTGTTAACTACGTACATACATGCAGGTGCAAAGGTCACATGTGAAGCCATGCATAAAGTCATAATATTTATCGTTGTAGTATTAGACTTTCAGGCATGGTTAGATTTATTATTGCTCAACAAATAAAACAAGTGTCTGTTCTACCTTTCGCGCTGTGAAATTCTGATTAACGTTAAAAGAACTTCAAATACGAGTCCAACAAAAAAAAATTTGTATGTATGGATATGATATACATATAGTCTGGAGATTAGTGTTGCCAAGCTTAGCTATAACCTTTAAAAGCCAGTGATAATACACATTAAAACATGTTGATAATTTGGTTATCTTAGGCCGACAACTGCCTAAAGTTTGAACCTTATCCTATTGTTGCTTTGCTCTTTAAATTCATTCAAAGTTATCTTGCTTGAAGTAAACGTACCCTTAGCTGTCATTGGCAGGTATCTGTGTTGTATCCTGTCAATGCAAACATAATTCAGATGACATTACTGATAAAGAAGTGACGAATCTTTCAGGGCACGTCACTCCATAAGCTTCGGATCTGACATATAGATCATTCCAATGATTTGAAAAAGTATTAACCTTCTAACGGTATGTGTCAAAATTTTTGGCTCAACCGAGCCATAGGTGTTCAAGTAACAGTAGTTCAAATGAAAATGCTTTTTGAAAGTTTCTAAACAGTTCACAGACTTGAATTTCATGTGTTGATAAACATTGCCTTTTGATGGGTAAAATTCTGTTCAAACAAAACAATGGCGAGATAAGTGGTCCTCGGACTCTGCTTCACGGACAACAACGATTAAATAGAAGTCAAATGCTTATTTTGGACACGGTCGCACAGGTAAAAATTGTGCCGAATACTCATGTTGCCGGAATAAAGCAGTTGAAAAATATGCAAAAAAAAGATTTAAAAACCAAACCGACTGTATCGAAAGTCCTTAAAATAATTTTGGCTGAGCACGATTCAAAGGAGTGTTAGATTGGCAGCATATTCAATATTTTGGTGAAAATTTGCAATGACAAAGCCTTGTTATCTCACAGTCGATTTAAAACAATTTCGATTATTGGTTCAACCGAGGCAAAAGGATTGTTTCGTCGATATACGATCATAAATGAAACATAGATCCACGGCCAGATTAAAAAGACCGTCAGCTGGATAGAGAGCAGCCAGTAAAAGCTGTTCGAAGTAACCAAAAACTCAATCTCCACGGGCATATGTTAAGGGATGGCATATATAATTCATAAGTTTCAGCACATATATGTCATACATATGTCAGCCAGAAAGACTATGATTTCCCTAGTCGGCTGTTCTGAAAAAGGTAAATCTAGCAATCATGATTATTACAAGGCGTTATTAATCGCATCAAATAGTAAAGATGTGATGAAAAAACGCTTCGTGATCTGGGTCTTACACCAGGACAATAGACCAAGTCACAAGTCGAAGAAATTTACATCCTTGGTGTCGAAACCAAATTACAGATATTTTTGTTTATAGGCCACAAAAGAAAACTCTAAACAAAAAAATTTGGTTCCGATGATGGACTGGTGGTGAAAGTGAACACCTAGTCTGATAGCAAGGACAAATCATATTATTATGGAAATTTAGGACATCGAAGAATTCGAGCAGCTTTAAAATAAGTGTATCCCACTTGAAGGAGAGTATGTTAACAGAATAGGCTGAATTCTGTTTCAAAATTGTAGCGATATATATTAGCCTTCTTCCTGCTTATCACTGATGGGTCAATTCTCTTCTAAAGTACCTTTCCTTTAGAGGCCATTCCACGAAAACATATTTTGGAAACAGTTCAGTGACGATCGACACTTTTTTGGTTGCTAAGTTACAACTTTTGTTGACGTTTGCCGTACCAATAAAGTCGCCCAGTAGGTTGTACTAATTTACCGAGTCCATAGTTAGTTATACCAAGCATAGTTTTTTACTCGGAATTACTTTCATAAGAGTGGCTGGACAATGGCATTGGACTTCCGTAGGGATGAAGGAGAGGAGGAGTTCAGTCAAGTAAATTTATTCCAAATCTTATGCTTCCATCTTTTATGGCTCTTGCAGAAATATTATTACTTGAGCAAACTGAGAGACGTTTAAAAGGCATTGGCTGGAAAGTGGCAACAGTATGCGAGCAAAATCTGTGCAAAAATGGAAATAATATTGGAGCGCAAGTCCCTCAGTTCAAGTGGATACGCTGCATTTGTTGAACCATAGATTTACTAAGAACCTGCAGAGACAAAAATCTACCTTGTTAACATTTGATGGAGCAAGAATATTTCCATAGTCTGAACTGTAAGAATTCTAGCATGAAAGTATTTCTTCACAGCGAAGACGATAAACTTCACGTTTGTATATGTTTCCTATACAGGAAAGTCCTTTTTCAACGATAGATAGGATTGTTAAAAGAGTGACAGCCATTATTTTTACGATTTATTACATCGCTTCTGCTACGACTTCGAATGTATTGTAATGAATTGAATTAGCAACGTATGACCTCATTGAGCATGTCCTCAGTGACTTGCATCGGTGGAATACTAACAAAAGCATTAAAATATTGAAGATGGGGTGAACATGGCAAAAGAGAGATTCCATGATAAAGTAATGCAGAGGTGGTTCTAGTTCGGAAGATTCTAGAAACTAAAAACTTGTCAGGATGACTTCGAATTTATGAACGCAACCATTTCGCAAACTCCAACCTATCGGCAATATCAAAAATATGCTAAAAAATTACAAACATTGCAATCCAGCTAGCCATAAACTTCTTAAAGCCAAAGGCAATAATGCCTACCTGGCGCACAGATGTATTTATTGCGAGGATGATTGATGCCAGTGTTTCTTAACATGAGTAAGCCTAAATCCCAGAAATTGTCAATGTATGGCATATTCTATTCACTTTCCACTCACTCAAAGTAGAAAAAAGATTAAAAACACAAAAAAAAATAAAAAAAAAATCCGAATGTATTTTGAATAAACCTCACCAGTCTCGCCGTGTAGCGCCTTGGAGTTAGGGGAATCCTACACCCACATTAATAATGGGAGAGATCACTGAGAATGACCTTTCCTAATGAGCAGAACCACTTTGTCATATATAATGTGACAAAAAGTTCTATTTAGCTTTCGAAGGAAAAAATCTTACCCACTATCTAACGAGACCTGGTCTATTATCTTCGAAGCGAAGATTGGACAATTTTTGACGCTAGGAAGTTGTGGCAAGAGTTATTTGTTATTATTTTTCAATATTATTTGTGAAACATGGCGAACGGGAAAATTAAAACTGTAATCAAATGAGCTGCCGATATTCGGCTCGCGATATTTCACAATTTTTACGAGCCGCTGAGGAGGGCGAGCAAACAAGCAGACAAATCATAATTGAACTACAGGAGTCGCGGTACATTCTTGTCTCACCAACGCACAATAGTAGGAGGTAATCTCGCAAGCCAGGGAACAATTTTCATAAGTAAATAAGAAATAGTAATGAACCAAATACTAAATGTATAGTATGAGAACAATATTAAAAATATAGATGGCAGCTGTAAACATTTCGTCAGCAATATAATACATGTTTTCACAGCGATGATGAACAGAATGCGGGTCTGCCAATTAGTGTGAAAGGGTCTGAAAATTAGTGTGAATATTTATTGAAGTTTTGACACGTACATGGTTTTCTCGTCCGGTTTAATGATGTTCTAATAGTTGACAGCGAAGGATTTGTTAACCAGATATTCTACGGAATTTGGCGTAAATGTTTCTTAACTTCAAAATATTATACATTTTTTAATTTACCACAAGACATAAGGCTTTTTACTTGGAACGGGTAACCTAATTTAGTCTTGCTAAATACCAGTACTTTTTATTTGCAATTTAGACGTCCTTGATGTGGAGGTGGTGATCGGATAGAGACAGGGAGTTGGAATCCCGGCTAATGTGACACTTAGGGAGTCTGAGTTGGTGATTAATTTTGAAGTTTACCTGTTGCTAGCGCATGACGTTTAGCCGAAGTCACCTTGTTCTATTTGTACATAGAGAGGAACAGAATAGATTTCAGAATAGAAAATAGTTATTACTTTCATATTTTCCTTTCGACATCTAGCAAATCCTCTGCTACGATGGGGGAACTAGTAGATACGATTGTGAAACGGCAGCTAATATTGAGTCTGATCAGTATTTTATTCATAAGATGTTTAGTACTTACTGGGACTGACTTGTAAGAGAGTACACCCAACTGACTCGACCAATCTTTGAGTGTGAGCATAAGGATTACGTGAAGGGGTAGAACAGTACAGTGTCTAGGGTGAGAGTTCTTTTCTTTCCACTTGTGTTCATCGATGACATTTAAAAAAGGTATTTTGTAACCAAATGACTTCGTACTTTTTTTCATTGATTGCGAAAGCCCATTTTGACAGTTGCTTACGAAGGGAATCTATGCATGGTGCGATGACTCGCAGTTTAGAGTTGACTTGTGAGTAGAGAGAACGAGGTGTCTGAAGTTTGCATCTCGATTTTGATCACTTTTTGACATTTCTCGTTGATTGGACTGCAATAAAAACTAGTAGAAGACAATAAATTTATAAAAGCAAAAATAATTTATAGAAATTTAAATCCAATTATCCAAAACAATTCCAGAAGTGAAAAAATAGAGACCATTGCGTTTGTCCCGTGATTCATGCGTGTACAGGATTTTGTGAAATAGCAAGTTGGTGATGTATATTCAAGCAGAATGCTGTGTACTGTTTGTTAGTTGTACTTGTGTTGGCATATCGTGTCGGAAAAAATTGAAGAGTTTGGGGCCGAGTATTGAGCCTTAGGGGACACCTGGGTGAAAATGGATAGTTTTAGAGCAGGAAATTTTCATTTTGTTCTAAAAAGTTGGCTATAGTAAAGCGCGTCAGTAGGGTAGGATGAAGAGCCTTAAGAAGTTTGTTGAAGAGACCTGTGGCCCACATGATATCGAACGATTTTCATGGTCAGTTTTTCGCAATCCATAGTTACAATTTTTTCATTAGGCCGGACGAAGCGTTGTCGCGTTGACAGAGGACTGCTTCATTGATTTTCACCTTTTTCAACCCAAACTTTGGTGCTGGTACTAGAGGCTTAGAAAAGATTTTCAAGGAAATGATTTGTGTTGATTTTTTCTAAAAGTTTACTTAGGTTTGAGAGCAAAGACATTGCTCTAATTTTTTTCAATGTACACAATTGGTCTCTTTTTTGCGACCGAGAGTAGCAATGCTGTTTTCCAATCATGAGAATAGTATCCTTTGTTAATTCAGTGATTGATAATAATGATGAGTGGCCTAGGAACGGAATTTGCGCGTTTATTTAGTGTGTTATTTGGCATAGCATCGGGGATACTGGAAATTAGCGTGAAACAGAAGCGGTGATCAGTCAGCAGGTCAGTAAATCAGTGCGAAGTAGATGCGTCGATATTCTAAAAAACAAACACAAATGCGATAAGTTATGGTAGCGCACAATTCGTGCGGTGGAAGGGAATATACTTCGACCTAATTGTTTTCAATCCGATTTCCATTCAAAACCAATAAATTTTCGTTGAATATTTTTCTTACGTTTTGAGAACTCTTGTAATAAATAAATTATTTGTTTTGATCAAGACTTTCAACCAAATAGACAACACTTTCGACCGCATCCCACATTCGTTTACCACTGAGATGGCAATTTTGTATTAGTTTTGCAATGAAGTCATCCGAATATCAGCCCAGATTAAATACACGATGGAGATAAAATAGATACAGAATAGATATAAGATACGCAGGTATTACATCGCTTTTTCTTGGCTTGCTTGTGAACTTTTCTAACTTCAATGCTAATAATTTAGTCTGAACTACTTCATCACACATCCAACATATATACCCACAATGTAATTTTATATTCTACACATTGTTGCATATTATTATGATTGTTATTAAAAATTTGCACAATTTGCAGTCACACACATACATTCCCAGTGAACATGTTCATTTTCTATGCATGATAAAATGACACTAAGTATATGGAAACTGTCATCTCTCGAGAAATACAGCAGAATGAGCGGGTTTTATTATGTACATAAAATTCCAAGTTGTATGGCTTTATTTTAATTTTTTTTCCTTCTTAGACGATTGCAAACGTACATTCTCAAGTGGGAGTCTGTGATATTGTGGGTTTTTTTTAGTTTTATATTTTTCATTTGTTTGTTTGAAGCGAATATCACGTTGTTCAAGTTTCAGTCAAAGAGCTTTGTAATTTGACATGAAACAAAAGCTATGATTTTAATGGTTGTTTTTCTGTCTTCCTTTTTCATCTTCATCTCCAGTTCGGATGCAAATAATTGATTTTTTTCAAACAAATGATAATGTATCAGAAACGTTTATCTTTGATCTTAAGATAGTGGTAATAATGGGAGACGAAATTACGATAGGAGTAACGACGAATCGAATGAACGTACCTGTTTCAGACTTGTTAATCTCAAAATGAGGTTCCAAAGGCCGCCAGTTTCTTATCGTACATTTATTGAACAAATACTCTTATTTAGGAAATCGATCCGTTATAATCAAAAGCGATGAAGCTAAATGTATGTTTACATTTCTTCTTATTCTTGCCTAAAATAACGCTAACTCAAACCGCCGGAATTCAATTTTAACTAAGAGATTTATGAGTGAAGCATATATGAGAATATACATCGTGAAAAATTAACTCACTTAGCACTTAATTAAAGCTGTGAAAAATGTGAATAAGCACAACTTCCACACTGGCAATCGCATTGATGAAATCCAAAAAGCTGTTTTTGAATAAATATCCATAATCATCAAAATTACCCTTCAGTTATTGCTGTTGATTGAAGAGAAAATACCAATTTCAATGTAATTGAATAAAACTACCTCACCGCAATATGAGATGTGAGTAAAGACTTCAAAAATTTAAAAATAAATGAAGATGTTCACTTTACGTTTATCTTTATAAAATGGCCTCCGAAAATTTCAAAACTGCAGGTAGTTACGTCAGATGGGTCACAAAATTTGTAGTAGCATGCATAACTTTTTGAATTTGAACATTTGAGCTACATGATACCTCTTCTACTCTACCACAAAACATTATATTAGCAAAAGAATACCTAAACTACTCTCTTTAACTACAAGTTTCTGATGACATTTTAAACAAAAAGGAATAGAAGACCGCTCAAAGGAGAGAAGGAAACAATTTAATGAAATCCCTCATTTTTAAATAAAAGAATAAATGTTCATTGTCAACATCAACTTAAGAGTTTGATGTCAGAAGTTGGAGTATGTTTTTTCTCAAAGGAACTTTCTAAGAAAGTAAAACTAAAATGCAATCGTGGTTTCATTTCATCTTCGGAAAGCAAAAGGACCTGTTTATGATTGTCTGATTTTGAAAGAGAAATTAGTGCTCTCACCCAAATACTGAGCGCATGTTCATGGAATTTTTACGTTATACATTCTTCCGAATTTACACGAAATTCTCGTAAAAGTCGTTCTTCGGTCACTGATGGGCCACTTCCTGATATCCCGAAAATTCTTCGGTTACTGAAGAACTTCACTATGAACTTGCTATAGGCTCAACAGTTTGATTTCGAACAAAAACCGTTACCAGAGCAAGACGCACTACACCATGACGCTATTTTAGTAGCTTTCAGAAGGGAGGAAAGAACATTCGCCTGCTACATCGATTTAAATAAGGCCTTCGACTCCGTCCTGACGAAAGGGCTTCTGTCCAAACTAATATACTACCACTGCCCAATCGCATTAAGCCCCATATTACCAGGTTTCCTTAGCGGGAGATCATTTGTGATCAAAATAGTCATCGAAACCTCTAATAGTATCCAAATACACTCCAGTGTTCCTCAAGGATCCATTCTAGGCCCAACACTCTTAAATTACTTCATCCACGAAATCCCGTTGGGCAGAGGCTCTACCCCGGTCACAAATCGTTTCGAAAAAGCATCTCTTTTCTTAATGAAGAAACATGTGGACACTCTGCACGAATATCTTGAGAAAATAACATTAAGGATAAACACAAACAAAAGCGAACTCATGTGCTTGCTTGTACAATGCCAGCGGAAAGGGCATAAGTATGCGCCATCTGATAGCAGAGAACTCGTGCTGTCGATTAACCAGAAAACTGCCCCCTTAAAAGAAAGAATCAAACAACTTGGCAATCTTTTCACATTCGCCTAAAATTTAACACACGTGCCCGTATTATGCTGTAGAAGTCAAAAGCTGTCACAGCGTCACTAGCTCCCTTACTCTCAAAGAAACCGAAACTAAGATCCGGAGACCAAACATTTCACATATAAAATTTCCGGTTTGGATGACTATTCTCCTCACCATATGTTAGCTGAAGAGCTACAAATCTCCGAACGAATGATCTTAACATAGTGACTCTCGAAATATAACAGACCCTTTCATCCATCATCTAATTGAAATTAGTAGAAACGCAAATATAAAATTGGGCTATGAAGCCATAAAATATCATAAACCATCTCAATAAAGCACAAAACAATAGCTTTTACCTATCACCAATTAAAATGATCTGGTCAAATGGTCATCGCTTTTACGTACCTGCATCACTTCCCTATCAAAATTCTCCCTTTTATATACTGGCACATGAAACAACCGGCCGAGGCTAAATCATGAACGAAACAATCCAAACTACTTGTTCTATTCAGAATGCATTTATTAATTTATAAGTCTTTATTTTCAGTTTGCCTGTTTTCTCCTTTATCTTTTATCTAACTTTTTTCTAACTCCTCTTATCAAATGTTCTCAAATATCAAATGTTCTCTTTTCCGTGGAAGTTCATAGAGATCCGTTATCCTAGCTGAAGTTGTAGTTGCCTTGTGTAAGTTAATCAGGTAATACTAGAGGAATGCTATTTCTAGGACTATCTGGTAAGTCTTGAGATGAGAAATGTATACTCCCTACCAGACTATGCACCTTGACGCATATTCCAAAAGATAATCTAACCCTTTAAGGGTAGAGATATGTCATTTTGCCGCCAAAATCGTGCGATTCTTTGGTTTTTTGTGGTAGGAAGGTGAAGGCTGTTTACTGAGTACGCCCTGAGTGTAGAAATCCCAGACACGCAATGCTTTTAGACTGCCCACTAAATACCTCCCTGTCATCCTAAGAACCTAGCCTGGAACCGTTTGACACATTACTTCCAGCTTTAACCTTAGATTTTCCCTATGGGAGTTTTTTGTAGAATGCTTGGTCTACGCAAATAAAAACCATAAACGATGTGCGAGCTTACATGATACGTTCTACACACGATCGCAAAATTGACAGCGCTATGTGTCAGACAGTAGTCGGAAATTAGTTACCAAGATGTATCTGAAGTTTGCAGCGTTGCAAACTTCATTTTTTTCAATTTTTGAATGTTTTTTGGATAATTTGACTTAGTTAGAATTTTTGACTTCTTTGCACTCTATTAGGTTTTCATAACAGTTCAATCATCTATAAAAAAATAGCGAATAATTTTGACAGCGATTTTTGATTTTGACAGCAAACTTCAGATAACTTTACCAAGACGAAGGGAAGAGAAAAAATAGTAAACAAATCTCATGAATATGACTGGTAGTTATCATTCTGATTTCATTTATATTATTTAAATTATCTGATTTCATTAAATTATCAAGGTTTTTAGGTATTTGAAGTTTTTTTTCTTCTGTATATGAAAACTTGAATGCAAAAAAAAATCAAAAATGCGAATAAAATTTACAAAAACTTTAAGTCAGTTTGCAAAAATGCAAACTTAAACAGAAGGTTGTTCACATTTTGACAAACGATCCTAGGATGAATGTTGTGCTCTCATCATAAACACGGCGGATGGATTTTAGACCCCTAGGAAATGAGCCTATAGAAAAGAGACGGAGAGAAATGTATAGAAATCGTTTCTGTACATTATACGCACGGAATGATGAGACTGGCAAGAGTTTGAGAAGTAAACGGCGGATAATGATGAACAGAAATGAGAGAAAACCAGAAATGGTTTTTTGAGTAAGAAACTCGAAATCGGCGGTTTGTATCACGCAGACCACTTTATCTTTTATTTCATAGTGTTTCAAGAGAAATTGAAATTAATCGATAAATGTTTCTGTTACAATGCAAAATGGTTTTATTGGGCATTTTCTTTACGAATAACATTGCCGATAGCATAGTTGCTGAAACTAAGAGACTGTGAAAGACTCTAAAGCTATGTTTTTGAAATCAGCTCCCCAAATGGATTACATTCCAGACATTGTTGAGGCACTTGTGCGTGCCGAACCAGTGTCTCGAACTTGTACGATTTGATTTGACCTGGTGCGACATTTTAACGGCCAAATTCTACTCCAACGTAGACTCATACACTGAACACAGCAACGCTGCTATCAACACTGCCGGATTGAGCATCAAAGATAAGCTCTAAAGCAATTGCTACCCTAATCCTAACTTCTCTGCAAAATGAAAGCCAGGCCATAGTTAATTCGGATCAATCCTTATCTGTGAAAGCGTCATTGTGGAAAAAAATAATGATAAACCAATATATAGGGCTTAAAAGTTGTATAATCTTTGTAGTTGTATATCTATCGGAAATATGAACTACATTTAGAATTCGCTTATTTGATGAAACAGGATTAACTCAAGCTACAGTTCAGTAACCAAAAATTTAGTAAAAAAAAAAGGTCTTGAACATTAAATTTTGGTCAGTTTCCGTAAAGTATGATGGACCAAAGTTTGGGTTGATCATGGAAATTCTAAGAACCTCATGGCTGAATTCAAATTTTAAACTAAGCCTTAGACATACCTTATGATGAAAAAAGAACGGGAATTTTGAATTGCCGCGTTGGCAATACTTTTATTAGTGTTCTGTAAACTTTTGACGCATATCGTACGGTTAGTAAATTGGCGTCTATACGAAGAAGTTGAAAAATTGATGTGTGGCGATTTTTATAATGGGTAAAAAATTAGAACAACGCGCGTGCCTAAAGATGTTATGTTAAAAATTAAATTTCGTTTGTCTATTTGTCGAAACTATTACAAAAGGTGTATGGTGAAGCGTGTATGTCGAAAACACGAGCATACGAACGGTATAAAAGGTTCACAAGCGGGCGAGTGAGACTAGAGCACGATGAGATCCCTGGAAAAATTCGAATCGGCGAAGCAAATCGTGTTGAAAAATCGATTACAGAGATTGCTGCGTTGTTGAGCATCTCATATGGATCAGCCAAACATATTTTAACTATTATTTTGGGCATAAAACGCGTCGCTTCTCGGCTGGTGCCAAAAAAGCTGAATTTCATTCAAAAACAGTGTCGTTTTAATGTGGCCAAAGATATCGTTTGGAACGCAGACAGCGACCCAAAATTCTTCGAACGCATCATTACTGGTCAAAATCAAAGTTTTGCTTACGGTTTCTACGATATTCGTGGTGTGGTGCACTAGGAATTCCTACCGGAGAGCCAAACGATCAATAAAAAATACTATTTAAGTGTTATGCGTCGTTTGAGTGAAGCAATTCACAAAAAAAGGCCTGATTTGCGGAAGAACAATTCATGGATTTTACACCACAATAATGCGCCATCTCATACGGCCTTGTTTATTTCGGAATTTTAGGCTAAAAATTCGACCAATGTTATCAGCCAAACACCGTACAATCTAGACATGGCCCTGAGTGACTTTTTTCTATTTCCCAAACTTAAATTGCCATTGCGGGGAACGCGTTTTGAGACCATAGAGGTCATAAAAGAAAACTTCCTGCGTGAGCTGAAGGCCATTATAGGCCACCAGGCTTTGGTGGCTTATAAAAAATGTACAGAAAACTGGATTAAACGTTGGGATGCGTGTATTGCCACAAGGAGAAATTTATTAAAAATTGAAATTCTGCGTTTTATATTTAAATTCCCATTTTTTCTGATCAAATGGTATGTTAACCTAACATATTCACCTAAGATACATTAAAATAAGAATAATTTCAACTTGATTACCGATAAATACACTAATACAAAAAAAATAACATAAATAATCGCAAAATCTATCATGAATCAGCATCGATTCAGCTACATCCCCTTATGTCATAATATTTAGGGGTGGTAGGATTTTATTGCTAGCATGCGTACCAATACATCGTTCAACTTATTGTTTCGTTTCTGTCATCATATCTTTTTTGTTTTTTTGGTATTTTCTGCAACACTTCAATTACGACTGCTCTTTTGATGGATAATCGGAAACAACGAATGGGACAAAGCCTGGCGAATTGATTGAATCTCTCACTCGTTATCAACGCTATTCGTTACTATGTGATAAAATGATTCCTAGACAAGCTGTCGACATTCGTTCAAGATAAAAATCCGAATGTGCAAAAGATACTTTGACTGATTGTTTAGTAGTTTACGGATCCAGTGACAGGTACATATCATCTAGTTTAGGCTACATCAAAAGTGAATAAAATAGTCAGTATAGAATAAAATAGAAAAATAGTAAGGTTGAGAAAAAGTCTGATTCTCCCGTATTTTCATTTTTCATTTGGAATGTAACAGCGCTGAAATCCTGCTATTTATCATTATACTACTTGTATTTATACCAGCCTACAACCGTGACTATATCGAAAATAGCATCTAATCAGCTTTTCTTCCATCTCCTCAATTGTCAGCGTTTTACTAAATTCAAGCTAAATAGGATGCATAATCTCTAAACACATTTCTTCCTTTGAATGTAGAGGAAATTAAAATTGAATAAAAATAGTTCATCTGTATAAATGGATACTTATGCTTTCTCTACTCAATCATAAAACATACCTTCAATAGACATGTTATTCAAATGCCACCAAGGACTCAATTTAATGAAATAACCTATTGATTCCGCAACGCTAAGTAATCATGCACGTCTTATGAAACGGAAAATCGAATATATGTTCGACATTGAATACTTATGCAGATTATGTCGAGACCGAAAAAGTCAGTTTACTTACGTCTATTAGGGACGCTAACGATTAATCCGAATTAAAGCTAATTAATTGGAAATATTACTTTCATTGACAATTTTTTTTTGTATATTGTACATATTGTATATCTTATCGACTAGAAATATTTCGTATACAGAATCATCAATTGTTGCTGAGTACTTTATCTATTCTATGTATTTACGGGATTCACGTGGAGTTACAAAGAATTTTTGGATTTAGAGAAATTTTAATAAAATTATTCTTATAAATAGGAGTCCTTGGTATTTGTTTCCCGATATTATATGCCGATCCAATACGGATATTCATTTTTCAAGTATTTATTTTGAATCGCTACTTTCTCTAGATATTCAGTTGGAAGTTCATCAAAAACTTTTATAGGTGTCTGTAGTTTGCATCTTTGCAAACGGAACGCTGTAGAATTATCCACTATCCCTTTTTGGTAGACGGTTAAACAGAAATGAAAATCTGTACTATTGCAAAATATTCAAATATTCGAATAAAATATACCAAAATTTTTGATCAAAATATCCAAAAAATGATCAAAAAGTGAAAAAGATTGGAGACCACTGCGTTTGAAATGATGCAAACTTCAGACACCTGTAAAGAACGTGATAACCCAGTAATTGCATCAACAGTCCTTAGAGCGTTGAATGCGTATGGATTGCACGGAAGAATAACAAGGTAGAAACCATGCATCTATGCTGCTAATCGTCTTAAACGTTTGAAATTCGCGAAAAATCATTTAGAACTCCTCAAAAGTTTTGGGATAATGCCATTTGCACCAACACAAGTAAAATCTGGCCATAATCAAAAAGCGACCTCATTCCAAACAACAATTTTTCTACCGTGAAACATGACGGAGGTTCTCTGATAGTTTGGAGATGCATTACGACTGCTGGGACGGGAAATATTGTTTTCATTGAGTCGACGATGAATAGCAAGGATTATCATTAGATTCAGGAAAATAATTTAAATTAAAGGGTGCAAAAATTGGATTCCCTTGGATCTTCCAACACGCTAATGATCCGAAGCACACAGCGAAGATTGTGAAAGAATGGCTGTTGTATAATACACCTAAGCAGCTACACACCCCTTCTCAATCTCCAGATCTCAATCTAATAGAAAATCGTATGGAAGTTTTGGGCTATAAAGTCAGTAAACGTAACATAGCATTTAAACTAGATATCCGCGTTGCATTGACGGAAGAATGCGGAAATACCTCTTCTGATGATACTCGAAACGAAGTCAACTCTAGGCATAAAAGATTGGATGAAATCATAAAAGCTGGAGGAGGTCCCACGAAGTACTGATGTTCTTTTTTTCAAAGCCCAGGTGAAACAATAAATGCTATTTTTTTGTTTTTTACTAACATTTGACCATATTTTCAGGTGATTTCTTCTTTTCCTGTGAATAATTCACGAATTACGTTTTTTGAATCAAATTATAATGAATAACAAAATACTTGACTCGTAGTTCAAAATATTTCACTTATTATTTGTTAGTTAGGGAACGTTCATCTCTGACGTAGTAAGTATTAGGTGCATATAAACTTTTGACTCTCACTGTATATTCCCTAAGGATAAGTCATCAATACTATACTAAAAGGGAAATATTTAATACGCTGAATGTTGTGTCCGAATACGTTTTATTAGTTGATGTTAATTATCAAATTATTTATGACATAACTGATATTATTGCCTTTGTTATGTTACCCTACACAGCTTTTAAACGAAAAATTGCTGCATTCAAGCAAAACAACATAATAGTAAACTACTTAGTCTTAAGGTAGTTAATAGACCGATTATGAATGATAATATCTTCAAACCAATCAAGTGTCTATGATAATGTCTGCACACAATTCTTTCTGATAAAAATCACTCACAAATCAGTGAGATTTGAATGCATCCATTGCACTCAACAATAACAACGACGGTAACTACAAAACCTCCGAAAAATCCTTCCATTAAATCAGTGAAACAATGACTCAGCGTTGACTAACATCTTCCATATTATATAACAAACGCTCGAAATTATATTTCAACCCCTTTAACTTCTCCGCTATCAGACAAACAGAATTACAATTCCACTATTCATTCGAATGAAACGAATAGTTAGATTTGCTATACATGTCCTGTTGCCGTTGCTTGCTCGATATGTATAGTTTGTCATTGAAGTTAACTGCACGGATGCCAATGCCACACTATGCTCGTATAGCCATCAGCAACCGAAAGAAAAAAGCAATCTAGTGAAAAATACAACAACTGGAACGTCTCTCGCTCTCGGTTGATTGCCGGATCGGGATGCTGCTATGTGAATAGATGTCAAACAAGCAGGCATCCAAGCATCCTTGTCTTAGGGGCTGTATACCAAACAAATGAGTCGACATAATATACAGCCGGCCAGCCAGCCAGACATGTGTAGACCGCCCCATTTTCCATACATGCAACACCAAAACAGTTACACGAATAGCAGCAGCAAGCCGGCAAATCGAACCGAACCAAGCATGAGCTGGCAAGGAATTCGTCAGCAAGGAGTTGTATAAGCTGCAGCGTTTTTCTGGTTTTACGGGCTGAAATAATGGGACGGGTAGCGCTAATGTAGCTTTTATACTACCACCCGGCTCCGGTTTCAATGTCTAAGGGTATGGCAGTTGGAGCTAAAGTGCAGAATACATAGTCGCACCCGTGGCTTATTATCCTGCTTGTTGGATAAACCTCCACGTTCCTGACTAGATAGTTTTATTGCTCGATGCACTTGATCTCAGGTGAAAGCTTCGTCGATATATCACTGCAGAAAAAAGGAATACATTAAACAATAAGAGTGTTGTAGATTGGAGCATGACATTGAACGGGAACAATGAGGAAGGAATCACAAGTTTTTGATGATTCATCACTTATCCGGCGCCATAAAGAGGGTTGTGATTTTCTGATTGCAGAGCAAGGTGCTTTGTGCAGGTTTGATTCAATTGGGGTGTTCGATGATCTGAGAACAACTTACCTCTGTCCGGTGCGTAGACGTTCAATTGTTCGTCATCGCGCGAAACTTGGGTTATTATCGATGTTGCGTCCATTGGAGCATTTGCTTCTGCCGTAGCAGTCTTCTAGCGTTGCCAGCCGTTTCCTAGATTATCGTCGCAACAATTTACTCCTAAACTACGTAGAGGCCCAATTAAACGGGCTTCCTTCCCGTCCTTGCAGTTGAAAGTTGAGGGGGGATTATTCGTGGTGCAGACGTTGCTCTGATTGTTTCAGTCGATTATATCGTTGGTTGAGATTGAAACCTTCCTCCTGCTTCTAACTACAATCATCTACGACGATTATGAAGTAGGACGAGGAACGTGATAATAGATTGAATCGGCACACTGTGATATCCACTTCGTTCTCACGAAACCCGCATCAGACACGTTTGTACATCCAATCTTGCATTAGAATTGGCTTTCGAAGGAAAACTCAAATTGGCGATTTATGACTGCATATGGAAATAACACTCACAGGCCTTGAAACTCAACGCAAGCGAAACCACGAAGATCATAAAACTATCAGCCACGATCACGTCAAGACTATCAACATTAATTTCCAACAATTCTTTCCAGCTCTCATTCAATTACAACGAGGCCACATTGAGGGATGGAATACGACCGGGAAGCACCACGTAGACACACAACAAATATTTATTTCAAGCTTGACCAAAAAGGATGGGAAACCACAAATTCGCCACTTTACTGTCGTTATTAAATGCAAGACCTCATGCCGGATAAAATGAACATTGGCTTCGAGGTTTTGAATCTTTGCCACACGACACAATTGTTGTCTCAGCAACCGGAAAGGAAGGCTTAGAACGCTGGACGGATCGCGACAACGTTTTCGATCTCAATCGCTTCCAAAAATCTGCGCCGTTACATCCGACTTTCCACTCTTTCTACGAAATAAAGATATTCGCAACGAGTTTTTCCATTTCCTTTTTAAGAAAGCAACAATCTAACCGCTTTGGAAATCATTCGCTTTTCAACAGCGCCAATCTCAGAACGGCTGACATTGCAGGCAGTCGAAGAAGTTGTAACTGGTTTGCGGGCGCACACCGTGTCGTACTTTGGGGTCTGCACTGCCACCGTGTGTGCTTCGTTGATATAAGACACAATAAAACAGAACGGGCGCACCTTCACCGCGGGTCTGAGACCAAGTCAAGAATTCTGCGAGAGCTCCGCAGCCCCAAGGAAACTTTCTTACACGAAACTAGTCGCCGCCGTTGCCAAAGACGTCTAGCAAGTCGTTTTTGTGGTGCATATGCTCCGTAAATTGCCAGCTTGCTACCAATTACTGCTTGTTGACGTTTTCCGTGCCGACTACACTGAATGGTCCACGAATTCGAACAATTTCTCATCAAACCTCGAACTATTCCGTGCAAATCTCTCAAAATCTTGCCTTCATTCGAAACGAATTGTAGTGTGATTCCAATCGAACAGAACTCGACCGATTTTCATTCAATTGAAAGACTCTTTTTTGGTTTATTATTTCCGGCTTTCGCCCAATGTCTCAAACCCGTCACTACTCCCGACTACTGTTGTCACTTCATCACACCAAGGACCTGTCACGCACGACGGATTGAAAACGGGAGGAATGAACAACAAACACATTAATTGCACGAATTAGTTGGCTCGCGATCAACACCGCAACTGAATAAAGGACTTTTATACAAATTATCGTGGCAGATACAGCGCGCACTATTCGTACCTAGACGGAATCGCACCTCCTCTCGATAACGACTTTCAAACTCGAAATATTTACTCGGACTGAAATGAAAATGGCCGTTTCGCACCACTACTCGTTTGCTTTCGTCACACAAATGTTGCTTACTTTTAGTCGGGAATTGAAACGGAAGGAGGGAGTTTTGCGTGTGTTGGTGATAATATTGTGCTGTCGTCGGCGGTCAAACCACATTCCTAATTGTTTCCTCTGCCCGCGGAGTCTTCCAACGTTTCTAAATGTCCAACGACGGCAACAACAAATTTCGATAGATAAACAACTTTTACACATACCAGTCGAGAATAGTGGAATGTTCGCAGTGTGAGAGGTTTGACATCAACTGACAGGTGACAATACCGCCAACTGTTTGGCTGACAAATCACATTATTTTGTGGATTGTGGAACCGATGCAAATATTTTAAATGATCTGTTAGAAATTGTGACTCTGGGTCTCGGTACTCGCTGTTCCATATGAACGTGATGGTTACAATACAAAAATTGAGTGAACGAAATAAATATTTTGAATAATCTTAGAAAAATATCATTGACTTATTATTTTACAATAATTAGTCAAAATAATTTATAAGATTTATTAACATCAGTTGTTCTGGAGAGGTCCAGGTTGTATGTATTTATTAATGCAAAATAAATATAATTTTTGATGCATTTCATACAGGCTCTTTTAAAGTAAGAGTCATAAGAAAAAGGAAAATATGCAACTAAAGGATAAAACACACGAAAATCCATGATATGATATATAATCTGCGAACATACTAGATTAACTATGCATTCTATATAGTAAACTAAAATAAATTGATTTGAAAACATACCATATATTTTAAAATTAAAATTTACATCTGAAAAAATATATGAAACTTTACTGTTAAGACTACAAAACAATTAATATAACTTATTCAAGTTGGGAGTATTTGTAATGTAACGAAAAACCTTAATGGAAAATACATGTACTCTCAGCACTATAGGTCCTTGCCTTTAACACCATACTGTCACAAAAATTGTATACAGGCGGCAACCTCCAGGACAAACGTAAACTTAACGTAAATCCTTGAACAAAGAGGATTAGAAAAAAAGGAAAAGGCGGATAAAGTAGCAAAAGCGGGATCAGTCACACAAATGCAACTAGAATAGACTCGATCAAATATAACAAAACGGACAAGAGAACTAGGTGAACCGTCTGAAAGGCGCTAGATACCGCTTGTGATTGGGGAAAAAATTGCAGGATAAGTAAAGCTCACTGTTGGGAGCCGACTCAATTTTTCTGGCCAAGATGTTAAATAAATAGTAATCCAAGCAGAGGGCATCTACAGAACTTGCGACGAAGAAGCTGAAAGTACAGCATACTTTCTCCTAGATTGCCCAGATTGCTCTCACAATCGTTTCACATGGCTGCGGCGTGCTGATGAAACCGCATGGGGACACTTGGTGAACACAGAGCTACGGAAACTCCTCGATTTCTTCAGGGCTACATACTGTACTATCTATGAAAAAAGGTCCTATGTGGGAGGCTGAGGCCAAATGAGCCCCATGCTATATCAAACAGTGAGCCCCAATTGCAAATAAAAATAATTATGGATGAAACTTAAAAAAGGCAAACCGTATTAAATAGGATTTTCTTTAATTTTAAAAGACGTTTTTTTTGTTCATGTTCCAAAGATACATCGTTTTCTGGCTTATCAATTGTTAAAACCAAATCTGTAGTTCTCAGTCAATCTAGCTCTCAAATCATTTGTCATTCGTTCATTTTTGCGTGATATTGTACTATCTAGGACATTTCATTCATAAAAACACGATTAATCAGTAATAAAACCATCTTGATCAAATATGTCCATGGGGTTTTAAATTTTGGAGAAATCGTTACAAAATAAATTTTAAATTTTAGCATATTTTGTTACGCATATTTGTTTGTTTTCGGGAGGAAAAATCTTAGATAGGCTATAAATAATTTAAGAATTATTGGTGAATATTATATGCTAATTTCGTACCAATTTATTAAGTTCGTATTACTTGATTGACCGAATTCATGAACCGTTGTGCGATAATAGAAAATTTTTTGGATAAAGTGGATGGAGACCAATGAAATGTTTAGAAACGATCAATTTTCGGGTATTCATATCAAAGATTTAAATCCTCCCATTCATATCAAGTCCTTGCTTCATCACTGGTGTGGGATCCAATATAAATTTAACTATGGCAGTCCATTCATTATTTGGAAATGATGAATGGCAAGCAATTGGGACTAGTTTTTTCTCCGGTATGTCCCAAAATTATTTTATGTTTCTCGCTGTCACATTTGACATACAATAACCTATTCTTCGCATTGGGGGCTTATTTTCCAGGGTTTGCAAATAATGTTCCTTAACAAAGTTGGACGCTCATTTCTGTTGCGGTAGTAAAACTTTTCAACAAGTTTCCAACAATCACAACTAATTTAATTGATAAAATCTCTCTACAGTAATCGATTCCAGCGTCCGATACAGTTGTCACAATTTTCAAATGATGGAAACTATTCATCCGACGATGAAAAGAAAAAGTCCCGAAAATCAAAGCCGCCACAAAAAGACCAACAAAATGTCTCGGCAGCAGATAAACTTAATAGTTTACTAGCTAGTATGAGTACTGAAAGTGCTACATCTTTTTCGCAAACAGTGAAAATTCCTCAAGCCGGAGGAAGGAAACAAAAACTTGCGCAAATGAAATCATTGCCTACCTCTGATGAAGAGAAAAAGCCCAAAAATATAGTCGAGGCAGCGAAGCAAGTTGCGGATTTAGTTGGTGATAAATCCAAACAAACTGAAGCCGAATTGCTTTCCAAACTGTTGAGTCATGTGGACAGTGGAAGTGGCGTTGGTGTGAAGACAAGCAGCGACAGTGCCGATGGACAATCGCTAAGGTAATCTTTGGTATTGCGTTCTTTCATGGTGACAAAATCATATTTTTCCAAAAATTTAGCGACCTGATCGTGAGCATGAAAATTGACCGCACGAAAAAACAAGAGCCGGCACCAACTCGCGGCGACGTTGTTCGCAAAGCGATTGCCTCACGTCGTGCTCAACGACCGGAATATAATGAAGAATCGGCGCAAAGGCGTTTTCGACCGAACCGACCTCGAAATGTTGAGCCAGTCCCTTATAGCGGAAGCATCGATTTATTCGGGGATCGACTTGGTATCTTTAACAATCCGGAAGAGTTAAAGGACAGTCCAGATATTCTTAAAACCTGGAGTCATCTCCAGGAGCGGGAGCTGCAGTTGTCAGTTATGCATCCGCCAGCGAATTACTTTGGAAAAATGATACAATGGACCGAGCAGGGAAAGATTTGGAAGTTTCCAATTGATAACGAACAGGGTTTGGATGAGGAAATGCAAGTTGATTTCACTGAGCACATTTTCATGGAACAACATTTGGAGGGCTGGTGTCCAAATCGTGGCCCAGTGCGACATTTTATGGAGCTGGTTTGTGTCGGATTGTCAAAGAACCCCTACATAACAGCGAAAGAAAAGAAGGAGCATATTATGTGGTATCGTGATTATTTTGAAAGCAAGAAGGATCTGTTGAAGCAAGTCATAATTGACCGAAAAGAAACGGGACCAGAGGATATTGGAAATAAAGCTATAAGCTAATTAGTTTGTATCAAATTGAAATGCCGATTGTTTAGAAATATAGACTAGGGGTTGATTTATATGTTCAATTAAAAAACAAATTTTTTATGGGTTTGATTTTACTGCAACACTCATAATGTAATTCAAAGTTTGCGCGCTGATTAAAGTTTACCTCAAGATTATTTTCATTATTATCGACACATAAGCTGTTATAATCAGCATGTCGAATATATCCTTGTAAGTTTCAATGGGATAAGGTGCATCTGTATGGTGGATGCCAATGATATCTTCAAGGTCACAATTGCTGATTTTAATTTTTTTTCGCCAATGTTATGGTGTAGGGCATATTTTTGATTGTGAATGAAAATGATTTTTTTCAGTTTTACCCCTGACATGGTCCTCTACAATTGAAATTCATTTAACCGGGATGTAGTCGTTTGTTCCCGCCTTTTTTAACATTCAACTTCTTTCGAATGCATCGAGGTCACACTGCAACTGTTGAGCCTCTCGTGCTGTCAGGTATAAAAGAGGAGAGAGCGGGTCAAGCTTGCCGGCGGTCGAGCATATGTCAAAGTAAACTTAACCTCACACTTAAGTATATCGTTGTGTTTGGCTAGGACGTGCTCGTTTGCAAAACATTCTAATTAATTATTTCAAATGGCTACCGAAATAGAACTCAAAAATATCCCCGACATAAAAACGAATGATATTATGCCCAAGTCTGATAGCAAAATAGCAAACGAAAGTGAGAATACAGACGGAAAAGATGACGACAAAGCAACCGATCTATCATACACGGAACGCGGTTTGTTCACTTCGGAAATTTTTAAAATTGAAGTGAGAAATTTGCCGTTCTTTGGTATAGCAGTAAGTAAAGAATTTCGGCAAGTGGTAGTAAAATATTTGTAACGTGAATTTTCACTTTCAGGAGTTCAAAAAATTGCTGCTGAAAAATTTTGGACTGGAAGTTTGCAAGATCAAGTCACCAAAACGTCGAGAGTTTGCTTATTTGTGCTTTCGTAGTCAGGCGGATCAGGAGAAAGCCATTCAAGGACTGAATGGATTTCAATGGAAGAAGCATCAACTGACAGCTTCGGTAAGTGTAAAAATTATTTTCATAATTGCCCCGAATCATTTCTGCGTACAATTTTCAAGAGGAAAGATCTACATTAGAGTATAGTTACTTTTTCTCTGCTTGGCGCATTTACCCTTTCCTGGAAATCCCTGTGACGCCATTGTAAACGTCAAGTTGAAAGGGTAGTAAGTGCCCTATTCCTTATTTAATGCCTTAAATACAGTTGATGATCAAAATGCGACATAAAGAATTGAATATGAATATCATATCTTGAACATGGAAGAGTCATCGAAGAGTAGGCTTTTAAAATTCTGGCAACCAACAAACGAACTGGTAGAACACAAGAAGATAATACTAAGCAAAGAAGAACGCAAGATCTTTCCGATAATGGTGAAAGAAACGTGGCTCTTGTATACCTTGGCGAAGGTAACACGTGCTCCTCACAAACAAAATATCTTAGGGTACCGAAAATTGAGAGATATCAGCTAGACGCGAACGATAATTTTTGCAAGTTATCGATAGCGTAGACGGTAATAATGTGAGACTCAAGATATCTCCCAGAAAATGAAAAATTTAACGGTGTAAAGGATACCAAACAAATCTGATTCGACAGACATTATGTTTTCAGATTAGCAGCTGAGACATATCAAGCGGTAGTGAGGGAAACGCGGTAAAATCTGAAAGCATTTATTCCATTTATCGAAACATTTCGATCACAAATATGATATCATTTGGGAAATAGATTGATAGTTTATAGCGGGTATAATGCTCGTCAATCTTCAAAGGTTTAATGTACCCTCATTTTCGATGTATCTAGAGTGCCTCAAGCTGATCGCTCTTTCTAAGGAAGTTCATGGTCTGATTTGCCTTCAGGCGTACAAATTTCTCTGGGGCAAGGAAGTTGCCTGATGCGGTTGTTGATTTGTAGATCTGTGGGAAGTTGTTAAGATCTGTAAATCATAAACCCACGACTATTTTAGCCCAGAAGGTAGAGATGACGCTTGCAGGGAAGACACACTTTTTGCATGCAAAAGATGGGACAGGCTGCGGCACGACCTATACAGGGAAAGAGGAGAGTTCGACCCGAAAAATCCTATCACTGGCATGCTGGGATCGGTTGACGAATGGAACCATGTTGCACATTATATTAGGGCAATCTTAAAAACTAAATTGGACCCACATCAGCCGAGGGCGTCGAGGCTCGGCAACCTCCCTCCCTTCCAAAAAATAAAAAGGAAGTTGCTCTTGGACAAAACAAAAATCGTCTTTTCTCATCCGGTTCATTGCTTTACAGTAAGGTAGCCGATCGTGATCGATATTGGTTTCAACCTCACTGCGTACATTCACAGCAGGTTTCCCGGTTTGCCAAAAACTTGCCTGTCATGATTAGTCACAATTAGAGTATTGATAGCATTCGCACACATTGCCTTTGTCATTCAGTATTTCAAATACTTTGGTGCGTTTTGATACTCTATCTTTGACCGGTTGAAATATATGGTGCGACCTCGGCCCTTAATTGGTCTTCGCGCAGATGAAATCAGCGTGGTTTAATCAGGATATAAACATTAAACCCCAGATTTTCAAAAATCCGAGTTCCCCTGCATTATATCACACAATAACCTTTCGTATTTTTAATGTTTAAATTGCGATATCAACGGCATACGCCTTACATATCTCCCTAATCTCACCTAGAATTTCTCCTACTGACAATCTGACTACGAATTCATCCGCCACAATAGTCCAAAACAACGGTGAAAAAACACCTTCTTGTGCACATCCAAGATCCGTAAGTACGTTGATGGTAGTTGATTCCATTTACATACGATGGTTCGCCCCGCAAGGGATCGAGCCAAACAGCGAATGTGGATAGGAGTCACCTGCCTTTTCACAAGCGTTCTGCTCACTATATCATGACAGATATTGTTTGAAAATACCAATTCTGGACCTTAAGAAATCCATCTAGTGGTACTTTTTTTATAATATAAGAATTCTTTGATTTTACCTCCTACTGTCTAGGAGTTACCTCCTACTGTCCTTAATTGTTAGTCCATCTCCTTCTCTATCGTTTCGAAAATCAACGACGTTGAACTCATTGATCGGCATGCCTTTGGCTTATTTTTATCATTCCTATCTACTTTTCGTGTGAATACTGCTTTTGCCTGCTTTAATAGCTTCGGCATACTTAACACTAGAAAGACTGAGTAAGACTTAGTATATATCAATATTGCCCAAAAGCAGTCAAAATGACTGCATTGTGAAAGAATAACTTATGTGTAAAGAATTTTATTTAAAATTAATTTTTAATACTTCGGTCGTTATATTTCTTCCACAGCTTGCATATGGCTCGACAAGTTTCAGAACAACGTGTTCACTCAGAAGCATTGACGATGGTCATTGTTCATCTTTCCCCAAATAAGGAAAACCATTCAAAACATATTTGCTACTAACATATGATGCAAGCCAGAATTTGATGCCAAATTTGTTGGGTTTATTAGGCATATACTGTGTAAACCTGCACCTGGCTTCTGAAGGAAATAATTGCTCGTCAACTGTTATTTTTTGTCCTGGTTGATAGCAAGCTTGACTGTTTTCAATGAACTTATCCTATATTTCCGAAACTAAGACAAATTTATCTGTTTGCAGGCGCCTTCTTCTTTCGGTTCTTTTATCAAAACGAATAAATCGTATGATTTGTTTGAACTTTTCTCTGGACATAGTTTTTCTAAATAAGCCAATTTTAAATTTTTTGCCTCGATCCTATAAAATCGCAATAAATGCACGTAATTCCGGCAATGATGTTGTCCAATCGTTCCTCAAAATTCGGCGAGATTGTTCTTCGCTACACTTTCTTATATGTTTGATAATATCTATTATCAACGTGAATGCAATGATAAGATTATCTGCGATAATGCTCCTTTTTGCGAATCTTGTTGGCTCTTTCACACTCTTGAAAAGACAAGTAGATGGTAACTTTTATTGGAATACCACCTTCGACAAAGTTTGACCACACAGTACCATCGGCAGCTGTTTCGGTCTCCTGAAAGGTGTTTTCAGTATATTCATTACTTTCAGTTTCAGTTTCATACTCAGATTCATACACCACCCTACACCTTTTCCTGGGCATATTGATGACACTTTCATTTTCATCATTGGTGATCGACTCTTCATCGCTATCTTCAGTCTACGATGTTTCGCTTTGAATATGATCCGTTTCATCTTCAGATGAAAGTTCCAAATTTATTGAATCTGATTCTATATCGGAGCACTCTTCTTTTATGTACTTTAGCTTTGCCAATAACTTACTTCTTTTCGTCATTTCCTTCATGAATTTAGGGCGCAAATGATATAAAATATACAACTTGTTAGAATAAGTATCACTGCACGAATAACAAGTAATACTTTAGTTTATTGAGCAATGGGCCCAATCACGCGATGACGTTTCTAATGGTAGCGTCACAAAAAAAGTAGAAGGGATAGAGCAGGAAGGTATGCGAATCGAGACGAAGCTGTGATGCTAGCATGAAAAAAACTTCCACGAAGCCTAACCACAGAGCCGAAGTGGTCATATAAGAAATTTACTCAATTTAATAATCAGAGTCATTTGATTATTTAAAATTTCTCAAGCAGTCAAAATGACTGATTTTGGGCAATGAAGACATAACACATATATGCACTGGGTATCAAGGGAAGGGGGAGGTAAATACTTTTATTAGTAAACGCATTTATATGTTGTACAAAAGGCACAAAATTCCAAGGAATTTTATTATTAAATACATTTTTTTTTTTCAAATCAAAACTAAAAAGCAGTCAAAATAACTTCCTTGCGCAATCTAGTGTTAATGCCAGGCTACTTGTAAAGAGGAGTATCAAAGGCCTAGGCACTCTTCATCTATTACCGGTGATTTCTTGGTTTGGAATTAGTATCATGCACAGATTATACGTTCTTCCGTTCAGATGGTCGCAGCCTGCTTTCATTTCGAGTTCTCTTTCGAGTCTTCTTTCTTTTACCATCATGTCATGAATTGCATTTAGTTCGACGCTTCCTGGAAAATGAATCGATTTATAGGAGAAGTTGAGTGCACTCCTTTTCAGTATCCGTGAAGCTGCCGTAACTTTTTCTTAGCGCAATTTTATAGTTATTTACCAGGTTTTTTGAATTTAGGATATACATCATAATATCACGTTATAAAGTCAAATTATATAATTAATCGAGAGCCCTTCTTGACAGTATAAACAAAATAGATGCACAAAACGTGATCACTAGAGATCAGAATGATCGCACGGAACGTATACTGACATTCTCGGTCAATATAGTTTCCGCAGGCGCAGTCTTTCCTGATTCTTACGTGAATTCTTACGTTATAAGCAATACAAGCAATATGTTACAGCGAATGACATGAGCAATACTCCAAATACAGACCAAAGCAATTTACACACTGCGGGAACCTTTAACTTCCAGTACAAGTTGTAATGATGAAGCCAAAAATCTGCCTAAAATTAGATACTGAGAAAAGCGAAGATAAATTTTGCACTCTTATGCAAAAGTGAAGTTCATAAGCAGAAATCATAAATAAAAGAGCCAGGAATTTTACCAGCAACTAAACTAAAGTAAACGGAGTCTCACGAACACTAACAGAATCAAGTTTAAAACCAGTATGTAGGACATGAAAAACATTTCTTTGTCGGAAGCATATATGCACAACCAACCCCTTTAAAGCACAGATAGGAGCCCCCCGTCAAAGCCAAGTACAGAAATATTTTCCCGACCAGCGAACTGATTAGGCTAGCACATAAGAATAAAACCTATAAGTATAAACAATAATGGTGTATCGGATTTAGAGAAGCCTCTAGGTGACAGGGGGGAGCATATAAAAATAAATGGTTAAGAACAAGGAAGGGACTATCAAGTTCGCAATTCAAATCTGGGCCAACACCTGCAGCACCCACATAACAACACAGAGGTCAAGAATAACATTCTCAAACATTTAGATAGAAAAAATAACATCTTGAAAATAAACACACAAGCCATAATAGACATAACAGCAACAGGCATATTAGTTACATACATACATACATACATACATACATACATACAACAAAATCGTCTGCGCATTTTACAAGACGACCGAAGCAACCCTTAAGTAAATACAATGTTTTTATCCCAATATAATAAACCTAGATAGATTACATAAACCCAGAGAAAATAGCTGTAGTATATTTACAAATGGATTACACCAATTATATACGAATTGGAAGTGATCTACATGCAAGAAGTTAACATCCCACCAACAATAAAGGCAGAATTCTCAACTGCAGGAGGACAGTGCAGCCTTTTGGCTTTAGTACAGCAGTCTACTCGAATCCAGTTGCGAAATGAATGTTTTTGATGATGAACATGACCCGGGTCAGTGTATCATGTGTTAGGTGCACTGCCATAAACTCTTCTTGTTCAAATGAAACTTATATCACGAATTATAAAAAAAACTCAAACTCTTAATTCATTCACTTCACTGATGAGTCGAGGACGATCCATTGAAGCTGAACTGTGAAATGCTATTCTGAATTCCGCTTCGGAAACAGTTAAGTGAATACATTGAATATTATTCCCGAAATTCCCACTAAATGATCGGTTATCCATTTCGACTTATGTCCTCAAGAAAACGATTGCGTTGAGATGGTACCTAATGGTCTTGCGGTTGGTAGTTAATAAATCTGAACCATTCGTTAAATTTGGCTTCTTTTTTCACTTCTTCTCCCAAAGTAACTGGTCCGGCCTTCATTATTTTTGACGCATATTCTACAATTCTGGACGTCATCAAGAATAAAGTTTCAGCTCTATTCTTTTTGAATTCCGCAGAACAAATATCCTAAATAAATGTTAGTTGACCGTGTCATTACATCGTTCGATCATGCCATCTGATTGGTAATAAAAGTACATAGTTCTCGTTTTCCGCATTCCTATAAATTCGCACATTTCACCAAAAACTTGTGAATTATTTTAGCCCTTAATCTGCATGCCATTCACGGGGCACCCCATACCTGCTGATCTAAATTGTCACAATCTGTTCAGCTACGGTGGTCGGTTCTTCGTTGGGAATACGGGAAACCACTTCTTTCTTCTTCTACTCACTTCCTAGGTAATCGGTCACGAGGAGGGGTCGATTTTTTCATTCGGACCCAGGCAAAAGTCCCATAATGTCTACAGCTATGTCTCGCACGATACCTCCGCGATAAGAGTTGGATATGGTCTCTCTTTCTTCAATTTGGAGCTATCAAAAAAGGAACAAATTTTACTTCTACAAGACCAGTTCCTTTCTTCTTTTAAAGTGTGCAGCCAATCAAAGCTTCTTCTCGCATGTTTATTAGGGTCTTGTTCACTGCGATATCTAGGAAGAACGGAAGACAGCTTGCATGATGTTCCGTCCGTCGTTTCTCACTTGTGTTTTGACTCCTCTATTTTCAACTTGCAGAGAGCTCCATTTGGCCCAATAGGTTTTCAAGATAGTGCCGTACCCTGACATGTCTAACAATTAGGCGTATCCAGTAGTCTTTTTCGACACCAACAGTGGCCCAAAATAATCATCAGCTAGCTGGATATCTCAGATTTGGTATTATTATTTTTATATTCTCAGTGTGATCTATCCCAGTCGGGTTATGCGGCTAAACCTCGCATGTCCCATACTACCTCTTTTTCCTTGACCCGTCAGTAAAGTTTGCAGTTAACTGGACAACTCGGCACCAGTTCCGCTTCTGTTTGGAACAGTAACAAACATTTTTCCCGATTTATGGTATCAAAGGATAGAGTTTCATTTTGTTCGTCCTGCAAGCTGTCTAACAATGTTCGTTCCGTAATAAGCGTCTATTCTTTTCGAAGTTTTCAACCAAACCGGTAGGCGTTACAGGAATACCGAGCTAGTCACTCAGTTAAACCCACGTACCAAGCGCTCTATCAGTTGTTCGAAAGTTGCCTAATTTCGTAATGTCGGTGACCTGTCTTTAAACACAAAAACGTGTGGTCCCATCCTTGTTTTTAAGTAAAACTACTGGTGATGCCTACGAATTGATGGACCGGTCAATACAGCATTTTTCTTACATTTTCTAAATTTTCTTTTGGTTCAGACGATTCTTTTTAGCCAAATACAGGGAATTTGGCTAAAAAGAATCGTCTCCGTGATTGTCAAGTGAGCATAACATCCTGTATGTCTATTTCGCCTTGCATCGCCAAGTCGGAAGCTTACTTGAGCTCCGCTGGCAGCGATTGGATCGACTCCACAATGCCCCGAACACGTGATTCCTTTTAAATAGGGAGCACAAAGTGGATAACGCTCTATCATTATTTCAACATTATTCGTGCAGCATAAAACTGATTTTAAGGTTGTAAAACTTGTCTTTTGTTTACTTTTCTTACCTTTTCCTTTTACCTCTTTCTTTCTTTCTTTCTACATAAATATCTTTTATTGACAGTTTGATTATTGTTTTAAACTAATTAGTGCATAATTTTAGCCCGCAGCTGCATCACCGGATCCTTTGCAAAAACGTCGACGTGAAGGCAACGACAATGAAACAGATGCAAAGCGACCAAGAACAGCCGCTGAAGCAACGTGTCCGTTGCATATGCAACCTTATGAAGATCAGCTTAAAAAGAAAACGGAAGAAATGAGACAAATTCTCAAGGATTTTGGTTCAAAACTATACAAGTGCAATCCAAAAGCAAAAACTATTCTTTCGAATGGCGAAGATGACATTCCATGCGAGTTTCTCGGTGTTAAACCGTCTCCAAAAATCGACCGCTATCGAAATAAATCAGAATTTGCAATAGGCAAGAATGCCCAAGGTGAAGTTGTTGTTGGATTTCGATTAGGTAGCTATGTTGATGGTTGCGTGGAAGTTGGTGGAATTCAAGACCTACCTCATCTCCCGGAAAATATGAAGAAAGCTGCCCGAGTTTTTGAGGATTTTATAAGAAAGTCGAAATTCGAAGTGTACAAACCTGAAAATCATTCGGGCCATTTTAAGCAACTCAGCGTAAGGACATCCGAAGCAACGGATGAGGTAATGTTGATTTGCGGAATATATTCCACAAACTGTACCGAAGAAGAACTTGTTGAGCTCAAATCAGAACTGAAGCAATTTTTCGACAATTACGATAGCAATGATTTTGTTTGCACAAGTTTGTACTACCAGGACATGAAACAACGCAAACCAGGACAGATGGTTAATCCTGTTGAACATTTGTCGGGAACTACTCACATTTACGATGTGATCCATGGACTCAAGTTTCGAATAAGTCCTCTGGCATTCTTTCAAGTCAACACGGTGGCGGCTGAAGTTCTATATCATCAAGCAATCGAATTCGCTGCACCGAAGCCACATTCGACTGTTTTGGATATATGTTGTGGCACTGGAACGATTGGATTATGTTTTGCACGGAGTTGTGAACAAGTAATTGGTGTTGAAATAGTCGCAGATGCAGTTAAGGATGCAAAGTACAATGCAGAGGAAAATAATATACAAAATTGTAAATTTTATACTGGAAATGCTGATGACTACATACAGTCAATGACACGCGAGGTAGTTTATGGAAAGCCGGATAAGAGTCAGTTGGATCTGATAGCAATAGTGGATCCGCCGCGAGATGGATTACGTAAGTTATCGGTTTTCCTTTATTAGCTAAGTTCTATTGTAATATTGAATTAAATTTTTGTAACAGATGATAGATCTATAGCCGCCTTACGAAAAGAAGTTGAATTGAAGCGATTGATCTACCTTGCATGCAATCCACGTCGTGCTGAACGCAACTGGTTAACTTTGGCAAAACCTGAGTCAAAGCAGTATAAAGGAAGTCCATTTTTGCCAACAAAAGCCGTCGCTGTTGATATGTTCCCGCATACGGAACATACCGAATTGCTTATTTTATTTGAACGTGTTGATGAGAAGAAAAATGATGAAAATAGTGGTGACGTGGAAGTTGATTCAGTTCCTATTGAAAGTAGTGATAGTGTTGTTGAAAATAGTGAAAGTGATAAATCGAATGCTGAATCAAATAACGATCAAACCGCCGAATCTACTAGTGTGGATGAATGAATGAGCTGCGCTGAGGTGAATTTTGATAAATTTTTGTTGGTGTAGATTTTTATTGATAAAAATTTTTTTAGTATTTTTATTTGTATTTTTAATACTAGCTGTAAAACGAATTGTGAAGCCCTGGATAGTTGATTTACTAAAATATGGGAAGTTCTTATTTTAACGTCCAATTTACATATACATTGCTGCAGGACAGTATTGCTACCACGTATGTTTAAAAGAAAACAAAGCCTTGCTTTAGTGAATAGTTTGATTTGCGATGATCTTTCTCAACCAATCGTTGATCTTAGTAGCTTAGTAAAACAAAGTAATGTTATAAATTTGTCTTTAGTAACCAGAGAAATCCTTCTTCGGATCCAAATCTTCGGTATCGATAAGTGGATACAAGTTTAGTTTTCGATTTTCAGCGGTCCGTAAAAGTAATACGGATAAATATTTGAAGTACTTTTACGGGTAGACGCTTCTCTATGAAGTTGCTAGCCAGTAGAATGCAAATTCACTATCCTTCCAGTGAACACCTTTAAAATCGAACTGTTGTAGCCAGCCCAATAGACGAGCCTTGCCATTGTGACCTTAAGAATGCTATCTAACAGTATCGAATAATGATCAGTTATGACCTTAATCTGGGCTCCCGCGATGCAAAGCCGAAGTTTCTCTATTACTCATAACACCGCGAGGCAATCCTTTCTCGTGTATGAATACTTTATTTCGGCTCTGTTTAAACAACGGCTGATAACAGATTGCTTCCCTATATTTCGTGTTTTGTCTGACTGGGATGGAAATGTTGTTTGTTTTCGAAACGAAATTCCGTCGTTCTCAGTCTGCTTTCTTGTTACGTTCACATACGCGTTTCGGTGGTGTGCCATCTAGAATGGTACATTTCGTTCCGAAAAGAAAATTAGTGACAGATTGCATTCTTTCCCTCCCGAAAAGCCGCACCCAATACATCCCCAAACTTTTTAACGATTTTTCATAACTGGCGTTTGACGCGACATCGTCTTTCTTGATTAAGATGTGCAGCAGCAGCGGATCAGATGAGCCATTCGTTTGTACTCCGTTGTTTTCTAACATGAGCACAAATTCTCGTGTAGTGCACAATTGACTGCTACTATTGGTTGATTAAGCTGCCTTTCTAAAATTGAGGATACTAGAAGCCTTTTGTTGCTGTATCTGTCGTTTGGGTTTGGTTATGCTATATTGTAGTTTTGCTTTGATATATTCAGATGCTGAATCCGCTTTCCTGCTTCTCCGCTGACATTAGGCTTTAGATACCACATTTTTTCTACATTTTCTATAGGCTGTTTGTCGATCATATTTAGAAATATTTCGCGAAATTGAGACAACTTCATGTAATCGCTGTCATACTGAGGGATAGTTATTGTGGGCTATTTGAATGTCATTTTCGCTGATTGCCCATTTACTTTATTCTGGATATTTTAGTCTCCTTGATAGGCTGCATCGAGTCTTTGCCTTAAGTAGATGATGACGTTCTGTGCCCGTGTGTCTATGTTGATGCTACCGCTGGTTGATGTTGCATCGATCACGTCGGGGTCACCAAAATGTTCTTGCTGAAGTACCTGCTGGAGCTGAACTTCCCAAGACGAGCACGCCGAGAGACTATCCTTAGTTCTTTCTCGGAATCATTTCTCGGACACCATTCCGACTATATTTTTACTATAAGTATTCCCTGAAAATTCAATATCGGTCCTGTTCAACATAAATGTGGACTACTGTTGCGACCACGCTGCCGCGGTCGCTGACATTTATATGGCAGTGATCTCAAACCCCCAGGTGGCATGCTGAGGCCGGTTAGGCTCAGCTGGTCGGGGTCATTCGGGAAAGATCACTGCACCTTACATGAAACCCCAAAATCCCATAATTGGGGGGGGGGGGGTGGAATAAGGGAAAAGGACGAAGGAGAGGTTGATGGAGAAATGAAAAAAAAAATATTTGATTTAGTTGAAATTCATTTCTTTAATAAAAATGTAAATTGGAAACAAAATAATTAGGTAAAGAAATACAAAAAAAAAATAATGAATGAATAGAAAAACCTTAAAAAAAATTGAGTCTGCCCGCCTTGATAAAAATAAACAAATAAACTAAATGCATAAATTAAAAAAGAAAAAACAAGAAACCAACACCTAAAGCGATCGGGTACGGTTCACAGGCATGCTATATTAAATGCAGTTATACATAAAGTTTCTGGACGTTCGACTCACCTATTCTATTTTATTTCTTATTTCTGTATACGTGCCGCGAAGCGCACTCAAGTTACTGCTAGCTTCGGCTCTTTTCCAGAAGGGTCAGTTGGCGAAATCAGTAAGAAGTAATATTGTGATCCAAAAGTTCATAGCGGCTGAGAAAAGTGAACTATGCGCCTATTCCCTTCTTTCTTAGTTTCGATGGAAAGTTCTCTTCTTAGAATGATTTCAAAGGTGCGTACTGCGTTTACAGCAGATGATCCAATATTTGTTCGTAACTTAGCTTACCATTTCGGACAAACTCTAAAGCTAGCAGTTCATTTGGATTCTTTGAAATAAAGAATACATGCTACTTCGTCCTGTTTTGTTAGTGCGCCTGTCCTCTCTCATACTCTAATTTACAAATGAGACAATTTTTTTTATCTAACGATACCGAGTAAAACCACTATTCATTTATTTGTTTTTTTCTTGCACAAAGTCGACTTTCACCTTCTACTTGCCGACTTCCTCAGTGTGTGCTTGATTGAGCAAAGAAATCGCTTATCGTCCTTTTTATGCTTCTAGGTGTTTGTATCCTGTAGATTTGAAACCGGCTTTACGGCAGAAATTCACTCGAAACTATTCGCTCAGAAAACGCTTCACTATTTCAGAGAATCGCGTAAGTTTTTAAACTCGACTTTGTTTACTTTGGTTCATTCGTATATAAATGCAACATAGTCCAGACATAACGAACCATGTGGTTCTTTGTATCCGGAGTTCGCCTTAAACGGAACCTATAATGGAAATATATGTAAAAGAGTTTTATAGAAAACATTCTTCATTGTCGATTGTCTATTTCTCTAAGTTAAATTCAATTAATTTATGTGTGACTCAGATCGCGAAAAATTTTTAAGGACGGCGATGCGTTTTGAAGAATAAACACGCAAATGTGACACAACTTGTGAATTACACGGATTACCAATGGAGCTCGATATAGCGTGTTGTGATATTCTACGGGATCTTTATCGTCGTCGGCGCTTTCTGACAATGGGAAGGTGTTTTCATCATATTGATTTGAAACCGGTTTCTCGTGTATTGGGAAGTGCTTGTGGTCGCTTCGCTCTTTGAATTCTTTCGAAACCATTCGTCACAACCGTTCCCACCCCAATATGTAGTTTTGTTTCTATAAACAGCGCCCTCCTCTAAAAAAATTAAGGATTTTCTAGTTTATATTGACGGTTCGTTTACTTCTTGTCTTCTTTTAACTATATTTTTCATATAAAATTCAATAAATATGGTTCGAATTAAACATTTGACATGTAACTGTTCTTATTTCAGTCGTTACCATTATTCTACGCATCTTATTTTATTACTATGCGGTTCAACGTTTTGTTGTCATAATAACTACTTCCATTCCTTCTAACACGTGCCAAATATTATAAAAGATAAGTTGTGTGCAATTTCATCTCGCACGATGACACCGTACCGAAGACAAAATGTTCAAGCAGGCAGATCGAGAAATATTATTGTTAAAAGCTACGTCACGGCTTATGTTGGCGCTACTAATTTATATAATATAATTTATAATTTATACGTATCATACTTACCAATTTCGGGTACAACAATGTTTTCTTCTTGAGAACAATTCTCAATAGTCTCTTGAGAGATCTTTTCGTTAATGGTTGTTGACTTACTTTGCTAACAGATGGATATGGATCTCTGTTACATCTTCGTATTTATCACGGTCTTCTATCAACTTGCATGTAATCGAATCGTCGAACAGTTCTTCGGTTGAATTATTTTAGATTGGCAATTTGTTGGAAGAATTAGCGGTTGCGCTGGTTCGCTCACATTTAAGCACAGTCGTGTTGCACCGATTGTTAAATTGCAAGCATATCGGATCTATCCATGAAAACTTTGGATGCCGCGTTTCATCCAAAGTTAACTAAAACGGCTGCGAGTTGAGGTTTTAGTAAAGCAAGATAAAAAGGTTATGTTCTCTGTACTTTGGTATGTGCAAAGTATAGTAATTACGTAGATGGATCTCCTAGGTAGGGAAAAATGGTCAAAACTAAGCATTATATGTGTCTATTGATGCTTCTGAAATTGCAAAATTTCCGCACATATTGAAATAAAAATACTGTTTCACCAAGACAATGCATCGTTTCACAAATCATATAAAATAGTGGTGTTAAACCTTTCAGTTGGTAGCTAAATAATTCGGTTATTTTACCTGCACTCCGATCATAGCTAATAAGTGGTCCAGATTTAGTGGAGCGAGTAAAAAATAATCTTCAACAAGCCAAAATCCCGTGGTAATTCAGGGAATCCAACTTTGTGTTCGTTTAAAAAATGTTCTTTATCTAACGTCACGTCTAAATTTCCGCCTCAACTGCGAGAATTATGATTTTCACCATTATATGTTCTGAAAACTGTTTTAAGAAATGTTATAAGAATGTTTTAAGAAACTTTTGCAAAATTTTCCCCTATATTTTGTCTTTGTTCGCAAGGTCCTTCAAATATTCTGGATTCTGGGTGTGATTTAATGAGCTTCCTCGCTACAATTTAGATGAAAACGATTCAAGTTATTTCCGGATTACCATCATACGGGAAGAATAAATAATATAACAGTTGAGTCGCATTATTTTCAGAAATGCTGAAGATAGCCATTGTCTACTATTTGTGTCATCGGCTAGCTGAGTAGACAGTGTATTTTTCATACAAGGCGTATGTGCCGTTCATGATTCCGTGATACCGAAGAAATTCTTTCGAGATTTCAGCAATATTTTTACTGATACACTCATATTCGCTTTCTTGCATATCATTTCGTCATTTAGTTGATTGACCTTTAAGGAGGGACGTTTTCGCTATAACCTCGGATTTTAAAGAAAATAGAACCGCGGATAACTTGCGATTAATTCTTCATTCTTACCGACGTGGGCAACCGCCCCCCTCGCTCAATCGTCTTTTTTCTTTACCGGCCTCAAAATGGCCGATTATGTCTTGCCGTCTGTCACTCCTGATGTCATATGTAGATAGCGACACAACCGAACGCAGCTAATTCAATACAAGGAAATATAAAATGTATAAACCTAATCATTTTTTCGTCGTTAAATATGTTGGCTCTTTTTATTGACTAAGCGCAGCCCAGATTGTGTGGATTGGAAAAGTTATTTTTCGATTATAAACATCCTTGAAGCAAACTTCACCCTGATACTAACAAGTTTCTAATGCTAAGGTGAATAATTAAATTAACAGTTTGAATGAAGGTTTGAAAGATGTTAAAAATGCCAGAATGAAAATTAGCCTCTTCAAGAATTGATCTTGAATTGATCTCTTGAGTGTGCAATCTTGCTGGGGTTGCCTCAGTTGAGAGGTGCATTACAACACCTTTCTATTCTTCATTACTCTCTTTGTTACTAGTTGATAGATCATGGATACTAAATTACTGGACAAGTTTGGATCAGATTCATCTGTTGATTCATGCGATGTTGTTATTACATTGACTTTTTCACAATTTATTCGCTCTGGATTATAATCGACAACCAATTCTTCATTTTCTTCTTTCACTTGTAGAAGTATACAATTGTTGATTATTTACTTCACCAACAATTAATGAAGAAATCGATTGTTGATAACTTGATCTTCATGGCCTGATGTATTTACATTTAAGTTAACTCGTTGACGTTCCTGATGACGTTTGGATCGCAACTGTGTTGATAATGTCTTCGTTTATTTGAATCTTCATCCATAATCAACAGTACACTTAATTGTCGAAAAACAATTATTTAATTTGACGACACACAAAAATTAAACTCATACGAAATCTGGCTTTTGAATAACGAGACAGCATATTCAAAAGAGGTTTATTGTAAAAATTATGCTCGCCTTCCCTCGCCACACACCGATTCGCATTGTAGTTCCTCTAGCTTCGAAATAACGCTTTACAGACAGCGAGTTAAGAGTCGCCGCGTTGTCCTGATGCAAAATCCACGACATGTTTTTCCATAACTCTGGCAGTTTCTTACGAACTCGCTCTCACAGTGTTGCCAAAACTTTCAAAAAATAACTTTTGTTTACAATTTGACGTTCTGGAACCAATTCAATCGTCATAATGCCGTAATATTTGAAAAAAAAAAAAAAAACAACACGATTCGCATGGCCTTAAATTTTGATTTGGACATCCTTGATTTTCTCATTCTCGGTGATGAAATTTTCCAGTGCATGGATTGCCCTTTAGTTTCAACATCGTACTGGAAAATTCAGGTTTCATCGCAAGTGATGATGTTTTCCATCAATGCAGATGTTTTCCATCTTAAGAAAATCTGAGCCGATCTGTTGACAGACGAGCTTTTGGTCGGGGGTCAAATTTTTTGGGTCCAACTTCGCACAGACTTTCTTCATGTTCAATTCGTCATATAAAATTTTCCTGATCATTTCTTTATCGGCGCTTACAGTCTCAGCAATCATCCAAATGTTCATACGACGTTCTCCGCGCACTATTACGAGGCACGTCCAGAAATTAAGTGTACTCAATTTATGTAGGGTTCAAAAAAAATTTAATTAAACAAAAACATACTTGGTTACACTTGTACATATCGATGGTATAGCGCACAAATGTGGTAAGTGCAAAAATATTGTTTTCGAGAAAATAAGCTTTAAAGTTTAAGTCTTATTTTTAATTCAGGCAATTTAAAGACAATTCTTTACTAGCAATAAATTGTTTCGTAGAAGGCTTATATTTAATAGTCGGTGATAAAATTTACAGTTACATTCAGTTTAGACCAAATTTTTATTGTTTTGAGGTTTCCGTTTCCAAGGTTTAAAAAGGAACCCGTATAGAATGACTCACTTGTCCGACCGTCTGTCTGTCTGTCAGCGCGGTTTATCTCCGAAAGCCAAACTATAATAGCTAGAAAGGTGAAATTATTCATGTAGGCAGAGTTAGATGTTCCGCAGTTAGTTCAGGGATGGATGTCTCAAAAAAATTTTGTCGCAACCCTTTTTGTGAGTCAAAATGAGAACCTTAACAATTTTTTTCTATTATTTTGTCCGAACGATCTTCCGTCGCTCCCCGTCTCTCTCTCTACTTCGCCCACAATTTTTTTCTGTTAATGCAGACAAGTGGGGTGTCGTTTGAAAGGTCTTAATGAAAACATTTTTTTAAATTTTTTTCTTACCATTTTTTCCTGATATTTTTATCAAAAGTGTTCGTTTTATACTATATTCCCCATCCTTATTTCCAAAAGTATTGGGCCAGAAATTCTGAAAAAAATCTTAAATACCAGGGACAATTGAGAAATGTAAGGAAAACTATAGCGATCTTTCTATTGTTATTAATTATAGAGTTATTGATAAGAGCTCATTAATTCCATATAGAAATTGAGAAATACGCCAGACTAGAGGCAAAACGGAAAAAATATTGAGATTTCTTCTGAAACTCCCAAAATATCTCCAAACATTGGAAATGAGAAAAAATATCTACAGAGAAATAATAGTTTTACTTTTTTTTCATAATGACTTTCCTACAAGTTGGTACAAACGTGCCTTGAGTGCGGAACCCTTGGCGTGCAATTTCAAATCGTACTTGTCCCTTTTTTCTGTTTTTTATGCACTTTGCACATTTGTGCTTATATTAGTAATGTGTTGGGAAATAGGTGATGAGGACGAATTCTAACTCTTAAAAAGTTCTGGTTTTTATAATGTTTATTTTATTATCTTTACTTTAGTCAATTAAATAAAAATATTAAAATCCAGGCTTACTTTAATAAAAAACAATGAAATAAAAAACAATGAAATAAAAATAAAATGAACGATTTTTATTCACCATCGTCGACTCGCGTCAGCGGCCTGGAAGTTGCAGGTATGCCATTGATGAACTGGCTATATTCTTGGGGTATAACGCCATGATGTAGGAGTGATAATAGGTCTTGCTTCTTCTTCTCGAAGACTGAGAGCCTTTGTGGATATTTTTTAGATAACCGGAATGATGTCCAATTTCGAGGTCTTCCCCTCAACATCCTTTTACTTCTAACATCGATTGTTAAGAAATCTTCGCCGTATAAATCATATTTATATTTTATCAAAAAATGGATTCCTTTTTTCAACTCTTATCCACTTTATTTTCATCCACCGTACTTTCTCTTTGTTTGTATTGAACGTAGAATTAAGAGCCATATTACTTACTAGATCTTGAAGATTGTAAAAGTCGTTGTAGTGTAAGTCCTCTACATAATACGGTCTCGGATGCCTCCTGGCAGCTGAAATTAAAACAGACAATTCCCTGGTTGTATAAATTTTTTTGTGTTTTCGTGCTCTTTCGATTGTGGCATGCATGGAGTCTGCCTCTAAATAGGAATGCCCACTTTCCATAAACTTCATATCAATGATTTGAAAATTCTCTTTTTTATTAACTGCATACAGGATTGCAGCTGCTACATACTTGTTCCTGTTTTGCCCCCCACATGTGTCGCTAAATGTTGAAACATGTGTTACCGTTTCTGGCAAGTTGAAGAGATACTTCAAGAGGCATGTTCCGATTTCATTACTGCCTTTCTTTCCATGGGTCTCATCCCATACGTAGCAATATCCGTCAGCATTCGCTGCATCAAATATTGTGAAATTGTGCACGTTCAGTTTCAACTTGTAGAAAATTTTGTTATCCCCAGCATGAGGAACCGTTAGAATAGCCTGTAAATCAAAAGTTACAGCTCTAAATGTTTTCCCCTTATCAGCAACAGCCCTTTCTTTGTCTTGCTTTTTCATCTCCATGGCATCTTTCTCCCTTTTCTTATGACGGTCGAATTCTGCTTTCAATGGTTCCTTATCCTTTGCTGCGTTATAGGCGTTACATTTAAAGCATTGGTCTTTTTTAGGAATAAAAAAATCTAAAGCAGGCTCATGTTGATGAAAAATCTTTTGATACACAAACTTTGAAACCGGGGTTATATTCTTATTAACACAAAAATCTTCCTTGTACAGCCTGTACAGTATAGATATGTTTAGATCAGGGTTTAAATATTCTTTGCTGGAGTCACGTCTGCAGTAATGAGACTCTACTCGCGAGAAACTATCTATATGCTCTCTGACATGTGCCTTAGCCTCTTCACTTGTCGCATTATGGGGCTTTGTATCCTTCCTTTTATCATACCCAACGTACGTGCCACTGGTACTAACATCTCTCATGCATGTTTCAATAACACGATGGGATATAGAAAAAGTTTTACAAAAAAAGTCTAAACAAACTCTGATTCTTGAACCATTGGAATCCTTCAAAAAGAATACTCTTGAAGTCTTGCGCCTGCATTGTTCTTGCGCATCTACTTTCCTCCTTTTTACAGGTACATTAGTAATTAAAGAACACAGATGTAATTTCTGCTTTTCATAATCCGCAAGGTTCCAATATTCCCGACAAATTATTTCTCGTTGTTCATCGGAAAAATTTTGGCTGCACTTATACCTGCATTTATCACAATTTGCGGCTAAAGGCTTTTTCTTCGAAACTTCCTTGCCACCCCTATTTATGTATTTCTGTCCAGTAAGCCTCTTTCTTTTTACAATTGACCTTTTCCACAAAGATTTATCCCCGGATTTTTTCCTTCTTTTTACAGTTTTTTCGGACTGGTTCTCCTCCATTTCATTATCTTCTGAAATTACCTCGAAACTAGAGGGCTGATACGATTCACTTGAATACGCATATGGTTCGGAATTGACGTCTTCAATGCTGGAATCAGAAACCCGATGTTCTATACTAGATAGAAGCATTTACTCATTTACGATTTATAATATATTGGCTAAATATTATATCGCTTTTCCCGTGACTTTTCAGTAAAAACGCCAGAAAAACATTAAACACGCACAAACGTCACAACAAGATTAAACATGCACAAACGTCTATGTGGCAAGTGCACCCATAACTTACCGTCTAATTTTACCGTTATTTGGACGCAAAAACACTATAGAGAAATTACTTGTGCGCAATTGTGATAAGTGATTTTACCACATGTGTGCAAGAACTTTATCGCTTTCCACAAAGTCCCAAATGAAGCACATATGTGGTAAGTGATTTTATCACAAGTGTGCACGCGCATTGTAAACATTATATCACTTACAACAAAACGTAATTGGTGCCAGCTGCGTCAAGAATACAGATACACTTCCCACAAATGTGCGTAGTGATTTGTTATGTCCGGTAAGTCCTGCCTGTGCATTTAACTCGATTGCGCCCAAAAGTGTACTTACCACATTTGTGCGCTACACCATCGATATGTAAGTTATTCTTCGACGTAGTCACCATCCCTCTCGATGCAAGTGGTGAGCCACGGGAAATTTTTTTTGATGCCTGCCTCGAAAAAGTCTCCCGCCAGCTATTTCGTCCACTTCTCCACCTCCCCCTTCACCTCCTCGTCCGTTGAAAACTTGTTCCCACCCATGTGCACCTTAAGGGAAGTGAAGAGATGGAAATCTGAAGGAGCCAAGTCAGAGGAATACGGGGGGTGGTTCAAAACGTCCCATCTAAAAGAGTCCAGGAGTTGCTTCGTGGCGTTGGCCGTGTGAGGTTTGGTATTGTCGTGCAGCAGGCAGACTCCCTTCGTTAGCATGCCCCTCCTTTTATTCTGAATCGCCCTTTTCAGTTTTTTTGGCGTCTCACAGTATCTTGCCGCGTTGATGGTCTCCCCGTGAGGCAGATATTCAATCAAAATTATGCCTTTATGGTCCCAAAACACGGATGCCATGATTTTTTTGGCTGAAATTATGGTTTTGAATTTCTTGGCGGAGGGTGACAAGGTGTGACACCATTGTTGAGACTGCCTCTTAGTTTCAGGCGTGTACTGGGCAACCCAAGTTTCGTCTCCAGTAACAATAGAGTAGAGAAAATCATCGCCTTCAACTTCGTAGCGTTCCAAAAACTCTTTGGAGCTCTGCACTCGATTCAACTTGTGCTGTTCTGTCAGCTGTTTTGGGACCCACCTCGCAGACAATTTCCGATATCCGAGAGTTTCTGTTATTGTTTCGTGTATAAGGAATCTGGAGATTTGCGGAAACATCGCAGAAAGTTCATCTAACCTCAATCTGCGATCGCCACGGACCGCAATCTTGATTTTTTCCAAAAGCTCGTCAATCACAATTGAAGATCTTCCGCTCCTCTGATCGTCATGCACGGAAGTACGGCCATTTTTAAACTCGCAACACCACTTGTACACACTCGTACGATTCATAGCTTTATAACCGTAAACAGTTTTCACCTTATTCAACCGGAGCTTTTCCCTTCGCAACGAGGTAGCGAATGACGGCGCGAATTTCGCACTTGGCGGGAGATACGATCGACATTTTTCGCGAGAGATGCTACTGCGTCAAGAGTTTTCGACACACTAACCTCGGATTGGTCTCGTTTTGAAGGGGAGGGGTCAGGCTACGCGGCAGTGTTGCCAACATGTCGAAAAAGTATTCCCTACAACTGTGAGTGTACCACTTGTGTACTTTGTGTACTTTCTGGACGTGCCTCGTATATTGATTTTGATCACTGTTCGTGGAGTTGAAGCAGACACTAGTCGAAGTGGACGTTGGTCGTCTTCGATGCTCTTTCGGCCTTCAGAAAACCTTTTATGCCATTCGAAAACAGGTGCGCGAGATAGAGAATTTTCACCGTAGGCCTCTTTCAACAATTTATAGTATTCCGTCGGAGTTTTTTTCTTATTTAGCGAGAAATTTCACATTGATTCGTTGCTCATGTTTTTCGTCCCACATTGTTTTCGGCCCGAAAAAAAATCGCGTTAGTTTTAAGCATCTATAGAAAAAATACTATTGTTACGACAAAAATGTGTTTTTGTCGCTACCAACGCTGCATTCGTTTTCCTCCCTGCCCTTCTTGGACGCATTCTGAACCAGGAAAATTTGCTGTATGTCCGTTTAACCCGCAGTTAATACAAAACGGAGGAGGATTATCCTCTTTTGGGAGGTTGCGTTCACATACTTTTTCTTTTGAATGTGCTTTGTTGCACTTTTTTGACACAACGTGCATCGTAAGCACAGTTGGCCGAAACGTAACCAAAACGTTAGCAATGGTAGCATTGCGTGAAGCTACCATTCTGTTTGGGCATTTTCCAAGATTTTTTTTGGGATAGTATGTATTTAGTTTTTATAAATTTTTTCAAATCCTGTTTGGTTTTTAGACTAATGCGGTCGAGAATTATTTGTTTCTTTCCGTTTTGACCACTTCGTGGAGAGGTTCAAAATATTTTCAATATTTATGCCTGTGGGAGGTAGGTGGGTGTGAAAGGATTGATTAATTAAAGATTGATTTTATGGTTATTATTTAGTTTATTCAAAACATAACTCTATTTGCACTTTTGTGTCTGCTGCACTGTATATCAACTGTTGCCGGCTGGCACGTCGTTGTATGTGTTTAGGTGTGTGTATTACCTTATCTCCTACAATGCCCGTGTTATTTGCGATAATGTCATTTCAAATTTCCTCACTCGAGAAATCAGCACTAACACCCCTAAGTACAACGGAGTACTTGCGTTGAGAGTTCGGTGTAAAAGAGAATGCCTTTGTCTCAGACTTCCTCAGCCAATCAAGAAACTCCAAGTGAGCTTGCACGGAATTAACACGAATTTTGTTCCGACCCTTTGAAAGAATCCTTATTTTTGCGGCCGCATTAAGACGCCATTAAGAAAATTGGCGTCTACAATACTTTCAGCACTCACCTTGCTCACAAATATTGGGGAGCACTAGACGAAATTATTACTAATATTATTGTTAATACCAGCCTTACTTGCAGTAGCTTCCTGCAGCTCAGCAAAACGATTTTAAATTGTCGGTACTTCGTGGACCATTTGCTTTTTCAATTTAGCCGACGGGGATGGAATTTTTTTTTGTATTCGGAACATTCTGTCGTTTCCCGTCACTTCCTTCGATTCGTTCACAGACGCGTTTCGGTGGTGCGGCATCAAAAAAAAAAAAAAATTAGTCGCATTCTTCTTCGCGATTTCCTTAAAACTATCAGCAGCAGTATTGACTACCTCGGTGATGCTATTGTTGTTTACAGCCTCCATCAGCTCGTACTGACGCTGCTAGATAAAAGTTCTACGTACTTACGTAGAGTTCAGGGTAACAGAGAAGGCCTCTGCCTCAAACTTCCATCGGCCAGTCAAGAAAGAGTTTTAAAACTTATTTTTGTGGCCGCATTAATTTTCTTAATGGCGTCTACAAAAATTTTAGCACTTACTTTGCTCACAAATAACGGGGGGCACCACTCAAACTTATTTCTAAAATTATTGTTAAAAAAATACGAGTATTACTGACATGTTTAAATCTGCTTGGTCCTGCAACTGCCTCTCTATTTGATTCACTTGTTTTGTCAACGTTACTAATTCCCAAGTTGTTCCCCTGCGGTAGGGAGTAGTCGTTTTTGTATTTCGGTTCGGCAAAGAATTTGACATAACGTTCTTCAGTCCATTGATTTAATAAGTTTCTATATATTCTTTCACGCAAATTGTCTGCTTCTTGTTTTCGTTTGCTTTCATCCTTTATACTTTGTGTTTTATTTCGGAAATATTTTTGTAAACTGTTTAATCACTGATAATATGTTAAAGACAATATGTTTTTTATCGTATTCAAAAGGTGCTTCTGGAATATATGCTGCATTTAAACGATCTTCTACCGAACTCACTCATTTCAACTTTGTTCATTATGTTGTTGAAGACATACTTGGATATATCTTCCCAACTACATTTTCTACACTTGCTGTTGGCTTGCAAGTTGCCAACTTCACTGTGTAGATAATTATTATCTATTGCATCACCAAAAAAATCGTTAATAGCGTGTCTATCTGCTTTATGTATATCGTATGTATTTTTTGCTTTATTATATAAAATATCATGCTCCTTTGCAATCTTATCATCTAAATCTATAGGATGTTCTGGTCTACCTGCATCATTTCCAGATCCAAGAAAGTTATGTCCAGGAGCTGTGAACCCGCTTTTTACAGAATCTACAATTTTTTAGCTACACCGCCAACTATTGCCCCTCATATTGCAATTGCTCCTGCTGTCGCTGCTGCACCTGCTGCAGTGGAAAATCCCGAACCAGCAGCTTCAGCAATTGCACCTGCTCCTTCAATAGCTTGTCCTGCTTCTCCAAGTGGTCCAAGAAGACCCGTTGTCTCCGATGTTCCAAATGAAATCTCTGCAAAATCTTCCGGATCGATTGTAATTCGTGTCTTCTCTTGTAGGTAATTCAACATCTTCACTGGTTCCAGGTCTTGAAGGTTGCTCTTTGTAACGCAGCCTGTGCGGTGGCTATCCCAATGAACGTTACTAGAACCACTGTTGCGAACATCTTCCAGCTCATGAATAAAATTCGTTCTAGTCTCCAGTCTCGTCAAACTATTTGTTAGTACACTTGATCTTAGACTTTTTTTTAAATCTTCAAGCAACAAGTTTATATAATAACGCTCGTTTTCCGTATACGAATTTATATTAGACAAATTAAGAGACATTTCGATTATTGATATTTTGCACACGATACACTTATTAATTGATAATCTTGCTATTTGCCAATATCCAATAGCTTGCTATTTTCCCCACCTCTCTACCTTCCAGTCAGCTGAAAACTTTTCGAACAGGCTTCATCATCCCAAAACCTCTTGCCCTGGTGCCTACTCCGAAGTCCTTCGAATTCGAGGCAACGGCCTCAAACTTACTACTGTGTCTTAAAAAATAAGGTGACATTGTACTTATTTTGAAAATTCTTTATTTATTCTTCCAAATCAATTACATCCCCTTCAAAGTAATCCCCTCCCGATGCAATGCACTTATGCCCACGGATTTTCCAATCTTCGTGACTACTGATTGTAGTCACTTTCCGGGATGAGCTTCAGTTCCGTCTTCACTGCGGCTTGAATCTCCTCCATCGTATCAAAACGGTGTCCCTGAAGCGGTCTATTGAGCTTGCTGAACAGCCAGAAGTCGCACGGCGCCAGATCAGGTGAATACGGTGGTTGCGGAACGACATGGGTTGAGTTTTTGGCGAAATGATCACGAATTAAAAATCAAGAATTGTCTTTCCACAATTCCGGCCTTTTTAGGCGGATAGCGTTACGCAAACGACGCATAATGTGCAAGTAATATTCCTTGTTGACTGTTTGGCCCGGCGAAAGGAATTCATAATGCGCAACACCACGATAATTAAAGAAAACAGTCAACATGACCTTGATTTTTGAGCGACTTTGGCGCGATTTTTTCGGTTTCGGCTCCCCATTGGCGCAATATTCGCTCGATTGATCGGTTTTTTCGGGGTCTTAAGCATAGATCCAAGTCTCGTCTCCAGTGATAATGCGTTCCATCTTGTCCTGATAGTCAGAAAGCATCGTTTCACACACTTCAACGCGACGCTTTTTTTCAAAAAAATTCAATGTTTTCGGTACCAGTCGAGATTTGACGCGCTTGAGGCCCAAAACATCCTTTCAAATGGTATTGACCGAGCCTTTCGATATGCCAACCTCATCAGCAAAGTCTCTAATCGTTAATCGACGGTTTTTCAACACCAAATCATTGATTTGCTGGACGTGAGCTTCGTCGGTTGAGGTTGATGGTCGCCCAGGACGCTCTTCGTCTTGGACACGTTCACGGCCGGCTTGGAACTCACTATACCTCTTGTAAAAATTTTTTTAAGACATAGCCTCATCACCAAAGGCTTTCTGCACCATCTTCAACGTATCCGAAGCAGAAAATTGATTCCGCAAACAAAATTTAATGCAAATTCTTGGCTCAACAAATTTCGACATCGCAAAAAACGAAAAACTCACTTTTAGCAGCTCACAAAACGACGCGTATCTCAAACACTAATGAATATTTTGACATGTAAATTTGACATAGACGTCTTTAAATCCAAATGTCACCTTATTTTTTGGACACAGTAGTATTACTAAAATAACCACTCTAATCGCCCAAATTGAAAGTTGTAAACAAATATCGATAACAAATACATGCTCGTACCTAAATGATGCTGTTGTTTTTAGTTTGTGCTGTTTGTAGCCTCTACCAGCTAGTACTGACGTAGCGCTTCCTTGTCGCCGCTAGATGAAAGTTTTGATGGCAGAATCTTGCTCCTAGTTCCTGGAGATTCGGTTGTAGGCTCGATTTTCTTCCGCATTTGCTTAGGAGAGCCACCAGCCTCAATGGTGAATCGTACCGAAACGAAAGACCACGTTTAACCGGGGGGCACCAGTCAAACTTGTTGCTAATATTTTTGTTAATTTTATCCTTACTTGCAGTATCTTCCTGCAGCTCAGCAAAACGATTTGAAGTTGTCGGCACTTCGTGGACTATTTGCCTCTTCAATTTAGCCGCATTCCTCTTCGCGATTTCCTTAAAACCATCAGCAGCAGTGTTCAGTACCTCGATGATGCTGATGTTGTTTGTAGCCTCCACCAGCTCGTACTGACGTAACGCTTCCTTGTCGCCGCTACATTAAAGTTCCGATGGCAGGATCTTGCTTCTAGTGCCTGAAGATTCGGTTGTAGGCTCGATTCTCTTCCGCTTTTGCTTAGGAGAGCCACTAGCCTCAATGGTTAATCGTACCGAAACGAAACAATAGATTGACGGAAGAAATTTAGACAAGTGAGTATCGCGCGGTTATTTCCCCACTCGGTTCTAAACGAATATCTAAAAGTATTCATTATTTTTGGGAATCCCCGAATATGCGTTTTATTTTCAAGCATAGACATTCAATAAATCCTTCATTTCTTGTATCAATGAGTGAAAATGTGAACTTTTTTTTTATTTTATTTTTATATATTGCATGTTTGATATCAATCTCGCTGAAGCTTAAGTTTAGTGTTCTGAATTTCACATTCATTATAGCTATGTTCCTTAAATCTAGTGTAAACAGGACATTATTTGTCAGTTAGAGCTTTAGTGGAGGGAAAGTTTAGCAAAAACCTTCTCTAGACTATGCTTACAGCTACTTACTGGCTATCTTAAAGGTACCATTTATTCTATTACACCGATGAAGGACGCATGATATTTTCCAACTCTGTGATGGATTTTGCTATGCAGCAGAGAATGCCCGGATATATTAATTGGTGGCATTTTCGCATATAATGAGTAAATTTTCTCTGCGTAAGTTCGCAAGTTAACTAACTTTACATAGCGAGGGGCTATAGTCTTTTCTATAGCCCCTTGATTCGATGTTAATTTGAAAGCCGAATTCAAAATCTGTCTTTATCTTTTGATCTAATTTCTTTGATGTTGAAGAATGAATCGAGAGTGGCACTCACTAAGATTCTGCGACTATCATAAAACTTTTGTATGGCGGTCCAAGCTTGATGAAAGTCATCTTCACCTGATGTTGCGATCTTGAAAAATTGAGGTGCAGTACCTCTGCGACAGCTTTTCAGGTAGTGATGAGACAACACAGACGATGTTCCCTGCTGAGGTTCGTTAAGAAGAAATGTCATCTTTTCCACCGTCTCAAGATATTTGACGCGAGGGGCTTGAAAACACTTCGCATCACCACAAAGAAAATTTAGATGAAAAGAAAATTGCGACTTACCACGTGTTTCACCAATGTTTCGCAAGCGGGGCGCAGCTAAAGGCAATCCAGCGGCTGGAATGATGGCTGAAGGTGGATACAGGATGTAACGATGAGTGGGAGTGGAATGAGGAGGCGGATAGCACCTTATTATTGCCGTTAATGGTGGCCGTCGGCTGGACAAAGAACCACGGCTAGAGGTTTTTCTTTCTTCTATTCACGTGTTGACGAACTAGAAAAAACACGACGCGATCCTTTTGACAGAACAAAACGGAAAGCGAAAATTGAATGAACCCGACTGAAGTTAGCAACACACCCAAGAAAAGGGCCCGTTCGATAAAGGGCGCATTTAATAAAAAGGTCGCGCCCGAACAATATTGATATTCCGTTATGGCATATAAGTTGTCCCTGAAATGTGGAGAAGATCCTACTATTTGCCGATCTTCCGTGGATAAAAGATTGGCGGCGAGTCTTATCGCAATTTTGTCTGTCCGAAATCCTTCCCATCCGTCACTTCCCATAATAATCGTCTGCTCATTAATGTGGCGCTTGATATGATCGACTTGCATTGTACTTCACTTCTCGCTTATTCTTCACTGATTGCTCGAAATCAGGCTCGAATGACCAAAAATTGTTTGATGACAAGCACAGCTGTATCAGTTGCGCCAAGTTCTGAAATCAATAAATAAATGTAGAAAATGCTTTGGTTTGTTGGTTGGGTCAAGTCCTTAACTTAAGCCAAAGAAATGTTGCGATACTCGCTAAGGATTAAAGAAATCGGCAATCATCATGATATTTTCTGTGTTTAATAAGTCAAGACTATTTGATGATTACCGAATTCTCCTGTCAATGAGTGAGATTCTCTGTGACCTTCACGAAACTTTCTCGGTGTTTATCTCACAATAAACACTCTTTTAGGATCACAGTAATTTGCTCAATGTGCTCCTGTGACCGTCACGAAGCTTTCTATATGTTTTCAAAGAAAACATCATGTGACGACCACACGAGCTTCTTGGTTGAAATCGAAATGATATGTCCGTTGTGACCGTCACGGAAATTTCTCGGTGTTTACCTCACGATAAACACTATATGACGACCATTGGACCTCTAAACTGATTCGAACAGATCGTGCATTACCTCGTCGCTGTAATTCACGATCCGTTCTTAACGAGAGTCTTGAGCAAGCCCCCTTAGTTTGAGTAAAACAAATTTCTGGCAGTAAAACGAATTTATGGAGGGGAATGGAGAATGATTACATTTACATGATTCTTTGTTTCTGAAAGTAATTAGGTCCTACAACATTTAGTTAAGTCTAAATTTTTCTGTACTGATACGTTAACATATTGTTTTTCTTTTCTTTAAGAGGTTATATGGGTTTACTCGGGCGAAAAAACATCTATTTTCAACAATTTTTTTTATATAAAAAAATTATTTTATTCAAACATTTTACAATCTTAAAGATATACAAATGTATAAAACAATTTCTGTAATTTTCAATGAAAAATATTTAAAACTCCGCCATTGTGACGTTATTTCCGATTACGCCTTGGGAAAAAGGTGCATCCGCGTTGTCAGCAGAACTCTTGACAGGATCATCTGAAGTGAAAAAAAAATTCGTGTTTTAGTTCAGAGCATAAACTAGAACTTGGACGAAGGAAAAAAGGTGAAAATTGGATTCTTGGTATTAACGATTTTCGAACCAGCAGGATTTTTTTTGGAGTAATCTTTCAGATTAACTGGTTCAAGCTTTCATTATTGTTTTGTGTGAAACTATCAACACACGGCGCCAGAAGCTCATTTTTACTGCGATCTTCATTGCAGTCAAAATGTGATCTGGAAATGGAGTATAAGCATGTTTAAATGATGAAACAGTGTTTATAATATAATATACAAGTTGTCAATTTATCAATAAATTCACCAGTCAGTTTACCTTTCTAGGTAAATTTTTTAGTTTTTTTTACCATTGACCAGTGTTTCCTCAACTCCATCCATCCTCTTCTGTACATGTCCTACGCATTCTTTTTTGTTGATAACAAAATCTTCACCATAAGGGTGGGCTTTGAGAATACCAGAGTATGTTTTTGAATTTCCATCTCCCATATAGCTGACGTACCTCAGCCCATATTTTAAAATAGAGCGTTTAAACATTTCAATAATCGAAGATACTTCCATGTTACCAGATGCTCCAGTGTAATTAGCGCTGCATTGATTTGTTGCGATATGTTCTTCTTTCCACTCTTCAATCTCTGCCGTGTTCTCTCTGTCTTCTCTGCCGGCGATTTATTTCCTGCATTTTTCCGATTTGTTTACATGATAAAATATATTTCGGATGACATCGTTCACATGCTACCACAATTTTGAATCCCAGACCGAATTTCGAGCATTGTTTAAAATCCAATTTTTCATTCCACAATTTTTTTTCATCTTCATTTTTAATAATGTTAAAACACCGCATAAAAGATGAGAGTGTTGAAAAACTAAGGCAAAGTCTATAATTGAATATTGGAGCATGTTTTCCTGTGGCACGTGCTCTTTATCGTCCCTTTTTAATTTTTTTGCCGACGTGCTCTTGAACGAATCATCATCAATTTCCGGATTTTTAGGATTGAATGATTGTCTCCCTTTCCTTGGTCTATCTTTTCTACGAGCCCCGTCTGCAAACTGAGTTCTCGAAAGTTTAGGCTGTTTTAAATAAATTTCACAACATACACTTTGGATATTCTCAAATGAACCTCGTGATTCAAGAAGAAATCACCAACTGAAGTATTTCAAAGTAGTTGCCCTGAGAAAGTCAAAGCAATGAACAATAAAGACAGACAAACAATAGACGAGCAGCTGCTCCGATTTACTTGCGGCGCGCGGAGCCTAGCTGTTTGATGACAAGCACACTTGCTTCAAGCTCTGAAAAATTAACTGAATGTAAATTAGTCTTTGGATAGTTAGTTGGGTCAATTCCTCAACTTAACCCACAGAAATCTTGTGATACTCGCTAAGGTTGTGACCGTCACGAAACTTTCTTGGTGTCTATCTTACGATAAACACTATGTGACGATCACAGGAGCCTGTTGGTTATGTCCGTTGTGACCGTCACGAAACTTTCTTGGTGTTTTTCTTACGATAAACACTATGTGACGATCACAGGAGCCTGTTGGTTATGTCCGTTGTGACCGTCACGAAACTTTCTTGGTGTTTATCTTACGATAAACACTATGTGTCGATCACAGGAGCCTTTTGGTTATGTCCGTCACGAAACTTTCTTGGAGTTTATCTTACGATAAAACACTATGTGACGATCACAGGAGCCTTTTGGTTATATCCGTTGTGACCGTGACGAAACTTCCTTGGTGTTTATCTTACGATAAAACACTATGTGACGATCACAGGAGCCTTTTGGTTATGTCCGTTGTGACCGTCACGAAAATTTCTTGGTGCTTATCTTACGATAAACACTATGTGACGATCACAGGACCTCTATATTGTGCCGAACAGATCGCCCATTACCTTTTCGCTGTAATGCGCGATCAGCTCGTAACGCAAGTCTTGAGCAGACTCTTGTTACAAAAGTAAACCGTTAGCCAGGGTTTCGCCTGCCCTGGGTTGTCGCTCCCCCGGTTTAGGCTCTGGGCTCCGGAAGCTCGCCGAAGACGGGCGTGGGTGCCACTCGCTTACCCTGATAAGTCTCAAGGAACCGCCAAGCGAGAATGCGGCTCGCCGGATCGCCCCTCTGAAAAACCCAAAACAAACTCAAAGAAAAGGGGGAATCGTCACTCCACGAAACATAGATAGAAGAAAACAAAAGAAACACCAACCACCCCACGAAACCTCCTCCGTGGAACCACGGACCTATTCAACGCGTGCTCTCCACCTTTCAAGCGCACCACTCCTCGCTGACACTTACCACCTGGAAGAGAAAAAATTAATTAGTCAAAATCCTTTTTCTTTCTCTGGTGCAAAGCAGCACTTGTACGAGCTTACAACTACTACTTATCCTAACTTAGGCTACGGGCCCCTTTTATGTTTCTTTTTTTTTTTGTCTCTCCGCGACGTGCACACTATAATTTTTAATCTTTTCCCTTTTTTTTTCTTTAGTCCCTTTTAGCACTTCATTCGCTTTCACTTTGTCTTAAACGGTTTTTTTCCTTTAACTTAAGTCATCACTTCACCTTTGTTACTCTTTGCGACCCCGTATCACTATCCACTTCTTGTTCTATTCACTTGTTTAATTTTGTCTTACTAATTTTGTTTCTGTCTCAACTCTTCACCAAGGAAATATTGTTATTTTACATATTATAATAGTTATTTATTCAAATTCTTCACCCGCGTCTCGCACTCCTAGTCGTTTTTTACGCACCAAAAAAAAAAAGAAGGCGACCGCTATCTAGCTTCCCCCTTATATTTTCTCGATCCCTAACGGCCATACAAACATTCCGCTCCACGGACGATAACCTTTTCTTCGTCGCTTCACTTGCAACCGCTGTACATGTAGATTCGCCGGAGGTCGCCGCAATTTCTTTCGTCGCGAACTACCTTATCCTCCATTCGCTCCGACGGTGACAGTTTCCCATGTTTACAAATCGCTGTTATCTATTTCTCCTTTCTTTTTGTAAATCATTTGTCCAAATTCTTCGAAAGCTTCACGTATAGCTTTTATTCGAAGTGAAACGTCTTTTCTTTTTTTGTGTTGACGAATCTCAATGTTCGAAAAATACCAGGACGAAGACCTTCTTCTTTCGTTAGTTCGGCTAATATCTGTTCGCTAACTCCACCTCGTTTGAAGTGAGCCAACCGTTCATTTGATTCATCAGCCGACTCCGATGGATTTGTCCGTTCATTTGGATAAACTTCTACCGCAATTGCAGTTGCAGTTGAACCTGCTGTTGAAGCGTTGTTGGTGTTGCATATGATTCATACGCATGAGTCGAAGATTATTTGTTGAGGCTGCTGCTAACTGGTACGTTCTTTCGAATCTGCTACTGCTGCTACCTTAACACTACCTTAATTAATTACAATCTAATCTTATATTAATATATATGTTTCTTACTTAAACTAGTTCCAGCGTCGTGGCTCGAATCGTGGTGGCGCTTCTTATCTTTTCCCAACTTCGGGGTACCCGACTCGTCCGTTTTGCGTGGTGATGGTGCCGCGGAAGTCTCGGGAGGGGGTGGAACAAATTAACCCGTAACACTCCCTTGGTCTCAGACACTTCATGAGTTTTTAAGCAAAAACCGAAGAAAGCGACTTCGGCTGAGATTGTTAATAACAACAACAAAAATAAAATAAAAAAAGGATGATGAGCTCAACATCTGGCAAAGGGACTTCAGATTGACAAAAGGATGCGAGAAAAGGTAAACATTTCAGCAACGATGGATGAAACGTTTATATTTCACACATTAATGCGAACGAGCGACTTGTGAACCTTCAAAGGTTTACGGAAAACAATGTAGATTGTTTTTGTGCGCACAAACTTGAACGCATGTGCTGTTTGGGTTATCTCAAAGGATAAAGTTATATCAATAAATTGTGCACGTGTTGTACATTTGCTCAACGTTTATTGCTTAACGATGTAGAGAAAGAGAAAACTGTAGCAGTTGTTTATTTGACTGTTAATTCAACACTAGCTGACTTCGAGCGCGCACCTTCCCAAGGCTGTATCTCCGAAACTTTTATTCAGATCGACTTGAAAATTTACGACAATCTTCTCGAAAGGTTGTAGAAATTAATTCAGTTTCAAAACTGAAAATTTTTGAAACTGCGAAACCCATGTAACCTCTTAAACCGAGGATACAAAATTGACATCTGCAGGTGGAGAAAGCCTCTAAAAACCCCACCAATTTAACGTTGATGACATGGAAAGGGGAGGAAAAGTAGAAGAGGGGAAAGATATTTTACAATCAACATTCTATAAAACTTAGCTCACATTTAGCTTTAATTAATAGACTAAGGTCGTTCGAATTATATTTCCTTCTATAGAAGGTTACATCATAATTTTGTCGTATTGACCAATTTTGTTCAAATAGTACAGGAAAGAAGGAGGGAAGACTTTATATTAATGCTTGTCTTGTACATCCGAATATAAATTGGTTAGAAAATTAATGTTACTGTCATGCAGTAAAGATACAAGACATTAGTTGTGATAAAATAAATAGAAATTAAATGATGTGATTCAAAACAAATTAATTGTATCTGATTTTATTTGAATTAAACACCAACACTTCACAGTATAACTTTATTTATTATAATTCACTATTGGACAAATTAATGCAACTTACAAAAAATGTTTTATATTAATTATTCAATCAGACTTGAAAATTAATGTCTAGTTAGAAGAGAGGGCGCAAGAACGTTCACTCGAATTCGAATGATTTAGTTAAGGTTTGTTATCCTGTTACATGTCAAGTAATTTTTTTTTTTTGAAGTTTTGGCTTAAAGACAATGTTGATTAAAAACAGAGGAGGTCCGAAGACAATGAAGAAGCCACCTTTCGTCTACTATTAGTTCCACCATTGTTCTCATTATTTCCTATTAGATCGAAACCTTTAAAGAATACCCGATTTATTTTCCTGAGCCTAGTTTCCTGAAGAAGTACAACATCCAGGTTTTTGAGTTGTAAGTAATTTCTCCGGTTCTATCTTTTTCTATAGGAAACTATTGATCGAACATTAATAGTTAGAATTTTAAGATTAGAAATCATTTATTTCAAATTGAATCGTAAAGTCGAATAAGGCTTTCTTTTTCTCGGCTAGATCATTCAGTGTCCTGTAATATCTAGCGAAATTCTTCACCTGTATCATGAAATCTTCCAAGTCAGTACCAAAGCATTCATTCGAAGCTTCGTCTAAAAAGGACTTAGAATTATTATTTTTGTAGGCTGTTTTGGAACTGTGTCGGTTAGACCAGTTCGGATATCCTGTGAAAAGAAAATATCTTCCGAAATATAAGGATTGATATGTATTGGTCGCATGGTTCGGACTTGCTTTGCCATTTTCCTTTTTTGTTTGTAAGCATTTCCTGTCATTTGGAGCAGCCTCGAAAACTTGCAGCATGACCAGCCTCCTTGCGTAGAACACAGGCAACTGAGCACACCCCTCTGTCATGTACCTTTAGGCATTTTACACACCTCGACTTCATGCTGTAGATCAATGCAATATGGCCAATCCGCTGGCAATTAAAGCATTTTATCAGCTCAGGGCTCCCGAGTTTCTCAATATTAACCCTCTGATTCAATAAAAATTTAGTTTTCATGTAATCAGATACGCTGGTGATAGGTTCAAGCTTTAATATAAAAAAAAATTCATATTAGGATGTCTTTTAGAGTTACTTACTGTCTTTAAGAGAACTTAACCACTTTATCCAGTCCGTTAAGTCCTAATTCGCTTAGTGCATTACAAATTTCCTCAGTAGAGTAGCCTTCACGTAGATTTTTGAGTATTAAACTCACACTTTTCTCAGCCTTAGGGGTATACGTGAAATAATTGACCTCTTGGGCTTTTAAAAACTCAAATATTTTACTTCGCGTATCTCATTCGTTGCAATAAATTACACAACGATTCTCATTGAAACCTTGCGATATAGTCAAAGTGTTTGGATTAATTTCGAGAGCTATTATTTCACATCTTGCTGCACGAATATTTAAATTATCCCCTTTTATTGCAGGGATATTCTTAGTTCTCGGACTTACATTTGACCCATTAGAAAACACTTCTTTACGGCTGCTATTGCCATTATCCTTTTCTGGTCGCTTGATTGTACTCGCCATCGTAGTTCCTCGGCCTGTTATTATTGTAATATTCGTAGCCGATAATCCTGGTTGCATCTTGCTCACCCGTGAAGTTTCAGCAAAGTTACCTTCTGTAGCACAAACCTTCATTTGCTCGTTTCGCTTGCTGGCTTTTCTTGTTCAACTGTCTTCCATTCATCTGATACCAAGTTGTTTTTATTTTGTATATAATTTGGATGTTTACATTCTGCACTGCGCTACTAAGATCACTTTCAAGGTATTCAGTATTTATACGGGTGTTTTAGTTTTTTTGTTTTCTTCCTTTTTCTTCCATCACTGCTAGTCTGATCACTATCACGCGCTTTTTCCATAAGGACACTATTATTTTCTATCAGTTTCAAACTGTCCGTTTTTATCATTTTATTCTCTTCTTCAACTTTATTATACTCTTCACTCATTCTAATGCACTCTAAAGCCTGTAAGGGATCCAGAGGCTGAGAGCTAAATAGCTAGTAAAACGCACAGTGGAATTTTTAATCCACTTTCATTTATTAGTTTCAAATACGATTTCCTGGTGCTTGCTGTTCAAGATGGGGCGACAAAATCCTATTTCCTTTGAGAAGCCGAGCTTGGAATTTCACTGCAAAACAAAAAGGAGATTGATCAAGTGAAGAAGTCGATCGAACGAACATGACACACACTATGTGTCCTTCGCCCTTCGATGAAGTGCCACAAGATTCCGCTCAATCAACTTATGAGCGGAACGCTGACACACATGGTGTGTCCTTTCAACAAATCACGCGATTCCGCTGAATCACTTATGAACGGAACCCTGACACACACGATGTGTCCTTTCAGAAAATCACGCGATTCCGCTCGTTCACTTATGAACGGAACGCTGACACACGCGGTGTGTCCTTTCAGAAAATCACGCGTGTTATGCCCTCGGCAATAACCGGAATAATAAGAGAACACGTTAATAAAAAAAATGAAATGTATTTTATTAATTGAGTAAGAAAAGTTAATTTTTACAAAGATTATAAATTAAATATGTTGAAATAGTAGCGAACTGAACTTGTCGGTGGTTTGGCTGCGAGTGTTTTACATATTCTTAAGACTATTTCCTTAACACCTCGCATAACTTAAAACTATGCTTACGGTCCACAAGAAATCGCATAGAAACATTAAACATACAAAGTATTATAGATTAGAAACATTATACCAGACGGGACAACACATTTATTGGTCCATAAACCAACCCGACATATGTATGCACATTGCATGCATTTTGGATTGCCTAATGGTCAATATGTAAAAAGGAAAGATAACCATAAACGACAGATGTTTGAAAATACGCATAAACGCAACATGCGTTTATGACTCGTTTATGAGTTCATAAGAATAATAACATCTCTTAATAGAAAAGGGATGTAAGGGCATATGCATAACAATGCGCATAATAAACAATACGCATAATAAACAATACGCATAACACCTTCCCCCTTAAAAATTTTCACGGATTCCCATATTCGTCAAAAATAAAATAAAAATTTTTTTTTATAAAAAAAGGAAGAATTATGACGGATATCTTGCCCGCAGACTACTAGGCAACGGCTCCAACCCCAACTCTTGCTGAAGGTCACCTTCGACTTCACGAATTTCCCGATTTGGTTCTCTCTCGGACACCGACTTCGATTTTAAAAATTTATACCGAAATAACTTGAAGATGATTTCGAGACATGAGCATTTAAAGCAAGGCGAGTATCGTCAAGAGTACACCTCCAATTAACGATCGTGAATCTGGCGAGATCGGTGAGAGAGCCCTTTCCAAAAAATATCTAGCGCGTCGGGTCCCCACAGTAAGATCATGAAGATCGTGCAAGTTCTTGTTTTTCAGCTTGGTTAAAGGTTTAGTGTCAAAGCCAAACTCCTCCAACCGGACACGCTCACAGCAATCCGAAAAATAGCGCATCCTGTTCCGATCTTCAATCGTCACATTAATGGTTACCGCAGAGCTACGAATCGTCGCGTCAAATGTTTCAAAAATGCAATTCGGTGCCAATGTTAAAACACCAACTCCTTTCAATGCGATCTCTTCTGAATTATTGCAAGAACATTTTCCGATCACAGTCGGATAAGCAACATATAAATACTTGTTTACATCGATAGAATGGTAACTTTCAATATTAATGTTTAAACCCTTAACGTTACAATTTTTATGTGATTGTCGCAAAAATACATTTATTTCACAATCTGTATCTAAAATAATTTCTCTAAGTACAAAAGAATTACATATAAATGTAGTATTGATTGTCTTACAATTAATTATATGTTTGTGTCAGGACTGTTTTGTCCTGACTTATTACTTCACCACGGAATTCAAAAAAAAGGCCGAGTCCGGTTGAATATAGTATATTTAATAAAAAACAGCAACCGCTCAAGTCTGGCTCTGGCTCAAGTCTGGCAGCAAAATGCTGACCACAGTCATGCGAACAACACGGCATGCCAGCGCGAAACCATAAACAAACAACCTGACACCCGCTTGCAACGTCTGAGGGTTGCAAACGAGTATCGAGGAGTATCGACACGTATGCGGTGTTAACATTATATTTTCTAGAGATGTGTTTATCTTTATCTTTTTGAACCAATAAGAACTTATTTGTGAAGTCAATTAAAGCCAATCCATTTTGGACTACCTTGGGAATAGAAATCATTTCAAAAATATCAAAAGTATTTTTCCTTATAAGGTTCGTGGATAAGAGAATGATTAGTTTTTTTCTGCTTGTAAAAGCTTTGATTTCCATAGAATTGATATTAGCGGCATAATTTTCAATACGCGGTTCAAACACTAATTCTTCCTCCTCTTGTGATTCAACAAGTAATTTTAAAATATCTTCGGGTTCAATTAAGGAGGGATGTATTTTACCCAACTGTAAAAGGACGATAGCATTGAGCAATTGCTCGATTTCCCTATGAATCAACTCAAGTTTGTGATTGATTTTTGTCATAGATTCTTCTAAATAAATTTCGATTTTATTATACTGATCTATATTGTTATTGTGCACTTTAAGCATATTTATTTCATCTATAATGTTATTGTTTTTTTTCTGTGTTAAATAAGAATACTTGGCAATATTCAAGACTTGCTTATTCAGAGATTCCATAAGCGAAAAATTTCGGTCATTCCATCCTTTATACCTTTCCCATTAACCTTTAGCTACCGACGTGGTTTTTTTGTCACACTAGTACCGACGTGGGGCTTGAGAGGCGGCATGTACAACATTGAGTTTAATAGAAAATACGTATAATATACATCAAACTTTAGGTTATATTGTAAATTTTGGATCTATAAATGAAAGAAAAAATAATTATAATAATCAACTTTATTAAATTTTGAAATTATGTGACTTTTAATCTTTGGCTCCGTTATTTAACTAAAAAATCGCACTTGACGAAATAAAAATCATTGAAAAAAATATAACTTCTTAAGAACCATGAAATATATTCTTTCTTAAACTTATCTATTAGAAAAATAAAAAAACATATCTGATATTCTTAAAATAAAAAAAATGTCCAACAACAAAATTACTCACAATCAGGGCACATTTGTTTAGCGCACTGTAAACAAACATGTTTCTTGCAAGAGTAAAATTGATATGTGGATTGTCTATTTAGTTTAGGAGGACAAGATGCACATATTTTTCTTATTTTTTCTTCGTTGGCTTCACCTTGAACTGAATCTGGCATATCAGAACCGAGTATTCTGGCTAAACTCATGCGAAGTTCACGAGGCAAGCGTAAGTTGAACACCCTTCATGTGCTCTAAAACTAGTTTTCCAGCTAATTGTTTTATAAACACACCACGATTAGTTTTTTGTTTTAGATGCACGTCATGTAAAATGTGCGCATTGACTGAACTTATGTTAAAATTCTATAAAAAAGTGTCATAGGCCAACGTCTTGATCGACGGCTGCTAGTGTATATCGAACACTTCTTGTCTATTTCGTCTACTCTGCCTTTGGTGGAATTATAGAATTTTATTATTTCGGGCTTTCCTGACTCTATATCAATACCTTCACTATGATGCATCGAGGAAGCTAATATGACAGCTTTGCCTTTCCTAGGTACATGGGAAATAAGGGTTATGTCTTTTGTAAAGCCGTACAATGTTGAACCTTCTAGACAAGTTTTAGCCGGTAAAAATTCAGGGGAAATTTCCCATTTGTTTTTTTTTACAGTGCCGACACATGTCAGTTCTCTCTGCTTCAAAGCATCAATTAATTTGATTGAGGTAAACCAATTGTCGCAGGTGATATTTTTGTTGCTGCCATGTAAAGGTTCCGTCAAACGTAGCACGGCTTGAGTGGGCACCAACAACTTCTTTTCTTCATCTGTTAGGCTTTCTCCGTCTGAAGCTTTGCCACAATATAAATAACAATTCTAAAAATATCCATTTTCAGCATCACACAAACGCATGATTTTTAGTCCATATTTCGCCGGTTTACTGGGCATGTAAATCATCAAAAATGAACGACCTCGGAATGGTACCAGCATCTCATCCACAGTGGCATATTGACTTATGTTATAGACTCTTTGGCAGTTTGATACAAATCGATCTAAAATGTAAGATATCGCAACTAATTTGTCCGTTTCCTTTCTTTGTGCCCTGTAAGCCGCATTATCGAAACGTAGACAATGTAACAAAGATAAAAACCTATTTTTGGACATAACCCACCGAAAAACTTCCCTTCCAGTGCCATCTGAAGCAAAAATAAAATCTGCGTCTTCATGATTGGATTTGAAAACAGCTGTATACATCAAAAGTCCAATGAAAGCTTGCAGTTCAATTCTATCAATACTTTGTAATTCTGGCCGATCTTGGTTTGAATATTTTGATCTATATTCTGATAATTTAGAGTTAGTTCTAGTCATAATCTCTAACAATATGTCATCATCTATATATTGTTTCCATATATTGTACGGATCCTTTCCATCACTTTCTGTCAAATTTGAAGTGGGTACTCGTAAAATAATATTTTGTTGTGGTATTCTGACTGAAGATCGTTTAGGAGTAGTTTTTGACCACTTATATTTATTTTTGCCCCTAAAATAACTGCGCCTAGATAGCGGTGCGTCTTCGTGTTCTGACAAGGATTCGGAAATATTTTCCATCCGAGGTAAGGGCTGGGTTGTAGCCTCAGCATCAGATATTATAACCCCTTCGGCAATCTAGCCAATGCCCGACAAGAGGGCTTAAGGAATCCACCTTCGAGGTGGGGTTATTTGGGTCCCGGAAGCTCCGTCGGAGACGGGCGTGGGTGCCACTCCTCTACCCCAATAAGAGACCCCCAGCCCTTAGAGGAGATGGGCTGTCCTCGTAAGCCGGACACTTACAACCTCTGGTGGATGCTTTGCCACCACCTTGCTGCAAACGTTTTAAACGTTTCTGTCGCGATGATTATGCCGCGAGCCCAATGTCGCGAGCTGTTCTCACCTAGGCCTAAATGAATTTCGTTAAAATTTTACAAATTCTAGGATTGATTTAAAATTCAATTTATTGGCTAATAGCTTAACTAACTCATAAATTTATTACTTATTAATGTATCGGACTTAATATTTAAACTATTATTATCCTACTACACTAATACTAAATACTACCCCTACTTACACTAAATACGGCGGGGGCCCCCAGACGACTCGTGTTCGGCTAGCGAGTTGACTGAGGAGAGGAGTCGACCCGTAACATTTCCCCCCCCCCCCTACTTGAAGAGAATTTCCTCGAAATTCACCTATACGAAATTCATAATAAAAAATTAAAATTTCTCGATAAATGTCGACCGCCTTCGCCCATCGGGATTTGCCTTCACGTTAAACGGTATTACAGTTCGGCCCCCTAGGCCACGTATGGCTTCAAGTCCTTCGCGTTCCATATGCCCTTGTCCTTGCCTTTGTCGTCTCGTAGCTGGTAAGTCCAACCTGACACTTGTTTTGCTATCTTGAATAGGCCCAGATATTCAGGTGCAAGCTTGGCTGCAAAGTAGTTTGCAGCATCCGAGGCTGGATAATTTTTCCTCCAGACCTGGTCTCCCACTTGGTACTGCACTGCTCGCATTCGCAGGTTATAGCGAGTACAATTTTGCTTAGCGGCCGCCGCCATCCGGCGGCACACATCGGCGCACACTTTCTCTAACTCCTGGGCCCTCGGCACTCCTTCCACGACCCTCTTCCCCTCGTGTGGTTCTTCCGGACTCTCATGAAACAAGGATATATCCCGTCCAAAGTTATAAAAATACGGCGTCACTTTCATCACTTCATGTCCGCTAAGTGGACGTCCCATTAACGATGGTTTTCCATCGTGTATGAGCGCAGCATTCTCTTAACCTCCTGGTTAATGCGTTCGGCAGGGTTCGCCTGTGGATGGTACAAAGCCGTAAACCTGATCCGGGTACCATAGGTATCTGCAAGTCGTTGAAGCTCTTTACCCCTGAATTGAGCTTCATTATCACAGACCAACCACTTAGGCACTCCAAACAACAAGAATACGCCCTCCTCCAGCAGACGCCAAATCTCCTTTGCGGCTGCTTTTCGAAGGGGGAATAAGAGGGAGAATTCGCTCACGTAATCCACTACAGTCAGGATATAACTATGTCCTCGGGCTGAACGTGGTAGCGGCCCAACCAAGTCTACGCATACCATTTCCCACGGCTGCGTAGCCTCCCCCGCTCGAGAAACCATCTGCCCCGCCTGCGCCTTCCTCCTTCCACCTTAATAGCCTGGCATACCTTGCATTTACTGACGTACCTGCGAACGTCTGCCGCCAGCTTCGGCCAGTAGTAGTGCTGTCTCAGTCTGCTCATGGTGCGGTCGATACCCATATGTCCGGCCGTGGGATCATCATGACAGCGCTGCAAAATCCTTTGCTTCCCTGACTTTGGCACCACCCGCTTCCAAGCGGAAGCATCATCCAGCATCGGATAACGCCCAGGTATGTGCTTGAACAACTGGCCGTCCTTCACGCTCCAATCTGGGTAGAGTTCCTTTTGTGCACGGAGCCTGCTCTTCATCCGTTGATACCAGCTATCCGCAATGGTCTCCTCTACATCTGCCAACGCAACAGGAACCGAACGTGATAGAGCGTCCGGCACCAAGTGCTCCTTTCCCTTCCGGTGTATGACTTCGTAGTCATATTGCTGGAGCCTTACTGCCCAGCGTACTAAACGACCGGTTGGATCCTTCAAGTTGTTGAGCCAAATCAATGAGTGGTGGTCCGTTATAATTCGAAAATGAGATCCCTTAATATACGGTCGGAGTTTCTCTACTGCCCAGAGGACTGCCAGACATTCCTTTTCAGTCGTAGAAAAGTTTCGTTCCGCCTTTGTCAGGGCACGGCTGAGATAACAAATCACCTTCTCATCCTCCGGGCCTATTTGGGTCAACACTGCTCCCAAACCTACGTCCGACGCGTCTGTCTGCACATTGAACGACAGGCTGAAATCCGGACAAGTTAATATAGGAGCCGACGCTAACCTCAGTTTGCATCGCTCGAAGGCCTCTTCACATTGCGGTGACCAAACAAATTGCCGATTTTTGCGGAAAAGGTCGGTTAAGGGTGCCACTAAAGAAGCATGGTCAGGGATGAACCGCCGGTACCATGAAACCATGCCCAAGAATTGCCGAACTTGTTTCACTGTATATGGCCGTGGAATCTTCAACAAGCAGTCCACCTTCTCCGGGTCAACGCTTAATCCATGCTCGTCCACTATGTACCCTTAATATTTTAATTTGGCCCGACAAAAAATACATTTCTCTTTTGACAATTTCAACCCGGCCTCTTTCAATCTTCGGAACACTTCTTTAAGAATTTCCAGATGTTTCTCGAAGGTTGGTGTTGTGATGATGATATCATCTAGATAAGTGAACACAAACGGTTCTAGGACAGGTCCTATAACTTGGTCGATTAGCCGTTGCCAAGTTGCCGACGCATTTGACAAGCCGAAAGGCATGCGACAAAACTGGAAAAGACCCCTACCTGGTATTGTGAAAGCCGTATACTGACGGGAGTCTGATGCCATTGGGACCTGCCAATAAGCTGACTTGATATCTAGCGTTGACAGATATCTGGCATCCCGCAATTTATCCAGCGTTGCAGAGATGTACGGAAGAGGGTAGGCGTCCTTCCCGGTCACTCGATTGACCTTCGGAAAGTCTACGCAGAAGCGATAGGAGCCGTCTTTCTTCCTGACCATTAGGATTGGCGATGACCATGCGCTAGAAGAAGGCTCAACTACCCCAGTCCTTAGCATGTCGTCCAGTTCCGAATTAATCTGCTTCTGTAAAGCAGGTGACACAGGATAGTACCTCTGTTTGATGGGTGCGGAATCCGTCTTAATGATGTGCTCTACCAAAGAGGTACACCCCAACGCCTCTCCCATCCTGGCAAATTCCTGTTCCACCACATGCTCTAATCGTTTCGCCTCTTCCTCTGACAACACAGACCGGCTCCGCAAATGGGTTGGAGCAATGGAAACTTCTTCGCATACGAACTCCCAACTCTCGTCCCTCATGTTGAGGTTGATGCCAAACAACCGTAGGAAATCCACACCTAAAATAATTCGCTGCGACAATGTCGGCACCACTAGGACTTCCATCCACCTTAAACGTTCCCTGACTCGTATCGGTAACAAGAGTTTACCCAAAACCTGACATTGCCCGTCATCCGCCAGCCTTACCGTTTGGCATTCCGTAGAAGTTAATTCCACTCCTAACTTCTGAAGCTGTTGACAACCATCCTGACCCACAATCGTATTTGATTCCCCAGAGTCACCCAATCCCTTGAAGAACCTCCCCAAAATTTCCACTGTTAAATGGGGTCGTCTGTCGTGTTTCTCTTTTCCCAAATCAAATTCCAACGTCTGATCTGCGGCCTTCTCCGCTGCGAAGGTGCCCCGCTCGCCGCCTACTGGGCACCGGCCGCGTTTCCCGATGCCTTTGTAAATGATGATGGTGTTGGCCGGTCCGGTTGACGAGGTCCCTGTGTCGCCCGCGGGGAGCAGATTGGACATGTAGGGCGGATCGTTCCTTGCCGCCCACAACCAAAACAACGCCTAGGCTGAGGACAGCTTCGGGCCATGTGCGCTATGCTTCCACATGTCCAGCATGCACTCTTCTTTTCCACCCTTGCAGAAGTCGCGGCGTACACCTGAGGACTCTCCGCATACGCTAGATCCGGTTCCAGTAGTTTAGCGGATCTTCTACTGGGAGGGGGTAAGAAAGCATCCATCGAGGTGCGAGTAGCTTCAAGTTGACGTCCCAGGGCGACTAATTCCCTGATTGACGAGATCGTCCGCAGAGCAAATTTTTCCTGGTACACCGGTAGAATGTTCTGTCTTAGTACCTCGAGCTTCTTTGCTTCAGTGCACGGAGTTGCTAGACGCCGAAATAGTCCATCCATTATTGCCACGTAAACCCCGATTGACTCGCCTTCCCCCTGCGTTCGCTGTTGGATCTCTTTCCAAAGTGTAGCGCTATAATTTGGTGGTTGGAATTCCTCTTTTAGTTCATGGCAGAGCTCCTCCCAACTGGTCACCCGCTCCCTTACTGACCGGAACCAAATAAGTGCCCTCCCCTCGAAAAGTTCTGCCGCCATCCTAAAAAGTCCGGCTTTGAGACCGCTTTAGCCACCCGCAGCTCCTCCACCCTCTCCAAGAAAGCGCTAACTGAGCCTGGGAATTCATTAGAAAACCTCACTCCCCATTTGGATACATCCGGCGGCTTCCTCCACTGCTGCCCAAGGTGAGGTGTAGAGCATTCGGGGCTTCGTACCGCTTTTTGGGCTTCGAGCGAGTCTCCAGTCTGTGCCTTACGTTTTTCCTTGATGTTTGTCTCCTCTGCGCTCACCATCACGGAATTCTCGGCCACCGCCACGGGGAGCTGAGCTGCTCGAGTTTCTGCTGTCATCGATGATTGTTCGTCTATCGTCTCTTCATCCTCCTCCTCTTCACCTTCCGCTTTCACGATCAACTCCCCCAGCAACATCATCAAATCGCCGCGCATTTTCGCCACTTTCTCCTGGTCCTCCGTTTCCGTCTGGATATTCGCCAGTCTACGCAGTCCAAATTCAATTTTGGACCTTATCTTCAGGAATTCTCCGCTTTGGTCGTCCCCTAAAAATTTCTCGATCAATGATCGCACTTCCAAAGCTTTCCCTGTCACAGCATCTAAATCCTCCTGGGCCGTGTATGGATATCCTGCAGTCGTAACCATGTTCGAGTCCAACGCCGACTCTGCCTTTAACGCCACTCGCAGTGCTTTCTGCATCTCCTCCACAGATCCCGTCGCCCGATCCCGTATGCATAGCTCATATGTTAATTCGTCCTTGGAGAGCCGATCTACTAGGATTCTGGTCGTCTTTGCCATATCGTCTTCTAGATTTCTTGGCCACTCGCTGACACACCTTTATTTTCACTTTCACTTCTACTTCTCCACTTACAGTCCGCACTAAACAATACCTCACACCCCCGCAAATTCACATTCCACGGTAAACGCACTATCCACTCGAACACTCACTCAAACCACTTTCACAAAGAAAGACTTCATGAAATATTACTACCCTAGAACCGTTGGGCGCCAATTATTACCCCTTCGGCAATCTAGCCAATGCCCGACAAGAGGGCTTAAGGAATCCACCTCCGAGGTGGGGTTATTTGGGTCCCGGAAGCTCCGTCGGAGACGGGCGTGGGCGCCACTCCTCTACCCCAATAAGAGACCCCCAGCCCTTAGAGGAGATGGGCTGTCCTCGGAAGCCGGACATTTACAACCTCTGGTGGATGCTTTGCCACCACCTTGCTGCAAACGTTTTAAACGTTTCTCTCGCGATGATTATGCCGCGAGCCCAATGTCGCGAGCTGTTCTCACCTAGGCCTAAATGAATTTCGTTAAAATTTTACAAATTCTAGGATTGATTTAAAATTCAATTTATTGGCTAATAGCTTAACTAACTCATAAATTTATTACTTATTAATGTATCGGACTTAATATTTAAACTATTATTATCCTACTACACTAATACTAAATACTACCCCTACTTACACTAAATACGGCGGGGGCCCCCAGACGACTCGTGTTCGGCTAGCGAGTTGACTGAGGAGAGGAGTCGACCCGTAACAGCATGGTCAGGGATGAACCGCCGGTATCATGAAACCATGCCCAAGAATTGCCGAACTTGTTTCACTGTATGTGGCCGTGGAATCTTCAACAAGCAGTCCACCTTCTCCGGGTCAACGCTTAATCCATGCTCGTCCACTATGTACCCTTAATATTTTAATTTGGCCCGACGAAAAACACATTTCTCTTTTGACAATTTCAACCCGGCCTCTTTCAATCTTCGGAACACTTCCTTAAGAATTTCCAGATGTTTCTCGTAGGTTGGTGTCGTGATGATGATATCATCTAGATAAGTGAACACAAACGGTTCTAGGGCAGTTCCTATAACTTGGTCGATTAGCCGTTGCCAAGCTGCCGGCGCATTTGACAAGCCGAAAGGCATGCGATAAAACTGGAAAAGACCCCTACCTGGTATTGTGAAAGCGGTATACTGACGGGAGTCTGATGCCATTGGGACCTGCCAATAAGCTGTAACCGTACGCCGTAACTGTCAGTACCTGTATCATGATCGCTGATTTCTGGTATAAAATCATCTCCGACGTCATCTGCTTCTGATCCGCTGGAGTCTTCTGCAATCAAGTTCTCAATCAAAGCCACGTTATTGTGATCCAGAAAATTTATATAACGACGTTGCCTTTTGGAATAGCGTAGTTCATCTGTAGGTAAATCACGTTTACCTCTCGACGTCCCAGGTACATTCCGTCCCAGGTACATTCCGTCCCAGGTAATGTTTATGTTCTGGACGTGCTATTGATAAGAGAGCTAATTGACAAAGACCTGTTGTAGATTGTGACAAAGTGCTTCGCATATTTACATCCCAAGTTATTCTTGACATCATGTGTCTATATTGAGGAGGTATGCCAAATGAAGAAATTGAATTGTTAGTGTTGTCTCTTTTGTTTTGGATCCAATTATCTGGGCCAATCTGCAATTCCTTACTTCTTTCATAAAATAAATTGAGTAAACAAATAATAGAACACCATCTCCAGTTATAATATGTCCCAAATAGCCAACTTCCTTCCGCAAAAATTCGCATTCGTCGAGTTGCAACTTCAAATTAGCCCTTTTAAGCTGTTCAAGGATATCGCACAATTTATTATTATGTTCCTCCAAAGAAGAACCATAAACGACAATGTCATCTAAGTAAACAAAACACTTTATCCCCTGTAAACCAGTAAGTACAGTATTCATAAGTCTTTGGAAGCATGCAGGAGCATTCTTTAATCCAAATGGCATCCTACTGTATTTGAAATGTCCATACGGAGTACTGAAGGCTGTCTTACACATATCGTCTTCCTCAAGAGGTATTTGGTGGAACCCTGAGGCAAGGTCCAAAGTAGAAAAGTATTTGGCCTTCCCCAACTGATCCAATATTTCAGTTATGTTAGGAAGTGGATAACTATCGGAAACGGTTATGTCATTTAATTTCCTAAAGTCAATAACGACGCGCCATTTCTTAACACCACTTTGATCAGTTTTCTTTGGAACGATACATTCACTATCCCTAATTACACCATCTTCTTTCAATTTACTCAATTGATTCCAAACCTCTTCTTCGTGAACTTTTGGATACCTATATCCTTTTGTATAAATAGACATCGTCCCAAGTTGGACATTTATTTTGTGCTTTATCACCCCTGTAGCAGTGAATTTTTCACCCTTCAACCAGAATAAATCACTGTATTTATAATAATAATACCTTCCAGTTCCGACCACTCAAGATCACTCATATGAGATGTTCGGATACTGTCGACAACTTGCAATTCTCTATTGCAATTAGAATATCCCAATTCAAAATTATCTAAGCTTTCCGCTTGTAAAACCATTCTGGAAACACATTTCCGTTCATCGAGTGTGTTCACTATAGGGACCAATGCTTTCCCCTATCTAACCCTTGCGACACAACTTGGAACAATCAAACCTTTTAATTTCTGTGATGAAATTACAACATCATTATCTTGAATTTCACTGTTAACAGCTACAATTCGATAAGATTCTGAACGCTTCTCGATATATTTTGCTTCACCTTCATAGCGAAGATCAAATTTCCCATGAAGTCCTCGTAAAACGCCTTCTGAGTACAAGATATCATACTTATACTCCTTGAGAAATTGACTTCCAAGAAGACTACCAAAGCTTCCCAATAAATCATTTCGTACTACATGAAATTTAACACATAGCGTTTTATCTGCTCCCAATCTATTATGTGTCATGGTGAGACTTACCATTGTCTCGCCAACTGCAAGTTCTGGTTTGGCCGAAATTTCCTTGAAATTTCAATTTATTCTTTCGATTGACATCTTTTTCATAAACTACTGAAGCCTTAATCATATTGACTTCAGCGCCAGTTTCAATCAGGACTTTACAAATCTCCCCATTTATTTTAGCCGTTATGTAAGGACTCTCAGCGACTTCAAGTAGTCTTTGATATGCAGGTTTTTGAAATTTTAAATTTTCAGTGGAGGGCTTTTCTTTATCTTTCCTAACAGGTACTCTACAATACTTCTTTATGTGTCCTAACTTCCCACAATTAAAACATTTCACTTGTAATTTATTTACTTTTGCAAGATTTCTATTCGAGTAATCGTGGTCAATCTTCGAATTGAACAGATTAAAACGCTGTTCCTCTTCGCACGCAGCTTTACTTGCTTCAGACAAATTACTAGGCTTTTGTGTGACCACGTATTGGGATAATCTTTCCCGCAATCCATTAATAAAAACTGTGGTGGACTCTTCCTCCAAATAAGCTCTTTGTCCGGCTTCGTGTTTATTTTTCACGGAGCCAATTTTACTTTGAAGCAACCTACGATGCAAAGCCTCCACCCTTTTGGTGTATTTAACAACGGATTCATCCCTACCTTGCTTACAACTTATTAATTCCCTATGCAACTGTATCGAACTGTGTGGTTCACGAAAAACTTTAAGTAGTTCACTTTTTAAATCTTCCCACTTCTTTAATTCGTAGTTCATCAAAATTGTCACCGCATTTCCACGAGTCTTTGTTTGAGTAAAGCGAAACAAAACTGGCTTCTGTATTTCCGATGCCAAAAAATTTGCATGATCGCAAACCTCAATAAAAATAAACACTTCCTCACTTTTCGATTCAAAAGTAGGAATAAATGCAAAAAGTGTTGCAAAAGATATCTCAGCCATCTCGAGAGAAAGATTTATCTCGGAAGGTTCCTTTCGCGGAAGACTAACTTTATTTGTCTCTCCAAATTCTAGGAAATCAATGCTTGAACTGGCACTTTCACAAATTACGGCCTCGTTAATTTCGGCGTTTTCCGAAAGTTTTAAATATTCCGCTCTTAAAATATATTCTCCCGCAAAACAAACTATATAGCCCTTATCCTTAGCTCTGATCCACGCGTGCGTAACCTCATAAGGCTTCCCGGAAAAATCAAGGAGTTTCCTAAATGACTCGGCTTTTCACAAGAAAATGACCCACTAACAGAATTCAAAAAAAAATTAGTCTTTGTATCACTTAAGAAATATAATTAGTTTTAGTAGTAAAATTTAATCACACAATAGTAAATGAGTCTAAGAAAATGAATTTCTTAATTAGTACTCATAATGCACTAAGGGCAAATTATGGTGAATAAATACTAATTTCTCTGCATTGAGAGGTAGCAAGCGGTTTCGCTTCTCTTCATAAACGAGACCAGCTTCAGAAAACAGTCTTTCGCTGTACACACTGCTGCAAGGTGCTGAAAGATAGATTTTCGCAAACTTTGTTAAATTTGGGTATTGTTTGGCATTCGCTGCCCACCAAGAATAAGGGTCACGATTGCGATCAATTCGCACTGACTTGAGATAAAAATCCAGCTCACAGGTTATCGCGTTTCTTTCTTCACGTTGAACCTGGTCAGTATTGTTTTCCTTTGCTACCTCATCAAAGCAATCCCAAAACGTGTCATCAGCTTTGCGAGATACAGCTGACTCCGCCTCCTCTCCTCTACTCTTTTTAGCCGGTGTTGAAGATGAACTGCTACTTGAGGACTCTTCACAAGACATTTTCAAATATTCCAATAAGATCTCCTGGCGAGTTCTTGCAGCATCAATCACCCCCAAGTAATTTGTTTTGAATCTCGGGTCTATGTAAGTTGCAATCAAGTAGTTTGAGTCTTGACTTATGGAGTTAAAACGAGTTTCTAATTCAGCTTTTAACGAGGCTCGCATATGTGACAAATCAAGAGTTCTTGGCTCAGTTTCAGCTTTATCCAAGTATTTTTTTAAAGCAGTAACGTGTGGTATAACTTCCGACACGCAGGATAGTCCAGAACTAGTTATTTTAGTAATTTCTTCGAAGGGCTTTAATAAATTGATACACTGCTCCATCAAACTCCACTGTTGAGCTGTCAAATTTATGAGTGTATCGTGATCAGCAACATACAATGATATGGCCCGCTTTTGTTCAAACAAACGTTCAATCATGTAATAAGTGTAATTCCACCTAGTGCTAATATCTTGCACTAACTGATGCTCGGGTAAATTTAGCTCTTTTTGAATTGTCAGCAGTTTTTCTTGAGCTAAACCTGAGTGATTGAAGTGCGTCACAAGTCGCCTTCCAGCAGCAATCATTGCTGTCACTTCAGTCTGGACTTTGAGTGACTGGTTTATAGCTCTTTGAAGCGTATGTATAAAACATCTAGCAGAATCGTACTTGGCCAAACGAACACCCTTCACCATATTAGCACCACTATCATGAATGAATAAATGTATTTTAGTGTGCTCAATATCCCAGCGGTTTGCGACAATGTTAAGTTCCATTGCTATATTTTCTCCTGTGTGTGAACCTGAGAATGGCTTCATTGCCAGAACCCCGTGTTCTAGTTTAAATTCAGATGATATCCAATGAGCTGTGAAGCTCAGAAAGCTAGCATTATTGTGTAAGCAAGTCCATATGTCAGATGTCACTGAAATAGCGAAGGCACTCGAAATGTTACGTTTGATTTTCTCATAAATTCTGTCATATATATCAGGAACGATTTTTTGGGTAATATAAGTCCGGCTTGGTAATTTATAGCGGGGTAAAGCTTGTTCTAAGAGTCTGGTAATTCCGGTTCTTTCCACTATCTACAATGGCTCGTTGTCGAGTGCAATCATTTCGGCAACTAAATAATGGTACTTTCTGGCTTTAGTATCATTTATATCCCAGAGCAATTTCCTTTCGTAAGATTCTCTCATAGTCAATTGCTTTTTTGATACTGAAGAAGAACTTGTCCCCGCAATGGCTACAGAAATTGTACTAGGCTCAACAGCGGCCTTATCTTTATTCACTGCACGAAATTTATCTGGATGTTTTGATTTTAAATGATTTTTCATGGCAGATGTACCTAGAAAAAAATGTGAATACTTCATTAGGTATAAATAAATAAAGGTAAAATAAGTAGGTACAGTAAAAGCTCTTTATTCGCGGGGTATATGTTCCATAAATATGCCGCGAATACAGAAACCGCGAATACGGAATGGTAATTTATATGAGATTATAGGGGATACGTTCCTAGGTGACAAAATAAAAATAAAATATATATAAAAAATGAATTTAATAAAAGTTTTTGAACATTTTAATTAATTATCTTAAGGCTTAGGCAATGGTTTGAAGAATTTTGTAATTTTTTCTTGCTTGGCTGTTTTCAAAAGCTCCTTCAATTCAGACTGATACACAGCAGTCGCATTAGCAATTTGCCGCTTAAAAATAAGACTTCGTTCCATAGACGGATCAATGTCCATAAAGAAATCGCAAAGCTCATTTGCCATTCTTAAACCTGCACTAAGATTTTTCAAATTAAATGTCACTTTTCCAGTGCTTGTTGAAGCCTCTTCTTCAATGGGCTGTGAATTTAACATTTCCTCCAAGTCGGTTTCAGTCAAATCTTCATCTTGCGATTCAAGCAATTCCTGAATGTCACTTGATTCTATCTGTTCGAACCCATCTCGTCCTATTCCATTCGCGATTTCGGCTATGTTTGCTGTCAAAATTTGAGCTTGCATAGATTCTTCGACATTTTCCGCAGTCAGAGCAGGCCACAGTTTTTTCCAGCATGACTTCAATGTGTGTGGCTTCAGTTCTTCCAACGATTCTTTTATGTTTGCGATGCATTTTGCTATGTCAAATTTCTTCCAGCATTCCATAACATTCGTATCAGGATTACATTCCATATTATCCAATATTATTCTGAAGGTTCGTCTAATGTAATAGAGCTTAAAGGCCTGGATTATTCCTTGGTCCATAGGTTGAAGCAAAGCCGTCGTGTTCGGAGGTAAAAATGTCACTTTTATATTTGGATGCATAGTTTCAAGTTCGCGAGGATGACCTGGTGCATTGTCCAAAACTAGGAGCGCTTTAAAGTCTAAATTCTGTTTTTTTAAATAAGTTTCGACTTCAGAAACAAAACAATTTCGGAACCAGTCACAAAAAATTGCGCTTGTAACCCACGCTTTCTTATTAGCATGCCAAAACACTGGCAGGTTGTCCTTGTTTTGATTTTTTAAAGCCCGAGGATTAAGCGATCTGTAAAGCATCAGTGGCTTAATGACACAATCTCCAGATGCATTAGAACATAGCAGCAGTGTAATTCTATCCTTTGCTGCCTTAAATCCAGGAGCAGACTTTTCGCTTTTAGAAATGAATGTTTTGTTTGGCATTCTCTTCCAAAACAGTGCAGTTTCGTCTGCATTAAATACTTGCTCAGGTTTGTATCCTCCATCAGCTACTAGGTTTGCAAATTCTTCTGGATATCGTCCGGCTGCAGCAGTGTCTGCAGATGCTGCTTCTCCAATGATTTTGATGTTATGCAATGATTGTCTCACCTTAAATTTATTGAACCAACCTTCCGATGCTTGAAATCCTCCATCTGTACATTCACCACTAAAACTACCATCAGGTTCTTTAAAATGAACGTAGAGACGCTTTGCCTTCTCCCGGATCATTGGGCCACTTAGGGGCACCCTTTTTTGGTTGCGGTCTTCGATCCATAATGACAACGCCACTTCCATTTTTTCTATTGCTGGATCACGAACAATTTTCGCTGACAGTGAAGTTGAAGCTACAGACGACCTTATTTTATCTTCGGTTTTTTTTATCGATCGTACAGTTGATTCGTTGACATTGAATGAGCGTGATATGGATGCAAATGACTCTCCAAGGCGTAAACGATCAAGCATTTCTATTTTCACTTTAAGCGGTAACACGGATTTTTTTCGTGTCGAAACTCGTTTCTCATTTTTTCTAGTCGACATTATAAACTAGGAAGATTGCAGTAGAGACGTGTTACTCGATCACAATTTTTGTAACGAATGCGAAAAACGAAACAATAAAACACGCAAAGCGGCATTTACTATAAACGGAACAACAACATTTGAAAATATACTTTATTCATTGAGTTATAAGGTTGTTTTCAGTCTGTTTGTTTACAATCTCACACCGATCGCGGCGAAGGCGGCTTGTGTCAAAGTCCTCGGCGATATCATGTACTTTAGGCAAACTTGTGTTACATGAGCAAAAGCCTGGCTCTGAATGTAATGATAATGTTATAAACAATATAAAACAAGACATGTGTCTTCTTGCTGGCGCGGTTCGGCATGCCTAGGTAGCATTGAATGTTTATGCAGATGGTCGGCAAATGGATCAATCATAGTGGTATGCAAATGGTGTGAATGCGTTCTAATTGCATGGTTGTTGTAAAAGATTAGATGACTGTCAAATATGCTCGCTTATGGGATAAGTAGAAATGTATATTGTTTACCTTTTCCAGTAATGTTGCTTTTATATCCTGAACTAATAAACCATCGCATGAAATAGTGCATCTGTGTAAATAAAAGTAGAATGCTTAGGCATGCAAGGATATATGAAAATGTAAGATTGATGGCAGGCTAGTCTTGACCGAACGGCAGGCGCGTCAGCAAGTTGGCTGGATCGTGTCGTGTCTATAAAACAAAATCTTTTGTACTATAACACTTGTAATAAGATCTATTTTACTTTTTTATTAGTCCATTTGACAAGGATATTGGATTGGATACCTATTGGAATAATTTTATTATTATGTATGTACTTATTAGATCCGCGAATAAAAAATTTTTTAGTCGCGAATATAGACATTGGGTCGCATTTTTTTAATCCGCGAATAGTGAAAACGCGAATAAAGGAAGCGCGAATAAGGAGCTTTTACTGTATACCATAAAAAGACTACTATAAATCTCACCAAAAGCGATACTCAAAAGCCCAAATGCCCAAAAGCATCGATTTATTTGTCATTTGTCATATACTATTCCTGAAATTATTGCTTAATATCAAAAATTTTGCTCTAACTGCATTCAATAAAACTATTAATTATTAAACTTTCATTTAGATTATATATCATCTGCGCAATGTTTACGGCATTGTATCTACATTTTAATATTACTTAATGCGATAAATAAAGAATTGCAATTAGATTATTATTAGATACATACCTGCTTTTTTCCCTTCGCCGCCACGAGAAATGTTTACATTGCATAATAAACAAACAGCTAACTTATTATTTTCACTGTTTATTTCAAAGTATTCCCATAAAGGCGATTTTCTCTTCACCGATGCCATTGCTCGTCGCTAAATCTTTTAGAATTATTATATACCTACTTCAAATAACAAGAGCACAAATAAAATGATAACCTAAAACGATCACGCACGTGTCTGCACTGCAATCAACACAATAAGACAACAAATGAAACAATTGCTAACTCCGCTCATCAACGAAAAGACCCGAATCGAACTGAGTCCACTCAATCGTTCGCGCGCCGCCTACTCAAGTGTGTGTGTGCGCTACACCATACGGCTAAGTCCCACCGGATATCCGGCGGCCGGATATTCGGCTATTCGGCCACGTGGTTGGCCGAATATTCGGTATCCGGCCAAACTGCTATCCGTTGCATCTCTAATAAAAATAATCGAAAAATAATATTTACGTGTGTTATAGTACCAAAGATTTTTGTTTTATAGACACGACACGATCCAGTCAACTTGCTGACGCGCCTGCCGTTCGTTCAAGACTAGCCTGCCATCATCTTACATTTTCATATATCCTTGCATGCCCAAGCATTCTACTTTTATTTACACAGATGCACTATCTTTCATGCAATGGTTTATTAGTTCAGGATATACAAGCAACAATACTGGGAAGGGTAAACAACATACATTTCTACTTATCGCATAAGCGAGGATATTTGAGAGTCATCTAATCTTTTACGACAACTACGCAATTAGAACGCATTCACACCATTTGCATACCGCAGTGATTGATCCATTTGCCGACCATCTGCATAAACATTCAATGCTACCTAGGCATGCCGAACCGCGCCAGCAAGAAGACACATGTCTTGTTTTATATTGTTTATAACATGATCATTACATTCAGAGCCAGGCTTTTGCTCATGTAACACTCGGCCAACCTCTTTTTCACTGTCCCCAGTGAAGGCCGCTTTCTCTCGGGCCACATTGCCTCTTGATTTTACAACGGCGTCAGGCAGTTACGAGCCATAATGCTCCTACCTTCGCACTTCTTTTCTATTCCGAGCCACATGCTCCTTGAGTTTACAACAGCGACAGACAGTTACGAGCCATAATGCTCCCGCCTTCGCACTTTTTTTCTACTCCGAGCCAAATGCTCCTTGAGTTACAACAACGACAGACAGTTACGAGCCATAATGCTCCCGCCTTCGCACTTTTTTTTCTACTCCGAGCCAAATGCTCCTTGAGTTACAACAACGACAGGCAGTTACGAGCCATAATGCTCCCGCCTTCGCACTTTTTTTCTACTCCGAGCCAAATGCTCCTTGAGTTACAACAACGACAGACAGTTACGAGCCAGAATGCTCCCGCCTTCGCACTTCTTACCATCAATACCAATCCGGAACACCTGAACTCTCCAACCACGACAGGGCAGTTGTAAGTCAGTGTTACCGCTTCAATTCTCATGATTCGCCAACTATACTAGCAACTATTATGAACCATATTGCTCCCACTTTATATACTAATCTTCAATGTTGAGTTACATGGCCTTGAACTCAACTTCGAAGTGGGAACCAGGTATCTATACTCACACGTCGCCATTTAATTTGCAACGTATATGCTCATGGAATACTTACATATGTTGGAACTACGATCCAAGACTAAGTGCTTCAGCGATTCAGCTGACATACAAATAAACTTACTTACTTTCTGTCTTTTTATTTACGTCTACTCTGGTTGTTTAGCAGTGAGCTCACATTTTGTTGGGTGTTTCACTTATATCTAATTCATTCTGATCGCTACTTGACTCCACTTCGCCTTCTGATTCCGTTTCGGAGTCCGTCCAAACAAAGTTGTCCAGTTCACACCAAGGTTTCATTCGATCGGCGGCGTGGACTGAGCGATATGGCCGCACCGAGATCTGCACTGGATCAGAATCGGTAATTTCGTACCGGTCGTTGCCAAGCACCTTCTCCACCTTATAAGGACCCTTGTAGCGAGGCTTCGTTTTCCTGGATTCACCGGTTGATGCTGAGTCGGCGCGTATCAGTACTAGGTCCCCTACGCCGTACCTTTTTGGACCTTTATGCGTTGCGTTGAATTGCTCTGCTCGTTTTCTCTGGCTCGCGGTGGCTGTTTGAACAGCGGCTGCGCGTTTATCCTTCAACCTAAGTGCGTTTGTCTCAATTCGATCCCTTTTCTCTTGCAGCTTCCTTTTTAATTCAGATAATGGAATGTTATCTTCTCCATTGTCGTTACTAGCTTCTATCATTGGCAGAACCTTGTCGTCGTGTAAAGCCAGTAGCAATTTGTTTCCCATTATATTACGTGGAGAATATGACATTAGCAGTTCACTCGGAGATTGCTTCGTTGTGGTATTGGTCATGTTGTTAAGTGCCCATTGCAAATCACGTATATTTTCATCCCAATCATAGCCATCGAAATCAGTGGTTAGACATGCGATTGCTGTCTTTACTGTCCGGAAGTATCTCTCAATCTGTCCATTTGATCGTGGAGTTTGAACAGCATTCAAGATATGTTTAATGCTATTTTCTTGACAATACCTCTTGAAGCTCAGTGATGTGAAAGCTGTGCCCCGATCGGTTATTATCCTCGTCGGGGTTCCAAAAAATTGGGTGATATTATCAAACAACCTGATTACACTTTTCGCATCAGTTGATTTTGCAGGTTGTAAAACGATGAATTTCGAAAATGCGTCAATTAACCCAATAAGATGTGTATTTTTCCTTTTGCTTTTAGGGAAGGGTCCTAAATGGTCGACATGTATGGTGTAGAATGGTATCGGTTGTGGTTCCGGCACATGAATCCGGTAGTTGCTTTCATCTGGACCTCGTTTATTATAAGCGCATTCCACGCAAGACTGTAAGTATTTGGTGACAGATCGTTTTAACTTGCCAAACCAAAAGTGTTTTTGGATATTATCCATGGTTTTGTTAATGCCGCAATGGCCCATGTCGTCATGGGACATTTTGATAATGCGCCAGCGCAATCCATTTGGAATTACCAATCGTTCGCCATGTTCTGTCTTCCGGAAGAGTTTGTTCCCAGACATAACATAATTGCTTGAAAACATTTTATAGTTTTTATTCCGCTTGTCGTTGCATTCTAGATGCTTTTTTATATTGAGCAGTTGTCTATCCTGGAATTGTAAGGTGGCAATCCAATTGGAGTGATCTAGTGTGATTGCCATCACCTGCTCTGCGACGGTGCTAGGTTCCTGCGCCTCTTCGTATGGGTTTCTGCTTAGGGCATCCGCATGTGCCATTCTATGACCCGGTCGATATTCAATTTCGAAATCGAATTCAGCTATTTTCAGCCACCACCTTGCTATTCGCGGGATCAGGTTCTTTTTGCTCTGGGTTAATCGCAGGGAGTTGCAATCTGTTACCACAAGAAACTTTTGGTGGATTAAATAATGCTTGAAACGTTCTAGAGTTTCCACAACAGCTAGGGTTTCCAGCTGATAGCTATGATATTTACTCTCCTGATCAGTGGTACTGCGACTGAAATAAGATATAGGTCTTATCGTTTTATCGTCTTCTACCTGCATCAGTATGCCAGCGATACCGTGAGAACTTGCATCTGTATGTATTTGATGTTCTTTATTTGGATCATACATAGCTAATGTTGGTCTTTCCGATAATTTCTGTTTCAGGAAGGTAAATGCATCCTGCTGGTCATTTCCCCAATGAAACTCTGCATCTTTCTTTAATAACTGATTTAATGGGCGGGCCATTTTCGAGAAATCTTTGATAAACCTTCGGAAATAGCCACATAGACCAAGGAATTGACGTACCTCTTTGGTTGTAGTGGGCTGTTTGTATTCACGAATTGCATCTGTTTTATTTATTCCAGGTTGTATACCTTCTGAACTGATTTGATGACCCAGAAAATGTAACTCAGTATCAAGGAAAGAGCATTTATCTAATTTAAGAGTAACACCCGCTTTTCTTAGCTCATCTAGTAGAATTTTTAGGACGCTGAAGTTTTCCTGAACTGTCTCTGTTGGGATCAAAATATCATCCATGTAAACGATAACTTTCCCGAATGGTATCGTTTGGATAATCTTCTTCATAAGCCTTAAGAAAACTGCCGGTGAATTAGTCAGACCAAAAGGAACCCGATTATATTCGTAATGGCCTTCCGGTGTTACAAAGGCTGTATATTTCCGACATTCTTCCGCAACCACTATTTGATGATAGCCACTCATCAGATCGAGACGCGTAAAAATTTTCTTGTGAGCGAGAAGATTAAGCGTTTCTTCGGTGTTAGGGAGAGGAAATGTTTCGCGCACCGTCACTTCATTTAATTTCCGATAATCGACGCACATTCTATAATCACCGTCTTTTTTCGGCACGAGCAACACAGGACTCGCGTATTCGGATTCAGATTCGGCAATAATGTTTAATCGTAATAATTCCTCTATTTTCGAACGCAAAATAACATTTAACCCGTAGGCTATCTTGTATGGTTTATATCGTACCGGTTCCGGAGTTTTAACTACAATTTTCATTTTAACAAGGTCGGTCTTTCCCAATTCTGTCATATCAGTTGCGAAACAGCATCGGTATTCGTTCAATAACTTTAATAATTCTAGCTTTTCATTTTCGCTCGAGTCTTTTCTCACTTTGATGTCTTTGCTGGTTAAAGGGGTTAATTGCTTATGGGCTTCCCTGACTCTATTCGATACGCTCGGCACCTCAGAAAATTCAACGTTTTCCCATGTCTTTACGAATTTAGTGTTCGGTCTATCTAAGAAATTTCGACCAAGTATTACAGGGACTTCTTGAGCACTATTATCTACAACAAAAAGGTCAATTTCGGTAGCAACATTTTGATAACTGGTGAGCTTTCGAACCTTCCCTATTGCCTTTGTCTTTTTTCCCCCGAACCCGTTCAACAGAGTATTGCATGGGGATATTTCCCAATTATGTTTCTGTGTTATCCTTTGCTGCACGGTCGAACATTCACTACCTAAATCTAAAAAGCACTTAAGGAGTAAACCATCCACGGAAATGAAAGGGTAATATTCATTGTCTGTTATTGTGTCTATCCTATTGATTAATTGTCACTTCCGCGCGGTGCAATCTTTCGCGAAATGTCCCGATTCACCACATTTGAAACACTTGATTATTCTTTCGGGGCAAGCTTTAAATCGGTGGCCTAATTTATTACACTTGAAACATTTATTTCCGCTATTGTCTTTGGGGTTAAATGGCTTCCTCTGGTATGACGATTCATTTCCTACTTCTTTGTCTTTTGCTCTTGACAACTTAGAAAAGTGGTGATCTCCATACCGATGATATTTTCGAATATTGTCATCACGACTATCACTACGCTCGTGTTTCCTTTTATGGGTGCTTCCCGAACCATTGGCCATCACGTTGCGTTGATGTTGTTGTTCCCGCGCTGCACTCGCACTTTTCATAAATGATAAAAGTTCCTGCAGATTCTCACATTTGGCTGCTGTTAGCATATCAACCATCCATGTATCGCACATTCCCGAGATTATATAGGACATAGTCTCTTTTTCAGGTAGTTGAATGGAACTAGCCAGTGCCACTATGTGATAAAAATATTCTTCTACACATTCGTGAGCCCCCTTTTTCCGCAGCATAATTTTCATAAGTACGCCCGACTTATTTTCTATGCTAGGAAAACTTTTCAGAAGTTCCGACCGGAATTCAGTCCAAGACCCAATGTCAGTACGAGTTTGGTGCCAATATTTGGCCGCACCCGTCAGTCGTAAGGTTGAGTAGAGAAGTTTAGTTCGCTCAGTCCATGCGAATGTTTAGGCTAGACGCTCCACGTTCGCAATCCATTGTTTTGCTCAAAGGGACGTGATTGCTGGGTCGAAATTCGGTATTAATGTCATAAATTCGGCGGAATTGACTCTTAATTGAGGCAATTCAATACTTGAACCACTGGTGAATGGAGTCGAACTTTGATTGTCCCCTTCTGTTGGATCAGGAAACTCTTTCGACGAACTTTTCAGGGCTAACTCTCGTTTTAAGAGCTCGTTCTCCCATTTTAGAAGACGAAGCTCGCGATCATGAGCACTTTCAACCAGACTAACTTGCTCACAGGTTGCTTCCTGTGATACGATTTGTGTATCTCCACTACTCGCGTTCTCACGATTACTCATTTTAAATTTTTTTAAAAAAAAATGGACAGTATACTGGATAAATACTTCCTTACCTGGTCACAAATATTTCGAAATATTTGTTTACCTCTACGCCAAAACGTAGTACTATCTCGGCTCAGAGTCAATGTCCTTTTGTCCTTTGTCCACTTGTTTTTTTTTTGTTGGCTAATCTTCACTTTTCTCAATTCAATTTGACCCTTTAGTCACCAAATTTAACCACAATTTCACTGTTTTTTTTTGTAATATTCACTTTTTTTCACTTCTTCACTCGCGCGAATTATCGCTATTATATATCGAAAATGATATTTAAAATACAAAACACTGGTTGAGCAGTTTCAACCCCACACCTGAATTGTTATAGTACCAAAGATTTTTGTTTTATAGACACGACACGATCCAGTCAACTTGCTGACGCGCCTGCCGTTCGTTCAAGACTAGCCTGCCATCATCTTACATTTTCATATATCCTTGCATGCCCAAGCATTCTACTTTTATTTACACAGATGCACTATCTTTCATGCAATGGTTTATTAGTTCAGGATATACAAGCAACAATACTGGGAAGGGTAAACAACATACATTTCTACTTATCGCATAAGCGAGGATATTTGAGAGTCATCTAATCTTTTACGACAACTACGCAATTAGAACGCATTCACACCATTTGCATACCGCAGTGATTGATCCATTTGCCGACCATCTGCATAAACATTCAATGCTACCTAGGCATGCCGAACCGCGCCAGCAAGAAGACACATGTCTTGTTTTATATTGTTTATAACATGATCATTACATTCAGAGCCAGGCTTTTGCTCATGTAACACGTGTAAATCCAAACGTAGCAGAACAGGATCATGATGATCTCTCTGATGTTTGTTGAAAATGTTGTGGTGCACCTGAAGTTGAAATTTTCCTTCGCTTCGTTGCTTCGTCGTAATTTCCTTCGAAATCTTCCTTCTCCGTTGTAGAGTATGTTGAAATGTACGTAGAGTCCTTTGACTCGTAGCCCCAATTCGCACTTTTCTTCTATTCACAAATCCTCCTTGTAATTCGTCTTACTTTGGTCCTCGTTTCAATTTGGGTTGGGCCTTGATTGTGATTCCCTGACTCCGTTCCAGAGAACTTGCCAGTTAAGGGGGGAACCTGGTTTAGAATGCTGAAAATTGCATGATATTCGGCACAGTGTTTAAGGTTGCCTAACGTATGAAATGTTTCAAGTACTTTTGAAATAGGTCATAGATACACAAATCTTGCAAAAAAAAATTCACCTTCACTTTATTTGATACTGTTAAGCAATAACAATTCGTATTTGTTTGTGGCACTTCTCGCTCGAAGAGTCTATTTTGTGAAAACGATAGCGATCGTAGTTTTCATCTGAAACATAAAAACGAATACTTTTTTTGTAGCTTAGGAGTTGTTCTTCTATGTGAACCTAAGATATTCGAAGAAATATATAAAATTATTTATTTTATGACTGTTTATAAAAAATTTTGCGTTTTTCTGAAGAAATTTTAAGATAATTTATTGAAAATTTAATAAAAAAATTTTTTTATTGTGATTTTTTAGGTTCACATAGAAACCTACACTATTAGCTGTAAAAAAAGGTATCACTTATGAAAATGCGACAATTACAACTTTTTTAATCGTGTGCACAAAACAGAAAAACACTGTTTTGAGAAAATCGCGTTCAAAGTTTTTCATAAAAATTAATTGTATTTTTTTCAAACTCACCAACACCAAATGCTAGTCTGCTGTTCCTGCTCCATACATTAGTCCTTCAGCTTCTTCGTAAAACTCATTTTGAGCCAAAAGTTCTTCTTTTCGAGCCATTCGAGCCTCTTTACTGCTTTCAAAACTGCGCCGACCTGATAGAAAACTGATACTCGCTGCTCGTCGTAGTTCTTCGCGAAGTTCAGAGCGTGTGACCCAATATTTATGTTCAGGTCACTCATCATCTTCAATGTACTCGAAAATCCTTCATTGAATACGCATGCAGCAATGAATGAAGCAATCTCGATGATTTTTGAACCAGCATTTAAGTGCTTCGGAGCGAGGCGCCATATGGTGGAATTGAAACTTTCGTTTGAGTTTTGTGTATGACCACCTAAACATCTTGTTAGAAGATCTTCATTCGATAAAGCTTCGTATATCGGACGTATGTTTTTAATGACATCGGGATGAGGTGGATCAGGATGCTTGAATTCCGTGAGGTTTCCAGCTGCTTCTGCTTTTCGCCATTTATACCAGCTATCGACTCCGGGTGGGCAATTGTTGTGCTTTGGTTTTTTGTCAGTTTAAATCAAATGATCTAGAGTCGCGATTATGTTTTTTTTCATTTCTTCAACAGAGTTTGAATTTCTACGAATGGCTAATCCATAATATGTCGTCAATTTTTTAATCAAAGTTGCAGTTAACTTGCCCCTCCCGCCAATTTTCGCAGATTTTTGCACATTCCGTAATCGCGTGCCCATTCTTTTCTCAACATGACCCACACACTCGCTTTTTTTTACAGGATATTTGCTTCCATAAGGGTTGAGATCTGCCACAGCCTTGTACGTTTTTGAATCTCCATCGCCGATATAATTCAAATACTTCACTCCGTATTTCTTGACGGACGCCGCGAACATTTCTTTGATAGCATCAACCTCCATTTTTCCAGCTGAACCCGAGTGATTTGCACAACATTCACTTTCATATTTTTCATACCATTTTTCATATTCATCACTACCTTCTTTGCTTTTCCAATAAACACAAGCTTGACAGTATGAACTTTTTACAGTGAGATCGATGACCTTGCCAGTATAATATCCAATAAGTGTTGCAACTCCGTACAAAGACGTAAAGCCGCGTTTTTTCCACGATCCATCGGCAGATATTTTAAACTGATCTTCTTTTCTTCCATTGTTAACATTGCAAACTTTTTCTTCTCTCACAGCTTTTAAGCACACAGTTTCAAAAACTGATTTCACTGTAGAGTGTATGTGTCGTATTATCAGATCGTAGGTATTTCGGCTAACACCAAGTCCCAAATCCATAAGTCCAGCGAAAATGTTTATGCCTTCACGACCTATACCTAAGAGTCTCATCACAAAAACGATCCTTCTGTTAATCTCGAAGCCTGTATTAATCAATGGACCTGAATTTATTTCCCTCCGACCACAGGAGCACAGAACAAGAATCTTGAAGCCAAAATCACGATCCCCGGTTTCTTGAAACTGAATGTCTTTTTTGCAAGTCTTACAAATCAGGATTTCCGCGAGAGTTCCGAAAACACAAAAAAATTCCACTATCTTATACAAATGTGATGAGGTAGTCACTACACTATCCAAATTTGCACTACTGAGTTTCCGCGCTGACGCGTTGTCGTTGGAACTGCTGCACTGTTCACTGGAATTTTTTTGGGAAAACTGATTTCCTTGAAACTTTCTATTCGGCGGTCTTGCTGAACGACCACGTTCACCATGTTTTTTTCTTGGATACGAATTCATTTCGTATTTAAATACCGTCTCTACTGAACAGAATTAGAACACCGAATAGCAGTTTTAAAAATATGACGATGCGCGCTTTGCTTTGGAAAGATAAATACTGAGAAGGAAATTCAGTGAAGTGCACACGAATGAAAACACGAAAATCAAGTTTTTGGGACTGATGATGTAAAATCCGATAATCTTTTATTATCTGGAGACCGAGCGACTCTAGACGCATCGCGCGCCCGCTTATCAGTCTCCTGAGCGCATTGTCTCTCAGAGGCCATTTCTGCGGAACGATTAGGAATTTGACTCTGAAATTTTGTGGAAATATTTCTGAATATATTTCTAATCGAATGAGACAAGTTTCAAAAAATCGATTTTTTTGACCCTCTAAACCAGGTTCCCCCCTTAAATGGCTAGAAGTTTGTATAGCTGCCACCAATAAATGTTATGCCCTCGGCGATAATGGGAATAATAAGAGAACACGTTAATAAAAAAAAATGAAATGTATTTTATTAATTGAGTAAGAAAAGTTAATTTTTACAAAGATTATAAATTAAATATGTTGAAATAGTAGCGAACCGAACTTGTCGGTGATTTGGCTGCGAGTGTTTTACATATCCTTAAGACTATTTCCTTAACATCTCGCATAGCTTAAAACTATGCTTACGGTGTACAAGAAATCGCATAGAAACATTGACGGGAAACAGACGGGACAATAGATACATTTATTGGTCCGTAAACCAACCCGACATATGCACATTGCATGCATTTCGAATTGCCTAATGGTCAATATGTAAAAAGGAAAGATAACCATAAACGACAGATGTTTGAAAATACGCATAAACGCAACATGCGTTTATGACTCGTTTATGAGTTCATAAGAATAATAACATCTCTTAATAGAAAAGGGATGTAAGGGAATATGCATATGCATAACAATGCGCATAATAAACAATACGCATAACACGCGATTCTGCTCAATAACTTATGAACGGAACGCTGACACACACGGTGTGTCCTTTCAAAAAAGGTTATGCGAATCCGTACACCCAACTGACCGTGTCAGAAGACTTCGAACAGTTGTGGCGAATCGCAGCCGACGCTAACTAAACCGACCGTGTCGGAAGACCGCGAAAGGAGTCCGGCAGCCTTTTTTCGTAAAGAACACAAAAGCAAGTTACAGCGTTCAATGCGTTTTGTCCTTGCAGCTTTAGAAAGCATCTGTCTTATTTTAATTGTATAAGACTTGTAGCGAAGGTCCTCTTCCACGATTCGACGCATAGTTTTCTCACTTACACCGACAACTGACGACAATTTTCGGATTGACTTGTTACAGTTCGCCGAACTGTGCCCGAATCGTTGACATCTGAAGCACTGTATGATGTCTTTTTTTTTGCAATTTCTCAAACCGGACCACTTGATGGTTGAGGATCGTCAACTTGAGTATTTCGGCTGCAACGCTTTCGTGCGATATTTACACGAGATAGATGGGGAGGACTCGCTTCTCGAATATCGAGCGACGCGTAGTGAAAGGTTTCACTGAAACAAATTTCACTGTCTCAGCCTTGGCTTCAAGTTCTTTTTGAAGCTCTTGCGGGTCGTAGCTCTGACAGAGTCCCTTCAGAAGGAAATTCTGAGTTTTCTCCTCTCTAGGAGTATATGAATAGAAAGGAGCCTCTGCTTTCTTGAGGACTTCCTTCACGTTTCTAAAATCTTCTATCCTATCTACTTTGATCTGCGTTTTTGTATTGTTAATTTTGTTAATCTGAAAATTTTCGGTTTTAGCGCATTCTGTAATGAGCTTCACTAGGTCATTAGAGTCCTGGTGGAACGCATTAATGGCCGGCAACTTATTTTTCTTAACTTGTTTCTCACTTACAAATGATTTCGGAATATCATTCATTATTTGGGCAGAAAACATGAATTCATCTGAACTATTTCTTTCATCATAAGATATTTTCGGAGAACCCTTGATCCTTCCACTCCTCCGACAATTGGCTTTAATATTTTTATTTTCTAATCTTGGAATTTTACAACTGGGGTTATCATAATACTTTCTGAAAGAAACATTATTTTTATAAGTCTTGTTACTATTTTCTGTAATCAACATTTTGGTGCTAGTGTCACGATTTTGTCCTTTAACTTTAATTTCATGATTTAACAAACGACTTTTCACAAAATCTAAATTTAATTGATCTTCAGCCGAAATTTCAATTGCAGTTATCACTCCTTCGTATGATCATGGGAGTGCATTTAATAAATGAAGCACTTTATCAGCTTCGTTCAACTTTGATCCACATACTAGGAGATCGTTAACGTGAATGTCAAAAATTGAAGAATGTTCCATAAGAAACATTTCACTTCCTAATTTTAATTCTGAAAGTCTTTTTCTCATGGCGTGAGAAGACTTTTTCTATCATAAATAGAATCTAATTTACTTAATACATTTTTAGCATAAGTAACATCAGTAAAATGAAGCAGCGAATCGGCTAAATGTGAACCAATAATGCTGTGCGCTATATTATTCTTCTTAAACCACTTACGGTCTGGATTAACTAAAATTTCTCCATCTATAACTTTAAGCAAATTAAATTCTTTTAATAATAATCGCACTCTCTTTTTCCATACACTATAGTTAAGTCCATTGAAAGGAATGATTCTTCTTTGTGGCTTTGATGTTTCTATTTTTAGAAAAATAGTATAAATGCACACACACAAAATTAATAAACTATACTATAAATACTTATCCAAGAAAATAAGAGGTAGATATACTTATCCAAGTTTTTTTTTTGCCGCAACAATATCTCTGCTTAAACAGTATGTAATTGAGAATCATTCACCAATGTACCTTTTAAAGTTTTAATTCTTTCACAAATTAAACTTTTTAACACTTCACTATTTAATCACTTCGCGCTACCTGGGCCCATAACCTGTTGGAGATTAAGGATAGGTAATTTACGATTTTAAATTTATAACACAGTTGATTTGATAAAATTAATATCTTTATTTTAATAGAATTGCATTAGGAGGAATATCACTTTACTTCACAGAGAGTCATAACTCAACTAACAACTTATCCCTATCTTAACACGTAATTTATAACCATAGAGTCCTAGACCCTTTTCCTTCTTGTTCAAATAAATGGACACATGGCTTAAAAAAATGCGTAGATGATAAACACATGCCATACTTTTGTACAGACCTTAATAAACAAATACAAGAAAGGATTCCTTGTTTGGTCCAAGTGTATTGGTCATAAAATTAGGATCAGGAATCTTTGCTTGTAAACACTAGAAAGACAACAGACATTTGAAATTAGAAATGAACAGCTGTTCAAATATAATAAACAGAAAATATTGTAGATTGATTTTGAAGAATTCAACAGTACGTTTGTAAGATAAAAAAGAAAGGTGGCCGGGAATGTTTTGTACGAATATTTTTCGTATGAATTGTGATATAATGTTTCCAGAAAGTTTAATTTGCCTAACTGTGAGAGATTTTCGTCATTCATTCTTTCTAGCTTTACAAAATTTCTTAACTATTGTTTTTAAGAGGAATTCATTGGTAAGAATCTATATAGTAATTTTCGCTCAAAAACTTTAAGTCTAATTATCTGGTTGGACGAGATGTTGCACCAAGGTTCAAATCTATAGACTATCAGGGATTTAATTAACTGCTTGTAAAGAGTGAGTTTCATACCTGAGCTTAAATCCTTGATTTTAAGAATATTGTTTATCTTTGAAAGGGCAAAGTTTTCTTTTTTTTAGCAAGCAAGTCTATAAAAAGCTGGGTTTGTGGCCACTGTAGCTGTTTTAGGAATAGGAACGACAGTAGTCTCTTTCCACACAGTGGGGAAATATGAGAAGTTGATTAAAACCGTCGGCGATTTTTCTGACTTAAAGCGACTTGCGTGTTCGTTGCTCAATGTTGGCTTGCTGTGCGATGGCTGCTCCAATGTCGCTGATTTGTAGGTTATGTTATCCTTGCCGGTTCCGACGTTTTAGACTGCTTTCTCGAGTTGCCTGACAATTTCCTTTCCTTACTTTTGAAGAAACCCTTGTACAGCTGTTCTGGGCCCATAACCTGTTGTTAAATTTTAGTGGGTTTGGGTTTTTGGGTTGAGAAAAGTCGAGTCCAAGCTTGACAAAATGTTCAATTTATTGAACTGAATTTCAAAAGGTACCTTTTGAATTGTTTTACAATACTAGTTTTGATGAACAAAACTCTTGCGTTTTACACTTACAATTTCGTTGATTACAAATTTGGAGCACGTTTTCTTGTCGCCATTCAATTTCGTTTTTTCACTATCACATGAAGTTATCAAAAAATGCTTATCGCCTGCCAACTTAACTTAGAGAAAATACAAAAGAAAGCATGTTACAAACTTTGACTCTATATAAAACAAAAGATTAGTGTAAGGTGAGGATAGGGTCAAGGTTGGGTTGGGTTAGATCGAGTCAGCTGTCAATTGATCTAATCTTAACACTGTAACATACGCCTCTGGTAATTTTTTGATAGCTTTGTTGCAAATTCCATTTCTTGTTAGTTGATAGTTGGTAGAGACAAACCCAGAATATTCAGCTGGTGGTCCTGTTGCTTCTCCTTATGCGTTGAACGTACTTGACAAATGGAAAACAGATGAGGAAGGTCTTGAGATTATGCCCATGAAGTCAACATTAATGGTATTATTTCCGTAAGAAAATTTTGGCTGCTTCGCATTGATTGTGGACATTCAAAAAATAATTCGCATATATGTTTGGCATTGTCTTGTTCTGAATACGCGTTTTCAAGGAGGGGTAAAGATTTTCTGGTCCACTGCCCGGAAAGATTTTTAATTTGCTTGAAAAAGTCAGGACCATACTTAATATTCTTTATAGTTGTTTGGAATTTGGCCCTGCGGAGACTCCGCACTCGCTAGTCAATCTCTTCCTTTACACAATCAAGCAACTGTTTCATACTGATGTTCCTGCGTCCACTTCTGTGAAAATTTTTCCTAAAATATTTTTGGAATTTGATTAATTTAAGAGTATCTTCATCCATAATGAGCATATTATTTTTCACGGCTTTGTATTTTCGAATGCAGTTTTGTATAGCATACTTTATAGTGGAATTTATTCTCAAGATAGTATCATATATTTCTTGCCTACTTATATTATGATTGTTTGGAGGCAATATTGCATTGGTTTTTTTTTGTTGGTTTTCTTTCTGAAACTTTTCCAATCCGCCTTAATATAATTGAAGAAGTTAAGATTAAGTTAAGGATCCGGAAGTTGTGAGATGAAGGGCTAGGAAAATGCACGGCGGAATTTTGAAAACACTTATATTTGCTTATTATTTGTGGAAACACTGTTGGTGGTCGCTGTCCAAAGTGTGGCGATACAGTCCTGGTCGCTTTAGGAAGCCGGGCTTGAAGACTCAGTTGGCCGATGACACATACGGTGTGTCCCTAGACCTTCGATGAAGGACCACGCAATTCCACACACTGAACTGACCGTGTCGGAAGATTTGGAAAAGAATTGTGCCGAAGCGCATCCGACACTAACGAAACCGACCGTGTCGGAAGATTTGGAAAAGAATTGTGGCGCAGAAGAATTGTGGAATTTTAGTTAAAGCAGGAGGTGGAAAATATCACTCGTTGGTGAACACATGTTTTAACACAATATCACTTTCGTCTGTCGACTTAAAAAAAACTGTCTTTCTCAGGTTAAGTGTGTCCCTCACCGTCTCTTTCAGCAAAAATGTCTCTATCATTTTTCCTTTGAAGTTCACTGCCACTATCACTATCTCTTCCGGTTAAAAGTGTCACTATCACTAACTTTTTTAGATTATAAGTCTCTATCACTATCTCTTACAAGGAAATTGTGTCTATCACTATTTTTTTCACTGCTTTAACAGATCAAAAAATATCTGAAAGCTATATCGCTCCGCCAACGGTCACAATCTTCCACGTCATTTTACTCAGGTCTACACCCAAGTTCATTTAACTCTACTGACTGTGCACACCAAGTACTTCATTTTCCTCTGCGGAACACCAAGTATTTTACTCTTCTGGACGTCTTCACTGGTCCGCGTCTACTGTCCATCTGTGTCTACCCTCCCCTTGGTCTTAGGCACTTCATGGATTTTTAAACAAAAACCAAATGAGCAAAAGAAGCGATTTCGGCTAAGAATGTTAATAACAAAAAAACGATGGTAACTTCAACACCTGGTAAAAGGGACTTCAGATTGAACAAAGGATACGAGAAAAGACAAGCGCTTCAGTAACAATTCTTGGAGAAGTTGAAGCACGTGTTATCAAAAAAGCTGCTATTTGACATAAATTAAATGTGGGCAGGTCAGAAGTATAGATATTGAAAAGCGTTGGATTTAAACAGTAGCCTTGAGGGACACCCGCTGTATATCATCCATTTCAGCGAGGATGTAGCCTCTCGAACGTTTACCTTGAAAGTTCTGTCTTTAAGGAAGGATGCTATCAGATAAAGCAAGTAGGTGGGTGTATTATCTACTTGAAGTTTATGTACCTTATGCCATACGGTGTCAAACGCCTTTTCAATGTCAATTGTAACCATGCTAACCGATTCCTTATTTTTCAAGACTGATTTTATGTCCCTTGAGACCCGGTAGAGCTGATGCTCCGTGGAATATCCGTGTCTAAACCCAAATTGAAAGTTTGATAGTATATTGCTACTCTCTACGAAAACAGTCAGTCTTTTAAAAATGAGCTTTTCGAAAAGTTTTCCAAAGACTGGCAGAAGACTTATCTGTCTATAGTTTTGCGGCTCATGATGATCTTTCCCGGGCTTGAGTAATGCGACATTAATGGCTTGTTTACAAAGGAATGGGAAATGCGAGAGATTGAGCCATGCATTGAATAGATGTCAAGTGAAAACAATACCTTCCTTTGGAAGCTTCTTCAAAGCTATGTTAGGCAAGCCGGCCACTCCTGGAGCTTTGCAGCTCTTTAGTTTTTTGAGATGATTGATTATTTCCCTGGTTTTAATGAAGGCAACTGGAGGTACATCAACGGTAGAAAGTAAGTTTTTAAGTGTTTCCCTTGCCAATAGATCTGCAATGTTGCCGCGGTTTAGATGATTAGTGATATGGTAGGTGTGGAAGTTATCGGCGAGGATCTCAGCCTTTCTTTCGCACGAGTATACGTGCCTACCGCTTTCACCATTCAGCGAGTAGGGGATAGCGTGGTTTTTTCTTTTGAAAAATATATTAAGGCTACAAAGGCTTTGTATGTTGAGCTTATTTTAGGCACGCTACTGTCAATAGCTACCCAGATAGTATCCTTGAAATCATTAATTTTTCGTTCAAGGGATTGAATTGAATTTAACTCTTCATGAATGTTTTAATTCAATGACACGCTATTATTTATATACGCTTTGAATATAGATCAGTCGAATTATTTGAAACAATAAAACTTTTTACTGCAGTTCCTACAAATTTCCATTGAAATCAGGTAGAATAAAACAGGTAAGCGAGGCGATGATTGTGCTTGTACAAAGTGAAGATCTGAAGGTCCAACATTTTGATCCCCTAAAACTATATCCAGAGCTGAGCTAGTACCTTGAGCTGAGAAATATGTTAAATTTCATGCAGGGACCTGCCAATTTTATTAGATTGGATACAATTCCAAAGCCTGTGACGTGCATTAAAATCTCTACATAGCAGGAAATTGTGGTTGTGTCGGGCAAAGTCTTTTAAGATCTTTTTAAATCAATTAATTTTCTCTTGGGACATTTTTGAACCTGGAAAGTAGACTAAATAAACCTTAACATTAAGCTCGTCTAACATTAGCCTAATGTTTTCTATAAATAAATAGCTGAAAGGCGGTAAGGGAGTGTACTTGATTCCTTTTTTTGATTGATTTTGCTACGCCACCACCGACTTTATCATGGTGATCATTTCGATAAATCCAGATATTCGGATGAGATTATTAATCGTGCGGCCTTAACCAGGTCTCAGTAATAAAGATTAAGTGTAAATTTAACCTACAAGCTAAGTCAAATAGCTCGGTATGTTTATTTCTAATGCTTTGTGCATTCCATGTGAATATTTTAAAGGGTGCCAAATACATCGATTAGCCTTTGCTTCAATGCATCATACCTTCCGTTATTTGGCGAGGACTCGACGATATCGGCTACTTGCGAGATTGTTGGCATGTCCAATTCGAACACAACCCTATCAAAACGTGTAGCGTCGGATATTATTCTGTTGCTGCGGAAGTGCGCTTCGACACGAGTAAACCAAAGCGCTGACTTATCATGCCAGAAAGGTGGCAAATTACACATAACGGCGCTTGCCTCAGCCTCCGGCGCAATAACGACGGTGCCTGCAACGGCGTTATTAGCGGTAAAATTTTTTTCGGTGATGTTATTTTTGGTGAGTGGAAGGGTTGGTTGGCAGAACAAATTGAGTCCAAGTGAGGTCACAAATGAATTTATTGACTCACTTATCAAAAGATACAGTTTTTATCAATAACAATGTTTTGGCAAACAAAACTTTCACTAAACAATCGCCGGATCGTAGTGCAAACAATTACAAATTTCAGATTAACAATTCGGAGCACGTTTTCCTAATCGCCATACAATTTAATCTGCTTTCGTTAAGTGTCGCGTGAATAATAATAATTCGATCAGTCTTATCGACTGTCAACCTGATTAAAAGATAACATAGCCAACCTTGATTTTATATAATACAAAAGTATGCGTATGTGAAAGTTAGGATAGGTCAGGGTAAGGTTGGGTGAGCTGTCAGTTGATCAATTCACAACATTCGGCATTGTAAATTTTCTTACGTCGATGGTCACCAATGTTGTGTGTTGCGGTTATCACAAAATGTACGAAATTAGAACACACTATATTAGACTGACTCACATAACTTTATTGATATAGTTTTTGTTACTGCCTCGTCGTACTGTCTCAACGTTATCGACTGAAATGAAGTTAGTGCGGGTGCAGATCCTTCTGCAGGGCTGGAAAGCTTAATTCCGCAAGTTACTTACCGTTCGCTGAGTTTTGGTTGTAGATTTTCTTTTTTGAAGGTTTTCCCTAATGGCAATGTACTCTGTTCTGCTCCTACACTCAGGCGCATTGGCGAAGTGTCGTCCTTTACAATCGCCGTATATGATTTGATTATGTTGCTCCTTTGTAAGTGTTCAAAACTTCAAAAAAACGGACACAAAGTGTTCTTTGTGTCCGTTCATTTGGCAGTTTCGACGCTGTGTCCGACCTCGTGTCCGACCTCGCTGTGTTCGAATGTTGGAGAATTAGTTCCAACGCACAATAGTGTACAATATCGTTTTAATTTTTAGATATATCACGTAATATGTGTGGTCTCTTGCGCCTGCGTTGGGAGTGAACTTTTTTATATCGATCGGGCTAACGTCATGATCGCTTCTTAGAGTTTTTTTTTTAACTTTTAGAATTGTTTATTACTTTAAACTATATAGATGTAAGTTCAACTATCCAGGGTTGTTTCAATTGCCTATGAAATAGATGGCTGTAAAAAAGTTTTTGTGTTAAGAAAAGTTCTTAAAAATCGTAATGTAATAAATTTAATCTGTATTCTGTGTATAATCTAAAGATAACAAAATTAAATAAAAAGATTAAATAAACGTCATGCGATACATTTTTCATTTGGAAAAATATGAATGCATTAAGTTGATATTAAAAAAAAAACAATCGCGTTTTTATATGAGTAGTTTTATCCCTAAAGGCAAAGTTATATATAATATTATAATTATATTATATTATAATTATTATCAGCAAAATTATGTAGATTTATAAAATTTATAAAATATAGTTCTCGATTTGTTCTCCAAATTTTTTAAGGACAAAAATAAGTATTAAATGCACAGTAAGAATGATCACATTAATTAGGTCAAGATAACAAGAAAAATAATTTTAAAATTTTTTCCAACTTTGAGAAGTCTAAATTCCATTATTTTTTGAAACTTGTACTCATGTTCTAGTCGTGGCCGTACCGGATTTTTAGATTTTTTTTTAACAATCGAAACCTTATAAGTATCATTCAATTGCTTAACAGACACAAAAATGGATCTATCGTTAATTCGAAATGCAGGGTGGCACAAAAGATTCTGATCGTCGAAAAAAAAATTTAACGGCAATAAATAATCTTAACCAATGTTCGCACTCCCGTCAAGGTTTCTTAAACCAATATAGCTTTTCCTCATTCGTTTCTACATGGGCAGAATAATGAGGACAAAAGGACGAATTTTGCTTTAAAGTCGATAAAAATAATTGTCTGAAGTTTCCATCGCCGTAAACGCAACGGTCTCCGATTTTTTCGCTTTTGGAATGTTTTTTTGGAAATTTTGATCTAAAATTTAGGCAATTTTATTCGCATTTTTTGTAGTACTCTCCTAGGTTTTTATTTCAGTTTAATCACCTAATAGAAACAAAAAGTGAAAAAACATGATAACTTGCATATGCACCGATGCAAACTTCGGGCACGTATAAAAACAGGTGCCGAGATTAGATACGTATATCTAATCCTGTGTAAAATATCAGATATTCTTTCATAAAAAATCAGAAATGCATTGTGTTAGTTGGAGTGAAAGCAACAAATGAGTAGCCTTTTATCTAAAACTGAAAAATTTGAAGAATGTTTAAAGTTTAAGGTGTTTTTGTTGAATTCAATTTTAAAATCAACCCATCAACAAAGTGTCTGCAGATTCATTTAATTTGTAATTATTGGGGTTTTACAAATGCATCATTGCAAAATAACAAAAAAGGAGAAAAGAAGTACGGCATTAGAATGAAGCAGTCGATCCACTGTCCATCTTCTACAAGTTAAAATTCAAATATTGGCTGAAACGCGAATATGGATGAAATATCTATTAGCTGTCCAACTTATAATCACCAGAAAGAAAGGAAGAAATTCTAATGCAAGATATATCTTTTGGAGAAAAAAATGGAAAAACCAAAAAATACGCAAGACCTGATCGGTCGTTTATATATATATATATATAAATATATATTAAACTTATGCATAACATCATAACATAAGAAATGTTTGGTGAAAATCCCAGAAAGCGTTTTTTAGACAATACGGAACAGTGAGGAGGATCTCATACTAATAACATATGTAATTACACTTTAACTAATTCGTGTTGCTTACGATAAAATTAAACTTATATATGAACTATGTTTCCATTTAAAAATTTTTATCTGATATACTAAGGTCAGAAACTTATTCGACACCCTACACCACTGTCCTTGTCAAGTAAGGATCAAAAACTGGCAAGTTATTACACTTTTGCTGCTTTCTTCATTATAAAATGAAAACATATTGCCGAGAATGATGCCAAAATAATAAAATTCACTGCTACTCGGATAAGAGGACTTAGAGACATATTAAAGAGATGCCAAAACATAAATACAGTTATTTTCGAAATAGAAATTCTCATTTTCATCTAGCTCACCATAGATTTATAGGAAATGTATAATTGTTTTTAACCCTTTGCACTCGATTTATTTTCAAGTTATTATTATCTTTAGCTAAATGAATTAAAGGAATTTAAAGTGGTAGAATTCAACGTATATTTATTTCATTTATTATTTATTATCGCGCACATCTATATTAGTAAATTCAAATTTACTGTCATTATCCTGACTGACTACCAATAATGCATCAAAATCCATTTTGAGGGGGAAATAAATATGTACTGAATTATACAAAGAGAACAAATACCGTGTACGACTCACACTCGACTAACAAAACTTGACAAAATATTACTGTGTAAGATTTCGAAGGCCGCAATGTATTTACAGTTAGTGTTGTTGTCTGTCGACATACATTAGTATTCCCCCCTCCGCCTGTGTGCCAATAGTGTGACATACGAGTTCTAGAGTAAATTAGTATTGTCACCTCAAGTGTGACATACATACGAGTGCAAAAGTTTAAAAGTATGCTTTCGAATTTATGCGTAGATGAATGAGAAATCATTAAAAAAATTTCAAAAAATGATATATCTACAAATGAAGTGTTTACAATCTGAAAACTAACTACACCATCATGGACCTCTTCGTGCATCAGAAAATATTGGAGATCAACAATAAATATTGATGAAATTGATTGTCATATGAGTGGCTCTCAAAGAACTTTCTTCTGGCACAGGTAAGCGAGTTTTCAGCATTTACTATATAAATAAATATGAAATTTATCTTGAATCGTCAACGAACATCAGGTGAAATTTAACTTTAAGATACTTTTTATTAACATATGGAGCTAAAATTGTAACCTTGATAAAGGATTTTCCCATCCAGCTTAAGAAACTGAAATTGCAGTGAAAGGTAAATCAATTCAGTCAATCAAATCAGTTAAAAGTCTTTAAAGATCTTTATTTTGGTGGTGTTTCAGAATGTTTTACACTTTCAACTAGTCGAACATAGAAACACTTTCGAATATTTTTATAATTTGATCTTTGTCTCGAATGTCCTTCATTACAGAATTATGTCAATCTTGCTTAATGTCTCAAAATATCTTTGATGTCATCCGTTTAAGGCGTATGTCAGAATGTTTTACTCTTGGTACTAGTCAACCACAGCTTCAATTTCCGATGTTTGACTAGTTTTCATTGACAATTGCTACCATACCGTCTTATCGCTCATTATAGGACGATATATTATCCATTTTACATAGGACAACATGGAATAATGCGAAAAAGCATCTTAGGAAGTTCATATATACATTTCTGCTTTCATTAATCGAAAATTTGGTTTCGATCCAGGAGCTTAAGATGTATGAGAGCCAGCTCATTTTGGTGAGAACATTTTACGAATTAATTCGGTTCAGTTCAGAACCAAAATAATAAAATAGGTTTCGCAGCCACCAGTAATATTTGAACACTCAAAATCTTCCGTACAAAGCAGGGGATTCGATTTTCAAACAGAATCTGAACTATTTTGAATGCTACTAGTAAAAGATAGTTGGCAAAATTATATGGGCATTTGAACCGTTTTACACTTGAGGACGCTTAGAAGTCATCCGAGCAAGTAATTAGAGGTTTGAAATCAAATCATGCAACTATATCAACCTAACTATTGGCCTTATAACAAATTATATGCTTCATTCGCCAGTCATTCTGTGAAACGCCATCACCTAGGTTTTAAGTCATGATCAATACCCACAGCTTAGTTATAATGAAATTGATATGAATTCAGTAATTTTAATCGAATTGTCGAAGGCAATAGATGAGCTTATTCAAAACGAAAAATGCTCCTTTTATATCCTGCCTGGCTTTTGTTCCACTGTAAATATCCATCGATTTGGTTGTCACATATTATTTTGAAAGGATTTCTCCTGGAAGTCATCCCCGATGCCACGACATAAAAATAAAAACAAAAGTTTTGTGAAAGTTACAGAGCTAGCATTGTTAGCCTTTTACATTTTTTCAATTTTTTGCAACGTTAGCAAACGTTGCGAAATTTCAAAATAAAAGTTTACTACGGTGTACCCCAAAGCACGCATATTGGTCTTCATTTTTTGTAAATTTTCATTTTATGTCATTAAAAGGTCATAAAAGTATGTTCGGATATCCTTTATATTTTCTATGCCAATAATTATTATCTGTATCCTGGTATCATGCCCCATAACGAGACATTATTTTTCGAAAATAAGATTAACTCTGCGTTTTTTTCGTTTAAAACGAATCGACTCTTTCAAAACTCATAAAAATAAAATTTAGTGTCTTATGAACAATTTCCGCATGAATTCATTATAGTCATTTCGCATGAATATGACTTCGGGGATGTTCCGAAACAGTTTATTACAAGATTTTGGCCATGGGGCTGGCTAGAATCACTTCATTTCAAGACCAAACATATAATGGGTAAGTGATCTGGTGAGGATCACGGTTGACATTGACACCACGAATACGAAAAGCGGAGTTATACTCCGAACCCATGAACAAAAAGTCAAAAATTATTGTCAACAGGGGGATTTCACAACGACATTTGGCGTCCAAAAAGTGAGTCCTCTACCGACTACACGATCCGGAGTGTTAAATTACCGCTTGAATGAACTTTGATGTTATTTTAGACAAAAAAACTATAGTCCAAATTTTTTTAAGATAATGTTCTCGCAGAGCCAATTAGTTTCTCTTCCTCATCAGTGCGTAGATCTGAAGAATTCGAAAACATATTGGTTGGAAAAACTCGCACCTGTCATTTGTACGCTCTATTCTTGAATATGGCCTCCTAATCACAGATCCTGCCTTTGATTTGCACCTAAAGGGTTTTGAGTCTGTTCAAAACCATATCGTCCTTTCGCTTTAATATATGATCCGAGGTGCTTTCAAATCAAATTAGACAAATCACAAATATATGTAACTCAGTTAATTTATTTTTCAAAAGACATTTAGTATAAAAGCTAAAAAACAGGTTACAGGTATATATAAATTCAACGTAACATACAAAAAAATATCCATACACAATAAGACTAATAGCCATTGGTTTTCTCACTATCAATATACAAATACATTGTCTTTTGTATATCTGCTTCCATTTTCTTTTTCTTTGCTAATTGCCAAGCTTCTAAGCCTTTCATAACATTATTGATAACATCCTTATACATTAAACGATTCTCTTCGGGGCCTTCATTCAAATCAACTTGCGTCTTGAAGTCATAATTCGGTTCGTAATCGTGCAAACGTAAAAAGTGATCAAAGTAAAATGGTATACAATTATCTTGTAGTGAATTTATGATATCTGAATCTGCACCCTCCAATGGACTTTCCTCAGTGTCACTTTCAGTGAACGCTTGAATGAACAGCTTATTTTTCTCGAATATTTGAGGAACTTCTTCCTTCTTAACGACAGTCTTCTTTTGGAAAATCACCCGTGGTAGTTTACCTTCACGTTTAAGTTTTTTGTAGGGCGGTGCCATATTTCGTTTGACTTCTTCCAATGCATGCTGAATTCGTTTTTCAATAAGACACGCTTTTTGTGATTGCATTTTGTTGTAAGCCAATCTCTTGCGGTATGCTTTCTCCACTTTGTCTCGCTGTTTTGTTGGTATTCTATCTAGCTTGCCTAGGAAATGATTTTTAACTCATTATGGCAAGGAAAATAATGGACGATAAATAGATTCAGTCTGATAAGAACAAGGAACAATTGCACTTTAAAATTGCCTACTCGCAAAAAAAAAACAAATTTTTTTTTCTATACATTCTTTTTTCAAAACAGGATTCCCTTAGGAATGAAATCTTACAAACTTACAAAACGCCTCGAAACCGGCCCTCTTTTCGCTATAGTCTTCAAATTCTTGCCTCGAAGGCATTCCTGGAGCTGAGAAAAGAGGTAGAAATGAACTGTCGAATAAATTGATTCTTCGAGCAGTTCAAACCCTGTTTTTTCAATCGTAGCCATCGCAACTGCGGCTATGTCAACCGGTGTGTTGTTCTCTAATGAAACAGCACTACAGATTGCTATGTGAAGTTTATTTCTGCTAAAATTTTATTGTTTATTGACCTCCCATTTTTGGATCTACGAAGTAAGGACCCAAAATATAGTGGTAACTCATACATTCCTCTGTTTTTATTGCTTCAGTGTCCTGTTTCCCCGCATAGCTTTAGACTAAGTTCCGTCAATGTCAATAAGGAGACTCGCTTTAAAGTCATTGCCTGCTGTTCTATTTAAGGATCAAATGAATTTTTCCAGGTCTCGGTCATGGTTTGAACCTTCAAATGTCGACTTTTTTCTTTTGTTCGCCGGTTAAACTTCTCCGTACTCAACGCTCAGAGACCTTTCTCAAATGTAATTTGTTCGCAAAGAGTTTTTGAACGCTATCACATGTGATCCCTGTGACTTCTGCTACCTACCTATTGGTAACTCTATGAACTACCAACGCAACTTTTTGTGCTTTTTCATGTTCCTTTAGATGAAAAAACGTTGATGGGCGTCCCTCGCAATGTAAATGTTCAGTGGATGTTCTATTTTGTTTACACCCCTTCACCCAGTTTCTGTGTATAAATATACACTGTTTCTAACAAATCATTTCTTGTCTTGGATGTAATAATTTTCATACAGGCATACTTGATAATTACATTGATATCGTTTTTCTACATTTTTATGTCGTCTCTTTGACTGTTTGTATTCAAATCGTGGTCTGTACGATTTTCGCGCCACCTTGGTTGTATAAGGGAGCTAGAAATAGTGTAGATTTCTGCGCGGACAGAGAATATGCCGTTTTTCATTATTTTTGACCGTTTCACGCGCTACGTGATATACCCCGACCAAGCACAACTTCTAACCAAGAGAGTGTGTTTTCGCGGTCATGGAATAGAGGGGAGGGTAATTAGTAAAGGTAAACGCATTCATTAACTGATTATCAGTTCAAATAGCAAGTTTTATCTTGATCGAATCAGTAATCCCTGAACAATGCTCGATGAAACATCTCAATCTTGAAGTAAAACATAGAAATGCCGGGCCTTCATTAAGTCCTTTACCAAGGAAGGAAAGTCAGTTGAAACCAAACCGGAAGAGATGGCGTCTGTTTATGGGGACTCTTGTCTTAATGAAACCATGGTTTACAAGTAGCACAGTATCTTTAAACAAGGCAGGGCTCACTTGAAGACGACCCAAGGCCGATCGAAGTAACTACTCTGGACACGATTCAAACAGTTGAAAAATAAATATTGAAATGGTTCATCATAATGAACCTGAATCCAAACAGGAATCTATGCAGTGGTACAATAAGAGTACATCACCCAAGAAGATTAAGGAGTCACAGGTAGCTGGTAAAATCTTGCAAAAGTCTGTTTGGACTAACTTGCTGACAGATTACAAAGATAGGCGTCTCAATAACCGGAAGCATGCATACAAAAAAAAAATGGCTAAAAAGGTCCTCCTTGTCAAAACAACGCATGTTGCGTTGGCTGCCGTACCCAGAGTGGGTTTCGATATTTTAGATCACGCACCCTGCAGTCCCGACCAGGTCCCCAGTGATAAAAATCTGTTCCCAAAGCTGAACAAAAACTTCGTGGGAAGAAGTTTTCATGGGATGAAGTAAAGGATTTTTGGATGAAGAGTAAAGGAGTAAAGGAAGAAGTAAAGTAAAGACATGATGATGAAAAACTGATGAAATAATCGAAAGATCTGAAAAATATATTAGTAGTAATATATTGAAAAAAATAATTTTGTGTTTTTGTTCTCACTTCTTATGTATGTACTCTCTCCATTCCGCGAACTTGAAAACGTCCCTTCGTAGTGTTAACACACTCGGAGAGTAACGCATACGAGGAGAAACAAACACCCATTTGTTGAGTGTAAAAGGAAGCTCTGTAATTTTCCTTTGTTTCAGTTTTTATTAGAGTTTTGATGACCTTTTGAAGTAAGAACCATCAGCCTGCGTTCTGGCAGCTTATCGCCTTGTTGACAAGCAGTCCTCTCTCATTTGGACACCTTAGAAAATTTCGCAGTGACCAAAACAGACGACAAATGGTGTAAAATAACAACAGTATCAATAAACCCAATTTGCAATTTTTTGCATTTTTTCTTGGTCTAGCATTGTCATGGCAAAGAATTAAATGCTTTCTATTGATAAAATGTAGACGTCCATTTAAGTGTTAAGGCCAGCGGATTAAAAACAACTTCATATGTCCACATTCATGGGAAAAGTTTATCTGCTTATAGAAAAGTTGCTTCAGTGTAAATAATTTCTAATTCCTTGGAAAATTTAGCCACGAATTTCTTTCGTATCTTACCTAGGACATCAGTGACAGCTCCAAAAACCATTTGTAATTTATCAAGAGCACTGCAATCTTCCTTAACATCATTCCTAACATGTTGTGGAATGATTTGCACGTAAAGCAGATCACATAATGCTTCTATTGTTCTCAGTCGTGGCGAAGCTATGCTCCTTTGCAAGGGCTCGCCAATGAGCTCGTGAGTCTGTGTATCTAAAAATTTAGCTCGATCTTCCATAAAATATCGACTAGCTCCGCGTTTTCTTACAACTTTGCTTGTTTGCTCAATAGATCCCTGAGAATCTCGAGTAAACTGATTATATTCTTTTTCAAGATTTGCAAGGACCCACATGGAGAAATGCATCTCCAATAGACAAATGAATGTTCGGGCTTTCAACTTATTCACTCCGTCATTAAATGATTTTGCATCAGGAAAAACGATCTCAATAGGATGTTTATTGGGTAAATAGACCGTTTCGTAGTACTCCTTAATTGCCCATGCATCATCTCGACCTCGGTTTCGTATATTCACTGTTTTACGTTTATTGATTGAAGTACGAAAATTCTCCAACGTTCCGTCTTCTTGCAAATGTATCCAGTCATGTTGTAGCCTCCAGTTCTGTTCCATAATTAAATAGTGAAAATTTTGTAGGATTGTACGACGAATCCAGTCGTCCTCAATAAAAACAATTCGCATGTTTAGTTTAATCATTTGCTTCTCGAGTTCTTGGTAGCGTTTTTTGAGTAAATCAGTTTTTTGATAGACGGGCTTAATTTTTTCTATCATCAACATTGATGTGTGGTAATGTCGCTCTTGCCATTTCTGAAATAGGTCCTGGCACATGTTCCGCAAGTTTATGATTTCCTTCGCGTACTCGCTCTGCTTTTGTTGGACAATTTGTTGCTCAGTTATTTGTTCGCGCATGTAAAGGGTCTCAAACTTTTTACGTAGACTGTCACGAAGCATCATCATTGTGGTCCTTCGTTTGAAAGGAGTCACTGATGGACGATTACGTATCTCGTGTTGAAACCGTTCGTCATATTCAGTGGCTAGCTTTGAGGGCGCTTTGAAATTTTTAGTCCCCAACAACTCAGTCTTAAAATCAGGCGTTCGGACTTCCAAACGTTGGCGCAATCCTACACGTGACCTTTGTTTGTGGGTGTAGAATTTGTCCTTTGCCTTAGCCAAATTGATTTGATCCTGTTTTTGTCCGGAAAATGGTACAGTGAAATAAGGAGCATTGTATTCGTCTACGGCGTCCCTTAACGCTGCTTTGACTCTGATACGATCGATTTCTTCAAATGGAACGAATGATTTGGTTATGTAGTCGCACGGGATTTTTTTATCCTGAATCATAATGAAACTTCCGCTGTCATTGGTGAAATTAGTACAGGTGGAACTTTCAAGTGAAGTAACACATGAATCGATACTTTCAACGTCTCTTATTAATTCTTTTGCTAATTCCTCTTCATTTGCCGCAAGCTTTGTTCCAGTTTCCTTAATATTTTCCAACTCTCTTCTCAATTCAATCGCCATTTTACGGACTACTTCGATGTATTCACTTTTGCCGGGCAGATCGTCTTGATAATTTTGGCGAGTTTTGTAGCTTTCTTCCTTAGTTTCGAATACTGTACGAGGGATGGTTGCTTTGTTGGCGCGAGGACTTTTCATACTTTCCCCCTTTTCGATCTTCATTGTTTCATCTTCTGTTACGGCTTTTGGTAATGTGAAGTCCCCTTGTTTATAGCCTGTTCCGCTGGGACATGCTTTTTCGACGGGCCGAGTTTGGTCCAAAAATTTTCTTGCTGATTTTTCAGTTACGGCTACGTCGGGCAACTTATTTTTATATCTTACGCAAATGTTTTTGTGATTAGTAGGGTCATTATGACAATGATGGTGACGAGCGTTAAATAGTTGGGTGTAGGCAGTTTTTTTGATCTCAAGATTGGCGGGCCTGACAGCATTTGGCGGAATAGGAGCCAATCTAGGGATGTCATAAGGTGCTCTGGGTGAAACTACTTTTTGGAAGAGCGGTATTTTGTCTTGATCTTTTAAAGTATAAATGCCATCCGATTCTGCGGAATTTGCCCCGGAAACATAACTATTTACTACCCTTGGTCTTCTTGGGTGATTTCTTAAAGTTGGCTCACGAAATTTTGGTGCTGGCATGTTAGCTATTCTTTCAAGATGAGAAAGATTTCCTTTCGGTTCTTGGGATTGGAAACCTTTGAAATTTGCTTTTATTTCATTATCGTCTGGAATCCATTCGGAACTTTCTGTTTCGGATGACTCACATGAATCTTTAACACTATGGTTTTTATTTTCATTGAATGGGATACCAAGATAACGTAGACGCTGATGTCTGTAAATAAACGGAAATATTTGATACGACAGGTTGAAATCTAAATAACTCTAGCCTGAAATAACTGAAGTAAAAGAGATACGGGACAGCTGTTGTTAGGTTAAGAAGGGCAGGGGTTAAAAATGATTCAGAACCTGACGTTTTCCGCTTAATTCGGTTTAATCAAGTTTTGACATAAAATACGTTTTGGCAAAGAAATTATGAAGACAAAAAAGGTTAGCAGTGCTCTTATCTTACAAATTTCGGTCTTTTATAGTTTCTTCTTCCATCTCCCTCTGTCTCGAGCATAAATATTCTGACAATTGAGCCTAACATTTTGTGACTATCTATTTGATATTTAGGTCACGAGTTTTGGTTCCTTGCAATTTCTTGTAATAATGCGAATGAGATTAATAAATATTGAATTACTCACCTCTCCGCTCTTCGCATAAATTTTGTATCATCACTATAAGCCCCCACATGCTCAGCAGCTGATCCTCGCTGAGTTTTGCCTATGATTTTCTTCTGTTTCTTTGCACCATACAAATAACCTGTCAGCGTGAATTTTTTCACTTTAATATATCTTGGCTTCTTGATCTTAAATCGCACTTGCTTCCGTTTTGCGTAGTTATCAAGCGATGAGTTTCTAAGATATTCTTTAATTGGCGCTTTGTCGACACTTTTAACAGCTTTGAATTTAGATGGAAAGAGATTAATGTTCGGATCGTTAGGGAGATAAGATCGTTTCAATGAGGAAGGATTATATTGAAAAAATGCTGGCGGATTTTTATCGGGCACAAGTTGCCGAAGCCATGAAGATCTTGTTTGACATGTTCTTGGTGGTCTTATAAACTTCGATTTCTGTTTTCGATTTTTAAGACCTCTGGGTTCTGAATCAAGTTTAAAATGAAAGCCACGTAACTGATATGCTTCATCTTCCGTTTTTCCAACGTAGAGATCATCTTCATCGTCTGTAGATTGTTCACTGAGAGATTCAGCGCTAGATACTGGTTGGGCTTCTGGAGGAATTTCTGGATTATTTTTGGTAATACCTAAAAATGTTGGTTATCTTTGAATATTTATAGTGGAAATTTGATGATGTTTTTGGATTTGTGAATTTCTGTGAACAAACTTTTCATTCATCATTAATGAGATAATGCAAAAACTATTCGACAAGATCTGGATCCACAAACTGAACAAAATAATACGATATTTTTAATATTCTACAGAAATTCTGCATTAGCAGTTCCATGGATGAGGAGCTAATGTTTACAGTCCCGACAGGAGAAACAATCATTAATGAATTCGACATCCTTTTGTTTCAAATGCTGTCCTACTCTACTTAAAGCTGAATTTAAAATAACTTGATTCAGGAACCTACGCTAATTTAAAAGAAATGCATTACAGATACAAATACACGTATAAAATACTATCTTTTTTGCAGTAAGGCTAAACCTTTGCGTAAAATCACTTTTTTTTATCAATCTATCAACTGACAGATATCTTTCAGTCAAGCATTTTGATTTGATCCGATAAGAAAAAAACTTTAACTCTCGAAGATGAAAAAAACGAGTTTTTTTTCAAATCATGACCTATATCGAAACTGTTACAACCGTCAAACGCCAGAAATTTTCCGCGGTCAATAAAGATGACCACTATTTGACTTGCATACTGGTTTGCATGACAAGTCTTATCTTAGGTACCTGCCATGATTAGACCTAAATTTATGAGTCCTTACAACAGTGGATGTCATTAATTTTTATTTAAACTTAATACATACCCCTTGACTCCAAAATTTTCGTCCTTATCAATGCTTTTTCGCGTATAATTTTTCTTGATTGTGCCATCTTTTGCTTGAATCGTTTCGTCTCCCGTAAGGTATGTGGGTATGATCTCTTGACGTGAAGTGGTGGCAAGTTTTCATATAGCTTCAAGCATTCCTGATAATTATCTTTGCACAGCTTCTCAAAAAATTGCTCTCCCAACTCCATTACTAAATTCTCTGCCTTAATTCTATCTTCTTCTGATTGCTTTTCGTTTGCCGTATTTTCTTTTTGTTTCCGACGCAACCAAAGCTGATAGTAGCGATCAGATCGACGATTTAACTCGTTCTCAATAATTTCTTGATTTTGAACCTTCGTAGTAGTGCGAAAAAGTTTTGCCAGAACATCCGATTCTTCATGCAGTGAAGTTTCTTTCGCCACTTCTTTCTTATACTCGAAGAACGGTACATGTTTGACATTTTCGGTAAGAAATTCTTCTTCATTGATTCCTTTGTCATCCTTCTCAAGCTCTCCGAATTCGACATCAGGATCAAAATACTCCGGTACGGCATATGTGTTTTTACGTTCTCTATCCTTGCTTAACTTGGCTATGACAGCTTGCATCCGCTTACGTTTCATATGCAACAGTTGTTGGTGGTATTCTCTGGCATTTTGGATTTCCTGTTCATCATTTTCATAAGTTTGACGATAATCCTGACCCTGAAAATTTAAGCAAGTCCTTGTGATAATTAATATGTTGTAAAAGAGTCAACAGTTTCCTTGCCTGTAGATCTAGATTAAATGGGTTTTCCAAATCAAATTCTTCGCACTCCACAAGAGATGTAGCCGATGGGGACTCGGTGTCACAATTATCAGCTTCGGCCACTTTTTCAACAATTTCTTTAAGCAGAGTATTCCTTTGAAGGTCACGCGGAGCAGCACAATATGATTTACGTGGATTTTCTGTCAAGGACGTAACGGGATAATTTCGTGTGCGCATACGAAATATTTTCTGTACTGTAGTTGGCCTTTGAGGATTCTTATCAGATCGTTTATAACCCACGCAAGGTCCCAATCCTCCAATAAAATTTAATTCATTCTCTGGATTTTGAGCGCTAAAACGAAACTTTTTATCGTAGCATACGGATGACTGTGGTCGGGATGTTCTGGACGCTTGATGAATTGAATCGTCCATTTTGAGCGAAGTTTCCGTAGAGCTCACTTTGAAAGATGCCATATTTGCTTTGGCTTTGGTTACACCGGAATTTAATTTATTAGATGCATTCTCTGTGAAAATCCTTTTGTTGATTGGACCTTGTAGTTTTTGACTTTTTACTGGATCGATAGTTTGTAAAAAGGAGGTATCTGGATGTATTTGATGCTCAGGTACTGTTAATTTTCCCAACCCAATTTTATTGTCGTAGTGACCCTTATACGAAAAGTTCTCTGCATCCAATAACTTTTGCAATTGAGTAGACTTTAAATTGTCACGAGATTTAACGCCAGTTTCAAGATTTTTCAATATTTCATATTCGCTACTCTCGGGAGTTGTTGCTCGTACGTCTTCGTCGCTCATTTTCATCCAATTCAGTGATTTTTGCCTATGCGAAGATTGTGAATAGAAGTGAATATCCTGTGAAAGTTGGGTATCCAAAGACTGGATGTTCATTATATGAAATAAATATATATTTGTAAATATTTTTTTTAGTATGCAGTAAATTATATCCAAGAAATCATTAGAAGTCAATGTCACTTGTCGCCCGCTTACTGGGTTATACTAATTTTGAAATTGTGGAACATTATGGATTATGTAATATGAGGTTTCGTTGCCTTTCCTAAAATCTTGAAGTCCAATCTGTCATAACTCCTAAATCCTGGTAGTATTAATTCTACTTCTTTCATCGTGAAGCCGATCCTCTTGGTGTTTTTAGTCAAAACAACTTTGGATGTACTTCTACTTCCTTGCCTTATCGTTCAAGTGTCTGCCATGTCATAGACTTAGTACCGTAATTTTTCAAAGAAGCGTAAATCACATTATCTTGTCTATTAAAGATGGCTCTCCCTAAACTTCTACGTGACTGGTTAACAGGCTTTTTGAAAATTTTAAACCACTTCTTAACGACTGCAGAAGTTCAAGTATATTTAAGTTCAAGTATATTGATTTAATATATAAAATTTATACCTCTTTATATCTAACTTTTACATCTGTAGCCCTATTCGATCCTTTCCTATTTACAGAACACAATTTTCATGGAAAAATTAGTCCTCTTTGTCACTTTCAGAATAATGAAGATGACATATGTCAGCAGAAACGCATCCTTAAAGCACTCGAAGTAAATTAGAACGGAGTTATAATACGAATGCTGCCTCGGCTGTTTTCTCAGTCAGTTTCGTGCAAGGGAAAGTGCAACAATGAAATTTGCGCATGAACTGAGGTATGTCACCAGCTTTGTCAGAAATGGCCTATAGATATATAGGAATCCTATACATTTTTTTAACAATATTATTTTCATTTTTAGTGCGAATTTTGTCAACCAAAGATTTGTGAAACGAAGGATTGAATGTGAATGAAATATTAGTAAACTTTTTGATAATGAAGTTTGAGAAAGATGCAGCCATCATAAACGAAGTCACGAACGACGAAGAGGATAGATTCTTCACGAAGGACGAAGAGGATAGAAAAGACGTTGAATATGAGGTCTTTTTACGTTATTATCGAAATAAGAAGCGTTACAAGTATTCGAACAAGCTTCAAGCAGATCTCGAGCCAAAAGGCATATGAAATTATCATATCATCCTGTCTTACTTGGCTCAGCTCAAAAAAAGTGAGTATTAGTCATGGTAATCACTGATCTCAACTAAAGTGCTTGATATCTTTGCCTGCATGCTAGGAAAGAAACATTGGAGTTCGAGGAAGCTAACTTTAGTAATACAGCTCATATAAATTCTCGACGTCCTTTTAGTAGGATTCTCCTATTATGGCCAGTCTACGAGAATAATTTGTTCTTGAATAACTGACAAACCACTTTTATACATTCTAGAAGTTTTTGGTAGATCAATTTATCTATTTTCACTTAGAACTTATAAGTGATTTATACCCTTTATAATTCTAAGTGAAAATGGATAAATTGATCTACCAAAAAACTTCTAGAATTGATAGAGCTTACCAAAGGATATTTGGAAAATAGGACAAGTTCAAGCTGAGAGCAACAATCATAATACGTATAAAAAACCAGATGACATCCACCTAGCTGGTAGTGCCAATCTATGCGTCCCAGCCTGTGAGTTGGCAACTGACGAGAAGCGGCAGGGACGAGTGTTCGAAACCAGCTTGAGCTCTTTCCACCTTTCTTTCTAAATACTTTTATACGTTGAGACTAAATTGACTATTTTATTGTCTTACCAAGTGAAAGCGCTCATTTTGACTGTTGCCACTTCACTCTACCATGTTTCACTGTCTCAGTTTTTTCAGATCTTTTGCAATAGTCATTGGACATTGAAGTAACAGATTTATTCTTGCTGTTTTCAAATTTAGTGTACTATTTTTGGACAAATATACTTCTAGGCAAGGGCAAGGTCATTTCGTGACACTGTCACAATTACTTTAGACACTGTTTTCGCACTTACACGCAAATCAGGAGCAGCAACAGAAAAAAATTAAATTTTGTTCAATCGTTAAATTCCCATCAATGAGGCTAAGAAGGATTGCACTGATTTTTATGCTTCAATCCATGACCCAAGTACTCATGAATGCCTAAAATGTTTAATATTTCTTCGGACTAAAATGTTATATAGACGAATAAAATAATGTATAGAAGGAAGGCGGCATGCTTGGTTGACACCTGGCTTTGAACCCAATTTTTTTCGTTAGTATTACGGGCTGTATAAGCGGAAGATGATTTTCTCCGAAATATTTCCGTAGATTTGAGACAAGGATATTACTCTGAAGTCAACGTTTGACTTTTTTGGTTTTGGAGTAGAAACGCTGTCTTCCAAGGCCAAAATGTCAATCAATCACTTTATCATTCAATCGCATCAGTGCTGGTACTACAAAATAATGATACTCAATAAATAAATATTATTTATTAAATGATAGTTAGATAGTTGATAGATAGAAATGAAATAATAGTAATCATAACGTTTTCCTAAACGTTACATGTACTGTTTGGCAGACTCTAGAATGACTGATGTCTGTGATCCCACAACCTCCAAGGAAGAAACTTTTAATGTCATTTTTAAGTTCCAAACTACATTTTTAAGTTCCAAACTACATTTTTAAGTTCAAACTAAATACTTGTTATTATTAAAACGGTATAAGAATGTGCCATTTGCGTTGTTTTTTTTTTGTGTTGTATTAAGACTTGCTTTGTATTTGATGAGAATGGCTTTGTGAGTTCTGAAAGTTACAAGAGTAAATCTCCTATTTTACTTGGATTCGTCAAGTCCTTGACTTAACACAGAAATGAGACGATACTTGCTAAGCATTGAAGTAACCGGTAATCATCACAAAATATTCTACGTCTAAATGAACACCATGCAATGATTACCAAGGTCTCATCTTCTCAACCTCCATTATCTTTTCGCAACTTTCTTGCTTAATTATGTGAAATAGGAAGAAACTCGAAACATGAGATATATGTTTGTTGATTGAGCAGTTTGTTTTTACCTTTTATGTTCACGATATCAAGAAAGGTGCCTTACCTGAATTCGATGGACTACCTAATTCCGTGATGATTAAACATCTTCCTAAGAAAGGGATAGTTCTAAGGTGCCTAATATTTAATGCATGCATCGAGTTTTGTTACTTTCGTTTCTCCTAGGAGCAAGCAGTTTTAACCCGTTGTCTGCAGTTGGTAAATTCTACGAAAAGTTGATTCTTTAAAGACTCACTGACTTTGTTAAAAGATATCATATTTCCAACTTTCAGCTTGGGTTAAGGCACGAATACTCAACGGAGCACCAGCTTTAGCAGTAACCAATCAGTTGAAATCACTTCATCGGGGTTTCAGTAGCTGGAATGGTCTCAATTCATATTGAAACTCCTTTTAGGGGTTTAAGTGTAACCCAAGGTTCCTGTTTTAGCCCGACTCTTTTTAACATAAATACGTCTGATCTCCCTATAAGCTAACACTGTCAGATAGCGACCCTTGACGACAATTCTTGCTTCTACTCTATAAGGACTGACCCAAGCACCAATATAGCTTCCTTAGAGAAAATGCTTGCAAAGCAGTACATGTTTAGGTGTAACTGTTTTAAAGTGGAAGGTAATATTCTGGCAAAGTTAGGCAATATTTGTCACGGTACTGACCGAAAAAAACGTCCGAAAAGTCGGAAAACTGCAGATTAGCAAAGAACAAGTTGAAATTTTACATGAACATTCGGTTATGAGAAAAATTAACGCGCGCTGGGTACCGAAAATGCTCACACCGCTCCACAAGCAACGTCGACACGCAAGTTGCAAAGATTTTTTGGAGCTAGTCGGCGATAACAAGAAAGACATTTGGCAACGGATAGTCACCGTAGATGAAACATGGATTCGCCAATATGATTCGGAGTCCAAACAAGAGTCCATGCAATGAATAAGAAAAAGGAGAAAGGGAGCCGAAGAAATTCAAGGTGGAAATGTCGGCGTCCAAGCTAATGGCGGCTGTTTTCTGAGATAGCGAAGGAATTTTGCTTATCGGCTACCTACCCAGGGGAACTACGATTAATGGTCAATATTACGCAAATTTATTGACTCGGGTTCGTGAGGCTATAGTACAGAAACAACGTGGGCAACTGACGCGCGGAGTGCTCTTTCTGCAACACAACTTGCCTGTTAACACCGCACATGTTGCGAAGCAAGCCCTAAAAGACATGGGACACGGAGATTGACCACCCTCCATATAGCCCAGACCTAGCACCTTGCAATTTGTTCCTGTTTTCCATTTGAAAAATGACTTACGGGGCCGGAGATTTGCAGATGACAACGAAATGAAAGCTGCGGTTGATCGTCATTTTAGGGAGAAAGATACAGAATACTTTTCGGGTCGGTTAAAGGCATTGTATGCGAGATGTGAGAAATGTATTTCGGGAGAGATTATATTGAATTTCGAGGGAGATTATATTGAAAAAAAAAATTGAAACCATATATTTTCTTTCATTAAGAACCTTAGGCCGCGGACTTATGAGCCGTCCGGCCTAAATCGATCTCGTTCCCGCATAGGTACTTAAAATTAAGAACAAAAGCTTGGGTTGTAATCCATCCCTGTGGTAACGTCTGAAACTTTTTTATTTTTAATTAATTTTATATTATTTTGATTGTATAACATCTCAAGAATATTGTATTAAATTGAGCTATAGGAACGGATTTATGATAGTTTGAATAACCGTACGTTATGAAGAGCAGTTGTGTGCATTATTTGATTTTAGTTTCGACTTTGTTTATTTCTTCTCCATTGAATTTCTGCTTTGTTTTCACAGTGATTTTGCATTTATTAACAAAAAAAAGTCGGCCAAGGTTAAGTTGACCAAGAAAAAGAGTAATGCCCCATGAACGTAAGGACGATGAAGTAAAAGCATTAAGTGTATCTACCAAAAAAATTAAATTGAACGCGTCCGTAGAAACAAAGGAAAATCTTAAAAAACACTTTAGAGTTACAGATTTCCGTTTTGTTTTTTGTTTTAACTTTTGCAACATTAGTGAAGTGTAAAACGTGTGATGGTGAAATATCTTGTCAATCCAGTGAAAGAATTAAAGGTAACACATACGAAGTAAATTATAGATTTGAATTTGTAATGTGAATTGTAGGCCTCGGACTTACTGGGTGTGACAAATTTGGTGAATTGATGGAAATTAGGGTAGATTTATTTCAAAACCAGCATCTAATAATTATATGAAAAGAATGAGCACTAATATACAAACTGTTGCAAATACATATTTTGCTTCTGTCGTTCAAAAAGTAAAGTAGAACTTGGAATAAAAACCTGGATACTGCAGAATATGAAGAGTGGTACAAAGAGCCCGTAACAAAATGACATTGTCTTTCAAATCACAGTGTGCCGTTTGGTGACATGGAAGTCAAAGCTAGCTTGAAAATGTTTCAACGCTTGATGAATTTTTATAAAGTTAAATACCGTTTTTATATTGGCGACGGTGACTCGAAGACCTACACCTAAATTATTAATGCTATACCTTATGGTGATAACTTTCTTATAAATAAAATGGAGTGCATTGGTCACGTGCAGAAGAGGATGGGCAAACGTTTACGTGACTTGGTGAAATCTAGTGTAGTTGATAAAGAAACTAAAAATGGATAAAAAGTGAACCGAAAAACTCTTTCTGGAAAAGATAAACTTACTGGCACTATGATAGATAAGTTGACAATATATTATGGGCTTGCTACTCGAAGAAACCCTGATTCTGTGGGAAAGATAAAGAAAGTTATGTGGGCGACATTTTTATCATTACTCTTCGACTGACGCAAAACCTCAGCACGAAAAGTGTGAATGGAAAAAAGCTGAAGCTGCAAAGAACTTGCCATCTTTTAAACGCAGTTACTCTGCACTTTCAGATGATGTTTTAGAAGCCATCAAGCCTGTGTACGAAGATTTGAGTGAAGACACACTGCTGGAACTTTGTCTCGGTGGTTTCATCCAGAACAACAACGAGAGTTACAACCAACTTATCTGGAAAATTACTCCAAAATCAGTGAGTGGTGTCTCAACTATCGTCGAAATTGCCGCGTATGTACCAGCGTGTATTTTTAATGAAGGCAGTACCGCTGTTCTGACCTTCATGCAAGAAATGGAAATCACTTTAGGGCCAAGTCATCAAGAATGGGCGCGCGCAACAAACGATTTGTGCGGATCAGCAAAGCAGATAAGAAAGCTGCGCATGAGACTACATAAGGCAGAATCCAGCGTAGACAGGAGCAGGAGGATGCCTTCCACGTCTTGGATGATAATGATATATTATATGAACCTGGCATCGATGATTCTATGCAGCTATTTTTTAAGAAAATTCAATTTTTAAGGTTATTTTTATTTTTCCTATGTACAAAACTTTAAATCGATTTTCCCAAACATGTAATTTTGAAAGTCGGTGACCACCATCCTGAAAAAGAGTGCTGAACCGATCGTTTTAAAAATTTTTACTTATATTCTACACATAAATAACTATCAAGTGGCGTCGAGCGTTTTTGAATTTTTCAATTAGTGTCAATCTTACAATACCAAATAGGTCGAGTTTATTGTCAATAAATCAACATTTCAACATTTTTAAGGATGCAAAAAATTTAAAACTGGATAAAATAAAAAAAAATTGGGTGTCAATTAAGAGAGAAATTAATTAACTAATCAAACAATTCGTTTTTTTTTTGAGTTTAGATAATTCAGTACTGAGAAATCACGGTCACCGCAAAGAAAAATGTTTTCGAGGCACCAGCGGAGAACTGGAATAAATCCGTTATTTCTTTTTATTTTCGTATCAAAATTGTTTGAATATTCTTGAAATGTTGTATTATAACATACTTATTTTCAAAATGAAACTTTAATAATATTTTATTAAAAAATTATTGAAAATCCCCCTTTTTTAACACAAAAACATTAGACCCCCTCCCCTCCGTAAAATTAAAAAATGCTTTAAACGTCTAGAAATATTAATAAATTGCTAATGTAATGTAAATAAAAGTGCATCTATTGAAATGTACTTGTTTCATTCCACTCCTATTTATGTCAATTTCATGAATAAATTTTTTTGAGGCTATTTTCCTCTTTTCAGTCAAATACGACCATTATACATCTAGTGTCGCCCAAACGTACAATACCAGTGAGGGTTGATGTGATCTCAATACCCATTGGCAACCGAATACCAACAGAAATCAAATCAACATAATTTATTATTTTCTTTTTCCAGAACTGCGGTCGTTCCTGCAATAGAAGACTGTCAACATCCATAAATTTTCGCAGTGTTAATGTGCCACAAAGGGTATCTGAAAATAATAAAAAATACTTACAAAAATACAATGGGAGTTTTTTTGTAACAATTTCCCATTCACATCGATAATACCTTACACTTGTTCCCAGTTCAATTCATGTTCAAAATGTCAGATATCAATTTTCATGATAATGTTCGACATCGGTTTGAATTTTAAATACATGAAAAATTTATTTTTAACGTGCTGAAAGGTTTAAAAGTAAGTAAAACAATTCAAATTGTAAGTGTCGTGTTGACATTTATTTGTTCTCATTAATAGTAAAAATCAAGCAGCGATAATTTGATATTTATACCATTTAAATACTTAAATGAACAGCACAGTCTCGTAGCCGAGTGGGTAAGGTACTGGGTTTCTCGACACTTTCTATCCGCGAGTTCGAAACCTGATGCCGGTGTTTTTTAGTCTTTTTAAAAAATTATCATGACCTTACGAGCTGCCGCGACTCTTAAACTTGATCTACTGCGGAGGGGTCAAGAAAATGGCAATTGCGAGTTGGACGAGGGGAAAGTAAAGGCTTGTTCATGGTATGTAGTCTGGTGGAGAAGTGCGACTTGGAAGCAGATGAGGATGTTGTCTTCGTTGACAAGAATTCACTAACCATAAGCAGGGCCCGCAACCGTGATTGCAGGCAATTTTAAATTCATGGCGGCGACATCTGGAACCACAAAACAGAAACATGGCGGCCGCGGATCGTGATGACGTTTCTCAACACCCGCCAAGAACACATTTACCACCGTGGTAATCCTCGAGTATTCTGATGTGCTTCTTCCCTCGGGGGTGGATGTTATCAAAATGTCAGCGTGAGGTCCACGGTCGGATGTCGCGATAACAAATCCAAGCGTTGGCCATCATCCACGAAATCGAAGGTATAAAATCAAAGACATTATTCAACATGTCATTCTGCTGCGATCTCTTTTTTTCAAATTCTTGTCCACCCCCAATTGGAACCGGCCGCGTTGTCTCAAATTTTTTCAGAATAATTTTCCTTAAAAATCCGATCCAAGTACTAGGCACCCAGAAGTGAGAAGCAAGTAAATATTCAATTTTTTTTACTAAATCTAGCCGACGTTAGATGCCGCCAAAACGTCCAATTTGGCGACTGAGAAAATTCTTGATGCCCAAGAGATGGCACTGTTATGGGATGAATTTGAAAATCGACGGTTCCGAGCTCGGCTAAATAATTTCAAAGCCGTTAATAGGTGGCACTGCTACGCGGATTGGAAAAAATGCAGGTTTGTGTGTAAGATAGAAATCCTGAATTGGTATATGGATGTGCTAGCATCTTTTTCGGCGGAAGGAGAAAAGATGGCGCTGCTGAACGAGTGAGATCGAGTTCCTCTATTGGTTTGGGTATATGCTATAATTGCAGTGAATCGGCTTGATATACCAGATGGGTTGTAGGCTTAGATAAGAATTAATTGAAGCCTTGAACGAATGATGCATAGCCATAGATTCCCGAACATTTTAGGAATTAAAACAGTATAATTTATTGCGTTAAACATTTGCTTTTTACATTTTATTTATTTATAAAATACAATGATTTATTTATTTAGTCTAAAATTAAATTTATAGCATTTTTTGAGTCATAAACTTATTGAAAATACACAAAATTGAGTATATATTGTTAGAATTATATCAACATGTGTATCTATTGCTAAAGTTATACATACATGTTTCATTAAGATTAAGATTTCATCAAGAAAAACTATGTGTGTATGATGTACAACGGTGTATGTGCGATCATAATAGGTGGGAACTTTCGATATAATAGGTTTGAAAGGCTCAACTCGCGCCCATACGTATATGGCCTGAAGCAGATTGGCTCACCGCGAAAATTTGTATTTGACCGTTGAGTTTTATTCGGCCGAGATCTGATAATGTTCGGTAAAATTAGTAATCTCGTGAAGTTTGCTTTCGAAAAGAGTATCTGTTGCACGCAGGCGTCAAATGATTGGCCGAAGTGTCTCAAAGAACAAGTGATTTAGTATGGTTTGACGCATTTAACAAGAATACTAATAATATAAAATGTGATGCGTGGGGCGTAAAAACACTTCGCGTCACCACAAAAAATTATATAAAAAGGATAAGAATAAATAAATAAAGTTTTCACGACTTATCGGCTCCAGTTGTCGGAGTGGCGGCTTCTTTCGATGTGTCGACGGGGATATATGGAAAGAGGAAATGGATTTAATGTCGATGATGCCCTCAGGGCTGTTATTAATATGTTATTATACCGCCTTAGACGAAGAGGAAAACGCCGAGCGATGATGTGAAGCACCTGGCTTTACCGCTGTCGATTTTCGTCGTAGGATTGAACGGTGGATACGACGTTGAATATGTCGATTCGTAGCACGGGTGGGAACTTCCACCAATTTTTCGAATTAATAAAACTGACAAGAGTCACACGAACGTCCTCACTGATGACAATGTAATATTATTTTTTAAAAACACGAGGAGAGCAGATCGACAGATAAAAACGGAAGTGAGCGAATAGAATCAGAAAACCCGACCGAAGTGAGCAACACACGAAAAAAAGGGCCCGTTCGATAAAGGGCGCGTTCAATAAAAAGGTCGCGCCCGAACAAAATGCATACGGCCAACATTCAATTTTTATTAAGAACATTGTATATGATGCATAATTGATGTCTAGAACTATATTTTATACGAAAAGATTACATGCATTGTATATATGTTTATATACTAGGACGTATGTTAAATTATTACATACTGCACTGGAAGTTCTTATGTTGGAAAATGTGCCAGAATCGAAGAAATTGACATTAAAATATTAACAATCGAAATACTACACAAAGGAGGGTGAGGGTTGTGTCATTATCTACACATTACTCTCAAAAGGATAATAAAATGTCGCGTTGAAACTGAAATACTTACTGTGTACTTTTCTCGCGTCTCCTGACTTGAGTAAACGTTTGCACTTCTAGTCACGGAAGCGGAACCACTCGGCGCTGGCTTTCAGAGTGCTGAATACGTAAATTTCTTACAAGGAAGATTTTAGACACTATTAATTCAATTTATATTATTATAAATCCAGTGTATAAAAGTAAATCATAAATATATTTATCATAAATTATTATATTTTGAAAATTACCCAAAATTTCGCTTGATATCCTAATATTTGCTGGTTCTAGAACTAGTCAATGGATAGATTTTGAATTTATTGGCGGAAGCTTCTAATAATAGAACAAATTAGTGGCTCAAAGCGGATTATTCGTTCACTAACCCTTTGCACTCAGTTGCCGCCGCATTTGCGACACGCTTGTTTACCTCATTCAGCGCTCTTAACTCTTAGATAATCAAAAGTGTTTATGTTACAATGTGTGTGATCTGCATTTTATGTTTATACAATGGTAAGTGTTTTATTTTGTATCGTTTCGTTAGAACCCCTCGTGCAGTGAAGATGGAAGGACGAGAAACTTATGGAATAAACCTCGAATGCTATGGGTGATTGCTTTGAAAAAAATCACACTTTGAAAAATTTTAAGCCTTCAGTTTCTTCATTTAGTCTTGAATATAAGCTACCCTCTCATGGTTAACCGCCTTGACGTGGCAAGTGGGCGTAGTAACTCCAATGAATCCAGCGGCTACACTGCAGGATACCTTTGGATCCAAGCTAGCAGGTAGGCAAAGGGCGAGAAGTGAAGCGAAGAGGTAACCAAACAAGAAACATGGAAGAAGTACAACGCGAAGAAATACCCTCAGTACCCAGCATACGAGGGGGAGAAATCTCCGGGGACCGGGCAACTGGCATGACGGCACCAAGTACCAGTTGCCCAAAGCTATTGGGCCAGAAATGTACGCTGAGGGAGGAGGGCGTGCATTTGACGAGTGATTGCAACAAAACAAGCGCAATGGCAACTACCACACCCACTGGGAAGACGGGAGCATCAGCCAGAACGCTAATAAGAAAGGCGCAAAGGAAACTGAAGTGTCATAACAAAGCCGGAGAGAAGAGCTTCCCAACGAACACTGGCACTAGTCAACCTAGGGAAACCTAGGAAATTTGCTTCTGCTGTCGAGGAAGCCGTACCACCAACCGCAAAGGAGAAGTAAAACCGGACCTAAGTGGATGAGATCGGACGATAGCTACCAAGGCGCTAGTAAAAAGGAACGATGGGTAAGCCCCGAACCCCAAACTCAGGCGAGGAAGTCCTATCGGGACGCAGCAACCGATGCACTAACGGTAAGGGTGATTATTTACTTCAATGAGACAGGTAAGAACCAGGAGGATCAACTTGTGAAGCTGCAAACCGCCCTGAAGAAGCACCTCTCCGAGCACTTACGCAACAAACCGGACAAAATCCCAACATTCAGAGGAATGAGACCGACAACGGGTCATCTGGTTGTGACCTGCAGCGACGAGCAGTCTCTAATATCTAAAAATAGAATATCTAAAAACTGCAGTCTCCAAGGTAAACACCACCCTGAACGAGGAGTTTAGAGTCGTCCCCATAAAGGATGTACCGCGGTTATGCACCGTCTAGGTATTTATACCTGATACGCAGCAGACACCGCAGGGAGGCCTTCGAGACGCTTCAACTGCAGAACACGGGGTACGGAACAGAAAGGTGGCATCCCTTCGCAGAGAAAGAAGTCACCAACAAAGGTACGGTCCTGGTACTGGGCGTGCCAAAATAAGACGTCACCACTCTAAGGGACAAAATGGATGATTGAGTTTTGGTTTTACCCAGGTCCCTGCCAGAGCTAAGGCGACCGAACCCTTACAACAAAAACGTAAAACTGATTCGGGTGACCCAAGCAAATCTGCACCACAGCATGGCGGCAACAGCTAACATGCTTAAGCATCGGGCAGATGGGTACACCCACATAGCACTGATACAAGAGCCTTACCGACTGAATGGAAAGATACTTGGAATCAGTGCAAAACAAATTAAAACCTTTGCTACAAGCGGGGTAAATAAAATCCCTAGCTGCATTATATGTCGGAAGGAAGTTAATTTAATTTTTCTACCGCATTTCAGCAACATGGACTTAACTTCAGCGGTGTTCGACGGAAGGGACGAGCAGGTGACACCGGCCTCAGCATACCTAACGTTTGACGCTCCTATGCCGACCACCGAATTCCGCGCCCTATTGGAAAATCTACGGCGAAAACGGGCCATCATCGGAAAGGCTGGAGAGTATGAGACTCACCTAGCCTGTCGGACCACCAATGGATCACTTTTGAAGTGAGAAGAGGCGAGTGGACCTCATTGGTCTACTGCAATTCTAGAAAAGCGGTTTGGGACGGCCACACAAACGCTAATAAAAGATATATAGGTTCACACCAAGCGAATCCATTGAGAAGTCGAAAGGACATCGACAATGAAGTGAGATACATCACGAGTATACTGATCGATAGTTTCAGTGAAATGTGTCCAATCACTACTATCAAACAAAAAAAAGGTAAGCTGGTGGAACAAAGAACTGGAAGAGATCCGAAAAAATACGCAGACTATTCAGAATAGCTCGCCTCACAAACCGAAATACAGATTGGGAGGACTCTAAGCGAGATCTGAAAATATTTAAAACAGTTGTAAGAAGGGAGAAAAGGAAATCCTGGAATCTTTTTTGCAACAATATTGAGGGAGGAAGCGAGACATCTAGGCTAAGCAGGGCTCTGAAAAGAGAACCACATGTGGACACGATGCTTCAAAAAGAGGATGGATCGTTGACAACAAACAACAAAGAACGTCTCAAGCTCAAACACCAAACCAACACTTTCCGGGCTCACCGGATGAAGAGACAGAACAAGTAAAAAAAACTGATAAGTTATCCTGATAAGTGGAAAGCTCCCGGAAACCATGTCGGACTTGATGCGGACCGCACTCTCACGTCTTTTCAAGTGGGCGAAACTACACGGACTGCGCACCAATGCCGACAAAACGGAGCTTATACTTCGCACAAAGCGCCGTAAACCGGAAACATTTTCACCCCCAACCGTTGACGGAAAACATATAAGCTTAGTAAACAAGGTAAAATACTTAGGAGTAACTTTGGATAGTAAGCTAACTTGGACTCCACACATAGGAGAAGTCAGACGGAAAGCTAGAACGGCGCTGTTCACCATGAAAAGACTAGCGGGGAAAACCTGGGGAATAAAACCTAAAATTGCTCAGTGGATTTACACAACTGTAGTGAGGCCAACAACCACTTACAGGCATTGGGTTTGGGCATTACGGGCATTGGTTTGGTGGCAGGCATTACAAAAGAGAACCATTACAAAAAAGCTAGAGAAGATCCGAACGGCCTGCCTTGGCATCACAGGTGCCATTAGGACTACGCCAACTGCTGCAATGGAGATAATGCTCAATCTTATGCCACTCGACAAATTCATCTTCAGAGAGGCATCACTTGCGAGCATCAGATTAAAATTCAGATATGGGTTATCTTACCACCCACAAACGAGGCACGTATGCATATTGGAAAAAATGGAGAGAGAATGGCACCGTCAAGTAAAAGGGAGCTGTATAGAATCCAACCGATAGTGGATACAACGATTCCATACAAGATCAGTATACCGACCAGAGAAGCGTGGGAAACGGTGCAGGATTCCACATCTGGAAGTGAAATTATGATCTACACCGATGGTTCCACAACGGATGAGGGAACCGGGCCAATGAAAAAGGCCAACAAAGTATCTAAAGATACAAATTTTAAACCGTATTTTTAACAGATTTTTTGAATGCCAAATTCATCAGAAATAAATTTTAAGGTAAATTTAAGAGTTTGGCAAAAGGTTTACAAATCACGAGCAGTACGTCAACAAAATGTGCCAGCTTCTTCCAAAAAAGTATTTCAAACTCCGAATTCAACTTGGATTTACGGATCGCGAGAAGGTACACAAAACAATTTTGCGTATTACTTTGGACCAATGGCTTGGGCTCGTAATTTAAAACAGCATTCTGCAGACGAGGATGTTAATATATTCATGACAACACTATAAAGAAAAAGTAACGAAGCGCAAATTAACAGAAGGCACGAGAAAAAGGTGATATATCTGGTCATAGACTTATCAACATCTTTCAGTCGAAGATCCGAGTTAATTTGGTAGGGAAAGTTAATTTAAATTTTAAAACTTTAAAGGTTAACTGCTAGCATAATTAAAAATTGGGCAGATTTTTTTCAGCGAAAATTTCCGTTTGAAAGCCTGAATGGAAGCGGGCAATTCCATGAGAAAGTAACCGAGAGAAGGTAAAACAAAGGCAATCTGTATACATAAGTCAGTGAAACATCTACTGTCCGGATTGATATTAATTTGTATGAGTAGTAAGGGTGCTGGGCCTATACATTTTGCTGAGGCAAAAGCTTTGGCACTGCACATAAATTCTCTGCCGTTTTTTCGGTTCAATTATACATTTTTTACAGGACAGAACACCGTGCCATATTCTGCAATCAATTTTGCGGAGGAAGAAAAATTAAAGAAAACCATAGTCAGAGATTTCTGCAGATTTAAATCTGCAGAGAACAGGAAATTGTTGGGTTGAATCGAATGTAAAATAAACAATGCAAACAATCTAAGAATTGAAATTCTGAAAAACACAATTGAAAATATGCGAAAAAATTAAAGAGGAATCGAAAACCATGATAAGTTCTTGCGTAAGAAGAGTGCTGGCGGGCTTAAAACACCCGCCAAGCAAGGGAAGCTTTGATTAAATTGATTTTTGATTGCAATTATTTATAAAGCGTCAATACGAGGGTGGAGTGAAAAGTTTGCGGCCTGACCAAGAGATGGCGCCACTAGGTCTACTTTTGGACCGGCGTCCTACAGTACCATTCCAACCGAGCTTGTGTGTACAGTTTCAGCCCAATTTGAGAGCACGTTGCGCGAGACGCTTCCGTAGTTTTCGTGAAAATGGTAAAATTGGAAAAACGTGCTGTCATCAAATACTTCTATTCGAAAGGTTTTACACCAGAACAAATAAAAGAAGAGATGTATTCAACAATAGTAGACTCTTCCCCATCATATCCAACTATTAAGCAATGGGTTTCTGAATTTAAAATGGGTCGTGTGAGCACCTCTGACGAGCCTCGCTCAGGACGGCCCGTTGAGGTCACAACTTCAGAAATGATTGAGAAAATCCATCAAATAGTGTTGGAAGAACGCAGGTTGAAAGTGCATGAGATATATCAGCTGAACGTGTGCGAAATATTTTGCACAACCATTTGAGCATGGAAAAGCTGTGTGCAAGGTGAGTGCCGCGTTTTCTAACGCTCGACCGAAAACTGATTCGAAAAAATATTTCTACCGACAATTTGGCGCTGTATAGGCGTAATTTAAACGAATTTTTGCGTCAATTCATAATTGTTGATGAGACTTGGGTCCACCACTACACCCCTGAAAATAAAGAACAGTCAAAACAGTGGATTGGAAAAGGAGAACCAACTCCAAAGAAGGCAAAAAGCAATTTTATCGGCAAACAAAATTATGGCTACTGTTTTTTTGGGATGCGAGAGGAACTATATACATTGATTACCTTGACAAGAGAAAGACTATCACTGGTCAATACTACGCAGAGTTATTGCAACGTTTGAAGCACGAGGTGCAAATTAAACCACCCCATTTGGCGAAGAAAAAATTTTTGTTTCATCACGATAACGCACCAGCGCATTTGTCGATTGCTCCTATGTCCAAAATCCACGAATTGAAGTTTGAATTGATTCCGCAACCTCCCTACTCTCCAGGCTCAGCCCCCAGCTACTATCACCTGTTTCCTAACCTCAAAAATGGCTTGGCGGCAAAAGATTTTAAAGCAACGAGGAAGTTATCGAAGCTGTAAATCAGTATTTTGAGGAGCTTGACGAATCTACGTTTAAAACTGGTGTAACTAAATTAGAACACCGTTATGAGAAATTTATCAGTGTTGATGGAGATTATGTTGAATAATAAAGCAAAAAAAAATTTAAAAACATCGTTTTTCTTGGTCAGGCCAGAAACTTTTTAGCCCACCCTCGTAAATCATTCATAATACATATTTTTTTTAAATGTTAATCAAACTTATTACATTTTTTGCAGTGCGTCTAATTTTGAAACAGAGACTGTAAATACACAAGTAAATACGTACATTAATAAAATAAGATGAATGCATAAGCATACATAAGCCAATTAACAGAAACACAAATAACTACTCACCTGTTATTGTCTCCTTTATATTCTGAAAAACTGATTTAAAGATAATATAATGAAATAATGAAAAGTAAGTATAATGAAAAATACTTAAATATAAGAACGTTTGAATATTTCTCCTTAAAAAATTGAATTTTACTAAATTTGGATATGGCACTTAATTTATGTGTTATCATTTTAAATAGAAGAAAAACTGTGACGACATCGTGATAAATGATTCCTAAACAAGATTTATTGCTTTGTCTGAAAACAAAATAAAAGAAGAAAACTATCTTCTTTAAGCTTTACGAATTGTACAACAGTGAAGTCATGACTAATGTATGCCGCCTATGATGACTTATATGCAAAATTACGGATATAAGACATCTTTGGAATGGCAAAAACGACTTACTAATTTATGCCATTAAATGTTTTCAGCTCTTGTATTTATTTTTTATATACGTTAGTAGTATTGGTGCATAGAGAACTTCTTTAGGTCATTTTAGTCTATTATTATATACCTACCATTCAATTTTTTCACTTTTCACTTGCACCTTTAGAAAATTGCGGTGGAACTAGTAAGTAGCATTTATTGCACATTGGTCATGCAATAACTCATCTGGCAAAATTCCTCGACAGTGGAAACGAAGACCTTTGCGAAAGTCTTGCTAGCTAACCGTCAAATCTTGGTTTACCTCTTTCCCTGGCACTTCTTACTGGCTTTTTAAGATTTTGGTGTGCAGTGGAGGACACATTTGATTGCAGGCTACAATTTGACTGATAAAGTATTACATTCTATTGTACACATTTTTATAGCTGCAATCTGACCATCCTAAACGTCCTCTAAACTCTAATTTTCGGTTGTAGGCTGACGAGCGAATTATGATATCTTCGCAGTTCCCATTACTTGTTCCCACCACTTCTACAATTTGCTTGAATGTTTTCTTCTGCATAGTTGAACGATCGTCTTCTTGATTTGCGACAGAGCTTCGTCTTTATGTGGAATCTTCATGCCAGACAAACACACAGGTCTTTAATAAAGTTAGATCAATGATCACTTTTTTGTGGAGGAAAAAAACCATTTTCAAAAATGTGCTGAATAATAGTTAAAAAACATTTTGGACTGATTCGTCCTCTATAAGCTACTTCGAGTCGGTCAGACGACGAATTGTAAAGTCTACTGCAGACAATTAACTGATACCGAAAGGCAATAAAAAAAAATGACCCAGATTGAATGGCAAACTCCTTTTTCATTATCATGGCAACGCCCGACCAAATATTTTTTTGATGATCCGTTAAGATTGTCAGAGTTAGGTTGAAAGTTGCGATGCATTCATATACCAAACATGGCATCCTCTGACTGTCACTTGGTACGATTCTTGCAGAAATCCCTTAACAGATTTTAACTGCATGCCTATTTGGAAGATAATAATGGAACTTATTTTATATTCATGCGCTTTAGAAAACTAATTGAACCTTGAATTGGGAATTTTTTCGCGAATTCAATGATATAACACAGATCAATGAAGTATAAAAAATGCTAATCGGATGGATCGAAATGGATCGTGCCAGCAACTGTTATTTTCCGAAACTAATCGCGAATAACTCAATAAAACAACATGTGATATGAATATATTTTTATTCAATGAAATATTGCAAAGTACAATTTTGATTTGCTTTTTTATGTCAAATAATAGGAAGAATAAATCAATAATTATCTAAGGAATATGTAAATAGTGATAATGAAAAATTTATTAATATTCGAAAAGGAAAAATCAATTTCTGAATAAGAAACTTCAAAACACATACCAAGGTACAACAAAACGTTTGGATGTGTTGCATAAAACATAAATCATTTAATTGTTCATTTCTATCCATTAATAGATAACATAAATGGCGAGAAAGAATCTTCAAAATCAACTTGAACGTAAACGTAGGATGTAACATCAAACATTCTATGGATTTTTCTAGTAAAATTGAAATAAGGCAATATGTATTTTAATAAAGCTTAATTGTTTGTAGTTTTTCTTTTTGCTTAAGTGCATAATGAAACGCATTGAGCGCTTCTTAATTTCTTGCTTCGATGATAATTATTTATTTTTAATATGATGTGCAATAGTTTTAAAAATTTTTCAAAATATTTATATAAATTATCTTCCTAGATAGGAAATAGATTGAATATTAGATTCAAGAGAAAGACAAGAGAAAAAATCAGTTCATTTATATAAGTTTACGTTTCACTTCTAATTTCATCTCTCTCGACTAATATAATAAAATTCGCTTTTCCACAGTCTTTCGGCAAATCGGACATCCTTCAATCTGATCACCGCACATTTGGCATGTTCCATGTCCACATAGGAACACCATATTTTTTAAACGATCAAAACATACTGGACATGTTGTCTGAAAAAAATTGATATCGATTGCAAATACATATCAATTGAAGGATCTCTTAAAGTTTTGTAGAAAATGTACGTTTTTATGAATTTGTGATCAAACACGCAAACACAAAATGATGTGAGCAAACATAAAAACAAACACAAAAGAATATTAATTCTTTTCTTCAATTTTTCGCCTTCAACGTAGTTTCTAATCCTCACTGCATTTTATAATTTATGTTATTAATTTTTTCTTCTGAAAAACTCTTTGAGCTGCAATCAGTTGCGTTGTGATTTTGCTTTCATCGTGTCATTGATGGGGTACACAAAAACATTTATATTTACACTAAACGGCGGGGCTTTCGTAGTGTGAACTATAAAGAGTGCGCTCAGTATTTTCTAACAGAGGTATTAATTGCCCACATTTTTTTTAAACTTTTTAAACTAAAAAACTTCTTTTAATAAACTCATGCTAGAAATGAGAAGACCTGCAGCTATCGTCGTAATCTATATGTGCGAAACTAAATTAGAAAATTCCAATTTTCTGAATTGATATTGAATTATTGACACGAAAACATTTTGGTCTAGACGAAAAACCATAATGTTGAGAGTGTAAGCTAAGAAGTACATGTTCTGCCTCTTCATTTCTTTTTTTAATCTTTACTCGATTCGGGTTAAGGCTGCCCTCTACATCACAGGTTTGAAAAAACTTTATGAAATTCTGGATTAATAATTAGTGTAAGATAAAAAATACCATACATATTCCAGTAGGATTCTAATGGGTATAAACAAAGTGGTGGCAACATAGGCAACGCAAAATTTATGGCCTCAAAGATCACCAGACCACGACCCCTTGCATTATGAATGGGGCGTAGTTGAGGGTGTGACCAATAAACATCCATCGACGCAATTCTTGACGGAAGGATGGTTAACTGCCAGCATGGTGAATACGAATAAACATTGGATTTTTCCGTTCCACAATTTAAAACGCTATAGCCATGAGCAGATATTTTTAATAATTTTATAATCGAATAGACAAACAATATTGCTTAAAACTTTAACGGATATATAATTTTGTGAAAAATAAAAGCAAATAATTTCAATTATTCCTCCAATATGGTACGCAACGTATTTATAATTCAAATTAAAAGTGGTGCTTGTTAAAACCAGAAGCACTTTTGAACTGAAGCGTAACGTACAGGTGGTATTTTTCACTGAGTGTTCATATCAAAGAGTGTCGGGCTGCACTAAGATATTGAAAGAGAGAAACCAGTGATGAAAACGGTAACATGTTCGTAAGCTTCATCATTGTAGAACTATTTCTCCTCGACGCTAGTTAACCTCAAATATTCCTCAAATATTCCTTTCAACTGCCTTGATCAATTGACCGTGACAATCATTTCTAAGCACTTGTCATTGACAGCATCTACACTTTTTTCAACATATACTAGGAAAAACTTGATACTAGATAATTAATTTCAAAGTAATTCTCACTGCATTCGCTGTAACTCCCTTTCCAAACATTTTTATCGGTATTTTTAACATGCAATGAGAGTGCCACGTGGCAAGGAATAAATTTTGTATTGTAAAAATGGTGACCTCGGCACGGTTGAGCTGACTCGTGCAACGATAAAATCAATGGTAAAAGCCGTGGCAAGATCAACAAAAGACAGACATCATGAGTGGGTAATTTCTTCCGAAATTATTGAAACAATCCACTCCTTTCTTTGGAATAATTGATGTAACAAAATATGCATATTGTAACAAACAATGTTTTAAATTTTAAACGGAAGAATGCGCGAAGATCAAGAATGTTCAAGGGTCTGCGTTCGTTGGCAGAACGAACATGTTACGCTTCCAAACATAAGTCAGCAACCTAATTCGTATAATTTCACACATGGAAACGCCATCAGGAAGCCTACAATGCATTGCAAGGCACACTCTTTTGGAAGTTGAGTCAAAAATTAGTCTACATACTGTTGACATCAACAAAACTTATGGACAACTTATATGCCTTGCCACCCAATTGACAAGATACGGTAATGAAACTGAGGTTAAGTGACCAGCTCACGAATAAGGCGTTTTATTCGGACCTGGTGGTTTTGAAGGCCAATCGCGTACGTACAAAACAATGATCCGCGTTTAGAGGTCTACAATACGATCTCCGTTATTTTGGTAAAATACTTCTCAATAGAGATTGCCTTGCTTTTTGTTATTATAGTGCCCCGGTGCAACCCGTTTTTCGTATTGCAGTTAGTGGACAATAAGTTGAAGGTAGCTCAAGAAACCAGAAACGCATCATCAAAACAATCTAGCCAAGGTTAGGTAAAGCTACAAGACAACATTCTTAGATTTTAGAAAGAGAAGAGAGCTAGAAGATACGTTGCTATCACTAGAAATCATTTGATTTTATTATTTGATTCAATGCTTTCCTATTAATACCCGGATTTAACAATATCCATTAAATATGTGATTGAATCGATTACATTCTTCTTTTGTTATAGGATGAACTATCGTTTATGCATATCAGATATCGAATTAGTCCATTGAATATGATAGTTTTGGTTGAAAATTAAAGGAATGATTTCCATCGAATAAATTAATTCACAATATTCGCCAAGACTTGCGGGAATATGTCAATATTTTGCATGCATAAATTCATTGTATTCATGAGTTGTGATAAAATTCTAGTTACTTTATCTGGTCCTTAAATTTTTAAAAGCTAAACATATGCTGCAATATCTACTGAATAAACTGAATTGTAATGATTTCTTTTCAAGCGTACAAAGCACAACGCGGCAATTGTATATTCGCTTGTTTTATACGTACTATTAAATTTTGTTGATTCAAAAATCACGGCAGATTCCAATGTTCACGTCAGAATGTCTTTTATGTTTGCTATATTAAAAGCATTTTAAATCCTTCAAATCAATAAATTCACACAAAAGGAGTACTTATATATATTCCGTGAGAATGAAGCTTAAAGAACCAGAAACAATAAAAATGCACTACGTTTTGTCAAAATTGTTGTGGGAAGCTGATTCCCACTTTTTTCTACGAACACTAAACGTACCAATCGACATCCCCGCTTTATAAAAGCCTTTAAAATTAAGTTAGGTAATGGCATTTTCATGAACCCCCCCCAAAAAAAAAACAACAAACTTACTACGGTTTATTTAACCTAGTCAATCCTTCGATAACATCTTATTATGGTCTTATACTTTTTCTTGCATCCCAACCAAAAATGGCGCACTTCCCAAAATGCGTAAACTGTTATACGCAATTCAGGACACAATGATGATGGCCATCAAATAGTCGGAAAGTGAAGCATCCCACGGCGGACTTAAAAACCCTATATTTTCAGCATGCGCCACCTCAATCATACAGTTCATTCCGTTTTTATAACATAATTTTTTTATATTTTTTTGTGCTGTTATCAGTATCACAGATTTTTAAACGAACTGTGTCAAATAAATCAAAGACTTTATTATAGAAAATAATGCCGATTTCCTAAACCCCTTACTTATATCTACATGAAGAATATATCAAGTTTCGGTACGTTTAGTGTTGAATAACAAAAGCAAGTTTAGCAATTAAATAGCGAAAATTCTATATCTAACACAAATGATAGAATTATTATCGACTTAAGCAGTTGTCTCAAAATCTTCAAATATATACCATTTATAATAATTAATTGTACTTACATGTTCCTTCATGTCTTGTAATTGTTGCTGTAATTTTTGAACATCGTCTAAAGCGAAATTATTAACGCTTGTATTCTGAGTAGGATTAGTAATTGTTGTTCCAGAAGAAGGTGTCCCGCTTGAGTTCACAGTGTTGTTCATAGCGACACCTGTTCCGCATTTACTCACACCAACTATTATATTGTTGTCTTTCTTCTCATCGGCGCATGCAGACACCTAATAACGAAGAAACCATAAATTAAAAAAAATCCAACATATGATTGAGCAATATTTACCTTCGAGATTGTACCTGCTCCACCACAGCAAAGCGTGAAAGGAACCATTTCTTCAATTTGTGTTCGACATTGAACACATTTTTTCATAATCGTTGAGCAGCTCTCGCATGCAATCATATGACCACAGGGCTTAAAGAATACGGAAGCTCGTTTGTCGGAGCAAACTAGGCATTCATCGAGTTTCTCACGTGACGAGACAGCTTCACGACAAAGCAGACATTTTTTCACTCGTGGAGCGCATGTATCGCAACAGCAAACATGACCGCAAGGCTGAACGGACGTTGAAAATCATTATCATATCCATTAAATTGCAAATTTCCAATATTACCTTAAAAACGGTGTCGCGTTTCTGATCAGAGCATACGAGACACTCTTCCAAAGAATTTGATTTGGAAATGTCATTAACGTCGTTTATATTCAATGTATTTATTCCGCTAGTAAGATTTGTGACATTGCTTAGAGGGACATTCGATGCAGCGGGTTCAATATTCAATCGCGAAGCTTCTAATGCGGCAGTGATGCTTGTACTACTTCCAGCCACATTTCCGGGTAGATCTAAATCATCGGTCTTGCGTTCGTTATAGCATTTGACAAGTGTTTTACAAAGAGTTGGATCAGGACACAAGTCTAAAGGTGTCTGAAGTTTACGATTTTTAATGGTCAAATCCGCTCCGTTGGCAGCAAGGAAACATGCAATTGACGCTGAAGCTTTCTTATCAGTTGCATTTCGCAAACCCATCAACAGTTTACCAAAGCCCTCGACATCTTGCAATTGTTTCAACTGTGAAAGAGTATGATGGCGTAGAGCTTCGTGCAAAGGAGTATCACCGTCTTTGTCTGGAATGTTAAGATTTGCTCCTTGAAGTACAAGAAGTTTAACAATTTGAACGTGTTGACGTTCCACGGCCAAATGTAAAGCAGTTTGCAGATTAACATTTTGCCGATCCATGTTAGCTTTGCCCGTATGCACAAGCAAATGAGCAATTTCTACATGATTATTTAAAGCAGCCAAATGCAAAGCAGTGTAACCATCGTCTTTCTTTTCCTCTACTATCCAGGGGCGATTTGTTTTTGTCAGGAGAATACGCATCGCACTAAGAATGATTTATTCGTAATTATTGTTTTAGTTATTGCTACACATAGACCACTTGTTAACTCACCTTGGATTACCTTTGAGTGCTGCATGGTGCAAAGCATTGAATCCATTATTATTGGTCAAAGTAATGTCTGCGCCATAATCCAGTAGCAACGATAACATTTCGTCATGTTCTTTTGTGATGGCATCATGCAACGGAGTATCTCCTTCAGAATCTTGTAAGCTTGTATGGCAACCCAAGGAAAGTAAAGTTTTAACGACGTTCAAGTGTCCTTTATTCACAGCAATATGAAGAGCTGTTTGCCTTCGTTTGTTTCGAGCGTTCAAATCAGCTCCGGCTTTTGCTAAAATCTCTATTACTGCTGGTTCATCACCAAACGCTGCATGGTGCACGGCACGATCACCATCTTTGTCCTCAATTTCAACGTCAACATTATGACGCAATAACACTTGGATTACATCAATATGACCATTTTGACTAGCGGCTTGTAGTGCAGTATGGCCAGCAAATACACCGTTTACATCGGCTGCACTGTTTGACGATGTATTCGGTGAAACACCAGAGAGATATTCTTCGCACTTTTGCTGAAAAAGAAATCATGATTTAAGTTTATTTACAGTTTGCAAATCGTAAGCTGGATTCATTGTGCAAAATTTAAAACACCAACCGCGAATCCATTTGCTGCCGCTTTAACGAATTCCTCTGTTGCGTCGCCTGAAGCTGTCGTGTCGAAAAGTTTTTTAAGAATTGCTGAAAGTCTCTCGCCATTCGAAGCAATTTGGACACATCCACCTTCAGCTGTTGCGGATGCCTGACAAATAAAATTGTTTAAAAGTAGAAGTTTATCTTTGAGTTTACTTTGACTTACAATTTTTGTAACAGCCAAGGGATTGTATGTCCACGATGTGTTACCTACTTCAACCTTCAAATCGTTGTCGTGATAGACTTGCTGGACACGTCCAACCTTTCCAAGTGTCTGTAATTATAAAATGCTAGAAAGTAGTACAAAACAAGAATTATAAGTGACTTACAAATTGCATGGCATCTGCCCATTCGCCGTGTCCTCTTTGTAGAAGTTTAATTGTTTCCAAATCACCACAAATTTTCACAATATCGCCAACTGCAAACTCTGGAGCGCTAACTGTCGGAGAAGCCACTTTTGTGAGGACAGCTGGGTTAAAGGTCCATCGATTCCCGCTCATATAAGCTACAACAATGTCATGATCCTCGTCTATTCCCACTACTTTTCCCATATTATTCAAACACTCAAACATGCCATCGGTCCAGCCGCCATGACCATGTTGCAATGATTGCACAATTTCTAAATCCAAATCAACAGTCACCTTATCTCCAATTTGAAAGCCATGTGGTCCCTTTCCTGGCCCGTTCTCACCAAGCAAAGGAAGATGATCGCGGTAGACAGTATTGCCCTTTGCATCATTAACAACTTTCAAATCAGCCATTCCTTCAAAACCCACTCGATAGAGATTCTTCGCTCCGTTGTCCCACACAACATATGCCGCCGATCGCGGCGACGCTGCAGACCAATCTTGAATTTCATTCACTTTGCCACGTCGTCCTACGCCTCCGTCTTGATCCTCCCATTGCCAATCGACGCCGCGAACAACTCGTGCTCCAGGAAATATGCCCCGGACCGCTATTTTCTTCGATTTTCGTCGCGGCTCTAACATTATTCGTTCGCCACCGGGGGTGGCTATTCTACAAAATCGATGTCGCAAATGATGTTTGTCTCCATGATAGCAAATCGAACATAAATCATAATTTGTGCATTCAGCACACTTCCAACGTATACCAAAAATTGGTTGTTGACGACATGTATCACACATTGTACCTTCATGTTTGATGCCGGTAGGAGCACTATCTAAAATTCGTAAATCATACGCACCCGCACAACGATAATTCGCTGCAGTTCCATTGTCCCAAACAACAACTACTTCTTCGGATGATTCAAAATTTCGAACAGTACCCACATGCCCTTCTCCACCATCCTTAAATAGAAATAATTAAATGAGCATATTTGACAAAATTTTCAAACCGCAAGTGTAGAAACCATAAAGCCAAAATTTGTGAGCGCTGTGTTTTCGGAACTTGCACATCGTTGAAAACGAATCAAAGCTTGTGATGCTAATCAACTTAGATGAAGGACTTTGAATTCTTATCACAAGATTTCGTTTAACTCGAGCTCAAAACGAACGCCAGATTCATATCAAAAATAGAAGGAGTTAACTGTTGGCACGGTGTTATATCGCTTGATTGCAAGTATTAGCTTACACTTGTTCTCTCTGAAGGCAGTATAAATATTTCTACCTCCTCTTTTTTGGACAATGCATTCAACATGGGATTTTAATTTTCTGAGGCTGCGCTCGTGACTTTATTTAAAATTTGATGAATTTTCAAACTATGTAAAGAAAAGTTTAAGAAAAAAAGTTTCCGTTTCGTTCATAAAAAAAAGTTCAAAATCATACTTGGATAATTTTTTTCTTTGGTACTTGGCTACAACAGGTTCACATTAATCACGTTAGTTTCGAATATTTAATGCATCAATAAAATTACAATTTTATTAAACCATAAATCGAGTTCATTCTTCTCATTCTCAAAGGAAAATAGTTCAAGGATTAAATGGATGTATAGAACATCTATGTAGATCCAGTCGCTACAAAACTTGACCTTCGGAAAACTCTGTTTAAATAGTCGATTTCAAAAAGGCTCTGAACGAGTTGGATTGGCCTGAGGAAAAATGTCATCTTAGGCAAGAATGAAACTAATCCGATGGTTCGTGTCACACCAATATGATATATGATATTGGTGCGTATATTGCAATGGTTCTGTAATGTGGAAAGGATAAAAGTAAATCAATTAACGAGCTTCGAAGAGGAAATGAGTGAGAGAGTGTATCAAAGAATGAGAGAGAGAGCCAAAGAAAACACCCAACAGTGACGAGGAAGTGAGGAGCAACTTATGTGAAAATCGACGAACGGATGTGTTCGAATCAACGAATGGATTTGTTGGACCAAAGCTAGTTTTATAAATTTTAACATTGTTATTGAAAAAGATACAAATATACTCAATATGCGAGATATAAAATATAAATCGCTTTATGTACTATCAATTAAAACCCTTTAAGGGCTTTTAAAATATTTACATACAGGGTCTGTATTTTAAGTAATAAGAATATTTTTATTATTTTTCGATTTTGCATCAAAACGCGATTGGATCGGCTGGAGCGAGTAGTGGATGTTTTAACCTTCAACACGGTACAAGCGGTAGCCGCCTGCTGGCTTACGTTGACGGAAGATCGGTCGCAACATTGGAAAATCAGAAAACATTGGAAAATCAGGCGCATCGACGCTGGAAGAAGCAAGAAGCAAAACTGTGAAGCCATTTCGAAAATTCTTTTGGAATGTGTTGAAGAGGGCCCTCAATTTTTCGATAACGTCATTACCGGGGACGAAAGTTGGTTCTTCGAATACGATCACAAACTGGCAGAGCTCCGAATGGCGCACTCCGCAATCACCTCGACAAAATAAGCTCGCATGTCCAAGTCCAGGATCAAAGCAATGTTGATTGTTTTTTTTGGCAAGAAGGTCTGTCAACGGTTTCCGAGTATCTAACGAAATATTGCATCACAGTGGTTCCCCTGCCTCCCTACAACCCCGACACTGCAAACTTTTTCGTCTATCCCAAAGTGAAAACCGCTCTCAAAGGACAATGATAAAGCGGCTTATAAAACATCCTTGCACGCGTACTCTGAAGGATGTTTCAGTTTCGGACTTCCAGAGAGCGTACGAAGCATTGATGGCACGTCTCCGAAAGTATGTAGATGCTCATGGAGCATACTTTGAAGAATACTAGGGAAATGTAGCGATATCTGCAATAAATTTTGTTTTCTGTATTTATTCTCATTACTTAAAATACAGACCCTCTATATACAGCAATATAAGCTATCTACTTAGAAAAAATTCTCGAATCAATAACAAAAACAAACGCAAATCAAGATTATATTTTCGTTTGCATTTCGTGATTTTTTTCGTCCTAGTTCCTATATTCTCTCATCAATTAGCAATATTTCACATGTTTGACTTTTTCATTGTAAAATTTGCGTCAAAATTGTTTATCAGTTGTAAATAAAATACTTTCGCTGATAAACTCGTCAAAAGTTGGCATGTTTTTTTTGTCTGATACTTGCAATCAAAACATTCTCAAATACGTTTGCTAGCCAGCTTGAGATAAACTAGTGAAAAGGTCACATGATAAGCGAGAAATTCACTTTTGACAACCATTCGGCGCGATTGCATTCAAATTCATTTGTGACTTTAGTTGACTCATCAACATTAAGTAATTTTACATGGATTTTCAATTGAAAAATAAACATCAATTGTTATTTTAAAATAACCATTTAAGAAACATCTCAAGATTAAGGGTAACTAGATAAAAGACTTAGAGTTTGTGATAAGTAATAATTTTCGTTTTCCGCAAAGTGCATTTGAATCCCAACTCGTCTATTGCATGTAGCCGCACGTTGGATAGATATAAGTGCACACAGATATTTGCAAAAAGTGACATGAGTGTGGGTGATGTTTAAAGACTTCAGATTTTCCTTGACCTCATTCGCTTTAGAAACTCTTTTCGGGTCTCCTGAGTCATCTGCAACAAGTCAATGAGCTAAGTTAGGCTTAGTTGGCTTAAGATTATTGGGAAACCGAAGACTTCTACACAATCGCATTCTGGTCTCTGCCTAGCCAGCCTCAATTATTTGTACTTGGTTGTCTTTTAGATAATTTAGCAGCAGCATTTGTAAATAAATAAAATCGTGGTGTGTACAGAATGAAAACAGATAGTAAAACTTTTCGAAAAACTTGTTTGCCTTAAAGGACAGAATATTGTGGTTAGTCGGAGAAACGAAATCCTGATACCGTTGGAAGAAGATTTTCGGAAGGATAGAAGTGGGTATCGAATATACTGACACTATATCGAAGTGATCACAGGATGGAACTGTACGGAAATGATACCAGAAACGAGTTAAAAGGCTGAAAACAATACACTGAGATTAACTGATTTTTATCCAAAATTACAGAATAGTAATAATAATTGCAATAAAAATATAACATTGAAATCTTTTATAATTTGCATTAGAGAATCTGAGAACGAAAGTCCATTTCATAAGAATTGCAAGAGACTATTTTCATTCTAAGTAGCGTCTGATTCAATTCTCTCCTTCATTTCAAAGGCAAGTGCTGATCAGAAGGTGTCTGAAGATTGCATCGTTGCAAATGCAACGGTCTCGATATTTTACACTTTTTAACTTTCGATGATGATTGGAATTCAACCAAAAATTAACAAGCATAATTTACAAAAAATTCAGTCAAATTATTCGAAAGAAAATTAAAAATGTGAACAAATGATAGACCGTTGCATTTGCAACGATGCAAACTTCACACCTTGATCAGAGTGCTGGATTGCTAAGAAATGGGATTTAGATTCGTAAAACAACTGTTCCACTCTCATTGAAGACGAGAGTATGTGACTCAAGGTATTTAATATATTAAAATATATTAAAATAAGATAAATCCTTAATTTTTCAGGCTAAATTTATTGGATTTTCAAGTTTTCTTATGTTGGTGCAGATGTCTCTAAGATATGTTGACAGCCATTTGACATTTTTATTTTATAGTCTTTTTCTGGTTGATACAATGGTTCATCTGGTTTGGAAGGCTCAGCGAGTTCGTAATATCGAAAAAAGGTATCAACGTTTTTATATTAAATTTTATGTAGGAAATTAGCTCAGCTATTCCAACGGATATAAAATTTTGAGTATGATGTCTGGCATGTCAACTTCAAGCGAAAAAATAAAGATGACTGTCTGAGACGAACGTTGTTTTGTTTTAGATACAATGATCTAGACCTCCTCAAAATAACTTATTATTATTATTTATTACTATACAATCATTTGGTAGTAAAAGTAAAGTAGTAAAACTCCGATTATCGAAGCAAAAATGACCAGAAAAGACAAACCCAAGAAAAATGCGCACCGAATTCGGTCAAATGTGGAAGTTTTATTGACTGTTTTCTCAATTTTCGTGACATTTGTTAGCATGAGTGCATGATAAATGTTGATAAATGATAATAACTTTCTGAAGGAATAATAAGCTGAAGGAGCAGAAGGAATAATAAGCTGAATCTTGCTTAGAGCAATACGAAAAAAATAATTTTTGGGCCAAAAATAACACCGAAGTGACCCTCAGACATCTTTTCACCGAGGTCGACTTCCGCTCACGTTATCAAATCTATGAAAGCATGGAGTTTTACACGGTTGAGAAAATAGAGACAGCATCTCTAGATGGGATGACAGTCATATTTTATTACATATATTGATAAACAAACAAATGTTTGAAGAGAAATATCAAAACAGAATTTTGGTTTTTTTAACAAGCTTATCGTATGCTATTCAGCGTACGATCAGTACGGTAAGGTCAAGGAGGTACGGTAAGCAGGGTCAAGGAAGATGTTCCTAGTTTGTGACATGGCAAGCTGCTGCTCAATGAAATCAAATAAGAATCGATGGCACAACTTTTGACTTTTCGACTCTGGTCCTTGAAGTTTGTTACATCCGCAGTATAGCGAAATCAAAGATATAAAGAGATAATCGATCGGCGGGAAAATTAGAAAACTAAACTTGTTCTATCATAAGTCCCTAGTGTAGTCATAATTTCATAGTTGGTGAAGGAAGCGTACCTTTATGATTTTAGAAGCATTTCACAAGTTCACAACTGAGCAAACTGCAATAGAGATTATAAAAGGCACAAAGCACAGAGATCAAAAGCACGAATACCAAATCAAGATGTTTCTAGGTGAAAATTCTTATGTAGGAATCGCTTTTTATCTAATTTACGAGAAAGTGATAGCAGCCGTTAAATTGTTTTTTAAAGATATATTTTCAAATCTATTTTCAAAGAACCGTATTTAGCACAGAGATAAATTTTTGTTAATTAGTTCAATTTTTAATATATAATTAATGAAAAAATAATCAATTCAATTTTTTTAATTTGCGACTGATTCGATTAAAATGAGAATAACATGCACTAAGATGTAGATACATCAGGAAGGTATATCAAGTTTGCAGACTAAATATCATTTCTTCTGCGAAATTCTTGAGCGTTTGAGAAAAAATAATCTTCATACACATCCTACTCGATTTACCCACAAATTTCAAATCATTTTCGAGTGCCGCTGATGGACACATCATGCTGTATTGAATGATATTGTTTATAACTGTCCGTTAAGGATGGAAGTTTCCGCGAAAGATTTGTAAATGCTGGGCGCAAATACAGTGAGGATCACCTGATCGATACATACAGGGGATTTCATCCTGACGTAATATTGAAGCAGTTAGGATAAAAGTACGTTTCAAGACGCAAAATCAGATGTCGGTACAGATACTACGCAAGGGTTGGCACGATACAGCACAAAGGATTTTCATTTTGTAGTTACTATTGAATAGTACGCAGAATAAATGAAAAGCATTGTGAGCAGATATTGCATTGTTTAAAGTATAAATGGGAAAGAAAGGGAAATTGTGTGATGAAAACTATGGTGTTATATCTCGGCTAACCACATCACTTACTTTATTAGAAGTAACTGAAGATTGTTCATCAGTTGTTGAAAAGTAACGAAACCTTATTTTTGGTTTCCTGTCTTTTCAAATGAGTTTTTTCTACATAACTCAAAAAATAGGCGGTTTTCATTTTTTACAAGCGAATTCTTACAACAATTATGATGGTCTACACTTTGTTTTGGAGTCGGTCATTTTGACTTTAAAGGTGGAGACCATATGGGTGGCAGTCCAGCAACGACGTGTGTCCTTACAAAGGTTAGGCTCACACATATTCTGCCATGTAATAAACGAGATGACATTGTTTAATATAGATAGTATATGCCCCTAATATAGATGGATTGGGCGAGATTCGGGAAGAAAAGACCGAATTTTTGAACGTTTTTACATGCAATTCGTTTCTTCAGCAACATGACAAATATTCGTTTTGAAATAATTTGATTACCTACAAAAATCTGTATGGAAAACTCATTTAAGAAGGAAAGAAGATTTTCAATTAGAAGAAAGCTTGGCAATTAGTTAATTTAATTCATTTGACTTTGAAAGAAACAAATTCTTTAAAAGTTGAATAAAATATATATATTGGTAAGTCTAAAAAGTATTGAGCCTTTTTTTGATTAAATATTTCTTTTATTTAAAATGGATTTTATTTAAGTACATATTGTCCATTATTATCTATGATCTTTTGTCATTTTTTGGGTTGAGCCATTATTCCATCCGCGTAGAACTTCTGTGGTTTATCAGCGAAAAACTAGGCCAAGTGATTTTCACAGTCCCTTTTTGAAGTGAATGTCTTTTCATTAAGGGAGTTTAGCAGAGAGCGAAACAAATGGTAGTCTGATGGTGCAAGGTCTGGACTATACGGTGGATGCATCAAAACTTCGCAGCCAAACTCTGTCAATTTTTGCCGGGTCATCAAAAATGTGGGTGGTCTGGCATTGTTATGATGGAAGAGAACGCCCTTTCTATTGATCAATTCTGGCCGTTTTTTTTTAATTGCTTGTTGCAATCTGGTTAATTGCTACAGTACAATACAGACAGTACAGAACAAATTTAGTGTTTGGCCAGGTTCTAGCACCTAATGATAAACAATTCCCTTCCAATCCAACCATTCACACAGCATAACCTTTTTTTGGAGTCAATCCTAGCTTTGAAGTTGTTTGTGATGATTCATCGTTTTTTGACCATGATCTTTTTCGAACGAAATTCTCGTATCATACCCATTCTCGTATCATGCTTCAAAAATAGTTCGATTTCATTGCGTTTTATTAGCATTTCGCAAACGGAAATTCGCTCAATCAAATTTTTTTGTGTTAATTCATGCGGCACCCGAACTTCGAATGATTCAAAACTGTTTGGTGATGGCTATTCAGTTCCTTAGCAAAGTCATGGCTGCTTATTTGTCAGTCTTCTTGACTTTTTTGTAAGACTTCATCGATTTTTTCAATGATTGATCGACGTGAACGAGGTGCATCTTTGACATCAAAATTTCCCGAACGAAAGCAAGCGAACCATTTCTTGGCAGTGGCTTTTTGCATCTTGACCGTAGACACCAACATTTTTTTCGCGAGCCTGTGATGCATTCTTATCTTGATCGTAGTGATATTGTAAAATATAACGATTTTTTTTTTTCAGAAATTTCACTCATATTTAAATGCATACAACTTTTGCGACGAATGACGAAATACTAAACTGTCCATATGAAATTATAGACTGGACTTGTATTGTAGACTGGAATGTCACCTTTCAAACGCATCTCAGTTAGACTCAATCTGATTAGTATTGCCCGATATATGGCAACGAACACCATCTAGTGACAAAAAAGGCTCCACACTTTTTAGACTATCCAGTATATATCTTCCTCAAAGTGAAAGTATCAATCTATATAATACTAATAATGTTTTGTTCGTTCTTCATCACAACTAAAAACATGTTGCATTGACAGGCAGGGAAAAATCTCTTAAGTTTAAATTGAAATGCTACCCCGTCATCCCTTTCCCGAAGGTATAAAGTTAGATGCGGTAGTTTGGCGACCAGAACCTTAACTTCAACAGCCATTATACTTTATCCTCTGATATCTGGCTAGTTCGATGATGTCAGCTACTACCATGAACTTCAGGATTTGTCTCATACCACCCAAAGAGACACAAATGACCAATTCATGACGCCCAATTATGTTGAGCTGACAAAGTTTTAGGTATCAGTTGTTCAGGAACGTCGAAGATGTAATGTACGGACGTTTAATGAGCTGTATTGAAGGAGACACGTACTGCTCAGTGTACCTGTTACCCTGTAAAATGTCTGCCTCCATATCTGTAAAACCCTGTAACATGTCTGCCTACATACCTTTTTACTTGCTTAGATTTTGCTACGATTATTGTTCCTCTCGAATAAAAAAATTCCTTTGGCCGTTAATTAACTCATAAGCAAAAATACACAGAGAGCATAAGGTTACATGATTGAAGGACGAAGTAAATTGTTTATAACTAAAGAGAGAAACCCTTAATAGTTTGAGGAATGCAATGAGAACTATAGGACTTTAGTCTTGTGCAGTGATGAGTGATAAGTGTTTACTTCTTAGTCTTAAAAGACACCAAAAACCAACAATTTTCAATCGGAATAAGCTCCCGATCCTGTAGAGGATTAGTAGTAGTAAACTGTCGTCGACTCTCCTAATTTCTAATAATTTATACACGCGTTTTCGTTTCGCTACTGTCCGAGATAAAACGTTTAATATGAGCCCTTGATAGGTAGCACCACTGGTTTCTTTGGACTGGCCAGGGATGTAAATATGCAGAATGGAGAAAAAAAATAGGTAGATTAAATGTTTCTGGTGCGTCGGGTTAAGAAAAAAGATCAAGAAATATTAAACGAGGAGTTCTCGAATCGATTCAGATGGCATCTGTTGATATTAAGGACCAGGTAATTGCGCAAAATTGTTTCTGACGATCAAATTTAAAGGATTGTACTGTTTGTATCCAGATTTTGGATCTCTTGTACAACTTAGATTTCGGATTTTCGCAAATTCCTGATTTTGGTCTGCAGAATACGGGTCTTAGAAGAATCGAATATCGAATGCATAATGGACATGTTTAAGCAATATTCGTTTTACGAACAAGGAACAAAGAGTAAGTCACGGAAGATTAACCAGTTTTTAAGATGAATATAAAACTGAATTCAGTTGGAATTTAGAAAAAACTCGAAAGATTAAAAATAAATATTGTGATGGATCCAATTTCGGCAACCACTCAATTCAGTACGCTTCAGGCGAAAAGTGTCAAAAATTAATTAATTGGACAGAGAGTACACATGAAATTTCATCATAAAATGAACAATTAAAAAATGGTTGGAATAAATTGCTGGGAGTGCCATTTTTCCTCTAACAATAATAAATACGTTCATAAAAATGATTCAAGCTGTTCTGCCCTCGATATAACTAATTTCAAGCGCTCAACTCGTCTTTTACGACAAAAACAAGCTTTTCGTGCATATTAATCGCTCACATTCCCAATCAATTCATAGGGTCAATGCGCTTTACACCTGACCGCTGGCCATCTCCAAACGCAATAAACAGCTTTTCAGAAACGATGCGTGGTTTTATGCTCGATATTCCGAACATAAACCTATCATACACTTATTTTACACTAGGAAGCAATAACAATTTGATTATTGTTTTTACAAACCGCATCCACGAATTAAGATCGTTCCTCTACCAACTCTTTGACTGCTCAATAAATTGAAGACAATTACAAAGTTATGATGAATGTTTGTGAGTTTTGCAGGTCAAGGTTGTGACATCAAGCTATCAAGTCTCTGTTATTTGAGATTTGGCCACTCGGTTTGGAACTTTTTGGATGGAATCCGTGAAAGGCCAAGACATTGCGAGGTTGTGTCTCAGAGCGACATTATTACCCTGCCCTGAATCACAACACAAATAAAAACTTTATCTGAATAGATCAGCACCATGAAATCGATTAGCACTGCAAATGAATGAATTCTTCTCAAAGTGTGGAGTTTGGGAAGAAGAATGGCAAGACAGCCGATATTTGAAATGTGCACTTGGGCGAATAAACCAAGCACGCATAACGGAGAGTTTTTGTTAGGATGTGAAACTTCACGGTCGAGTGATCTCATGTACCTAAATTAACGCATTTCGATTTCTTTGATTACTGCATGTTACAAATAAGAATTCCGGAAGTTAATGCCCAAGACAAATTAGGAAACTGACTCACCTGCTTGCCCCATTTCCAATCGGGACCACGAATCACACGCGCCCCCACGCCCTCCATGGCACATCTAACTTGGCGAGCGGCTCCCGCAGCACCAGGTGCTGTCCCTGACGCCGAACTTGTAGTTGTTGCCGACGCGGCTCCAGCTGTCGCTGCAGCAGCCCCAGACACCCCAGCCGCAGCCCCTGTCGACGAAGCTGATGCCACCGCTGACGATGTTTGACTTGTCGCTGATGCACTTTCTTTCGCCGCAGCCGTTGCTGCACATGCCATTTTTTTCACTCGCGCAATCAGTCGTGCTAATGTTCTCGCAACACAAAACTATGCACAATGCCTTTTTCCCACCATGAAATTTATAAAAAATTCACTAATTTTTCGGTGAACAAAAATCGACAAGTAAATTTCACTTCAAAAGCCTTTCATCACCATACATATACACTATCATGCGAGCCACTGTCAGTTCGTAATAAAATTCCTTGTCAACTACTGAAAATATGATGGTGTTGGATTTTTGCTCAGTATTTGACAGTAACTGGCGTGTGAAGTTAGCTTCAGTTATATTGGGAATAGTGGGCGACATGTTCTAATGTACCAATCTTTTAATTACGCGCCAGACCGCTTTAATATGAAAAACTAAAATGTTAATCTTCGATATAAGAACCACTACTAGTATGTAATATTTTTTTAAATATTTAACTTTTGTAGGGATTGAAATCTTTGTCATTTGAAATGAATTCTAATGCAAATCTTATGAAGAATCGGTAGTTTTTTCGAGAAATAGTTTTAAGACTACAAAAATGTTTTCAACCAACTGCGATATTCGTGTAGGTATCATCAATCTAGTTTAAATATACTTATTCCATGTAACCGTTTGTATAGAAAAGGAAATCAGTACTTTTCACACATTGAAATCGATTTCAAAATTCAATTATGTTATGCTGAACAGCTGTCTTATCCAACGTATTACCAAATTGTGGCTTCTAGAATTTAGAAGATGTTCGCATAAAATCAGGAAAATTGAGTACATTTTATAAAAGGGGAAAAAAGTCAAGGATCTATGGCGACTGTTCTCTTAATTAAGGAAGATTATTTTCAAATAAACCAATGCTTAAAAAATATCAAGCTCTGAAAGCCTGCACTTGGAGAGCCTGCCATTCTATCGCTTGCGAGCTGCACAAAGTAAATAATAAGTTAACTTTCACAAAACAAAATTTATGTTATGTAATATCGATGATTTGAATCATTTCAAATCACCAGGAAAACTACTAATAAAAATTTTAATTGAAATCGGTTACCAGCAAAACTGAATCTTAATTTTTTGAATAATGGTGTATAATTTTAAATAAAATTCAAACACAATAATATCTTTTAAAAAATTTTAAGTACTTTTGTGGCTAAAGATGTATTCTTCAATTATATAACATTCTTCAATTAGTTTGAATTTGATTGTATGTATGCAAAATTTGAATACAAATTTTTTGGAAGCTGATTGTCGAAATTATGAAAGAACTAACTTGATTTGCTTGATTTTGTGTCCAATATAAACAGGCAGTTGAAAGCGGAAAAAGATAAACAAATAGTTCGGTTCACACATAAAATTAGAGCCTATTGATTTTCATAAGCTATAAAATTATAATTGTAAAATTTTCAAGGTAAAATTCTAACTAATCGTGCTCAATGTTTAGTTTACAATAGTAAGTTTAGTTTATCTTTGTGGCCAAGTGACATTTGTCTTTTATACTGCAGGGGAAAACCGCTAAATGAAAGATCAACAAATAGTTAAGGGATTATTCTGTTTAAATAATTTTCGCTTTTTTACACATAAAAAAACTAGAAGAAACACTTAAGCACAATGGCTTTAAAATGAACATTGATTTAAGAAGTTTTCTCGCGAAAAGCTAGTAAATAACGTGTTTTTATATATGGTTCAACGATAATCATTTCTAAGAATTGCCAATCGAATCAGAAGGTTTAAGAAGAAACATCAGTTGAGAAAATGAGATCCTTCAAAAGTTGCCAAATTAAAGGCGATGCTCAAATAAAAACACATTATACTTATAGTCTTTGTTATTATCAATAACATTTCTTTTTTCTCTGCATACATGGAGCCTAATTTTTCATCTGACAAATTTAATATAATTACAGCCATTTATGGCGAGACCAGTGGATTATGATTATATAACTTATCCAAATGAAAGTTGTGATAAAATGCTCTTTTCTACAAATCTGTTAGTTTTTGTTAAAAACTTACGTGCGAAAAGAAGAAAAATATTATATATATGTATATATATATATTTATATAGATTCACTACTTAGCATCAAATTTGTCAATTTCCTTATCTTTGCATCTTGGCGCACATACACATATACTTTATTTTTACATTTCAACTATTAAATGTATCATCATAATAAATGTAATAACATATAAAATAAAATTTCTCATATGCTTATTAATAAATATATAGATTTTTCTTTTCCATTTTAGCTTTAGGCTTATTTTTAAAACAAATAAAAAAGTGAAAAATGAAAAGGAGAAAAATAAATCCTTCAAAATAAAATCGTTCACATTTTTGAAGTCTTAGTCACTAGAAATATACATACATATCATGTTGTAACAACGAATTAAAAAGTAAACTTTAGCATTTTCACATTCCTCTATGATTCGCACTATATTGAATTTGACGCATTCGCGATTGGTGATGGATCACTGATAGTGCTACTACTACTATTATCATTTGAATTTGAAGCTGTCGAGTTTTGTTGCTGTTGCTGCAATTTATCACGTTCTTTGTCACGTGCGGGGCGAAATGCTTCCCTCAAAGCCTCCACACGATTTTCATTTGGTCCCCAACGTGCGTACCCAGCATTATTTTGTAACCAAACGACAACAGTGCCATGCATACTCTTCACTGTCACTTCATTTCTAGTTTAAGAATATTTTGGAGAAACAAAAACAATTTAACAGCTATTTTTTTTTAACATTTTATAGTCAAGTACATACGGTGGTATGATGTGCTGATACCCATGACGATATTCATGAGCCATTCCTAGGATTATTACAGAACGTCGTTTGTAAATGTTCTCCTCTAGTTTGGCAATGCACTTCCACTCCGGAAGAAAAACAATGAAGCTAGAAAGAATGCATCATGAATGCATGTTGGTTATAATCTAGCTTCGAGTTGCTGAACAACAAGGTTCGTTACAGATATGATTGGAGAGTATTTACAAAGAAACTGAATTAGTAAAGTGCATTGTTATTGAGAATGGCGTGAAATGATTAGAAAGAATGATTGTTAAAAACTATTTTGGTTTGGTGCTTGCACAATGGTTTGATTGCACAATGGTAGATCGCTTCAAAAACCTCTTGAATCGGGAAATTCGTTGCATCAATTTTATTCAGTTTATCGTTTTGATTCTCACTTGTAAATACATTGATAGTAACTCAGCACGTGAACTACTTACGATAAATTATGTCCGCAGAAAATGTGTGGAATTGACTGAAAAGCAACTGAATGCCTCAATGACTGATTTTTCTACTCTAAACGGCTGATTCAAAAACAAAGAATAAAGAGAGTCCTAGATTGGGTGTTGACTGGGGAAGAGAATTGCATACTTTACAACACAACAGGAAGATACATTCTACGCTACCCGGTCAATCATTTACATTAAACTCAGCATGAAAATTATAGCTGCAAATTCATTGTCTACAATTGTCTTGTTTGACTAAACATGTGTTATGAACTATGAGCTGCTACAAACTGGCTACTCCGTAGAGGACGATAGGTAAAGACTGCAGAACAATGACAGGTCGTCTAAAATTGCCTTAAAGTTTGGAATCTCAAAAATCGAGACATTTCTCTTTGATGATAAAAGAAAATTACCCGAAAACTAAGGATAAGAAGTAGCCAACGATGAATATTTTAAATAATTTGTTCGTTTTATTGGTTAAAAAAAAGGTGATTGCTAACTACAATAATTATACTCGCAATGTATCAAATCATTTTTCATATTTCAAGTACCCCAACGCTGCAGATATCGTCAATAGGTAACTAATTAACCAACTAAGTAATTTTTACAGAAAAAAACTTTTATTGAGAAATTATTAATAGAGAGGAATATTTGCAAGATGTTGGCAATCATGTGGGCAACACCGAAAATAAGGTTGCCAATAAAAGCGTGTTGTCGAACATCAAATTCTAGTTTGAAACACTATATTCACGATATGAATCGCTTAACTATACGCCAAGCATGGTGATATATACATTCTTACGAATGTTTACGAATTTTTCTCTTGTGTCTTAAGTAGATATTTATTTATTGAACTGTAGAAGGGTTATTAATGGAATAATGTAGGGTTCCGAATCTGTTTTTTAAGGTAAATTTACAACTGGAAAATACGAAGCAACCAGTGAAAAGCAAGGAGAACATTACACTTACCTTAATGGCTCAATCGAATCGTTCAGCAATTTATCGATATGTGTTAGTGTAGCATCTATTAATTCATCACAATGAGGAGGATTGACTTGAAATGATCCAGATACTGGCTTGAATTCCAAGAAAGGCCTGTTTGTAGTATAATCACACGCATTAAATCAGTTTCAAAACTATTAATAAAAAACACAAGAAATTACCCTCTGGACCCAAAGTAGGCATCGGTATCAGCAAACGCTGAACAGTACTGTCGAAAATAACAATTAAACGGTGACGCAAAACATTCAAAAGTGACACCAAAATGCCGGTGCAGACACTCGAATACGGGCACTGGGAGCGAAGCTTGTGTCATTTCGGCTTCTTGTGATGAGTTCAATGCATTGCCCAGAAATGTTTGATATCGTTTCAATAAGCACCATGCACGGCCAATAAACAGGTCAAATTTCTTGTCATCAAAACAATTGTGACGATAAAGTTGTTCCTGTTTCAACAAAATAGGTTACAGTGTAAAGATAATTTCAACGAAAAAGGAAGAAAGTACTATCGAAATATCAGATCCTTACCAGTTTCTGTAAGTGAGTGAGATTTATATAGAGCGGATCAGGCTGTGACATTGATGATGGAGTGTATTTAATGATCATATGATCGCGATCCTGAACATACTCGACTACAGGCATTCGCGGTGATGGAACAGAAAACTGTATGGGATAGCACCAGACTTTTTTTAAAATAGGCGGAGGGGGTGGTGGTGTGGGTTCACCTATTCCGTGCTCTTTCAACAGCAGCATATGCTTCTCGCGTATTTTCTTGGCATGTTCAGCTGAATGATTGTAGATTTTTGTGCACAGCGCTTCTACGCTTCCTTTCACTGTTTCTACGAGATGCGGTTCACACTGTCGTTTAAGGTGAGCTAGCCGATCTTGAAAGTCCTCGTAACTAGCCCCCACTGTCCGGCGTAGCCATTGAAACGTATCTTCCACGTTCCATTTGACAATTTTTTTGCTTTCAGCTGGTGCCGATCTCGACTCAATTATATGTTTAGCTGCTTCGGCGTAACGAGATAACTGCTTTCTTGCATCACCAGTATATTTTGGCTTGACTATTTTAATGGGAATATCATTCATGATCTCGCGATACATTGACGGGGACACTTCGGGAGTACATAAGCTCGGTAGCAACGGATCACAGCCTTTGTCAATAACTTTTCTCTCCATTATCCATCGGATGAAGGAATCCCTGGGAGCTTTTATGTTTTCTCGTCGTAGACATAAGTCTTCGTATGTCCGGACTAACTTCATTGTAAACGCTGCTCGCATTGCTTCGATTTCGGGATGCGGATGCGGTAGAAGTGTTGGCGGCCTTTCAACTATAACAGCATTTGTGAAAATTTCTAAGTCCCAAGGGCCGGACAGTATGAATTTTTTCATAGGTGGGGCAGCTCCTCCTGGGCCCGGATGTGTATGTTGTGTATCTTCAGAGGGCCTACGTTTTAGATTTCCATGTGCGTTCATTTGCGGACTATTGGGTCCCGGTTGTCCGGGACTGCAGATACCAAGTGGGTCTGTAAGGGGATCGAAACCGCGATGTTGTTGACCAGGCATTTCCCACAGTGATTCGCCAGTTAATCGATTCCAATAGTAAGGTCGATTTTCTCTTTTTGACCAGAATTTACGCCAACCTTGATTGACTAGTTCAGTAGTTAATTCCTCACCGTAAACTGGTCCTTGTGACGTTGGCGGACCCTGTGGTGTGTGCGCTATTGGTTCAGGTGATGATATCGTTTTAACTGGTGTACTTGGTAACATTGTACTGCTCGGCGGAGTCATTGCTATATTGCTATTGTTTGCAGCTCCAGCATCATTTTGATTTTGCGGAGCTGTTAATTGCTCCCATGCCGAAGGACCTGTAGGAGTTGTAGGAACACTCAACATTTCCTTTGATGTGCTAGCTGTGTCGTTCATTTTTGGACCGTACAAATCAATAAATTGCTCCTAAATATAAGTGCTCCTGTCTGTGAAACCACCACCTTAATGGCAGTAGATGTCTTTTTTGGCCAAGGTGAACCTGTTGGAAAGAAAAAATTGACTGTACTCAAAATTGAAATGTTTGTCTTTAGAATATATAAAATTATTTACAGTAAAAATAAAAGCCCATTCGAATTAAAGATTTCTGAAGACTCAAGACTTTTTGACCTGATTTTTTAATAAGGCATCTCTGTGTAAATTACGGACAGAAAGTTTTATGATTTTTACATAAGTCACTGGTTTTCGAAGTGTGAATATATGCATCTGATAACTTCACCTTGAGCATGAATATCCATTATCATTAACACATTGAACAAAGATTAATTAATAAACACTACCAAGAATAATGTAATAAGTACTGTTAATGTAACGTTATACTTTTCTGTTATGGAAATCCAACCTTTTAAATTCAGACATACACTGAGCCGACTTTCTGAAAATTCTCGGATTTTGCTGATAGCTAGAAGTTCAGAAGCTGAATGGTTCGTTATATTATGAGATGAAATCAGAAAATTCTGATTTTTTGTAAAAATTTGCTACAATATTAATTTTGTATCTTTGGAGTTTATCTGTATAAATTTTGTCGAACGAATTGACAATGTTGAGAACATGTTAGTCGCGGGGTGTATATACATGGCCAAATCATTGCTTTATTTCACTTTTTCATTTCTACTCTTTGACCATTCAATATTTTATTCGGCCAGTTTTTTGTCTAAACCATTAACTTTGTTTTAGTCGGTTATTTTTCATGTCGTAACTTCTTTGTTTCTTGATGCGTATTGCGTTGATAAAAAGATTTACTCCAGCATATGTAGGCGACAGCCGATGTGATTTTAATATCATAGGCGTATGCTAGATAGAACTGAGTAGCTCGTGTTTAAATGGAGGATTTTCTTATCAAAGACTCTAGAATTAGATTAAACCTCTGGGTAGGCAATCGATCTCCTGTCCGAACTAATTTGGTTGGGATGCTCAAATCAATCATGGCGGTGATGCAGTATGTTACAATTGCTTCTTTGAAGATTGCTTCTTTCCAGATTTCCAAGGCTTCTTGGAGATTCTCTCAGACGTATTTAAATGTGATCAGTTGGCCGGTAGTTGGTGTTTCACCTCTAAATTATGTTTCCAATAAGCGTTCAGCTCAATTTTAATTTGTCTGCTATACAGAGTTTTATATGATATGCCTAGTTTTCTTTTTCAGTTTGTCTCTTTTTTAGATTGTAATCGATTGACACTTCATATTACGATGCCAGTCATTTTTGTAGAGTATTTTAAAAACTACCGAGCGGAGCGTTACACAGGAGCGCTTAAACAAACGTACGGATTTGACATGAGAAATAATTAAATAAACATTATTGAGTCTCTGCTGAGATTGCATAGAAAAAGTATAATTCCTTGAAAATTCTTCGTCAGATAAGAAATCTATCACGAAAAGTTTCTGCATTTTCGGTAATTTATACTTTAAAAAATTAAAGAAACCTTTGGCATTTACATTGAATTAACATGACTGGGCTCTTTCTGCTGGAATCTAATGAAGATTTACAGGTCATTTAGAGAAGGTATTATTATACAATGAAGTAAAGGTGAACTTAAAAATTTAATCGAGATCCAGTATGAGTTGTTATATTTGCAGTTGTAGAAATTCTAGTGGCAACACAAGTAAAAATTGTTGAACTAGCAGTTTTGAGACGGTTATCCAAATCTTTTGCTGCTAGAGCCCAGCACGGCAGGATAGTTTTTTACATGGCATATAAAAACCTTTTTTGAATTACGTAAAATCGCATGTTCATGTTCATAGTGACGTAGGTTTTGTATCCTTTAAATTAAAATGTTATTAACATGCACAATAAATAAATGAAATTAAATTTTAATGAAACCGATTTGAAAAACATGACAATCGCTTTTATGTGAAAAATTAGTTTAAAAATATTTGAACGTAGTTTAAGAGTGGAAAATTTAAATTTTCATTCCGACATCCTGAATATTTTGAAGCTTACGCATACAGAAAAGTCGAATCAGTACGAGTTGAGTGGATCAGTAGTCCAGCAAAATTATAAAATCTGCGATAATATGCAATCATGCGTAAGGACCTGCCTGCTATCACATTACCATGCCGTCAAGCCTTTATTTTCAGCCACTCCGCAGCCGATACGTTTTGATAGACGGACAGCTGGCGACAGACTAGCTCTAAAAATTTGTATTCAGATGTTTTGCTACTATTTCAGAAGTCAAGTGTAGATAATCTTGCGAACATATGATTGTGATAAACAAAATCTGTGGCAGCGTCGAAGCCCGACCATTCTCCCAATATATATATACCTTTCGCAGCGCCAGAGTGGAGCAGTTTATCAACGAGGTGGCATGGGACACACAATATCTCCCCATAGTGTGGCCGTTTCCTGCGATAAAACTGGGTGGTATATATCGTCGCTGTTGTCTGCCGAGTAATGCGCGTTTGGTGCTCATGTTTTCCGGCTCGCCTCCTCATTCTGTTCAGCACGGGGTAACTCTTTACAAGACACTGTTAAGAATGGAATTTTTACATCTGAAATTTTCCATGTGCGATAGATAGTGGGAATTTCCATTGGAGTTGATTGTACAAAGTGAAGCACTAGACTACGATTTCTATGCAATGCATGCTTGCTAGCTAAGACTTCGTTTCTGGCGGCATTCTGTCACATATGAAACGACGCAGAATGTAATCCGCGGTGGCGAATTGCCAGCAACACACTAACGAGGCAAGTCAGCCATTCCAATCGCCAACATATGGAGTTCGCAATGGGCTTGGGGGGCTTCTTAATCTTCGCAGCCAAACAGTACACAACTCGATTCGGCACATATCGCAAGAAGCTGAGCACAGAGAAAATTTTTCCACCGCCAAGCAAAGCGGGAATCACTTGTTTGACAATACGCCACTAACTTCGTCGACTGGCAAATCGCGCGCGCAAAGGGCGGCAATTTTACTGTGCATCTGTGGAGGCTCTTCAGACTCCTTTGCTCAAGTGTTCGCCGGATCAAATGTACCAGCAAGGAATATCAACTGAAATTAAATGTAGAAATGAAATTTCTACAGCATACGTTGAGCCAGTCAGCACTGAAATACTATCCGATATATGAGATGCTCCATACTCGGAGACCGCCAAATTATCAAACTTCCAACAATCGCGTAAAATCTCATCTCGACAGCAAAATATTTTTACACATCCCGAAAAACGGCTTAAACTCACCTGTAATCGTGAAACTTTAATATAAGCTGATCACATTGAACCTAATAATTAAATTTTTATTGAGATATTCAATAAAAACATAACGACAAGCGTGACCGGAGCGATTTTCGACAACTTGAAAAAAGTTATGTCCGACCGAATCGTTCGCCATTTGCAATCTTCCAATTAGAAAATGTTCTCTTGTCGACTCGGGTCTCGGCTTCAATTAGACATGAACGCACACGATTGCCATACAATACAGGTGTCGTGCGCGATCGTATATGCATTCGAAACAAACACGAACAAAGTGGAGGAGTTTAACTGGGGAGATTTGCTCAACGAGCGTCTGCACGAACACGAATGTTTACAAAAATTTTTAAGTAGTATGGGTGAGTGGAAGCAGGAAAACAAGAGAATTGTTTTGAATGCCAATTGAAGTAGTGGTGTGTTTATTTGTTGATTTGAAACGAATGTCAAACGTTCGTACAAGAGAGGATTTGTTTGGGGTAATTTACGGTGTTGGCGTACGAAAGGATATTTGAGTTAGTACTGTCAAATGGATTGTATCGGCGACGGCCAAAACTTTAACTATGATGATGACATTGCCTGCTCAAAACTGCTCCCCGTTTTAAACAATATTTTTTTCGCCAAAAGTTCCAGACCAATTTGTATTTTTGACAAAAAACATTTAAAAAGAAAGTCGTTTCGGAAAATTCGGAGGTAACTTCTGCAGCCGACGAACAGTAAAATAAAGGAAATTGTGAAATTTATAAAAACAATTTAACCTACGATAAAGCGTAAGCTAGCTAGGTTAAGCAAAGGATATAAGTTAATTTAAGACGAATTGTATATGTGAATTAAATATGTGGGAATAAATTCAATGTAATGTAAAAAAAATACGTGATAGTTTTAAAAATTTTGTGGAAGTTATGTTTAAAGAGTATGAACTAATTGTAGTGAATTGAACCAAGCTTTCAAACAAGATTAGATTGGGATTCGCACAAGATTTGCTACGCAAATAATAAACAACTTTCGCTGCAGCTAAAATAAAACCGAAATTTTTGTACTTTCCATAGGTTGCGTGCAAAATAAAATTCTATTGATCTTACGGCATAAGAAAATAGACGAAGAAGTCGCCGTACGAGGTTGGACCAACGACGCGATAGCAAATGAATAACTTTTTGTATGGTAGCAAAAATGAACATCTGCAAGATAATTGAACACAATAAATGGACAAGAACCACAAATTGAGAATGAATTTGCAGGTTTGTATTTTAAGAAGAATAGACAACCCAAACATTTTCTGCACAATGATGACACTTGGGCTCATACGAGCATTTTTATGACACATCACCGTTTGTGAGTGACTTATTTATAACTTATCCATATTTATAAATATGGGTGGATCGTATCGAATATTTTCTTTACACAGGAAGTCGTTAGAGCTATAATTATACGTTGCGCTTCCCCCCAGAATAGATCGATTTGCTGGTTTTCAATCATATGGAACGGGCCCTGAGCCCAGTGTCATGGGCTCCCCCTAACCCGTGGTTCAGATAAACCTCATCATTTTTAACAATTAATGTTTCCCAAATCAAGGAAATACGTGCAAGTTCTCCCGATTTAAAAAAATGGGAGGACGCCCAATACCCGACACCCTATCGCTACATCAGTTTGATAAATAATATCAGCCACATGTACGGGATGATATCAAAGTTGGCAATGAATGCTCACATATAATGAATGAAGTAGAGGATGATGAACCTTAAGTTTGACCATCAATGCAGGCATTCAACTGTACATGCGATGAACAAAATAACGTTGGACATTTGTTAGAACCTAAATAATATACAATGTGCTTTTCACATATGCCTAATATTTCGGAGGTTTTCGATACAGTATGGTTAGATGAATTAAATTTTAAGTCCCTTTAGGAAACGTTCTGCAGACAGCTCGTCGCCATGATGTGCAATATGTTATTAAGGCAAAACGTTTCTAATGGGAATATGATCATGAAGTCCAATAGTTAGGTTTTGAATATTCTACAGCATGGAACAGAAGCTACGTCAAAACTTTTCTTTTTTTCAATAGACCTGATTTTTTATACGGCAAAGCTTCAGCTGTTTAATAAATGCAAAAAAAGGGCAAAAGCTTCACCTGTTCAATAAATGTTTAATAATAAAATTCCATACAAAAGATTGGCGAATGACCGTGAATGCAAAAAAATGTAAAAGAATTTTGTTCCGTGCAAAGTTTAGTGTGGCCAGTGTAGACCTATGAAAGAGTTTGGAAGATTTTTATTTTATGACTGGCGAAGGTAGTTCAAAACGAGGTCACCAGAGCCCAAACCATCTACAGAAAAATCCACAAGGTGTGCATGAATGCTTTATAGGATACTTTGGTGTATATACACGGATCGTTATTTGCATTATAATGAACATGTAAAATTCACGCGAAAAGATTACACGAAAAGTTTTCACCTCTATTCGCAGACTATTTATTACATTTACCATGGATTCTCTGTTATCAAGCTGCAATGGCTATAAAATGATTTTCTACAATGTTTTCGAGAGAACAGAGTTTACATATAGACGTCAAATCTCGTATAACCAGAGATATATATGATGAAAATGTTACGAGCGTTCTTAAGGAAATGCCTTCGTACACAGAACTGTTTGCAAGAGAACCTGGAACAGATTGGAGACATGAAGACTTTTTCTAACTGCCAAAGGAACGAAAAAAAAAAAAATAAATTCATTCATCTTGAAACCAGTCTGGAATCCTATAAGGAATTTTGTGATTGTGTTTAGAAGTCCCTGAATTTCACAGCCGTTTCACATTACTGACGGCTTGATACTTCTTGCAATATTCGCGTATTTAGACATGAATCGGTATATAGACGGGCCACTGATAAGAAGACAAAATAACAATTGAATTCGACCGTGAGAGTTAAAATTTGGCGATGCATATACTTAGTTTCACGGTTCACAGGCTTTGTGGGCTGACAATTCAAGAAGGATGGAATACACAGCAGAAAAGAGCAGAAAAGATTGTAGACTCTGCCTAATATCAAGCATTCAAAACATGCATGTGTTTTTAATCCACTTTTAAGGTTTATATAAAAATGACATCATTCATTTATAATATCTGATGAATCCAAAAAGTTGATCTATTACCATTTCGACGTATGAAAATAAAGGAAATTTAATACGTGTTATTCGTGCAATTACCATATCTTTTCTAAATAAGTGTAACGAGAATGAAAAGTTGCTTTTAAATGATTTTACGAAGGACAGCCTAATTTAATTAATTCATTAATCACATTTAGTTATAACATGTAAGGCTTTATATTTTACTATACATTACATTATAAACTAATCATACAATTAAAACCATTTTTTCCTTCCTAGTTGTTACTTTGCAATTTCAAGCAATAATCTAAACTTATGTGTAAGTCCGGCTTAAAACGATTTACAAGCCTTAATAAATTCAATTTTTTACTACGCGAATTGCTCGATTCAAGTTCGTAGAGCGTAGACAGATTAATAAGTAAATGTTCGTTTAGCGATTTTTGTGGATTCATATTTATTGCTTTTTCAAACAATGCAATTGCATCCTTTAATTTTCCGGAGTAAAGCAAACATACTCCCATGTTATTTAAAAGCTGCAACGACAATTTCAATGGAATGTGTCAGCAGAAGATTTTGTTTAAACATAAATGCTATTATTCACTTACCATTGTATTATCTGGTTCAACATTTAGAGCTTTTTGAAAATTATTGTGAGCCTCGAAAAAATCATTTTGTGCCACTGCTATTAAGCCCTTATCGACCAGATCACGTAAATCAGGTGATGAGTTCCTAAAACATTATCAATTAATTTTTTGTTTTCATTTAATTGTTTTTCAGGATGCATACATTTCCTTTAATCGTCTAGCTTCTGCAAACTTGTGTTCAGCTCCAAATACATCGCCGATTTGAAGGTAAATACGTCCCCAAGCAGAAAATAAACATCTTTTTTCTTCTTTGTTGATTTCTGGTTGAGCCAATAACACTTTCATGATATCATCAACTAAGCAATAATCACGCATCTATTTTATATTGTAAATTGTTTACATCGAAACATGTCCTAGCAAACAATGTATGGGGAAGAGCTTACCAATATTGCACAATTTACAATGGAATGTAGAACGCGCACCTCACGTTTACGCCAAAATTCATAATTCATTTTGTCATTTTTAAAATGATTCTTGATTTCATTACAGAGCGCTGATAGTTCGGAAAGATGATTCATTGCAACTTTCGCCGATCCTGTGTACATTGGAATTTCAGCTAGCAGCAAGCGAAATGAAAAACATGCCATTGATCCTTTCTTGCCGCCATACATTTCGTGATAGAACTGAATTTCAATAGTAGCATGGGTTGGATAGTAAAATTTTAGCTAGTTTAAATAAAAACTTACATCGTAGTAAACATCTCCACTATTAAGTTGCCCAAATGGTTCTGCTTCAGATTGAAGTAGTTCGTATTGACCAAGCTTTGCTAGAAGTGCCAAACGTGTAAACCATAGCTGTAATGAATGTGGACTATGTTTAGCTGGTTGACCAGCTCTACCGTAACCTGTTTTGACGGCAATAGAGAGTATATTTAACGATGGAACAAATATTGTGAACACTTTACATTACAGAGTATTAAAGTCATTTTGATCAAAATTGGATCTCAAAAGATCATTCTGAGAGCAAAGATCTTTCTCTTTTGAATTATAAACATCAAAGGAAAACATTTTCTCAGAACTTTCTTTGGTCTTGATTGTTTTTCTGAAGGTAGTTATGAATGCAGACAGCGATATATGCACATAGCAGCTTAAGGCCAGTTGTGTATGCGCTGATGGTCTTGCAGCAAAATCCATACCTTGAGCAATGGACTTGCCAAACTTCAATGCTCGAATTCATGGCCCCCAAGTGTTCTTGCGCTTGATTCGGCGAAGGCCATTTGAACTCCTTATGAGTAAGTTTTGGCAAGTCCAGAAGAGAGTGTTTTATATTTTTTACATACTCGCTACTATAACGTTATGCGTCTTCGATTTTGATTCCCAGTCGTTTTGGCTTAGAGTCACATTAGACTTCGGCAAGTAAGCATTGCTCCTAGGGCTCCTACGCCACTTAGCAGTTTTGTTGCTCCCTGCTTTTTTACACACAATTTTTTACTACACTGAGTGAAGCAAAAGATCTCAATGGGTGCGGTCAAACAGCTCATTTCAGTTTCTCTATATCCAGACGGTTTCGCTAAATTCCATTTTCAAAATCCTTAGCGATACCTTAATTAAGTTTACTCTTGCTGCTATTGGTCCGCTCAAAAAGATCTTGCTAGTTCGTCCGCCCTTTCATTTTCCTCTATAGGTGTACGCTCATGAACCCAATTTCGTTTTATTTCCCTCCAGTTAGTTGCTGTTTTGAGCACCTTCTTGCAGTCGTGCACATCTGGTATGCCCAGAACAGACGACGTCGTTTGAACTAGTTCACATGGCGTCGTCTGTCCCAATCATTTGCCTACGTGTGTCAGAGTAGGTACTTGCTACCGAAGGATGTGCACTTAGCCGTTAAGCATGCGGATAAAAATTTTTGTCTGGAAATCTGTCTTAGAGCTTTCTAGCATGTAGCTTTAGCTGAGTTGTGGATTGTTAATAAATTCGACAAAAGTTAATTTCGGCTATACTGCCGGAATAGAGGTTTCCCGCACCCGTGCCGGAATTTACTGTCGGTGTAGATTGTGGTTTCACCATCTGACTTGGTTTTTAACGTTACGCACGTTTTTCTAGGAGGAAGGAAGGTGGAACCTTTAATGGATCTTTATGTATAGGATTGGTATTACATGTCAACCCTCTAATGGATCTTTGTGTCTACTATCGGTTTGGCTATATCAATTTCTCCTACTTGATAGGGTCATCTCCACTCATACCCATTGACTAGTTTCCAGTCGGATTGTAGGCTAAACCTCAACGGAAGACATTTGGCAGTTAATTTGATTTTGTTTCTTACTCCTCTCAGTGTAATTGTAAAATGCAGTCAGGAGATTCATGTAAATATCAGAAGAAAAATTGAAAAAAAGATTCAACATGTTTTCCGCGATAAACGGGAAGATCTTACGGAGTAAATGATATCAGAGTCAGACATGCAACTCCTTTTACGAAGTTTACTATAGATTCTTGGCCAACGTTTACTTTTGAGGAATGTGATTTTAGAGATGAATCACCTCAATAAAGCCCAACCCTAACGCACTCGAACAAATTGTTAATTTCAAAGTGCAATACACAAACTGTGTAGTCAAACAGCAACTTATGCGACTGCACATAATTAGTCCAAAGGCTGCCGGCTTATAAGTCGACTAATGGAGAAAGTGTTTGACACATGTACAAGAACAACTTACTTAATGAAAACTCCAGTATACGTCAATCAGCACGGAAAAGTCAATGGATACCTCCATGTCATCAATGTAATGTAAAATAGTAGCAACGTCTTGATATGATGGGTATTCTGACCATACCAGTTAAGATAAGGTTAGGAGAGTACTATTGGCAATCGAGGAGAATTTTATCCTCATTAGCTCAATATCCTACAGAAGGAATTGCCGTATGCAGCTTCGGGTTATACGGTATCAACATTTAGCTCCTGTGTGACAAGAATGGAGTGGTGAATCCAGGAAGCACCCAATAATAATGCGGTTAGGTAGGATGCTGATTGTTCCAAGACATTCTGGGCGAACGGCGATTTGAGTGTTTGGGCATGGCAATAATTATTCCAAATCGATGAGAAGTATGCCAAGTATGATTCTGTCAGAAGTCTATGCTATCGCTGTAAGCGCAAAACTCACCATAGACAGAATGAGCTTTCATGGTGCTCGAATAAATTAAAAATGATTCAAAATTGTTTCAATGACAGACCAAGTTGAGTGGGGACAATAGGGTTATTCTATATGGATTGTGGGCATGCAGGAATCGAGGGAAATGAGTTAGCAGTTCAATAAACGAGAAAGCGACCTTCGATAGCATTCTTATATCCCCAATTTATTACAACAGCTGAAACGAGCAAAATTTATTGGATCCTAAAGCGAAGATAAGAGTTTCATGTGCAGGGGCCTAAAGAGTGATAGAGAATTCAATAGGTTCTGGAGTACTTCTATGGTCCCAAAGTAAAGCTGTTTGTTGACGTCAATGTCAAGAAGCTTCAAGTTTTTATCAGGAAACACATGAGAAAGTTAAGATTGTTAATGGGACGGTTGAAACCAAAGCAGATCACTTAGTTCTAGAGTGATCGATCTACTTCAGCCACTTTAAGTAAACGGAAACGGTGGCATGGTAGAGTTTGGAACACTAACGTGCAATTCTCCCGGCATACCAAGCTAAATAAAAATATGGGAATAAATCGATGCCTCAAGATTACACATTTAGAATCTTGGCTTTTCGATTCACCTTCAGCAGAATCAAGCTAGTACATTATGACTACTCGAAAGTATTTATCACAGATAGCTTTTGCTAGGCGGGGGCACAAAGACAAATCCGGTAATTACTAGCAACGGTGGAATTGAACTCTCAATTATTGCATCGAAACTTGTTATTCCAACAAATGTACTATTCGTATTAGTATGTGAATTTGGAATTAAGTATTCAGCGTTCTCAGCTGTTTACAAAACAATTTTTCTAAATATTACACCTCGATGGCCATTCTCTTCTCCTTAAATGCATCAAAACATTTAAATCATGTTGGATTCTGAAAACTTTCGTACCTTGCCCATAAATTGTTAAAAGCCTTCCTGTTAAATTCACCGCAGATCGGAAACATCCGGCTGAAATAAGTCGTCTTAAACCTCTTTCATCTTGAGTTACATCGTCGACGGTTAGTACATGTCGTTGCGCCAATTCAGAATCGCCTAAATGTGCTCCAACAGCCTCACGTATTGGATCAGTCTTAGAATTAACTTTAAATCATTAGAAAATGATATGAAACCCATTATCTACACTTACTAAATCGCTTGGAGACAATACACCCGGTAATGTTAACAAGGGTGGAATGCCAGGTTCGGTGTATGGTGGCAACCAAAAGTTTCTAACTTCATCGGACACTTTAATATCTTCTTCCAATTCAGGATTCTCAAAGTAGTCGGGAGCTTGAAAACTTCCATTGAAATTGTTGCCAGTCATTGAATTATCTTCTGAGAAACATTAAACAATATAAAAAATTTAAAACATACTCAAAATAATTATGGATGTGGACTTACTGGAATCATGTTTAGTGATTTCATCGAAAAAACTTGGAGGATCATTAGCAAAATACTGACTTAAGGAAGGACTTGCAGCTGAGTTGTCCATTTTTCTATGATAGAAGAATATAAAATATTTTCAACAGTCTGAACCAGCCAGCTGCTTTATTGACAAATATGTCAATGTCTAGATGACAGTGGGTATAGAGCGAGACCGTGGAAGATGCAAATATAATTTTCTTTTTCGTGCGCACGTGGTGGATTGTGCAGAACTGTAGAAATATGATCCACGTTTATTTCAAAACCAGGTGTGTGGGAATTTACAGTGAAATATTTGAATGTTCAACTTGATATTAATAATCACAAAAACTGTGTAATTGCACCAGAATACTTGAAATTATTTAACGAAGAACTAAGAAGTGAAATATACTCCGAATGTTAGGAAATGTTCAGAACTTAATTTAAAAAATTGTTATACTTAGATTTAGAAGTAGGCAAGTAAATTGTTAATATCTCTCAACCCTTTAATAAAATGCCTGAATAGAATATCCCTTATTTTGAAAAATATCTTCTTTTCTGGAAGTAAATTACAGTAGACTGAAATTGTTCGCGCGTATGACTTGTACTTTTGGGAAACACGAAATTCATGCAAGTTGTGTTATTATTGTACATTTTTTTACAGTTAAATTCCAATTAAGGGATAAATTGTAAAGAAACTAACGGAAAGAAAAAACAAAAGGACGAAAAAGAATAAACATAACGGATAAATAAATGGAATAACCGGATAACTCCTCTTTTTTCAAGAAATAATACCTTGACAGTGAAATTAGTAATTCGTTTAAATTTTAAATTAAATTTGGCGTAATCAGAAGATTTCTACGAATATATTCTTCCGATAATTTTTTGAATGAGCTATTGAGTTTTCGGTTCCGTTGGGCTGGTGCAGCAATCAGACTATTCCCAGAATTGACTGGTTCTTGCTCAAAGTCAATTAATGAACATATAGAGGATTAAAATAATATTGAGAGGGTATTTCCGCACATAGGACTGTCCGTGTGCGCTCTTTTTTTCGTGACTACGCTTAATAAATATAGAATCTGGTATCAGCTAATTGCTCGGAGTTCGGTGAGTTTCAAGAAATTCGAGGAAAACTTTATTTATAGTAAGCGGAATACAAGACATACAATTATTAATTTAAATTGACATAGACATAAAAATTCATTCATAAAGCTGGAAAATACATAGTTCTTCTTAAGATCTTAAAAGCAATTGGAAAAATTTGTAGATTATGCCTCAAGACGGCAGCTCAAAGTGGGTTCCACATAAAACCTATGTACGATAGTTCGGTGTTCATTTGTAATAAAATCCTGTGTAAAATACCTCGGTGTTCATCTGGGGCAGTATCTTGAATAAACTTGTAAAAGACACGCTAAACTTGGAAACTTTTCACGCTGTTGGAAACTATTCCACTCCAGAAACGTTGTCCAGAAAGTCATGATAATCTGTTGGGTAGGTCTGGTTAGAGAAGTTTTGACATATGTGCGTCAAATTTGGTATAACCAGATATCTACTATGATGGATGAATTACGGGTTTGCAAGAGGAAACGTGTATTTAGACAGAAATCGTTTTTTTACTCTGATGGTGTCCCGATTGAATCTTAATTATATAGATGGGTCATCGATAAGAAGATCCTCCGAATGTGAGTGCGTGGGTTGGAAACCGGCGATGATGATATTCTGTCGCAAGGTACGTTGAACTTGATCGATCTGAGACGCAGCGATCTAAGTACTGATGATAATAAACATTCTATTTGACTCTAGGTGTAGGTGCTATTTCATTTGGTATGTTAGAGTGGTTAAATGACATAGAAACAAAAATAAATTTATTGATACTATCCGTCTGTTATTGTATGATATTTGTTTAGTTTGTGATATTTTATTCCACGATTTTTCCACTTTTTCTACAAAGTAGAGCACAAAATAGACATAAATGAAGTTGAATGGTATGGAAGATTGCTTTTTTGTCGGAGGATACTATACTGAAAACTGAATATTATTCTACCCATATATTTATGATGTTATATTCCCTCTTTCAAAATTGTCGAAAATTCAAGATGATTTTATTCTGTTGTATGTTGAAACTCTAGGAATCTTTTCTAAATCAGAAGATATGGGAGAAAATTATGGAAATTTAGACGATTGATCAAAAATTTTCTTTTACATATTACAAATAAAAACCAATAATTGTCTCGATGCATGTCTTCTTCTTCATATGATTTGTGGATCCAGGATTGAATGTAACTATCGAGCAAATCGTCTACTTCAATTAATTTTCAATGTTGAACCATTACCGATTACATAATTGAACAATTAATGTTACCTCAATTGATCGTTCAACAAGTGTATTATGATTGCGTTGCCGCAAATTTTGATTGAATGCTGGTTGTAGTTAATTTAGATGAATTTTACAATCAATATTTCCTTATATCACCTTTCATAGATTGTTGCATTGAGCGATCGGTAGAAACATATTTCGGAAATTCACACTACTTAACACTTACTAAGATATAAGCTACAGCAACTTTGCATGTAAGGCAACATTATGTATTTACTCAATTTTTATTTATTTGATTTGGCTTTAGGATGAAAGTATAAATATTTACCAAGAAATTCACAAATAAAATCCATTTTAAAAAGCTGTCTATGGTAAAAACCTAATAATTTTGTCACACTTATGGAATCTACTCGTAGCTTGTTGATTACATATTGCTTATTAGTATTCTTTGGGTTTTTTTTTTATTTTTTCCAGTATCAGACCAACTCCGATTTACTCCAATTATTTTATGACCAATTGTCATTCACAATTTGGCATCGATAATCGTCTTTAAAGATGGATAAAGATCAACCTTTAAGTTCATTCACAAGTAGTGCAGGCAAAATGGAAGGATCTTATAAACGGATCTTGTAGAAAAGCCAAAAAACCAAAAAAAGTTCAACTTTCTTGTCACCCATAAATTCTGAAGTTCTTCAAAATTTCGCCTGATGAAGCATATTATTGACTCTGAGCAGAAATTCATTGAAACGCAAGTTGAAGCGTTGTGTTTTGTCCAAAATGATCAACGATGTAGGCTAATTCGTTCATGAAGACTGAGAAGAACTAATTATCTGACTTCATTCGGAGGATAACCACTATAGAGCGACAACACTTCACAATACAAATCCCAATCTAACGGTATTTGACGCCAAATATCCATAAAAATCAAGATGAAGGTGTGGAGAGATGTGTATGAACATTTCTTTACACCGGAATAGTTCCAACATACATTTAGGCTTAAAAAGCTTACCATTGTAATCCTTTTATTTCATGGGTCGTTTTATTTTGAAGCTCTCTATGTTGCAAAGCTCAGTTAATTAGTTGCATGGATTATTCGTGTTTATTTTTTTATGATGCACCTTTTGGCTGTTAGCACGTTTCAGAGGTTACGCTATGTTTTGCACTCTTTTAACAGAGAGTTACGCATGGGATAGCACGGCTTAAGATAATTGTAAGATGAAACCGAGGTAAGTTCTGCTACCGAAACTGACCATCAGGATATACGTGGCAGTCCTTGGAGTACTCAAATGTTATTTATAAGTTGAAAACAAGTCTAGTAAAAGCTTCAAATCTTTGCCAGAAACATATAAATCGTTTCATTATTTTCATTAATATTTCAAAGAAACGTGCATAATATTACTCCTGAATATCCTACATAAAATATATGTACTCCCAAATTACCAGTTTACTTTCATCAAAGACTTCATATAAAACTTATCTTGTAGTCTTTTATACGGGCAATGTTTACTATAGTGTAAAACTGTAAATGGACTATGTTGTCAGGGACATTCTTTTCGTGAGCAAAATTTCACAAACCACATAAGTAAGTTTTGCACGAAGTTTCATCTCAGGGGCAATGATTAAATATTTAGTTAAGCAACCGAATGGCTTTGATATCGTACCTTAACTATTTGCAACATTAAGGTGCTGAAAAATTTGTAAGATTTCCTTTTTAAACAAAATTTAAGCTTGTCTTTAAACCCTGTTTAAGTAATTATTGTATCCTTAACATAGATAGCAGCTAAGAGAGCATTTTAAGGAGTAGTTTATTTTTTATAGTCGTATTTGCAAATGCCTTTTAATCTATTTCGTGTGTCAAAAAATGGATAGTTATATGGAAAACGAGAATCCTTAGTCTATTGTAATGAAAGAATATAGGACTTAAGGCATTTCAGAGCCATTGTCAGTTTAGAGACTTATACACGAAAATATAAATTGTAAATCTAATGCTTACTTTGAAGAATTCTATTGTGGCCAGGTTCATCGGCAGTGCAACAAAAGCACTACAGGATGGTTGAAAAGTTTCTGAAAGGTTTCATAAGTCCTTTGTAAATGTTTTTTAAAATGTATGTTGTAATTATTCCCATGTATCGGAAACAACTGATTGTAGATTCATAAGAAAGTCAAAGATAAATGAGCATTCAACTCAAAAAGGCATTAATTTTTTGATTTGTAGACTTATGGAGTTTTTAGTATAGACCAAGGGAGTACGGACTGTACAAAATAATAATAGGTTGGTTAATGCCAAGCTCAAGGATAAAAAGGATCTAATGACAACGACCATTTTTAATGGGAAAAACTGAAGCAAGGATTTTAAGCTAGATAGTCTTGAATGTTCAGCAGAATTCCTACAGCTTTTGTTCCAGAGAAAAGCTCGGTCTCCGTCGCGAACCTCTTGAAGCTCAGGACGGTTAGTTCAATGATAATCTTTTGTAATCCTCTAACCATAATACTCTCCTGGAATTTATAACAAGAGTCGTAATATATACTGGTTTCTCGACAAAGAAACGATACAGGGACAAGATGCGGAATCTGATACCATTTGAACCACGAAGAGAAAAGGAGATTCCTTAAGCCAATGAGGTTTGGTCAGATGATACACCACATATATTAATTGCTGTAAGGTATTAATATGTTACTAAGATTTACTCAAAAGAAGTTTCGAAATCGTTCTGATATCAAAACATAACGCTTATTTGTTATATTTGAACGCTGCTTGCAGAAAAGTATAACGACTGAAACTTTCACGGCCGCGCCCATATCCTTTATTTATATGCATATCGATCGGTTGTACATGTTAACAAATCAAAGGAGGGAGTCAAAACCCTACTTTACCCGTCTAAATCATCTTACTGAATAGGTCCGTTGATTTTGCTACAATGACTTTTCCTTGACATTTTACATATTTATAGCCACACATTGCAGACAAATTCTCCATATTTACATATATAGGCTTACGTATGCATTCTAGCGTAACTTGAACTTCACCAAAAATCCACAAGTACTTACTGTCGACAGCTTTGTAAACATATTTGATTTGTTTATATTTACAATAGTTTTTTGAATAAGTATTAAAAAAGAGAAGAGAATATGAGCACAAAAGAATATTTTGAAAAGAATTTTTCACTCTGTTGACATATGAAATGAATATGATTACGGTGCACTAACGCTATCACACCACCATGTTCTTCTGTACACCATATTTTTTTACACAATAGCGTTTCGTTATTTAATTTAAAAAAAAGTTTCTTTTTAAGTAGACACGGTGTTATTCAACGTTTAGTAATTCATTCAAAAGAATTATCCATGCGAATAAAATGTCCTTGTATTTATGTAGAAAAGTAATAGAATAATTTACTCATATGATACACTAAAATGATATGTTATCTCTGACGTCGGGATCATTGTTTAAGAGCCATCGCCATTTTTCTATGTGAAATGATCTTTATTGAAGTATATGAGTGCCATTTTGCGATAATAACATAAGAAGATCTCTGCAACAAGCAAAAAAAGCACAATCTGAAGGCACAAGATCCAGGCTATATGATAGGCACATCCGAATTTCCATACTGATGTCTCAAATTTTTTCCAGGATTTTCAAATATTTGTGTACTCTGGCATTGTCATGGTGGAAGGGAACGCCTCTTTTGTTGATTAATTTAAGTCGCTTTTTTTTAAATAAACTAAAAAAAACTTCTTTGACATGACCCTTGCCTTTTTCTCTTTCATGAACTAGAGTTTCAAAATTGACGAAACTGGGTCTCTAATTTGAGTCACCCATGAAAAATTTATAATTTTTAAATGAGTTAACAGATCACACTGCTTTGATCAAACAAATAAGCTCAAACTGTCAGCTAGCAAGTTGTGGTAAAATTAAACATATACGATTGGTGTTACCAGTGAAAGAAGATCTTGAATCTTCATCTTGATCTATCTGTGGTGAAATTTTAATGAAAAAATTGTAAATAGAAGAAATTGTAGAAATTTTAAATTTGCTTGTAGTTCCTGAAAATATTTGCCGGCACGAATGAATTGAAGGCTTGAATATTTAAAGGTTTTTAACCTTTTGTTGTACACTTCTCCCATACTTATTAGTAGTGCAAAAGATGGTTAGGTGATATTGGTGAGAAAAGATTGATCGAAAAGATGTGGAAGGCTAGAAGTGCAGCGTTTTAATGTGAAAATAATGAGCGTTTAGTTGTTTAAATTCCATTGTAGTTTTGATAGAGGAAGGGTTGTAAATTTTGATAATAAGCATGTCCAAGGCTTAACTACTAAGGGCAATCCACGGCTTATTCGTCATTGAAGATTATTAGAACGATGAACCAATATAGCGGCCCATCGGTATCATCATTCGTAAAATTATACGATTTGGTATGGAAAGAGAGGGAATAAGACAGGAACTAGCTTCGCAAAACTATTTGAACCAACTATCCAGCAAAACATGGAAGGGTAGCGTACAAAGAAATCGTCCAGCCAAGAAAAAAACGAAATTACGTCTTTGTTATTGTCAAGTGGTCTGCACGAGACCAAAACTTGTTGTATTAACTTTTTATGGACGCTGATTTGCTTGCTGCCAAGACTACTACGCAGACTTTATTATAAATATGAGGATAATTTGACTTCTTTTAGCGTCTCATATTCCGGCAAATCAGTAGGCGAGAACTGAATTTTCCCCCATGCACCCTCTCAGTTGTCTGTATCCTTGTTTGTTGGCGTAAAAGTTCGGTTCATGAGCGAGGAAACTTTTATTGGTAAGGGACAAGCAAAGTTTCCTAAAGAGAAAGAGAAAGAGAAAATAATTCGTAGCTGAAAGAAGATCCTCGCTAGCGGTTACAAACAATAAATCAATGTTACGGAATGAGAACGCTTAGTTAAAGTTTCCGGCTTAGAATCGATGGTGTTTCAATATACTTCAAGATAAGGATTGAATATATGGTCACCGGAAAGTGAGTTCTGAAAATTTGATCACTCTTTCGAGAACAATACAATGCAAAGGATAATACGACTAACTTGACTATTTACCATACTTTTGATCCATCTTCATTAAAGGAAGAAGTGAACGGTTTTTATGAATAGTTGTTAACACTGCAAATCATGGAAATCATAAGCTTCGGTAACAAAAAATAAAGTTCTTTTTAATTCGTCGTTTGCCATACTTGAATTTATAAAGGAAACCAAATTAATAAATGTCTGCAGAAGCCATTTGATGTAATATAATCAATCAATAACTAAACACAGTCAACAAAGTTCTGAACTAAAATAGTAAAAATCTCCCAGTAGGGTAAATTTCTCACCAAATTCCATATCTCTTTTCGTTCTTTAGCTTATAATCTTAAATCTACAGGTTACAAGTTACCTCGTAGTAACCATCCATCATGAAAACTATTTGATCCATACAATTTAGATAAGCTCCCTTCCACAGAACTTTATTATTCACACAATTTTCGCACGTCTTCTTGCTTAATCCCATCAGGAACGTAAGCGAAATGCATTTCATACAGCCAACTGAATTTCTATCCTACAAATTTTATTATATGTGCATTCATTGCAATTTAAAACACCTCAACTAAAACATGCGCTTCCTCTCTCCGTTGCAGTCATATCCTGAGCTTGCATGTGAACCACAAAATGAACACCGAATGTTATCTACACATATGGTGGAGTGATGAAGGTTTAGTCTCAACTTTCATCTATTTCATTTTATCATAGCGATCTCGTCGTCGTTGTTGGAAAAAGTGGTGCATGTTTGGGCGCGCAACCTTTACAAGGATCTCATGTCACCATTTATTCGTATGAAAATCGATTTTCCACTCCTGAAGGTAGCACTTTCGGAATACCATCAAATATGCAAGTGTACGGCTGTGACTTTTACATCTTTCCACGGTCAATTTCAAGTATACACGAATGGGTACAATACTGGTGGTGGATGAGTATGAGTTTAATTGCAAACAGTACAGTTACTTGCAGGAATCACGTAGGGAGGAGTTGGGCGGCCAAAGCGTGGAGTTCCCGCGGAATATATAACCTTGATATGAGTTTTCATTGTACGAGCAATGGAAAAGAGTTTAGTGAGGCGAGATGGCATTGAATATCGAACGTAATTTCATATCTGAATTTAAGGTCGCTAAAATGGAAATGGTATCATTAATGAGAAAAACATTTTCCTGAGCAAAAAAGAGACAGAAAGAAAGCAGGAATCGCCGATTGTATATTATGCGAGCGTTGCAGAAATACTAACATTTAATTTATTAATAACTTTTGGGACTTTTCCAGCTGTAATACTGCGTCAGACGAAACATCAACTTCCTCTGATCTAGAAAATGGGTGAACATCCTTGTATGAAGCCTATTATGCGTCATGCGCTAGGATACTCTGTAATTTACTTATTGAGCTTGCCTCAACGTTATATCGCTGCTTATTTTCGTCTTTAACATTCAGTAGCTATTTGATTTATTGATCAAATCATTGTTCAAGTTAGTGTCCCTTTTTAACGATATTTCGCTTTTAGTGGTCACCTGGTTATAGATTTGTTTCAGCAATCCAGATATTTCCAAACGTTTCTTACCCCATCACAATTTCTTTACTTGTTGTCATTTACTTTTAAGGATTATTTATTTCTACTCGTTGTGAAAATAAGGAATTACCAGAAGTTTCCAAAGTTCTCTTTTTTTATATACGCTATGATTGGCAACTTCTATTGTTTATTGTTGGTTGCGACAACAAAGCACTGGAAGGAACCTGCATCGTTGTGTTTATTTCACTCGCCCAACTCAGTGGGCTTAAACATTTTTCAGATACATATCAATAACTTGTAGATCATTAGAGAGAAGCGACTGTGAACTATGAGAAATCCAATAGATTATCCAATCAAAGAAATCCAATAGATCATTATCGGTCATTTTCAGGAATTTTAAAAAACAATCTGAAATCAGTTGATATGTTGGAATTACCTTATAATACTGGAATCTCACATGGTTATTATTCTTCGAAATGATGAAAAGGTTTTCGATTAAAAATTAAGGGAAAATTTTTACTTAGACTTATGATTTGTGTTCTTTGCCGTATGGTTTTGTGTATTTCGATACTTTTTGATCTTATTTTTTTTCGTGTGCTCACTACTGTGCTGAATTTTTTCTGCCAAAATTGTTTGAAGCACACATCAGTAGCCTAAGTGTCTCTGAAGTCTCTGTGCATCTCGATGAGATACATTCTAGATTCCTTTGATATTCAGGTTCTATATCATGTAAAGGATATATACACATAAAGAATTTTCGTTTCACTGGATATGTGAGACTCCAACACGGAATGAAGATAGTATAAACAACGGGAGACTACTGGTTCATAGCAGAAATGCGTAAAATATATATCGAGACAAATAATCCATCAAATCTAGTCTTTCTATTTGGGAAACATATACAGTATACAGTACGTACTTTGTACTTTGTACAGTACGTACTTTGTGGGGTATGAATTCAGTTAATAATAAAGAGCGACTTTTGTGACACAATAGATGAGAATAGCTGAAAACAGGGGGACTTGGGAAGCAATGAGGTGTCAATATGTAAGGGAGACTACACCAAAACTTCAAATATGGTTGAACAAGCTGAATGTGATGATGATTTGATCTAGGTAATGGAGACCACAGCGTTTGAAATCCTAGCAGATTGTATGAGTCTAATTTTAAGATGTATGGAAATTTGAAATAAAATTGCCATGGAAATGATTGCCGTGGAAATGATTTTATGGGAATGAAAATGCTTGGCTATTTATAAATGAACATGACTTTAGGGCTGTGAGCGCCATGATTGGCGCGTTGGATGTCTAAACGAGAGGTCAAATTTTCGACTAATACTCGAAAATTCCGACTAATTTTCTCTAATCCAGCCACTCAACTACAAAATAACATCACTAAATTTTCATATAAAATTCGCAGCAATTTGTTTTTGGCTCATACACCGAATCTACAACATGCCTGGTGGTCTTTCGGCTTCAATGCCTGCAAGTAAGCCTACAAACCAATATTTTCCGTAAAATCTTTCATAGAGTGGATGGGCACCGATTTCATTGTTGAATACGGTGTCGAAAAGAGTCACTTGGGCTTTCATCGGTATTATGCTCTATAGCTGCTATCGTTTTTTGCATTACGCACTGTACGATGTCTGGATGGATGCGTATTGCCTGTGAGAGTAAACATAGTGTAGAAACGATCCATGGTTAATCGAATTAATTGTTCTGATGGATGATTATGTCTGCATTAAAATTGACCGAGTTTACGATGAGATTCTCAAACAGAACCGTTTTTTTCGAAATAAATCACAATTTACACAAGTTACAGATGTTGGTCAGGCGTCAACCTTTTCATGATAAAATGGCAAACCAAACTAACCATAAAACGTATGACAGCTGTCACATCGTACTTTCATAACCACGAAAAATCATAGATGAGTCTTAGAGATATCTAATGATGTTCAAGGATCAGGAATGTTTAGTAGTAAAGTGAAAAATGGAAGAGGCGAGGCGAGGCGGCAGTGCGAATGATTACTTAGAAGATTTTGCAATGACAAAAAATAAAGTAAATGGTAAAATGGAATAATTTTGATACCGTTTGGACCAATTGTGAGTTTCTCATAATTTATAATAGGACTTTTAAAGATTGGAACAGTCCTATGGGTCTGTGTATTGAATTCAATTTTTCGGGCTTAGTAGAAGGGTTGCGTTCAAGGTTTTCGTAGGTTTTTTTGTTTGTCTTTTTTCTGTTTTTGAAATTTTGGTGTAACATTAGCAGAGATTTGAAGTTTCAGCCTCATTCGGTTGGATTGTGTTGGTTTTCTCGCTTTTTAAAACTTATGATTTCGTTCCACAAATTAACTTAAAAATCAAAATAAGAGAATGCAGTGGATGCATGTTTTCCAGGAAAATGAAGAAACGGAGAGGAATGGGAAAAAGTACAACAAGTGATTGAATTTAACCAAGAGAAAATAGCACTTCTAATCATCGTGCGCTGCTAATTGATATGATACAATTTAATTTAAAACTTAATTTGATAATCACCGAGATGATTGTTCAAACAATAACATCTCATTTATTGCATCCATATAAAGTACTTCTTGTAAAAAAACATTTCCAGTAACTTTCAAGCAGGCAGCCTAGTCTTATTTAACCACTAGGCGAATCGCCGCAAGAGTACAAGCATTGTCATTATAAAATCAGCAATTTTAAACAAAAAATAACACGCGGCATGTTCATAATCCCATGTAATTTAGCACATTAGCAACAATATTAAAAAATGTTTTCAAACACACCTTCTCTAACGATTGACTATTGTTTGCCATTTTATTTGTTTACTTCTTTTAACAGCAATTGTTGCTATGTATATACGCTAACTACTTATCTTTTGATATTTGCATGATATATGCAGACTTTTTTCCTACAGTATATGGGTGAATTGCAAATTCATTTCAGAGAAATTAACACACATATGGATATGATACATCTGCATCCTGATCGACTATACAAATTGCAACATCTTGGTGTCTCCAGCGGATTGTTGTCGTATACATTAAAACAAAAACTTAACAAAAAATTCAAGATTATCATTATAATACTTGATTTTTGATGTAACATTCACATTAATAAATACATGAATCCTCTCTGAAATTGTGCATAAATATTCAATTAATATTTATCAATCACATATGGTTATCATTTTGGATGGAAATGAAATTGTCTGTTCGCCGGGTTGGTTCGTTCTGACAAATATTAAACGAAATTGCATCATTTTATTGCTATGCAATTATGCGTGGTGCGAAATGATGTGGAAATTCACAGGCAATATTTTCAGGAAATATTCATACTGTGTATACACTTCGAGGTTCACATAACCTTCTGGAGATTTTCGTGCTGTCTGTCATTTTTAAGCGTTAGGTTACATACGTTGCGCGAAACTTTAAATTAGGATCTGTGGAGGCTTCAGCAAGTTTAATTATTTAATGATCACAGTAATTAAAATGTTATTGAGGACATTATTAATTAGGAAATCCCAGTTCATTCAGTGAGTTATACTGTTTGAATTATCGATCATGATCTTGATAAGCTTGAAATTAACAAAAGGATCTGTTAGTTCTTGTTTAAAATTTAAATGAAAAAGAGGGATTTCAAGATGACATATCTTATATTTCCGACTCAAGAAAAGAAAGGTGTCTTTGGTTTTGTAGACTATAGCACAACGCCGAAAAATGGCCACTCGTATGGGTTAACTTATCTGAATAGTATCTTAGTGCTGCAATTAGTAATATTTTTACATGTCCAAAAATGTTTCGAACCACTGAGCGACCAAGAAAACAAACAATAATAATGGAAGTCCAAAATTTTAACGGAACATTTCATTCCCTGGAAAATCAAACCTGCGACTCCATGATAATAAGCGAACCACGATTATCAATTGTTGTGAATAGCGGAAGATGCAAAAGGGCAGTGGACGACCTGCTATTTATATACGTGCTAATTAGTAGATCCGTCAGTGACAGTAGTGAATTTTCATGCATGAACCAATTATCAAAGCATCCTGAAATATATTATTCAAATGATATTGCTTCATAGCAGGATGGCGTCTCTTTCTTGAAAGACTCGAACCTTGCATCGCAATAATGCGAGAAGGACCGCCTGGTAGATTATAGTATATCTGTGAGCACAGCATTACTTGTAAATCCTTTCATACCGTCGGGAATCTCTTCAAAATGTACACGAGCCTTGGTAAAACAAGCTTTCAGTTCACTTTATAACCTTTATGGGTAAGTTTTGCTTTCTTCCTAAAAGCTTGTATTCGGGAAGGACATTAGTCAGTTGATGCTGTTCGAGATTTTAAATCATCACAAGAATGGAGGTCTTGCTGATACTGATTATGCAATGTTTTCAAGTATCAATTGTTGCTGTATGATACTCCACAGTGAACAGAAAATAACACTTTTCCACAGAACTCAAGGCACAGTAGAAGGATCAGTATTCATCAAGTAATCTAGTCCACTGAATAATAGTCTATGGTGATTTGCTGACCAGACCTCTAGATATATGTTCTGGTGAGCTCTGCTGATGATGTAGTGGCGGTAAACATTCATGCATCTGTTGAGGAGAGTATAGTGAAAGACCACTAAACATGTCTGGTGCACCAATCTGGTAATCACAAAGGTAGAAATCACCGATCTAGAAAATCGAATGATCTTAATCACATGTGGGCCTATTAAATTTGGTGCTTTTGAGAGCCAAACTAGGAAGTTTTCGGGATACATTAACGTGACTCCACATTGACATGCGGCTTGGAGGTGGGGACCCTACGACGAAGCTAATTGACAGTCTCCAACGAAATACACCTGGTATATGTTAAAAGAATTTCCAATACTCTCAAAAAACAAAATCATCACGGTCCAGCCAAATGAGGTTGCTTCAAATCTGCCACAGACTCCTCTACTTCTTATTACAGATCAAGGCTCAGCTTGGGTTTGCGTTAATCTTACCTTATCCTTCATCCAGTAGCAAATCAGAAATAATCATTTCCTACATGATCCGTAGAATTCACTTTGTACCCCATCCAAACTAGCTGAAGTTTCTTCTTACAGCAAACACAAATCTTTTAAATCTTTTCCGCTGGTACAACATATGTGGTTCAAAGCGGTTGCAGTCAAGTCTATTGAAAGCCGAGACTATCTCCATCTAGACGGTTTGACCAAACTATTCCATTTCCTTTTCATTATTGGTTGTGGCATTTTAGTTGAGCCCACTCTTACTAAGTTTTAACCTGAACTCTTGCTATTTCGTCCGCCCTTTTGTTTTCCTCTATAGCCAATTTTAACTTCCTTGTGGAATTTCTCATGTCCGTTTAAAAAAATGGATCTTACTTGTCTTGGATCATAGGACATCGAACTCAAAGAAATAAGATAGTCTTCAGCTGCTGCACTAAGTTCACTTATGTTGCCAAGAAGCGTTTATGCTCTTGATCAAGATTCTTCCCAAGTATTTTCAAGCACAACCAGTCGATAGTTGGACCTTTGCTCCTTTTCGATAGTAGGATCAAGTCGTAGATTCTTCCGAAAAGCAGGCACATGGTATTGGTCAGACACATACGACGTTAAGGAATGCATACTGACAAAATAACTCTCTAGCAAGGTTAGACAACATACGCCAATGGTAGGAACTGTGTCAGTAACTTGGTCACAAATAAGACTGGAGAGCTGTATGTGGTTCAGGGAACAACTAGACCGAAAGTGGACACAGTAGATACAGGGACAAATCATACATGGTTAAACAATCTTTTTTAAGCATTTCTAAGTGAAAGAGAGAGAGACTTCCCTGATCAAAAATCTCACATGTCTTACAGAGTTTGGGTGATTCTACTTGGTTGGAAGACCACTACTAGGCCTACCTTTTAGCAGCGTCAATGTAATCTTCTTTTAGAGATACATTCAATTTCCTAGACATTAAACACAGTATACAGATTATACAGTGTCCACCGATCCCTATGTTTCCACTAGACGCAAAAGATTTCCAGCATATGCACATCAATCAATAATAATGAGAAAACTGGAGCTAAAACTTAATAATGGAAAGAAGCAACCCAAACGATTCCGTTTGTTTGCCTTAGGTAGGTAGGTAGCTAGGTAACAGGTTAGCACGACCTTAGCTTGATCGGTGAAGATGTCTGTCTTGTTTTGGAAGGATTTGATGTAGAAGATGCATCCGGCTGAAGCAGTAGTAGTAGTACAAGTAGTAGTAGTAGTAGTGGTAGTAGTAGCAGGAGTAGTAGGAGTAGTAGTATTAGTAATGGTGTAAGTAGTAGTACCATTAGTAGTGTTAGTAGTAGTAGGAGCAGTAGAAGTAGTAATAGCAGTAGCAGTGGTAGCAGTAGTAGTAAGGGTTGTAGTACCAACAAGTTAGATTGAAATGACACCTTCAACTCTACTCCATCGGTTGAGGATGAAACTTGCCACATAGTAATAAAACAGACGCAATTTTTCTCACTTGCTTCTCACAGTGCTCATGGCCCTGACCATCGATTTGAAACATATTTACATTTCAATAGTTGTCTGCCCTTGACTCTAATTTCATTCCATTCAAATGTATATTAATAGTTCGAATCAAAGTTCAAAATCCTTAATTTACACCTGTAGGAAAGTTATCGGCCATATAAATGTCAAATCCTGATTATCAGTTTTCATTAATCGTGACATTACATGCTGAAGTTTTTGCGTGGCTAATCTACGTACATATGTCGATTGCAAATACATGTTTGAGCGTATATGGATTAACAGAAAGAGATACTTTAATTCGATGGAAAATTCACACAAGGTATCGATTCCAACAAAATAGCTATCATGAAATACAAACGATACGATATTGAGTTTAGGGTTATGAGGTTTCCTCAGTATGCCTTGATATTCAACTAAGCAACCGTGTCAGCATGGAAGATGTACCAAATTGTATGGCTATTTGCTTCGCTCCGAGTGCCAATTTATCTTCAGCATGTCACGATTCACCTTTGAATTGAAGCTTTCGCTTGAATTGTTGATTCAATTTTACGACTATCTCACCTGATTGCATGTCAGCAGGTTACCAAACATACCAACAATAATGGTGGTGTCGAAGGTAAAAGGTTACTTGCACGTTTGACGAGACTGTTTCCAGAAATCGCTCGAAGTTCCAAGAATATAGAAATCTTATTACTTGTTCTGCTTGCGTTAAGATATGTTTATTGTATCCTTAAACCTTATTCCATTGCTAGTCAACAAGGCCGTTGGGAGATTGTTATGACACAATGTGAGGTTTTGCTGAATAATCGGGGATTCAAAAATATTATGCATGTAAGGGAAGTTTTCTGATGTAAGGTCAGGGTTTATCAGTTGACGAATTCGAAAAGGAACTATACATTCGTTCCATATTAATCAACAACATTAAATTAATGTAGCCCAACACCTAATGAAAGCCAGATAGCAAAAATAGGACATATGAGCAAGCTGATTTTTTGGACTGGACTTATTTTCAAATATAATCAATTGATGACAAGGAATATAATGCTTTTCCAGGCTATCACCAAATGTAGAAAATCTCCGCTCGGGTTTTATTGTAGTGGTATTCGATGAAGGCGAAAGAGGGTGTGTTGCCACTTTAATTTTCAACGAGGCTTCCTTTAAGAACTGCACAGAGTGATTTTCACAGAGGTTTTGTCATTTTTGGGTAAAAACCAATTCAATATCATTTTATAGCGTACAGAGTCAAAAACCAATAAGCCAATAAATAACAAAACTATGCTGCAAGCATCCTGAGTAAACAAAACACGTTTCACCACTCATTCGCGTGTTCACTATTCTGTTTTCAAACGTAAACGTAAACTATTGGAGCTCTACTTGTATAACATGTTGTCAGGTATTTCCAATTATGGTTATTATCCTTTCTGACGCACTATAGAATGCTCACTTTTTCATTGTAGTTTGTGAAAGAGCACCACAATTTACACATTTCCAATCAATTACCAACGCTTTGAAAAGGAAAGCACAGGCTCTAGTGATATGCCATTAAATTCGATATTGGTTCGACGTGTCGAGAAGAGATCGGGTCAACAAATAACAAAATCCTACGAAAATTGAATCCTTCAAACCACCCACTACCAACGTTTCATCCCATTTTGTTATCATAGTGTAAACATTAGGGTAGTTGTTCCGTGATGTTTATTTGATTTGAATTAAATAAATGATGAAATTCCTTTTTTAAAGCGAAATTGAAACGATGATAGAGGAAAAATTCATTTATATTAAAGGTCTCCTGTGAAGAATGATGATAACTGAAATATTTGTCAAATTGAGCATTTAACATTTTTGATTTTGCTGTTGTTCATTCTAAATAGAAATTCATTTAGGATATTTAAGGCTGAAATTCATTTAAGATATTTATTTAGGCTGATGTAGATTTTAGAAATAAACTTTGTTCATTTCTTTTCCTTTAAACCTATTTTGCAATGTATACCATATGTATGTGGTTGGGTTATTCTACTGGGTCGGCCATCTAACGTTTGGGATTGGAAGTATGGGTTATTTTAAGGTTTGAAGATTTGGTGACATATTTGATGTGACAGAAAGTTAGTTTTATGTTTGAAATTTATTAAATGGGCCGTTTTTCGGTTGGAAAAAGTTGGAAAATATCAAAACTTATTTCCACTGTGGTGTGTCTTCTACCCAAACTGTAAGAAGATTAAAAAATAATTTTACAGAAAGGATGGGCCAAAAACGCAGTTTGCGGATCAATCTGTCAAGCGAGTTATTTAAACTGGGTTGTTGTTGGAGAAAACAATACGTGTACGTATTCTTCCAATTCGCTCAACCGAAACATCGCTGTTGTTGCTTAAAATATTTGTAAACAACCATCAACATCAACTGGTCATCGTTCTCAAGAACTGAGCATTTCACCCACTTCTTTGAGAAAAATTTTGCATACAGATCTCGGGTAGAATGACTTTAAAGTTCAATTAGTACAAGCTGAAGCCGCATGACCATCCGATGCGTTTTCCGTTTGCCTGATGAGCAAAAGACAATCGAAGCTGAGCATTTAGACTATACGAAGACGAACTGGACGAAATGGACAAGAAAGTATAAAATCTCTATTCTACACATCGCGTCCACATTGAAACGGTCCACGAAGAAACATCGGTAGACTTTCAAGTCTTTATGGAAACGAATAGCAACTTATTCCATGTAGCCGAAGAAAGCTCGCATTCGAGAGATATCATTCCTGAAGAGATATTATTGGGTATGAGAACAAGTTTTCGCCGTTGTTAGACAGATGTTCCTACAGATACAATTTTAGTGTCTGCTGTGGTAGTGTTCTCGGAATTGGAAGTTGTATGCGTAGGCTCACATACGCAGTAATCAACACTCCTTCAAAGCATGATCACCGTTTTTTTTCTTGTGTTGAAAATGTCGACTTTCATACCGAAAAAGCTGCATTTGCGGGAAGTTTTAGTTCATTATTTTATTTGCAAGAAAAGTGCTGCGGAAACTTATTGAATAATGCTTGATGTTTACGGTGATCATGGTTTATTTAAGATGACTTGCAGAGAGTACTTTCGGCGTTTTAAAAATGGTGATTTTGACCTGACTGATAAAGATCGTGAAGGGGCATCGAAAAAGTTTGAAGATTCGCAACTATGCGTGTTGTTGGATGAAGCTTCAAGTGGAAGCCTAGAAGAATTGTCGCAGGAGTTAAATGTTGACAGATCTGACGTTGGTAAGCGCTTGCATGCCATAGGAATGATCCAAAACCGGGGCTTGGGTGCCGCTTCAACTGAGAGAGAGAGACGTCGAACGGCGTTTGGTGACGTACAAGATGCTTCTTCAACGACAAAAAAGAAACGGTTTCATGCATCGAATTGTGACAGGGGATGAGAAATGGATGTACTACAACAACCCTAAGCGACCAAAACATTGGATAAAGCAAGGTACACCAGATCCATCGACGCCAAAACGGAATATTCCAAGATCATGGTGTGCTTCTAGTGGCACCACAGTGGTGTCATCTATTATGAACGGCTGAAACTATCTGAAACAATTACTGGGGATGTATACCGACGGCAACTCATACGTTTGAACGGAGCTCTGAATCCGTCTGAACGACCTGAATGGTATGACAGACATGAAAAGCTGATTTTGTTGCATGACAATGCAAGGTCATGCGTAGTCTAGCTGGTCAAAAAATATTTGGAAGGTGTGAATTGGGAAATATTGTCCCTCCCGCCGCATTCCCCAGACATGTTCACTTGAGAGCGATTTATTTCTTATGAAGGCATCAGAAAATGGCTCGATGACTGGATGGAATCGAAGGATGAGGATTTTTTCCGTCGAGGAATCATCTACTAACAGAAGGAGAGAAGACCATAGCTTCAAATGGTGCATACTCTGAACAACGTGAGTGTATTCTTGATTGTTGAAATAAACTAAAATCTTTGTCAAAAAAACCGCAAAAACTGATTCCCATACCCAATGCGATTATTTGGTTCTGACTTGCCGCACCATATCATGGGTGGTTGCATGCTAGAAGGGGTCTTCCATAAACGATGCAAGAGAACAGACTCGTGCTGATCAGGAAAAGGAGGGGTATCTTTCATAACCGCTAGCATACCCTACGCTACGCATGTAGGGTAAAGTATTTTAGGTAACCATAAACGGAAGAAATACAGGCCTGATCCATTCCAGTATGGATCTTTCTTCTTAACATCACGCCTACAGGAAGTTTCACTTTAGGTGCAGTGCTGGAGGTCTGGATTAAAGTCCCGCCAACGGAGGCACGAAGTCGGGCCAGAGGACGAGGGGAGAGCGGCCCTATTGATGGTGGAAATCAGTAATTCATTCATTACTTTTAGCGGCACGAACATTCCGGGAGCCTTCATTCTAGGTTTCATTCTAGAATATTCAGGGGCTGGTAATCAGAAATTTGCTGAACAAACAAAAGAAGATGCTAGTCAAATAATTTGTAGCCCAGGGCTCCACCGCTGGTGCAGGCATGTTACTCTGCAAAGCTTAAGACATCGGATTTCACGCATTCAATTAAGTTTTCGAGCAAAGTAAAGTTGTTACTATGACGAAGAAGACGGTCTTTAGAGTAAGAATGATCAGTGTTGTGGTTATATGAGATAGGTCAAAACTGTCACTCAACTATCAATCCCATTTCATGCAGAAAATCATATAGAAAATGCAGCAATCTTACCACAAACGTGGTAGGATTCTGGCTCGTCAGTCTAATCAAAGAGAAATCGGCTGACGATTGTGCGACGAATGGAATGGTGGCACTTAACGATCGGACTGCGTAATTTGATGGACTAGTGGCCTTAATGTCGGAGGATTTCCTTCTTTAACAATCATCTCCACCTTTCGCCTCCGTTGGAGGAGAGATTCCTGCCATCCAAAGGTATGAGATAGGCGTAGCATTATGTGATGGGTCAAATGACTATAATCTAGGTTCTCTGCTTGAGAGGGGAGTGCTAAGTCGGTAATACCATAATTTTGCACCACAGAGAATCCGACACATACAGAGTAAATACAAACCAGCATGATCCCCCACTCATTAAGGAAAGCCTACAATGCCGATATTGTATTGAACCAATCTTAGGAGTGCATTTTTCAAGTTGAAACTGATTACATTGTTAGGGAAATGCATCAAGGAGCAGCTCGATATTTTACCAATACAGAAAGACTCAGTTTTGATCAAAGCACATGTATTGAAAAAAAAACTTGAATAACAATGAACCGATGTCAATATGATGAATTGTATAAATTATGAAACTGAAGACTGGAATCACTTTGCTAGACGGTTTTCAGAACCATTAAAATATTAACAGTTACTCCAAGGAAAACCTGAACTTGACTTATTAACAAACTTAGCAATCATTTAAACTTGTTTAAGGTATTTTAATTTGAATTTCATATTTCTTTTCCGTGGTGAAATGATTCGAGTTCATTTGCACCTGATATTCAACCAATTATTCTCTTCCCCACCTTTAAAACAGAGGCGAATGGTCAAAGATTTATATGGAAGTGGTCGAAACTTCATTTGCCAAACCTATGGCACGGCTATAAACAAGTAATTATTCGCGTACTTTAACAATAAAGTTCACTGGCTCGATTTGAGTTATGAATTATCTATCGAATAGCATAGTGCAGTTGGAGAAAACATAATGTGAAAAACTTCATGCTATCATTAATTCAAACAGATTATCGGTTCCTTTGATAATCTGGTGTCTTTGAGCCGGAAATAGAACCCGGCGGCTAATACCAAATCCACGGATATATGAGCATATATGATTGGTTTAAATTTAATTTGTGAATGAACATAAGATAAGCCACTGGAAAAGTTACATTTTAATCTGAACGGAAGGAAATTGTACACGTAGCAGTGCAGGTAAAATGCCTTGAAAATGTTGCAAAGCGCAGAACTGATTTAGCAGAAATCAGCAAAGTCCTTGAATTGTACGCGGTCAAAATAGGTAGATTCGCTTGATTCGGGCATGAATTTTAATCGTTTCGGGTAGTCAGAAAGCTCAGTAAGGAAGGCACTTTTCGTAAAAGATCACTGAAAAAAACATTTTCTATTGTTGCAACAATAGCTCTTCCTATTTGTTGTGTATTTCACTGAATTTACGACTATGTTTCTTTCCATCTTTTACGATGTCTCATGTCGGCACATATTAACAAGTAGCTTGACTACTTAGAGCTGATAAATCAACAACATTGCTCGCTATCACTTATGAAACCGACGAGCGGGATGTTAAAAATGCAAACCACCTTCAAAAAATCTTCAGAAGTGTCAAAAGCAGAAAAACAAGAAAATAATGAAAAGTAATGAAAAATATCTCCAAGGTGACTTCTTTTCTCGCCAACTGAAGCTGTTGCTCCTGTGCCGACTCGCGGTTTTGGTCATCATCGCAAAGTGCAATGATTTCTCCTTCCTTGCTTATCACTCGGATGTGGGATTGTGCTCGTATGAGTTGCGTTGTTAGGCCGAAGTGCTATGTGAAGCAGATATAGTTATTTTTTTAAGAAATACTCTTCATGGTTGTCGATACCTTTCCATAGTCTTCGCATAATTGTATGACCATCAATCATGAGTAATGCATTGCTAATTGTTCACGTATGAAAGATACATTGAAAATTGATTTTTCGAGTAAGAAGTGTTCATCTTTGCTTTCTAGCTAAAGGTTATTGGGAATGATTGAATGTCGGTGAGTAGGGTAAGAACGCAATGTGCACATTTGCCGAGTATATGCTACTTAACCTGCTGAAATATGGCGAATATACTTCACAGAAGTATTTTTCTCTAGTTTGTGCGACCTTCTAGTAAATTGCGAACAATGGTTCAAAAAAGTTGTGGATGGAAGTTTTATTTTTTAATTTTTGCTCAATTGTATTTTACCCGTATGCATTTGTTTGCTTTTGGCGATATCATTTCATATGATTAAAGTCCATGCTTCATCCTTAAGTGTTCTGGTTGATTGAGGCAAGTGAAGATCGATAATCTTGTTATGAATCGTAGTCAAGTGAACTGGTTTAAAAAAATGTGCATCATCAATACAGTGTACACTTAAGAACTTCTTCAGAAACACCATCAACTTACAACATCTGCCGTGAGTGGTCTTGGCTTATTGACATTCGTGGCAGAACTATAACTCATGCTCAATCTTGAATTTTTCCAATCGCTTCTTATGTGCCATTAAATAAACCTTTCTATATAAAATATCCTGCTGATTTGCATCTGCTTGGTTGCTTAGTAGTAAGTCAATAAGTTATTATCTAGCCACCGCACTTCTATTCATTCGCTGTACAAAATTGGTTATCTAGGATTTCTTCTGTGCTTTTCTAGAGATATAGAGACATATAGACATTATTTTGTGGCGTAGGCTTTCATAAGGACTATATCATGTTTTTCGTTTACCCCTTCGTACTTTCAATTGATTCATCGACTTCGATTAAATTTTGCGTATTCCAACCAAAATGGCTTAGGTGTATCTGTTGTATTGTAAAGTGTTTTTAGAGACATAAAACTTTGAAATGAAATACGAGAATTATACGCTCAAATGCCTCTTCCAATAAGTCGATGGTTCTACGAGCTGTATAGCATGCTGCACATCCTGTTGAAACGAGAGGTGCCCTGAGTGACGGCGACTAGATCTCGGAATGACAAAGTCAGTGATCATGGCTCTCTAGCGGTCACCATTGACTGTAATGTTATTCTCAGCAACATTTTCGAAGCCATATGGACCAATGATTCCGTCCGCCCATAAAGCATATAAAACAGTGTCTTTCTTCGGATGTAACGGTGTTTGGAAAACCGATGACGAAGATGCTCACAATATTTTCATATGGAATTGCAGACCTGCAGCAATTTGTTCTGGGGTCCATACACCGAATCTACGCAGTGCCCTGTGGTCTTTCAGCTATAATGTCTGCACGAGTTAGATTTTGTGTGCCCGCAAAGCAAAATCTGTCCGTATAATCTTCTATAATGCGGATCGGAACAGAGCTCAATGTTGAATGGACTCAGCTTCATCGATACTCTTCTGATTTCTTCATTACGCACTGTATGACATCTGTATGGATGCGTATTATCAGTAAGAGTAAACTTGGGGTAGATTCGAATCCTAGTTAATTGAATTAATTGTTCTGATAGACTATTATGTCGGCCATAAAATAAATAGAGTGCGACATGAGTTGATCTAACAGAACCGCTTTTTCCGGAATAAAAGTGAATAATTCACAGACTCAGGCGTCAACCTATTCATGATGAAATGACAAACAAAATTAACCATAAAGTGCAGTACACCTTTCGCCCTATATTAAGCATTAAAAAGAGCTACCAGCTTCTAGTTATATACTTGTTAAAAACATCCTGTACACAAAGCATGGCAAAGGCTGCGATTATTTGATAATGCTTTGTTATTCGTTAAAGCTTGTAACGAGATTTAGATTTGTGCATGTATGGTATTTCTATTTCTTTTCCAGTTATTAAACATTTTCCTTACAAATCGATTTTCTAATAGGACAGTCGAGGCAACTTTATGGATACAGGGACTTTGAAGGGAGGGATAATCCTCCTCATATTACTATGGTCAAAAGAAACAACTCTTATGGCTCGTCTCAAAGAGTACTGATATTGGAGGCAACAAACTAACAACAAAAATTGTTTTGCTGTTACTATTTTGAAAGAAATCAAAGTGTGAGTGAATATTCCATTTGCCTGTGAGACTACTGATTTCCAAATCGTTTTTCAATGCAAAAATCGATCTTGTTTTAGATTTTATTGTGAAGTCGTCTCCTCTTTTAAGAACGGAATTCTTTTTTCAAAACACTAAACAAACATTCGATCAGGTAAATATTTGGAGACTAAGATCCATTGTGTTCCCATTGGATCCCATTGGATCCATTGTAGGATCCGAATTGGCAACGTTTTTTTCTCACAAAAAATTGATTTGACTTATTTTGCAGAGCCCACCCGATATTTACTCACATGCAACCTTCTAACTCTATTGGAGATCCTAAAATCCCAAACCGTTAAGGTTATATGAAAGATAGTATCACGACAGTTGGTTTTACTGCGTATAATACGCGTTTAAGCTGTATATCCACTTCAAGGTGTTTCTGAGATTGACGGTCAAAAACAGAAACGTAGTAAAAAATCATAATTTACAATATAGCTCATTGCAAAAAATACAACCATCATCCAATGTATAAGGTACTATAACTTACTTGAAAGTTAAAGTACCGAGCAATCTCGTACGATTCGATTGTGATTCCTTTGGGGCTAATTCTAGCCAAAATTTTTGAAGGCCTCCTGCAGTGTGGCAACTGAACTTTAGAGAATTCGTCTCATAATTAATTAATAATTTGTGATGTATTTTCAAAAAAAAATAAAAATATGATTAATTAATAATTATATAATTGTCGCAACCGATAGGTCGCACGTGCAGCGAAAAAAAGGAATAAGGTTGAATAGAGAGGGTTATTTGAATTTCCTTTTTTTGTATTTACAAAGGCCGCATAATGGCGGCCGAAGGAAGTTACTTTTAATCGACTAGCTCACCGCGCGGGCGTGGAGGTTTAAGGACTTTATTTAAGTCATGATCCTTCCATATCACATACACACACACAGAAAGAACTTACTTTTTCATATTAGACAAAATAAATATTAGAAAAAATATCTTTAAGACGTGTTAGGATGCAGTTTGCTAATGAAATGTTGAAGAAGTCCACTAGCTTCACCAGTATTGGCGCACTTTTTCTCAAAATGGGTATGTACGCAGGCAAAATTGCAGGTACTTGATTAACACTGACACGAAATTGAAGACTCAAAAACCGCTGCATGAAAAAGTGGTCCACTGGTCCACACCTACTGGACTACTAACTTAACACCACCCCTCTCAACCGGAGCGCCTAGCTTGGAACCGTTTGGCACATTACATCGGGATATGCCTCCACCAATGCTCCACCAATGAATCCCTCCACCCTGGAGGCCTCTAGCCGATCAAGTATGCCTTTTTTCATGACTAGAATAGCCCGAGCGTAATGTGCCACTTGATTCCATTTGTCAACTGATTTTAGCATCTCTTCAATTAGGTTGTCTGGATGGAACTCTCCCACTTTTTCGGCCATCACCGCGCTGTTTGTCCCATCTTCTGCATGAAAAGAAAGTATGACAGGCGTCATCCTTCACACCAATGCAGAATATGCAATCTGGAGACCTATCTTGTGCAGGTAAGGCTGAAAACAACCGTGTCCGCTTAGTAGCTGGGTCAGGAAGAAAACAGTCTCACTATGCGTTCGACTGAGCCACGATCTCAAGTCGTTGATGAGCCGCGCGGTCCATCTTCCTTATAGCTCACGTTCCCATGATTGTTGGCATTCGCCGAGAGCAACTTTTTCTTTATTATTCTCGTGCCTTCGGAGGTAGATTCTTTTTTCTAGCAAGAAGAGCGATAGGTATCACCCCTGCAATTACCAACACCGATGACTCAAAGACTGCACGGTATGCTGATGCAATCCGCAGTACTCCTCGTCTCTGCAACTGTGCCAGCCGTTTTCGGTGCAGTTCCTTGTTGAGAGGTTCACTCCATATCTCGGCTCCATATAGAAGCGTAGATTGCACTACATTCATTAGCAGACGCCTTTTTGTTGGACTTGGTCCCCAATGATTGGCCATTAGTTGACTAATTCTCTCGATTTTTTTATAAATAAGCGCATAATTTTTCTCAGTTTCTCGAGCACTTTCCGGGCCGTGTCTAGCATGCATAACGGTCGGCATGCTGACGGTGACTTGGGATTTCCCTTCCTCTTGCTAATCAGTACGAGTCTTGCCGTCTTCCAACGCTCAGGGAAAACGCCTTCCCGCAAGCAGGCATTAAACGCACTGAGCAGCAAGTCAGAGCAAGAGTGATAGGCCAGTTGCAGTACCTCCAGAATACCGTCTGGGCCCGGAGCCTTCTTTGCCTTCATGGAGAGAACTGCTAGTTCCAGCTCGTTCCTCGTGAAGAGTGGACAGTCTGATGTTGTTTCCTTGTGGGCGGCATCAACGTGGACAGGATGTTGGGGAAAAAGTGCCCGTACTATCTCGTCCATCATGTACGCAGGGGTTCCGCGGAGCCCGAGCTTCCGCATAACTAGTTTATAGCCCAGGCTCCACGAGTCGCTGTTCACGTCTTCGGCGAGGTTCTGCCAGCAACGGGCCTTACTCCTGTTGATCAGTCCGCGAAGGCATTTCTTGACCGACCGATATACTGCCATTCTGGTTCATGCCTCGTTCTGGCTTCGCGCTCGTTGAGCTTCTCGCCGGAGTTTGTGACACTCCCTTCGTTATTCAGCTATTTCAGTGGACCACCAATACACCGGAGGCTTTCCGTGTCATGTCACACCTCCAAGGACTCATTGTCTGCAGTTGGCGAAAATTTTGGGAAAAAAGTTATACTACAAGAGGAGTCATTAACTGGCCAGCTCGTAGCCTAGACTTATCCCCAATGGACTATTTTCTTTTCGGATACCTTGAAAGTAAAGTTTATAACAACAACCCTGGATCCCTTGAAGAATTTTAATGAAATATACGAGAGAAAATTCAAAACATTTCACAAAACACTTGCAAGGCAGTAATTGAAAATTTTCAGGTTCAGGTTGCAAGAGTGACAGAATAATCACGGGTCTCATGTGGTTTATATTTAAAAAAAAATTCCCATTTCGTGTACGTTTGTAATAAATAAACAGTTTTTGTATCATGTAACTGATTTTTTTTTTCATTTGAAATATAGGACATAAGATCTACCCCGTACACTATAAATGTTCCACCAAATGTATAGACTGTTCCAAACTATGTTCGTTTTTAGCATCCGAGCAAAACTAGTTCATTTGATGGTAATATCATCAACATCGCCGTCACAACAAGCCCAATCAAGTAAGCAGCTGACTAATATCTGCAATATGGGATGGACTGGGACAATGATATGGGGTAGGTCTTTTTCGCGTTTGACCAAGCTTAAACATTTTTGATAGGGGTCTTACCACTTGATACAAGAGATATATTTCTCTATAAACTGAACCAAATTTTAGCCAATGTTGATTATGTTGCCATTCTCTGACAGTCTGTTACAACTGCATATGAATTCCTTGTGACCATTTGCTAGGGCTTTAAATTAGCAAGGACGAAACACGGGCTATGGTTCAAACAAAGAAAAACGATGCCTAATTGGTTTAATGTAATGTTGAATGGATGAGTATAGAAATTAGGGACGATTTTGTATGCTTTGGCATCAAACAAGTGAAAGACGGCAGTGGATCAGGTGTATTGGCAAAAGACATTTTTCCTTGATTTTTCTATTCGTAAGGCCAGGTACATTTGTAGGAGAACAAAGTATGATGTTTACAAAATTGTAGTATTGTTAATGTTCATTTCGGACGTGAACGGTGATGGGTTCGAAAGACAGGTCCTAAGACACAGTGTAGGAGCGAAACACGAAAAACATGAATAGTGAATTAGATAGGATTTCGGGGTATGAAAGCTTTTTGACAAGCCAGAGACCCCCTTGGTTGCAAAAATGCAGGGATAACAATGGCCTGTCTATTTATATGTAGGGTACGAATGGTTAAGAAGCAAGAACCTAAAAAGGTGTATGTAGGTTGGCCTACAAGATAATTACCAGTGGGCAAGCGCGGAAGTGGCGAGATTCAATTATTCTAAATAGTAATTAATCATCGGGTTCTAATTGAAGGAAGTGGGCGAGAAAGATCCTGACTGTCCGAGGTGTAACGCCCGGGATGCTAAGATGTGGGAGGGGTGTGAGAACCAGAACGAATGCACCTATGTAATTGAACTGATTAAGCTTGCTGGACAGCAGTGTATATTTTTATTTTGGAAGTATTTACCTTGCTTGAGTACTTCTCAGAACCGCAATATAATTCGAATAAGTAACATATACAAAGAAGAGCAGGCTGGCGATTGAAATTATGGCGTTGAAAGTAGTTTATTTTTAACAGCTTTTCATGACATGGCTCTTGTCAGCGTAAGAAACCAAAACGCCTTGTTGCTAACTGCTGTCTTGACCTGCAAAAATATTTTTTAATCTTCACTAGCCTGCCAGTCGAATATAATATATAGTGAAATTGCAAACAAATTTAATACTAATAATTTATTTATCATGAATTTAAACTTTTCAACCGGCTAACTCGCCACATTAGCGCAACTGTCTTGCTGCAACACATTTTAAACCTAATCCTCACTGGATGGTAATTCGAAAATTCATCACCTTTACTCAGGTTTCATTGTAAACGGTGATCAATTGCATTTTTCTGAAAAATGTTCAACAGGTTACGCGTACATAGTAGTTATTCAGCTCCGTCGCACCTACAACTATCTGCTACTCGTTTTTCATTTCGGCATCTTTACATACTCTGCAACTCCACACATTCTATGATCATCTTGTAAGAAAAGTTCGACACAAAAACAAGAAAACATTCAAATACTACCAAGTAGGCAATGGCGAAAATATCATGCTGTCAGGTTCATGCAAACGTTTTACAATCGAGTCCCCATGTGATGATCACCTGCTCATGACCCCACTCAATAAATGGTCCCCGCTGATATTTAGCCCCCACTCGTGATCTTTTAAAAGTTAATATAAAAGCATGAAATCTTGATACTCTCTCTTGCGTTCATTGGAAGTCGGTATCATACCCGACGCCGTGTGTAATTTTTTTGAATAATTCATTAATATATATATGTATGCATGTACATATATATATAATATTTGTTAAAAATATAACCGAAACTGATTTAAAGAGTCCACTAAAAACACACTAAAAGTAATTTTTTCATTTCACTCGTTCGACGTCGTTCGATCGAACAAGTACAGTTTTAAGAAACATTTTAATTTTAGTAGAAAGTTTTAAGTAAGTTTTCTTGTGAACTATCAGATTGTGAATGCGAAAAGCGATCCTGTATGTTTGAAGCGTTGTAAAAGGGGACGTGTGCTTCTTACAAAAATTTGGGACTATTGAAAAGTTTAAAGGAGAGTACGCAAACGGAAGAGGGCAGCAATCAGTTTTTTTATTTGGTTCGTTTTAAGAAATAATCGCTAAACAAAATGGCGAAAATCTTTGTTATTTTTGCCATTGTTGCTGTTGCTATAACAACAGGTAAGTGCTATCATTTACAAAATAAAGTTTGTAATTTATTTGAAGTCGGAATAGAACAAGTGTAAAGTGATTTTGACAAGAAAAAGTAGTGATTTTGTGTTAATTTCATTATTTTTCCTCAAAAGTTGAACGGCAAATGTAAATGTAAACTTTTAAGTGAAAGTTTTCTTACAAGTACTTGTTCATTGTCATTGAAGGATTGCTAGATAGAAGGGTTTTAACATTGCCATTTCCAAAATGGCAAATGAAACATCCCAAAATAAAGGATATATTGTGTGAACTTTAGTGGTGAGCACGCTTTTGTGGTAATGGAAGTTGAGAAAAGAATAATGATGCCATAGTGGTAGGAATGCGCAGTGTGATGATATATGATATTAGGATATTTCAACGTAGTGGGTTGGGAAGGAATGAATGGTTATAGTCAACGCAATGTTGCCTTGCAGTCTTGACTGGAATGAAAGGTTAGTTCAGCTCAGTCAAAATTTGTAAATGGCAAGTTGATTTCTTTTGGTTTTAACAGAATTTATCACACACTATTTGATAAAGGATGATAGGGAACATTTTTATTTTCACTGAATCAAAATCATACAACTTAGTTTAATAAGTTAGAAATAGATAAGTTAAGAACAGACAGATATTTTGTATTTAGCGGAATTTTAGTAGTTAGAAGAATGTAATGAAAATTATTACAAGTAGTTGATAAAGATAAAGGATAAAGAATCACAGGCAGGTATATGTCATTCCATGTGATGAATAAGCCGATAAAATTATATAATAAATTTGACTAAATAGCATGAATTCTCACTTAATCTCGAAGATTCCATACTATTCAACAAAATTCACCATTTTTCGCAGACCTTAACCTTATTAATTGGCATGAAAAATAAAATTTCCAATCGATTTATGGTTGTTACTAAATTGCAGATGAATAAAAAAAATTTGTGGTTGCAACCATATTACAAATTTAACTTTTGCTTTCATTTAACCGAAATCTAAAAACCTAAAGGAAAAATACAAAGTATAATATTGCTGAGATAGATTGCCAATCAATTAAAATAATTTGGATCAATATATCTTTTTTTTCTTATTTCTTCATTCCCGTTACCATCTCTAATGTATGTATCCTACATGTTTTTTTCTTCTTCGTTACCTCTTTCATTCACTGTCGCTTTCAATCAGATGAAAATGAAAGTGAAATCCACATAGTAAAGATATTATTGGTTTAACCGGCATGGCATGGATGCTGTAATATATAGTTTAATAGTGTTGCCAAGACAGGTTAGCTGAGCGAGATAAATTATTCAAATATGCTATTGAATGTTTAAATTTATTCTAAGCGCTTGCATTTGCTCAATATGTTTATTCAAATTTTCCGTCTTAAAAATAATGATTTCTTGTCTCATTTTTCAAATTCAATAAAATAAAAGGACTATTTGTGAGGCCCGACCTGTGACATTTTCTCCACACATGATGATAATCTTTATTCAACATCGAATGGGTGTGAAGAAATATTGCATAAATTTTACAAGAAATTTCAAAGCTGACCATGAATTTTCGAATTATTTTGAATTGATCAATACGATATAATTGATTATGGGCTTTTTGAATGGTAATTGATTCCATTTGCTCACAGGAGATCGTTCAGGATTGTATTGAACTTATAGAAAATGATATATCAATTTTTAATAGGAAAAGAACTGGTTGGTGCTGCATAACCGGGTTTTCAGTTGAGAATAGAACCTCCATTGTTGGTTAATCAATACTTAATTTATGGATATAATAGTGAGAATTCAGTAACGTAACTTGTAGTTGTTCTTTGATTGATAAAGACTTAACCTTTAAAAAGATATCCACGTTATAGTGATGCTGTATACGAAGTCATCCTGCATATTTATGATATTTCTATTTATGTGATCGCTTTGAATTCAAAATTTTCTTATGACATCAGTTGAGTGTGGCTTGGACATTCAAAAAGATTCACAATTAAATTTTGAAATAATTCGGCATTTTGATCCTCGAGTTCCTAGCAAATATGAGAAACACTTGTACAAGTTTACATATTCTATGAGCCGAACAACGCTATGATTGTTGTAAATGTATGGATCCTGTTTTTAAGTTTTTCTTTTCGCCGGAAATTCCAGTAAAATAAGATGATTGATTGATTCAATTATTCTTCCTTCTTTTGAAGCTATATGCTGACTGATATTTCTCCTTGCGGACTTGTGCTGACCAGTTCGCAAATTTTAGAAACACTGCCTCAGTTTCCATGTGTGCCAATACTCTACGGATATGAGTTAGGTTGACAACAACCTTATTTTTCCGTTCAAATATAAACAGGCCGTCCCGAGAAAGCATAATATGGATTAAATACAAAACACATTAGGAAGATATTTTCCCTAACCTGTCTCAATCATTAAGAAAAGTTTGCATGCCCTAGTCACGTCGTAATACAACTATTATCAATTGTCAAAGCATTGACAAAAAACCGCAAAGCCTTGTCCAGGACTACCTAAATTCTTAGAGAATCGCATTTGATATGTGTGCCCTAAACGAAAAACTGAGACTTGGACCATTTTGTAAACTTCTTGAGGTCGATTGAAATCAGTCTAAAATTAGTCTCTTATAAATTCTGAGCTTGCATGGAGTTAATTTGACCTTGGCATCTAGGATTGTGAATTGCGTCTTGGGTTGCATGTACTCGATATTTTCCTCCTGTTTAGTTTGCGTTCCTAAACCAAAAGAGACGTTTGTTGTCCAGATTGGACAATCTAAAAGGATTCATCTAAGAGAGTATCGTTTCTGACCCGAATGTTTCTCTAGGTGGACTATTGTAAATTATTTGTTATGCTCAGAAAGAACGATGAAGGTAATTATTATTATAATTATTATTATTATCATTATTATTATTATTTTAACTTAGAAAACATATTACATCTATCTAATGGATCTAATCATCATTTTTTGGATTAGAAATATTCCATTATCTAATTTTTAAATCTGGATTATATTACTTGGGTGTTAACGACATATTTTCGTTAATTAGGCTTCAATGTCCTTGGGCAACAATGTCCTTGCATTTTTCAAATGAGATGATAAAAGTTTTCATATACTTATACGTGAAGACAAAGTGTAAGGTAGAATCATAGTAATCGATATATAGAAGTAGCGAAATTTTGGAATCGCAATTTATTGATTTCCAACTGTTAATACCGGATGATTCAACATTTTTCTTCGGGTTTAGCGTGCCAAATGATATCTTAGCCTCTTTGTGTTGAGACCAAAGTTTCAAAATATCTTAAAAATTAGTGGTTTCTACGGTATTTTCTTTTCGTGGTGTCAAAAGTGGGTTCTAGGAGTCATTTGTCCATAAATCAGTTTGCAACCCCGTTGAGTATAAAAATGGGTTATTCTTAAAAATGAAATGGTAATAAGATTCCTTGGATTCTACACAGTTGGCTCTGAATACAATCTCCTTTTTACCTTCGGTCTTTATTGAAAAATATAAAAAGTAGCCACGTCCACAGAAAAGCCTACTTGATCATAGTCACGTTTGAAAAATTTGAGTAATGTTTGACGCAAAGTCAAAAAATTAGTTTTATCACTTGGAAAATGTCAAGTTTTGTCACTAGTTCGAATCGTAGTTCCACATAAAATATTCCAAAATTAATGTTTGCAGGATATTTGGTAAAAATAGAAAGAACCTTCATAAACATCTATGTAGTCTAAAATACACATTTGTAGGCTCTTCATATACACACCTGAGTACAACTTTCGAATAACAACAAACTTGATCCTTAACGATCTTACCAACTGCCTTTCGAAAGAAAAACAAAAAAATACTCTCATAACCCACTTTTGACACCATGCAACCTAAATAAATAATTTTTTCACTCTGAAAAGATCAAAGTATGTGTCTCTATCGAATTCCTCTCGAATTTATTGTTTTTTCTTTTATATTGCAGACCTTAAAATTTTTGACCTATAGCGAGTATTTGAATCTTTGGCATCTGAAACTAAAATCTAGTGTTGTGATTTCAATATCTCTTTCAGTAATTGCATCGATCAAAGTTGGTGGCCTTGTCGTTGATGTTGCTTTTATGTTCAAAGAAAAGGTTTCATACAGCATAAATGATATTTAAGTTGAAAATGCCGGCATCGTGTAGTCTATAGTTGAAATAAGACATGCTGTTAATACCGGTTCGAAGTTATACATATGCATGATATTAAATGTTCATGTATTGACGGTTATGGTATATTGCGGTCTGAGTGGGTTTTTTTCTTTCCTTGATCGCATGCAATATTTTGCTACCACGATTAGCAAAAGGTGAATTGTTTGACATTATGCTCGTCTGTCTTTCAAGTGATAATTATATTTGTGCAGTCGTAATAAAATACATTTCGTCATCCATATGACAAGGAATGTATTAGGTGGGTCCTTTGGTCATGATCAAGTAGTTGTTGCTATGCAGATAATTTGAATTCTCACGAAAGATTGAAATAAATTTAAATATATTTCGAATGAAATGTTTCTCCAATAAATTTTGGGTGATTGTGATATATATGATTATTATAATATTTGAATTTAAATTAAATAGGATTAGCTTTAGGCGCGACTTTAGAAGCAGTTGCCGATTTTTCAACTGTTACTTATAAGTGGTCGTAGCATGTACTATAGTGCAAAAAACAAGTTTTCACTTTTTGTTTTGAAGTTAATACTTCAACCAGTCAATTTCATTAATAATTTCTTTCAAATGCTATGTTTCTCCCCAAATTTTATAAAAACGAGTGAAATTATGGGGCACGATAAAAATATTCAGTTCAATATGCTTCAAATGCTGGATTAAAATAGTTCTATACGTCTTTAATTCAAAAGAATTGGAATTCTTAATAATTCAAAACGGTTAGAAGTGATCCTAAGCTACCATTTTTGAAAATGTTTTCTTAATTATTTAAGAAAGAAACGTACTTCAAAGCGTCACGACGTGTCGTGACGTGGCTTTTTGGACCCTGAGTATGAAACTCTCAAACGCGCAATAGTTACGCAGCAGCCACTAAACACCTTCCCAGTCAACTAGAGACAAGTTTGGAACCATTAGTTCAGGCTAGGCCTTGTGTTTCAATGGCTACAGGCACGTTCAAATTACGGAATTTTCCTATCTTGAGAAGAGAAAGGAGGGCGATGCTAGAATAGATATCCCTTTTCCCCCAACGCCTGCTAATACTCCAGTATGTCAGGACAAACACAAAATATAAGCCGGGTTTCATTAAATAAAAATAAAACAAAATATGTTTCTGTGAATTTTTTTAATCAAAATATCGATTATAAATAACCACAAAAAAAGTTTTGCTTTTATTTTAATTTGATAGTTGCCTGGATCCGAATTATTTTTGCTAAATTGAAGTTTTTCTGTGCGGTTTTGATGGTGATGGCAAAATATTTAAAATGTTCGAAAACAGTCCTAAAGCAATCATTTCTGCGACATGGCAAGCCTAACCACTAAGAACTTTGTAAACGGTGATTTATTCCTTACAACCAAGTTTCCTTGAGTTTCAAACATTGTAAATGAACATGCTGAAACTGAGGCTTTCAGGTAAACCGACATAAACTGGAAAGCACGAAATATAGTACATATTAAAATTGTACCAAGTTTAAAGCCAAAAAATGTCATAGATCATAAAACTTGGTATCACTTGGTATCACTTGGTATCACTTGGTATCACTTGAAATTATTTGTTAGGTCCTTTTTTGGATTAGTATCATTTAAGGGTACTAGGCGATTAGATTCACCATGATTATAATTACAGAAAAGCTAAATTGTTATCTAATTAATTTATTTTAGATTTTAGCTTTGGGTTTTAGGCACTGATGTTTGCTCCAGCTTTTTCAAAAATTTGCTTGATAGGCTCTTAGGATGGATGTACAGAAATTAGATAAAAAAACAGTTGAGTTTCAAAATTGGATTTCCAATATCCTGGTGTGATTACAATAAAGATGGCTTTATTATCCTGCTTACTATGAACTATAACAATTATATTTCTATTGTATTTGCTGCACGTGGTGTCAGAAGTGGGTAATACGGGTATTTGATCAACATGGTTATAAATCAGCCATGGTCTGAAGGTTGGAGCTCTTACATTCTACTCAGTTCGTCCTTATCGTTCATGTCCTACTTCACTGTTTACCAGAAAACTAGGCAGAACTTTAGTAGTTATATTCATGTGAATCAAAATCTGTGACTGAAATAGCCACAATCTACCACATAATATGCAAATCCATTTATAACTTAACCTTGCAAAGATAGTATAAGGGTTATTCAACTGCGTTCTAACTGCCAACAGAACCATGAAACATACTTGTATAATATCTTCAATTTGAATCGTGTAAACACTCCAACGCAAAATGCCACAGATTTACCATTAAAACAAAAGATACCTGAAGAACATTCTCATCCATTATTGTAGACATGATGCAAGTGGTCTTATATCTATGCTACGTGTAGAATAATGCATGCTAGACATGCTTACCCAAAGGTATCCATAGAGTCAAACAGTAAATAACCGATAAAACAAAGTCCATAGAAGTTGCTAATTGAAATTCAAGTTGAAGTATTTTATGCTTTTGTATATTAAACATGAAGTACTTATTTAGAATAAATACTAGTGGTGTACAGGAAACTATCTCACTCACATCTATTATTGCCTGAAAAACTTGATAAGTTCGGCTGGTGTATGCACTAAGCTTCTAGCTTCTATCAGCTGAAAGGAATACTCTATAGTCTGGGTGTTGTTTTCTCATACGGAGGCGAGTCGTGTTCTTTAACACTTTTATCCGTTTGTCTTTCAGCCTACGCCAGTTTTATTTTATTCATTGTTTTCTGCAGACGACTTGGATCTGTTGAGTTACTATTGAGTCGATTTATGATACCATTCATGATAAACATCAGGAATTCATTTTTTAATGAAATACTTGGCGATGAATGTGCTTACGTATTTCACGTTCAGTGTATGTAGGTGGCAGGATAGACAAAGAGTCGGATGGATTATTTCTGTACAATGTTTGTGGATTGTAGCGGAAGGAAAGGAGCTACGAAGTGATTAGGTGTTTGATTGAGAAAATGTAGGTTGATTAAACGTAAACTTAAGAGTGAAATTTATAAATTTGTTTAGGAAGGATTTAATTGATAGAGGAGAGTTTTGGAAGTGTAGGCAATTCAATATTTTGTATTTCAATATTTTGTAGGCATGTTGCATTTTGTGGGCTTGAAATACATTTCAGAGTATGTTACATTCCGGAGTGTTGCCCACTTTAACGTCCATTACAAAATTTTACACTGTATATTACCTTCAGTAAAAACACAAATAGAGCTAGTACAATTACCCCGGATACTCATATGTGTATAAATAATGTCACCTGCTGAATTTATTAAGTTCCTGTTTAAATAAAAAAAACACACTAACTCAACAAACTTCCTTCTGATCATGTTTCCGGGAAAATGGTTAAAAAGCTAATTGCAGGCTTGAGTGCAGTCGCTAACATGATTATAACGGAATTCATTGCATATGTGATTTATATGTTAAAATATTTCAAAGTGCAACGTGTTTGAGTACGTTGTGATGCCATTGTTCCAGACACGAAGTTATATATCAAGGCTACACTTGGCTTAAAAACACGAATACTTGCTATATTGGTTATAATGGTGGTATATCAATAGATTTGCTGGTGCACCACCACCGGTTTTCATAAGATTGCGAAAATTTTCTAGATTGCATTTCCAGTTGAGGTATTTTGTCTTGCAAACTAGGCTAGCTAACGTGATAGATTGGTAGGTAGTGGTATGTTAGCTGACTAACTATGAGCTAGAGATTAGAAAAGAAAAGAGGAAGAATGCCGGAGTGTGCAATAATTGCTCGACATTATGAATTTTCGAGAAATATTTGCTCATTGTTAGTCGACATTGTCGCAATGTCTTTTGCCCGATGGGATATGTTTTATTGTAGATGAAAACTGAAGGATATCTTTAACATAGGAATGTGCAGTAAGCTTTGAAACAATGTAACTAGGAATCTAGACATTAAAGAAGAAGGAAAGGCACCATTCAAGGAAGGAAACAGAAGGCTATGGTTCAATACAGGGAGCTTCTAGTTGTCTCTGGGAAGGTGTACGTTTGTAGGGCCCGAAGTTTTAAGCAAAGAAATAGAAACAAGGATTGCAAATTCAAGTCTCGGATGGCATGTGTTATACCTGTCCCTCACAGTGACCACTGAAAAAGTCTACAGTCTATTTTTGGAAATCGCCAAGTGAAAACAAGATTTTATAAGGCAAATAAATTGTTCAAAACATTGTAGGAAATAGTGAAGGTATGGAAGTAGACATTTGTTTTCGTGGCTTCGATTCGGCACAGTTTGAACGTATTATGACCATTAAGAAGTGATTGTAGTTTTCTACGTTCATGAGTAACAATTTTTAGATAAAATGCAATAACAAACATACACGCTAGCTCCGGTTTGACCACTATAAATAAATATTTTCACCAAACGTGTAAACATAGAAAACCTTAACTTTTGCAATTCTCATTTTGTACTATTTATCATTGCATTATTATTTAATCTGTTGTGTGTATCCAGTAAAGCATATCACGTTTTCACAGCATTCTGCCAGTTTAGCTACCATGAATTCCTGCAGACTTTGTTAGTGCAAGCGCCTACATGATTATCAGGTCGTTTAAATGGTTGTTCGTTACCCATTTATTATCAAGTTACAATATTTTAATTTTATTTAAGCGCAATGTGGAGTATATTAAAAGCGAAAGTAGTTTGACATTGGATGGTTCATATGCTACAGGTGTGGAGGGCATTGTGTATGTTTGCGCTTAAACGTATTTCCATCATGCTCAGATAAATTCATGTGCGGAAAGGAATCAATCAGACAACAAATCAAGGCGTTGCAGGAGGAAAAATGAATTTTTCGTTTTATTGAAACCATAGACAGGAAATGCAGTGAATTTTTCATGCAATGTATAAAATTAATAAAAATGCAAAAATCTCACGCAATTTGCGACATTTAGAAACGTTTAACATGTCAAGAGTCTCATCAAGGCGGATAACTTAACAATGAGGTTCCTGTGGAAAACAAGATAATGCATAATTAGATCATCAAGCGGAGGAAAACAACTTTCTCCTATTAAACTTCTTCTATATTTTCAAAAAATGACCCACTTTCCGACGCAAATAACTTCGGAAATCACTGAGGAAAAAATGTAACAATTTGCTGTCGTTAGTTCGCCCTTTTTGTTCCTGGGTTTCAATTCTTATTTCTCTTAATATCACTCACTTTCATACAAGGTTGTGAAGCTTATATTTTGTTCATTTGGTTTCTAAAAAGTCGAATACATTTTCCTGTATATTTGGCTAATGGCTTGAGGATTCTACTATACTCTCGATTTATCTATCCAATGGTTGGTAAAAGATTGAAATGTTAGTTTGATTCCAAGATCTTTTCTAAGTTAAAGTTTAAGAGGTAATAAGTTGGAGAGCTGAGAACTAGAAATAATTAGCATTGAAAGGACAATTAGAAAAGGATTAAAAATAAAAATATTAAGGAATATTCCTTATTTAGGTTTTCGTATTATTACTTCTTTTCGCTGCCTGTACTCGGCTTGACCATTTAGCAGAGTGTAATAAATTCAAATCATTATTCAGAGTTTAAAAACTTTCCTTGACAATTTTTTTGCTCAAACTTCTTTTTCATTGTTTCTCTTGCACCATTCTCGAGTAGTTAAAAGTTTGTTGCACGAAGGAGTTAAGACTACTTGTTTTTTTTTAAATTTTTTTTTATCGAATAAATTTTTAGCTTTCAACAGACACTGTGTAAATTTTCCACTCTTCATGTTGCTTTGATCGAATATTTTGAAATTAAATTTAAAAAAGCGTACCTAATTGTCGATGCTTAACCCAATTGAAATTTTTACTTAACGTTAACTAAACGTAGTAAAGTTTTTACTGATTCGCTTTATTTGAATTTTCAAGTGTATGCAGCATACTTAGGTTTATATGATTTTTTTTACTTAAAAACTGTCACGATGAGTTGCAACGAGTTTAAACCTTTTTTTATTCTTGGTTTCTTTACTAAACTTACATGAGTTTATCAATGTTTTAATGTTTGTTATTGCAATGAATTTAAATTGATGATGCAATGAGAGTCCGATCAAATGAACAAGTCAGATATGCTTAAGTTTATCTTTTCGGAAGACAAATGGTATAACTAATAAAATCTTTAGTCTTAGAGCTATAACGTCGATTTGATCAATCTTTTTGACGCATTGAAAGAAGTTTTGAGCGACCTTATTGCAGCTGACGTTTAGCTCTTGAAAATCCTGACTGAGGTTTGACCTGCCCTTGAATGTAGGGGACCATAACAGGATTCTGCTATAACCTACTAAGCGAGAAAGCAAGTAAACTAAAACATGGTTGCAGCACTTCCTGAAGGCTAAAAAATAGTGGTGAGATCACCAGGGAAATGTTGGTCTGGCTGTGGGAATACAAAACTCTTTTCAGCAGTCCTGGATTTTGACTAGAACTGGACCACCATACCAGGCCATAGTACAATCGGCAGTAGCATAGTAGCACAAGGTTGTGAATAAAACCTAAGTAGATATTCAATCTGTACCACAAAAATACGAAAACTCATAAGGGGTTACAATGACCCTATTTTCGGATGCTTTGAGTTACATTACTGACCAGTCCGAAGTAGAAGCGTACATCGGGAGCAGCGCTGGGAAATCTTCAACAAAAAATAGGCCTAAATATTATAGCCTATGATTTCGTGTCATTAGACATGAACTTCAAAATAATGCAGTCTGTCCAGCTTATGGAGTGCGAGGCAACAATGGCCTTATGTTGAATTTCCCCGTTGTTTGTAGTTGATGTATATGAGCATTTCGGCAGTTTCTTACTCTCTTCCTCAGTGCTTTTGTTTGTTAAAGAATTTGTAAAAAAGGATCTCCTCATTACTGTGACAGACATTCGTTGACACATAGTTCAATCATATCTTTAGGATCCTAAGTTATCAGGTTAAAACGTCGATTTGATGTGGCTGACGTAATTGAATCAGGTAACTGCTGATTTGATGACGAGCACTACGATCATAGACAATTGAATCAGGCTATTTATCGTTTAATGTTAACAATTTTTCTGAAAAAGTATTAATTTATTTGTAATTCTTTTTAGAAGAGTATTATTAATTGGTATAAGAAAGAGATAAGATCGGTTGTTTTAATTTTTAAATGTTTGTCCTATGCTTTTTAAATATAATAACAAGATTGGGCCAGGACTTTTACCGTTATATACACTTTCTTGATCCGTCTATCCTATTTATCATATTACTTCTATTTATATTAGAATCGGAGACCTAATAAAATAAATAGAAAGCTGCATTAAAATATCTAGACAAGGACTAATGGCTTACTTTCAGCTTTTTTTCAAAATTAAGTCCAAGGGGATTTCTCATGTGGAAGAAATAATTCGATATCTTTCTAAATGATTGGAATATCTGCATTGTCTTGTATGAAATTGTATAAAATTTTTAAAGTTACTGTTATCTGCTGGATTCGAGGAGTGGAGATCATAAAAGAAATCGACGTTAGTAATGAAATCGTTTCATAAATTTTGACAGAATTATCCTTTCATTGTATGCGAACGATAATGCGCGAAGATAGGGCATTAAAACACAGTCAATTCTATTTTATCGTATCCCTTTAATGAAGAATAAATCTGGTTCCACTTGTAAAGATGTTTGAACAAGAACTACTCTCCAAATTTAAATGATATAAAAGAGCATACGTCCTTTTCACAATCGATGCGTTGGTTATATCGAATTTGATGGCATATAATTGACATCCCTTGATAGAAATTGATTTTATAGTTTTTTGGTGAAAGATTTCCTTTCAAGCAAAGGTAAATCCAAAACAGGAACATTCAAACTCGAAATATGTTTGAAAGTCTGTGAGCCCATGATTATCACCGCCTAGCATACGTTAAGTTTTCAAATTGCTTCCAAATTTTACGTTATAACTGAAGTTAGTTTTTTTAAAACTGTGATGGCGGATTTCAGCAGTTCTTTAAAAAAATACTTTTCCATACGAATTTCACAGTTCGCAAACCGTACAACTTTCTAATTTGACGGTTTATAATTCAAAATTTGACAATAATAAAATATTCAAGAAAGCGCAATCAAAATCACTTTACGTTTTCAAATGAACCATAAAAAATAAACAATCATAAAATTCATAAATTTGCATATTAAAAAAAGATGCTCTAAAATACTAATATACGAATTTCTTTTTATTACAGCATCTGCACATCGTTATAAAAGACAGGCTGATGAAACACCAAAGAAAGAGGAATCATTCGAACAGGAATTGTGCAAAGACAAAGATGCTGGTGAATGGTTTAGATTGGTAGCTGGTGAAGGTGATAATTGTCGTGATGTTATTCAATGTACATCATCGGTAAGTTGACAGTTGTGAATATTTAACAAAAAAGGGCGTTAATTGTTTGGTTACCCATTGGGGCATTTCAAAATGTTATCTAGCTCTTTTTCGGTTCAGCAAAATCTTTAATTATTTTGATTATTTCTATCTCTCACGTTTACTGCTACTTAGTCCTTATTTATTGACTCAAATTCAACAAGTCCTAGTCAAGTATATAATCTAGTTGAAAGCTGAACGAGCCTTGTTGATTCTATCACTTTGAGTCCTATTTGGATATTATATAATATTTCTATGATCTGTATTGTTTCACTACTATTCTGAATGTGACAGGAATCGTAACCGCTTTTTGAACTACTTAACTATAATGATTAAAACACTTACCTTCTGAGCTGCTAGTCCACGATTCAATTCTAATCGATAGTAAGCGACTGAGGCTTTTGGCGAAAGATGTGAATACGACATCTTAACTGGATACATGATTTAACGCCGGAAGACATGCTCCAAGCCTGTGGCTGACCACATAACATGGAATTTCCTTTCAAAAAGTCCTTTTAAGCTTGCTGTACACTCGATCATGTGTTCCGTGAATCACGATTTGTATTTGATTTTTCTGTCAAAGCAGCAGTTCTTTCTCCTAAGGCAAAAGGTTTAACCCTCACACTGATACGAAGGATCGTTTTTTGAAAGGCCAAATTTGTTTCGTCGAGTTTATACTGAGTTTTCATAAATAAATTATAATTTTCACTTTTACGATCACTAGATCAACTTATGACAGTCAAGTCAAATAATTTATAATTTCTTTGACTAACCATTCGTTTTTCCATACGCGCAGGGTCTTCAAGCCATTCGTTGTCCGGCTGGTTTGTATTTCGATATTGAGAAACAAACATGCGATTGGAAGGACGCGGTGAAAAATTGTAAACTAAAGAATAAGGAGCGTAAAGTGAAGCCATTGTTGCATACCGATGAGCCATTGTGTCAAGATGGTTTCTTAGCGTGCGGTGATAGTAATTGTATTGAACGTGGTTTGTTCTGTAACGGCGAGAAGGATTGTAGCGACGGTTCCGATGAAAATACTTGTGGTAAGTGAACATTTTTATTTGCTTATTTGATTCACTTTTTTATCGCGTGATTGTTTTGGGGAATAAAAGAATTCACTGAAATAAAAATATAAATTATCGAATTAATTTAGTGAAATTATCATTGGACATGATCAGTTTCTGTTAAAGTAATAAAAAATATTTTCCCCAATGGACATAAGAATGCCCGAAAAAGGTTAAGAACAAAGTGTCATTTACTATTTTTCGACTATCACTTCTGAATGTCTGACTGATGTGATCATGTTGAGTTAAATATATCGAGAAAAACAAAACAAAATAATATCATTAGGTCCCTTGATATGCAAAATAGGAACAAAAACCAACAATAAAACAGTAACGGGTTAGCTTTTAATTGTTCCTCCAATGATTCAAGCAATTTTCTCCTTATGTATTATTATAATTGTTTTTAGTTAAAAGGATGCTTGGAAAAATTCAAATTTTACACAATTTTGAAGACCTTGATCTAATTTCAGTTCAGTGTACTATTTGTAGTTATTACTCCCTACTTTATTGAACTACTGTACTTTGATGGGAATTCACTGAATAATCACACTTCTGACACCATCTGTTCAACTTTTCAAATCAACGTTTCTAAGAGACATTGCATTGGAACGTATATTTCAGAATTCCGTTTCAATGTTTTATCTTGAGAGTATAAAAATATTAAGAGAGCATTCACGTGCTCTAGATAAATCTGAGGATACCCATCTGGATATCATGAGTTCAAGTTCAATTTCGTGTACCTATTCTTATGCCAGTATTATGTTGGTGCAAGAAACTTTGGGAACTGAGCTTCGGCGTACCAAGTAGTAACGGCGTTTTACTTGAGTATGTAATATTTTCGTTGATGTAAGTATGTGAATGACAAAATCAATGAGTTATTACGGCCCAAATTCTTTAGAAACTTATCCAAATGCACCAGTGAAAGCTTTTTTCACCCCAAAAAAGTTTATACGGCTCGTTCTTTCTTTCCCACTTCTGACTCTGATTTGACAAATATTTTTTGTGTAAATCTTATATGTTCCATATAAAATTGGACTGCCGAAATTTATTTAGAAAAAGCATGGAAAATTCCTTGCCAGTGTTAGGAATAGAGCGAGGGGATAGTAATGAGAATTTTTCAAATATGGGTTCAATTGTCAAAAATATCGATTTTACTTGATTTTCAGAGAAATATTCATTTGCCACATTTTTTAGTTGTGAAGGAAAATTTGGCACAAAGTAATAAACTGAGGTCTGAAGAAGAGCTAAAGTAATAAAAATCTAATTAAATTCTGATGGTTGGGATCCACTAGTAATGAAGTTTTCTCCCGAAACTTTTTCAGACAAAAAATCTCTAAGGGAAACGAAAAAATTGAAATTGTAAAAGTTACAATCAAACTATGACTAAATCTAGCTGAAATCTAGCTAAAAATTCTTTGGAAATGCATTATTTTACGAATGTATTCAGAAAATAAGCAATATCATTTGCCGAAAATAGCTAAGGCTTGAACAATATACCATGAATCCTTGTTTAAGATTGGTTCCGACGAAATTCTATCAAGAACTATTTTTTTTTGGAAATTTTGTAATTTTTTTGCAAGCAATAAGAAGAAGGAATAAGGGGGAATATGCGACAAAGACTTCCAAATATTTTTCAGAAATAAGAGACCAGAAGCTATAACAGGCTAAGGAATACAGTTTATGAGATTATCGGAAGCATAATCACCTCAGAGAGTTTCGGAATATGAAGAGATTCTGGTTCAGAATAAAAAGAAAGAGGACAGTGGTTCCTTTGGATGATATTTAATATATACTAATCATTGGCGCTACAGCCCGTGTTGGTTTGGTGTTTTTGATGTTTCTTAAGTTTTGTTTCTGGAAACAGGATGAGTGTCACGTTGTTTGCAAATCGCACAATTTTTTTCGCTAACAACCGTGCAAAGCATATTACACATTGCGGATCTTTATCAAAAAAATAGTCAGAAAATCACGATAAGACTGTCGGTATAATGATAGTTATTACTTACGAATGCAGTCACAACAATCTTTGCATTTCAATTATCAGTGTCTATATTTATAGTTCTCTCATAGTACACCAACAAATCAATGCGTTAAACATTTATGCACATAAACTCAAACTGAAATTACCATTTTAACCATTAAAAGATCTGTTGCGTCGATAAAATCTTGTATGGTATGAATAGAAAAGACGGCACAGATGGTTAACACACGGATGGATGGTATGCATAGTTAACATTTCAAATTTAACAACTTGTTTGCACTTTTACCTTTTAACAATCTTTTAAAACGGAAAGCGAAACACGGAAAAAGTGAAGTGAATAGTGAGTTTAATGCTGCTGAAGTAGTGAATAATGCCATTGAATATTTTCAAACGAATGGAAAAGTACATTCAGTAAGTTTCTTGTTGTTAGGTATGTAGTTTGCTAGCTAGCTTGCAGGCATGTGTGCCTTAACACCAGCTTGCTTGACGGTGACGAAGATCAAGATGGAATGGTACAGGTACTCATTAGATTCAATAAGTATTTGAATGATTCTGTGGAATTTTAGTGATGCTTTTGGTAAAGAGTCAGATGAAGATAAATGATTTATTCGGCAGTATATGTCACTAGATCAAATTTTGCATGTTGACGAAACAGAAACAAGGATAATGGGTACTGGTTGGAAAAAACCTGCCATGCTTTCTTGGAAAAAATCCGATTATGTAATGTGAAGGCTTTTAAATTCCAACAAGTTCATCACCATAACGATCTGGTTGACTTTGAGCGCATGTCAAAAGTGATTGTGACCTCTGATGATCCGATGGTAGTTTGAAGAGGGGATGAATTTTATGCCAGGTACTTTCAGGCACAAGAATTATATAAGCCTTGATGTCACGATTGAGCGAATTGATGCATATATGTCAAAAATTTTGAGGAAGTTCATTGTTTGAAGAAGGTCCATGACTGGAGCCTTGGATTGTTTGTGCGCTCCATTATATTAACATAACATCAAGTTTTTCAAAAATCACCACACGTATTCAATTTAAACGACAGTCACATTAGTCAGCAAAATCACAATTCAAATCTCGATCACTGTTGCACAGACCGAAAATTTTATTGAGATCACGAATAGCATGTGTGTGTCTCATTAGCATATGTGACATTTTGGAATTCCTACTAATCGTGGGTACTGTAAGCAGCGAGCTGTTTTGTACTTTGCCGTGCTAAAGCAGCTAAAATAACGTAGTAACGGCTTAACTACGATTAAGTAATAAAAAGAGATGGCGATGGCGGACTTACGTGTATGGAGATGTGTAATACGGTTGACTGTTGCGAGTAACAGGTACCTTCATTCTGGCGTCAATAGTTTACCGGGGGCTCATACACTCGTATACGTGGAGAAGATGTATATATGCATAATATTTTTTGTATTAGATTACATTGCATTCCATCAAGTACAGACTTTTATGAACGACTATGGCGACCAGCTAGCGTGCGTCTACGGTTAAAAACTTAAGTCAATAACAAAGTTTAAATAATAACGCATTCAGATCCGGCATTAGATCATTTTGGGTTGACTACGCATCGAAATCGTGGTTGAATTGCAAATGGCTTAATATTTTTTCTTAAAATATTTAGAGGATTTATTGAGTCGTGGCTTGGGATATGTTAAATTGAATAGAAAATTCCTGAGAACTTCAAACATGTATCAAAAACATGATACAATATGATCACATAATTTGGAAATAGTCATATTCGTATGGAATCAAAATTCTCGTTACTATCTAGACTTCCACCTTTCACAGCTGCTAGATCATACCTAGTTGGATAAATTCAAGTATTATTTGTGCCAGTTGCAAGGTAAAGCCTTATCCCGGAACCTGCTGAATAAAAGGCGAGTGTTCTAACCAGTAGACTATTCGAAAGTATTTACATTCGAAAGGTCTCATAATTGTGAAATGCTGGAAGAATTCCGATCGAAAGAAATAGATACGTCCTGAAATGACAGGATTGTTTGCAGGACAAGTCAAGTACATTGGCCCCCTCCTAACAAAACGAGGACAAAACAGATCCTAGGGAAGTAAAGAAATGGCTTCAGAACATTGGCAGCTATATTTACCAGGCACTTTCCTTTGGGTTAACATGCCAAGCGAATAGGAATACCTACAAGGAAAGGGAAAATACAGAACACTGTTTTCTAGATTTTCCGAGTTTGACTAACAAATGAGTCAGATGGGGGGAGGGAGGGGGGGTTACTAATTAAACAGAGCTGGAAGAGTTGATTTCTTTGGTATTTAACGACAGAATGTACTACTTATAAATAATATCATAAACGGAGGGCTGAGAGTCAGAGCTGGCCTACGCTATAATCAGCAATAAGGATACTGATAAATACTTACAGGCAAAATGGTGGCAGTTTGAATTATTGGAGGCACGTGCACAAAATGTATTTTTTACCAATTGCCTTCTTCTATTCCTTTCACTCGACTTCATTCACGTTATATCTATGAATATGTTCCTTAACTTACTTGTATTGAGTTTTCCATGTTTTCGATATAGAAACCGAGCGGTATGATATAGGCAACCTAATTATTTTATGGATTGTATTTCAATAGCCTACATAAATTCCATATGATCTTCGACTTAGTTAGCGAAAGCAAGCTGCTGCAATTGCATATGATATTAAATTTAAATTCTATTTTAAAAGCCACAACCATATTGAATGAAGGTTATTCACCTACTCTACTATTTCCTCCTTCTTATGAAACTTCAGTAGAATTATAAATTAAGAAACAACGGTGACACGCCTCGTTCCATACTACTTACGGAAATACTACACTTACTCTATAGCGGTATATCTACACATATATTTATTATGCCAACACATGTCCTAATTAAAATCATTAAATGTCGATTGAAAACAAGAATTAATTTGGATTATCTATCATGAATACAAATGGGACAAAGCATCTGACCATTTTCATGCATATGTTTCTCATACAATGCTTTTATATTTCGTTTTAATGGCAATGCATGGAGAAAACTATATCCATATAAATGTAACATATTCCACAGGATTGGTGTTTTGTTTAAATGCGTGATAAATTATAATGCAATATTGAAAATGCTTTGAAATCCCTCTATTTAAGTACGATTCTAGGGATTTCACTTAATAAATGTGTCAATTTTCCACCGTTGCATGGAATTCATATGGGAGGCGACATATGATGGTTGTCTGGCGTTAATAACATTACTTCCATAATTGGAATTCAAAGCGTTAAGTACATTTTTCGACGAGATATTTTATGTTCAAGTTTGGATATGCCTTAAGTAACAAAGGACAAGTTGCAAAGAAAGAGAGAAACACCGAGAGAGTGAGAGCGATTGACCGAGAGATACACTCAGTACTTCTTTTAATGAGATTTTTAACCTTATTTAAGTCCATGAACTTATAGGTAACTATTTTTAATTGTACGTGGGTAACAATCGTGTTGCCCGATGCACATTCTTTTGGTAGTGAACAGAGTCGATCGCCTACTGAAAAGTCTGATTTCGAGCCGATTTTCTATTCTATCAAACTATTCATTCTAATAAGACCACTACCAACAGTTGAAACTCCAAGTTAATCGTTTTTTTTGTTTAGATACTATATCAGAGTGAGTTATAAAAGGAAAAATCCAGAAAAGATAGATTGACTTCGTGGAAACACGATGAATTCAATATTCAGATCATGTGGAAAGTGATCTTAGTCCCTAGCCGGGGGGAGTTGTGGGATTTATTTAAATGTGATGGCCAAAACTCTTGGTGAAATCAATTGGTCAAAAGGGGAAGATTCTTTCACCTGCATAGCTATACCAAAGCTTGAATGACGTTCTCCTGAGGTTTTAGCTTGAATTATCTTCATCCAAGAACTTATTTTACGTATAAAAGAAACCAATCGCTAACAGAGTTGGCTTGAATTAGTGTTTCTGGTTCGGTAATACCAGCATAACCTTGCTCAGAAGCCGTCTAGATTACTATCGCATGTATCGTTGGTCTCAAAATAACATGCCTTCATCACATTGCAAACAAGATCTACCAATTACGGACTGTTGGTGCCTTATTTATTATCTTTTCTTCTTCAGCAGCGGTAGCTTAAATATACAGATCTTAAAACCAGCGTATTCACTTAAACCTCAAGTCCACTTTTCTCTTACAAGGATTCTCTGGAAGATTCTTGGGCCCGATTGGATAAGTGGTTGAGAAATGTCCTAATATTGCTAGAAATCTGTAAGGATTCCTTATTGTTCGAAATTTGAAGAAAAGCAATCTTTTAAAACTGTTGTTTACATTTTAATTCAAAATCATATAACAAGGGAACTTCAATGTTTCAAACAAACTGACTGAAGTCATATGTTGTAGATTCGGGACGAATGACTTCTCTATATAATATATCGTAGGCAAAAAGAATGGGGCTGTCTCTGCCCCAACAATTTAGTTCTATTTTTGTATTCAGAATCAGCTGCAAGGCTTGTAACTTCCTCCTAGCTCGCTCCCATGTGGTGCAAGCCTTGCTGTTATCCAAAGGAAGCCAAGGAACGCTTCAAGTTCCATTTTTATAAGGTGTTCCGATTCTGCTGCTTGATGCTATCCCTAACACTTGAAGTGTTTAAGTATAAGATTCGGACAGTCTAGAAGAAAATGTTATCCATTGTCTGTCATGCCGATTATTCCAATGAGTTTCCAACTATCTTTTCAGTGTTGATGTACTGCAGCATGTGTCAAATTTGAGACCACAATCTATGAGCCGAGACAGCCGCACGACTTTTGTGAGAAATGTTTTAAGAAATAAAAAAAGAACTGTGCTCTTAACTCTTTTTCAAAAAATTTAAAAGCATTCACTTGCCTCGAAAAGTACATTGTAATACAACCTCATAAGTAACTTCACTGTTCCAGTGCTGAGTGAGCTGAGCTCTGAATCTTTATCAAAAAATGAAAAAAATTAGCTTGCCTTAAAAAGGACATTGTAATATTTCATAGTTTCATTGCTGCTTGCAACAAAAAAAAAAACAACTGAAAATAACTCTCGAAATTACCCACTTCTGACTCTGCTCGCCAAGTAAAAAAGTGTATAATCTTTTCTCTTACGACTCAATTACGGGCCAACGGATCATGAGCAAGTACTTGCAAGGTTTTTCGTCTTCAGAATTAAACTTGCGTGAACAGTATGAGAAAAAATGATCAAACTAATTATACTCTGTATTGAATAGATTTTTGGGAACTTAAAGTATCAAAATGGAGTGTTTCTTTATATTTTTCAAACTTTTCACTCAGGATTATGATATGTTGATTCTGCAAGCAAATAATACAAAGGAGTTGCAAGATTAGCTGACGCTTCAAGTTAATTTGAAAATAGTGTTGGAGGCGTTAGTTCATTTTCATTGTTTGAAAAACAAATTACAACGAATAATTCGAAGATACAGTGGGAAAACCCAGCTGGAGTGAAGAATATTGCGTTTGAGTATAATACCCCAATGTCAAACTTCTAAGGTATTGAACTTTTATTTTTCATACGGTCTGAAACAGTAACGCGGTAAATTTCATAGCTAATGAGTATACAACCCTCATTCTTTTGACGCAAACGACTTTTGCTGGTCTACTTTATGTCAATGTCATTACAAGTACTTAGTTGTATAATCCTTATTAATTTCATGCAACTGTTATAAATATTTTAAATGTTGATATATAAGAATAACTAAAAGCTGCTTTTCGTTGTCTGCATATTAGCCTTGTTTTCGATCAATAGATTGAAATGAAACGGGTTCAATTCGGGTATATATCTTTCTACCGTAGATTTCATACAACTTTTTGTTTGGATATTTATAGTGCATGTGTGCATTAATCTAAAACAAGAAACGTATGTTTTTCTTTAATTCTTTCTTCATCTGATTGTAACAGTTCGGCTTTGAAAAAAAAAACAGACAAATTCAAAATGCTTAAACTTAATTAAGAAATCAAGAAATAAGCCTGTGTTGCTATGTGCTAGGCTAACGCCTTAATATATGCTTGATTTACTTTGCAATGTGGTAAACCTTGTCTTGATTTAACTATTTTAAAAAGTAGTTTATCGCTTCTGGCCGCATATTCGCATCTTATTATTTATTATAGAATCTGATCAAGTACTTGGAAGCCAGCCGTTGTAATAGAAAAGTGAATTTAACTTTTTTTTAAATAGATTTGGAGATATTAAATGTCAAGTGAAAGAAAATGTTTTTACATTTGATTATTTTTTCAATGTTAAAGAGACGAATCAAAAAACATACCCAAACTGTTACCAATGTATAGAATTAATTAATTTCTAGGAACTATGAAAGTACTTAATCACAGCACTTAATAAATATGTGTACAATACAGCTTTTAGAAATTAGGCAGTCCAGTGAGAAAGACCAACTAAGAAATCAGTTCTCCAATGAGGGTGATACGGTCAGTATCACGCTTAAGAATATATTTTTGTTTTGACCTAGAAACTCTGCGTTGCTTGCTCCCTACTTATAAAGGATGAAACATGAGTTCGTCAGGGACGGCATCAGGACGTCAGGGATTTATTGCATAAATTGTTTGATGGGAATTATGGTTATTTAGCATTATAATCCTGTTGGAAAGAAATTTCTTGATTAAAGAAGTATTGATTCAAGAGATTTCGAAAGAGATAAAAGGCTTGAATAGTTTCTTGTGAGCACTTTCTCAACTTTTCGCACATTGCAACCGGTCTATTTAAACTTCCCAAACGCTAATGATGATCTACTATGCACTTTTCCAAACGATATATATCACATAACGCCAGCATTCATAACAACATGAAAACAAATTTGTTTGATATGAAATTCAAGTTAACGTAAATTGATGTGATGTAATCGTGTGAAGATTAGTCTTGGCTTTTACTCAGTCAGTCGTTCTTTTTGCCTCTGCTTCCTCCGAAATTGGCGCCTTAACACATAGGTCGGCTAAAACTTTCACCCTGACTGAGTATGCCGCGTTGAGCAGCAAAATTACACTACCTTCATATGTGTGTAGAGGAATTTCGCTTAAGGCAAATAATGGATGGAAGGCAGCAGCATCTTACATTCACGTCACCTTATTCTCCGCTAAAGAAAAGACAAACATGTAAACATACAAACATGCATGCGAGTGCCGCGATTGCCGAAAGTCATAAACTGACGAAGGAGACGAAGACGCTGCAACAAGTCTTATTTACTTCAACGTTAAAGTAGAAAAAAGTTATAATGCAATGATGATGATAATGATGGTTATGGCATTTTCAGACATTTTATTTTTTGAGGTGTGTCTTTTAAATTTGTGTTCAGTGGTAATTCGAACGAAGAAAATGTTATTACTTAATTTATAATATCTTGACGAGCCGGTTAAAAATAAGGCTTGAAGTTGTGTGTATGGGTGTATTATGCAGTCGTGGAAATGTTATGAAAGAAATGACTTTTCGATGCTTTTGGGAAAGTGGACTGAATCGATTTGTTTGTGAAAAGGTCAAGTGATGGATAATGATAACCGGATTGCCAGAAATTATGCAATAGTATTTGGTTATTGTTTAGTAATAAGTTGGAACGATAAATATGATGCACTAGTAAATTACATGTAGATTTGACCTATATATAATTGATTAACCGAGTTTTTTTTCGGTCTTTTCTAGATATTGATAACGATCCTAACCGTGCGCCACCCTGTGACCCCGCTGTTTGTGTACTTCCTGATTGTTTCTGTTCTGAAGATGGTACCACTATTCCTGGAGATCTTCCAGCCCGTGATGTCCCACAAATGATCACAATCACATTTGACGACGCTATCAACAACAACAATATTGAATTGTACAAGGATATCTTCAAGGATAGAAAGAATCCTAATGGATGCGATATCAAGGCTACCTTCTTTGTTTCCCACAAGTATTCCAACTACTCTGCCATCCAAGAAACAGCTCGCAAAGGACATGAAATCGCTGTCCATTCAATCAGGTAAGTTTTCATTAGATTGATAGTTTTTAAATATTTTACAAGCCAAACGTGAAACATTTGACTAAAAATAATCTGTTTTTCGCAATTTTATTACAGCCACAACGATGACGAAAACTTCTGGTCTAACGCCACTGTTGATGATTGGGCTAAGGAAATGGCTGGCATGAGGATTATCATCGAGAAATTCGCCAATATTACTGACAATTCCGTTGTTGGTGTACGTGCTCCATACTTGAGAGTTGGTGGTAACAATCAATTTACCATGATGGAAGAACAAGCCTTCTTGTACGATTCAACAATTACTGCTGCCCTCTCGAACCCACCTCTATGGCCATACACCATGTATTTCCGTATGCCCCATCGTTGCCATGGTAACTTGCAAAATTGCCCAACTCGATCACATGCCGTATGGGAGATGGTGATGAACGAATTAGATCGTAGGGAAGACCCGAAAAATGATGAATACTTGCCAGGATGTGCCATGGTAGATTCATGCTCTAATATTATGACCGGCGATCAATTCTACAATTTCTTGAACCATAATTTCGATCGTCACTACGAACAAAATCGTGCTCCATTGGGTCTTTACTTCCACGCTGCTTGGTTGAAGAACAATCCTGAATTCCAAGATGCCTTCTTGTATTGGATCGATGAAATTTTATCCAATCACAATGATGTGTACTTCGTCACAATGACCCAAGTTATTCAATGGATCCAAAATCCCAAGACCATCTCAGAAGTCAAGAACTTCGAACCATGGAGGGAGAAGTGCGTTGTTGAAGGCAGACAAGCCTGTTGGGTACCAAGCAGTTGCAAGCTGACGTCCAAGGAGGTTCCCGGAGAAACCATCAATCTTCAAACCTGCGTCAGATGTCCTAATAATTACCCATGGATTAATGATCCAACTGGTGATGGTTTCTTCTAAGTCATATCATATTTTTATACAATTACATTATATATTTTATTTTTTGTGGAAAAAAAATCAAGTTTCCAAAAAAGAGGCACAAATTTTCCCAGTGCCCTCTTGTATTGGGTCTTAAATCCAATCAATCATGAGATTGTAATCTTCCCTCTTTTCCCGATTACATTTCATATTGTAGAGACTACTGTAAACAAGTTATAAATAGTTTTTGTATCCTTTTATATTCATAAATTTATTTTTATGTGTATGAGCAAAAAAACAAATATTTAAAAAAAAATAGTAAAACACATCGCCCGAGAATACTCAAAAAAATATCTAGATACCTTAAATTCATAACAAGGCTCTAGAAGATTCCCTAAGTATCCTGTTCCTAATGTATACTCCTTTCACCCAATACATTCCTGTCCAATTGTTTTTGTTTTTTTTTCATCGTACTTGTTTCTATCCCGGGAATAGTTTTAAGGCAACTATTCTGTTGAAAAGTTTGCCAATACCGAAGTATTTGCGATTGAATATATCAATATAATCTATCACAAAAATTCCTTTTGTCAATATCCCACCAAACCATTCATTCCAGTCCCACTTCCCACTTCCCATTTCTAATTCTTGCCTTCCTTTGATTCAAAACACCAACAAATTTTCCACTACACAAAAAAACTACTTTTTGAAGTAAATTCAAGTAAACATAAACTTTATGTCATGTAAAGTTTAAATTATATCTAAAGCAACAAAGAAGCCTGAAGCAACTCCTTTCCTTCTTATTATTTCTAATTTGTTTTTATTAATTTGTAAATATAAAAATAAAGTAAAATTTAAAAATATTGAATAAATAACGAAAAAAATTGTTGAAAAAATTAAAAAAAAAAAACAAAATCTTTTTTATTATTTTTACTTTGAGCTTATTTTTATATTGGTATGACAGAAGGTGTTGTCACATGCGTTGAAATCGTTGATTTTGAAGGGACTTAAAAACAGAAACGTTTCGCCTCTTGTTATGTGAGAACCGCTTGTCATAAGGTCCTGCTTCAATTTCATCTGAATGAGTTATTATATTTTTGATTTTAAATTCTTGAGTTTTTTTTCATATTTGATTGCGGACAATTCGCGCTGTGTTAATTTAAGGACGAGAAAATATGAAAATTTCTTGGAATACAGAAAAAAACTATTAAAAAAATCAATAAAAAAATTTAATAAAAATTAAAATGTTTCTATTATTTTCTCCTTAGTCAATTTACTACCTTCTTATTTACCTTATCTCGCAATAATTCTTGATTAAGGCTTTCTCGGGTAATTTATGTAAAAGTATGCGATCGATGAAAAGCTGTTGGATGAATTGCATTTCAATTAAATTTGACGGGACTAGTTTCACCTAGTGCGGTTTTGTCCTCTATCAAACTAAGCTTAAGAATTTTAAGAAAAACTACGGAGCAACAAAAGGTCCCAGTGGGGCAGGTTAACGAGCTAAAATGATCCTGGAAAATATGAGGAGAATTATAAACGACTAAGTGTTGAATCATGGTACACGGAAATAACTACTGGCAGCATGACTAATGGATGCAAAACTTCCGATAGATTTAGTCACCAATCAGCTTATTACTTCTATTATATTAAATCCTGTTACTATGGAAACCATAGAGGCTTTCAAATCGGTAATAACCAGCAGTATTTATAAATTTTCTTTAGAAGTATAGAACTTATAAATGAAATACATTGTTTTGTTTATCATGGAATTAGTTTTATTGGAAATATAATTCCTTCCAATCTTTATTTGAATATGATTGTGGGCATATGGGTCCGAACGAAAAGTGGAAACTGCGATTACTTTAACCAATAATTGGGGCCTCATCTCTCCAAAAATGCGACTTCCTTGACGTATCCGTAAAAGAGATAGTCCAGCATTGTTAAACCACAAAATCTTGCAGGCCCGTTCACAGGTCGATAACGAGAAATTATGCGCTCATCAAATGCTTCTTTCCATGAGTCGATGGTTGTTGCGCCATCCTCTTTAAACCAGAGGTCCCTTGCATAAAAGCGAGTCGATTCCGACGTAAGAAAGTCGTTGATCATGGCTCTATAGCGGTTATCATTGACTTTAATGTTATTTCCTGTAGCATTCCAGAACACAATTGGACGAATGATTCTGCTGGAGCTATGTAGACCAATGATTCTACAGGCACACCAAACAATAACTGTCTCCAAATGTAACAGTGTGTGGACAAATGCTAGTGGTTTGTTCATTATGCCCTGAACGATGTTTGGATGTAGCGTGTGATCAGTTAGAGTAAACATGGTGCGGAAAAAATCTATGGTTCATCGAATTCATTACTGCGATGGACCGTTATGTCGGTCATAAAATTGACGGAGTACGCGATGATTTGCACGCACAGAACCGTTTTTTTTCGAAATAAATCTTTACAATTTGCAGACGTTCCTCAAGCGTAATTTATTTATGAATTTATTATGATGTGACAGTATGTATCACCGAAAAGTGCTGCCAACTCAAAGTTCTATGCAAACGTTCCACGTTAAATGTGGGAAAACTGAAAGTTGAAGCCAAGTAAGCAAACGTTAAAAGGGGTGGACGGATTCAATCCACGATGAAAAAGCGAGGTAGCTCGGCTTTCAGAGTTTGAGGACGCGGTCGAAGGATCGAGACAGTTGGAGACCAGACATCCTGATAGCTAAGGACTATGAGTAGTTGCGGACCCTTAACGACGATGTCCTCTTATAAATTGAAAAAATAACTTGAAATGTCACAGATGACTTAATACCAATGATAATCATAAAACAGGTGACAAAAATGGCAGATATCATGCCTGTACGTATCAGAAAATGTACCCTTTTAGCAAACATGTTACCGAAAATTCTTTCACTAACAGAAAAAATTACAATATAAGATTCAATAAGATTTCCTACCCCGGAAGCAATGCAGTATCTGACGTTAACTATAATAATAACTTAATCTGTATTCCACTTCATATTTAATCATTTGGTTAACGAAATTATTGAAAGGTGATTCATATTTTCGTATATTTAATTAATCACTTCTGATCATTGTCCGTACTAAGAAATTGTTCATAGCATTTTTAATGGTGAATTATTTCATTCGCATGCATAAATCAAGTGTTGAGTTCAATGCAACCTTCGGAGCTTCCAAGGAATTCATCTTAAATTGTCATTACCCAAGAAGTAAAAGACGAACAAACAGAGTTAAATAGCGACTTCTACAGCTGAAGTTGTTACATTTTACGTGAGCTTGAATTGTTTATACTCGTTGTTAGTGTTGTCTGGTGGTGAAAAACAGAGAATGCATTGAGAATTGATTCATACGTTTAAATAAATAAAAAAAGTAGTGCATAATAAACCTTTAGTTTGCTCACTTCTTGGTATGTTTGGTTTGTGTGGACCAAATGATAAAGTCAACATTCTGGAGTGAGCAGGAAGCAATTTGAAAAAGTTGCCGTGTTTTGCTGCGTCGAAGCTTTTATTTCATTTTGTAAAAGATGCAATGTTATATTAGGCACGTCTTAGGTATCATACATAGTGTACTTGGTATTCGTGTCCATGGTATAATATTGATTATGCTATTTATTTAAGTCAATGTTATGACGAATATTCCAGAATTCAATTCTTTGCGAATTTTCTGTTGTTAGTTTACGTGACTTGGTGGAAAAGTTTGTTGAAAAATCGAAAGGTTAACATAGAGAGTGACGAGTAACTCGATGCCAATATATATTTATTTGATTTATTGATGATTTTATTTGTGTTTTGGAAATAAGCTTTTATCCTTTTGTCAAAATAAGCTTAAACTGAGCACTTCAACTTATTGTCACAAGGAAATTTCCTCCCCGTATTTCCCTCTTTTAAAACAAATATTATTGCAAACAATATTTAAAATATAATAGTAAAACAAAAAAAAAAAATTGTAAGGACCCTGGCCTCGAATGAATTACATGTAAAGTCCTCAAAAATCTACCGTAGAAATCCAAAAGAAACCATAATCCTGAAACCAGGTAAAGATCTGCTAGCTTCTGAAAATAACAGGCTCATAAGACAATTGCTGGCGCCTGTAAACTTTTTTAAAGAACTGATTTTAAAACATCGACCGAAGCAATACTATCCTGCCTATTCTGTTTGGCTTCAGACCTGGGTACTCACTACTGCTACCACGTATTTCTAAAACATTAGACCAACGCTAAATACTAAACAGTCTGGATCTAAACTGTGCCTGCTGGTGTTCCTCAAGGTTTGTGTCTGAGACCCACATTTTTCAATATACACACGTCCGATTAAACGATAGGCCAAAAGTACATACGAATAGTGTTTGAGGACGTTATCTGATTCTACACTTATGTCAACAACCCTTACCTGATAATCTCGGAACGTAGAGGAAATACCATTAAAAATCAACCATTACTTTACAACAATTACAAGTTGAGAATTAAAATCAAGGCAAAGGAAACTATGGTAATATTCTTCACTAGAAAACAAAAGTGGACTATGTCCTCAATCAGACCCATAAGCTGGCTAAATGAAATAATCCCATGGTCAAGGATCTGACCTTTTCAGTTCTAGATCTCGATTGAATTTTTCCTTCAAAACTAAGACGGCGTTATAAATTCAAGTCTGCCCTGTTCCCATTACTGAATCGAAACAAAACGTTCATTCCTACAATTTTAATACAACCTTTAATCACCTCGACTGAATCATTGAATCAATACTGTTTCATTTCACTCAGAATTGGTATTTAAAAATTAACCTTAAAAGAGCCAGAGTTTGTATTACCCAAACACACAATAAAAATAAAAATCAACTTGCTATTTCAATTTCTATCTACAAGAAGTCGACCGAGAGTGTTAAAGCTGTATGTACGCTACGCTGAACCTTTGGTGAATTTTGCAAACATTTCTCTATCACGGCCACTTGTGAAAATTCTAGTAGCGCTGCATAGAAACTCCTATCAAATGAAAATATTTTGTGTTTGTTTCAGAGAGCTTATCGTGCTGCTTCTACAAACAATATAAGAGATTCGTGAAGTAGTGATGGAGAATGCAATTTCGGTCCCAGTAAGGGCAACATCCCTCTAACGCACCAATAGCCGTAATGAGAAAAGTAGTGTCAAGAAAGTTATTTGCAACCTGAGTGTTAGACTCCCAGTGGCAACTGGACCATCAACTTAACACCCCTCTTGTCACAACGAGAGCCTAAACTTGAGCTGTTTGCCACATTAATTCAGACTAGGCCTCTAGGCCCTAGCGGCGGCTTTAACTTAGGGGAGATCACTTCAATCAGCAGGGATGGATGGGAAGGAAGATGACTGCTGTCCGCAGGAAAAGCGACACGCCGTTCCTAATTTCATTTGATTTCAATTTCTTTCCCTTTATGTTTTCTGGAGATATCACGCCTATTTTCTCTGAAAGATGCAAACGGACAACGCCTATTTTCTCTGAAAGACGCAAACGGAGCCTGCTCCATCTCTTGCATACGAGATAGGTGTGGCAGGGGTCGTCGAACGTCCTTAGGCCGAACACGCAAACAGGAGACGGTGACTTTCCCATCTCATACAGGCGAGATTGAAAATACCCGTATCCACTGAGTAGTTTCTTCAGGTAAAAATCAGTCTCACCATGCTTTCTGGAGGACCACGGCCCAAAGTCACTGATGAGCCATGCGGCCTACCTGCCTCGCACTTCGCTTACTCCTTCGTTTCTTGTCACAAAGCTAGAGTCCTTCTCCTTCCATCTAAGCTAACAACTTCTCTCTTTGACTCCCGTCTACGTAAGTAAACTCGCCTTCGCTCTTCAGCAAGTGGAACTATGGTAACCGACCATCCTTACAATAACCCACACTGTTGATTCAGGGACAGTGCGGTATGCAGCTGCTATTCGCAAAACTCTTTGACTCTGTAGCTGTGCGAGACGACTTACTAAGAGTGTCAGCCCTGACTTCGGAGCCGTATAGAGCACTGACTTTATTGCATTCAAGAGCAGACGTCTTTTTCTCAAGGCTTCTCTTCTTCTGTTGGCCATTAGACGACTGAGAGATGAAGTTCCCCCCCAATGTCACATAGAAGAGCTTTCGGTCATTGAGGTAGTCTTTCAATATCCGCGTCGGATTTTTCGGCATCCTGAAGTATTCCATTGGATTGAATTGAAAGCATTCCTCGCATCGAGTGTTGTTAGCAGTACTATTCGCCTTGAGTGGTTATTGTGGGCTTCTGCCCATTGGACTGCGTTCACTAGCTTTGTCATCGCACAGATCTTGGGCTAGCCAGGCCTAAAACTATACTGGTCAAGAGATAGAACCTCAGCATCTCGGATGGCCTCCTAATATGGGCCGATATGCTAATGCTTTCTCAAGTTTCCTCCTTGATTTGCACAAGCCTCGTCTCTTTGCAGCATTTTGGGAACATACCCTCCTGCAGGCAAGCGGTGAATTTGTTGAGAAAGATGTCAGGGCAAGGTAAGTGCTCAAGATATACCACTTCCACTGGGATACTGTCTGCTTCCGTAGCTTTTTTCTTTACTTTTTAAAGATTTTGACACCCTGTCCAGCTCGATGGCACTAAAAAGTGTCAATAAAACAGGACATTCCTCATGTGAAACACCCGGACGAACATCATACAATGATAAAAGTGCCCGAACAACCTCGTCCATTTCTTCTGCTTTAAGCACACCGGGCCGCATGAAAATCTTGTAAGCCAGGCACTACGGGCCCTGTTGATGTCCTCAACATGGTTGTGTCAGCTGCGGACCTTGGTCTCATTGATCAACCTACGTAGGAATTTTCTAGCCGACCTGTATTCCAGCGTTCGGGAATATGACTCATCTGTACCCTTGAACGTTGGGCTTCATAGCAGAGTTTGTGATATTCTCTTCGCATTTCAGCGATTTATGATGAACACCAGTACACAGAATGTTTATCGTGTCAATTGAGTTTGACCCAGAGCAGTTGCACGCAGGCGTGATGAGATTCATGGTGGACCTCACACTGTTTACGGTTTAAAATTCTCTCCTAGTCCTCGTAATGGTTTTAATGCTCATGAGAACTCCGCGATCGCATCGAAATCCAATTTAGCAATGCTCCAACCTACAGTTGAAGGTTGGGTTGCTACGCGTCGAGGAACACACTCGCCATTCTCGAATGCAATTTACTGGTGATCGCCTACCGAGTAGTCCTGCAATATCCTCCATTAGTATTTCCTACGCACTAAGGACTTCGAAGCGAACGTCACGTCGGTGATGGTTTCCAAGCTTTTAACTTTTCTGAATATATTTCTCTTTTCATAATTTTTCATTTTTGCAATAACTATTCCAAAACTTTTAAAACACGCTGCAAGGGATCAAAACTACGTGCCGAAAACATCTTCATATATCATCTTCAAGTACGGAAAGGGTTGAAAACAACCTGTCTGAGAATTCAAACAAAACTACATAAAATTATAAACTAACGCTATAAGTTTCATATGATTTTCTAAGAACTTATTGAATGAACGTGGTATTTTATTTTGTAAGTATACTAATGACTCTAACAAAGTCTGCATTGCTTTCGATTTTCCACCATATTATTGATTTTGTTGGAAAATCAATTGAGCATGCATTATTTCATCGTGATCGCACCATCAACCACATATTTGTTTAATTATGCAGTCCTGCATAGTCATTGGCGATATCGCTCACACATTACAGGTTTGCCTTGACTAAAAGTAATCCGCTTGGCATTTTATCAATTTGAATTTTTCGTGAAAATATTTTCTAAGATAGATACATATTTAACCAAATTACTTAATACAATGGGTAAAAATTCAGTTAATTATTTATAATACGTTTGGGTGACTTATTACAAATTCATAAGCTCGTAGCGAATGTTGAGTTTTTGTGGTCATGGATGCTCTACCGTAAGATTGTAAATCACTAGCAAGTAAATTGAATATTTTCAGATATCGGAAAATTCAGTCGAATTGATTATTTCGAAATTAATCAATTGTTCCGGGAAATTGTTGAATTATTATTTGGTTCATTTACTTGTAATTCGACATGGTTGGAATTGGTAACAGAGCATGAATAATTTTGGTTTGAAATTAAAAAAAAAACAGCATCTAGATGCTGAGTTTGAAATACTTGAAAAGTAATAAAGTTAATGCCTGGCGCTAATTATTAACAATAAAATGCCGTTCGAATTTTTTAAACAATGAGTCACATGCGGCAATGGAATATGACTATATATGATATATATGAATAAAAAGTTGCAAAAGAAGGTAAATATGTATCAGGAAATCACGAATTCAAGCAATTAACTGGTATCAGTATGCAATAGGTTCCAGGTTGATGGAATATGTTTAGATATTTATGGCTTTATACATAGTTCAATTCTACGGATTGAGTATCTTTGAGAGATATTTTATTTTAAATTCAAACGACGAGAAGATACTTATTTTGGGGTATATTGATTTGCCAGTTGTAAAGAGCATCTATTGAAGAGTTATTCGATCAAATTGTGCTAAAGTATGAAAATATTATATTTCTTCATGTGCAGCTTCGTGAACCTGATTATAAATTTTAACGAACAAGTTACAAAGGTCAGAAAGGTTGCAGACTTATGTAAAGATTGCGTTGCATAGCGTTTGTACAGGTCCCTATATCATATTTTATCTCTTTGATTTCGACAACATGCACCTTACATCGTTTATCCATTTATCTTACCAACTGGCTGATAAATGCAAAAAGCCAGAAAAATTCATTTGTAAAAATGTTATTCAACAACGATATTTAAGTAAGTGTAATAACATATTTTCAGTGAAAGAAATTTAAATGTAATTATTCGGCGACCAGCTGCCGATTTTCAAGACGGAAATTCGGAGAATGAAATCTAAAAGCAATAACCGAGACAGTAAACGCAAAGAGAAGATACTTCATACGGCGAAAATTAAATATATTACATCCGTTTCGTTCGTTTTAAATAGAAGTCATTATGAAACGCATGAAAGGGAATTGCAGGTGATGAGTAGGATACAAAAATAAACTAGCTGCAAAGCTTGTCGTTGTCAGCTCATCATAATGATACCAAAATTATTATGATGAGATGTTCTAGTCTTACAAAGATGTACTCTTATTATTATTATTATTACTTACTGGGGTCCAGTAAGTCCCTGGGCTTACTGTGGTACTGGGGTCCACTTGCTGGAAAATAGCATCGGCCCTTAGCTCCCCATGTGTAGTAATATTGTTTACAGATGGCCCATCCTGTCGTCCTACAGAAACGAAGGAGTTCCCTCAGCTCTGTGGTCGCCAAGTGTTCTAATTCTGTTATGCCAGTACACCTCAGCCAAATAAGCCGTTTGTTAATCAGGATCGGGCAATCTAGGAGGAAGTGTTCTGTACTTTCTTCCTCCTCACCGCAAGCTCGGCAGGTGTCATCCGTTTGGATTCCTATTCGTTTGGCCTGTTCACCTAGAAGCTTGTGGCCCGTTAATATTGCCACTAAGGTTCTAACGCCATTTCTGTCGTTTCCCAGGACTTGTTTTGTTGTCGTTTTATTAGGGTGAGGCCAAAGAGCTCGGCTATTCTATCCTGCAGTCGTTCCTATCATTCCAAGCCGTATCTGTCTCTTTCCAGAGGATTTCGTCTAGTTCCGTTTTTATCGTTGCTAGTGGCACTTTAATTGTGTTTAGTCTTGATTATTTTGGTCGGCTGATCCAGCTTTCGCTAGCTCATCCGCTCTTTTGTTTCCTTTTACACCGCTGTGTCCAGGGACCCATTCAAGTTTTGCATTTACTCGGGTGTTGCGGCTTTGACAGCCTGCCTACAATCCTGCAGCAGTTGTGAAACTACGCGGTTAGAGACAAGCGCCTGCAGTGCCTACTTTCTGTCCGAGAGTATTTGTGTTCTTCCATTAAGGTTGTTTGTTGCCGCTTCTATGGCTTATATTGCAAACTTTTCCAATTGAAAAACTGGTGTGGTTCTCCAGTTTATAACTTCAGTTGAGTCGCGGGTGATCTGGGAAAAAGATTCCGGCGCCGGTTCCCTCATTCGTTTTGGAACCATCGGTATAGATCATAATTTCACTTCCAGATGTCGAATCCTGCACCGTTTCTCACGCTTCTCTGGTCGGTATGCTGATCGTGTATGGAATCGTTGTGTTCACTATCGGTTGGATTCAATCCACCTCTCCTTTACTTGACGGGGCCATTCTCTCCATTTTTTCCAAAATACATACGTGCCCCGTTTGTAGGTGGATTTTAATCTGATGCTTGCAAGTGATGCTTCTCCGAAGATGAATTTGTCGAGTGGCATGAGATTGAGCATTATTTCCATTGCAGCAGAATTTTGTCTCAGGGCAGTTTGAAGCTTCACACGTTGATCCTCATGGATCTTACCTGTCTCATTGAGGTAGTCTATCATCGCTACCGTTAGTACATCGGTTGCTGCGTCCCAATAGGACTTCCTCGCCTGAGTTTGTGGTTCGGGTCTTACCCTTCGTTCTTTTTTACCAGTGCCTTGGTTGCTATCGTCCGATCTCATCCGCTGAGGTCCGGTTTTACCCTTTTTCTTTGCGGTTGGTGGTACAGCTTCCTTGGCAGCAGCAGCCAATTTCCTAGATTTCCCTTGGTTGGCTGCCGCTTTGTGGCTGGTGCCAGGGTTCGTTGGGAAGCTCTTCTCCCCGATTTCGTTTTGACGCTTCAGTTTTCAAGTAGGCGCTCCGTATAATATTATACGCTGAATGACCATTTTTCAAATTATTATCTTATTCTTTATGTTTGATTGGGACCTTCTGTTGAGTAGTGGATACAGTTGTACTACATAATTAAAGGCTTTAATGTTTATTTGTTCAATGTGATCTTTGAACATGAGTTTCTTGTCCAACATTAGCCCAAGGTACTGCAGATTTTAAGTTTAAGTTTAAGTTTAAGTTTAAGAAAAATATCGAAATTTGATAGTCCTCGCTTGTAGGATGATCGGAGGTATAGATGTTGAGTATAAAAGGGTAGGGCTCAGACAGGAGCCTTGAGGAACAGCAGCAGGGATGCTTCTCACAGTAGAAGTGCTATCTCAAACCTTAAATGATCTATCTTTGAGGTAGGAAGCTATCGAATTACATAAGTATGTTGTATTTCTGTACTCTTGGAGCTTATAAAGTAAATCTTCGTGCCAGACTCTATCCAATGCTCTCTCAATATCAATGGTAACCATTCCAAGTGATTTTTTACCTGTTAGAGCTGTCTTAATGTCATTTGAGACGCGATACAGCTGGTGCTCCGTTGAATAACCGTGTCTGAAACCGAACTGAAAGTTAGGAAGTATGTTGGCATTTTGGCCACAAAGTCTGTTAGCCTTTGAGGATTAAATTTTCGAAAAGTTTACCAAAAGCTGGCAATAGGCTTATTGGCCGGTAGCTTTTTGACTCATGTGGATCCTTCCCAGGCTTAAGAATTGGTACTACAACTGCTTGTTTCCTGGCGAATGGAAAATAAGAAAGTTTGAGGCACGCATTAAATGAGAGGCAAGTGAGAACAATCCCTTTCTTTGGCAGATTTTTCATCACTGAATTGAGAATTCCATCGGTCCCAGAGACTGTACAATTCTTGAGTTTTTTTTAAGTTGCCTAACTATTTCTCCAGTCTTGATGTAGGCGCCAGGGGACAAGATATTAGATACAAGATATTAGGGACATATATTAGATATAGTTTGAAGAGAGTTATCTATTATCGTTTCTGTGGTATCATTGCGCATTTTGTTTGAGATGTTGTGGTAATTATCAAATTTATCGGCAAGAATTTCTGCTTTTTCTTCACATGAGTAAGTCTGCTGGCCACTTGCGTCTTTAAGTGGGTAGGGGAGGTTGTGAGATTTTGTTTTGAATATTTTATTTAAGCGCCAAAGTCCCCTAGAGTTAGAATCTAAGCTCTGGAGCATCTGATTTGAGTTTGAGATCTTGTTCCGGATTGCTGTAGTGAGTGTGTTCACACCTAACTTCGACGCCAGATCTCTAGATCTTTGGAACTGTCTTCGTACGTTATTTCGGGTCCAAATAAGCTTCAGAGCTTCCTGATCTAATTCGTAGCTTGTATATTTGGCATTAGATTTGGGCACACTGTATTCTATACCCCTTCAAATCGAAATCGATATGTTGTCTATCTTTAATTAATATAAGATAAGAGCAACCAACATTGGCTTAAGGAGATCCTTAAATATTTTTAAGTGATGCAATTTTTACAGTCGCAACTGTATAGTCAGATAAATTCATAGGACGTTTGATTAATGGAATCACGGGAGAAATTATATTTGGGCAGCCCTAACAATAAAAAGGGCATGCTGGAGAGTCAAGAGACATTGGAGATGGAGGATCTAATTTCTCATCTCTTACTTTTCGTTGGGTTGCTTGCAGACTAGGATTACGAACTCTCTAAAAGTTCCTGTAAGCATTCGAATACGAAACGTAGCATGTAGTAGTGCATCGAACTGTTGATGGGGGGGGGGGTGTCTGATTGGTTAGCCCAAGAAATTTGCGCATCTGTGAGGTCTACAGTCAGGGTGTAAAAAATATTATTCATTTCTTTACGAAATAAATGAAATCTTGTAAGGAATATCATCATGTCCCACTAGAGCATACTAAGCTCATTGGAGTTGCCGATTCCGTGGCAGGGTCAGTTAACTGATCAATCATGTCAGGATCATGTCATTTGAAGTGAGAGGTGAGAAGTGAGAAGTGAGATCGTTTAAAAAGAATTTTACCAAAAACACAAAAGTTTTGAATCGCTGAGTCCGGTTTTATCATTTTCTACACTTTCAAGGTAACCTGAAGGATTTGAATATTGCTATTATAGAGGGCTTCATGCTCATATTCTTAGAGGAAATCGTCTGATACAGTTATGTACGATAATCTATTATGAAATAAAGTAATCGCTTCTATGGTTTCATATATGCTTTTCATTTATGTTCACATTGAAATAACAGCATGTTCTTTGAATGAACTTCCGAATGTTTGGGAATTTATTTGGGAGGAGCATGATATTTTCAAAGTTTTCGTTCTTCATGGGCTGCAACTTTTGAATTTAATGTAATTTTGAAGGTTCAAGCACAGTGGTATTTGTTGAGTATGTCCATATCGATTTGAGATCGGAATATTTGATGAAGATGCTGAAGGATTATCTGACAAAGCAGGTCGCTTTGTGGCACCCAGGATGAACGCCGAGTTATGGAGGTGACATCAGGAGTCATACAAGGTTCCATCGTAGGCCCTGATCTATGGAACGTCTCATACCACGACCTTTGGAGGCAGCGACTGCCAGAAGAGGCGCGGCTTATCGGCTACGTGGACGACGTGACGGCCTTGGTTCCTGGGCGCTCGATCAAACAGGCGCGACTCAAACTGGGTGCGGTTACACGACAAGTGGATGGGTGGATGACCAGCCGTGTTTGCAGCAGCCTGGCGCTGGAAAAAACCGATGTGGTCATTCTGACGAAAGAACAGATCCCCAGAGTCCTTCTTTTGCAAGTATCTATTATTATATTATATTATATAAATATTATACTATTATCTAGTCCAAGAACGTAGCCAAGTACTTGGGCTTGATAATAGATTCTAAGGTAAGCTTCTTTGCCCGAATCATGGCGGCGGGAGACAAGGCCGCAGCCGCACTTAGCCTACTAATGAACACGATGCAGTCCATACTTTTATACGGATCCGAAGTCTGGGCTGACTTCCTAAACAAACAGACGTACCGGAATCGTTTGAATCAGGTGCGAAGGCGAGGAGCCTTACGAATTGCATCGGCATATCGCACCGTCTCAGAAGGTTAGTCTCCTCCTAGCGGGAGAGCGTAGGAGGGTCTATCTACAGTGGGACGAACAAGAGAGGGAGGCTACCGCACGTGAGGAGAGCCATCGGACCCTCGCTCAGTGTCAGAACAACTGGGAACATGAGACGCGGGGTAGACGGACGGCGCGACTCGTTAGCGACGTGAGGCCATGGTTTAGTCGGGGTCATGATGAGACCGATTACTACCTGACCCAGCTCCTTAGTGGGCATGGGTATTTCCTGTCTTACCTATACAGGACGGGTAAGACGCGGTCCCTCGTTAATATATTATGTACGATGTCTCTAGAAATCAACACAATCATACTTACTTGTATGTTTGTGTATGACTACTTACTTGTATGATACGCCGTACTTGATTGGAACCATTCTTGGATTAATGACCGTCAAATCTTCCTTCCTCTAAAAAAATTTTCTGTGTGCCAATGCTCAGTACACAAAGTGAACAAATCGATTAATTTGCTTTCCATTTGCCTATCATTTTCTTAAGTCTAATTGTAGGTTTTAAGTGTCAATTGAACTTTTGCCAGGTTAATTGAATGCTGACTCCTCACTACTACTGCTACTGCCACTACTACTACTGCTACTGCTACTACTACCAACTACTGCTTATAAGTTATGGTTTTCTTAACAGTGCATTGGATTAAATTGTTGCGAGGAGTATTTTGGTATTTTAAATGTCCTTTAACAAAAAGACTATATTTGACAATCCAATGTTGAATTCTACCCGATCTTTATTGACAACGTGCTCTGATATGTTTGAAGAAATGTATACAACGGCTCAAAAGCAACAAGAAATATATTGAAACACATTTCCTTAAAATCTGCTTGAAGTTTTTGATAACCTTCCAACTCTCACCCTACCGGGTAACTGGTTTAAGGAAAAGATGTTCAAACATGCCCTACTTAAATTTTCTTCGGTTTCACATTGTCATACATTGAAAGTTTTAAATAATGCACATTTACATCTCTGTTGTTGACATCTTTTTACATAATGTGCCGAAAACGCATTTTCAGTTTCATATGCTCCAGAAACCAAAAAAATTCGGTTATCATTAACTATACCGACAGCTTAATCAGTATTTCCTCGTCGAATTTCGACAAAGTTATAAAATGAGAATAAATTACTAAAATAGCAAAAAAAAAAATAAAACAAAATACGATAGATGGTGTAGTGTAAAATAAGATAAGCTGCAGACCTAAGCGAAAAATAATGTTTTATAGCTTACGTTTAGCATATTTATCATGTGCTGACAACAAAGGAAAATGTTAATTTTTTTCAACAGAAATCTATACGAATAGGCGCCATCAACCCCATCGTCTCGTTTGTGTACGATTTTATTGAAAATGAGAAATTAATATTCAAATGTCAAGGTAAAAGAAAATGAATTTCAAAGTTCCTTAAAATAATATCGTTTGGATTTGACATCTATTTTTTTTTCTTTTGAATTCTTTTAAGATGGGGAATGGGAAAATTTTGACTTTAAGCCATTGCGCTAATAAACTTGTATTGAAAAAAAAAAATTGTTATGCTACCCTAGATTGAAAAATTCGAAGAAATCGATTAGTCATGAGCTTAAATGAAACTCAATTTTGAAATGTGTAACTTGAGTAAGAAGAAGTAAAAACAAATGCAACTGCTTCCGAAAATTTGCTACAAACTGAAATGCAAACCCAGACAGAACAGTCCGCTTGTCCGCAGTCCTTATGACTCAGACAGAATCGCCGTCTTTTCGCTGATTAACTTACTTTGAATATTTTTCCTTATCATATTCTGTAATTACCTTTATGAATTACCAATATTGAAATATAATCACAAACTTGCCTTCTTATGCAAAAAGCTTCTTTGCTCGAACCTTAAAATGAAATATATGGGCAATGTTACATGATGCTGCCAGTTTGAACACATGACATAAGCTGACGTTTGCAACCATTTTGAATGTTGGCAATTTTTCACTGATTAATCCTGTGCATACTCGCATTTTTTTCGGCTTTTCAATTGAATCGCAAAAAACTAAAAATTACGAGCGAGCTGTCATTTAAGATTAATTTTTTTTTTATTTAATTGAGATTAAAAAGGTTCAAATTGGAATTCTACCGAAAAAAGTAACTATATAATGTTGGGCTGCTGTTTTTGACGATTGAACAAAATCTTTCTGAAATTTCCTTATTTTTGTACGTTTGAAAGTTTACAAAGCACTCATTTTTTATGCATCAATTTTTGAATCCGTTTTATGCCATCTTTGGTCGTAGAATACGGAACGAATTGATTTAAGATCTCTTTGATCTGTTAATTAGGAAAAGGACACATTGGATATTAGCAAACACTGTTTCCCTGATTTCGCATTCAGCGAGAAAATTTGTAGCATTAACAAACCTGCTGTACGGCCCACAATGTAAGATGTCCTGCGATACCAAAAATAAGGAGGACAGCTTACGTACCAGTACTGTGTTTTCTACAATTTCTGTAAAATAATTGTTGAAGATTATTATTGAAATTATAAAATTATTCATCATTTATGGCATAATTTAGACATTAACACCTAATTCAACTTGCTTGAGCCTGTAATCTGCTGCGTTGCAAGTAGAAGCTCCAACAACTGAACTACTATTAGTCCCAAAGGATAGGCTTGTTAGGTTTTAAAAACTTGCTAAAGCAGGAATCTCACAAAACACAGAACTGGAACATCCAACCTTTTTTTGAATTTTTGAAAGTCAATCGACCCATTTCGGGTCGACAAAAATTTGAAAATAGTTAAGCAGGATATTTAATACCTATTCAAATCGAATGTAGGCGTAAGGACACTCCAAAGGCCGGTAAAATAATGTTGTTTTTCTATATTTTTTCTCAAAAAAAAAAAAAAAAATAAAAAATTGAGTTTTCAAAGAAAGAAATGCATTCTACATATGATTTGCTATGGAGCATATCTCATAAATTTTTTTAAAAGATGGCGGTTGTGCATCTTTTTTCAAAATATTCTTGACCACTTTATTTTGGAAGGATCTACGGAAGTACCAACCGCTAAATTCAGAGTTAAATTTACTTCACTAGCATTGAAGTGAACTTTGCCGTTTAAGGAAACAATCCCTGGTAGTTGTTTAGACCATAGGGTAGTCACTGACAAGCTCTACCACAGAAAAGACTCTCCGTCTAACGTGGCTTGACTCTAATTTTCTAGATGCAATAGAATTTGTAAGCAATACTAGGTTTTTATAATAGGACATACGGACGAAGGTACGAAGCTATGTGCATTAACATTCTCCTAAATTATGCATTCAAATACACATATATACGCGGTTTTTCCCAAAAGTATCGAGCCCACTTTTATAGCTAGCATATTAGCTACAGTTATCTACAGCTAATATAATTCAGTGAGTGACATCCTTCTAAATAGTCCTCATTTGATGGAAAAACACCCGCGTAGTGGTATTTTCTCTACCTGAAGCAGTCTTGGAAGTCAGGTTTGGGAGTTTTAAGTGCTTTCAGTGGATTCGTCGGATTAGTTTCAATGGTCCCTTTTTCATTAGCTGATTCTTCCAGCGGCATTTCTATGTTGGGAATGACCAAAAAATCGCAAGGAGCTGTGTCGGGACTATGGCAAAGTCGTACTACTCGGCATTTTTACTACTCGGCAAAGGTAGGTCAGAGCGAAAATTACTACCAAATGACGAGTGACCGTCTTCAAAACGCGTGTACGCCTCCTTCATTCTTTCTTTACTCATGTGGAGAAGAGTCCTCAAATGACATATTCATCATATAAATGATTTTATATAAATGACAAGCTAGGCTTTTCGTCGTGAAAATTCAGTTTGTCATTTTTAGCAATATGACAAAAACAAACACGTGACGAACCCGAAAAAGTCTGTGTAAATAAAAACACGCTGTGTACGAACTAAAGCGTTCGAGAGGAAATGCGGCATCCAGTGAGTTCCAGATTCACTTTTAGTTTATGTTTGTATCCGGTAGAAGGCGCTCGAACTTGGTAAGATAGGCTCAATATTTTTGAGCCAAATCTCAAACTATTAGACCGAAAATTTTTTTATCACTAGCACTTAAGCTGATGGCGGTCTTCACTCAGCTACGTCATTTAACTCCTAAGGTCTTTAATCCTTGCTTTCGCAAACTGATTAACAGGAGTAAGGCCCGTTGCTGACAGAACCTCGTCGAAGACGTGAACAGGGACCCGTGGGGCTTGGACTATAAACTAGTTATGCGGAAGCTCGGCACTCTACGGGCCTCCTGCGTACTTGAAGCGGACATGATGGACGAGATAGTAGGGGCACTTTTTCCCCAACATCCCGTCCGTGTTGATGGCGCCAACAGGAAAACAACATCAGACTGTCCACTATTCACGAGAAACGAACTGCAACTAGCAGTTCTCTCCATGAAGGTGAAGAAGGCTCCGGGCCCAGACGGTATTCCAGCTGAGGTACTGCAACTGGCCTATCACTCTTGTCCTGACTTGCTGCTCAGTACGTTTAATGCCTGCTTGCGGGAAGGCGTTTTCCCTGAACGTTGGAAGACGGAAAGACTCGTGCTGATCAGCAAGGGAAAGGGAAATCCCGAGTAGCCGTCAGCATACCGACCGTTATGCATGCTAGACACGGCCGGGAAAGTGCTCGAGAAACTGATAAAGAGAAGACTCGCTAACGTTATCCACGCCACTGGGGATCTTTCTCCAAGGCAGTATGGTTTCAGAACGGGACATTCCACTTTAGCTGCAGTCGCGGAAGTTGTTAGTGCGGTCTAACAGGCGGAGGCACGCAGTCGATCCAACCGTCGGGTAGTCCTTCTAGTGATGCTGGACATAAATAATGCTTTCAACTCCGCTAGAAGGACGGATATTCTGGAAGCCCTGGAAAACTCTTTCCAAGTTCCAGAATATCTGATGCGGATAGTCCGAAACTACCTGAAGGATCGCAGCCTGATCTACAACATGGTGCAAGGTTGTCGGAGTATGCAAGTCACATCAGGTGTGGCTAAAGGCTCCATCCTCGGTCCGGACTTGTGGAACGTCTCCTACGACGGATTGCTCAGACTTGAACTGCCGGAAGAGTCGCGATTGATCGGCTATGCAGATGATGTTGCGGCGCTAGTGGCTGGGCGCACGGTCGACCAAGCGCAATTAAGAATGAATGTACTCATGCGCCGGATGGGGAGCTGGATGACCACTCACGGGTTTAACCTAGCGTTAGAGAAAACCGAAGTGGTCATCCTGACTAAGAAGAGGATCCCCAGAGTAAGAATGGTCCGAGTTGGGGACACATTAGTAGAAATGAAACTATCAGTTAAGTATCTGGGCTTGCTGATAGACTTTAAACTGAGTTGCTCGGAGCAAATTAAGGCAACGACAAGCAAGGCCGCAGCAGGGGTCTCGGCAATTAATCGACTAATGGCCAATCATGGGGACCAAGTCCAACAAAAAGGCGTCTGCTAATGAGTGTAGAGCAATCTACGCTTCTATATGGACAAGAGATATGGAGTGAAGCTCTTAACAAGGAGCTGCACCGAAAAGGGCTGGCACAGGTGCCGAGACGAGGAGCACTGCGGATTGCATCAGCATACCGTACAGTCTCTGAGTCAGCGGTGCTGGTAATTGCAGGGGTGATACCAATCGCTCTCCTATCTAGAGAGCGCAATAGAGTCTACCTCCGAAGGCACGAGGGTAATAAAGAAAAAGTTGCTCGCGATGAAAGACGATGCACTCTCGACGAATGGCAACAATCATGGGAACGTGAGCTAAAAGGAAGATGAACCGCTAGGCTCATCAAAGACTTGAGATCGTGGCTAAGTGAGATCAACGCATGGTGAGACTGATTTCTACCTGACCCAGCTACTGAGTGGACACGGTTGTTTTCAGTCTTACCTGCACAAGATAGGTAAGTCACGGTCTCCAGATTGCATATTCTGCATTGGTGTGAAGGATGACGCCTGCCATACTTTCTTTTCATGCAGAAGATGGGACGAAGAGCGCGATGATCTTGCCGAAAAAGTGGGATAGCTCCACCCAGATAGCCTAGTCGATGCTGAAATCATTTGACAAATGAAATCAAGTGGCACATTACGCTCGGATAATCTTAATAACGAAAAAAGGCATACTTGATTGACTGGAGGCGTCGATGGTGGAGGGTTTCCTACTCTAGTAATCTTCCTCCTCTTTTCCATCCAACTGGAGGAGGAATCCCTGTAACCCGAAGGCGCCAAAAGGCGTAAAATTGGGAGGCCTAGCCCAAAGTAATGTGTCAAACGGTTCCAGGCTAGGCGCTCCGGTTGACAGGGGAGGTGTTTAGTCGGTAGTACAATAGGTCCACTGGGAGTCCGACACTCAGGGCGTAATAAGCCTTCACCTCCCTACCCAAAAAAAAGGTCTTTAATCCTGCATAACTCGCTTTGTTTGCTACATAGGGTGTTTGTATCTCTTTCTTTTTCATACCCCACCAAATGTTGAACGCCTTTAATTAGTTACTCTATGCAAACATCAATCTAAATATATTCCAAATAGTTTCAAGAACTTTTTCCTATGTTAACGCTAATCCCCTTAATTGCCGGTTATGAAGTTTCTTCTTCCTTATCGCTTGTATCACTATTTAATTTGATTCATTGTCAGTTTCAAGAGCGACCATCTACGACCTTTTCAATCAATCCATATGAAAATTTGAATCCATTTAAATCATTGACAAAAGATGAAAATATGGTCAGAAAGGACACTAATTGGGGTATAAATACTATAGAGATTTTACCCAATTCTGCACACTCTGTTGAGTAATCTCTGCCAATATTGAGCGCAAACTGTGCTATATTGTAATTTGGGAGGGCTCACTTTGACGGAAGTCGCAGGAACGCTTTATCGACGGCACCAACATATCATGAACCTCAAGTAAACCTAAACCAGTATAAACCTAAATGTATTAGGTGTATAAATATGAAATGCGGATGTTCCTAACAGATGGCATAACCATTACATATGGTTTGTGTTTGTGTTTGTATCAACAAATTCCAGTATGTCAAAGGTTTTGAATGTGCAAACAACATCGTTTTTTCGCTTCAAAAATGTCGAATTACGTGGCAGAAAAAGAGATTTTGCGGGGAGTCTAATAACCTTCTTTCATTTGAAGAAAACGGTAGCAGAAACTTATCAATTGTTAGTGGAAGCATATGGTGAACATGCCCCAAGCCAAGACACTGGCGAACGATGGTTTAAAAGATTTAAAAGTGGTGATTTTGATGTCAGCAACAAAAACCGTGGTTTTATTCAACTGAGATAGGTATTTGCTAGTCATGATCAATCAAGAATAAATAGGATAATCAAGAAAAAAAAATGTTCATTCGAGGGTTTGATTCAAAAGTTTGTAACCCGTCTATGATGCCAGATTGTCTGTTTCCTTTAACTTTTAAAGTTTTGATGAACCTCCTGCGTGTTTAGTGAATATGCTCGCTTGTGATCCTTTCCGAAAAATACTTGATTTAAGCATAGAATGGCTGCTACCACATAGTACTCAGAAAATGAATATAAAATCATAATTAATCATGCATTAAAAATAGATCCAACTGTTGCCTTGGTATTTCAATATTAGATTGCCTCATTTCACTATCAACCCAAGTATATGTTAACTTAACGGATAATTTTTAGCATTAATGATTGGAATGCATTTAACAAGACAAGTATAATTAACGGAAAAGATTAATAGTTCAAGAGAAGGAAATTTACACATTTTTATTGACTGTATGTGAGCATATTAATGAGCTATCAGGTTAAAAATTTTATGAATGAAATATCTTTCGAATCAAAAGATTTTTCGTAATAACATTTATGAACATGTTGAAGAGAAAATTCCACATGAGTTTCACAAAAATGGCTAAGAAAGTGCAGAGTGGATATGTTCAGACAACCAAGCTAGGATTAACTCAGAACTAACAAATCAAACTTAAAGTATCTTAAAGGTTTTTGATATTTCAAAATAATTTGAATATTAGTTACCTAATTTTGAGTGTCTAGACAATTGTGTGTTTTCTCAAGATGACACCAATACTGGACTAATAAAAGTATATATATTTCCTGTGGATTATAACTGCTGCAAGACCATAACTCTCAGAGAAATCAGATTTTTCAATTTCGACAAGAAAATTGAATTTGTTGGTTACTAGATTTAACGGAGTTTAACAGGATTCTACTCATTAATTCGAATCCGTTTTGAAGATGGATATTGCATTTTTAATGTAATTTATACTTGAAATGATACATTTAACAAAATAAAACGAAATGGCACAGGAGCTTTGAATTGATTTTTCTCACATAAAATTTTTTCATGCAACATATTTAAAATTCAAGGACAACGCAGTCCACCATCATGGTTTAAAGTTGTGAGTCAGCAAAATTAAGCGACACACACAGTTGGGTTTTGTTTTTACTTTGTATTTTTTCTTTTGTGTAACTTCCCAAACGAAAATATCTTTGAAGAAGTGTTTTTCATGTACACCCATTTCTGATATCCTCCTCCAACTTATTTACATTGAGAATGAATCATACGAGCATGTACATATGTTTCATGATGCTATCAAAATTTTCTCGAATGAATTGTAGACATGAGACCAACGTACGCATATGAGGCAAAGATGCATAACAATTTGGTTAAAAATTGCATACGCGATTTAAATTTTTTTAAAGGAATCGTAGATTTGATAATAAAAATCTACAGCTTCCTTATTTCATTTACTTGTTGAACTATGTCTTGCTGATCGTTTGTTTGATGTGTCCCACGGTTCCACATATTCTCTAACGGCCATGAGCAAATTTTAGTGGCTAGACTTGGTGGGCATTATGGGGTCAAGTATTATCTTTCAATCATTTGAAACGTTTTTCTGGTGTTGAGAAGGATACTTTCATTTTCACGGTCATCATGTTGAAGATTATCGCGGTATACCAAAGATTTCATTGAGAAATTTTAAGAAGGAAAAAATAAGAAATTTAAGGTTGAAAATTATAAGAGAGTAATTAAGGCTTTTAACGTCCGATGTAGTGTTGGATTTCAATTGGATTCCATTTGGATTCCAATGTCAACTTAAATTATAATGGGGTTTTCCAGAAGTGTAGAACTTGAATTCGGTAACACTTTTTAATGCTAAGTTTAATGTGACTGCTGTCATGCGTTTTATGGTTAGTTTTTTTTTTTGCTATTTGATCATAAATGGGTTGACATCTGAGCAAATCTGCATCTGCAAATTGTGCAGATTTATTTTGAACAAAAAAGGTTCTGTTTGAGCAACTCATCGCGCAATCCATCAATCTCATGGCCGACATAATCGTCCATCGGAATAATTAATTCGATTAACCATGGAACGTTTCCGCACCACGTTCATTCTCACTGATAACACTCATTCATCCAGACATCGTACAGTAATAGAGCAGCTGCGGCGTGTAGTATCGATAAGACCTAATTAATTCCACTCGACATCGTGCTCAACAATTCAACCTGTGCTCATCCACATTATGGAAGGACCTTGGTTTGCAGGCTTACAAAGTCAAACTCTTATAGGGACTTAAGTTGAACGACCGTTGGGTACGGTGTAGGTTCGGTGTATTGATTTCACTCATTTCTAATTGAATGGCTACCAGTTGTCAATAAACAAAACTGCCACAATTGAAGTGATGAGCAATCACAGGCGGTAGTCCAAACACCGTTACATCCAGAGAAAGTCATTGCTTGCTGTGCTTTATGGCCGATGTCTTCCAAAATGCTGCTGGAAAAAGGATAACATTCCACGGTGACTGCTATAGAGTTTTTCTTCCCGGAATTGATTTGCCGCAATGCTAGGGACCTGCGATTTCAACAGAATGCGCGACATGCAATACAGTTCGTATAACTATCAACTTATTGCAAAAAGCGCTTGAGTGGCGCATAATTTATAGTCGTGGTGCTCACATGATCCAAATCATATTTAAATAAAAGTGGCAGAGATTGTCTTTTCAATGAAACTAGCTTTATGGCAATCCAAAAAAATTATCTATATTTTATATCATTTCAAATCTCTAAACCTCTAAAAAAACCAACTGGCCTCTGATCTTATGTGTCCTTTTAACCAGTTCGTAAAGGATGTACTTTGTAAAGGATGTTCTTTTCAAAATATTTATTTCTAATATTATACTGAATGATCTGATTTTTCTAAAACTATCCTTGTTCTGAGGTAAGACCACTTATAAATTCAACACTGTGGAGAATGAGTATAATTTTTTTATGGGATCGATGAACAAAATAATAGTAAAATGCTAAAGAAACTGGAAATTTATTCAGACAAGTAGTTAGTCAAGCAAGAAGCTGATTGGTGTTTTCATTGAAAAGATCATTTGTGTGGTATTCATGACAAATTAGATGCTTTTGCCGTGGAACGATAATGGGTATCAAATAGAGACCACTACCCAAGCATTCACTTTATGGGAGAACTCATAAGGAGAATAGTTGGCAGTGATCCCGCGAAAATGGAAGGAAAGAGCGGTGAAAGTTGATACTCTGATATACTGCTCTTTGTTACCTATTCGAAAACAGGGTCACTGGACTGGGAAGGCGATTTTATTTGAACATGTTGTCCTCATTTTGACAGTCGGACCATTTTGTTTTGGGTGAGAGTTGGATTTATTTTGCTAAGTGTTGGAGTCCCATTGAACTAACCTACCCGACTACCGACTGAGCAAACAAAAATGTTTGGCAGGAAGTTCAGGGGAAATGGAAACGGTTGGCGCATGACATCGGGCTGGGAGTCCTTATTCTACGCTTTATGGCAGATTCGGTAACAGCAGTGTATTCTCCACGAGAAAAGGAAAGAGAAAGACCACTCAGTAGTCAATCTAAACATACTTTCGACTTAACTGCGATTTCAGATGGACGAGCCACGCGTTTCATCGTTAGGGACTGCTTACTCATTTCCTTCGTAGCTTGAAGGAGATTCTTTTGCAACCTCTGGCCACGAAGATGATGGGTAGCAAATAGGAAATTATATCCTACTGAGCTAACAGTTTTGGGGTAAATTAACGAGTAGGTGGAAGGGAAACTGATAAGATTTTAACTAAAGAAACGGGTAAACGTAGAAAAGATCGCTTTAGATATCAAAATCCCAAATACCTACAAATTCTCCGGAGCTAACAAAGTATATCAGATAATCCTAGCGAAAGCGAATATTACTATAATACGAAATCTGGTGAAAATATACGGAGCCTCACAGTTAAAGGAGAACGTTCCCTTGAATTGGGTGGAGGTAAAAAAAATCTTGTAGCAACGTAGGAAAAAACCAGCAACGTCAAAGCAGAGGACTTCGGAAGTACCAGCCCAAGGTCTTTTCATTGAAAGTAGTCCCTGGAGTGTCAAGTGCATGGGCAAATAAGAAACGCCATGATCGTTCAGGAACTATTCCTAAGTAAAACCCATACATTTTACAACGTTAAAGAGAGATACCACTACACAAATGGTTCGGCCGGGTAGAAGATACCTGACCATCGAATAATATGCCCTAGGAACCTTTATTGACATCGTAGATTCTTAAAGTAATGGTACAACAAGGAGTATACCATCGGGCATCCGAAGGTATGGTATGGACCCATATGTAACTAAATAGAGGAAAGTACTCCTAAGTACGAAATAGGTTATAGCAACAGGAAGTCGTGTGATCTCTAGGAAGTGGAAACACGAGTATAATAAGTAGTCCTTTGACCTGGAAAATTGTGGTGGATAAGATCGCTAATATATATTTTCCGACGCTACAGAATAACAAGTTCATAAAGAAATAAAAAAAACATCCAACAAATGGCATGCCTAGCAATCGCTAGAGATCCGAAGACTACGCAAACAGCTGCAATTGAAATAATACTCAGCCTGATATCTCCTAGAAATCGCTAAACAATGAAGGGAGAGTGACACAATTGTAACTGGAAGCTCAACGGGTGCTAACCAGGATAAGGCATGCATCAATCAGGAAATACCTTCGGCGACTTCTCAATAGAAGTAAGGTATGCTGCTACCAGAATCTTGTCGGAGGCGAGAAAAGTGATCTATTGAATCTGGGCTTTAAGCTATTTGTGTAGAAATTTGAGGCTTTTCAAGTACCCTGCTTTTATGAAACGGACGAGATGGATAAGATAGTAGGATCTCTCCTCCTCACTCAACCATTTTCAAGCTACCGGTACGAAAAGGCAGTTGACCTTTTACTCTTTATGAAGAACAAATTGGAACAAGCAGTTCTTCCTATGAATTTTAAGAAGTCAAGACACATTTTAAGAAAGGCGTCTCTAGTGTGCATCAGATTAGGAAGGGATAACCAACCATCCTTGGCAGAACTACCTTCAGATTATCAAGTCCACAAAGAGAATGGATCCTTTCAGTAGAAGAATGATGCATATAACTAAAGTAGTTATTGGTACAAACACCTCTTAAAGGCTGAGTATCCCGAGCAAGGAAGAAAACGCTGGAGAACTGCTACGCACGCGAAAAAATTGTAAGATACTGAGACAACGGTTACACTAAAGATGATGTATAATCACAATTGTTAGATATAGGGAATCATCATTATCAGACAAAAATTACGATAAAAAAATACTTTTATATAGTCCTGGGAAAGCAGATGGAGCAACTGTGAGGAAATTAGGTTTTAGTACATCAACATTCAATGAATGAAACGTTGAAAAACTAAATGCGCTTTTCGCGCAAGGACTCGACAGTTTTTTATGTTTGCTAAACGGATATAAATCAATATTGGTGCGTTTTATTTGCTAAATTTATTCAGAAATAACCACAAACAATTTTGGCTAAAAGTCAATGCAAAAACACGAGGCAAGTAGAAAAACTTGTAATAATGAAGTCAATTTTTAAAAACTGTGCCAAACTAAGCCGTTTATGTTAGTCACTGTATCGCTTTTCCGTAGAGAATCGAAGATTGTATGAAACGAATTAAAGTTCGCCGTTTAGAGAGATTTGGTCGCCCAACATTGGCCATTAACCAAGACCCCAATAGTGGCTCGATTAGCTATTGCATTGATTTATCTAAGGAAATCAGCTCAGAGTCTATCAGAAAGCCCAAATAATCAACTTAAACTTTTGATTCTAATTATGAGTTCCCCATCGTAACCAAGTAGAACGAGGGATCCTCTTCTTTTTCAAAATGACCACTTTAGTTTTCTCAAGCGCTAGATTCAATCCATGAGCGATCGTTCAGCTCTTCACTGGTAGCATTTTTGGCTGATTAGTGCTGCAATGTTATCTGCATAGTGGATAACTGGCAATTCCTCCGGCAGTTCGAGACTAACCAACCATTCATAGGAGACTTTCAACATGACTTGGTAGAAGATGATCGATATCTCTTGTCGATCTTGATTTGAGTCATAGATCAGACAACATCCTTCAGGTAGTTTTGCATCAGCTTTCCAAGGTTAACAGCTGCTTTGAGTTTAGGGTAGGTAGGAGGACTACCTGCAGGTTGGACCAATTGCTTACCCTCACCAGTTCAATCGCAATTATGACCCTCGTAACTGCATCTATGGTGATAGGACTCCTGCTTTAAGACTGTTCTGCCGTGGAAAAAGGCTCTCAGTGGCATGAGTAATGTCAGTGTGTCTTCCCTGTATGAGTTTCTCGAGCAGTTTCCAGGCTTTTTAGCGTACGAAACGGGTGGTTTGCTGAGAGGAACTGGATATTTTACTTCTTCTCGCGCGAGCCTTGCCTCTGTCAAGTAGGCATTAAAGGTACTGAGCAACAAGCCAGCAACTTAAAGAGCACTGAATTTCTTCAAAAATAGCTTAAAGCCCAGATTCAATGGATCACATTTCTCACCCCTGACAAGATTCTGGTAGCAACATACCTTATTTCTATTGAGCAGTCTCCGAAGGCATTTCCTGATTGATCAATACTCTGCCACTTTAGTGCATGCTTTATCCTGGTTAGCACCCGTTGAGCTTCCAGTTAGAGTTGTGCCACTCTCCCTTCGTTGTTTAGCAATTTCTACAGATCGTCAAGTATACCAGAGGCTTGTCAAATCTCGGCCTCTGATGGGCCATCGACAATCACATAAGCAAACGAGATGGTACACAATGCACAGTTTACCATTTTTTCAGCAAACAACAGTGTGGTGTTGAAATTCTCAATGCCCATCTTGATCAAAGTATTCTGAATGAACGCTGAGTCTTCGGACGTATAGGAGCAGTGTTACGGATTTTCACTGCTATAATATACCAATGTTCACTAGCCGAACAACCCTCTAGAATTCTCCAATTTTATGACTATAACAAGAAAGACATTGACGCGAATGTTTCTTACATGATATTACTCACGCAGTCAACCGCGAAAACTAGGAGTGTTCCCAATATTCACAAGACTTATTCTAGTCTGGTTGCCATCTCGTTGATTTAATGAAAAAGAACTTTAATGAAAAATGTATGATTCAATGGCGTTAGCATTAAAGTTTTCATCGAGGAATTAAACTAAGACTTCCAGTTAAGGTTTGTTCGGTATCAGGTACAAACGTATGAATGTTACACTTGGCCTTCTAATGGTTACCCGCCTTGACCCAACGAACCAACGAACCCAATGAACCCAACGACTACACTACAGGAGACCTTCGGATCAAACCCAGCAGGTAGGCAAATCGCGAAAAGTAAAGCGAAAAGGTAAGCAAACAAAAACCATGGCGGAAGTACAACGCGAAGAAGTCCTCTCAGTACCCGGTATACGAGGGGGAGAAATCTCCGCAGACCAGGAACCAGTTGCCCAGAGCTATTGGGCCAGAAATGTACACTGAGGGAGCAGGGCGTGCATTTGACGAGTGACTGCAACAAAACATAACACATAGCGCAATGGCAGCTAACGCACGCATTGGGAAGACGGGAGCATAGCAAAATAAGAAAGGCGCAAAGAAAACTGAAGCGTCAAAATGAAATCGGGGAGAAGAGCTTCCCAACGAACCCTGGCACCAGCCAAAAAGCGGCAGAAAACCAGGGGAAATCTAGGAAATTGGTTGTTGCTGCCAAGGAAGCTGTACCACCAACTGCAAGGGAGAACGGTAAAACCGGATCTAAGCGGATGAGATCGGACGATAGCAACCAAGGCACTAGTAACAAAGAGCGGAGGGTAAGCCCCGAACCCCAAACTCTGGCGAGGAAGTCCTATCGGGACGCAACCGTTCGACGCATTAACGGTAGCGATGATAGACTACCTCGATGAGATAGGTAAGATCCAGGAGGATCAAATTGTGAAGCTGCAAACTGCCCTGAAGAAGCACCTCTTCGAGCACTTACGCAGCAAACTAGACAAAATTTCAACATTCAGAAGAATAAAACCGACAGCGGGCCATCTGGTTGTGACCTGTAGCGATGAGCAGTCTCTACAATATCTAAAGACTGCAGTCGCCAAGGTAAACACCACCCTGAATGCGGAGTTTAGAGTCGTCCCCATAAAGGAGGTACGGTGGTTATGCACCGTCAAGGTATTTATACCTCAAACGCAGCAGACACCGCAGGAAGCCTTCGAGACGCTTAAACTGAAGAACACGGGGTAAGTCACCAACATAGGCATGGTCCTGGTACTGGGCATGCGAAAGGAATACGTCAGCACTCTTTGGGACAAAAATGGACGACTGAGTTTTGTTTTCACTCAGGTGACTGCTAGAGCTAAGGCGACCGAACGCTTAGAGCAAAAACGCAAAAATGATGCGGGTGACCCATGCAAATCTGCACCACAGCAGGGCGGCAACAGCCAACCTGCTCAAGCATCTAGCGGATGGAAGCACCGACATAGCACTGATACAAGAGCCTTGCCAACTGAATTGAAAGATAGCTGGAATCAGTGTAAAACAAACTCAAATCTTTACTAAAAGCGGGGTACATAAAATCTGTAGCTGCATTATATGTCGGAAGGAAGTTAATTTAATTTTTTTAAATTTAATTTTAATTTAATTTAATTTATTCAGTGTTGTTTGGGTCTGCCAGGCCTTGCTTGATTGCTTTCGAGGACGCGTTTCGGCTGTATACAGCCATCTTTAGCTCGTAGTTCAGAACGAGCTGAAGATGGCTATATACAGCTGAAACGCTTCCTCGAAACCAATCAAGCAAGGCCCTGCGGACCCAAGCAACACTGAATTAATTTTGGCCTGCGGCAACATCCAAACAAACTTCAATTTAATTTAATTTCATTTCAGTTAATTTCAGAAACATGGACTTAACTTCAGCGGTGTTCGACGGAAGGAAAGAGCAGGTAGCACTGGCCTCAGCATACTTATCGCTTGTTATGTGACTCACCTAATCTGTTGGACCACCAATGGATCAACTTTGAAATGAGAAGAGGCGAAACGACCCCATTGGTATACCACAATCCTAGAAAAGCAGATTGGGATGGCTACCCGAACACTACTAAAAGATATATTGGTTCACACCAAGCGAATCCATTGAGAATTCGAAAAGATATCGAAAAAGAAGTGAGATACATCACAAGTATTCTGGTCGATAGTTTCAGTGAAATGTGTCCACCCACTACCGTCAAAAAAAAAAGGTAAGCTGGTGGAACAATGAACTGGAAAAGATCAGAAAAAATACTCAAAGACTATTCAGAATAGCTAGCCTCACATACCGAGATACGGATTGGGAGGACTATAAGCGAAATCTGAAAATATTTAAAACAGCTGTAAGAAGAGTGAAAAGGCATTTCTGAAATTTTTTCCGCAGCGATATTGAGGGAGGAAGCGACACATCTAGGCTAAGCAGGGCCCTGAAAAGAGAACCACATGTGGACACGATGTTTCAAAAGGAGGACGGATCGTGGACAACAAACTGCATAGAACGTCTCAAGCTCCTACTAAACCAACACTTTCCGGGCTCAACGGATGAAGAGACAGAACAAGTAAATACGTGACTCCTTATAGTAGCAGCCATTCAAATATAGACTCATATCTAACCAAATGGATGACGGAAGTACTAGCTAAAAGGAAGATTTCAGCTGAAGAAAACGGCGTAACCTTGAATAAATGGACCAAAAGGGGTATACCACAAGGCGGCATAGTATCACCACTTGCCTGGGTACTCACCGTTAACCAGATAGTGGAAGTCCTTATCGGGAACGGTTTCAAAACGATAGCGTACGCTGACGATATCGTTATACTGATAAGTGGAAAGTTCTCGGAAACCATGTCGGACTTGATGCAGACCACACCATCACACCTTTTCGAGTGGGCGAAGCTAAACGGACTGTGCATCAATGCCGACAAAACAGAGCTTATGGTTTACACAAAGCGCCGTAGCCGGAAACATCTTCACCGTCGACCGTTGACGGAAAATATATAAGTTTAGTAAACAAGGTAAAATACTTAGGAGTAACCTTAGATAGTAAGCTAACTTGGACTCCACACATAGGAGAAGTCAGACGGAAAGCTACAGCGGCGCTGTTCACTATGAAAAGATTAGCGGGGAAAACCTGGGAAATAAAACCCGAAATTGCTCACTGGATTTACACAACAGTAGTGAGGCCAATAACCACTTACGGGGCATTGGTTTGGTGGCAGACACTACAAAAGAGAACCATTGCAAAAGAGCTAGAGAAGATCCAGCGAATGACCTGCCTTGGCATCACAGGTGCCATTAGAACTACGAAAACTGCTGCAATGGAGATAATGCTCAATCTCATGCCACTCGACAAATTCACAAAAAATTCGACAAAAAAAAAAAAGGATCACTTGCAAGCATCAGATTAAAATCCACATATGGGTTATCTAACCACCTACAAACGGGGCACGTATGCATTTTGGAAAAAATGGAGAGAATGGACCCGTCAAGTTAAAGGGAGGTGGATAGAATCCAACCGATAGTGGGCACAACGATTCCATACAAGATCAGCATACCGACCAGAGAAGCCTGGGAAACGGTGCAGGATTCGACATCTGGAAGTGAAATTATGATCTACACCAATGTTACTAAAACAGATGAGGGAAGCGGCGCCGGATTCTTTTTTCCCAAATCACCCGCAACACAACTGAAGTTATAAACTGGAGAGCCACACCACAGTTTTCCAGTCGGAAGTGTTTGCAATAAAAGCGGCTATAGAAGCGGCAACAAACAACCTTAATGGAAGAATACAAATATTCTCGGACAGTAAGTCGGCACTACTGACACATACCTCTAACCGCGTAGTTTCACAACTGGTGCAGGATTGTAGGCAGCAGGCTCTCAAACTGACATGGGTCCCTGGACACAGCGGTGTAGAGGGAAACGAAAGAGCCACTAGACCAAAATGCCACTAGACCAAAATGCCACTAGAATGGACACAATTAAAGTGCCACTAGCAACGGTAAAAAGGGAACTAGACGAAATCCCCTGGAAAGAGACAGATACGGCTTGGTATGACAGGAACGACTGTAGGATAAGCCGAGCTCTTTGACCTCACCCTGATAAAGCGGGGACAAAACAACTCCTGGGGAAAAACACAAATTGCGTTGGAACAGTGTTGCCAGTATTAACGGGTCATAATCTTCTAGGTCAACACGCCAAGCGAATAGGAATCCAAACGGATGACATCTGCGAGGATGACATCGGTGAGGAGGAAGAAAGTACAGAACACTTTCTCCTAGATTGCCCGAGTCTGGCCAACAAACGCCTGATTTGGCTGGAGTGTACTGAATTGTAACAGAACAGAACGTAACAGAATTGGAACACTTGGCGTCCAACAAGGCTGGGGGATCTCCTTCGTTTCTGTAGGACGACAGGATGGACCATTTTTTCCCCGTAGCTCTCAGTTCTCAGCTGGGTACTGTTTTGAACCCAGATGCGCCGGAACCCGGCTTGTCAAGGTACCATGCTGACATCTGAATATTCAAGCTCTGGTCTTGGGCATTCAAGGTCTGAAGGTCTTGAGATCGTTTAATATGCAGGACGAAAATCATTACGGTCCCTGTTTTTGAGTTCGATTAGGCCTTGTTTGCCCTCTTTCTTTGAAAAGGATAGTGATTATCTATTAGCTTGTCTGAAATAATGCCTGATTGAACTTTATTATTTTGGTTTTGTGTGCATTCACACAATGATCCTTGATCAATGTCCTTGGCTGGGCTATTGGGAGTAAAATAAAATAATAAAAAAACTTTCATAGAAGTACGAAATGAAATGAACTGGTACTGTATTGAGTAGTTATAAATGTGTTATTTAATATCATGTGAATAAGTGCAAAACATAATAACAGAAATGGAGAAATGAGCATGTCATTTGTCATCCCGCTTGTCGGACAACTGTGAGAGCCTTTTAGTCACGTATGTTTGAAGCGTTTGGAAAGTGAAAAGTTAAAGCGCATCTTCAAACATACGAAAAAACCTAACGAAGTTAATCTGCTAAGAAATTAATCATGTAAGGACCGAATGCCCAACAGCGTGATCAACTCTCATTATAGACTTGAACCCTGCTGTCGATTTTAATGAATATCCGCGGCACATCTTCCAACTCTTGAAAAGACGATTTTACCTTTTCAGATGATGCCTTGATGTTTATCAAATACCAATATTTCAAATTGAAGACAACCAATGCACTTTTGCAAAATGAGAGAAAAAACGACAAAAAAAACCCGCGTTTGCAGATTCTTGAACAATCGACGTGAAAGCGAAAGTAAAAGTACATGGAAACAAACCTCGACTCTCTAATTTCGAATTTAGTGCACATAGCAGAATCATTATACAAATCGTTTGTTACATATGATGATATCCATGCAATGACACAAATTCTTAAGCGTGGAATCGACTTATAGGTCGACTCTAAACGTGAATGGAAATTTAAGAGATTTTTTGGCCAATTGTTGCCTTTCAGGAAATACTGCATAATTGGGAATTAACGATCACCTATCTAAACACCTACTTCAATCGTATCAAGTCTTTATTTGGCTACCGATTCATTGATCAAATTACACCTAAAACATCTTCATTGCCATTACGCAATCCAAGAAAACGAAAGAGCGATCAATTAAACGTAGGAAATCTGTTGAACACGACTCCATAATTTCATCTCAATTCATCAATATTGGATTGGTGTACGTATTTGTGGATAATGCCATGAGTATTTGTATATTTTGTACGGAATTTGAAGCGGTATAAATGATGGAAACCAATTTTCTTCCCATAAATATTGCCAATCATCATTTTCAGAAGGTGTACAATGACTCGAAATCAAGCTGCAACGGCTGCCATTGCTACTCTATTATTTTAATTTAAAAATTTATCAGCCGCAAATTCTCTGTTGATTGAAGGCGTTGTACACCCTTCTTTTGCGTCTTCAGCATCTTGAACGTTGTTACAGTCACTGGTTTTTCAGTTGCATAATTTGCGTAATAATTTTGCAAGTGAAATTTTTGCTGCACATTCTTACGTACCCATAAACAACATCTTGTGTACGAGTTTCGGCCTTACGAAAGGTTGGTAGGTTGCTGTTGGTAGTTGAGTCTGCTTTCCGATGTAGTTAGGGTTGTGACTAAGAGGTTGGAGTATTGGTTTGCAACAGGACCTTCCCAGGCAAGAGGCAAAGCCTGTTCTTATCTTTTGCAAATCATTTTGGGCACAAGTTTCGGCCTTACAAAATCTTGGTAGGATGCTGTTGGTGGTTGATGTTACTTTCCGATATGGTTTGGGTTGTAACAAAGAAATTGGACTTTCTATTTGTAACAGGACCTTCCCAGACAAGAGGCATAGCCACTTCTTATTATTCGCATATAATCTTGAGTACAAATTTCGGCCAGACGAAATCTTGGCAAGTTGTTTTTGGTGGTTAAGTTTTCAAACACCATTTTCTGGTTGAAAACGAAAGAAAACCTAGAAAATTGACTGCCGAGGCCAAGGAATCGGTATCGTTATCCGCAAAGGTGAAGGATAAAACCACATGTACTAGCAGTAGCAAGAGATTGACTACAATATCTCAAAAGTGTCCAAATCCCTCTAAAAAAGGACATATCCGATTATCGGAAGGCAGCAAACTTGAGTGATCCCAACGTTCAGGCAGGGAGTTGAGACAGACAACAGGCAATCGGATGTTGAGCTACAGTCTCGACAATATCTCAAAGCTGCACTTGTCAGGATAAACAATACATTGGACCAGGAGTGCAGGGTCGTTCCCTTAAGGAAGGTGACGCGACCATTGATCGTTAAAGTATTTGTCACAGGAAGCTTTTGAGACACTAACGCTACAAAATCCGGAGTACGATACTCAAAAGTTAAATCCCTTCGTAGAATAGAAAGGTACTTACAACGGCACAGTTCTCATGCTAGGCATGCGACAGGAAGATGTCATATGTCTAAGGGACACAATAGAACGACTTAGTTTTTTCCTCCACTCGGATGACTGCCAAAATTAAGGCGACTGTAACCCTTACCGCGAAAACATGTGGGTGATGACCCAAGGCGAAAAGCAGCCAACCTGCTTCCACACTAGCAGATGGGAACATCCACTATGTACTGATCCAGGAGGCTTGCCAATATAATAGGAAGATAATTGGAGTCAGTGCAAAACAATTCAAAATCTCTGCACGACCGGAGTAAGTCAAAACCGTCGTTTTATTATTTGTCAGAAGGATGTCCATTACATTTGGAAAGTATTTCGAAATTGATTATATGATGGTATAATATTGTCCATACTGCGAATTTCGGTGAGTTTCAACTCGGTGTTTGTGATAATCCGTTCACTTTTAAGCAATTCCTTGATTTTGGTTACCAATGGTGCTTACTGTGCCGACGTTTTCGTTGAGGCACGGCATACTTAAAGGATTAAGTATGCATAAGTGCATTAAGTAAGTATGCATTAAGCAGGCATACGTGATTCCATTTGTCAACCGTTGTCAGCATTTATTCAACCATAGTTTCCGGATGCAGTCCACGTTCCCTTGCTGTCTTGCTCCCAGGATTGTTGCCAATCGCTGAGAAAGCATTGTCTCTTTTCTCTGGTGACCTTTTCTCTGTTTGATTCGGTTCTGCGCAGGTAAATAATTCGGCGTTCTCGCACAGGAAGTGCGATGGGTGTCACCCCAGCAATTACCAGCCATGCCGTCCCGGAAACAGTTCGATATGCGCATGCAATTCGCAGCGCTCTTTGTCTCTGTGTAACTCCCATCTGAGAGTGTCGCCCCATAGTTCTGAGAGTTCTAAGAAAGAGTAGAGCCGACTGCAGTAGCTTTCACAGCTGATTTTGATTTGAGCAGCGCTTGTCCAACACTGACACGCTTTGTTCTGGCAATTCTCTTCTCTGTAAGGACCACCGCTTTGGTTATTTCCGGTGTCAGCTGAACCCCAGAGTGAAGCGTGACTCATCCGGCAGTTCAAGCCGCAACAGTTCATCATAGGAGATTTTCCACAGATCCGGGCATAGGATGGAGCCCTGAGTGACACCTGAAGTAAGCATTGTTTTTCGGCTACCTTTCTTCCATTCATAGAGTAGGCTGTGGTCCTTCAGATAGTCTATCAGAATCCGCATCAAAAATACTGGAACTTGAAAACGACTTTCAAGTGCTTGCAGAATATTTACCCATTTAGCACCGTTACATACATTTCGGATATCCAGAGTAACCAGCAGGACGCACGGTCTGCTCTGAAGCCATACTGTCTCGGAGTCAGCTCCCTGGGAGCATGAATCACGTCAGGGAGTCTTCCCCTGATTAGTTTTTCGAAAACTTTTTCGGTCGTGTCTAGCGTAAACAGTGGGTGATATGGAGCTGCCGACTCGGGATTCTCTTTTCTCTTACTAATCAGTATAAGCCTCGCAACTTCCGAGCACTATTGGAACATCTCTAAACGAGGGTGAGGTGGATAGAAAACAGAACACGCACAATTTTGTCCATCTTCTCTGCCTCGAACGAGTGAGCCGACTTTTGGGCACCGAGCTATCGCTTCACTATTTTCTAGCTCAGGCCCCATGGATTCCTGTTTATGTCGTCCACCAAGTTTTGCCACCAGCTGGCCTTGTTGCTGTTTATTAGTCTACGCAGGTACAAGCTGACTTATAAGCTTCTGATCGGACACATGCCTCTTCCCGGGTCCGTGTTCGCTGGGCCTTTCATCATGGTTTGCGACACTCCCTTTCCCTCGTTTGGCGCTAAGTCCCGAACATCGACCACAAAAGGAACCATTTCCTCACTTCATGGCATTGCACTAGGCAGTTAAAAAAATGTGCAGAATCTATATGCCTACTGTATCAAATGATATGAAACAAAAGTTTGATATTTTTTAGCAGTAGAGGGAATATACAAGGATTGGAATCAATTCTAGCTTTTCTAGCGGAATGGGGAATTAAAATAGAAAAGATTTCAGAGGGGTGTACTTGGATGCGTTGACACTACATATGCAACGAGAATTTTTCAAATATCGATGATCATAAGATATGTTATCAAATCGATACGCAGGACTGGTTTTAATTGTCAACTCCCTACTTGATGCAGCGCGGCATAAATGGGCGGTAAATACAAGTATGTCGAATAAGGAGACAAGGTAACGATGACTCGTTCGCAATGCGTTGCAAACGTAAGGCGTACTCATCCAAATTTAGCGCGTATGTCATCAAGTACCATTGTAGTGTAGTTTGACCTTCTTAGGCCTCTGCAACCAGTCCAACCCTACCTAATAACTCCAACCAGTTGAGTATGCTTGCCTTTGCGAAAATACCACGCATCAACGTTTGTGATATATGAGCAATTGCTAGTCCTATTTCAAGTTATCCGCCGAGCAGCTTTCTTGGAGGAAGTTAACTTTTCCCTTGAAAGTACCATTCCAAGCCAACGGCTGTTGATTGTTCAGTTTTGGGTTTCATCCTCCGCGGAGAAAGTTTAACTTTTGTATGTTTCAGTCGAATCGCCGCCATACCTCTCTTTAAAATTCACTCTTGCCAAAAATAATGGAAAAATGCACGAGCAGAGGCGGCGCGGGAGGAAAAGAAAGAAGTAGACAAATTGCATTGCATAGCAAATTTTATGTATGACCTTTCCTTTTTTATGCAGATTATTTGCTCATCTGTGTTTGATGTTGCAGTGTTGGTGGCGTGTCGCGTTTCTTGTTTGGCATCTGATTACCATTTGGAATGTTTCTTGGATAACAGCACCGCCACGAAACTCAAGCTGTCGGTGGTTATGTGAAGAGATTTCGATGTTCTTTTATTAATTTTATTGATTTTCGCCAAGACACGATGATAACAGTCAAACGACGTCTGTTCGTGGCAGCAGAGCTCGAGTCAATCAAGATGCTATTTCCTGCAAACAGCCATGATGTAGCCTTTAATGGAGATTGTCAATCATCTTTTCTCCGCTGAAGTGCTCTTTAAAAGTTAAGTACACTTTGCACGAGTGTAGGACCTGTTCATGCTGGGCTATGATATGTCTTAGAAGAGCATTGTTGGGCCATGGACACTTGACTTTAGCAGTAAACTTTAAGAAAACTGCCAGGAAAACTGGGAAATCCTCCGCGTGGATATTTCACCACAGTGCCGAGCATAATAGTCCATCGTAAACGGATTTAAATTTTGCTTCCGCAGGGCAGACATTTGGAAATACCACCTAAAACTTGTTCATATCGGCAATCAAATAAGAAATACCGAAGAAATTCATAGTCATATTAACAAACTGGTTCCACAGTCGTTCACTGGTGTTAATGTGGCTTAAAGAGTTTTACGCATAAACAAAGTCATTTATAGGTCACAAAAACGACACGAATTAGCCAGCTCTTCAGTCAATTCAAATCTATTTCGACGTCAGTGTCATCGCCATTTGCCCATAAGGCCTGGTATATCTTATATGATTTTTTTACCAATTTCTGCAGATCAAACATGCAAATGCCGTTCGCCAAATCCGCGTGTGTGTAGCAGAGTTGAGAAGGTGGTGACAGCATACCTGACTCGCAGATAAGGCAGTCTAAAGGCAGGCTTTCCTTTGCAAGTGTTGTGATCATGTATAACAGTTGTCCTCTTCTTATTTTCACTTTTATTTAAAAACTCGACGAAGATTGCCTCCAACTTTTTTTTGGTTCTTGTGTAACGTTTTGGAAGTTATGATAAGAAATCGGTTGGGCTACTGGACACTGATTATTGAGTTGAGGTGTTACGTTTTGTCGTTGGTTATTGAGAAAGATTTTATTATCATGCCTTGTAATGGATGATATTATATAGATTAAAAAGTTTGAACTGGAATATTGGCTATGCAACAGTTCGTTGTGGGTCCACAAAGCATTAGGACATCGGTTTAGCACATCTCTCATGACTACGAGGTCAGCCAATTATTTCCTTCGCCGGAAGAATCAAAGAAGATCTTGAACAGAGTCTTTTAGCTCACTATAAAAGTATGAACAGGAAACGATCCAATCAAGCTGTGATATGTAAGAATAATATAAGAGAGTGTCAGAGAATCGAAGAAGATCTGAGAGCATAAGTTATGAATGTAAATAAACTTAATGAAAATTACTCACTTAATATGGCAGATTGGAATAAGCTACCAAATCTTTAGGGATAGTACAATTTGAAAAGCTCAACCAACCAAGTTAATTTTAAATTATTCTAGATCTTCATCCATAGTATTAAGAGAAAATCTAGAGCACTTCTCTTCTCTCTCTTCGATTGTGCATGCCTCGGCTACGGTTGTCAAAATGTCAGTGAGCATTAAGGAGTCATCATTTTTTGCCAAAATAATAAGTCAATACACATTTGCCACAGATATGTTCAGCAATAAGTGACTACTCTTAATTACAAATAAAATTATGGCCAATCTTATATGCCTTAGAAAGGTATCTCTAACGAACATGATATTAAAATTCAGAAATGAAATAGGATACAATGGTGAAACGGGTCATAGGCAATTTTTCTATTTCTATTTCTATGAACCCTTAAAATGTGGGGGAATGAATAGAGGAAAATCAGTAGACAACACAAAGATGTCTTGAAGGATGAATACTCCGAGCAGAAAAGAATTCACAACTTCTTCTCAAATAGTGTGAGCACAGTCTTCATCGACAGATTTTATATACAGGATACAGGAGCCGGAAATGGTCTGAAGGGCATGGACCAGTCAGGAAACTAAGGGAACGCTGGTCTAACTCTGTTGACGAAGACAGTTCAGTTCAGCTGCTTCGATTTCAAAATTGGAGGACGCAGTTGAATGCGCTTGTTGCAGGAAGCGAAATCCTGAGAGGGGCTGTAGTGCTAGGAAGAAGAAAAAAAAGAAGAAGATGGTTCCTGGACACTGACGACGAATGAAACAGCAGGCTTAATTAAAGTGCCACTAACAACTTGGAATAACTTGTTGACATAAATACAAACGAAAAGATTTTTTGGATTATCAATTAATACTCCTTAACAATTCACCGACGTTACGTCCTGTTTCATTATTATTTGCTTGTAGCTCTTTTCGATTCTTGAATAATTTGTGTACCAGTTTTCCATTTAAGTTTTTACTCGCATATTCCAAAGGATCATACCAACAGCAACATACATACACAGCGTTTGGCAGCATTCAGACGTTCCCATTCGTTTGATTTTTGCAAGAAGGCATAGGCGTAAATGTGTATCCTTCTTTGATTATGTATTGTACACTGCAGATTCAACTGTGTACCTAGCTACTATTTTGAAAACTGTTATAAAATTGTTCCTCCACGTAGATTTTGAAATATTGATCTGGTTTCGCTCGCACGTAATCCAGGCAGGTGATCTCATAAATACCATTTTCTTCCGTGGTCTTTGTTATGTCCTTTATGGTCCTCGGTCCTTTCTTTCTTATGCCGAACATGAAGCTAATTTTGCTATTGGATTTATTTGTCTTCAATGAATTTGTTTTGGTGCTAATTTCTGAGTCTTATCCATGTTGCGGCTACTGTCATCGAATGCGTCGAACACGATTGTTTTTTTTGCGTTATTCATCGATTGCCAGTTTGGTTAGACATCTATAGAATTTTATGGTTTTGGCAGTCTGAGGACATCCGTACCAAAAGCATCCAGTGGCCTCCCGTATCTGTTAATGTCAAAAAATTGTAATGTATCTAGGTGTTATATTATTGAATATTTTAGGGTATTTAGTTTCTTTTTCAATCATTAATTGAACATTTTGTGGTCTCTGTTCGGCTCTTTAACAGAGTTTTCACTTAATTTGCCATAGCGATGACATACCATTTTGGTATCCAAGTTTTTAGGAGGATTCCGTTTCCTTCTATGATGAATTTGATAAATCCTACGAAGATGTTGTGCAGTAGGGGCAAAAATGGGTTTCCTACTGTCACTCCTGTAGTAGTTTTGTTCAGTGAAACGTAATTGTGAAAGAGTGAAGTCGGAATTTGTGTTTTGTCCTCGTAGTATTTGCCCCACCTAGCTTTAAAAGGTATCTTCGGGGAAATTATAAAGCTCAGGTATGATTTCGGCAAGATCACCTTCTTATGCACCATCCAAAATGCGGTGGTTTTAACAAGCCTCATGGTGCACGAGGGCGATCCAATAAGTACTTAGTCTACAAAAGAATAACAAAATTTTGAAAAAGGTGCAATTTATTTCTCAAGAACGTCTCCTCTTGGCTCGATACAGTTGATACCGCGACATTCTAACTTGTTTAGTCCGTCTGATTAATATGCTTTCTCGAGGTCGGCAAAGTAGGCCGGCGTTGCGGTGTTAAGCTTATTTGATTTAAAATCTGCTGGCGAGTAGCTTTGCATGTTTGGAAACAAAAAGAAGTCGCACGGGGCCAAATCTAGAGTATACGGTGGACTGGAAGCAGCTCGACTTATTTGAGCATAGCGATGGCGGTAGTAGAGCCGTAGCATTGCCATGGTGGAAGAAGACTCTCCTTTTCGTCAAATGTGAGCTTTTTCTGCAATTCGGCGTTGAATCGGCCCAGTAGTTAAAGTGTTTAAGAGCCCTGTAACTATTCTGTCCTTCTCCAGGCTGTCGATGCAGACCACACCTTGTGAATTGCATGTGTGAATAAAACGGTGACCATCACCTTTCCGGCCGACAGGATAGTCTTTGCCTGCTTTGAACATGATTTCCGGGTAAAATTGACTATTTTGACTGTTATTGGACCCCTGGTATGTATCACATATTTGGTATGTATGTATCACCCATGTTTCGTGCCAAGACGCAGAAACACCTTTGGTTTGTGCTTAAATGGCGTCAAACATTGTTTTGAAGTAGTCTCACGGTTTCACTTGTTGTCCAGATTAACTTAACGTGGCACTCATTGCGTCGGCAGCTTCTTCATGCCCAAAATTTCATGCAGGATATGAATTACGCGGTCATTTGAAATACCAACTGTCCAAGCTATCTTGAGCACAATCTTCTGTCTTCCAATACGACATTTAGGATTTCTATCACGTTATCCTCCGTCGTAACTACGTTGGAATTCGTCAAAACAATATTTGAATGTCGACATCATAGGGGCAGAGTCACCGTACACATCACCCAAGCGCTCTTTTCATTCGTTGCGTGATTTCCCTTCCAAAAACCAGAATCGTATCACCAACCGATATTGCTCTATTCCTATATTTTTAAAATACGCGAACACGACTGTTTCCAAACGCGGTCAAAAGAAAATTACAAGTCCGATGCGGCCAAAATTTCTATCTACACGAAAGTGAATTTCTCGTGCGATAGTGACGCCATCAGGCGGTGAGGCGAGAGATGGTGTCAGCTGCTAATTCAAGTTATCTGCCTTGTTCCTTCAGCCCGTTCCCTAGCAGAAATAAAAATGGTTTCAGAGCCCATTAACATTGATTACTGGGCACAACCTACTGCATGAAACCAACAAATGATTTGGCCGCAACCTACTGTATTAACTGAACAATAACTTGATTGTTTTATGTAGAAGGCGGCTCTGACGAATAAGTAGAAAGTGTGGCTTCTTTCCTTTTCTTTTCTTCTTTCTTTTCTCTTCTTTTCTCTTGTCTTTTCTACTTTCTTCTCGGCTACTAGACATTTGAACTATTTCTAATGGAAGGAACAGAATTTGACGATAGAATCGGAATAATTGAGGATTTTTTTGGTTTGTGCAAGGCAACTGACTCGTATCAACAATGGTATCAACATTTCATCTCCAGACTCTAAATGATAAAAAAACGGTTCCCTGTTTTGACGACAAATTTTGGAAGAATACATGGAAAATGATTAAAGTTTTTCTATTTGGTTCGTTTGGCAAGCAAACACAGAATTGTAACACAAAACTAGGCTGTTTATTATGATACAAAGAAAAAGTCGGATAAATTTCAAATTTAAATGGTCTTTAAAGAGAAATATATGTTAGAGTTTAGAATAAGAAGCGAAAAATTTGTGACATATGTGAGTACGTTTTGCTAAGATGTAACACTTTATTTTTTTTTTAAGACAGGGAAATGGCGTTTTTGTACTGGAGCGTAAAATAAGGGCTATAGGGCCAGCTCCAGAAGATTGCTAGGCACCAGCAACTGTTGGTCAATATATGTCTTTATTCAGATTCCCCGAATAGGAAGGACCCACGCAAGACTAATTCCATATGGTTACCTCCAGATATTCAATTTCAGTATTGACAGGGTCACTTGTAGTAGACCTTTCGTTCGCTTGGTTCCTGTTCTAATTTTTTCACACATTTCGATCTCGCAACGGGAACCTTTAAATAAAATTACAGGTTGCAATAAATACTCACTAAAAAAGACTCGGTTACCATCCTGTGCAGATATTGACCTGTTTTTTTTTTGCAAATGTAAGAGGTCGCTCAAAAACATTTCCAAGTAAATTATAGCAGTGGATGATATCTAGTTATTTTATCCTTTTTCCATTTGAGGTAGGAGGTGAAGGCTGTTTACACTTTGGATGTGGGATCCCAAGGCCTGCAATGGTTCTGGACTACCCACTAAACACCTCCTCTGTCAACCTGGGAGCCAAGCCTGGAACCGCTTGACAAATTACTTCCGACTAGGCCTCGTGTTTTTACGCCAAGAGGCATCTTTAGATTATGGGAATCCCTTCTCCAGCGGCAAAGAAGTGCTATAAAAAAGATCCTTCTATCCTCGTAACTTCCAGTGCTCCAGTATAGCTTTTTATCAGTGCCAGCACCACCCAAGCATATTATAATGAACGATCCCATTTGTCAATCTTTTCAACATTTCTCTGATCATAGTTTCAGGACAGACCTCCCCAATTTCACTGAAATAGTCACCGCACTGCTCACTCCATCTTTTCATGAGAGGAATGAGTGACAGGCATTATCCACCTCTCCTGCACAACACATGCAGTTAGGAGACCGTGATCTGTCAACCTTGTACGGGTATAACCGAAAAAACCATGCCTTTTGTCAAGTACAAATCATGAGATGAGTCAAGTAGAAATCGATCTCACCATGCTCTCGACTGAGCCACGGCCTTAGGTCAGGGATCAGGCATGCAGTCCACGTTCACTTTCTTTCTTGGTCCCAGGACAGTTGTCAATCGCAAATAGAGCATTGTCTCTCTTCCCCGGAGGCCTCTTCTCTGCTGTCTTTGATTCTGCGCAGGTAAATATTGATGGGTTTCACCCCTGTGATAACCGACAATGCTATCTCGGAGACCTTCGACGTGAGCATGCAATTCGCAGCGCTTCTTGCCTCTGCACCTGTGCCATTAGCCTTCAGTGTAATTCCTTGCCAAGATCGTCGCCGTACAGTCCTGACCCATAGAGAAGAACCAGCTGCACAGCGCTCATAAGGGGTATTCTCCTTGATGTGGTGGGCCCCCTTATGTTGGCCATTAATCGAGTGAGTGCCGTTACAAACGCTACAGCCTTGTCAACCGTTGCCTTATTTTTATGGAAAAAACTAATCTTCTGATTCCGATTCAACCAGTATATTCCCAACTCTGATAGGCCTTACTCCGGGGATTCTCTTCTTTGTGGGGATGATTATTTCGGTTTTTCAAGTGCCAGCCTAACCGTTAGCGGTCGTCTAGTCCATTGCCGGCCGCATTGACGTCTTTAGTCCGAGTTGCGCATGTTTGAGTGTGCTTTCAGCGACAAGCGCCACAACAGCGTTCGCATGGCCGATTAAGCATAACTAATTCGGCATAACTATATCAAGCCGCAGTGGTTCGTAATAGAAGATGTTCCACAGTTCCGGGCCAAGGACGGAGCCCTGAGTGACACCTGAACTAGGTATCGTCTTTCGGCTACTTTGCTTCGAGGCTTAGTGTAGGCTGCGGTTCTTCATTATTTATTTTATATTGCCTCGAAGACATGAACTTACCGGAGGTTGTAGGACGTAATTTCAGTAGGGTTTAGCAAATTCCCATACTGCGACGGAACCGGTAACCTTGAGTTGACTTCTAGACTCTTCTAGGAATGTCCTGAAAGCGAAGTTACCGGTCATTTTCAAGAAGTTTACAAAGAAGAAAGGTAACGAAGAGAACAACAGTATGCAGAATGATCACAGAAAAAAAGGAAAAGAATTAACTGGGAGAATGAACTGCATTACAAAGATTATTGTTTGTTACAAAATGACACCAAGAAAACAGGAATTTTGCTCGTGGATCTAAACTTTTCCCACATGGTTTTGCGTGTATTTGAGCGTGTGAGTTAGCACTTGTTTCAATGGAAATGTGAGTTGATTAGAATATGGGAACAGAGCCTGTCCAAGTTGATGTGCATTTGCTTTTATTGCTGCGATTACTTTTAATCAACCTTGGCATGAAAGACTGCATCGATCATCTATTTGATGGTGTAGTTAACGAAACATTAACTTTTAAACTGGAAAAACTATTGACAAGGACAGGTTGAATACTCTCTTCATAATCGTATTTGGGCAAAATGCATTCGCATGTGGTATAAGCCTGAGTTAACTGAGGCAAACCTATTGGAAGCTATCATTTACATATATAATTAGTAAACTAATTATCTATTTCATAAATGACAAATTCAAGAAACCGGTCATTATCAAAATGACACGAACATGACCTTAATTATTTCATCATTATGGTAACCTTTACATAAATGCCTGATGAATATAATACAATATCTATTATCAAATTTTGCAAATATCGTGGTAGGTGTAATGCAACACGTTTCATGCATATATGCATGCATATCTGCGTCGCTACACTTTTCCTTTTCTTCTTTTCAATCGTTTTATTTGCATTTCTTTTCAATTCGAATTTCTTTTAGTGTAGCGCATGCCAAAGACGATAGTGTAGCACCACCCCAGGGAAGATTTAGGTAATGTATGCGAGAAAAAAAATCTAATAAATATAAATACATCTAAAACGAGTATTTGCATACCAGTTTATGCTAATTAAATTTGACACATTTTGTAAGATTTAAAAAAAGATAAAAAGAAAAACATAAGAAAATGTTGACATAATAAATAATATTGTTGTGTGTAGGATAAATGATAATTTTGATTATGTAAATTTTTTCCTATACATCTCAATGAATCGTAATGTGCCGGATATTGCGTTTGAATTGAATGAAATAATGGAATAAAGAAGGTGCAGGCGTCGATATATATATATCTATGATTTTTTTATGTGTTTAAGCAGATTGGTGTGACAAAATCGACAAAAAGTATCTCATAATATATTGAGAAAATAATATGTGAAATGAAAAAATAAAAAAAAATGCGATCAAAATTTCGGCTAGGGGCCAATAATGATTGAACGAGTTACGTTGGGCTCTAGCGAAATGATTGATTGTTATTTTGGATAACTGAAATCAAGACAATAATGTTATCCTTTGCTAATTTAGTGGGGTTTTAAGTGCACTCGGAAAGAACTTTTATTTCAATTGGCTCTCGTTATAAAGGTTAAGTAAACTTGAGCCCTCTGAATGTATTCCGGCACAGCGGTGCAAGTCCTCTGCTAGTTACACTCATAGTCCTATATTCTTTATTGAAAGTAAGTCCACATCTTTGTAATGTGAACATACGTGATATGTTAAGTAGCTGATCTATAAAATCATTTTGCTTCTTTTATTTTACAATAAATATGAGAAAATGTAACTCAAGCTTCGAAAGGTAACAAAAGAGTATTGATGATCAAATCTTGATTGAGCACCAGTTTTTCCATCCATAAGGCCTTCTGAGGACTCTTTTAATAGCGTTTGTAACCAATTCAATTCAACGAATGCGAAGATTTACACTCAAAAACTGAAGGAGTGTGGAAAGCCTGAAATTGAACCAACAGAATACAAGCAGATAATATTTCTTTTGCATTTCGGTAGAATTTGAGATTGCGAACGCTGAAATTGGAATGTACTGAAGTAATTTAATACCAATAGGGAAATAAGAAAGTACTCCTGTAAAGTAAATATGTTTGCGAAACCAAAATAAAAATGTGTAATTGAATCGGACAAGCAACAGCGGTCCTTGCTATGAAGTATGAAAAACATTTTTGATTCAAAGACGCATATTTATTGTAAAGGAGTTCCGACAATTATCGCATTTGCCAAAAAAAACGACACATCATGACATATTAATGCTCCATACAAACTGAGAAAAGCTCTTTATAGACAGATGGAAGAGTGGCTCTGCCACTGATTGATTGTGGTTGTGGTAACCTAGGCAAGAGCAAAGATAATTGTGAATCAAGGCAAAGCCCATTCTGATACATTTGCTGTAATGCAAGAAAAATCTAAAATAACTTATCGGCACCAAAAAACGAGCTACAGAAATGAAGTGCTCAATGAAATTCGTAAACTTACCCAGGTGTTGGCATCCTTTATTTCCGGTTTCACTGAGAGATGGCGCCAGTGAAAAGTACTCAGCGTATTAATTTGGCACATACACCATTTCGATTACTTCACATTTAGCTACAACCACACCCAAGTTGATTCCGCCAAAACTCGCGTGTTTGTTTTATCGTGTCGAGCAATCATGTCGAATTTTCTGCCTGAATAGGAGCATATGCGGCACGTTTCGCTTTTCTTGTTTAACCAGAAAAAGAAGACAGTTGAAAGTCATCGCTTGTTGGTTAAAAAAAATTTTGGACACTCTGCGCTCTGCTAGACTACAAAAATACTAGCAGGCAAAATTGCAGGAGTTATTTAGTGGTGACCCAACTCAAGCTCAACGGCAATTAGCAGAAGCATTAAATGTGTCACAGGAAATGATCAGCAGACGTTTGCGAGGAATATGTAAGATTAGTCAGATGATTTGAATGAACGTCAGGTGGAAAATTGCATAATCCCGGAAAGCCCCTCATGAAATGCTGCGTTGGCAGCACAAAAGGAATCTGTTTTGCATCGAATCAATGCCCCGAAGTGGAAAAACCTTGGCTTTAACCTTGCGAAGCTGGTCCTTCAAGACCAAGGCCAAACCACTTCGTCAAGGAGACTATATTATGTGTCTAGTGAAATCAAAAATATCTATAGATATAAGACAATCAACCACAATGGGCCTCAAGACACGGGAAAGTGATTTTGTTACACGACAACGCGCCATCGCACACAGCAAAACCAGTGACAGACACAGTGAAATCGGTTGGGTCGGAAATCCTTCTGCAACCACTGTACTCTTCAGACTAACTATCACCTATTTGGTGCACGCGCTCGCAGAGCAGCACTTCAGTGGTTTCAGGAAAGTTGGAATGTGGCTTGAAGATTGATTTGCGGCAAATGACAAGCCGGGTTTCTGACATGGTATTCATAAATGGCCTGAAAGATGAGTAAAATATGTTAAAATGGATGGCCAATATTTTGAATGGAGTAGATTTTTTTCTCTAGAAAATTACATATTTTTTCGACCAAAACAAAAACATTTAAAAATTTAGGCGTAGACCTGGTAGTTGCTACAAAACTACTTGCAAATACCAGGGTAGCTTAGATTGTAGTGAAGTGACGAAAAATGGTGAAAGATACCACCCTGGATTCTACCTAGGAGCTGGGGGCTAAATAAAAAACAAAACAATTGCTACGCTAACAAATGTCAGGATGAACGAATGGTACTATATGACCTCAGCATCGAATTAGAATTATTGGTTTCCTGAATAATACACTAAATATCGAGTAATGTTCCTGGTAAACCTGGAGCTCTGTTTTCAAATCCGATTCATGCCATTATATGATGGCTGCTGGTGATTTCCTCGGAAGGTAACGTTGAAATCTAGAAAGAGACCTTTCCGCGCCTGCTCATGCACTCTTCAGAACCACATCATCGACTTGAGAAGCCATATGAGTGTGCAGAGTGTGTGCTATTCCTGATTATTCATACAGTTTGATTCAACTTATTTACGCCTTAAAATTGGTAAAATATTTGCATTTTTCGTATCTGTAACACTGCAATATGGGAAGCGAGCTAGAAGATTCATAGAAATTTAAAGGATTTACTTTTCAAATAGTAGGCTTGAAACATTTGATGATCATAGTTTACTGATCAATTAAGATTCCATAGAACAGAGTAAATTCACAAATTACGAAAAAAAAGGCTCAAAATTGTGTTAGTTTAAAACCGAAACCTACACTCGTTCAGTGTATATGCCGATAAGATATAAATACTCCGAACAAAGAAGAGTGGTTGACACTAGGGATCAGCGCGAATGTGAAAAGGCTGCTCCAAAACCTTAAAACCAATAAATCAACATTAACAAGGGTGTCAAAAATGGAAAAAAGCGAAGCGTTCTGAAACAGTAAGAAATGAAGTTAGCAAGGCAGTTGACTTTCAAGTTGGCGGTCAATAGTATGAAAGAAAGCACAAAGAAAGACGAGAAGTTCGCTGAAAGTAACTTCCAACGAGATATAGACCTTGATCAATAAAAGCAACAGTAGGATCGACCGCACGCTGATTATGGAACCAGCGGATAACGACTGTACGACAATTTCCTGAAGGAAATCAGGAAGAATGGAAGTTTATGGGGACTCGATATAAACATTAAAACAGGGTAAGCATAGTGGAATTTTCGAGAACGAACGAGAATGAATGAGTCCCTCCGGAAATCGCCGTAATTTCAACATTACAACCTATCTATCCTATTACGAGATATTGCGTTTGACGCAGGAGGCACTGATGCCGACAAACAACCGGACATAAATTCCGGGATGAACTAGCATCAGTTACCTTCGGAGGACAAAAAGTGGCAATTGTAGACTTCCCAAATAAGGTAGTATACAAGTCTTGGTAATAGAAAAAGCAAAAATTAGCTGAGTTGTCTGCTGGATCCGTCAGAGGGGAAAAAAGAGGCGTAATAAATAAACTTGCTCTATGTTTTGTAAAACGTTTGGTTTTTCAAGGAGCATTAAGCAAGAAAAAGCTCGAGCTAAGTCGATCTAAGTTCTACAATTAAATCTCTACAGAAAAGTACTCGCTCAGGACTTGTTGAAAGAGGGCGGTGACAGATGCGAGGCATGAAAGAGTCGACAAACGTTCTCGATTGCAAGCAACGTCCGACGACCGCGACATGCGAACTCAACCATATACTGGTGGTCAGCAAACTAAGCTTAAACTCAAGGAAATTAGAAAAGGCGTGTGTCTTACGGAAGTATAGGCATCCGCTAGAAAACTCCTTTGTAAAAGGGTTCGAAACACAAGTCCGTTGCTGGCAAGAGCTCGCCAACGATAGGAAAAAAATATGATGGACCATGTGTGACCATTGAAATGTATACTGAAACCATTGAAATTTTATTGATGATGTGAAGGATGTGGATACTTTTTGCGCTATGATTGAGAGACTCCCAACAGTTAAATGGTATTAGCCTGCCTTCTGAACACCTCATCTGGCAACCTGAGAACTTAGCATGGAACTGTTTCTCACCTTACATCGACCTAAGGCTCTATTACTTCACCACGGATCGTCCTGGGTTAGAGGAGTACATTTTACAACCACGAAGGGTTGATATTACAAGATAAGGTTAAGTGAGAGGGTTGCAAATTGCTGCTAGGAAATTTAGAAAATATCATCTTGCTACAAGACCTCATAGGCTGTGCTTGAATACAAGCCCAGAGCCATGACTAAGGGAACGGCTTTATGTGAATTCTTTGAAATGATAAGATAAATTCAGTATCTAATAAGCGAATTCCAGCAATATGGAACATGTTGGATTTATTTGAAGACGATGCCTAGGGTACAGAAAAGTGAATCCTTTTCAAAAGTGATCTCATTCCAGAAGTCACTGAATGGGACATGATTTAAACTCCCCCAGAGGAACCTAGATCCTGGAAAAGATTGCAATAAACACAGATTAATTTGCAGCCGGAGTGGGTGTCGGAGGATGATCCTAGTTGTGACACTTGCTCCGGAGTCCTTTTTGCCTGCGGTACTTAGCTGGAGAGTACTGGAGAACCAAAGGGCAAAGCATCATCCCTACATCGTCCTACAGTATCCTGATGACGACCACCACCAACAAGATGAAATTTCAGGAAAATGGTTTTCAAGTCATTTTATGCATGTATTTAGGAGATCAATCAATCAATCAATTAATCATTAAGATCAATCAATCATTTAGGAGATCAACAGGTATGTCGAGTGTATTGTCGGAGACAAAGCAAACTGCAGTTTAAAACGTTATGAATTCTTTGTTGAGCCTTATCAAGATTGTCACAGGAACTTCTCTTTGTCCCGGCGATGACTATGATATGACAAACCAGTCGTATACTGGTGGTTAGCAGACATCGCCGAAAAACGAAGAGAGTGCCAAAATTTCCGGCGTTAAGATTCGTAAAATGATGAGTAAAATGTAAAATGATGTTGCAGGCAAGAGCTCGTCAACGATGTGAAATAAGAATCCGTGGGACCTTATGTTTGGTAAGTGAAGGCTTGTTACTTCCTGAGTGAGGGTCTTCCAACAGTAGGCTACTAGACTATCTTACTTACTGCTTACCTACCATCCCGAGAACCTAGCTGGGAACTATTTTTCACATTGTATTGGGCTTGGTTCCTTTTTTCTTCGCGGTTATCCCATTTGGTTAAAGTGGTGCATTTAAAAGCCAGAGACGATAGGGGCTACACGAAAAGATTTAAGTAGAGGGTTACAAATTGATTATGGAAAATTTGGAAAACACTATCAGGCTTCAAGACTTGAAATTTCAAATCCCTCCAAAGAGCAGGACCTCGCAGGATCGCCTTTATTATAGAACTATAGTCAAAGGTTCCTACAATAAATTAAACATGTTGATGGTTTACAAAATCTTTTTGGTACCATTGCGTACCTGTAATGAATTTGATGTGCATTCCCTAAACCAATCAAGTCGACGAATACGAATATGTGCATGTCAAATATCTATTGAACTCATCACATTGCAGCATTCATGCCAAGTTGTCTGGAAAGAACGTATAGGCGACGCATACGAAATAAGGCGCCTAGTTCACACCCACCAATTGCTCAATCATGCACATCCACCCATACCTAATATGTTAGCTCGTTATAATAGTCAACTGTCCTTGTAAGGTAAGAATAACTTGGCACTTCCAAAATAAAATCTTTCATTGCTATCAATCACTATTTTCACCATTTTCATTTTCGCACCATTGCACTAAACATCATTTGATGTAGAGAAATTTTGGTCAAGGTTTCGATATATCTAGCAAGATCCGTTGGCATATCCGTAAAAAAAACTTGAACTAATAAAAGCCTTATTGGTTTAGTGCATGCACTTTATGGTTATTTTGTTGTCGCTATTGTTAGTTTGTTTGATGGAGGTCATATGTGAACGACCGCACCTCTAAAATTGTTCTTTTCGCGACCGTTTGATTTATAGGTCAAATATTTCTTTGTATCAAGTCATAATTTTTAAGACATTAAAACGATCTTAATGATTGGCTTGTAATATTGACGTCATGCCGTGCATTACCTAGTGTCCATTTTGTAGTGTTAAATGTAGCGATTTCCATTTTGGTTGTTTTTCTTGGGCATAGTGGAAAAATGAGACTACTTCGACATTTATATAAGTTCACGAATTCAAAGAAGTGTGGGTGGCATTACCAAACAATGTTGAATGATTCGTCGTTGACTAATCGACATGTAAATGGATAAAATATTAGCGATTCTAATATGAACTTGAACCCATTTGTCTTTTGTCCTTGATCAAGCATGACACCGAAATTTTTTTTCAATATGAAGTGAGTGTCACTTCTTCGGATCAATACATGCCAATTATCAGAAAAGTAGGAGCTCATAAGAAAGGTCAAATAGATGTAAAATATAACTATAAAAACTGTTTGTTAGATGAAAATTTGAAAAAACTCATCACGATAAAATGAAATTTAATTTCATCTCAAATTTTCTATTCACTCTACGACAGTTTCGTTTGTTAACATATCTTCAGTTAATCTAAATTGAACTTCATCACTGAGTCGAATTTCACGATAAAACTCTGGATCACTTTGTGAAAGATTATAAGCTTGATATGGCAGGCCTTAATCAAAAGGGTAAACTTGAGGAAACAAATCACTGATGACAAATGCCACAGAATTGTCAATTTTGACATAAGTTGTACACAATTTATCCCTATTGAAAAAATTCTTACACCTTAAAAATGAATTTTAAACTACTTTTAATGTAACTCGTACGTTTACTTGCAATACTGTTCTTGAAGAAATTAAGGTAGGAATAGCGTGAAATGTGTATTACATGAGTATTTGAGTGTTTTTCCCACGAAAATGTGGAGGATACACCATAGGCCTCAGAGCAAAGTTGGTGCTGTAATAATAGTTCTACACCCATTGTCAGCCAGTCACAACAGTCAGCTATCAAATCCTACTTTCAGCCTTCACGCGTCGTTCAATCAGAATCTCAAAACAGCTAATACCCGCTCCTAGAGCTACTACCTAGAGCTACTAAAGCTACTACCGCTACTAGCGCAAAAGCAATCATTCCGCGTCCTAAATCGAAACACAATTCCGCTAATTCTTTAGGTTCCTGCAATGGGTGTAGAACTATGTCAAGCGAATTAGTTGTAGAACAACAGGATGAAATACCTCGGATTCGGGTGACAAATTGCATTGTTTAGTTATGAAAAGCTGGATCTCCTTGAAGAAGTGGCTCTTTAAAGCATTGTTTCAGTAGATAAGAGGTCGGAGATTGACAGTGCCGGATGTTCGATACGATATTGATTTTTAGAAGCTGGAAGGGAAGCCCAGCTCCAGTTTTAACCTGAAAACTTAACATCAAACCATTTTCAATTTTTCTTATGGGGTGGAAAGGAAGCATAGAAACTGCCAAAAAAGAGATTCCTCCCTTCTCGAGCATAACGTGCATACAATTTCATTTGTCAAATATTGGTAGTATTTTTCTAATTATATTTTATGGAGGATGCTCCTGATTTCGCTAAAGCTGCAGCGGTCCCCCGGCTACTTAATCTATATTTTTCTTTTATTCAAAATACTGGCCATCGGCCATCCAACTATTTCGCCCATCTTTCGGGTAATTTACGAACATCATGCCAGGAAATGTCATGTCTTTGCGGCAAACCATTTGTCGAGCCACTTCCCAACTTCCTCGAATTCACTGAAGTGCTGCTCTGCGAACGTGCACCCCAGTGATGCGAAGAGGTCATAGTCAGATGATGCCAAGTCTGAGGAGTACGGCGGGTGCAGAAGGATGTCCCATCCAGGCGATTGCAATGTGTCTTTCACTGGTTTTACTGAGTGCGACGGCACGTTGTCGTGTTAAAAAATCACTTTGCCATGTCTTCTTCCGCTTTCCGGTCGTTTTTCGATTTATGCGCGGTTTAAGCTATTATATATTTATAAAGAATTGTGGAAAGAGCTCAAGCTGGTTTCGAACACGCGTCCCTGCCGCTTCTCATCAGGTGCCAACTCACAGGCTGGGACGCTTCGATTGGCACTACCAGCTTAGGTGGATGTCGACTGGTTATTTACTAGTTATGAGTATTGCTCTACAGCTTTTGAACTTTTTCCTATATTCCAAATTGCCTTTGGTCTGGCTTTATCAATTTCAGAAGTTTTTGGTAGATCAATTTTTCCATTTTTCCATTCCACACAATTCTTTATAAATATTAAATTCACTATCGAGGTACTCGAAACATTTGATCAGAACTTCCGCACCCATGGGTCTTCGTTGAGTTAGCTTAGCAAGGGTATAAATCACTTATAAGTTGTAAGTGAAAATGGAAAAATTGATCTACCAAAAACTTCTGAAATTAACCTATTATGTTTTTGACAAAAACGTTGTGTATCAACGGTTTCGCCGAGTATCAAGCATGATCTTCTTGCCGAAGCAATTTGGCCTTGGTGTTGAAGGGCCTTCTTTGCTAGATGAAAGCCGAAACGATTTTTTCCATTTGGGTTTTTAAAATAAATCCATTTCTCGTTACCTATTACAATTCGATACAAAAATGAGTTCTTTTTGTGAACCCGGGCAGCATTTCACAAGTGACTTTGCGATTTTCCATCCGACGTTCATTCACATTGTATGGGAACCATTTATTGAGTTTATTGATAACCCATTGCTCATAAACTGCTGCTGATCATTTCCACTGATGACACCGTAGCACAACACATTTAATGTTTCTCCTAATTACCGTTGAGTTTGAGTGGATCATCATCGAATAACTCTTGCAATTCCTTCTCTTCACATTTTTCTAGTCCACCAGAGCGCTCACTGTCTTTAACAATGACATTACCACTTTTCAATTATTGAAACCATGTCTCACATGTCCTAATTGATGAAGCGTGTCCACCAAATGTTTTTAACAGCAAACTATGCCTTTCAACAGCCTTTTTCCTTTGGTTAAACAAGAACAGTAATGTGTGCCGCAAACGCTCTTTTGCAGGCACGAAATACAACCTGATCGATCGACATGATAAAGCAAACATCCCTTTTTTGGCGAGCTCAATTTGTGTGTGTTTGTATTTAAATGTCAGGCGATCGAAATCGCGTACGTGTCAAATTATTGATCAACATCCATCCAAATCTTGCTTGATCCAAGTAGTAGTTTTGATTCCATCAATTAACTGGAAAAATCTTTACGCATAATTCGAACACCAAGGATATGAACTATGATATATGATAAGTTTGACATATGAATCCTCTGAAACACGAGCTATGAAACTGTGAATGGGAAACTATAGATTACTTTACCTCACGAATAAGGTGTTTTTTTGTAATCTGGTCTGATCCACATCCACAAGAAAGCGAAGCTTCACGTAGTCACATTCATAATATGGGCTGGTACGCTTTGACAGTGAAGTACGAACCCTCAAAAATATATATATAAGTAGCTAACGCGTTCAGAAGGGGGTTCTCAGAAAAATCATTGAAGAAAATCGAGGCAAAGACCAATGACGAATCGTTGTATAATGAATTTCACGATATATTTAATAAACTAGGGGTAGGCGAACTGATAAAGCTGCTGAAATTCAGTGGACTCCGAAAATACATGGATTATCTTAGGATCCTAAATCCCAGGTATTTGACAGGAGTACCGAGTGATTATTGACAATGTGAAAACCACAAAAACCTCGTCTTGATGATATGGATGACACAGAGTGAAGGTGTTTGAGTTTTGAAATCAGAGGACATGATTAAAACATTGAAAAAACAAAAATCGGAAGCGAGACATTTTGATGACCAAGGCACAAAATGGGTTGTGGAGTCTCTATAACGACTTGGACCCACTTAAGGCTTGTCATCTTACCTGAATTTTATTTCTCCCTTTGTTACTTCCATTATCATTGTAGTTGTTATTTCGAAAACAACACCTACTACCGCTTCTACTACTACTACTACTACTTCATCACCATTACTACAATTTCAAAATTTCTAGGCTTCTTAATTTCTTCCTGGTAGTATGTTTGTTGCAATTCACGTTAGTGAACCCCATGCTGGTGAAATATCTAAATATGACATAAGTCGACGCATGCGCATCTATGGATTCATATCTAATCCATATCAGTACATACATAACGCTAATCATATTATCTACTCGTTTACTCTTGTCGTCGTCCTGAAGTGGCTCTAATGTGTTCCCAAAAGTGAATTGTAGTGCCATTCATTATTATGTAAGCAAGCACCTCGAGATCGCAACCCGTTTTTTATCATTTGATAGCTTATTTTGTGTGTATGTAATGTTCTTTCTTCTTTTTTCAGTTTTTTTTTTAAATAATACAACTGGAATCCTTCATTCTTGCCTGGTCAGGCTCGATGTATATTCCACGTTTTTCGTAAATCTTGTGTTTAATTTATATATCTCATTCGTAGCTCCTGTTAACTTAGAACAGAATCATAGAACACACTTAAGAGTGCTGAAAGCAGTGTTCGATCATTTCCAAGAAAAGGATTTGAAGATAAGCGAGGCGAGCTACATCGAGCTACATCTATTGAAGACACTTCTCGCGAGAGAAATGGGTGTGACACTCTTCAGAGTTATCTGCGACTATTTTAAAACAATACTCTGCTATAGATAAATTAAAAACGTTTCTTTCTCTCCAAAATACTTCTTCCAGTAATGATTGATCATTTGTTTTTCACATTACATCAAGAAATTTTTATTTGCACACAGCTAAGCGCAGCCAATCGGAGAATCAAGAAGAAGTTGCTTAGGAAATGGTGTCAGAAGTGCGAAGGGAATTGAATTTTAAAGTAAAAAGCGTATAGTCGAGTAGTCGGAAAATAACTCTTTTGACACGATCTGGCCACTACTGAAATGAAGATCAATAATTGCGTTAACACGACTTTTTTCAATGCATTCTGTATCTTTCTAGTGCACAAATGTGTACGAAATGTTGCTACGGATATATGCATTAGGACTTTGTGGCTAAAACTTACTCCCTTACCGTTATACGTGCAGACATGCAAGATGAGTTATTACTTCAATATCAGAAAACTTATAATGGATTGCTTGTATTCGTACCGGATGTTTTCATATAGAAACCATGCAGACACTAATATTCAGATGAATATCTTCACATTACAAACCATCAGTATTAAGCCGAATTAATATTAAGCTAAAAAATCATAGTGACCCAATTTCGATTGACATAATCGATCTACAATTTAACATGTTAATAATAATATGACAGAAAGTGACATTTTCGCAACAGAATGGTTATATCGATCATATGTTCCAAGAAATATTGAAAATAGGACATAATCAATGAACCACTGAAACACTGAACGAAAATAAAACAAAGCAAAGAAGAAATCGTGAAAAAGACTAGACATGCAAATTTCCGTGTTTTCATAACGATCGAGCTGAAGTTTTTATTCATTATATGAACCATTCCAGCTTTATCGGCGATCTTCAGTAAAATCATGATAAGATTGTTTTTAAAAAAGGCACGAAAAAGCCGAATGGCAAAAAGTCAAAGGCTGTTGATGTTCATAAATGATTTAAGATTTTGATAGGTTCAGCCGTTTCGGTACATCCAATGACTTAATATGTTATGTAAATGTAAACGGGATAATAAACAATGCAGTTGATAGTTATTTGTTAAAATTAAGGATTTCATTATTATGTGAATGTTTAAGACATATTTTCGAGCATTGGCTTGATAATTCCAGAGATTTTTTAACAATCGTTCCTTCAGAAGAAATGAACGGCTAGTTCAAGGATTTTGTGGAAAAAAATGTGTTTTATAGGTATTTATATTTATAAACAATATATTTCGATCAGCAAACGGTTCTAATGTGGTTATTTGTGATATGGGACAATTTCAGAGCGACTACGATTTTTGAGGTAATATTTTAGAGAAGATGATGCAAATTGGTTGAGCAGAATAAGGCTCCAGCCAAATTACATAGAATAAATAGAGTTTGCTAAATATGGAAACTTTATTAGGGCTAAAAATAGCTTAAACAGTGTTCTAAAGCTATTGATAAAGTTTCATTAATGTCTGTTCAACGCCATTTTATTGTTGCATATGTATGAATAAATCATACTAACTGAAACCGGTTTTATATGAACTGCAGTCTATACCCTAACCTTTTGGTAAGCCAAAATCTTGACAACAACCAAAAAAAAGAAACCATTCAATAAGTGCTTAGATAACATAGATAAAAAGAAAAGGCGTGAGAGCATTAATCTTGCTACATTCTGATACTGACAGGATCCAGCTTCCAGGATCAATAAGACAAAAGAATAGAAATTAAAGCAGGGACAAGCAAGAGGAAAGTACAGAACATTGCCATCTAGATTGTATCGATGTATCTTGATGTTCCAGTATGCCGTTGCTTGCTGTCAAAATGGCTCCAGCACAATATACCATGTCATGCTTTTTGTCAACCAATCTTAGCATGTTTCCAAAAAGAGCTTCTGGATAGAGCTCTATTATGTCGCTGAACCGGTATTTTTCTCTTTATTTAATCCTTTTCAGTCAAAAAATATATAAAAGGTGTTACCTACCACGCCTGAACAAACCATTAACCCAAGAACCCACAACTTTTCAGATTAGTTGATATTTGCAAGATCAGGAATATCCAATATTGCGCTGAAAAGCAGGATCAAGTAGTGATACGTCCAACAATCATAGACTTCGTATGCGCATGAGGTTTACAAACCTTCCGGTTTCTGAACCAGTGTTGATTTTGTTTAAAATTTTGTTGAGAGCGTTACCCCATATTTCTAATCCATAGAGTAGAGTCATATCCTTGATGTGATTCACCACCTATGGTAAATTATCTAATGCGTTCCGTTACATGATCTGCAGTCTGGCCAGCTGTTGCTTTAATTCGATCGGAAAAACTTAACTTTAATAATATCACTATAGTCTATTGAACTATAGAACTATAGTCTATTGAACACTATTGAATGTCTCGGAGAATGCCCACTTTTTACCGCCATCGAACTGGATAATGCGGTAAAAGCTTTAAAATCGAAAAAGGCCCCGGGACCAGACGGTATACCAGCGGAAGTGATACAGCTTGCACATCAACTTTGTCCTGAAAAGCTGCTCACCACTTTCAATGCCTGTTTGCGGCAGGGCGTGTTTCCAAATTGCTGGAAAGAGGCGAGGCTCGTGCTGATCCACAAGGGGAAGGGGAACGCGGAGCAACCATCTGCATATCGGCCCCTATGTATGCTGAATGCCGCTGGGAAGGTACTCGAGAGGCTCATTCGAAAAAGACTTGGAGAAGCCATTCGAAATGCCGGGGATCTGTCTCCTCGGCAGTACGGCTTCAGGGCTGGTCGATCCACAATTGGTGCAATAGCAGAGGTAGTGAGCGCGGTCCAGCAGGCAGAAGCCCACAATCATTACTCGAGACGAATAGTACTGCTCATAACTCTAGATGTGAGAAATGCCTTCAACTCTGCCAGATGGACAGATATTCTTGGTGCTCTGGAATATTTCAGGGTGCCGAGGTACCTGATGCAGATATTGAAAGACTACCTCAAAAATCGGAAACTCATCTATGATTCGTTGGGAGGTCGGCAAAGAATTGATTTGACATCAGGGGTCGCGCAAGGTTCCGTTCTGGGCCCGGACCTCTGGAATGTCTCGTACGATGTGCTTTTGAGACTGCAGTTACCGGAGGAGTCGCGCCTGGTTGGCTACGCAGATGACGTAGCAGTACTAGTCGCCAGACATACTGTCGGACAGACGCAGCTCAAACTGGACGCGGTAATACGCCGAGTGAGCAAGTGGATGACAGACCGTGGGCTTAGCCTAGCGCTGGAAAAGACCGAGGTTGTCGTCCTCACAAAGAAGCGAATCCCTCGTGTTATGCCGGTTCGTGTAGGGGGAATGATCATCGAGTCAAAAGAATCAATCAGATACCTTGGCTTGATGATTGATTCGAAGATGAGTTTTTTCGAGCAGGTTCGAGCTTCAGCAGATAAGGCCTCCGCGCGGGTATCGGCGCTAAACCGCATTATGGCCAACACGCAGGGGCCAACCTCGAGCAAAAGACGTCTACTGATGAGTGTAATGGAGTCAGTGCTCTTGTATGGCTCCGAGGTTTGGGCTGATGCTCTTAATAAAGAGACGTACCGAAGGCGTCTGGCACAGGTGCAGAGGCAAGGAGCTTTACGGATAGCCGCTGCATACCGCACTGTCTCTGAACCTGCAGTGCTAGTAATCTCGAGGGTGGTTCCAATTAAATTACTTGCTGACGAACGGAAACGTGTATACTCACGTAGGGGGGAGTCGGCGAGAGAAACCGTCAGCCGAGAGGAACGGAGAAGAACCCTAACCTTGTGGCAGCAAACATGGGAAAACGAAACGCGTGGCAGGTGGACCGCACGGCTGATAAGTGACTTGGGGCCGTGGTTCTACAGAATGCATGGTAAGACTGATTATTATCTGACGCAACTACGCAGTGGTCACGGGTATTTTCAGTCTTACCTGTATAAGATGGGAAAAACACCATCCCCAATTTGCGTGTTCTGCCCGGGGATGACGGATGACGCATGCCACACGTTCTTTACGTGTAATAGATTTACAAGACTCCGTTCGCATCTCTCGGAGAAAATTGGCGTAATTTCCCCAGAAAATCTAACGGGAAAAATGATGAAATCAAAGGACAATTGGAACTGTGTGTCACATTACGTACGGACAGTACTCATTATAAAGAAGGACATAATGGATCGCTTGGCGAGGGAGGGAACATCTCTGTAACGCAATATTATAGTTACTAATTGCAATTCCTTCCTATCCATCCGTGAAGAGAGTTTTCCCTTAGCCTGAAGACATCGCTAAGCGATGATTAATGAGGCCTAGTCCGAAGTAATGTGACAAACAGTTCCAGGCTAGGTTCTCGGTGTGACAGGGGAGGTGTTTAGTCGGTAGTCCGGTAGCGGGGGAGTCCGACACTCAGGGCGTAAATAGCCTTCACCTCCCAAACAAAAAAATAAAAAAAAATATCACTATAGTGTTATCAGTAAAAAGCGCTAATAATCCGGGGGAGCATCACAAAGAAAGAGGTACGAATACCCAATGTAGGAAATGAAGCGAGCTTTGCAAGATAGAAAGCTTGCAAACTAAACGATGTCTGTGAATAGGAGAGATCTTAACGGCTAGCTGTCTGACCTCATACTGTATTTGAGCATATTTTTTTCCGATCGAATGGTATATCAGAGTTTTAGTGTAAACCAGGTAAATGCGTGCGTATTTCGTTTTATTTTGGCAAAAAATATGTTATTTTCAAGGGGAAAATCTTCGAAACACTTTGCCCATTTTTAAGGTAATTTATGAATACCATGCCAGAAAAACTGCTTGTCTTTTGCATTCGTCGCGTCACTTTCCAACTTCGTCAAATCGCTCAAGTGCCGCTTTGTGAGTGCGTGCCCCAGTGATGCGAAGAGGTGACAGTTAGTTGGCATCAAGTTTGAGGAGTACAACGGGCTGAAAAAAGACTCCCATCCAAGCGAATTCACTGTGATTTGCTGAGTGCGAAGGCGTGTTGTCGTGTGACACAGTCGCTTGCCTTGTCTTGCAGCCCATTCCGGTCGTTTTTTGATTAATGCGCGGCTAAACTTTATCATTTGTTGAAGATAGCGTTGTGTATCAACGGTTTTGCCGGGCTTCAAGAGTTGATAATACACACTACAATTCTGGTCTAACCATAAGCAGAGCATAGTCTTCTTGCCTAAGCAATTTGGCCCTGGTTTTGAAGGATCGGCTTCACCAATTTTTCGCGTGTCGAGATTTCAAAAAAGATGCAAAAATGTTTTCATTTTATGTTACCGAAGCAGCATTTTACAAGTCGCTTTGCGATTTTCCATTTGACATTCATTCAAAGTTTATTAATCTTACACATTGCTCGTAAGCGTCTGCTGATCGGTCCAATACTTCTTGAGATTTTTGTGGTCTACCAGTACTCACTGTCTTTCACATGACCACATTGACCACATTGGAATCATTGGAAATGACCACACATTGGAAATGACCACATTGGAATAGTCGAAACCAGGCCTCACATGTATTAATTGATGTATCGTGTCCACCATATGTTTTTATCTTAGCATTTAGCCTCTTTCTTTTGGTTAAACAAGAGAACCAATGTATGTCTCAAATACTCTTTTTCAGGCACAAAATTCGACATGATTGATCAACGTGATAAAACAAACAAGCTAGTTTTCACAGACTCCACTTGTGTGTGTTTGTTACTTAATGTCACACAATCAAAATGACGTATATGTAAAATTAGTACGCTGTGTACTTTACGCTGGCGCTATCGCTAAATTCGACATGATTGATCAACGTGATAAAACAAACAAGCTAGTTTTCACAGACTCCACTTGTGTGTGTTTGTTACTTAATGTCACCCAATCAAAATGACGTATGTGTAAAATTAGCACGCTGTGTACTTTACGTGAAAACGTAGTTCGTGTTCTAGTGAAACCGGAAAAAAACTTTGCATAATCATGGTAAATAGTAAAATCAAAAGAATATCTCCGCGATTTCGTTTTGATATTAGTAGCGGGTCCCCAATGCTGGTATACCATACTCGAAGAGGTCCATTCATTATCAGGATAACTTCTCCGCTTATTCCAGTGTCAGCTTGAACCCGGGAGTAGACATAAATTTGGGCACTCGTCGCATACTTGTGTATGCTTGTGTATGCTCGACTTGGCGTCCAGGGCCTAGCGCCATAACGGCTGACACATATTTTTTTTGTAGTTTAGGCCACAGTAGGCGCTTGTAAGAGATGTTCCTCAGGTCAGGGCCAAAAATAAAGTCTTGGGACATATCTTATGTAATCAACACCTTTCAGCTGTCTTTTGTTTCGTAGAACAGGCTGCATTCTTGAAAAAGTCCCATAATGTCAGCATAGGATATTTTGGTACAACAATTTTCAATCTGAATCGATCTACTGGTACAACGGCTTATAAGTGGATATTGACCTATCAAACGCTGTTGAAGTTTTTAATCACCTTCGGAGTAACCAATCTGAATGGCACTCATCTCGTGTTCAACTGAATTAATGCCGAAGATTTGATTGTTGAGCACTTTCGTAGCTGTATTTAGGATGTTGAGTGGACAGTACGCCGGAGATAGCTCAGGATTCCTTCTTCGTTTCTTCGATCTGCCAGTATTCAGGAGTTATCTTTTCGCGCAGGTTTGCTTCGAATATGGCGAGGAGCAGGTCAGCGTAAAAGTAAAACATTATATGCAGCTTTTCAGCCATTTCTGGTGGCTTTTTTGGCTTTATAGATTTTCATTCTAACTCTAACTTTCTACTGGTACTTATTCGAGGACAATTTTAAAGGAGACGGAGTGGATAGGAAAAAGAGCTCAGATAATCTTATCTTTCTTTTCTGCCTCGATTGAGCGGACTTCCATAGTACTTGTTTGAAGCTTAGATTCTATGGGTTTTTCAAGAGATCTTGTCAAAAATCTTGTCAAAACTCTTGGCCTTACTGCTGTTGATGAGTATGCAGACGTATGCTGACTGGTACAGTGCTGATCCAGCGCATTCTTCTCGGCAGGGCCTTGCTCTTCGGGTCTTCCGTCGGAGTTTTTGACATTCTCTTCGGTTTTCATTAATTTCACGTGACCACTAGCACACTATGGTCTTTCTAGGTGCATGGAATACTTGCAATAGTTTCAAAAACTTATCGCAGGAATATTACCACATATTGTAAACTGTCTTCATATTCACAGTTTTAACATATGACCAAAATGTAGTAGGTTTCTCGCATTATTCTGATAGTATTTTCGTTGAAGATACTTCTAGCAGATACTTCCATTTATGTAGGGTTAATGGCTTATAGTATGTAGAGATATGGATCTCTTTACATAACAGTCTAATTAATCACGTATGTCTTAGAATGTACTCGCATGCAACCCTTTTCCATTACCTACTAGTTAACTTCTAGTCGATAACTTGGTAACGATGATGTATCTCTACCTGAAGAAAAGTAATCAATTCATTTGAAATATTTACTTTTCCAGTACCTTTGCGTACTGTGAAGAATATGTTCAACTGTTATCTCGACAATTTAAGACGTTTGTTGACTACCAATCATTGTTGTTATTCTTCATAACGGCGACAGCGTAGTGTACTTGAGTATTTTACTATTTCGTGCACGAGAAAATAATAAGAAGATACAAGTTACTGCCCGACACTTATTTTTTGAACTTTAATGTTTCAGCAACGAAACCGCTGTACTAAAGTACTTTATTATTTAAAATTTTTATGAATATCTAATGTAGGATATAGCATGCACACATCATTAAACAAGCATGCAAACATCAACTTCGATGGCTATATATGCATAGAAACGATCATGACCATGGACTTGAAAGTGTCCGATAATGGAGGAGGAAGAAAAAATTATTATTGAATTTTTATTATGAGGATTTATTCGTTATTGGATTGTACTTAGCTCAGTTGTAATTGCATGAGCATATCGTTTGAACTTTCAATTTTCCCGAATGAAAGTTCCGTCTGCATTGACCACTTCACATCAAATTGTAATCAAGTTACGATATTTTGAAATTTTGAAACTTTTGTCACGCTGATTGATTGAATAAAAAATCCCAGAGAAAGGAGAGAAACTTTAGTATTATTTTCATCAAGGAAGAAATCATCGAGGCAGATAATTACTTGCAATGGAGTATTTTCTGATGATATATTTTGATTTTTACTTTTTAAATAGTCACTGGTAATTTGTTGATTTGTTTGGTAGAAAGACAACCACAATAAAATCCCTTTTTAGAATGAGGGATGTTGGTTTTAAAGTCTTAAAATCGGAGTATTCATTTTACTGAATTTGAGAAACGCAATTTCTTTTTGAATTTTCAATTATGGACGTTTGAGTGATTTTCTGCTTTAAAGTTGGTTTTAATTAACTTTATTTCGGTTAGTCAGTTCAGTGCGAAGAAACGGTAAGAGTTACACCAGGAGACTGATTCAAAAGCATGACAAAAGCTTAAGTTTCAAGAAGCGGCTGGGAACTTAAATACATTATTTTCTCGGTAGATGGCTGTAGTGATCAAACAATTTCGGATGTATGCTGATTGTCAAGACGACATCTTACACTAATAAATTCTTTTGTTGTTTTTTGTTCTGTCCGCTCAGTTGCAAGTTACAGCGTGTTAAAAGTGGACGTGAACAAAGAGACAATTCGCTACATTTTACGATATTTCTTTGATAGAGGCGAAAATGTAAGACAGGCGGCTGAAATAGTGAATGATGATTAGGGACTTGATAACAGTTAATTGCGTGCAATTTTGCTCATCTGGATTTCGTCAAGTGATTTTGCTATCAACGATGCTACCCGCACAGAAAGACCCTTCGACATGAGTGTCGTTGAGATCACAGAGATAATTGAATTTGACCGTTTTGTTATGTTGGTAGTCGTACCATCACCCAGGAGTTACGGATCAGCCTGGTCAGCCTCGATTTGCTGAGATTCGTAAATGTGATTGTAGTAACAACTAATTCCGTGGGATTCACGTTCGTCGATTTCGTTCAGGTATTTTTGATGCTAAAGATGCACCTACACGGGCAGCTTGCCCGCAAAAATATCAATAACATCCAATCGTCGATGCATCCCCCAAGAGCTAAGGATCGATCTTGAAATTTCAATAGTGAATCGTCAGAAATTCCTGGAGCTAGGTTTGGAAGATTTTATTTATCTAACACATAGTTTGGATCTGGCACCAAAGGGTTGCCGCCTTATTTTCCACTGGAAAACTTTATTAGAAATAAGAAATTGGAATTTAGAATTATACATAAATCAATTAATTTTAGTTTTTGGCCAAGCGAAACGACGACTTCTGCGTGGGAGAGATTATGAAGCTAACCTTAAAATACGAACAAATTATAGAAAGAAATGGTTCACATTTGGCCCAAATCAGACAATTAGAAACTGAAGTCTTGAAGTTCACGTAAAAATAAAGAATTTTTTCCCTCAACAATATATTTCTCCAACATTGGGTCAGAAAAAAGTGAACTACTCCTTCCGTTTTCATAGTACGTTATTGTAATCGATTATAACATACCAGCATTTATTTTGACTGTAATTCGTGTAAAATACATAACCATGCATTAAAATCTTATTATATTTTCAAATGAAAATAAATCTGGATGTTTTGGTGTGATATTGAATTGTTTTGGGTGATTTTGTTTGATAGGTTGTCCTGAGTGCAAATTAGCACCTATTTTCCGAGCCTTGTGGAACTCCACACTATACATGAATCCTGCATACACTTTTCCATACTGCTCTTTTCCTTGGAGAACGAAAAGCATTATTTTATTGGCCTGCGAGGCAATCCTTTTGAAGAGTCTGAAATCTTGTGCGAAGTAGAAGTATTAGCTTTAATGCTATTGATCATGATGAAGATGATCCTGCATATGACTATAATATTGGCAACTATATATCTGCGTAATTTTTTCAATTTGGGAGGACTGTAGAGGGTGGAAAGAGATTATGGATATCAAACTTGAGGCAGATATTGGAGGATTTATCGTAGAAAATTGTAGGATTTCTAGTTCGAGATCTTTCTCCAACCAAAATCGGGATCTGTTCAACACTGACATAAAAAATATAACAAAAGCCCTGAAAAAAACTTGAAACAATAACTCGACTGAATTTAGTCGGATTCCTTCCCTTGAAAATGTTTAAAATATCCAATATCAACTATTTACGTAGTATAAACTACGTAGAGAAGTTAAGAAAGCTATACGAGCCGCTTATAGAGATTCGTGTGCATGAGATTATGGAAGAAAGTCCACTGCTTTGTGAGTGGGGAACCGGCAAGATTCCGGTGAGCGAGTGAGGAATTTCAGAAAAATCACTACAGAAAAAAATTCAATAGAGAGAAAATCATTTGTCAGAGCGATAAGACTCACTGCATTTGACATCTGTCAAAAACAGGAGTATTTACATACTCGCTAAGCCTACTATAGACGGACCTAACAACTTACCATTCCAGCAAAGAAACAAGCATGGCTGCATTACTGCAAGCCTCTAGAGAGACCAATGAATTCGATAGGTAACCTTCTGTATAATGTGGAGAGTATCTCGACGCATGACAATTAGAAAGCATTACTAAATTTAGCATTACTAAATCCTTTAAAATGCGTTGGATTGGTTTTTATCTCTTTGCTGAGTAGACGAGCAATTCTTTTAATCTTATCTTCATCTGCAGAAGATTCTAGAAAGAATAACATTTGGAAAATTCTACCAAACGAATACAAACAATATACAATCGCACCCTGTTTTATTCAGAGAAGAAAACTTCAATGTACACATCGGCGGCAATCGAATGACTCTAGTCTAGGTGGTAAGAGGGTATATCTCAGCAGCTGGTTAGTTTGAATGGTGCCAAATAGTGTCCTCCAGTCAGATTAAAAAATTAAAAATTTCATAATTAGAGGCACACCCCAGAGAGTTTCGGTATATCATTTACTTTAGATACTTGTAACGTATAATCTTCCATTTGAATTGGGCAGACAGCTCGGTAGTATATGCCGCATAAAGGCGGTGTTGTACGCCAAGAGGTTGGCAATTTATTACATAGGTTGAAAAGTTTCGGGATATGTCAATAGCTGGCATCGCTAGAAAATGAATATTTCTCAAAGGCCTCATTTCAAGAGGCTCATCTGTCATTTCGTTTATTCGTTTACAAGCTACAATCGTTTGAGTGACGCTACTTTCGCCTTTGTAAACAAAGTGGAAAAACAGGAATATCGCGTCTTGATCAAACATTGTTTTTTGATGGGAAAACTTCCTAACAATCATTGGAATGGTTGAAAAAATGTTATCCCACTTCTGCTTCTTCGAGAACAACAGTTTATCGGTGGTTTAGACAATTGGGTCGCAAAAGCATGGAAGGCGCACGAATCAGGGATCAAAAGAGGCTCAGATGTGGAAATTGTAAAGCAAGTGCATCGAATCGTCTTGAATGATCGTAAAGTGAAGTTGCGCGAGTTAGGTGAGGCCACGGGAATCTCAAAAGAACGGGTAGGATACGTTTTGCATGATATTTTGGAGATGAAAAAGCTGTCGGCTGGATTGGTGCCGTGCCATCGAATAAAAACAGCAGCGTATTGATGATTTAAAATTTTCATTTCTGCAGAGTAGCTTGATGCCAAACAAGTAAACGGATATAATCTTTTGACTTTGTGTCAGCATTGACCGATAGTAAGAATAGAATTTTTCAGTTGATTCTTACTCCATTGGTTTGGCTTGAATCAGATTCGGATGATTTGTAGATCACGTTTGGTCACGAATCCATAATTCAAAAGGACGGACGTGTTTTTTTCAACTAGTGGCTTAAATGGACGTTGCCTTCGGTTATCATGTTTCCAAAATCCAAAAAGAAGGTTCAAATCGCATTAAATGTTTATATAAATGGATTCATTTATCAAATGGAATACTTAGACCTATTATTTTGTCGCTCCTCCTGAACATGACTTGATTCAGGGTCGCTATCAGGGTCGGGTTAGTAACGTGTTCGTTTTCTTAGAAAAGTTAGATCGGGTACGATGAAGACCTTGTGGAAATTCCGCACGAACTGTCCGTTGACCATAAGTGAGTCTGTCTTTTGTGTTTATATATTTCCAATCGTTCCTGAATGTCAAGCCATGGTACTTTATTACGATTATATAGGAATATTACTTTGTTTTTGTCGGTGCTTTCCGTAACAACGCGAGAAAACTCTAATTAGATTTGGGGCTTTGTATGCAGGAATTATTTTTGATTGTTTCTTGTCTATGTGAACAAAATCGTCGTTCTTGATGTGAGAGGCTTTTCTAGATGTGTGTGAACAATTTATTCTACATTGAATTCACATAACTTCCTGCGTTCTGATTTGTCTTCAGTAGTAAATGGTATTTTTTAGAGGTGTAGAAGATTGAATTGGAACAAAAAACGGATAAATAGTTTTGATTACCATTCAATTGGTTTTAAGTAGGTAAAGATAATTCCTCGGCATTCATATTTGAGTATTTGTAATATTTTTGAATTTTTAAAAATTGACTTTTATTTGATTTCGGGTTGATTTATTTGATTTTGACTGATAGCCAAGCGAGAGTTAAGTGACTACTCTAACCAATAATTAGGGCCGTATTTTGGCAATAACGTGGTGTCTGTTGCGGCTGGGCCTCGTGCCGTTAACTTATCCCCATAAGAAATAGTCCTGTGGTGTTAAGGCAGTCAACTCAGATGATAGCCCGTATTTTTCGTTTTTTTCGGATTTTGTTTTTGAAGTAAAGTGAAAAGTGTAAATTTAAAATTTTAAATATATATTTATTGATATTTCAACTATAGTTCAACATTTTTTCCAGGTAAAATTTTTATCACGATATGAGTTATAGGAGTGTAATAGGACGCATGTCCATTAAAAGCTTGAAAACGGTCTCCACGATTCCAGCAGATTGGCTTACCAAAATTCAAAAAAACTAATAGCATATCCATTTATAAAACAGTGGGTATCGAATGAACTAGAATGATCCGGAAATCTTGAAAACTGAATAATTGTCATGGTTTCGAATACCAAAATTTAAAATTCTTGATTTTTTTGTTTTTTGGCTATTGGGTCATATAAATTCGGTCAGAATTAATGCATCATTCTAGTTTAGTTGATGGCGTTATATGTGATTATTTTACCAATGAAATTTCAAAACTTAGTCAAACCGTATTTAAGATATCGTGAAAGCCAATTAGAAAAACGTCGTTTTAAATAAAACGCGTTTCATAATTCAAATATGGTTAAAAGTCTCACAATTATACGGCTGTAACTTTCTCCCGACTTTGAATATTGGATGTGACGAATATTGGATGTACGATGTGACGCCATCCTGTTAAAACCAGAGGTTCCCTGCATTACGGTGAGTCAATTCCAGATCGCGAAAGTCATTGAACATGGCTCTATAGTGGTCACTATTGACTGTTATGCTGTGAAATGTCAGAAATAAAACATGCCTTTTAATTTGGCGTCCTAAATTTCTGTTTTTTTGTAATCGATTTTCAACCATTATTCCGACCTCAGCTGACGAAGAACGACATTCGTCGAAATTTGACTGGGGAAAAATAAAAATTTAGAACGCTAATTTGTTTTCATTTTTATTTTTCAGAACCAATTTGTGAAGATGCTATCAATTACGTACGTTGTAATGCCATTTGCAGCAGCATTTTGGAAGATATATAGATCAATGTTTCTATCGGCCCATAAAGCACATCATGCAGTGACTTCCTCCAGTTGAAACGGTGTTTGGGAAACCGCCTGTGCGTGTTCATTATTCAACCAACAAAATGTTCTCATGAAACGCGAGATATGTACCAATTTATTTTGGGCCCATACGCTTGTTGGTCGTTCGGCTTCAATCGCTGTTTGAACTAGCTCTTACAAGCCCGCAAACAATGATCCGTTCGTAAAACCTTCCATAATGTGGATGGGCATAGGTTTAATTGTTGAGCACGATGTCAAATGGACTCACTGTCGAATGGGTCTTCATTGAAACTCCGCTCTACAGCTATTATGATTTCTTCATTGCGCGCCGTATGAGGTCTGGATGGACGCGTATTACCAGAGGGAGTAAACTCTGTGTGTAGCGATACTAGGTCAATAGAATTAATTGCTCTGTTAGACCATTATATCCTCTATAAAGTTGACATAGTACGCGATGAGGTTCTCGAACAGAAAAGTTTTTTTCGATATAACTCTACATAATTTGCAGATGTTGCTAAAACGCTAACATATTTATGATGAAATAGCAAACTAAACTAACCATAAAACGTATGACAGCTGTCACACTATACGTAGTAATAAAAGGTGTTGCCAACTTAAAGATCTATACGTCTAAAAAGACACCCTTTACTTGTAGTAAGTATTTTATAACGTTGTTCGAAAGCATGTACATGTTTTTGCCTTTGAATGTCAGTTTTGTTTGTTTGTGATCCTTTTCAGTGGATATCCGTATTGATTTTTGCTGTTATGGGACATTTCATAAAGGAAGAGTTTTAGTAATTTTTCTTCGAGCAAAATACTGTTGAAATTTTTATCTTGAAAAATAATCTATTTGCCACATAAAATGCACTATCCACGATTTTGATTATGTGCGTGACAGTCGCAAAACTAAAAGTTGGTCGCATTCAAATCATTCACTGAACAAATTTACAATATTCAGTAACAGGAAACGGTTTCACAACATATTCAACACGCAAAATTGCTTCCGAACAACATTTCTCCTTTTCATTTTCATGGCAACCAACAAAACAATAAATACAATTAATGATAGTAACTGTACATTGTCACATACATTATAATTAAATGCATAGTCAATATGTTAATGTACAAACATTGCATTCATAAAGTAATAGCAAAATAAAAGGAAAAATTAAGAAGAAATATCCATATATTGAAGGTAGACCGCTCCGCATAGTTTTGCATAACCAAAAAAGAAAAAAAAAGTTAATTAGTATGGTAACTTCTCTTTATCTCTTTAGCTATGCTCCGCGAGCGGGCAAAAATGTAGATTATCTTGGGGCGAAACTATGAGGAAACATGCATACAAAAGGTAAGATATTGATCAGAAACCGGTAAAAATTTGTCAATTAACCTTTGGCATCCAAGAGAAAAAAAAATATTACGATAAGGTCAAACGAATGAAATGATTTGAAAAATCAAACATATGAATGTAAACTAGTCAAGAAGTTGAAATCTTTAAGACTTTTTCTAGTCCTAGTATCCTCGGGGTCAGAATTCGATTCTGGAGGAATCAAATTATGGAATAATTCTTTGTAGGGAAGGTCTTGTTAACATACATCGAGTTTAGATGCGATGGTAAATGTATAAGGTCAGGAGATGTGTAAATTTTATTCTCGGTTATCCTGGAATTTCACTTAGAGCGTTAAACGAAGTTCAAGCAACTAAATCCCAAATGCCAATTGAAATAATATGACCATCAATACTCATCTTAGTTACTGCATCCAAGCCAAAACCCAAGAAAACATGCATGAATGCATGCATGCATGGTGATATTTCGCATGAGCGTTACATCTTTGAAAATTTGTTAATACTTTATTTTCAAAAAAAGATTTTCTACGCGCCGGCCAGACCGATACAATCTTCGACAAACGTTGAATCGTTGTCTTTTCTCACTTCAGCTATCTGTTCAGCCCCCAGATTTTACAGATTTCCCCTTTTCGATCAAGAAAACAGCTCCATCATTAGCCCCACCGCCATTATCCATCCACCCACCCTTTTGCTACTTCTTGTACAACACCTTGCCTGTATACCATGGTATAATACTTGCAATTGGTTTTGTTGCAGTAGTCGTTGTTGTTGTTGTAGTTGTTGTTGTAGTTGTTGTTGGTGCTGCTGTTTCTTCGGAACCTTTCTTGGACGGCGCTCGAGGTGTGCGAAAATGTAGCTTTAACACGGTGAAGAAGAAGTAGTAGTCGAAGAAAAAGCACCACCACCAACAACAACAACAACAAAAAATAGCATACAAAATTTCTAGTCAAACAGCATTCTGTCTTCAATATGTAAGAGGTGACAAGTTTGTTTGTTTCTTTTTTTATCGTTTTTGATGTTTTTTTTTGTTTCTTTGCGTTTCTGTTGCACAGCGAATATCTTTGCTACCAATTTCTTGTGTATTGGTTGAATTGTAAGATGGCTAAAAAATATATAAATATAAACGGGTAGTGGTAGTGATGTTGAGTCGAGTGGGTACAAGAGGAAGAAATCGTAGAAGACGATGAGGTGAATTCACAAGAAAAACTCGTGCGGCCCCTCCATTTTAGTGAAAGTCTTAATAAATAGGACCCAATCGTGATAGCCAACACCTAGTGTAAGAGCGGCTGTGTTTTAAAATACTGCTCGTGCTCTGATATTGGGCATACCTTACCAGAGTTCATTTGCAGCACATGCCGAAAAAGCTGTGACTGCTGAATTTTATTTTTTTTCCTGGTTAATAGTGTTTAGATTTGAAGCGGAAAGTGTAAAAAACCAAATCCATCATTTTGGTTTATTTTTTTCAAAAATAAATTAGACGTTTTTTTCCGTTTGTGGCACATTCGCAACAAAATGGCGCGTGTGTTGCAAATTGTTGGCGTTACCATTCTTTGTGTCGCGCTTGGTAAGTAGATTTTGATATTTTAAAAAAAAGTTATTTGATTAAAATTAAGTTCGCTGAATATGTGCAAATGTGGATAAATACAATGGATAAACATACTTTTAAAACGTGCAAGTGATTGGAATATGATAATTTTCAAACACACCCTTCATCGACTTGGTTGGATTAAAAATGGACTAAAATGTAAATAACGCTTGGAACACGTATTAGGATGATTCCCAAATGCATGGAAACAAACATGCAGTGAGAGTCGACGAACGTAATGCAAGTGAATACGAAACTATGGAAAGCCATATGAAATCGATTACTGCTTCACAATTATGTAACGTTCAGTTTTTCGAAGGTGTCCACGTAGATTGAAAAAAAAAAAAAATAAATAAATAAATTCAAAATAAAGTGGAGTTCCTCAAGGCTGACAAGTTGTCTCTTACTTGTTAAGTTTATTTCTAATGCGGCTCTAGCCATGTTGGTTTTACCCTTAAGTGTTGTTTGATTTACCGAGAGCCAATGAGATTTATAAATGTCAATTCTAATTAATTACTAGCTGAAGTATCCTTATTAAATAGAAAACCTTGCTCAGCACGATTTGTCAACAAGTTACTGGTTACACTCTCGATCACAGCAAGACCAAAACGATTTTACATGAGTTTCAATTTAACATAAATTATTTCACGCGATTTAGTTTGACTAAATTCAAACTGTTGAAGGAAGTGTTTGACAATCTATACAATAACAATATATTTTATGAGCTAAATATTCAGGGTGCTGTAAATTGATTACCATTTCCACATAAATTGTCCTTCAAAAATTTCAATAAAAATTTCAAATTTTTTGAAAACTGTCAATAGCGTTTCAAATTACTTCGATTAGTCTTTTGAAATATTGAATTGGCCTTGCTGAAAGTTAAAAATTGTTGAAGATCAACCTTTTCAAAAACTTCCGCGAATAAACCAGCTTAGAAATTTATTGATAAAGTGCATTAGTTTTTAATTTATTTAAATTGATTGAAATTGGAATTGGAAAATTATAAATATTCTCTCACAAAGTGGAAAATCCTTGAAGTTTGCTTCAAGGGAGAAGCTCAGATTTAACAGTGCGTATTCATGCGTTTTACAAAATTTAAATTTATATTTATTTCAATATATTTGGCCAATTTTGAAACTTGAAGCTTGAAGCCTTCATACTTCTCTGAACAGATAAAAAATTATTTTCTTTCATAATTGAGCTTTCAAGCCTTGTCAAGCTTCTTCAAAATATGCACAATCTTGTCAGCTGATTTTAAAACCACTGATAAAAACCACAAAGTCTAAATAATTTTGCTGAAATTATTTAGACTTTGTGCTAAGAAATTGAAATGAAATTATATCTGATTGCATATTTCGCAGCGTAATGCTTTACAAATATTTTTGAAGTTTGGTCCTTCGTGAACTAAAGTAATCTTTTTCAATCGAAAGGATCATCATTTTAGTTTTGTGAGCCAGATTTATTTGAATTGGATTGCGTTTATAATGAAATAATTCAAAAACACGGTTTCGTGCAACTTTTTTCCGTCGTTTCTAGAGACACTTCAATGGAATCCACTCATTTTGTACTTCGACCATTTGAGCCAGCTTGTCCTTGTTTTTTTGTCATTTTCCTCTATGCCTTTGTGTATAGGAACTTGCACTCGTTTCATTTCCTTCCGGTTGGGTGAGTGCTTGTCTGAGGTCTTGTACTTGATGTGAGACTACTTGCTATGAGGGGAAGGATTCATAATTTTCCGTTAAGGTTGCTCATTGTGCCATTTGCGAGCAAATTTTTTGTAAAAATTTCCGACTGAAAACTCATGGTAAGGATTACGAGCTTGTTGCTTTGGCTGGCTGACTACCCTTATCACAGACATGAGAGAATTGGGCATTCATCCGTTTCAGAGACAAAGATGCAAATTGAATATAAATTCTGGAGAACAGATCCTTTTGATCTAATGTTCTTATAAGAGTTACTGTTTTCTTTTGGAACTTGGAATTAGTCTACTATTTACTCTTTGGAATGGATGACGAAATGAAAATGACGTTCAAATAAGAATCGTTTTTGTAGATTTTGGACTTTTAACGATATATTTAAGTACTTTTGACCATTTTGAAAACGACTATCTGCCGTCCAAAACACCTCAAAACCCAAACAGTAACCAAATTCAACTATTAACCTGTCTTCAACCGAGCTTAACTTAATAACTTTTCTTTGGAATGGACGTCATTTTCAAATAAGAATCATTTTTGTGAATTTTGGACTTCATAGGACATATTTAAGTATTTTTGGTCATTTTGACAACGACAACCTATTGTCAAAAACTCTTCAGAGGTTAAAACGAAGTTGAAGTCACTCAATTTCGAAACAAAGTGCACGAGGTCGAAAGATTGGTCAAGTTGAACGAAATCACCCTTAGTCTTCAATCATTTCCTCAACACTATCTATCAGAGATTTATGTAATCGTAGTTCAGCCCCGAAAAAACAAACTGAAGTATTACCACCGAAAGTGATACTGCAACGCAGGACCTGTTGCACAGAAGGCCAGTGCCGTAGCAAAAATATTATCTTAACTGCTTGCACTTTAGGTCTATAATAAGGATATAATTATTCATTATTATCTATTATGGTTATTTATAAATGCAGGTTCTTCAACGCTGAGATGTAAAAGACAATGGAACTGGTTTTAATCACTTAACGTCTACCTCGAGCTGAAGTTTCTTATGTTGTTCTCAGTTAGCAACATGTTATTCAAATTGGTATTCCGATTGCATTGGCATGCCATGCAACTTGAGGTTTCTAGTTCTATGTCTGCTGCTCCGGAGGAGAAGTAATGGAGCTATGAATCGTAGACTAAGATCAAAGCAGTTGCTACATATTAAAATGTGACTGCACTATTTGATAAAAGTTGTTGATTAGTTTCACTCTTGCTATGGGATTTCGATTACCACAAAAGTGGTCCGACTAGGTTTTTCAAGGCTTATTGTTAGTTTAACCTTCAACCCAACTCGTTTAAGCAACGATGAACGTCGTCTAAAGATCTAGCGTCTCCTGAATTTTGACTTTGGACCTTGATTTTTTCAATGAATACATCCTTCGGGTTGAGTTTGTGTCCATAGTTTAGCTGTTATCTGCCTAATCGAACAATTTTGACAGCTCATGATACCATTGCATGGGCTTTTCACTTTGATTTTACAGGGAGTTTATTTGAAACGAACTGACTGTGAACAGGATCATATTGTTAGATTGAGTAGCAATATTTCAATAGTATTGCGCACAACTTGAACCTCTGAGTTTCTTATTCAGGACTCTCAAAACTGTTTCAAGTCAAAGTGAAAATTAACTGTCTGTTTCCCCTATTATCAGTGAATCCCCAAATGTCAGCATGACAGGGCAGTTTTTCGATATAAAAAAAAAGTACTTTGAATGCACTAATGGGCATAATGATTCGCAAAATATCTTCCTTAATTTTACAAGAGAAGTTTATTGCGACCTTTTCTTCCATGATTGCATCTCATTCTTTTAAGGCTACCCGAAAATTATTATGCAATAGTTACAAACAAGTTTTATAAATAATACAGCTAGTCGTTTCATGCCATTGAAAAATCTCGACCTTTTGGAAATAACTCAACGAAAAAATTGAAAAAACCTGCACAGTGCTCAATCAGATGTAATAAAAACTAACATCCTTCTTGAAGTAATCAACTGGTTTCTCAAACTTTATCTTCAAAAAAAAAAAAAAAAATCAACAAATGTCCTTCAACTCATACAAAATTTATCTACACATTCTTCCGTTAAACTGGTCATACTTCTGGTTTCATTAGCACCGGAACGGTTATTGCTAACACGTCTGTTGATTAATCTTTGTCCGTCTTCGCTTCCTAAAATGGTCGGTAGAGTAGTAGGTCAGTCAAAAAAATATATAAGCAGACCCCTTTTCCTGAAGAGACTAAGCGCCTCTAAAATACCGTTTGACTAAGAAATGCCGGCAAAATTGGAATCAGTTTCATTTTCATGTCTTGGAAGAGATCAAGAATCTTATTAACATATCTCAAACCTGATTCAGATGATTGGTGCTAAACAGTTGTTTTTCTAAGCAGATTCTGATGAAATATAAAAGTAAAAGCTGTAGAACAGGTACAAGTCTTCAAAATGCATGTACATACGTTCAAGGTAGCCCAGTTGGAATAATTCTTTGCCAACGACATATTACCATTTTTTATACATTTATTTCTTTGACAGAAAATCTCGTCCATTTATTTCGTTCGAAATATGAATCTCGAAGAAGTTCAAAGAATTGACGTTATAACATTGTTAGTGTTAAATATACTTGGATCTAGATGTATTCAGCGAATTGTAGGTTCCAATGAAATATGTTGAAATACAACTCAAAGGTCAGAAGTACGTTGTTATGGGATACTATTATGTAGGAGTGTGAGTAAATGTCAACGAATAATTTAATTGGAAATAAAGGAAAAAAGTAGTAGATGCTATCATTATATGTGAATTGCTAATTGAATCAACCATGAAGGCGGGAGCAGGATGCGCGTTAGTATAAATGTGTTAAAAACAGCTTCAAAAGGAGTCAGATTCAGAAACTATGTTCAGAAAGAATTGTGAAAACAATTGTTTTTTGAAAGATTTTACCAGTATCTTCTTATTAAAATATAAACGTTATGAAAGGGTCGGATAATATGACAAAATCCTTCCAGAAAATTTTCCTTTATTCGTCACATATCAAACCCAATCTTTCATAGCCAAAAAGGCTTGAAACAACGTTTCAACAGTGCCCCCAGTCAACCTCAATTTTCAATTGAGAATTGACTCAAACTCAAATGGCTTCTTGAAAATTCATACTAACTGTAGTTGAAGGATCGACCATCATCAACACATTGTATTGAATTTCATAAAAATTCCTTATTCCACATAATATACAGTTTGAGTGACGATTTCGAAATTCAAGTCTAGAAAAATCTGGTACTTTTTTGTTTGCAATTACTTATTACATATTGGTTCAAAATAAATAAAAATATCTTCAAAAACATAAAGAAGAAAATAAACGATCAACCGCAGGTACTCTAGTCTAACACCACAGTATTCACATGATTATTGGTGTTGCTTCCAAGAATAATAAACACTAGTGGGCCAAGACAAGAACCTTGAGGGTTTTCACAACGTCTTGCTAAATTCTTGTTATTGGCCTCATTGAAGTTGTTTATCATTTTCTTACCAGTCTTTTCTTCCATCACATTTTTTTGTGCTGCTGTAATCTTCCACACACTTTCAATAAATTATTATTTCTTTGAAAAGAGTTTTTGCTTTGCTTTGCTTCTAATTTATTCCATCGCAAAAAAAGAGCTTCGTTATGCATATGAAATTAATGCATGTGGATATATCAATAACCAGAATATACACGGATTTCATATAACAAATACAAGCTAGCCTTGATTTCTTCTAGGTGCAATAAGAAGAAACAAATATTAAAACAAAACAGGGAAACCAGAGTTGAATGCAAAAGAATTATTGATCGGGTGAGTCAAGTTGCCAGCAAACTTTGGTTTCTTCAAACGGTACACTCTTTTGAGGCTAAAGTACCATTGCAAATAACGTAATTGTAGTTCTATTATTCACAAAATATCTTTTGTATGCGAGGCCAACCGCTATACGACAGTTGGTAATACATGTGGGTATGTGAATATGATGAAAGCAGTAAAACTATTAAGTGCAGACACTTTTTATATATTTATAATTTCATTTGGTAACAGAAATGTACTAGGACGTGATTCTGAATTGTTTTGCTTGTATGGCTGGTTGAATTGAGTGGAAGGTTATCATATTTAAATACGTTTTTTTGTCGAAGATAGTTGTCTGAAATTCAAACGTAAAGTTCATATTTTGAACAACTTCAACTGTTGAAAAACGCATAATCCTTCATGATGGAAAAGTTTGACACAATATTCACATATTTCTGCCACATGGATCAGCTATGATTTCAGGATCCTTTTGAGTTAGTCAGGACTCAGTAGAGAAATTCAAAAACTTATAAACTTCCAACTCCTTCCAACTAAAAATATTTTAATATTTTTATAAAGATTAAAATATCTTCTTTCATTTAACATCGTTTCCTCTGCTTCATCGACTCCGATCCCAAAATTTAACCTCAAATACGCCATTACGAACCAAACAATCATACTAACCCTACTTGAATCATCCATGCTTTTTCAATGATCTTAATTTTTTTAATGACTACGAAATTACAAATTAAACCAGCAAAATGAAAATGAAGATAAAAATTTCACTTTTAAATTGAAATGAAAATCGATCTTGCTGAAGCATTTATCAACCCATACATAAGTTTAATCATACGGATTACCGTTAAATTGCATAAGCTACCAGCAATGCATGCATTCATATATCGTTTCGTTTCTGTTAGCTCAAAAAATAAAAATAAATAAAAATAGATGCCCCAACATGTGCAGATTAATTTGCATGAGCCGACTAAAGTTTATTTCATAACTAGAAAGTTTTTATTTGCGTCTACAATTTTAGCTTTCATTCACGCATATGATAAACACATAGTATGAATGTTATAAGTTTGATAATCAAAATGGTTTTGTAGCTTTCTCATTTTGTGTGAATTCCGGCATTGATAAAATGAAATTCTGTTAGAGTGTTGCAAATTTATCTATTCTTTTCAATTTGAAATCTTGTTTATAAATAACATTAGATAATATTTCACACTTTTGGTGTGTAGCTTTAAAAATAATTGTAGAGTATTTAGAAAGCTATTATAAGACTCAGGATAAATATATCCAAGTAATATGTTATATATTTTAACGCTTTCTTGATTTTCAATGTTACAGTTTCATTCATTTGTGGGCCTCTTTGGCATGATTCTGGGTTATCACTTATATTAGTGGTTAGAATATTCGCTGTCCTCGAAGCACTGCTAAAAGACAGCTAACATGTTAAATATTGAACATCTAACATGTAACAGAACGTCTTTTATTATGGTGGAATTACTAGTAAGCCATAAGAGCAATATAGGAGTCAGGAGTGGTACTGTCCACAGTGCCTTCATATTAAATGCCATGGTCAGGCGTGATACTGTCAACAGTGCCTTCGGATACAGTGCCATGGTTATACAAATGTGGTTCTACGATCAATTACGACTAAAGATGTGTATTCGCTAGACTATATGCAAACGTTTCCATATAATCTTCTGGTAGGAAAAGAATTAGAATTTATCACCTGCAAGGATCTTCTGTGATGAAAGGCTTATTCAAATGTGTCTCAAGTATCGGTTGATACAAAGTGAGTGCTATTAACTTAATCCTTTGATTGAAGCGAAGCAAAAATTTTATACTGAAATATACGTTCAAGTAATGCTGAAGATATCTGAGCGGATTTCTCATTTTTTAATTTGTTAAAGTTGATTTCTTCATGCTTTTGGATATAAAAGCTAATTATTTGAAAGTATCTTAAATGAAGCAGCTATACAGAATTCTACAGGTCGGGACCTTAAGATTTAGTACCATAAGATAAGGGGTCGAATATGAGCACATCGCTCTAGTTTACGTTCGAGCCATCCAAAGCATAGTGTTTATCTATCGTATTCAACAATTCTGCAGAAATAACATTCACTTTCAACATCGTAGAGTTGCAATCATTGCATCAGTATGACTAAGAAGATAGCGAAAAGAAACACTAAGTGGTAAATTGCTTGAAGAAAGAGTCTACTTATATATTGAACTATCTGAATCCTGCTTTGCATAGTACTTGTTATTCCGCCTACTTGTCTACAGTTAAGCAGAAATAAAGCTGTACGATGCTTCTATTATATATCTAATAGTAACAAACGATATACACATTTATAACTATCTGCAATCGTATAAATCAGTAGTGTCGTCGTGTGTTAAATGATAGCTTATGGTTACTTTTAAATTTGAGACCAGACAGGAAATTATAAGATATCGTAAAGAGTTGAATGGTGCTCATTTTATCACGATAAACAGGAAATTCTTTAAAAAGAGATACCACGGATTATACTTAATACTTGCAGAGGTAGTTTAAATCGCAATAAAGTGCCGATGATTTCGTTTTCAAAGCGATCGGCGGCTTTTTTTGTTAATTCATTTGATTTTCACTTTTAATTGAAAATCGAAAAGTGAAAAAGAAAGTAAAAGTATCTATCGACTGTTGGAATCTTGACGTTCCAAAAAAAAAAAACAGAAATATTGAATCATGAAATATGACTTGGAATATGACTGACTAGGAAGGATATCAAATAAGACTTATGTCTACCTGCTCATGTTGCATTTTTGGCAAGGAGGCGTTTCAACTCTCTCTATATTTATAAATTTAAATTTTCCCTTCCAAGCAAGTTAATCAATTATGGTCAGCATAAATCTACACTATCATTTAAACTCGCTGTATTTTCGGGCCAATAATCCATGAGTACAATTGGAAACTCAAGTATACTGCTACAAGTGAAGCGTGCACCCAAGACCTGCAGCCTCGAATGTAAATGCTTCATATGTTTTAGCACCGAAATCATAAAAATATGGGTCCAGACTATTTCATTTGAGGGAAATATACAATGGGGTGAAGAAGAAGTCATGGGAAACCTCCAAACGCATGAAATTGTTCCATAATAACAACAAAACAATAGTTTCTTGGCCCGAAAAAAATTTCTTTTTTGTTAGGAACGGCAAAGAATGAAAAATTGAACTTATTTTAAATTTAAAAATCACTTGCACAATTATGAAATATTTTTTTCAAAGTGTGGTTACTCATTGATAATGGTATAATATAAAATCTACTCCCTAAGGAATTCATGCCAATCATATTTAATTATTCTATTTGTATATTTTAGCAACATGCTCCGTGCGTGTAAAGCGACAGGATGATGATGAAAATTCCGAAGGTCCAAATGTTGATGAGCTGTGTCAAGATAGGCCTGGTGATGAATATTTCCGTTTGTCAACAGAAGGAGATTGTCGTGATGTTGTGAGGTAATTTTTTTTTTTGTGAAATTTTTCAGAGCAAAGATAATTTTTCAGTAACTTTTATAATATAGACAGGAGGATATCGATAGGTTCTAAAGATAGGTTAGGACAAATGAATGTCTGTAGACCTCTTAGGTACTTTTCAACTTAGGTATAAGTTAAGGCAATTTCAACGTTCAGGTTCAAAATTTTTCAAATTGAGACAAAGTTGACTGTATTGGCGCTTGTTGCTTCTTAAATTACTCACTGATACATTTTCTTTGGGTATGTTTTTTATTGAATATGAGAAAGATCATCATAATATCATATCAAAAGACTCACCAAAAGAATTAGATTGTTTAGACTGTTTGCAAAAAAGTTTAAGCCCAATCTTGATTGAATTTGAACCAAAGAAATTAGTGTCGCCTTTAACAAAATTCCCTTGGAGGGGAAATTCTGCCTGGTAGGGTTACACCGAATTGTGAAAGTCACAAGTAGCCTGAGAATTTCCGAAAACTGTGAAATAACTTCAGAAGAAATTCTAGTACTCTCAATCTCAAAAAATGAACTTCACAGCTTGCTTCCTAAACATAGTTTCCAGACATTCTCAGCCCTGGTTAAAATTTGAAAACGCCAGTTTAGCTAGAAATATTACAAAAAACATTTTCTCTTAATGATAACTAATCACAACATTCCCAACTCATAACCAAAATAGGTGTGATAATGCCGGAGAAAACGGTATAACACGTCTTGCATCTGTGCGATGCCCATCCAGTTTGGCATTCGATATAACACGTCAAACATGTGACTGGAAAACAAACGTCAAAAATTGCGATATGATTGAAAGTAAGTTGGGTGGAATTATGAAAAAAAAAAATTATCGATCGTTCGCCTTCATCAAAAACAAAAAATATTCTATTCAGGTCGATTTGACTGTCTGATTCTTCTTTTTCTATCACATTTTCATTGCATTCTATGTTTCTTGTGTCAGGTCAACTGAAATGTCTACTTAATGGCATTATTTTCAATAATTTGGCATGCTCAAATGTCTTTAATATTTTCCTTCTACTACCACTACTACTTTTTTGAATGTTATCGCATTTCTGTGTTTAGTGTTACTATTATTATTACTATTATTATGCTCGATTATGCACGTCCGAGGAATGACATGAAGATGAGAATAAAATAGGTAATAAGTCAGTGTAACTAACCGAGAATGAACAACCATTTTTAATTAAGTGGGGAGAAAATTATTAAAATAATGGTAGGCATTTTTTCAACGAGATAAAGCGATTCGAAAGTAAAAAATTCAAGAAAGCTTAAATTCATATAAAAGAACAAAACGACAAAAGATTGAAGTTGTTTTATCCCTCGAAAAAATGTCAAAATTATAATAGATAAATATTTAGGTGAACTTTTTCATTACTTTACTTTTAATTCAAATCATTTATTAATACAATTTTAAATATTAAATATTTTTTTTCTATATTTTTCTCTTTTCAAAAATCAAAACTTGATATCAAAACTCATTCATCGTTCGCCGAAATCAATTACAAAAAAATAAAAATTACTTTCATCTGTGTTTAACGTATCTTCTTGCCTGCTCTTCTACTATGTGTCAAAAAAAAACAAAATATGCATGTTTGAATACATAATATTCAATATCTTTATGTGCCATGATCATTATGAATGCGGAATGTATACTGACCAACAACACTTTTGAATTGTACATTTTATTTAAAATAATTGCAAAAAAAAAACGCATTAAAAATGTCAAAAAAATATAAAATAGATGTACGAAATCTGGACTGAAACAAATTACATGCCCATCGGGGCTTGCATTCGACATTGAGAAACAGACATGTGACTGGAAAGCGAAAGTTTCGAATTGCGATGCTAAAGAAAGTAAGTCCCAAAAATATTTAGGCGCCAAAGATAACAACATTCAATGCACCAAAACAAAATTAGAGAATAGTGTTGACTTAGTTTTAAATTTAGTTACTATTTAGTTAAATGAATACTTGTAACATCTGAATGAGGGTGGTCATCCTCACCCTTCAATAATTTGCTATTGATTATACCACCAAAGTTTCTAGGACTAGAAAAGTTTTGATTTAAAAAAAAAACATGCAAAACTAAGCATACACTTGCCAGCATAAAATCTGCTATTACCAAATGGTTTCGGAGAGGTTGCCACAAGAAACTAATAAGAATTTAAAAAATAAACAATTCAAAAACTTCATTGTTTCATATGAAGATAGATGAGATGTTAAGTAATGCTTGGATGCTATATTTTGCTTCCTCTGAACAAGACATCAGCTTATTCAAATATAATTTTTGTTTCCATTAAAAGCTTTATAATCAAAGACCCACTTTAGTACTGCCAAATTAATTATCTTGTAATAGTAAAAACAATGCTTGTAACCTTCAAACATTCGAATCTCAACTGACCACAGTTCAGATGAAAAACAACGGAAAGTGTGGAAAAACAACAAACAAACAAAAACGCAGATTTAGAAACCTTAATGCACTTACCTCAACGATGCTCAGCAAGTTGAGACCATCTGCAAAGAAACAAAATAAAAACCAACAATCAGAGAACTGTTAAACTCAAAACTTAAACAAAAACACATAAAAATACTTCAACACGGTCAAGGATTCCTCAAAAGGATCAAAAATATGACAACAGCACACGAGGCATACAAGAAAACAAGACAGATCACTATCAGACAAACAAAAGCTAAAATAAGTTGCTTGGTGGGAGCAATGTTACTAACCAATCAATGGATTTCAAATGCATGTCAGATTTTCCTTTTCACTCATTTTCAAACTCACAACTAACGTTCATTTTCATATGATCACTCAATTTGAACATAAACATATGCTGATTAAATTCTCTTCCTAACCAAAAAAAACAATAGAACCGCGAAAAGCCTTACCAATTCTTAAGACAGACGAGCCAATCTGTCCAGAAGGTAAGCTCTCCTGCGGAGATGGTGAATGTCTTGACAAGGAAGTGTTCTGTAACGGAAAGCCCGACTGCAAGGACGAATCAGATGAAAATGCTTGCTGTAAGTTCCCACAATAACTTGTACTTTTTTCGCTTTTACTTATTTTGTCCCGTTTTTCGTCGTATTACAGCTGTCGATGATGATCCAAACCGCGCTCCTGAATGTGATCCAACCCAATGCGTACTTCCTGACTGTTTCTGTTCTGCTGATGGTACCCGTATCCCAGGCGCTATCGAACCTCAACAAGTACCACAAATGATTACCATCACCTTCAACGGAGCTGTCAACGTCGACAATATCGACCTTTATGAGGATATCTTCAACGGACAACGCCAAAACCCGAACGGTTGCTCAATCAAGGGTACCTTCTTCGTCTCCCACAAATATACCAACTATTCGGCTGTCCAGGACTTGCACCGACGTGGTCATGAAATTTCAATCTTCTCTCTCACCCACAAGGATGATCCAAACTACTGGAGTCAAGGAACCTATGATGATTGGCTCGCTGAAATGGCAGGTGCCCGTTTGATTATTGAACGTTTTGCTAACATCACTGACGGATCAATCATTGGTATGCGTGCTCCTTATTTGCGAGTTGGCGGCAACAAACAATTCGAAATGATGGCTGACCAATTCTTCGTTTACGATGCTTCAATCACGGCTTCCCTTGGACGTGTCCCAATCTGGCCATACACTCTTTACTTCCGCATGCCACACAAGTGCAATGGTAACGCTCACAATTGTCCATCACGTAGTCATCCAGTTTGGGAAATGGTCATGAATGAATTGGATCGTCGGGATGACCCAACATTCGACGAATCACTTCCTGGTTGTCATATGGTCGACTCTTGCTCGAACATCCAATCTGGCGAACAATTCGGACGTCTCCTGCGTCACAATTTCAATCGTCACTACAATAGCAACCGTGCTCCATTGGGATTGCACTTCCACGCCTCATGGTTGAAATCTAAGAAGGAATACCGCGAAGAATTGATCAAGTTCATCGAAGAAATGTTGGGACGCAATGATGTGTTCTTTGTTACCATGCTTCAAGTTATCCAATGGATGCAAAACCCAACTGAATTGAACTCGTTGCGCGACTTCCAAGAATGGAAGGAAAAGTGTGACGTCAAGGGACAACCCTACTGCTCGTTGCCAAACGCCTGTCCATTGACAACCCGCGAATTGCCAGGCGAGACCCTTCGTCTCTTCACCTGTATGGAATGTCCAAACAACTATCCATGGATCTTGGATCCAACTGGTGATGGATTCTCAGTTAAATAAGAAGATTGAAGTTTAATCTTTAGCTTGACATCAGGGCTATTGATTCAACGCCGTGGTGTTCCACCGAGAGTCTGACTAATTAACCCGAAAAAATAGTAAATATCTTTTTACAATAAGACAAAGCTGATCCTGTACAATTATTTCCTTCAAATCCTATCCATCCCATACTTCTGTCTTGTGAATCCTCTTCCATGCCGCCCTTCTTCCTGGCAACCACGCACCACTAGCTTCTCGCCGAAATATTTTTTGTATGCCTATCACTTCTTTCTTAATTTGGGAATTTCAATAGATACTCTTCTTCGTCTTGTATCTCCGTTCATTTTATAAGACCGCGTTGTGAAGAAAACGGACACAACAACATCAAAGTGCGAGAAGCTTTTTAACTAAGTTTTTACTGTAAATCGTTAAGTGATATCTATGATATGATAAGGAAGATTTATGTAAAGATAAACTGAAAAGTGTTAATGTTATTTTTTTAAAAATAAAACAAAGAAAATAAAAAATTAAGTAAAAAATTAAAAAGTTGATTGTTTTAGTCCTCAATCTTTTTGACTAGATTAAGTTCTGAAAATATTTGCATGTCGATTTTCGTGTGAATTACTTTGGATACACCATTCATTTTCTTATTGAAACATCTCATTTGGCTCTAAGTTAGGCTAGCCTTGGAGATCGACCCTTTGCGTCGCCCTCTCATGGGTATCCTGAATGGAGAGAAGTTACTTACTATTTGGCACATTTGGCAAATGCGTTGTATCAAAGACTCCACTCTACGTGGGTATCGTACCGTCTCCATCAGGGTAAAACATTTGACAGTTCAATCTTTAGTTTGACATCAGGTTTCGGACTACGATTGAGCCTAGCAACATTTAGTTAGTAGTGTACGTTGGGTCGAAGCTCCGACTAGCAGTGTAAATACAAAAGATCAATCTCAAAATAACATTGTACTGGATTATTATGCGGAGAATGACTCATGCGAAAGGGGATACCTTTTGAAAAAGATAAAAGTTTCTGCAATCTCCAACAAAACATAAACAAGACAAGGTTTGTAATGGAGAAGGAGCTCTCAGTCGGGATCTTACATTGGAGACGCTGGCAACCTGGGAGAGACAAATATACGGTAGATCAAAGGGAAAGAGTTGAGAAATCTATAATTGTTGCCATTACCACCGAAGTGACTGATGTACGGGACACAAATAAAGAAATCCCTGCACGGTAGCGAGCACTCCAATTATACTGGATCGTGCAGAGGAAGAGCGTCTCTACCGTAAAGCGGAAAGGGTTATGACACGTATCATTGCCATATGCGATGCAAACACATATCTTAGCAAGGAGGTTAAAAACAGAGTTCTGGTGTTGGAAGACCCTCTAACCCAAATAGGTCACTATAAACGCAGGTGGCTGAAGGCAGACGCGTAGGCGTAGTTGTCGTCCCGACTTATACTGCCAGGATCAGGATAAAGGACGGAGGAAAGGAGGAGGAAAGGAGGAGGAAAGGAAGGACGAACATGGGGTGCCAAACGATAAAATGGTGTTGGAAAAGGGGTTTCAGACGACACTAGCCAAAGCTGCCAAGAAATTAGCTAAGAAAGCGGCTCTAAAGTTGAAAATTTATAAACCTCGACAGGAACTAAAATGCAAAGAAAAAATCAGAATAGGGTGGGTTATTTGGCAGATACGGCGAAGAGTGATTCCTTCCCGATGTTTCAAGTGCCTTGAATACGAGCATACCGCACACGCATTTAGTAGAACTGATAGAAGCACCTTTTGCTGCAACTGTGGCAAGACAGGGCATAATAGGAAAGAGTGCACAGAAGAGGCACATTGTGCTCTTTGCCCGGAGTATGACCCGAAACTAGATGATTTGAAATATGTTCCAGGTAAGGAAACTGTCGTGTCTTTTAAAAAATCCCAACCAAAGCCCAAGCGTATATGCAATGATTCACATCCTTCAAATCAATCTGCATCGAAGCATAATAACCCAAGATATGCACGAACAGTTTGCGAGAGACAGACAAGCTGATTGGCTGCTGCTAAGCTAGCAACATCTCAACAGGAGTTCACCAACATAGTATCCTGATAAATCCGACACTGCCGCCGTATAGGTTTCGAACAGTGTTCACCTCCAAGTGCAGAAACGGAGGCGAGGAGATGGTTTCGTTTGTTTCGGTGTTCGGGAACTACACTTTTTAATGTATATCTGACGCCGGGAGAATCGTAGTTATTCTTTCAACATCGGGTCAATATTTTGAAGGACCTTGTTTCAAGTACAAAGGGCTATGTGCTCGTCGGATTTGAGTTAAACGCCAGAGCATTCGATTGGGGCATGCCTCAATCAGATCCTTCAGGCAAACAGGCCACACCACTACTTTCTTCCATCAATGGGGTTGCGTAGGAACCATACTTGATGTAACATTCGTTAAAAATTGGAGAGAGCTAGAGGATTACTCGACCAACGATTACTAGTACATCGCGTTGAAGATGCATGATGGTGCTTCCCGAATACCACGCGCTCAGTCTTCTGGCTCCGGTAGAATACTGATCAAGCGAACACTTAGAAGTTTAAGTTCTCATGGTACGATCACCGCTGATGGAAGCTAGGCTGGAGAGCAGAGGACCTGCGATAAAAGATGTGGATAACAGAGTTATGAGAATCATTAGGTTCTCTTGTGGGTCTTGCATGTCCCTAAGAAGTCCCCGGCACGGCAAACCCCCAGTATACTAGTGGTCATCTGAAATGGCCGAAAAATGAAAGAAGTTTCGCGAATAACGACGAAAGGACAGGGAGCTCGGTCCTGGAAGGCGGCATGGTCACAATCTTCAGCTTATATGTCAGCTAGAAAATATCTCCGCAGACTAATCAACAGCAGTATTGGCAGCCGTTGGCAAAGCCTGGTGGAAGACATAAATAGGGATCCATGAGGTCTGCACTACAGAATAGTGATGCGGAAGCTCGGTCCCCACAGGTCTTCTCACTCATATGAGGCAGAAAAGATTGACAATATTGTTCTGGCTCTTTTCAACAGTGACCCGTTCTAATAAGCGGTTAAAAGTTTCTTGATAAATAAGGCAGTAAGTGCCTAACTTGACCCAACGCTCACTCTCAAAACGTACGTTCTTGGGTATGTTTAGGACATGATTGAAAAAACGTACATCAGAAGAATTTTCCTGATTTAAATGGCACTTTCACATGACCAACCTTGGAAAATAGTTAAGATTAGTTTACATTCATTTACATACATTCAAATAAACGCGATTTAACAGCGGACATATTCTCGTTTAGGCATTTGCAGTGATTAAATGACTCTTTAGCATAAAACCTTGATGAATTTTGAACTTGTACTACTTAGGTTCGAAATAGTGATTAAACAGAGAACTGCTGTGGATTAAGGCATGATAAGTTCTATATGAAGATTCTACACTTTTTTAAGTATACCGAAAAGCGTGCAAACAAATGAAACCTTTCAAGCGAAGCTCGAATTTGTAGAGTGCGCTGTCTCGAGTACAGAGTGCGCATTTTGTGGGAGGAGGTGTAGACTTTGGTGAAGTAATCGAATTGGGTAAGCTTCAGGCAAAAACGAGTTATGAAGATGACAGTCAAAGTTGAACTCAATGTGTAGAACATTGGTAATAAGCAGAATTTCTGACAGTTGGGCTCAGTGATTGGGCTTCAGGTTCAGGTTCTCATGAGAGACGGTTGCATTAGAGACTGTGACAGTGGTTCTGATCGCTATGCAATCTACTTTCGGCTTTTTTATGGAAGACCGCAAAAATGAACGTAAAAATAATCGTCAATAGGCTCACGAGATCTTCATACAACAGTTTGACTCCTCCCCAGAGACCAGAGAGCTTATTTCTAAAATATGACGAATCCTACAATGAGAATCATTACATTTACTTATATGTAATATCAGGACTGTTGGAGGTCTAGATACGGTAACCTTTCGGTCGAACCAGCACTCGAAGAATCAATGTCTACATTGTCTAGATTAATGTCGACTTATTTCCTTAATGAAACATTACTAGAACTCCAGTTAGATACTCAAGCAGAGCCTATTATAGCATGCACTATAATGGCACTGTATTAGTAAGCTCAAAAATATGCTTCTCAGAGTGATCCGGAGTAGCTCTAGGGGCCGGTGCTAAAAACGAGTAATGTGAAAGCCAAGTGTTCTACAGACGCGCTGCCTATACAAAGCTGTACGTTTTCTTCTCTTCGCTACACCTACCATCAATGTTGAAGGTTCCCACGAAGAAGCTCCGTCAGACTTGAGCAAGGAACTTGAACAAGAAATCCTCTCTTCAATGTCTAAACAGGCTCCTCCATTAATTGTATATTAGAAAATGCGACAGACACAGCAGTGATCTCATCGGATAACGTGAGAAGCTCCACCCCAAAGCTAATTGAAGAAATAGACTGATAAATGGAAGTAGTTGTACATTATACTCGAAAAGAAGCATCAAGTGTGTAAGGGTTCTTTCTACAGCAATTCTCCTCTTACTAACTTCTCAATAAGGAAAGGATTTCTGTCCTTAGTCTAGAGTAATTTTTTTCGGTAGGGAAGGCTGACTGTTACATCTTGAGTGTGAAACTCTTATGCACCTTTTATGTCAAGGAGGGAGGGTGGTTTAAAACCTGAAGCTTGAACGGCAATCAGTTGACTTGAAGGCACATAAAGGTGATCCAAGCCAAAAAGCGGACCTTCAAATTAAAGGCTTTGATGAAAGTATGGGCAATATGGTAGAAAGGATGATCAAAATGGAAACGGTGCGGGAAGAACAAAGATAGTACCCATGCCCAAATGGTGAATACAGCCAATATCTGATCAAAAACGGTAAAAGGACCAACATCTGATGGACAAATGGCTTGGAGCATTAACAAAACTCAGGTTGAACGCACCGTTAAAAATATTTATTCTTGCCCAGAGCGGCCCAGCTGCAGACATTCTTCAAACTATCCTCGGTGAGCCATAGTCAAACTCTATCCCTTTCAAGATATAAAGACGATCACTTGAAGCAGATCTATAGATCGATGCTACGGAATCATATGCAGAAACCAAGCCAAATCCTACAGCAGCAAGCCCAGCAAATTGAAAGACTGGCACTTTTAGCTTATCCAACATATGACCCAGACCCTCGAGACGATAGTCTATTTTAGATCATTGAGCATTTATTAGCGCATTGCAGGACAAGGGACTGCAACAAGCTGTCCGCCTAACAGAAAAACGCTCAGTGAAGGACGCGATGGCGTATAGTTTCAATTTCAATTACCAATCGTGACACAACCAGATCGCAACAGAAGAATGTGGATGTGAGCGCGTGGACATGAGCCGGAAGTCACAGGTGAATGGTTCATCAATATCACCTAGAATTGTGGTGAACGAGGGTATCTGCAACGAGGCTGCAGGCAGCGAAAAAAAACCAGCAATTGTCCTGCGTGTACCTCTAGATGGAGACTCGCAGCACGAACTTCGGGACGCTCAGTTAGCCGACGATGATATTGAACCATTGTTGGTATGAAAAGAGACAACAGGACATTCCAAGTGGAAAGCATATCATCACGCGGCATAGTATTAAAAACCTATTGGGGTCAATGGAACTCTCTTCAGGTTGACAACGGAGTCCTTAAACGGAAATGGGAAACAGCGGACGGCACATTATATCAGATGTAAATTGTTCTTCCTAAAAGGTGGGTCAAACGAGTACTTGGGAAGATGCATGAAGGAACATCGGGAGGTGACCTTGGTGTGAACAAGACCCTGACGAAGGTGCGCGAAAGATTCGAAGGATCCACGCTCGAGGCGACGTACTGAACTGAGGACTGGGAGACACGAAAAAAATGAAGAAGGAACGCATGCAGGACTTAAGCAGCGTAGACCACAGTTGGAAAGAACGGACTGAAATGAGTACCAATGAAGGCTTGAAAAGGGACTCCCAAACGCTTGCCTTGCCCAATATTATCATCAGGAAAAAATTGAGAGGGCTGATGAGCCATTTCGTCGGGGCGAAAGAGATATCAAGTGACGGTTAGTACCTCGCGTAAGAGCGGCTTCAGAAGCGGCTATAAGTAGCTACAGAAGCTGGAGATGAAAAGTAATTATTAAAAAGTTCGAAGCAACAGTGTGCGTCGACGAAGTGTCCGAATTAATTGTGTAGGAGTGAATTGTACGCGAATAAAAGGCCTTGAATGTAGAAAAAAATAAAAATAAAGTCAAGGTGATGGATTTACAACGAATTTAAAAGGAATTAAGAATGTAGGGAAGTTTTAGTTGACATTGTTTGTTTTGATATTTAGCTACTACAGTGGCTCGTGAAATTCTTCGAACACGTAAAATATGGACCACCCGCTAAATAACTCCACTGTTAACAAAAGAACCCAGACAGAAGCTGTTTGCACAACCGTTTTCAGGTGAGAACTCGTGTTTCTATGCTTTCATGCAGCTTCAAAATAATCTTATCTAGTGAGAAGTGAACTTGAAACGAAATTCCTATGTCCCTAACGACTCCTCCCTCGCTGCTCGGACTGTTCGAACATATGTGCTAGCCGTTTCCATTTGGCTATAAGTGTAAAGATTTACGACTATTGTTTCCGAGAAGAAAATTTCGCTGAAGGTGTCATAACGATGCTTAATCCACCTTCTGCAGGAATAATTTACATGGTAGGCCTCAACCATCTTTTCTCTACGAGTCCAAAGTATCTTCTCCAGGTAATGGTTCAAATGTTTATGGGCTCGGTTCTCTGGTTGATGGAGGAGGTATGCAATTCAGGTGCTCTGTATTATGGAGGGCCCACACTCAGGGGAGAATAACACTTCAGTTTTCTTTCTGACAAAATAATAAATTCAGGAAAATCAAATTATACGATTGTATAACGCGTTTCCCTCCTTAGTCCTTATTCGGAGTTATTTAAGAATAATTATAGTGAGCTCTAGCTGCCATCAACTATGATAACAATATTTGTCTCCTAAATTTCTGCGAGTTGGTAGAATCATAAATTTTGAAGTTGCCAACGTAGCATATAATTCCCAAAAGGATTAAGACAAACTAACGTTGCTATTTTGTGCATGTTATTTTCTAAGTGAAATAATTATTTTAAGCGACAAATATTTTAAATAAATCTACAAATAACCACCATTCTACTTTTCCCAATTTAAAAATTCTTTCAAAAGTTGAGTAACTCGGTTACCGCCACCTTCAATTCTTGAAATAATTGCGGTGTATTCATAACCCACTAACACAAATTATCCGTAATAAAAGCCAATAGTGTCCTTTTATCGAGCCAAGTTACTCTAATTGATAAAACTCCCGACATCGCCGTAAAAACTTTAACTCATTTGGCATGAGATTCGACTTCGTTGAGCATCAATACCGAAGTTTTATTACGCTCATCATAATTTTCATCATGTGCCATTTACTAAAGGATAAACAGTGGACTTTTTCATAGAGTACCGCCGTACACCATAAACAGAATTTTATTGCTCGAAAAATGACTTTGATGCCAATAAATTTCTTGTAAAATTTCCCACCATTTTCTCAATTGCTTTCCCTTCTAATAGGATAAATTTTATCGCTGTTCAATCGAAATCAATCCAATTTATAACAACTGGAAAAAAGTAAGTCCTCTCAATTGACACAAAAATACCTTGGGCTTACAATCGATATTGATTAAGTAGCACTTCTCAAGGTGTTTGGGAAGTTACTTAGTAAGGATGTTATCAATGGCAACATATTCGTCGACAGAAGTAATTTCGTTCGTGTGTAGGTTAGTTTCTTCAGTTAATTATTTTGAACCTGCATTTTAGAAAGAAAAACAGTGCGGTTCCACTGGGAAGGATCCTTGCAAGTAGATTTCTTAATGCTTTTTTTGTAATTCATGTTACGCACATACTGATGCGAATCTTTGTGGACTTTTAATCAGGATTATTCAAACAATCAAGCCAGAGCAAAGTTGGTTTGCTTAAAACATCCATTGATATACTTAATCAGCAGTAAATTTTCATGAAAAATTGAAGTTTGATAACACACCTCGGAGTGTGAGGACCTCATGCTGGCTTCTCTCTAACATTCAGGCTGCGGATAAGTCGCCAGGACACATTTTCAGTGATGGAACAGTGATGATGATGGTCATTAAAGAATCAGCAGCTACAAGTGAACAAATCATTAAGGCAAGCATGTTCGCTCGCAGGACAAAATTGCTGCTGACTCCACCTCAAAAAGTATCTAAACTTACCAAGGGCTGCGGGAAGACAAAGGACAAGCATAGTTCCATTGATCACTTTGCATTTGGGACGAAGGTGCTTGTCTGAACCACTCCCCCTGTTCAGGCTTCTCCTTCTCAAGGGGACGGACTGAGACCGGAGCTGTTAACCCCAAAATGTCACCCACAGGGTCTGTTGAAAGTCACATACTGGACCCTGTGAGAGACGGACCCCCTAGCTGACAGTGCAACGTAAACGAAATCTAAGGATGAATTGGCTACGAAGTTAGCCATAGACCGGAGTGAAGTAGATCGACTTAAAAGAAATACCAACGCGGTCTTAAAACTTAAGTTGAACGCAAGCAACGTCAAAAAGCTCAAGAAAGTCGGGGAATCGAGCCCTACACTGAAAATATTACTGCCTGCGCAATGGGTGAAAAATTGGCTTGCAGCCCACTAAAGTCGAATCGAAGTGCCCTCGATTCCGCTAGGTGGATTGATACTCTCAATACTCTGGAATCTTGTATGCCGATGTATCTAATGCGGATATTGTATTGAGTGAGCGACTGGATGGCTAATCAAGGGTCGTCCTTCTGATCAAAAAGCAGATCCCTATGGTCGTGCCCATCCGAATCGGTGATGAGACCATCGACTCAAAGACAATAAAAAAGCGTAACTTGATGATTGAATCGAACAATCATTGATTTCTCAACTTAGAAACTTCGATTGTGGTAAATATAATGAATCCCAAAAGTGAGGATCATCGTTCTTCACATTCGTAGGTTCTCATATACGAATTCTCTTATACGTAGCTTTGTGCAGGAGTTGGATTGCGGATGATTCGCAGGACTTGTTGAGTGTCAATGAACAAACGTAGACGCTTCTAGACGAAGTACATGACGACATGGCGGACAAAGAATAGACCAGAAGCTAAAGAGTCCTTTGTCTCTCATATCGAGAGCTGAGAAAAGCTAGAGTCAAGCAGCCTCTCTGCGAAAAAATTAAATACCCATGGATACATGTTTGTTAGATGCAGACTCGGTTCATGTCACCTAGCATCTTCATGGACTCTTTACTCATGAAAAGCATAGTAGACTCTTTGGTCCCTGCGCATTCTGCACATTCAGTTTTTCTCATAGTTAACCAAGTGCATCTTCCTTTCTTACAGTCCATGAGGATAACTAGATTGAACAATGTAATATATCTAGAATAAAGAATCTAACTTAAAGTAAGCATCGGTAGGCTTCGTCCCCTGATAAGATTAGTCATCGCAGCATTTAAAGTTGTAACGGGGATTCAATTGGGCCAGCTTACCTTTTTATAATATATATAAACAAAGCCCGGGCGTTCTTTTCATGTAGTTATATACGTCAATGGCCTGAGAGCCCGTTTCGACACCTCGACGTATCTATCATCATATTCCAAACCAAAGATACAAGAAATATGATTTGATAAGAGTTACAAAAGACCGCGATTAGTTGCTCGCGAGTTTCTTTGCTAGCATTGCATCGTTAGTCCGGAACAATAATTGCAAGCCCGTGTTTACAGTACCTAGTGCTAGTTTAATCTAGGACTTGCTGATCCGAAGACGAGTGCCCTAAACTCCATACTGTGTGGCCTCTATCTGCGTCACGAACTTTTTTATGAATATATACCATCAACCAAGCTTATTCGGAGAAATTTTGGATTTATCGCGGACTCGTACGTTAGTTCCATTGGCCTGTTGGCAAAAAATAATAAAAGCTACGAGCAAGTACCCAGACCATGTTATCTACGCAAAGTTTTATGTAACGACAGCATCAAAATATGTTTTTTCATTAGTTAAATAAAGGATACTGGCTGTTTTGTTAGTATTATCCCATTTGACATTGTCATAACCGTGTTCTTCATCGATCTAATATCCTTATACTTTGCCAGAAGATAATGAAATGGACATTCGATGTTCTAAGTTGACATTCAGGGTTAATGTCGAAATTGTACTAGTTAATATACCGAATGACCGCATCTACATACCATTCAAACAATATATTGTCTTTAACTTTACCAATAATATTTTACAATGTACCTATATGCATGCAGGACTAATGGACTAGCAATGTCATCGGCATAGCAGGATGCGAATACGTTCAACATTTATGTTATGAGCTCGTTTATTTATTCACTGCGAGCGGTAATGCTTTGAATAGCCATCAGATATAAATAAAGCCATTTTTATTGATTGTTCAAGGGTCACGTTTATCTGCATGGCTCCTTGTTAGGGAATTTTAATGGGAAAAGTTTTACCTGTACTAATTATAAGAATCATTTGTGTTACTGTTAGATTTCATGATGATTCCTTTTTATTTCAGTACTATTGAAAATTTTCTACCTTTCTCAGGTCTGACCTCATTTTCGAGTGTTTGATGTTTTTGTCTGCTGTACATCGACAGTCCTTCTTGTAACATACAAGGGGAATGCATACAAAGTAAAGTGTTAGAGTGCTAAGCCTAAGGAAAAAAGTGTAGTCTGGAGGACTATTATCTGCTTAAGAGCTTTTCTCATAGATTAGCATGTTGATAGTTTAATTGGACTTACCGTGAGACGGAAAACTATTTTTAGTCGAAAAGGAGCGTTATGCATTTTGTTTGAAATAGAATGTACCTTCGTTTCAGTTCATCATGAAAGGAGCCCTTTTTTCAGAGACTTTGCAAGCAAGATGCAGTCATGACATTTACTTCAGCCTTAACCCTGCTGCATAATAAATTCAATCCAACTGTTTTGTTGCTTTATGTAATTCCATGCAGGATTTTCGTTAGTACGTGGTGTTTATTTCGCTAGCTCGGGGGTTACTACAACAAAGGTGTTATTTCTGTGCCTATAGATAACTAAATCCATTCCTCTAGCTATAGAAAAATCCTGCAGCATTTATGTTAGAAGTTTTGCTTATTTCATTTCTACAAATTAAAATAGCTGAAACAGGGTCCTAAGATAAATAAAAAAAAATGAAAGCTCGCTTCCTTTGAAATAATTTTACTTGTGTGTAATAGTTAAAACCCGTTCAAGCATTAAATTCTCGTCCCTAATAAAGAGAGTACTCAATTAAAATTAATCTTATGTTTACGATTGTTAATTTTAGGGCTGTGTTCACAATAGAGCTATTACGACTAATCATAACTAATAAGTCAACTGTTACGACTTCTGTAATAACGCAGCTTTTAAAGAAAGTATGAAAGCTTGTCGAAAGCTCATTGAAAGCTCCTCTTCAACATCTTTGCATAGACGATAATATGATTAAATAAATTAAATTGAGAAAATTGAATGTTGTTAATGTGTGTGGAGAGAGCAAGAAATAAAGATCACTAGTTTTCCAGAATTGAATTTGACAAACATTCGTTGGTTTGACATGTGACATTTGATTTGACGTTAAAAAATTTGACAAAAATGTCCAATTTATTTCCAAGAACTTCATTCATTTTTATCCGTCGGGATTTTGTAAAATCATCAAGAATAACGTTCTACTTATATGTATATTGGACACCAATGAAGTCTAAAGAGTCAAAACGAGGTGACATGAAATTCACAAGTCTTTTATTTATTTTTTATTTGTTAAGACATTATTATTTACTCACGTAGAACCGTAAACATCAATTTTCATAAGCAATTCGTAGTATTTTCCTTGAAATTCATGTCTTCAGCATCTGAGTTGATTCATTTTAAAACGATTCATACTATTATAAACTTTTCAGTTAGTATGGAATTATATCTGAAGGATTATTATTGGAGGTGTCAGCAAATTGCGCATGTACTGGATACCATAGAATCTCAAAAAAACATCTTTCCCACGGTGAATTCACAATCAAATAATTAAAAGAGCAATACTCTTGCCATAGTTTATCCTAGATTAAAAGTATAACATAAGAAGTTCTGTTGAGCTTTATGTAGATTCATCTACTAGATAATAGTATCATCTAATACCTGACAAGTATTCATAACATATGAGCGATTCATCCCTACCATTTTCAGTAACATTGCATTCTCCATCACGGGAGTTAATATCCTGGAAATGTCACTTTACGCTTCACAGGACATATACCAGGAAATTTTCGAAAATGTTCAGATGGTTAATAAATATTTGCATATGCAAATTATTTTCACTCAAAGCCTTTCCGTGAATATACGCCACGATATGATCATACAAACATAATGATTGTATGCTAGAAATGAATAAAAGTTGTGCCCGTGGGAATGGCAAATGATGATGGGAGAATGTCAAAATAGGTTCTTTCAACTGTATTTATGAACCTCTAGAGTATTTTCGATAAGTAATCGCAGTAATTTACAGGATATTTGTTAAACTGAATCAACATTTTGGGAGCGTATGAGAAATAGGTGGAGCTCTTTTCAGTGACTTATTCAATTATTTCTTCTGGTTCAACAGCTTAGTAATCAGAAAAGTATAAAACAATTCCGAAAACGTATGGGTTCATTTTATTTGGTAATAAAAACTTTCTGCATTGCATATGAGTGCTGAAATAATTTTTAAGCTATAACGAAGAGTGAGCATGAAGTCGAAGTGTTTAACGCGGACATCTACCATTAAAGCCTAATTCCGCGGTGTCTATAGACGGGATTGAAACAAAGTGTCAACTTCCACCCCGAAGATCTACAAGAAGTTTCAGTCATGAGTCCCAATTTTATTCAATCTATCTGGATTCCCGAACACTGCAAGTTTGTACTCAACATACTTTCAGGCCTTCGAAACCACAAGCACCAAGTTCCAGCTAGGATAGGCCCCTCACCGTGTGTGTATTAGGGGGGGGGGTGCTGACTGCAACCGATCAAGGGCGACCCCCCGACCCGTGGTTCAGATAAATCTCAGGAAAAGTAAGCAAATGAAACACGAGGCAAGATGGGAAACTCACCGTTTCCAGCTTGCTTGTGCTGCCAGGGGATGACAGATGACGCCTGCCACACCTGTTTTACATGCGGAAGATAGATTAGACTCCGTTCGCATCCCTCGGAAAGAATAGGCGTGCTCTCTCTAGAAAACGTAACGGGGAAGAGGATTAAAATCAAAAGGCAACAGGAACTGCTTGCCGCATTACGTCCGGACGGTTCTTTTTATAAAGAAGGACATCATGAATCGCTTGGTGGCGCAGAAGCACGGGACTCTCTGACGCCAATCCTCATCCTTCCTCTCCATCAGTGCTGAAAGAGGCATTTCACTTAGCAAGAAGGCTTTGATAGGAGATGACTTATGAGGCAAAGTCCGAAGTAATGTGACAAACAGTTCCAGGTTAGGTTCTAGTTGTGACAGGAGAGGAGTCTATTAGTCCGGGTGGCCGCTAGGAGTCCGATATCAACACAATTCTACACCACAACAGGGGTGAGGCTGGGTGGTTCTGTGACCGATTTGATCCTGCCGCAACCTGAGTGCGGGAGAGTGTTCTGACAACAGTTCGGATTTATTTCAGCGGAGACGACTTTGTGCTGATGGGGTGCGCGTGTTTGACAATCATAAGTGGGTTGGATGTGTTCTAACTTCTTGTGTTTTTCTTCCACTTTCTTTTAACAAGTGAGAAGGGAATGTATCCTTCACCCAGGAGACCCTACTGTTTGTTGGAACAATAATATAGAAGATACAACATCCCTACATACTACACACCGCTGCTCCTACAACAACCCCTAATGAAACTTTACTACTACTTTTTCTTATTCTTCTTCTGCTACTTCGTCTACATCTACTACTACTTAAACTAACACTACTACTGCTGCTTCTAATACCCCTACTTCTTGTGCTTTAGCTCCGCCGTCATTGGTCTGGGTGTGGAAGGCTCGCATCCACTGGCAACTACCTACGTAACTCAATTGGGACTGTTGTCATCCAGATGTCATGTTGTTGGAACCACTTTTAATATTACATTAACGTGTTATTCTACTACTTCTAGAACTTCTACTACTACTACTAATACTACTATTACTACTGCTACTGCTACTACTACTACTACTACTACTACTACTACTACTACTACTACTACTACTACTACTACTACTACTACTACTACTGAGAATCAAGCTTATTGTCGATGTAGAACCCGATGTCGCACTCATTTCAAATATCCTCCATAGAAGAGTTGGGTTTGTGGCACATCCAATGAGACTTAGTGCGTCACGTTGCCACATGAAACCGTTCTGTACCTTTTGAGGCAACCTCGATCAACCAGAACTGATGCTACATTTTCCATATGAAGTTAATCCAGTAGGCAAGACCCATCTCATTTCCGTCTAAGGATTAACTCTACAAAATGTTACTTTCAACGAATTTGCTGCTCAAAACATTGTTTCGATAATCAAATCAAGGACAATCATCTATCCTACCATATCTACTGTTTTGATTATCGATGAGCTATAATCTTCAGTGTAAAGAATATCTGATTTTACGGAGTTCCATAAGTTTCTATTTTTTTTGATTCGAAAGGAATACACAATGTTCATTGCTTAAGGTTGATTTAACATGTTTATTATTCTCACTTTTCAGGAAGCCTGATTATGTCCTTTTTCCAAAATTTGAGACAATATTATTTCGGGTATCGAATTGAAAGATTTATCACAAAGACAATTTTTTTTTGAGGAGAGCAACGGGTAACAATCGGATGAAGCAAGTTGGCGGTCTTGAATGATGTAGAACGTCCCAATCAAGCTATCAAAATTTTTGTCCTACGACCAATGCAACGTGCGGTCTTGCGTTGTCATGAAGAAAACGAGACCTCCTCGGTTCGTCATTCTAATCAATTCTAATGGTTTTTCTGCCATGGCGGCTTTCAGTTAATTGAGTTGATTGCAATATTTATGGGTATTGATCTTATCACCTTAAGGATGTTACTCGTAGCAAACTACACCTTTTCAGTTCCACCAAATACCCAACAGAACCCTCTTCAAGAAGGTTCCAAGCTACGCAACAGTTGAACGTCAATTCTATGTATGGATAAGGTCTCTTATACAATGCACATTTTGATACAAAATCCAAGTCTTACCTCTGTTGATAAGACTCCTTAAGAGAAAATTTGTTTTATGTCGCGGACGAACCCGATTGCACGGATTGCCTATGTACCGTTGTTTTAAGAATGTTTGTTGCATTCACCAAGTCACACATACTATAATGCTTATTTTCAGAGAGTTTTATCTGTCCATTAACGGTGCAGGGCAAAGCCTGCATGTTTACCAGATATATGCCTAAGCGTTTCCGTTTTTTTGGTAAAAAATACGTCATTTTCAAGGGGAAATTTTTTTAAATTCAAAATACTGGCCATTGGCTTCTCCACAGTTCACACATCTTTCAGGTAATTTATGAATACCATGCCAGAAAATGCTTGTCTTTTGCAGCAAACCATTCATCGAGCCACTGTCCAACTTACTCGAAACTGCCGAAGTGCTGCTTTGTGAGCGCTCCATTGATACGAAGAGTTGACAGTCAGTTGGCACCAAGCTTGAGGGCACCAAATCAATTTATCATTAGTTCACGATAGAGTTGTGTATTAACGGTTTCGCCGGTCTTCATGAGTTCATAACACACAATACAGTGCATGGTCTTCTTGTGATTTGGTCTTGATGTTCAAGGACCGGCTTTGGAGTATTTCACCAGTGGCAGTGATTTTGTGATTAAACGTTTGCTAATCATTTCTTGTGACAATTTTAATGCTTCTGATAATTACCGTTGAGTTTGGATTTGGGCCATCATCCAATTTTAAAGTCTTCCAGATCACTCACTGTCCATCATGATGAAATTACCACTTTTGAATTTTCGAAACCATGTCTCACATGTCCTAATTGATTGATCGTGTCTATTATATGTTTTTATCAGCAAACGATGACTTTCAACTGCCTTTTTCTTTTGATTAAACAACATAAGCAATGTGTGCCGCAAATGCTCTTTTTCGGGCACAAAATTTGACATGTCTGATCAACACGAAAAAACAGAAACGCTAGTTCTGGCGAACTTCGTTTGTGTTTTGTGTCATCTTTTTGGAGTTAAATGTCAGATAATCGAAATGACGAATGTGCGAAACAGCGAAAATTCGCTTACTTTTCGCCATCTCTTAGTAAAGACGAAAAAAATCTTATGCATTCACGTGGCATATTAATTTTGCCAGTTTGCATAGCGTGCTGCGGAAAGGAACCCTGATACAAACAATAAAATTGTAGGCTATGTATCAGAAATCAAAGCGTGTTCTACGCGCATGTTGGGTTACTGTAAATGAACCTATTGAAATCTTTAGGGACATAAATGCAACCTGTACCTTTGACCGACGAGAATACGCAAAAAACACCGAACACGACATCTTGTTTCACAACTATCGAGGCAATCTTTTGTTGCTTGCATGTGCTATACAACATGATATTTATGATTCAATCATGTTCTAACCCCGGCTAGTTAACCCCGAATTCTGTTTGATATTCCAAATCGGTACATTCTTTCCAGTAACACGTTTCAATTTAGCTCGTGCAAGCTTTCACTCTAGCTTACAGGTAATAAAACACACCACATACGCTATGTCCAATATTGACTAAAGGATATAGTAAAAGTAAAGCTGTTCTTGCGGAGTGTTCAAGAAACTTTCACAACAATGTCACGTTCATGTCAAGACATTAGCAACAGGGGAAGGATTCGTTTTCGGTTTACCACATTACTTTCCACTCGACAAAGGTGCATGTGTTTGCGATAAAATGCGATAAAAGCGAAAAGGATTACAATAGCATATCCTTCCTTCACTGGGGAAGTGTGTTTAAGGGTAGTTATTCATTGAATGACAGCTTGACTAGTGATAAAGGGTAATGGAAGTAATGAACAAAGTTCGGAGTCCTGAATTCGATACTTGTCGTTAACTCATGATAAAGACATTGGATATTCAGATTTTATCAAGAAAGGAGAACTTGGAATCAGAAAATAGTTAAAGGAAAAGTCAAACCCCAGGATATATTAACTGAGCAAGGGTAAACGTGGTCGGCACGTCGGAAATATGCTACTATTTGTGAGTTCTTAAGGAATACAATGCACATAGATGCGTAGATATTTCACTCGGTATTTAATTCAGTAGACCGTGAAAATGTGAACACTCATCCTTCGTATAAAATGTCTTGAGCAGAAATATCTCTTAAAAAATGAAGCACCCTTAATTTTAACAACATACTAAATAACAATTTCTACCTTCTGCAAATTGAACTCAATCATGCGAGGAAACTTGGAAACATTCTTTTCAGCTACTCGCTGATTCTTTGCCATTGTTTGCTGTTGAGTTGAAATAACAAGAAACTCTCTCTCTCTCTTTTCTCTCTCTCTCTCATTGAGTTTGAAGGATAAAGGTTACATTTGTGGCATTGAAAGTCTAAAACACGCTGCACGTATTAAATATTCCAAGGATATCATTGACACGCTTGTACAAATTGTCGAATGTGAATATTCCTTAGATAGTGGCTTTCAGTGGTAGTTGAACAGAGATAATTGTGGTTGAATATGATATGAATTCTTACTTCAGTGTTGGGGTGAACATAATGTACTTAAAGACACAAAGCCAAGGAAAAAATGACATGGAAAAGACATTAAGTACAAATTGAGAGTTTGCTGAATTGCTGAGAATACTTCTTTTATGTACAGGAAGAAAGATGGTAAGCCAAGTAACATGGAAGGATCTGACATTCTCAGGTTTTTCACACTTTTTTTAAATACATAAATATTGTGTTAAAAAAATGTATAATTGGTCAACATTTTTTAAAATCTTTTCAAAAATTTTCATCCAATTTCGAGCACGAATTATCCAGGGAACATCCGTCATGTACCACTTTTTACATGATCTTGCACATGAAACGGTTTTGTCCGCTTGATTTTCCTTGACGGAAATGGAAACTTTTGGTAGAGATTTTTGTCGAGGATTCTCCATGTAACATGTTGTGTTTTGTGTGATTTATTGTACATCTGAACTTGCAGATCATGTGATTAGACCCACTTTTGACACTGCTTGACTGCAGTACTAAATTTTCAATATGCATGGAAGGACATGTATGCCTTATTATCTTAAAACCAAATGGAAGACTTTGGTTATAAATGCCAACATTGACATTACCATTTGACAGTCTAAAGATTGTCCAAGTAGCGATAGAATATGTAAAGAGGGCTTAATATCCCTAGCAGAGATTTCAATGTCAGTAGAAGTACTTTTCAAAACCATTTACGAAGCTATTATAATATGTTCCACTTTTTAAAATCCTATGATTCTGCTTTAATTATGTTTTCTTCTGCAAAAAATTAATTAAGCATCTAGTGCCTGCTATACCAGCGTTTCTCGGGATATTCAATGAATTCTTGGAATTTTTACACAGATGCCTCAAGCTTTGCTTTTTTATTGGGCTACTACAACTAATTCCATCACCGTTGTGAAGCGCGGTCGTCATTGTTCTAGTTATACCGTCAAAATTTAAGCAAACTACTTTTTCCGTTGAAAGGCAAAAACAACTCCTTGTAGAAAATAGAAATGATAGACATTGGAAGGACAAAACAGAATTGACGTATGACCATTGGTGAAATTACTAGAAAGCCGCAACCTTGGGTCAACACACCTAACGGAGAGGGCTCCAACCTGATGGTACCGAGCTTGTGCGGAATAAGATAATACAGTAGACTATCTTTTAAGTTGGCCAAACCTGGCCTTCACACGCCACACATGGTTAAAGAGTACTAACTTAACAAAAACGGAACTCTAAGCATCGATTGAACTAGAAGACCTGCATTTTTTTTAGGACGACAGCATGGACAATGTTGACAACAGCACCATACTGGAGAACTCAGGGCTGATGTTCGTCGTTGCTGTTTTTCTGACAGTGGATCCTAAGTACCTGATAATAATGAAATAATATTCACTACGAAAGAAACAATGAAAACTTACTTGCCTTTCAAGTCGTAAACCAAAGTTTGCGAGAAAAGGGCTCCCACAAAGCTTCCTTTTTATTTAGCAGTGTTTCACAGTTTTTCAAACTAAGATTCAAATTTTATTGTTTTTGATTGATTTTCGGGACTAATCAATAAAGTGTAAGCAAATCAAAAGAAACGGGGACAATGGTGAGGGACTGGATAACTGTTCGTGTTTTGAGTTTAGTATTTGAAAACACAGAGAAAAGAGTCTCTCGAGTAAGGACGTTCACTATTTCATGAACGTTTATCAATATAGTTTCAAAAAGGGATGCTAATCGGCTAACGGCACCAATACGTCTTTAACGGCTGAGCATTGCGATTCATAAACAAGGATATGCTTGATCATTTGATTGTCTTCGAAGTAGTAGCTCTTCTAGCAAATCGTCCTTACCATTGGCAGACAGATTCTTGTAGCTCGATGGTTATCTTCGAGAATGAAATAACGATGACCATGCTTCAGCAATGTTCCAGGCACCTCCAGCCCGGATCTACAGGTTGACAAAGGAAGGCTTAAGAGAAAAGCTTGGGAGACGTTCAAAGCTATCGCCTCACTACCAAAAAAGAGTACCAAGCAAATTTCCCACTATCAAAGCTATCATTACATTATTCCTTTTCGTCTAATTTTTCCTGTTACTTTTTTCATTATTTATTATTATTTTTCATACTGTAGAGTTTTACTTCTATTTTTTTTCTAATGAATAAAATGTCAATTTAACTCTATTGTGAAATTTTTTCGATAAATCAGTCACACAGTCAAAATCTGATTGTGATTCAAAAAGTGAAGGATATTTGAACTCTGAATGTCGGACTCCCAGTGACACTCACCAACTGCAACATCACCGAAACATCCTCCCTGTAAACTGACCTATCCTTGAACCGTTTGCATCTATATTCTACGCTTTCTGATGCCTTTAGCTCACAAAAATCTCTACACCAGAGAACAGAGGGAAAAGAGGAGTATAGGAAAGGGACACCTTAAAACAAGAAAAAGCCCTTTCTTTTTTCAGTTTAAAATGCTAATAGTCTACGAAAAGAAATCTGAGTGAATGTCGCAGATTTGTTATTTATTAACACCTAGTTGAAAGTCAAGGATGGACAAGAATCTCGTCTGATACAATGTCTAGTAACGCCAAAATTGATCATTTTCATAAGGTCAAGTGCAGAATAGAATATGAAAAAATCGCATATACTTTACCCGCTACGGCCAAAGAGACAGTAGCCTTTTGAAAATCGTTGAAAATTATTTAGAGTCACAATTAAAGACTATAGTGACGTCTTCATTTTTTTGAACGTATAGCGTTGCACTCTTAGACATATCAAAGAAGAAGAAAAACTAAGAAATAATTCACTCTTAACTTGGTTCAGATTACAGGAGCGCAAAAATTAAAATGTTAACGGCTTTTCAAAAATTCAATACTGTTACAAGTTTCGCAAGAAAATGCTACAAAACACTGAGATGATCGAGCTAGCAAAGTCAGTATTTGTAACGGATGTGTGTACCGCCTCATGAGTCAAGAGACAAAATAAGTTGGCAGGAATTGTTGGAGGACGTCGCCCTGTGATTTATCGTGGGCTTATAAACAATTTCCATGCGTACCTAAGTCAAAGAAAACAGCCAAGCAATCATTTTCGACTACAATAACAACTTCGAAGAGATCGAAAGATGGTGGAACGAGATGTAATCAGAAACGGTGGTCAGTCTACGAAAGACAACTAGCACAAAATAGAAATTGACAGCTTACGATAGATTAGCGCGAGTAAGTCATTCTGACAGAAAAACATGTGTCAGATGGACCTGGTGGACAGTCCGCAAGTAGCGTATCGAAAATTGAACGCGGAAAACTGAGTGCTTTACACTCGATTTTAATAAAATTATTACCATTATAAATCTCAGCTGTTATAAGCTGTCATCTCATAAATATTTTTGTTTCGTATATTTCTCTTATCCATTCATTCCCTTAGCATTCGCTACTCTCACGATAGCAAGTTCTAGTCTAGTTTACAAATGATAAATTTTAATAGGGATAAAAATGTTTAAACAATATGTTCTTCTTACATAGAAGATCTCAACATTTATTGATATTATATCCTGCTGAATTTTTTTGTATCTGTCTAGTGTTTTTCCTTTTTCGAGGGTCTGCCGGCGTAAACTAACTATCTTCAACATAAAGACTATGGGCCACAGATATTATAAAATCAACAAGCATGCTATGCAATCCACACTATACTGCATACTCACTTGTTACACGTTTAATCGGTAGCACTTCAAGGAAAACGTAAAGAAAACATCTGAGCTTTTACTGTTGAAATTATATCAGCAGTAGCAGTAAAGGCAAATATCCATGTCCTTGCCAGTTTCAGCGCATGCTAACAAACCAAATCAACCCCTTTAAAACCGTAAACACTGGAAAAAAAGCTTTCGAACAGCAGCAATAGTAGTAGAAAAAGGAACAGCAACAACAGTGCTCCAGTGATAGAACAGGTTCGTCATAAGTGGAACAATAATTTTCGTCGTGGCTGAATCCAAGGATACTTCTTCAATGTTAGAAAGTCCCCGTGAGCAAGGCTATACTACTTTTGTACGTGCATGCAACCAGCAATAGGAATATTTTGTGGGTACATTTGGAAATGGAGAGACTTAAACTAGTGGCCTTGCAAATTCCCGGAGTACGCTAGGACAAGCTTAACCACAAGAAGACCAGTTTGTTGCCTGATGTCGATACTAAATGGTACTAGCGGATAGTCAGCGTATTTGAGATAGAATTTCAAAAAAAAAGATACTTTGACGGTTTTTTCTTGTCTTCGTTTCAACTTAATTTGTCGTTTGTCACTCTTGGAAGTGTTTGTCACTCTATAGGATTTAGTGGCTCATAAGCAAAGATGTTATTTTTGAGTGTTTAAAATTCGGTGTCTGTATCAGCTGTTACAAAATATTGCATAGCGAAAATTTCCTTATTATTCAAATTACCGTCTTCAGTTTATGATGGAAGTGAATCCTGCGAACTTTCCGTTAGGGAAGAGGCTCGTTTATGACGCACAAATAGGCCAAATCGATCAGGATTAGATCTGCATTGCGTTGGTCTAGCGATACGGGTAGTGTCAGTGTATGATGTGCATTTATTAAATGTGATAATGTAGAAATTTATTGCTGAAGTGAATGAAAATGATTTTTCGAGGATTTTTTGAGTATCCAAAATATGTTTTCTTCAAGAAATTAAAAAGTGTTTAAGTAAAAATATACAATAATTGGTATTTGTGGCTAGAATGGTCTTAGTGATGCTGGTAAAATTTTAATATCCGTAAATATAGTGTTGTGCGCATTTACTTGTAAAGATAAAAGTGCAATTATTGAAAAAATATCCTACGGTTGTGCAGGTGAAGTGGTATTGATATCGTGATTGAATTAATGATAACTGCTGCAGCATTTCCAATTTTGAAATGAAATGCTCAGATTTAAAGACATTATTTGAAGCGAAAAATACTTTAGATGGAACTAAAAGTAAGTTATCTGGTTTCAGGAAACTATTTGATCAAAAAATATTTTGTTCAATTTATCAGATTCTTCAGTGATAAGAATTGTAGAAACGATGAATTAATCATACATGAACTAAAATATTACTTCAGCAAAAGTTGGGCATATGTAACGATTTTTTGATAAGGTATATCAATATACGAGCTTTTGAAAATTGTCTGAAATTTCATTTCAGCATGCTTGACCTTGACCTTGCTGTCCTTGCTCTTGAAACTTCAAAAATTAAGAGTATAATACCCCCGGGATGATTGATTATAGATTCATATCTTTTTGTAACAATATACAGAAAAAATTAGACACTCCCATCTACTTCTTTTTGGCAGATACATAATAAACGTTAGTCAAATTGTTTACATCCTTCAACATAAGGATTTTTTTATTTCATGCATTTCCAAACTACATTTCGAATCATTATAAGTATTTCCGCTGTTTTTCGCGCTCAATTTTTTAACTCCTGACTTGTATTCATTGGATTTTTTCTCCATAGTTTCTGCGCCTTCAAATTCTACCAACTGTCACTGAGCGTGGTAATGACCACTGCCTAAACTATATTTTATACAAAGTTGTTCCTTAAAGAGATGTTCATTTGGCTATTCTTTAACAATTGGTTTGAAGGTTCGTGTTTGAATAATACCCATAGTTTTACATATGAAAATCGTTATGTGAACAATTTAAGGGGTTTGATTTTGACTTAAACAAGTGACCAGTACATGAGGGTTCCTATCCAATTTTTTGGAAATCCCATGAACCCACATTTTTGCGGAGATAATTTAAGTTAAAAGTTTAAATAATCTAGACTTCCGTAAGGAGTGCTTTAGGTGTACTCATCGTGTGTGAAATATTTTTGGGAAGCCAGAGTCTCGTTTCCTATCGCACGTTACCATCTTCGAGAAAATGGCGATATACAACTATATCCTAGATTTGAAACAATCAAAAACAAAAAGGAGATGGATAGGGGGGCTCGATAACAGCTGATAAAAAAAACCACGGCTGTAAACTGCCAAGAATTTTTGCTACCGTATCTTTTATTTATCTTGCGGGACTTATAGCACCAGAGTTTTTTCCGAATAAATGTGGCATGCTAATGTGATAGTTTATATCACGGTAGACTTGCATTACACTGTAAACAGCAGTAAATCTGAGGAATTTCTCGGAACTGGTAATACCCAATCCGTATATAATAACAATAATACGCACAGCCCTGCGACTGTCACCTGTTGGTACCTTTCGAGAATTTTCCATGAGACGGGTAGGAGGCATGATTTAATGAAAATAACTGAAGAGCAGGAGCAGGTTGGATGAACCAAATTCTTTAAGAGTTGATAAAACCCTAATGAAATTAAATAAATTTCCTTTACTAACATAGATAACTAACATACTAACATTGTTTAGACAAATCATGAAAACTTTATAGTTACTTTTAACCTGATAAAAACTCCTTCATCTTTATAGTCTTTATTTATGAAGTGCTAACTTTGACCTTTACACCTTAAAATGAACAAAACTTAATTAAATCATAATAAAATACTGTTTCATGCCCCGGAAAATGTTGTATGCCACTGTAATGCAAGAGCACCAAAGTAGATGTACGAAGCGGTATTTTCTCATAATCAAATTGACTTAGTTAGTGACTGAGTACAATGAGCAATACTGGCTTGAATCTTCAAAGAAGCAGGTTAGAATGTTTCGATTTTTCTTGTCGATCAATGAACAATTTTTATAAGTAAATAAGAAGAAGTAGAATAATTGAGAGGGGGCGAGGGAGAAATGATTTAATAGAAACAGGCAAAATTTAAGTTAATCAAATTAATTTTTTAAAATTAATCATAAAGCTTAGATTATCTTGAAAAAGAGCAAACCATAACCGAAAAATATAAAGCGTCATTTTTTCCGCTAAGGGATAAAACACGATCAAACAGGCTGAGATGTGAATTGAAAAATCTTCGTGTATCATTCAGAAACACGAGTGGGGTATGTTTTGATTATTGTTAAATTATAAGTACAAAACGAAATGACATGTTCAGCAGAATTGGTGAGACAAACATTTTGATTCCTTCATTATGCCTAGTTTGAACAATCAATTCGGTCTTCCAAAGTTCTGCTTTTCTGGTGAAGGTGAAGAGTTAACTTTTCAAAACTTTTTAACTTTGTTAACTTCTAAAAGACTGACTTAAAAGCTACGGAAAATCAAAACGCTTGGTTAAAAAATAGCGCGTTTTTTTGTGTTTTTCTATAGTATTGATTTTTTTATATTTTAAATCGTTCACTATTGTTCTGTTGTAAGTCATGCTTTTCCTCATAATTCTCAGCTTTTAGAGTACACGCAACGAGTTAAGAGTGCAAGTACTATTGATGAAACTAGCACTTTATTAGCTGCTTACTTTGATTAGCAGTCAAATTTGAATGGAGTTATGAACCTTTTATAACCTTTTCGTACACTTTTATTCTCAAAACAAGAAGCGCACTCTCTAAAGCTTAAAAAGAAGTGATGTCTTGTCATGTAATTGTCCTATAAAGTACTGTCATTGTTTTCGTAGTACTACCGACCCTCTCACGCATTGGCTTTTGTTCGTTACGTGTTTATTAGATTCGAGCTTTTATGTCCTCAACATGAATAATCCGGGTACTGATTCACTTTGATCTTTGTTAATATTTCTTTGTTCCATAAAGTATTTATCATTTTTTTGAAATTTGTACTTTATACCGCTACTACTCCTAATATTATTACTTTCAGTCATACTGCTGCTTCTGCTACTACTACTACTACTACTACTACTACTACTACTACTACTACTACTATTACTACTAAATCATAAACACTTCTTGAGATTTTGAAGGGTTTCAAGTACTATTGCAGTAAAATATTAATAACGACAAAGAAAATATCTAACAAATCAGCCAAATTATTTCGAATCCCATTAGTCCTGCTTTTTTGAACTGTTCTCAATATAAATTTCAGCTTTAATAAATCAACTCAGTTTCTCCTGGTCGAAATAAATGCTTATTTTTAAGCCCATATAAAATTTTGTACTGTAGATGGTTACGTTCCATAACATCCTTTACTATAAGCTAACATGTAATTTTATTTTGACAGTTCTCTCCTTTGGCTTCTGTTTCAGCATGTACTGCATAAAATATTTACTTGCTACACTATTCAATCATGACATTTTTTGTTCGCGTTTTCCTCTGAATTTAATGAGAACACTAATTTCTCATCTTATTTCCTGTGTGACACCGTCATCCTAAAAATTTATGTCCTTTTTTATATGCACTGAATCGCAATTTAGCGTGATTTATGTGGAGGATACAAGACGAACATTTTACAGCTAATTGCGAGCAAGGATGAATTAGCAAGATTAACGAAAATCCTACATTTGATGACAGCTTTCAAGGATAGTCTGTAGCATTGACTGTTCGTAAAAAGAGGATATTAAAAGTTGCATTAGAATACAGCAATCTCAACTATGGGTTGTTGGAAAATATGCGAGTGTCGATAGAGATAGTCGACGTAAACATTCACCGTGTGTAAAACGAGTATTCTCATACCTACAATTTCGGGTCCGTAAAAGTGTATCCTCAGGTTGTTAAACAATATCCATTGCCTCCTGCAAGATCTATCCTTGGATACCAGGCGAATATTTTATATCTTTTTAAACCATCTTGCCTTTTATTATTAAGCGTTTTCACCATAACAGCAAAACATAATGACCGACAATTAATCGAACACACACATACCAAAATCTGTCTCATTATTGTTGCCTATGTAGAATAAAGATGGCTGAAAATTACACAGAACACAAATCTTTTTGAATTCATTATGTTTAGCATGCAAACTACTATTTAAGCTCTTTTATAGTGTAGTTCACTGAACTACAAGTGCTGATACTACCACAAAGTATCACATTAATTTTGCGTTTAAGTTTCACGTGGTCGTAATAAAGTAATTTTCATATAATTATGCGTAGACAATGTGGGATATGAACAAATTTTGTTATCGCAAAATCAATTTTCAGTAATTTCCTGTAATTGCTTTTCCATTCAAAGTAGATCCTTGTTAAAAGTTTATGTAAGCTGATTCCTTATCTCATAATTTCTTTTAGATTTGATAAATATGATCAAAGGAGTATTCTATATCATAAATAACGTAGTGAAATATTTTCTGTCCCTTGAGAATTTCGTGAAATCTTTTGTGAAGATGTTTATCCGATTGGGTTGAAAATATACGCCTTTCACAAAGTATTGATCAATCAACATAAAGTCACCAATACTTTTGTATTGAACCTGTCATTATATTCCTGTAAAAGGAAAACCAAGGCTAATTAGGATTCGTTTCAATTGATTTATCATAATGACAATTCTCATAAGCATAATAAATGGTACAATGGAAATTATTCAGTCAAATACAAGTATTTCATTGATCGATTTTTGAAATATGTGTTCTCTGTTCTCGGTCCTTTAAATGCAACAGTTCTAAATCCCCGAAAAATATAATAAATTTGGGAAATTATTTGACTCACGAAGATAAAGCAGCTTAAAGTGATTTATTGTTTGACAATTTTATCAAAAACGTTTAATTCATTCGAAATTTAAATGCAATTCAATGGATTCCTTTTTATTATGTAAATTGACAAACCTTTGCAACCAAACTGAGCAAAATGCAGTTCATAAAATTCGTGGAAACTGTAGTGTTATTTTCGAACCGATGAAAATACGATCCTCGTTATTTATTGCCAAATATTCAAATATCATTCTGATAATGAGGTGATTATTCTGATGTATAAACCTTTACAGCTAAAAAAATTATAATAAAACACTGTTTCAAGCCCCGGAAAATATTGTAAACCACTGCAATACGAGAGCATCAAAGCTGATGTACGGTACTTTCTCATCATCAATTTGGCATTGTGGGTGAGTAAGTGAAATGAGCAAAAAAGGCTTGACACTTCAAGCAAGTAGGTTAGAATGTTTCGATGTTTTCTTGTCGATCAATGAACAATTTTCATAAGTAATTAAGAAAATTGTTAAGTAGTAAGAAGAATTAAATAACATAAATAATTACTCCAGTGTGTTTCTGGTAAACTGGGCAATGTTCGACAACAAGTTGATAATGGCTACAAGTAGCCATAATGCGTTTTTGCTTAAAGCATAGCATGGCTCGACTTATCTAAAACACGCTTTGAAAGAAGTCAACGGCAACAGCAAGATATAGTTAATCTTTACGTTAACCAAAAATGATGCAAAAATTTAGGAGCGGATCGATGACGATGGCTGTCAGTGTGGTTGGAAATTAGAAGGATAAAGATACGCTCAACGCAAATTCTAATCAAGGCTTGGATTAAGAGAAGGTTCTTTCACGGTATCTCTCATAGCGGTTCTTCGGTGCTCATAGAAATGTGCAAAAGGTTCCAGAATGTCATGTAATGCCTTTTACGGATCTTATTCCGAAAACTTCTTACCCATGCATGATAACGCGAACCGCGATGTTGCTAGGCTAGCGATGGGTTACCCTAATGACGCCGACTTAACCTTATGAATAGACCAGCTCCTAGCCCAGCCATAAATCCTACTGGGCACATTTAGAATACAATGAGAGGTGTGACCGAGCTTTACTACCTTTACACGTGAACAAGCTTGAAATGGCACCAATTGAATAGTGGGAGAATACCTAACAAGGACAAATTCAATTTGATTTTAAAAGCATGAGAAAGAGAGTTCAGTCAATTACGTAAGAATTCTCGAGTCTGTTGTCCGTTACCAACAAAAAACTGTGTGATGCACTAATTGAGTCGGGCAGTGTAAATAGGCCTCTCAAAAAATACTATGATGACGTGTCTAGGGTGAGCTTCTCTGAACACGTAGTCGATTGATTATTGTACGTTGATTGAAGGAAGCCTTTGTTAAACTTCAACGTCATAGAAACAAAAGTTTATAACCTTTGACCTCTTTTGTGGGGAAGAATATCTCCATTTATATGTTAAACACAGCTTCAACGTATGAGGATCAATGCAAGTAAAGAACCAACAACGATCTCAAATTTGTGGTTAAAAATTATTTAAGTTAAAAAATATTGATTCTGATCGCCGGATTTCCGGGTCCTTTTAAATTGTCTATTACTTCCACTTCCACTACTACTATTGTGACTGCTACAATACTAATAACGGCTGCTTTTACTACTGCTACCATAACTACCACTGCTACTAATTTCACTACTACTACTACTACTACTACTACTACTACTAATACTACCACTATAGTACTACTACCACTACTACTGTTGGGTTATGGTATTAGTGGTGGAAAAGCCATTTAAACTTTGTGTTGGACTACTCTACTCTAGCATGTAAGCCGTGCGGCCAGTGAGAGCTACCACACCCACATTATTGTTGTTCGCCCACAGACCCCTTCCCCACTACCATGAAGAAGACAATTTCGAGCCAATCATCAAACCAAGGTATCAGCTCAGTCATTAAGCCTCCTCAATGGACGAGAGGATCCTTAGACCTTAGACCTTCGCTTTAATGAGCGCAAAACTAAGCTCACGATCGATCAACAAATGGCTCACTTCGCCACAGTAGTATTCCTAGTTTAAGTAGCGCATGATCGATGAAGGATTCGGTGTCAAATACACCACAACGACTATAAATTCATACAAACCGAAATTTGAGACTTTTAGCTCGAGAAGTAGCTCGGATGATCCGGCTTAGTCGCACTCTGTCTCTTCTCTTTTTTAACGGTTGTGATCACGCATAAGGCCAAAGTCAAAGCATAGCGTAACAACAAACAGCGCTAACACTCCGAACAAACGACCGATCTAACGGTATTCAAAAAATTCTGGAGAATTGCATTGGTGCTCATAAAAATGTTTATTTTTCTCTATTTTGTCTATCTATTTACATTGTGCTTGTAAACAAAACGAGCAAAAAATAAATATTTTTACTAACACTCATACAATTCTGCAAAATCCGTTAGATTGGTCGATGGTTGGAGTGTTATCGCTGTTTGTTCTTACGTTATGGTCAAGGTAAGGACAACGTAGTCTTATTGTTAATCTTAAGCACACAGTTTGTCACGCAGCCTTTGAGTTTTTGCTCACAGTGATCTTTGCTCTACTGATCAAACCACGGATGAATTCTTCCCATTCCAATAATTAGTAATAATACCTTTTCTATTAAATTTAAGCACATCACTGATTACAAATGCAGACACTTAATAAAGAACATTTATGGATGTCCTCTAAAGCGTTAGAAACAACAACCGACGCAAGCACATAAAGATGCTCGATTACACTTTGTACGGGAGTACAGTCACTGGACGAAAGAATGGTTAAGACTCCATTTTTCTGACAAAAAACAGTACAATTTAGATGGCCCAGATAGTTTACGGTATTATTTCTACGATTTGTGGACGAAGCCTCTACTATTAAGCAAACGATAAATGGGCGAAGGTGCAGTCATGATGTGGGCAGGAATTGGGTTTAATGGCAAAACGTTTTTCGTGCTCCTGGACAATCGAATGGTCAGTAGTAATTATTTAAACTTCTCCGCGAGTAGCTAACGCGTCGAGATGCCAACATTTCTGGTGGAAATGACATTTTCTAACAAGATAATGCGCCAGTTCTTAACGCCCGTTTCGAGCGTTGATATTGCAGAGAATTCAGATATTCAGAGAAACTGAACGTTCTTTTGTGGCCACCACGTTTTACGGACTTAAATATTTACATTCGATAACGTATGAGCGGAATTGATAGCTTCAGTTTACGAACATGGACGACAGTTTACAACAGTTGATGCTTCCGTGATGCTTTGTAACCCAAATTTAGGACCACCTCATAAGGAGGTCCTGCAAGAACTTGCTATGTCTTGTATGAACTGCAGTCTACATGTAGCGAACCTACCTAATCTGTATAGGCATTCCTTCTATCCCAGTTATCAAAAAACTTAATCTGTATAAGCAGGTCCTTACATCTCAGTTTTATTTACGTATTTTTAAGACGAAAAACATTTTCGCAAAGGATATGATTTTGCAGTGATGATTAAATAAAACAAAAAATTAAATGAAAAAGTCGTTTATCTAAGGGTAAATTCACTAACCCTTCTAAAATTCTATGGGGATCATTAGCCTGCTTCATGGAAAGCCAACATTTAAGTACTAATATCTTTAGTACTATATTTTTTTATATTCTTTATTATATTTTATTTTTCTATATTCAATAGCGCACCATATTTGTCTTTGAGTGGCCTTAAACCTCCGAAAAAAAGGACTCCAAACCCCAAATTATACCTAATTTATCATGTCCGTCCGCATTGAAATACACTGACACTTTCCATTTTAGCTGTGGTTGCTACTTTTTCTGCGTGATAACATCCTTCGTCCTTTCTAATGCGACCAACCACGTGTGTGCCTGTGTGTGCACAAAGAACAGACACAACAATTTCGAATGTCATTTTCATTCTCTTCGTTTTCGTACATCCGCAATTGGAAGCATACGGCGGAAAAAAACTAAATCTGGCAGATTTTTCCTCCTGCCGCTGCCATCCTGATTGTTACCTTAATGAGTTTTTAACACAATAACATTGCAATATGAATTCAAATGGGGATCGTTTTGCTGTTGTTTGAACATTCACGGGTAGCTGGTTGGATAATGCGACGGTTGTCTTTTTTTTAAATTGGCTGGTAATTAAAAATGACCCCGAATGATTGTTTTTCACAGATATTGCGCTGCAGAAAAGAACTTTAAAGGAGCTAAAGACAGATAGAGAGAGTGAAAGCGCTAATTTCAATGCGGTTGGAATGCGATGAGCATAAAGCAAGAATGGTATAAATTAAATTAATTAAATTAATGATTTTTTGTTTTTTGTTCTTTGACTTGATTGAGCGTCGAAAAAAACCCACGTAATGGATACTTTAATTATTTGGATAATGGAGTTTTCACGGAAAGCTTTTGGAGAAATGGTAATTATAACGGGTAGATATAATAAAAACCATCTGAAGAATTACGGATACTGTTTTAATTGTACCTTTAAAAGGGACTCAAACAGCTTCTCAACTCTGTTTCTATTATGATTGCGTTTATAATCCCAGAATCATTAGAAACTTAGGTCCTTATTTTTTTGTTTCAAAGATTTACTAACAGTTTGATCGCAAAAATGAGTTCTGAAATTCAAATTAAAGTAAAAATAAAAACAGTCCAACACTTTTATAGATGACTCGTTTAAAGATTTAATCTCTTTGGCCACAAAATGAAAGCTTTATACTCCGTGGACTGAGATGCCTTCACCTTCAAGAGGGCTTTAAAGTTGAGGTATCTGCGAAAAATCTGAGAGGTGGAAACATCTTTGTTGGAGACATCGTGTTATTTCAAAGTCATAAAAACCGAGTTAGCATTTCAAGAAAGTTTCCTTGTCTTCTCCAAACTCCTTTTGGATGTATGTTCGTGCAAAGAGTGAACATATGTCATGACATTGTGCATAATTTAACCATATACTTTTATTTTCGCCTTTCGTTCGGTATGCATTAAATACGAACGCTTTGAATAAAAAATTATTGCGTAGTGCTGAGATAAAAAGATTGTCCTAGAAGGATATACAAACACATATATTATCATTCATTAATTAATGTATAAAAGTTACGCAGAGGACATGAAGCTGAAGCATGAAAATCATGAAGTAATTAACCTACCAAATTATATCTTCGAAGAAAGGTGCAAGCAAAAATTTGACCGTTCTCTTTTAACAGCAACAGCATCTGAAAACTGTCCTGCAATTTTTTTTGGGTTCATTCTGAAATAAAAGCTGGTAGTCCTCAAATGACATTGGTGTTAAGGTTTTGGATAGTGTTGGGACAATTGCAAATAATTAATTCGAAGACATCTCTAAGTCTAAAAAGTACATAAAGTCGGTAATATTATCCTGTTATCATTAAAAAAAACATGTTGCCATTAGGTTGACTCATTTTTATAGAGAAATCTTCATTTTCTTTAAAGAAAATCATAGGAATTGAATCCCAATATTTTGTATCACGTTTGCCGTAGGAAACGCATAAGGAGGAAGGCGATTGAAGTCTTATGAGATTCAGTGAATGAATTTAAGGGGATGTCTAGATAGCAGTGGTACCGATGTACCTCAAAGGAGAATGCTTGGGATTGCAACTAACTGCAAGCTATGCCACACTGTCCACACTGTCCTGTCCAGGATAGTTGGAAAGAATCTCTATGGCCCCGAGAACAAATTTAAGCTGTTCCTTTAAGAACTCAAAGGCTAGGCTAAAATCCGTCCTTGTAGCGTCCTTGATCTAAGGGTTGAGGCTGGGCTTAAATGCCAATCAAATTAGGTCAGGTACTAGTCAATATGCTTAAAGTCAGCATTGTACAATGAGCTACATGATTCGGTTTCGGGGAAACTCAGACTGCGAATATCGGTCCAAACTTTAGGCCATAGCGTGACCACGAAGGCCTTGATAGATGAGCTATGTGAGGAGTAGTTTAAAAAGTGACTTTACCTAGGATAAATTCGCCCATCATCGTTCAATGCCAGAAAGCATTGGAAGAATTTCTAATGTTTTCATCAAGATACTGTTGAAAAGAAATCAAGGTCATTAATACTATCTGCATTAAAAGAGTTTCAGGTGTCTGCGTCTTGGCTGCATCGGTTTTCACCATGAGGAACTCCAGGTAGGGAGTTGTCCCGTAATTTCTTTTTTTGTGTTTTTTCTCCTTTTTTCTTGGGAGGTGAAGCTCCCAAAGCCACAATTGTCTGGACTACCCTCCAAACACCTCCCTAGTCAACCTGAGAATCTAGCCTGGATCCCATTGGCGCACTTCTTCGGGCCAGGTCTCACTTCCCCATGCCTTCAAGCGGGAGGATCACTACTCTAGCAGGAATAACGGGAGTGGGATTACTAGAGAAGTTATTCTCCAACCCCGGCTGCCGCGGGTCTGTTTTTTTTCAGGACTGTCGAAACATAATGTGCCACACGGGTCCATTTGTCAACCGATCCAAGCATCCCAATGATAAAATTATCTGGGGTGAGCTCTTATGTTTATCTGTACAGCTCATGGCACAGCCTGTCCCAGGTTTTACTTGGGAAAAATGTGCGGCAAGCGTCATCTTTACTCGTCATTCAAAATCTATAGTCGGGGGTTGGTGATTTACAGAGCATGCGCAGGTAAGATTGCAAACACCCCTGGAAACCCACTCAATAGCTGGGTCAGGTAGAAATCAATCCTCTTCTCTGCATCAGCGCCAGGCGCTTTCGATACGTCTTCTTATTGAGACCGTCGCCCCAAATTTCTGCTCTCCACAGAGGCACTAACACTACGGTAGTAATAAAGAGGCGTCTTCTAGATGGGTTGGGCCCCCAAATATTGACCATAAGTGGACTCAGAGCCAGTAAGCCCGAAGCAGCCATCTCTACCGCTGTCCTGATTTGCTCAGAGATCCTTCTGTCGCCGAAAGAGATTTTTTGTCAAGAGGATCACTTTAGTTTTGTCCGAAGCTAGACTGAACCCCCTAGTCATCCAATCCCTCACTCGGCTGCGTTTGTTCGATATCGCACTGAGCAACTAAAGCCGTAACATAATCCGTGTAGCCGATCAAGCGCGACTCATCTGGCATCACCAATCTCAGCAGTCAATCGTAAGGCACGATTCACAGGTCCGGACCTAGGATAGATCCCTGAGGCAATTTGCAGTTTGGGTAAAGTGCATTGTGGGTCACCTCTGACTTATTCTGCAAATTTTCTGGACACTTCTGTATTGTCGTTTTAGGGGTAGCATACAAATGTACCATAAAAAACAATTACCTCACTGAAAATAGTTCAATTGAACGGTGTGAGAATTTCGGCGGTTTTCTACAAGCTTTATCCCATTGAATTCGCTTTGTTTCGACACCTATGTCCTATGTCCGTTTTTTGTTCCGTCAAGGGTATTTCACAATATATGTATTGCTTCGATCGCGTACTCGCAGTTATATGCAGAAAGCCAATTATTCAAATGTTGGACTGTGAGTGACTGGCTCAGAGAGCCTCATTGAGGTAATAATAATCTTGAATGGGCTGGACAGTGCATGTTTTGTATATGAAATTGGACTCAGTCGTAGCATCTATCGAGGATCCGATTGAAAAACTGGACAAATTTGGCTTAATAAAGTGACATGTAGGCTGCTAAGAACCGAGATATTCATAGAGAAATCTAGAGTTACAGAAAACTTAGTCATGAATTTCATGGGCTTCCCAGTAAACATAAGGAAGAGCACTAGAAACACACTTTTAGTGTCGCTAAATTTAACATTGGTTACCGTAAGCTGTGAATATTGATTTCATTATTTCCTAGGGAGGAATAGAAAGGATGGCATATATAAAACTTACGTGTTTATGGTAAGGATTTTTCAGTTTTGGTCGAAGGAAATATGCACACAAACTTTCAATCAATAGCTAGGAGCTTCATGAGCTTCATTAGTGATCGGTCTTCTTGTGGTTGTTTCTCCATCTAAACAGAAAAACAAAGACGATGCTGCTAAAGGGACACCTTCGCCGGCGTCAAACTGCGCTGGTTTGGACTCTCAGCAAAGTAGGCAATTATTCTCATCAAATTTTAGAATTTTGAAACGACATTATGATATGACATATGATAATTTCAGTATAAAAGTCTTTAGAATTTTATATATGAGATTGTTTCTAATTTTCTCTGGATGTGACGCACCCTTTTTTGTAAAGTGCTAAAAAAACCAATATTGGAATTTCCCATGTTTGGCCTTTTGAAAACGATTTTATGCTATGTTTAAACATCGGTCGTACTATCTCTATCGAAGTCATGCGGGCGCCTCCGCCCGACCAGAAGATTGTTAGAAGACAACGGGGTACAAAAAGTACATGGTGATAGTGCTCTTAGTCGTGCCAAGGTGTTTCGTTGGCATAAAGGGTTTAAGGAGGGGCGTTAAACGTGGAAGACGAGGCATGGAGCGGGAGACCAGTCGAGGTGCGGACTACCGCGAATGCGCAGCGTGTGTGCGCCATAATCTGTGAAGATCGGCGTTTAACAGTTCGAATGTTGGCCTCAGAACTGGGTATGAACCGTGAAACAGTCGAATACATTTTAACCGATGATTTTGGGATGAAAAAGTTTTGCGCAAAGATGGTTCCAAAGAAGCTTTCTCAGGAGCAAAAACAGCATCGAATGACCTTCGCAGAAGACTGTTTGGATCAAGTGGAAAATGATCCCACGCTGCTTGATCGAGTTATAACAGGCGATGAAAGCTGATTTTTCCAAAACGACTCGGAAACTAAACACCAAAGCTCACAATAGTTGTCTTCTCACGCCCCGCCCGAAAAAAAGATCGCATGAGCAAGTCGAAGGTGAAAATGATGATTATTGCCATTTTTGATAGTCGTGGAATCGTCCACAAAGAATTTGTTTCATCGGGGCAAACCGTAAATCAAGTCTACTATTGCCAAGCACAGGAAAGATTACGAAAATGAGTCAACAGGGTGTCTTCTCTTAGCGTGTCCCAGTATTTGGCCTCTAAAAGGATTGCCGTGTTGCCGACAGCCGACTTATTTACCCGATATGTCACCTTGTGCCTTTTTTTGTTCCCTAGAACAAAATCGGTGTTCAAAGCAACCCATTTTGAGTCAATTACGGACATCCAGGCGGCCGTGATGAGGGTTCTCGCGGGCATCATAGTCGAAGCGTTCCAGAAATGTTACGAAGCATGGAAAACGCGCTGCAATAGTTGTATACATAGCTGCCCTAGGGGACTACTTTGAAGGGGATGGCAGAGTTGTAGAATAATATTTAAATATGCGGTTTTTATGGAATCAGTCTCATTACTTAATTTTCACACCTTATTCTGACTTAATTAGACCATATGATGATCTTCTCAGGTAACCCACAGATGTTGCCATTTGCCTTGATACTTATGTAAAATTGTTACCTCTATCCTCGAGTTACTTTTAGAAGACGACATCGAATGCTTCAGTATGGTCACTGTTCTATTTGGTATGATGATGTGATAAGAATATGCGGTTACTACGGATATGTATTGGGTTTTCAGGTAAGTAACGTAGGTAACTGAAGAAATCCACCCTCAGGAATCAGACGCACTGACATCAAAACTTACTAAATTGCTCATAATTGGAAGTAACTTTGGTTTTCAAATTACCACCAATTTTTCAGATTAACCAATCCACAAGAATAGGCAAAGCATGTTGTTGTCCTCTTTAAAAATGAGGAGCCTTATCTGCGCATACCCATTAGCTTTATCTGGTATTTCTTCCCCATATCGTGTACTTAACTATTTTGCATTGTCAAAATTGACATTATTTGAGAAAGTACATCAAATTTTGGTTAAATATATTCGCATTTCCGTGCACCATATCGATGAAAAAAGGGGAAAATCGTGCGGAATGCTTTTGAACTAATTTATTTTAAACGCTATAAGAGGGAAAGACATGCATTTGCCGTACAAACAAAAATCTATTCTATCTCATTGGGAATGAATAAAATCTATATCAATAAAATAATACGAGTATACTCACAGCAAAACAAGGAATAGCGTCCATTAATTTGGTTTAGTCCGTCTCCAGACAAAGGTTTAATATTTTCTTTAAGTTCCAAGCGCAACGGAATAATGGCGTTCATATACCTTCTGGTTTGTTCTCATATATTATTTAAATATTCTAATTATTTTTGATTTCTTTTCCATCAAGCTCTATCCCAATGGTATCATTATTGTCTTATCTCAAATATCGCCTGGAGTTTCATTCCAGCAAATTAGAAATAAAACTTTTTATTCTACCCCAGAGGTTTTCCGCAGTTTTACAAAATGGTCAAAGTGTCACATTCAAAGCACCTGACATTGCACACGCATTATTAATATGAATTAGAGAGGACATCCATCATATTCTCGGCTGACATGATCCCATCAAAACTTTTCTAAAATTTTATTGCGTTTCACATTGTTTATGTACGTCCATTAATTTTTACCGACCACCATTATTCAGTCTACGTTAATGTGATATCATAAAAGCCTAAGTGTTGTAAAGCATTTCCTCCCTGGAGATCTGTAGAATTCATCTGAAGGACTTCTGTTTCGACAGAATTTCTTATCAACGCAGATAAAATGCGACAAAGGACTTTTCGATGCTTGATGGTTTTTATTTTTCTGGTTTTAAATATAAGGACAAATATATTTCGTACCAATCAGTTTATTGCAAGAGCGAAATATTTTAAACACTGAAGTCTTCAATGTTACACGAGTCCTTGGTTGGAAACGGTTGGGTCCCAGTTTGGAACTTAATGATGAAGTTGGTGGTAACAGTCAACTTTAATGCTAAGACATCTATAGTCAGGGTTTTAGACAATGTAAATTATGTGTCACAAACAGGGTTCTAGGAAGAAGGATATTTCTAATGATATAAAATACAACTCTTTGAAATTTATCTGCTTAATGGTAACTTATTTTTTTAATCTCGCAAAGTTTTTCTCGTTTTAAACAATTTAAAGCAGTCTTTCGAACCGAACTTCTAGTTCCCAGACAAACTCCCTTCAGAGTAGGCCAAAATTTATTTTTCACTGCAGACATATCCTCCTCTTCATTAGTTCTTCCTTGTTGTCTAGTTAGTTGGAAGCTTGGTCATAAACTCTCAATTAAAAAACTTGCGAAATCATGTGAAAAATATCATACATACGCCTTGGCATGCTTGAACTAGTTTTATTTCATTTCAGAGTTAGAAACACAAGGATTCTGCTTGAAAGGAAGAAAAAATACACATATGAAAAGCTTCCATTCTCAAAACTGAATTACGTAAGCAAGTAGCTAGGGAACGGTAAAGGATAAAGCATACCTACCATACCATCCGTACAAACATGATACACTCTGGAACAGGAGAATGTTGAGCAGTATTCAATGGAGCAACGAGTGTACACGGTGATGACAAGTGCAGTGTACAGAAACAAAATGTTTGAAGGATGAAGAAACTTTTAGCAATGGATGAGCACCTTTTAACGAGATCTAGAAGTGGTACACTTTGTGTATAACGTCCATCATTTCCATGTACGTTCTATAGTTGATCTCATTGGTCAAAGTAACGAACAGAGAGAAAGAGCGTACTAAGGGGTGGGACACAAGATAAAGGGAGCGAAAGCAGCAGAGAGAGAGCGAGAGACAGAAATAAGAATCATGTCCATGTGATTGCTCATAAATAGACTGCAACTGAATGGAAAATCTATTCAGCAAGAGCAGGAAGGTTATGCACAATCTAAGAGAAATGAAAACAGGATGCTAACAATAGCACTGATGAAACTATTCTTTCAATTGTTTTGTAAACAAAAGATATTTTGCAGAGAAAGTGAATGAATGACGCAAATAACCGTAGCGCAGGGTTGCGTATTTGTAGGATTTCGTCAGGATGTCACGTTTCTTGCTGGTGTTCTTACTTGTAAGAGTCTACATTTTCTTTGGTTTATTTTAAGCGTTCTTTACTCTTTATTATAACTTTAATTAAAAATATGATTTAATTTGATTTCTACGAATTTTATTGAGGATTATATTCAGGTGGAGTATATTCAGCGTTAACCATAAATTCCATTAATTTGCTATCTTTGTCGACTCTCTTTTCTCTCCGTTCGTTTTATTATACAGAATGTATCTTACTTGCTTTGAGGATTCATATAGGCTCATCTAAGCCACCTATAACTTGCACTAAACAGGATATATAAGATTAATCTGCGAAAAGTTGGTATGTCAAATAAGAATATAAGGGCCAGTTGGAACTAATATGCAGCCGTTTTGAGTCTTTGTAGAGCGACGGTTTTCGCTCAGAGAAATGTTCTCAATCTATCAAGAAATGATGGTAACGGAAGACGAGTTTTAGGTTTAGTTTTTATTTAACGCTTTTGTAGATAATCCAGAGTTTCTTCAATATCCTTACGGGTATCATGGTCAACGTAGAAGTGTCAACTTTTTCAATCATAGTTTTCTCTCTCGATCTAGCCGCGCAGCCGAGTTCAAGGACTGTCGTTTCATGGTTGGGCTTAAGAGCTTACTAGTATGCGCTAGCAGTAATTTAGTGAAAATCATTCTTCGTCGGGCGTAACTTGACGATAACTTCAAACAGGATTCATAATAAATAATACGTATCCCCCGATTATCTCTGAATGTGATTCTGATTTACTCTAAGGATCTTCAACCTATATTCTGTTCGATGCAGACCCATCTGACTTAATGACGACGCTATCTATTGCTCTCCCAAAGGAACTGTACATGCAATCTCATCGATCCGAAATGTAGGAGCTTGTTAGCTGTCCGCACTTCCTGAATATTCATCCAGGGTTACCGTTCCGGAGCAATCGGTACAGATACTTCATACGATAGTATCTAGCTACTCCGGTAACTATGTTTCAAACAGAAATGCTATTTCTATTATTTTGCAAGCATCTTTGAAGTATGAAAACGCCAACTCCCTGTTCACTGAAATTAGAACTCAAATTCCTTTGGTCCCCCTAGGTCGAAATTCTAAAAAGATATACCTTAGAAGAAAACTGCTTTGAACCAGATCTACCCATCCTGTACAGTACAGATATACCATCCCAGTACATCAAAATCATAATGTAGTTGTGAGTCTATTTCACATGGCCTGACAACTAAACAACAAAAGGGAAAACGTTTCCTTCACAAAAAACTGGATCAATCAGCTAAAATTTGACACAGCCAAGCTTTCTTGAACATTTTACAACGAATACTAAAAATTGATGATCTAGTTCCTAAATACAGAAGCAAACGTCACAATTCTGAGTGGGTCAGCAAAACTTTGCTGCGATCCTAAAAAACAACATTTTCAAATTAGAACAAAGTTGACAAGGGTCGAGAACAGTTGTCAAAGAAAAAGGGCAAAAACTTTGTCATTCGAGAATCGCAAATAATACTTATACTGGTTCGCAAGAAAATTTTGCAGGCCACTGAGGCTGGCGAGCAAGCAAATAAACTAACAATAATTAGAGTAGTCTCCTATTCGTACAGGCAATATAAGAAAGCAATGTTGACTAGTGCTGAAAATAAGCCAGTACCAATACTCCGGTTGATTTTTGTCAAATGATGATCAATTGGCAGAAGTAAATAAGCGCATGTAAACAACAAATTATAGATTAGAGATGATAAGCGTAGTCTCGAAAAAACGTTTTGGAAGCTCCTCGATTGCCAAAAAAATATTTTAAAGCAAGAGACTTTCAAACAAACTAATTGGACATGCTGTGTGGTCCACGATAGTCCTGATCAATTAACAATAACCATAACATAGACCCCACAAAGAACATTTTTGAATTTATTAATTTTTTTTGAATTTATATATTTTTGGTTTATATATTTTTGATATTTATATGATTTTGATATATAAATATGTATACAGGTATATAAAAATATATATATATATATATTTTTGATACCCCGCAAAAGTCAGCTTGTCTTGGAATTGTAGTTGCTATAGAATGGTTATTGATAATGGTTTTAACTTGCTCTTTTGACAGATGAAGCTTCTGCTTCTTTTTGGTGCTTAAAACCTTTTCCCATATTACAATTGTAAATATATTTCACGCTCACAAGGAGCGATTCAAAGGAAGTTTCATTCGAACTCAAGAATTCTTTCAATGAAAAAACCTTTTTTGTTCCCCGTGAAACGATTAGTAATCATAACCACTTGCATCAATATGCTTTGGAGTTCCCTTGGCGAAACTTATTAGATGTATAAATATGAAATATCAACAAATTCCAGTATGTCATAGGTTTTGATTGCACAAACAACATAGTTTTTTTTCGCATCAAAAATGTCGAATTACGTGCCAGAAAAAGAGGTTTTGCGGGGAAGTCTAATAACCGTCTTTCATTTGAAGAAAACGGCAGCAGAAACTTATCAATTGTTAGTGGAAGCATATGGTGAACATGCCCCAAGCCAAGACACTGGTGAACGATGGTTTAAAATATTTAAAAGTGGCGATTTCGATGTCAGCAACAAAGTCCGCGGAAAACCACCAAAAAAATTCGAAGATACAGATTTGTAAGCATTATTGGATGAAGACAACACACAAACTGAAAAAAAGTTGGCAGAAGCGATGGAAGTTACTCAGGCAGCTATTTCACAACGTTAAAAAGCCATGCGAAAAATCCAAAAAGCTGGAAAATGGGTGCCGTATCAATTCAAAGAAAGTGACATCAAAAGGCGAAAAACCATTTGTGAAATTTTGCTTCCCAGACAGAAATGAAAAATTTTTTTGTATGAGATTGTTACCGGCGATGAAAAGTGGGCTTATTTCGACAATCCCAAGCGGAAAAAATCATGCATAAACCCCGGCCAGCCATCAATATCACAATAAGTCCGAAATATTCATGGAAAGAAGACTTTGCTGTGTATTTGGTGGGATAGTAAGGGACCTTTGCATTACGAACTGCTGAAACCTGGTGAGACTATTACTGGCGAACGTTACCGACAACAACTGATCAAATTGAACCGCGCACTTAAGGAAAAACGACCAGAATTTCAGCAAAGACATGATAATAGTATATTAAGCAACAAGGGCGGTAACTAGGCGGTAACAGTTAACGCACTCGCTTCGCTCGTGCGTCTAACACTGCCATCGTGGGCAATCGGCTGGTACCGCCCGAGTTGCGTATGCTATTTTTCATCACAAGTGCGGGATAACTACTAGGTTACCGCCCGAAAACGCGTGCGATAACCTAGTAGTTATCCCGCACTTGTGATGAAAAATAGCATACGTGCGTTAACTGCCATCACGGGCAATCGGCTAGTTACCGCCCGAGTTGCGTATGCGTGGGCAATCGGTAAGTTACCGCCCGAAAACGCGTGCGGTAACCTAGTAGTTATCCCGCATGTGTGATGAAAAGTCATTTTTCAACATGACAATGCTCGGCCGCATGTTGCAATACCTGTTCAGAACTACTTGGGAAACATTAATTGGGATGTTCTGCCCCACCCGCCGTATTCACCAGACGTGGCTCCTTCTGACAACTACTTGTTTCGAGCGATACAGCACTTCCATTCTTACGAAGAAGTTAAATATTGGCTTGCTGAGTGGTTAGCCTCAAAAAATGAGAAGTGGTACTGGGACGGAATCCATCAATTGATAGAAAGATGGGAAAAAGTCGTAGCTAACGATGGCCAATACTTTGATAATTGAATTCATTCGTTCTGTTATTCAAATAAATGCATATTTCAAGCAGAAAAATTCCGCATTACATATTTATAAACTTATTACATTCTCATCGTTGTGAACAGACTCCTCACATATTGGAATAAGCCTTATCTTGGCTATCCTGTAGTGAATCCTTTCCATACGCATTCGAAGTTGAACAGAAACCAAACGCAAGATAATAAAAATATAACGTCTTAATGGAATTATTAAAGGATATTTCTGTTCACATTTAATCTAAATATACTACTCACAAAGGAGTTTTTTGTCCTGAGAACTTAAAATTGAATCATGATGCTCTTGCTTCCGGAGGTATTCGAAGGAGTCTGGAAGAGGAGAAGAAAGTGACCCATTTCACTCGTTCTTCTCATTGCCTTTAATTACCACGCCTGAGTAAGAGATACTTTCATCACACGCCTAGCATAGAAACGTCAAGTGTCAGCCAAAGAAAAGCTACGCAAATTCAGAAGAGATTTTGTTAATCTTAATTCAAAAATTAGACACTTTCACAAAATTTTCCATGGCATAATGCAGGAATGAGGTCGTTGATTATAGTGAAAACGTTGAGAATAAGACCCATTAGAGACAAATTTGAATTTTGGGTCAATAAAAGTTAGAGGAGCAAATTTTCCATGCTAAGAACGGTCTTAGTATTAGTAGTATTAGTCGTAGTATTAGTCTTAGTATTACTTAGTATAGCAATTAACCCGGAAAAGACATGAAAACCTTTCGCAAAATTCACTTAGAAACCGACCAAGAGTCAACAAAAATAAGAAAACTAAGATCTATGGGTGGAACTTAACTAATTCTCTTGTATAAAGTGGGAATGTCAAAATTATCGATGCGTTGGGAAACGTCGTTCTGTAACCTTGCTCGTATGTCAAAGCGCTCGTATCTCAAAGCTATTTTTCTATGGAAACAAATTGAAATGCCATTAATCCGTTCCAGCACCCAAAAAACTACCTCAGTCGTGTTTGTTTTAGAATAGCAAAAATGTATTTACAAGAAGAAACATTTATTTGAAAATAACAAATACATATCCTATAAAAAAATAATAAAAGAAAAAGTGAAGTGCTTACGGAAGGGCTTAATTTTCGTCACGGATCTTCGCTTTTTTCGTCACGATTTGCTCATTTTCAACTGCAGGTCGTTTAAAAACCTGTCCCAGAAGGTTTGTTTCTTTCTCCCTGTCAAAATATTGCGGAAATGTGTTAGGCAAGTTTCGTTGCACAACTCCGATGCACGGCCAGTTGAAACTTTTTCGGAGGGATTTTGATCGTCGAAATCTCCAACTTTCTACCACATTTCCAAGATCTCCTTTATACCTCTTGTAGAGATCACCTCCTCTATATCGGGCTTCTCTTCAAAACTAATTTTTCGTTGAACCACCGTATGCTGCTGTCAATGTGGATTGTGCAACTTCTCGGTTGTCAGCTCTTGAGATTGTTCCTGGATGAGTTCGTTCACATCTCTTTCATCCATCTCCAGACCCATGGATTTTCCCAGAGAAACAATCTCCTCTACCACTGACAATTCAGGTTCGAATCCTTCGAAGGCCCTTTCAGCTACAGCCTCAAGCCACAGCTGCTTCCATGCAGAGGTTAAATAATTCTTAGACATATTAAGATGTTAAAGTGGTCCTTCCAGAATTCTCGAAGGGTAAGGTTTGTGTTCTCCGTCACCTCAAAGCAGCGGCGAAAAATGTACTTCGTGTGCAACTTCTTAAAATTAGAAATCACCTGCTGACCCGTGGGCTACAGTATAGGAGTGGTTTTGGGTGGTAAATAGATAACCTTTATAAGCTTTAACTCTTCGAGTGAATCATCTTCGAGATTTGGTGGGTGAGCAGGGGCATTGTCAAGGACGAGAAGAGGATGGCATGGGTAGGTTGTTTGTGAGTGGATACTTTTTAACAGAAGGGCCTAACACCAGGTTTACCCACTCGACAAACAATTTCCTAGTGACTCACGCCTTCGAATTTGCCTTATACATAACTTGCAGTTTTTCTTTTAAAATCTTATGTGACTTACAGGCTATAGGATTTTCCAAATGGTATACTAGCAGAGGCTTGATTTTGCAGTCACCACTCGCATTTGCGTAAAGTGGTAGAGTTAATCTATCCTTCATGGGTGTGTGACCTGGCATCGTCTTCTCCTCTGCCGTTATGTAAGTCCTTTTCCAGAAAAGCACTGTCTCGTCACTGTCGAAAACTTGCTGGGGGATGTATCCTTCGGTTTCTATCAGTTCGGAAAACGTTTTGATTTCAACCACAGATGCCTACACATTCGAACTTGTTGCCTCCCATGCCTGACGATGGAAAGCATGCCAGTCCTTTCCCTAAAGTTGCCAAACCTTCCTTGTTGCTTCCGATTCCTTGTCTGTGGAAGTGCGTGGGATTTCCTTCAGCAAATCACCACAAATCGCACGTGCCATCTCACATATGTTGCCTTCTGTTAGGGTTCCTCCTTGAAGCTGCTTCTCTGTCACCCACACCATCAGTAGTTACTCCATCTTTTGATGGAGAGAGGTCCAGAGCTTTGTAATTACTGCAACGCCCTTAGCTACCGATATTCCGTTTATCAATTCCTTATGTTTAAGTACGGTTTATATCATTGATGTGCTACTCCCGTACAACTTCGCCAAGTCAACTACTGGCAAACCATGCTCATGTTTTTCTATGATTTCACGCTTTAATACAATAGACATCATCTTCTTCTTCGGACCCATGGATATAAAGATAAATTTGATAATGTTCTGTAAATGTACAAACATCAAAAAACCCGAACGCAGCTTATCAAAAATGCTTTGAAAACGAGATAAACAAGCACACAGACTGAGGTCTAGTCTAAGGTAGGAGAAACTGTTAGACCCTAACATGCGGGGCGCATGTTGGTGTCGTGTGCAGCGGTGTAATCTGCGATTCCTCGTATCTAAAAACTTGCTCTAACTTAGAGCAAAATATGGCTCGCTCAGCGGCTCGTATTTCAAAACACTCGTGCATTAAGGCACTCGTATATCGAGGTACCACTATATTTCATAATTAACGAATTGTGAAGACAAATAAGATATAATTCTTTTATCCTTTTAGTGCAATGTTTCGTTTATGCCTAATCGCGAGCAGTGATGTTTGAAGGCGTGTCCTAATTCATCACGAAGCACAAATTTTTTATCCCACTTCAACATGAAGAAGGCAAAAGATAAAGCCATTAGTTTAAGAATTATTCACCGACACTTAAAAGACAAAATAAACCCGAAAAACGACTCACATGAAAAATTTGTTGGGAATATTCCAAAGGAATTCCAAAAACACATCAGAACTGGCCAGTGTCATTCAAAATCATCTAACTCAATAAAGAGTTATCCAATCCTATTATGCAGAAACGGAAACTATAAAATGTCATGCTCGGCGATGAAAACCCTATTTCAGTTCTACGCACCTGAAATAAAATTGTCATTCTCATAAACCAATAAGTAACAATAAAATGCCTACACCTTTTGTGGCTTGCCAATGAACTTGAATCCTGTCATGAGGGTAATTTAGCGATCATTGCCATTTTTAATTGTACTGACGTCAACCAGCCATAACCCGGACAAAGGCATGGTCGTTAACCATAATCGATTCAGATAGTTAGATTACTGAGGGGAAAATGAAAACGAGACTAAGCTCCATAAAATCCCATCGAAACCGCCATTGTTTATAAAAATTGCCCCTCATTGTTTTAGATTGGCATAATTGATACTATTAACTTCACGTGATGCGATTCCTTCATATTATCCTTGTAAATCGATCAACTATTTTCTTCTACCAAAAGCCTTGTTACAGCCGCATCGTAAAAAGTTCTAGGAATTAAGCATTCGCATAGTCGTAGCATTAATATCCTCTGGGCGAGCTAAATAATAGTCGCCTGAACCTTTTTGTCACGGCCATTAATAAATAAATCAACACTTACTATGTATATAGATATACTCGTATCCTCGCATGACCTTGTCTGCGAGATGTCGGAAACGTCCACAACTGTGCACGAAATGTCTCGTGTCCTTCAGATAATGAGGATTTATGAGACACCTTCACTAACCAGTGTACCTTACACGCTACACATTGCAAGGACGATGCTACATTTCGTATCTTCTCATAGAAATTCGATATATATCAATTTATGTTCGTTATGTGTCGTGTACAAGTGGATGTTTCTGTTGTTGTTGGAATTGCTCATTCGTCTCAGGTGGTCGGTTAGGTAGCAGAAAAATTTTATAGTGGGAATTTGTTCAAATAGTCGGTTATATAGATCCTGATGATGAGAAAGCATAGTGAAAGCCATCAGGTGTTTCGGCTTGATAAATTGATTTAATCGTACGACCATTTCATTTGGGATGCGCATAGAAATGAAAGCTTTTAAACAGGACCGGAGCGTGTGGACTATTGAATTTCGAAATAACTACAGGATTATGACTGGTGGTGAAGATGTGATTATTTTCTTTAGATAAATAAAGGAAGGTGGCAAAAATGTGAACTTTTACGTGAAAGATAGGCGAAAAAGAAGCTGGTAAATGTGGATCTGATCCTGTAATTTAACGAGCGCAAGCAAATGAGGGGACGACGGTGTTACATAAAACCTGTGAATATAACTAACGTGTATGCCTAGAATAAATTGTAAATAGTTCGAAGCTTATCAGGGTCGTAGATAGCTGAGCAAGAAGGTGAGTTAAATGTACGACAGCAAGGAAACAATGAGAGAGGAGGACATGATATCCTGAGAATGCCTATTAACACTGGCTAATTTTTTAAGCGTGCGAGCTCAATAATCAATTCTCCGGTCAATTTCAGCACTTGGCAAATAAGGGAGAAAAGGTCTGGGGGCAGGACATCCAGCTTGAACAATTGATCTCTCCCCATCCCTTTTCAACCAGAAGTGAACGCCTTTGGGAGAGAGTCGATCGTGCGTTTGACAAAACTAGCTCACTGGTGGTCACCATTTCTTCTGGGAAGATGGGAAGGCTCCAAAAAGCAATGCACGGTAAATAGTCATACAGCAGAACAAATGTCAGCAAAGATCTCCTAACGAACACTCGCAAATGGCAGCTAAAATGTGAGGTACAAACTTAAACACTTAATGGCCTTGCCAAAAGATCATTAAAATACCCTCGAAAACGAAGGGTAAATCCGGATCAATGCGATTGGGGTCATGTCGTAATGACCAAATCATCATATAAGGGAACGCACAGAGCCCCGGATCTCATACTCAAGAAAGTACTGCCTTTCTTGAGTAAAGGATGCCTTTGTTGCAGCTCTAATACCGAAGCCAATGCACTAATGGTAGTGGTAACAGACTACCCATGAATGAATTCATGGGTAACCCATGAAACTAATAGCATATAATTCGGTCAACAAGCAAAATAGCACAAAAGTGCGATGAACTATTTCTGCAAGTACCTGCATAGCGATTCTGTATGTGTCACGGTACAGGGAAATGAGCGCAACAACTCGTAACCTGGTTACACAATAACGAATACCTTTTCTTAAAATATGTGAAGACTGCCATCGCCTGGGCATATAAAACCCTGAATGAGATTTTTCCCGCCGTCGCAATGAAGGAACTGCAACAGGCATGCAATAAGCTGTTAAGCCTTCAAGGGGTTAAAATTGCAGAGCCAAAACCTACACCAAAATAAGGATAGTGCAGGTGCTTGTCGAATTTACCAATAAATGCATATTAGTGACCTAACTTTCTCCAGCTGATTGCCTAACATTAAGGAAAAAACCCCTCGAAAATGCTGCCGAATTCGGTGGGGATGACAAAGCAGGATCACCGCAGCTTCCAGACCTAAACATCTTACAACAGAAACATGGAAATAGCAATGATTCCAGATCCTTACGGATTCAGTTGGAAAACACTTGGAAAATTTAGAAAAAATAAATAAAAGCAAAGGGTGAACTGTGTGCAACCACTTTTACCAAGCTAAAGCACAAGAACGAAATAACTGGAAGAGATTAAATTATAACTATCAAGGCTGATTCGGTGCACACCAGCTTACAAACCAAGTTACGGATTAGAAAGGCTTCATCTTAAACGAACAACCATGGGACGAAACGCAAAGAGATTTCAGAGGGTCATGTTTTCAATATTAAGGAGGTCAAAGAAACGAACGGGTCAAGCAAAGTCTTAAAAGGAAACCACAAACGAAGGGGATATTCCAAAGTAGTAAGGGATCGTGGAAAGTACGTCCCGAGTTCTAAACAGTCCAATAATTTCCACGTTGAATGGACAAAAAAAAAATTGAAGGGATCAAAAGGAAACCAATCTTTATCAAGTGAAAATGCTCAACAGAGGTCCCTTGGGCCGTTGTACCTTCAAACGGTATAAATTACCAAAAGCGGAGAAAGTATATCTCACCATGATAAGGACAGTATCACATCTATATCACAGATATGGACACTGGAAAAATATGCAGAGTCCCCTTTAAAACCCTTTATTTCTTTAGACTTGAGGAATACAAAATAGTTGTCAAATTGATGTTAGCAAAATCAACCATCATAAAGCAAGTATTACTCACCTCTAAAAGCCTCTAAAAGTGGCTTGAACACAAATAGAAGAATAGAAGAAAGATAGAAAACAGAAAGGATAGAAACCAGTCTGACTTCAAAATACGTCTTACAAGTATTCATGATCGCGGAAAAAATCTTTAGCAACGTAAAAACAAACACAAGCGACTTCATTAAACGATAAGAACTTATTAAGCTTACATGATTATACATATGAATAAGGATCGCAAACGCATCACTATTATTTTAATACACTACCGTATTTGTGATTGAGAAAAGTGAGAACTGAATTTTATTTATTTTAAATTTTCGGAGCCTAATAAGAAGACGCCTCAGGTAATTGAAGAAATTAACACAACAGAGGTGGATGATCTGTCAATCGACAAGCATGGAGACTTCCAGGAATCTCCTTGTAGAACGAGATGGAGCATCAGTAAACACTCATATCAACTCGGCAAGTCAAAGGGGAATACATACTTATGTATCCCACGATACGCCCCGATGCAATAATTTTAAAACCAGTTGAACTGCACTGCCGTGCCAGCCTTGTGAAAAACTAGTGCTCTGAATACACGCAACAAAAACTTAATAAAAATTTGTGAAAAGTTAGCAGCCAAAATTTTGAAGGAGGTTCTATGGGAGCAAGCAGTCTGTAAAAGTCTTTAGTCAGATTCTCTTGCAGATATCATTACGAGCCAACATAAAGTGTTCATATATCTATTTAGACCATGCAATATTTCTCTGTTTTTGACGGCTTTTTTTTGTCATTTAGTTTTTGACGGCTGTTTTGCTTGGGCGACTTTTTGCTTGCCTTCAAATTTTGTCTATTTCAAAAATGGATCAAAGAATTTGTACAAATTTTATTTGAAAAACTATTTTAAGCTCCTGGAACGTATTCCCCGGACGTTGACTGTGGCATAAAGTGAAGCTATCTTGGACCAAAGCAACAATTTTTGGGGGAGCAAATTATTCGCAGAGGCCCGCGAAAAACTGAACAATGAATAGCGTGCTGGACGCTCGAGCACGTCGGAAACAGATGAAAAAATTGATAAAGTGAAGCAAATAGTAATGGCAAATCGTCGAAGAACGTTGCTGAGTTACAGAAGTTACGGGCTCATGCCATTCGATTTTTATCATTAATTTTGGCTGGTAGCGTTTCGCCTTGAAATTCGTTTCAAAATGCCAAAATGTGTCAATTTCGACTGATTCGCTCTGTCCGTGACGACTGAGATTTCCTCCAGAGGGTGATAACTGGTGACGAATCAAGGGTTTCTGATTATTGTGTGGAAAGCGAAGATGACGCTACATCACGATTGAGGGGACAATGAAGGAATAGAAGGAGAAGCCAAACAAGGTAACAAAAAATAATTTTTAAGTGTTTCGAGGATTGAAAAAACGTTGGCTCAAGTGTATTATATCTGATGGGAAATACCTTCAAGAGCGTAACACAAAAAAAAAGACATTAAGTCCTTGATACTTTTTGAACAGACAACCTGGTGAACAACTTACTAAACAAAAGTGCTGTGAAATTTTGAGCAAACGTATCTTCAAAAATATCGTCATCAATTTGTCCAAACTATTTATTCAAGTAACCATGTAAAATGAATAAATGAATACATTTGGCACTTGACAGGAAATCATTTGACAGTCTCAATTATGAAAATACTATACTATAAAAGTATAAATACTATAAAATTAATTTAAACATATATTAAACCAAAGTCATTGTCATCTAAATTACTAAGAGCAGACAAATGCCTTTGTTTAAAAACGTTTCAAGACTAACAATTTTCAAGTAAGTTAGAGCTTTGCCTTACTTTTTCAAATTATCTGCCCGCATTCATTTAATTCGATATAGCCCCCATATAATCAAGTGTTTGTCAACGCATAACTATGACGAAGAAGTAAAGGAAATTTTTCGAATAGCGGTAAAAGTAAATGTTAATGTATTTAAATTTTCGATTTTAATTATATCATATTAAGGCTGCGGAATATCTTCACACATTGAAAGAAAAACAGCTTCCTGAAACACAAGTTGCCAGAGAAATGCAAATTTATCGTGAGAAAATGTTTGAAAAGCAAAAAGCTATGGTGGATAGCTTGAAACGAGAAGATAAAGAAGTGCTAACCGCAAAGTCAGAAGATTAGGTTCATACCTAATGTTATTTTCGAGGGCAGATGACATGCTAATTGTGTATCAGAGAGTGGTAGAGAGAGAGAGAAAGAGAGAGAAAGAGAGACGAAATAATGTAAAAATATTTGACAGGTGATGTTCGGGTGTCACGTTATTAACAATTTTTCAATCTTGATTGCTTCGAATCTCTTCATTACTATTTTCATATTGATTATTCTTCACTTGCTTCTCAGAATAATTGTAATGTCAAATCAAAATTGGCATAAATAAAAAATTTTGCAATGAAACTTGGTGGGCATATTGCATTTTTTTTAAACAAAACCTTACTGAAATTGAAAAGTGTCAACCTGATCAAATATTTTTGAAGTGGACTCATAGTACAGAGAAACGAATATTTGGAAGTTGAATTATACAAGTAAGCGCTTTTAAGCCTCAAAATCGTAGATATAGGAGCCTAGAGGCTCTTTCTATGAGCTTTCTTGGCATGCAACCCCAGGATATAACCAAAGGAATCTTCTTGATTAGAGGAAAAATCTCAAGTTGTCAGTGATTTTTGAGCTTGGAGCCTGTCTGGTATCGGAGCCAATCTACAAAGGAGCCACAAATGATAAGAAATACAACTACATGAAGTAGTCAAACGTTGAACTTCGGATATTTTATGCATGTGACGACCTAAATTCACGTATTCTAACTGTTTCTATGCAACAAACAATATACTTTCCAAACAAGGAATCAATTGAGAGCTTAACTACTAAAAACAAACGGTATCCTGGAAGTAACAAAATCATTTGGAACCGGGATGGGCAGTTATATTGACATTTCCTGTAGGAGTTCTTTCTATTTGGGTAATCATATTTTGACATTTGCTGTTTGACAAGGTATGGTATCATGAAAAGTTAGTGACTTAAGGAGTTTTCTCGAGATAAGACAGCAAATCCCACTCTTCTTATTTATTATCATCATAAAATCTACACAAAAGTTCATTAACAGTCATTTTTCAGACGGTAAGACTGTGACAAAAGAAAATAAAAAGCACTCGATTGTTCCGCTTGCAACAAAGGATTGTTTCAAGACCAAGGAAAACGAAATGTTCCCTCAGTCCCTCATTAGTCTTCTTTGCACAAGGCAACTTATAAAAGCTTCCACGTTGACATCATAAATAATTAGAACCATCTTTCATGACGTTTAGTCTATTCCCACCAGGAACTATATCATCAATCACAGAGTTAAAGTAGCATGTCTCATTTTCTCGTTTTCCTCTTCGATAAACTTTCAACCATAATCTATCCTATTTTCTTGACTTGAATCTTGGGCGACCTCAACTACAACAAGAGCTTAACTGTTGTTGCTCCTGCATGAAATAATGGATTATGTGACTCGACTAACATCAATATAATGCAAAACAGCAAGTTACGTTAGTGAACAACAAAGCTGTTTGAAATTAAAGGATATTGCCTTCCGGTGTTGTAGTTTTTTCAAAGAGAGAGAGAGAAAAAAAAACCATCAAAAGGAGCAAGAAAATTATTTGAATAGGGCCATTTTAAATTATTTTATAAGATGCGGAAGCTTTCTTACGTTCGAAATTCAAGTCGTGTAACATTGTTTTAATTGTATAAACGGTCATGAGTAATCACTCATTTTTCATGCACACGACATGCAACAGTGTATATTCTGATAGCACAAATAATTCGTTGTGAGCAACGAGCAACTGCAGTAACGAGAGTCCTTTTTCATTGCTGTCATCGCCATAAAATTACTCAGTGAAATGTAAAAAAATCGATTAAGGTCAACCATTATATTGAATTCATCATATTTATGGAAGAGAAAAAAATTTTTCCGGTATGTAAGCGCTTTATACAAAAGAAAAACTTTTCTAAGCCTTATCAACTACGTGCTATAGCAATCCTTTTTATTTGACAAGCATAGTTTATGCCGGCCAATTTTCTGATAATTTTCACTCCTAATGTTAACTGTTCGACTTGTGGGAGCAAGAAATGTGTTTTTTTATTGATTTTTGCATTTTAAAAACACTGAAGACGATTCGCTTATCATGCTGACGTTAAGACATGGGTAATATAATTTTCCTGGTCAAGTTTTCACTTTCCTAATGCGTGATTACCATGGAATTTTTCGATTCAGCATAATTTGAGAAATTATTGCAATGGGGAAGTTGGGTATTTAAAAATGTTATTAAGACATGTTAAGAACATTGTTGGCCTTAATTACTACCTATTTCCTGCAGTTTTTTTCCTGATTGGGCGCATTCCAGTAGTGGTTACATTTGGTAGAAGAAAGATTACGTTGACAAATTATTGCAGGACTTTCGTTTCCAAGTTAAACTAAATAAACGCGGGGTAGGTTTAGTGAAAAAACGAATATTTCATTCTAGTTTATTAAAAAGAGTTACAAGAATAATATCTCCCCAGGGGCGGTACAGGCTTTTGCGAGCCTATGTCTCCAATCTTTGGCACCCGTAACACTTTCGCTCCATTTACCGCGACCTCTGCAGCATTTTCATCAATCGAGTATGACCAGCGCTTACTTATCTTTTTAACTAGTCTTTTTGTCATGGCCGTACTTGCAAAAGCCGTCGGATGTATCCGTCGTATTCATTTGGTGCAATAAGCACCCTTATATGACATTGCACATAATAATATTGTGATCAACTTTGTATAGAATTCAGATTTCACAATACAGTTTAGAATACGAATGGAGCTCACAGCTTTTCCAACTGTCACTGTCAAATTCAAACCGAAGTTAGCCAAAGATTATGAGAAATGAAAATATTGATATTATTTTTACATTTCACGAATGAAAATAGTTTCGTTTTGCAAACTTTGCAGAGAATTTTTATGAAAATGTTTGCCAATTTTACCGAATTCTCAGTAACGATATTTATAGGTAATTTTCAATTTCAAGACAGATATATACATGCCCTTTAACATGACATACATAAGTAAAACATTTTTCAGCTTCCATATTTTTGCCTGTGAGGCGAAAATTTGAGCACCTGATGAAAACAAAAAAGATAAGTTTGGAAACTCACTTGCGCTGTCCATGGAGAGAGAGAGAGGGTCAACTCTGACCCACCACGTGGTCTCGAGACTCAAGAGGTAACTCTTGCTCATCATTTTAACTTTCTTTGATGTGTTGCTACGCTCTTTCTTGCCAATGCAGTGAAGAGTGATAAGAAAACTGAAGATAAGACTTTCATGCGTGAAACATGGTTGCAACCAAGAACCAGATTGGATTTTTGACATTAGTTCGAAACTGACTGTCGTGGCAGGGAGACAGCCAAAGTTAATGTTTATGATTTCTAAAAATATGGAACCTTATACTCAAATAAATTCAAATGAAGATTAATTCGATTTTTTGGAGCCTAAAGAAGAAATTATTTTCTCATAGAGAGTTTGACAATACAAAAAAGAACAGCAGTACTTTCGATAGCGACCAAGTAAATAGACTAACAGATGATAGAATGCGAAAGAACAGAGTAGCAGACAGTGAATGGGACAGCGATACTAACACTACAGATGAACCGAAATTTGAAGATTATGAATGAAATTTTTTCAGCATAGTCTGAAAAATGTAGCTTTGTGTGATTCGGCGATGAAACATCACAAACCAAAAACATTTTGAGAACTTTATTGTCCTTATTTATTGGTTATGGGAAGTTTCCGCCGTTGGTAGACAGATGTCTTTACAGATATTACTTTAGTGTCTGCTGTCATAGTGTTCTTGCAATTGAAAGTTGTGTGCGTAGGCTCACAAACGCAGTAGTCAAAATTCCTTCAAAGCGTGAACACCGTTTTTTTTTTTGTCTCGTGTTGAAACTGTCAACTTTCACACCGAAAAAACTACACTAGCGGGAAGCCTTAGTTCATTATTTCAATCCCAAGAAATATCCTGCGGAAACCTATTGTATAATGCTCGATGTTTACGGTGCTCATTCTCCATCTGAGGCGACTTGAAGAGAGTGTTTTCGGCGCTTTCAAAATGGTTGTTTTGTCGTGATTGATTAAGATCGTGAGGGACACCGAAAAATTTTGAAGATTCACAACTAACGGAATTTTTGGATGGAGATTCAAGTCGAAGCCTAGAAGAAATGTCGCAGGAGTTAAATATTGACAGATCTATCGTCGGTAAGCGCTTGCGAGCAATGCGATTGATACCAAAAACTGGGACTTGGGTGCCGCATCAACTGAGAGAGCGGGACATCAAAAGGCGTTTGGAGACGTGCAAGATGCTTCTTAAACGATAAAAAAGAAAGGGTTTCATGTACCAAATTGTGACAGGAGATGAAAATTGGATATACTACGACAACCATAAGCAACCAAAACATTGGGTTATGCCATCGACACAAAAACGGTTTATTCACGCTTTCATGGTCATGCTGTGCATTTGGTGGGGCAGTGGCGTCATCTATCACGAACTCCTGAAGTCATCTGGAACAATCACTGGGGATGTATACCGACAGCAACTCATCCGTCTTAATCGAGCTCTGAAGGAAAAACGGCCTGAATGGAATGACAATGCAAGGCCATGCGTAGCCAAGCCGGTCAAACAATATTTGGAAGGTGTGAATTGGGAAATGGTGTCCCACCTACCGTTTTCCCCAGACATTACTCTTTCGAATTACCATTTGTTCTCCCTCCCCCGGGTCATCGGCTCTCACTCCAGAACGATTTACTTCTTATGAAGGTATCAAAACTGGCTCAAATCGAAGAATGGAAATTTTTTCCGCCGAGGAATCCTGCTCAGTACGGTGTAATAAGCGGGATGTTATTATCAAAGTAATGTAAGAATTTTTGTTCTTATAATAAATATAAGGATAGTGTCGTCATCAACTTGATGAAGGTATTGACCAAAGAATAATGTCAACTTTTCCTTTTTCCACTACGTCCAACCACAAGTCCACGAGAGGTAGAATGAATTCAATATTTTATGCTCCATCCAAAGAAAATCCAAAGGTAAGGTGCAGGATCACGAAAGGTCAAAAGTTGAACCTCCATGGTTATCGATAACTCGAAGGTATTGAAGATGTCGGATGCTGGAGTTTTTACGATGGATTTGTAGGATTCAAGTACCGATCACATTAGTGGCATTCTTTCTTATTGTAGGATTTTGACTACTCAAAAGTTGATAAGACCCGGCCTTCTGAAATCAACCACAGTAACATTAAATCTTTATGCAATGCTTCTGGAAAAAAATGTAGGATACATGTTGTACAAAGGTTTTTGACTCGGACTGTATTGGTTGACATTTTATTCAAATAAGTCGAAGTCAAAGTATTTTCAATTTGGAAGAGTACTTGTTCGTCGGTGCCAGTAGAATTTTGAGAACAACAACATTCTTACTCAAATGCTTTGAGGAATCTATAAGTGTTGTCTATGCAACCATTAACTAGGTGAAGTTGAAGCATTTTTTCCCTGGTGCTACCTTTTTGTCATTTTGTCAATGATTAGCGTTTGCATGTTTTTCGAAATTCCCTTCGTTACTTATCTTTGCACACATTACGGGTAGGGTGTCAAAATTTAGTTATTCGATCCTGGATGCTGACAAAAGCCTAAGAAGATTCATGATTTTTATCATGGGAAAAGAATTTTCGAACCTCTAGAACATATTAGGTCTACCGGAAAGTCTGTCCGATAGTGTCAATTCAAGTTTCCATCTAGATGCAGAAGGTGATTTGATACCTGTATGATTATATCTCTTGATCATTGCATTTACACACATGTTCACTTCTAAAAAATAAAACAAAGATGCCTCATGTGATTGACATCAGTGAGACCCGATCGTGAAAACATTGATACCGATTAAGTTCATTTACGCCAATGTATTTTGTACAGGGTAGGGTTTATTGCTACAGAAGGGTGTAGCAATTCATCTTTGTTGATGATGAAAATGGAGTTTGTGATAGAACGTGCAGAAGATGGTTTGAAAAGTTTGAAGATAGTTATCTCAACTTTAGCGACAAATGACGTTCAGGAGGGTCGTCTTTGATCGATGACGACATTATCAAGACTATGATATAACAAGATCCCTTTTTGACAACATCGGAGATTGAAGGAAAGGTAGTTCCAATTCAACAAACTATTTTCGTAAGCTAGAATTGGTCTATAAATATTCTAGATGGGTGCCTCATCAGTTAAGTGAGAAAAATTTGAACTATCGAGTCGTCATATGCATATCGTTGCTTGGTTCATACAAAAACGAACCTTTGTTGAACCGTATGATGCCTGGCGGTGGAAAATAGATTACATACGAAAACATCGTGAGGAAACGATGAGGAAACGTGAGGCTCTTGCGAGCCTAGCCTGCCTGCGTCCTCCACTTGCTGCTTGGGCGATTCGCCAGAAAATCGCAGAGCCAGGCTCGAAAATTCCAGGCATGAGGAAACGTGAGGCTCGAATCTTGCGAGCCTAGCCTGCCTGCGTCCTAGCATAGCCTCCGTCCCCCAATTGCTGCTTGGGCGATTCGCCAGAAAATCGCAGAACCAGGCTGGAAAATTCCAGGCCTTTGCAGAACGAAATGTTTACCAGTTTTTAATCAGCATTGTAGTTTCCAAGTTGAGTTTCAAATTTCGTGGCAAAATACAAATACTGACAAGGCAAAAAAGTTCAATTTTAGAGGCTCTTTGAGAAGTTCTTTCAGAAATCTCTGCTAGTCAAATAGAAGTATACTTTTTCTCTATGGAAACATGTTTACGTGACAGAAAAATTTTGGCGTGAGTAAGAAAGCAAATCAGGTAATACGAGGGTGAGTCAAATATAAATCGGACTTTTTTTATAGAATTCATAGAAAGTTTCAGGTCGAGTTGTCAATCAGTTGCGCACGCGCTCCTTAACTTCTTCATTTGCTTCAAATTTTTCGCCTCCCCAAAGCTTCCTTCATGGGACCAAACAAAAAATAGTCGCATGGGGACAAGTCTGGGCTATAGGGAGGATGCTCCAGGGTCTCCCAATGCAGCTCAAGTAATTTATCGTTTGTCAATACAGCTGTGTGAGGCGACTTTTGCTGGCTCACTTCTGAAGCGATTTCATCAATAGTGAATCGGCGTTCATCCTCGATTAAATTTCGAACTGCTCAAATATTGTCAACAGTTACACTTGATCTTGGGCGTCGATCGTGAGTTTCATTTCCCACACTCTCTCGTCCATTTTTAAATTTTCTAGCCCAATCAAACACTTGTATCCGTGAAAGCGTGTTGTCACCAAACTGCATATTCAACTAAGCCAAAATATTCGATGGTGAAACGTGTTCATTTGTTGAAAACTTAATAATAATACGTTGCTCAACGGATAAAGGAACCACTTGCTCACTTATGATTGCTACTGATCAACTGGAAAGATTGAGCAGCCCGAGAATGGCTGTCCCCTCTCTTAAGAAACCAACCTAAGACCCCCACCCAACCAGACCGCTCGGCAGAGTCTGAGACTCATAGAGGCAAAAGTTCGGTTCATATTTTACTCACTCTCGTAAATGGAGAATTCAAAGTTTTCAGACCACGGATGGAACGCTCGCAGACGTCCTGAAATAATTGCACTGATGCGAAATCCATTTGTAGACTTAGTGACCACTAAAACTGTCCTGTTTACATTCCTTTTAAATTTATCTATGTAATTTTATGAAAACAAAATTAAAAATTCAATTTCAGAAGAACAAAATGAATGGAATGTTCGAAAATTATCAATTGACATTGAACCAATAATATTTTCAAACATGAAATTTAATTTCAACATTTTTTCAATTTCAAAAGTCAACATTCTACTCAAGTATGGTTGAATTTTTGTGTTAATCCAAGCATCAATCGTAACGTAAATGTATTGAAACATAAACAACCAATCGATATGGTCTCACACACTGAGAAATATGGACAGAATTGAACTTTCCCGATAAGAAAGGACGAAAATTGTGTTGCATTTTTAATACGACCGCTGTTTCAACGCATACATCAGTTGTACATGGAATAGATTCAGATATATTTTCAGATATGGAGGATATTCTTGGGAAATATAAATATTCTTCTAATCATTAAATTTTGAAGCACGGAATACGGATACGAAAACCGTAAAACAAAAAGTCTAGAAAATTGAATAGCAATTTCGGCATATGTGTATATATTTATTCCCGTAAGCGTTCGGAGCTGCTCATTCATCTTTATGAAGCATACATAATAAAAATATATCCATCGTTGACACCGTAGAGCAATATCTAATGCATTGCCCAATCAATATCCTTACATGGTTTAACAACAAAAGACGAAGAAATCGATCAAAATCACCACAGCTGAAAATCCTTGTGGATAAAATTCCATCCATTCAAGATCTTCATCGATATGCAAGAAACGAGTCTTATGCTCACCATATTGTTCTCTATGATCCTTTATACTCTACGCTCGAAATAATACAAAAACCGTTTGATAGATATCTGCAGAGTATATCATCGTGAACATACATTTGCGTATAACCAGTGACATCCTTGTAGGAGAGCTTTATTTATGTGCAGAGAAAAAATAAGAAGAAAATTTGATAAAGTTGTTGCTCAAACCCGAAACCGATCTCCTTCTTCCTTATGGGATTGGCATGAACATGAAAGATGGGTAAAATTTTCAAGGAAAATACACCAGAGAAAGATGTAAGAAAAGAAAAAACGCCAGACATGATATCAGAATAACAATCTGGGGAGTCACATAACAAGAACATATTTATCCCCAAAGGCTTTTAGTATCACATTGTATGATATTCTTGATGATTCATTTTGTGTTCGATGCCGAGCGTATTCGTTACAAAAAAGAAAATTTTTCAAACGGGGAAAATTATAGAGAAAACAAGCGTAAGTGAAATGGAATGCATATGTTCATGTAATATAACGAATTTCTTGTTTAATGTACAGTTTTTCAAAGATAGCAATGTTAATAACCAAAACATAACCCAACAAAGAGGGTTATATATCTGCTTAAAATACCTTTATGAAGAGATGTGACAGGCTAAGGATATTAATTGGAGGAACATTAGGCAAGGATAGCACGGTGAAGCAGTTGGTCAACCATGCAATCTGCTACAGTTCGTTACAAATTAAGTAATATTACTTGCATAATTCAGCATTTATTCTAAGTACTTTAGCTAACACATAAATAAAATCAAATTTCGTTAAGCAGAAGAGCTTTTGAAGCATCAATAACTGTATGACAATAACACAGAACCATCTATAATTTATTATGTACAGTATGAAATTGCGAGTGAAGCAACTAACAGACGGTGTCAGAAGTGGATATGTCACTCCTAAAGTTAAACTTATCTTTAAGTTTAAGTATTGAAAAAATAAGTAGTTAAAAATATAAAGGCAATAAAGGATTAGAGTAGATGAATACAAATGCTGATCAGAATCTGGTTTAAAGTTGATTAATAAGACGCTTTCCTGTTTTCGAGGGGTTTGATTTCGACTTCTGCCCGAGTAAAGAGTGTTCCATTTTGACAGCCGTAAGCCATAGATATTACCTTGGTCAAACTATCACACCCTGTCAATAAGCACTTTTGCTTTAAAGTTCAAGTAAGAGAAAACTTGCGACTGCTCAAATCTTGCCCATTTTCGTTAAATCAGCTAATTGAAGTCAAACCGAGTCCTTCTCGTGGAAAAGCACTTGCCTGCAGTATACAGTAACAGTTGGCACGATGAACCGACAACGTGAATGAAAGCGTTTCATCAAGATGCATAGTAAAATTTAGTACTTTAGGTACAAGAAATGTTTTTATACATATTTCGACTGTATGAAGAACATTATTAATATATAGAAATGACGTGGAGACATCAATCACCGTGATCCAAAAAAATCATCTCAATCTTTAAAATTGTGCATACCTCGAAAAAGATTTGATTCGCTAGAAGTGAAAATCAAATCTACCAAAGAAAGTAAAACCTTTTAGAACTTTAAAGATTTTCGAGCGCTGAGATCTAGAAAACAACATGTCGAAGAATTCTTACATTAGAGAACTCTTATATTATATTATTATATTGATATGACAGTTCGGTTCTTAGAATTTACAAATCCTGCATACAGGTGAATCCAAAAAATGTTGGACAGTCGTAAATTAAAAGCAAGCATTTGCGTTGTAAATCGATACTCATCTGCCTGTAATTCATCTGTTTGTCTTAACTTCCTTTTTTTATTTTATTTAAAACCCTTGAAGGCTTTCAAACTCTTACAAAACAAAATGCGAACGAGGATGTCATTGCTTTCATCTCTCCTGAACATTGAAAATTTGTAAAGTTCTCAGCTCAAATTAAAACTCGAATGATTGCTACTGCGATCCTGCGAGGAATCAATTGTTATTTCTAATCAATTTTCCCAATAGAATAATGCAACCCAGAATACTTCATGTTACCAGAATAAATGTACGTTAAAAAAAGGGATCAGATAATAGCTCAAATAAAAAGAAACCTTTTGCATTAAGAACTTACCTTGAACAAACAATTTATGTCAATATTAAATAACAGCTAGATCCTATATTTAGAATCGGAAACCGAACTGCCCAAATTTCTGACGGGTTGCGGAGCAAAAACGTCTTAAACTATCTACATTTTTACCCACTTCCCATCAGGTAAATATATTTGCTGTCTAGCAGAAACACTCCGAATTCCGTCCCTCAGAAGTTAAAATAGTTATCTGTCAACATTGTAGGCATAAAAGCTTTAAAACACAGAGATTTCTAAAAAATAGAATGAAAATGTATCTATTTTTCGGACATTTAAAACAAGATTGACGGGCTGGAGGACCCCGTTGACAGAATTCAGCAATACCGCTGCAGTTGGCTAAGGGTAGTAAGTGATCTAAAAGAGCGTCCGAAGACGAAAACCCCTTACACAGAAAACATGATTCCATGCGCAAAATGCAAAAGGGCGGTATGTATCCCACTAGAGCCCAATCGAAGAGAAAGGTTTAAGCCACCCGTGAAAGCAGACACCAGTCAAGGAAAAAAGATCGATGCTGACAACTTAAAGGAGTTGCACGAAAAGCACGAACGCGAAATACTCAGCGCGATGCCTTAAAATACTAGACGCAAGCAGCGTAGTGATGGTCCACTAATCAAGCCAACAGATGGGAGGAGATTAGGCAAAATGTGGAGCCTGAAAAAAACCGGGGTCTAACATCGAATGGTTAAAGCGACCAAAACAGGCGGCCTCCTTGTAGAATTTTAAATCCATTGACAAGTGCTTGCTTGAGAGTCCCACCAGGGATCACCTTGGATCTAAGGCTGTTATCTCGACATTACAGCTAAGAACCTCTTTCGAAAAGAGAGACATCGGATGTCAAAGAAGTAGAAGTGTCCATTGGACAAACTCTTTTTACGACAGACAGCTTTAGGGTAAGTTTGACGCCTACCAATGTTAGAGGTTAATGGGTCGCGCTTGTAGTTATCCCTGCCAACAAAGCAGTGCAACTCCTGACAAAGAAGAAAGTCAAAACCGACTGAGGTGCATGCAGAACCCGCCAAAGGGTAGTCGTAACTCGATACTATAAGGGCTTTAGCTTTGGACCCATTTCCTTGAATTGGAAGGAACTCCCGGCCATAAGGCGAAAGAGTGCACAAGCCAACATAGCTGCATCTTGTGCAAAGACAAGGGCCTCAAGCCTGAAGATCTAAATCATATTCCAGTTAGCGGAAAGTGGCAAGGGTTCAAAGAGGCACTTAGCAAGAGAAAAACCAAACATGATACAAGTCCTGCAGATCAAACTACACCATAATGCAGTCGCACAGAACTTACTCGAGTACGTTGCGATGTCGACAAAAACTGACCTGATGTTTTAGAAACACCACAACAGGGAGGAAAATAGATGATACTGTGACCGATCTGCCAACAGCACCATCTGGATGTGGAATAGCGTTCTGCTCCCACTTCGGACTCGCTTAAACAGGGATGATTTTGTGCTGATTCGGTGTACCGATATGACGTTCACAAGTGTTTTTTTCTCACGCCTTGTTAGCCAATTTCATTCTTTGAGAGCTAGCTCAATGCACTGGATGAAACTGTCTCGACCACCGAAGGTCGAATCCTTGTTGGCAGTGACTTCAAAGCAAGACGATTGAATGGGGTATGCCTCATCCAGATTCCAGATCAAAACCTAGAAATCCTAGAAATGACGCCTAGGATGGAACTTGTCGTCATGAATGTTGGAAGCATACCAACTTATCGGCAGAGAACCATCGCGGATGTGACATTCGCTTCGCAGTCCTCAGTGTCTATGATAAATGATAAATAAATAATATATAAATGGAGACTACTCGACGAATTTGCACTCAAAATGCGTAATGCGCGACGCACAGCCACCCGACCAGTGTTAGAGTCAGTGTTAGATAGAAACTTCATTAAAATTGATGTCAACGGCTTCGCTGGAGTTCTCATGGGTGGTGGGACCATGACCAACATGGTGAACTCCACCAAGAGTCTCATCTCTGCAACGAATTCTCTATGCCCAGGCGACTTTCTCGACATTATAAGTCTGATGTACCCTGCTTATTAGCAAAAATCGCCGAAAAACGAAGAGAATGTCACAAACTTTATTGCGAAGCACATACTTCAAGGGGTCGAGGCGAGTCACATTCCGAATGCTTCCATACAGGTCTTAAAACGAGACCACTTCCGCCGGGTTACCAGCTGAACTTATCAAACAGTGTATCAACTTGAGATTCCGCTCAAGAGATTCAACGCCCGCCTGCAGGGGACCGTGTTTCCGAAATGCTAGAAAGAGGCAAGGCTTGCGCTGATCAACAAAAGAAAGGGATAGCACATTGGTGGGTCGGCATTAAATGAATGTGTCATCAGGGGTGGCGCAAGGTTCCATTCCTCGCCCAGACGTATAGAATGTCGCTTACTACGAGTTTTTGATCTTGCAGCTACCAAATCTGTACTGTCTGACCCGCTCCCAAAATAACGTAGCACCAATAATCACTAGGGCGTACTGTCGAAGAGGTGCAACTTGAACGAGAGTCGTTTTATGAACAACACTGGAGGACCAAACGCTAGCAAAAGACGTATCCTCATGAGAGCGATGGAGTCACTGGCCTTGTGAGACGCGAAAGTCTGGGCTGACACTCTTAGTAAGAAGTCGTATCGAGGGCATCTCGGACTGGCAGTGCTGCTTATCGTGAGGTAGGTCCTCTTAGTGCTACTCACAGAAAAGCGAAGTGAGAGAAATCGGAGGGATAATGTTAGCCGAAAGGAAAAGAAGGATCCTAGCTTTGCCGCAAGAAACATGAGCAAGCGGAGCGTGAGGCAAATGGGCAGCACGGTTCATCAGTGATTTGGGGGCGTGGTTTTGCAGGAACCATGATGAGACCGATTATTACTTGACATAACACTCAACACTAAAGCGACTTCTACTGGAAAATATTACTAGCATATGTTAATGTTTATCCCACAATCTATAAACTCTCGGCTGTCCTTTTGTAATGTCAGATCGAGAATTTTTAATTTAAATACAATTTTTTATTATTATTTGGCGCTGATCTAATTTTCGAAGCCAATTTCATTCAAAAAAAACATAAACAAATTGTATGTTTCCCATTACTAGCAAATGTGCAATAATTTTATTTTTATATAATATGCATTCAGTCCATTATCTAGTTAATGGAGTCATGTTTCATAAAATACTTTGATCTACTTATTCAAAAAAGCGATGAAGACAAAGTTATAAATTCAATAATTTTACTATTTAGTGCAAACCAAGTGGTATTTTAATCAAACAAGCTTACAATGTCGTAATGCGTCCTTTCCACATATGATGTACTCCTCTACAAATAGGACAACCTCATTTTATCCTTTCACATTACCCTACATATTGTCGCCAGAATTGATAATCTGCATTCATACGTTTTCTTTATTTTTTCATTCGCATAAAAATATCAGATGAAGTATCTCAGTCATATTCCAAACAATCCAAGTCACGCCAAGTTTCTCAGCACAGTCAAACATTCAGGACAACGAGCGTGCAAGTACATTCCGTTTTTAAAATCAGGGCAACTAGAGCTATCAAACTTTTCACAGCATCACCATCCCAGATTGTATTCTTATCTACCCTTCTACTGTGCACTATGAAAGCAAAACATAATTGCATTAAATTTTCTATTCTATTGAGACCATTTCGTACATTCTATGGTGGTTCGTCAACTCTATAATGCACAATTGAAATCAAAATTGAAAACACTACTTTCGTATACTATGTCCTGCATCCTCTCTCATTCTCCCTTTATTCTTCTCACTCTCTTCCGCTTTCTCTCCCTGGTACAACCGATCTCTTTGCAATGCTTTCTGATTGCCTTCAGCAATGCGGCAATGAGATGAAATTTCAACAGTCATCGTCATCGTCCTTTTCGTCCTTGTCGGCGACGTTCTCTTAGTCGTTGGTATAAATTGTATTGTTGTTGCGTTTGAATATGATGCGGTGTCGTAAGAAGGCGAATTGGAATACAACAGAATCGAGTGAAAAATGCTTTTTGAACTGGATAGATCTAATTCCAAGGACATAACAGCAACGTACCAGAAAATCTTTACATGCGACGAAACGATATGGTTGAATGTATGTTTTGAGTGCACATAGGGTTCCATAGTAGTAAAACATATATTACAATATAAAAGTGTGAAGTAAATGAAACCGAGAAAAAAGTCCGCATTAAATAAATTAAAATTTTATTACGGGAAGGAGGTCGATGTTTGCAGGCAATAGAATTTACTGCCAATAGGTTAGTGCAGTTTTATTGAAGATGGTTTCGTATAGCGATCATAGTTTATTTATGGAAACGGATGAGTTTTGTGTGTTTCCAATATTGGTTGTCTAATATATGGAATGAATATCAGCATCAAGTTTGATGTCATTGGTTTTTGTTTTTTTATCTTGACAGGGATCAATGAAAAGTATATTCATTTCAGACGATAAAAGAAGCCAGAGTGATAACAACCTAAATTCGTGAGATTTAGGCTCTCTGCCCAAAAAACTATCGCCAAAAATTTTGACTTACTACTAGGATTTCTTTATTGTTTTAATTACCTTAATTTATTATAAAATATAATATCAGTTCAGCAAACTGTTCCCCACCGAAAAACACAGACAATGTTGACACGGTCACAGACTTCTCTATTTTATCAATTTAATTTCCCCCCAAGAAAGCAGAAATGAAAACTACAACTGCCGATGTATAGTTTGCGCCGCGATATATGACGAAAATCATTCAAATCTTTCGACTGAACTCAATAATTAATTTCAAATAATTAATTTAAACTAACTTACATTAATTAAGCTTTCTCAAATTAAACATGTGGCACCATAGTCACTTGCAGATGGACGAGTTCTCTGAAAAATCGAGATGTGTAGCTATTTGAGCACACATCGAATTTACGCGATGCAAGATTGTCGTTCGACTGCAATTCCTGCACGAGTTGGATTTCATAAGCCCGCAAATAAAGATCCTTGCATAAAATCATCCATAATGTGGCCTGACTTAGACTTAATGGTTGAGCATGATATTAAATGTACTCACATGGGTCTTCATCGATACTACGCTCTACCACTGCTAGGGATTCTTCCTTATGCACTGTACGCCGCGACGTCTGGATGAATGCGTATTATCAGTGAGAGTAAACGTGGTGCAGAAACGATCCCCGGTGAATCGAATTAATTGTGCTGATGGACGATTGTGTCATTCATAAAACCTATGGAATACGGGATGAGTTTCTCGAACAGAATGGTTTTTTTTTTCGAAATAAATCTGCACAATTTACATACGTTACTCAGGCGTCAACGTTTTCATGATAAAATGGCAAATCAAACTAACCACAAAATGCAATACAACTGTCACATCATACTTAGTGTGTTTAAATAGTATTGCCAACTTAATGTTCTATACATCTAAAATTGAGTTGAAAGATCTGAATAATGTATTGGAGTAGCAGATATATTGAAAAAGAAAAATAATTCTTTACTTACAACTAAAATTCTTATTCAAGTAAGAATGTATATAGTTCTATAGCTCTGAAAAATAGCCTCTATTTTTGACACTGGAATTTCTTCGCATCAAAGGAGTTTAATAACAACTGCCAAATATGAAAACAGCAAAATACCATGACAAAACATTTTGAATGCAATGCAAATGTGTAGTTCTTAGACTAATACAAAGACTTGAAAATTATTAAGCAATTTACCTTTTTTTATGAAAAAATTTGTTGCGCTGCAGGCACTGATTTCATTTTCTCAACTTAAACCCTAGGCCTTTCCTATGTCAAATGGACGGTTGCAAGAAACTCCCGTCAAGAATTGATTTTTCTAATCAGATAGATTATTTTTTTGAGACACCTGTCTTTGCAGCTCCGAATGGATCCATTGAAGTAGAATAGTGTAAAACTCGAAAATTCAACATTCCCCATTTTCACACAGAATTTATCCTACCACCAAACCTCCTGAAAAGCTCACTAGCCAAAGTGATGGTAAAGTACATCTGTAGCAATTCCCTTTACCATATGTGACTTTAGACTTTTTCAGATAAGTCTAGAATGTGTATTTTTGAATTGAAAGGATGAGGCTCTACTAAACCACCAATGGGAAATTTTGTACGTAAGGATAACTGTAAATCTACATCAAAAGTCTAGTGGACATTTGAAACCAGCGCAATTCGCTGTAACTATCAAGCTTGAACTTATTTTCATCAGTCACACTTCTCAGGCTTCTCGATGAAGTGAAAATCCTAGTGGTAAGGCAAAAAGCCTGAAAGAAAGCCTTTCAATGAAATGAACCAAATGATTAGGAATTAAAATTCCTTTAAATATTGTAACACAGCCTCACATGAATCTGCTGCACTCACAATCATAAAACGAGATCCCGGTTCGGTTAATGGCTGCGAGAGGTTTTCTCTCAGATAGACTGTCAATAAATTGCAGATATACTTTTATACCTTTAGATAACTTTATAATACTTCGATTTTGGAACTATAGCTTTGCTATCTATAGGGAAGGGAATTTACGATTTTGAGTTTGAATCTGTTGTAAAAAAAATTTTACGAATATTATTTTGAAGTTATGAGTTTATTAGAAAGGTTGAACGTTTCCATTGAGGGATGGAATATAACATCAATCAAATATCTGCCGCGGCTAGTCTTACAATACCCCATTGAATCAGTCCAACTGTTCAGTGCATTTTCGACCGTTTGGGCCTCTATTTCGTCATTGGCAATTTAGATTTCATGGTTCAGGATGGTTAGCGTAACACTTGTCTTTAACGGTTTCAAAAAAAATCAGTTAAACGGAGTTAAAGCGCAGCTTCAAGGTGGGCAATTGACATCAGTATTTGGGTTGAACATGTGATTTTTCGAAAACAGTCACAAAAGATCGATTGATGACACGGCAGCGATCGCCATTCACTATAACAGTGTTCCATGCTCATTACATAAGAAACAAACACCAATAATGCTGCCTGGCCAACATCAACACGAGCCAGTCACTCACTGTGGATGCATTGGTGTCTCGACGATGAAGTGTCGATTTCCTGAGCCACAGATATATCAAATCGGATATGTCATCAAATCTTTCAACCTCAAAATAACCTATACTTCTTATTCCATACGATAGATGGCCCACCCTGATAACTATGTCCCCGAGAAAATGTTGTGAGACTCTGAAGCGAGCAAGCCGTCAGCACGTAAGTAGACTGTCAATGTCAACCTCTATCAAAACTTGAAAAATACTTCGGAATGATCCGCAGGCTAATATGTAAGACAATCATCTTGTGATAATGTTGTTCCTTCGACCTTTACTGGATGCTTATCTTAGGTTGCTGAACGTATATTAATTTCGGTTTTTGTGTAGAACGTGTTTGGTATCATAGCATCATAGGACCGTATTCACTCGAACTGATACTAGAAAATTAATTTGTTTTGACTGCACAGGACCTTTAAATTCAAATCTTCATTGACAATTTTTTAGAATACTTGTGATATTTTAACTTTAACTTGAAGAGTTTTTAAAATATTTCTGTTTGTTCTGTTTATTGTGGCGCAACAGCTCATTTTAGAACTAGAGCTATGCGGCATCACAGTAAATTTGATCTGGTGAGGGTCTCGCTTGACCTTGAAAACTTCTTGAATTTTTCCTATGATAGCTTGATGGGATGATAAATCGATAACAGAAATACAAATTCAAAAAGACTATCTCCCTTTACGACTCGAATTCAGCATCTGCTTTCGATAGAAGGTGAGCACTCTAAGTACCACCCCTTCTAGTGTACCTTCTTTTTACACTAAATGCTTTATGTGTCTTCCTGGAATCCTCAATTCATTTATGATCAAAATGATTGCCAATAATGATGTGAACAATAAAAAAACTAGCTGTGAAAATCCAGCCACAATTTTTATGATTTTCTATACATCCAGCATAAATTTTATGAATACTTTATTCAATTTCATTTAATCAATTATACAGGAGTTTTGTGGATTCTAGGAAACGTTACCAACTTTACAACACAATCAAATAACTGCATAAACCTTTTAGATTCCTTGAACCAACAATTTTATTAACCCATAACATAGCACGTGTAGCATCAAATATACGGCTATTGCTTACTTGAAAATTACCTTATGTGCTTATATCCATTGAGCAAATAAATAAGGTATTAATAATTCATCCTGTGCACACCTGACGGAAAAATCATGTTACATTTTCGACATAAAACATAGGTCATCATTCAGTGTTTGAGTCTGACATTCAAGAGAAAAATCATTTTCACAACACCGTGAAAAAATCTAAATAAAAACACCCAAGGCATATGACATTACCTTTCTTCAATTTCAATTTCTTCTACCTTTTTCCTTTTCCTCGTGTAAAATAAACGAAAGAAATTCAAGACACAAAATCGAATTGCGACGAACGCAAAATGCAGACCTTTAGACATACTTTTGTTAATTAAACATCGTAGTCGAGTACCTTACTCTCTCTCTCTCTCCCTGTTTCTCTCTTACTCTCTCTGTTTTTCTCTCACTCTGATCAATTTGCAAGAAATCGAGCTACGGTAGGATATTACGTGTGTATTTTATCTGCAACTGAAATGTTAGCAAGCTCTTCATGATTCAAAGGATCAAACAGAAATTAAATTTTTTGATTAAGTTTCATCTCCCTTAGATATATTATTTTATTTCAATGAAAAAGACAATTTTCTTTGGATCAATGTACAAGCGGAGAATTTCATTAAGGAATCGAAGCAAGTTGGTTTGAACTTTTTGACGTACCTATGAAAATGGTAGGAGAAAGTAAATGAGCATTTTAAACTCGATAGAATTAAATTGAGTTTTTGATTGACTTTCATCCAGTTATATGAACTAAACTTTTCAAACTTAACATAAGTTTCGATTCAAATTTAATCAGGATTTAATTAAATTTATGTCGTAAATAATCGAAACTGAGTTGTGCCGCTAAGACCGGAAACAATCATACCACTCAAAAGCGGGAACAACTAGAAATCAGTCTCACAACGCAATCGATTGAGCCTCGTTCTCTGTTTGGGGATTAGATGTGGAGTCCACTTTACCTGTGTCTTCGACTGCCAGAATTGTGGCCAATCGCTACGAAGGTATTGTCTCTCTTCCTTCTTGTCTTCTCTACTACCCCGGTAAAAGTTTCTCTACTCTTGTGGGCGATGAGAAGCATCCATCTATCACCACCGTACGATATACGCGTGTGATTCGGAACGCTTTCATCTCTGCACCCAACTGACCATTTGCGGTTCCATCTTCATAAAATTTTTGTGCTAGAAATAAAGAAACCTTCCTTTTAATTTTATGTTTTTTTATTTATATTTATATATTTTAAAATCGATTTCGCAAGGTAAATAAAAAAACATAAAATTAAAAGGAAGGTTTCTTTATTTCTAGGAAAATGTGGTTGCGGTGAAAGTTCACAGCCAATGTACGTTTATTTTCACTGGCTAACAGTTGCTGGGTACGGTCTCACATTGTCGTTGTGAAAGATGACTCAGCGAAGATTGACTAAGGCGGGATGCTTACGTAGTAATGCTTGCTGAAGCCGAGTGCTCGCCGTCATTGTCTAGTGAGAAAGCGCTGAAACCGAAGTTGACATTCTTGCTCTGTTAGCACGTTTTCTCAAAAAATTCTGCTTATATTCAAATGAATCTCCTGTGCGCAGTGCGAAATTCGTATCAAGCTCTTACTATACGAGTTGTGACGATGTAGAATGACTTATATGCATTTTTATAAGCAACGACAGTGCTGGTAATCGTGGGGGTCGCCCTCCTTGCAAGAGAGTAGAGATATATTTGCTTGCGCAGTCAACAGTGAAGAGGCCACTAGGCGAGAGATAAATTCGTTTTCTCGGCGATCGGCAACAGTCCTGGGAGCAAAACACAAGTGGAAGATAGACTGTATCTGACCTGAGGCTGAGGCCCAGTAGTGTTCATGGGGAAATTGATGTCTACATGACCCAGCTCTTAAGCGGGTTTGGATGTTTTCTGTCTTACCTGCACTAGATTGACAGGTCATGGTCTCCTAACACCTTGCAGTAGAGGTGGATGACGCCTGCCACACATTCTTTTCCTGCAGAAGATGTAGTAAGCAGCGCGGGGATCTCTTCAGCAAAATTGGGGCACTCTGTCCAAAAACTATGGTCGAAAAATTTAGAAAACGGTTGACAAATGTAATCGCGTGGCTCAATATGCTCGGACAGTGCTGACACTGAATAAAGCTGTACTAGAGCACTGGGAGAGTCGGGGTTGGGGAGATCTCTGAAGGCCCCTCTAGGCATAGAAACACGAGGGCTAGTCGGAAGTTATATATCAAAGGGTTCCAGACTAGGTTCTCAGGTTGGCACGGGAGGTGTTTAGTGGATAGTGCAGAAGCATTGCGCTTCTGGGAATCCCACACTCAGTGCCGAAACAGCCTAGAAACAGTAAACCTCCCTACATCAAAAAATGCTCCCTGCTGTTGGAACAGGTTCAATAATTTATGATTTAAAGGATGAGCAATGATTTACAGGAATAGGAATGATTTACAGGAAGAGGACCTATCTCTCTGCTTCACTGCAGGCTTATTTTGAGAGTCAGGAATCAGCTGATTCTTTTTTAGAACTGACTCCATTTCCAGAGTGCTAAAACTTGCGACGATGGATTGTATATGCATAAGGATTCTCTCTTGCCAATGCTATATTAAATCCTATAAACCTTGAGGAGGGAATGAACTTTTGAGGTTTTGAATGAAAAACTATCTTTGGTCTGAAAAAGATAGAAAGATGGCTCATTATTCTTCTGGCAGATGTGTTAGAACAAACTGGAGATAGATGCAAACTAAGACACTGCTATGAATGATATGTTTCAATACAATATTTAAACTATTGAACGACAAAACGATTGTAACGAACTTATTGGTTACAATGAGAAATATTATACACCTGTATATAAATATCATTGTGCTCGAAAGGGACCCATAGAGGTTTCCTCGAGTTGTTTCCAGCAATTGCAACATTTCTCGAACTATTGTACTGACTCCTAAAACGGTTATTTAGTGGGTGAATAGATTCCCAATACTTCATGTGTGCCTTCATGCAGGGCATGTAGGAGCACCTTAAGAGATCTGTCTCTCTGACAGATCTGTGACTTAAGGAAGCTCGTTTGCAATTAGACTAAATATAATTTTATTTGGGTTACCGAAGACTTTAGATTTAAACATGCCTATGTGGCAAAGGAAGTGGAATTCACATACTAGAATTTAGCATACAGAAACAAACGAAATACTCGTTAACACAAAATTTGTTTATTCCACTTTCTTTTCTAATATTTCAAGGCATTTTTTTAAATTTTTTCCCTAACTAATCTCTTCGTATTCGTTTTTCATTTTTCAGAGAAATAGGTAACCATTCATTGAACTCAGCTATCAACCAAAATTAAGAAGAACACTGGGGATGAAAAAGCTAAACGAGTGGAATAAAAATGCAGGTAATTACCTATTAAACAATATTATCTTTGCTATTATTTCCGAGTGTCCTTAATCAACAAAACGTGCAAAAGCAACTCACTAAAATTTTCGTTCCAATTCATGAAATACATTTATACAAAAGTACGTACCAACAAAACCATTTGCTCACAAACCATTCAGACTAAGACCTAATATAATGGATGACACCGAAACTGATATTATCTAAGTTCTCTCCCACTGAGAGAAAGACAGTCTGACAGACCGAATTGGCTCTCCTAATAACAAATGGTCACGTAACACACCTTTCGTCACCTCTGAAAAAAAGGTGAATAGACTAAAGTACCATCAACCACTTATTCGGACAATTAGGTAAAAGTTCAAACGTTTCGGAGTTTATGTGAATGGAACTCAAGGGAGCAAAACTTTTTTCCTTTTTTTATATTCGCAAACACACACAGATACAAATTTATATCGAAAGTTTTCCGTTTCTATATATGCGTTTATTGATTTCGAGAAAGGACTTTAAGTTACAAGGAGAAACCATCACGTTTTACTCAACAATAGATGAAACGTGAGCTCAGAGAAAGGATCAAACAACAAATGTTAGCCTAAGTTGAAAGTGAATTGATTTTATACAATAAAGGATTAGTTTGTTTCCATTTTCATTATTTAAGGAGAAAAACTTAATGCTCTTTGTACAGAAATTAGTATATTTAACACGTTTTGAATTTGATATTTGTCCCGGTTTGATTTTTTTTTCCGATGTAAAAATTAATTTGCGTCTAGGAAGGTTATGAAGGAATTCCAATCCAGGTTTCAATATACTTCAGTAAGCGTGAATAATACAAATCACAAACAAAAGTAAACGTGAAATACGCATATTATAAGTAACTTCTAGTTTCAACAAACAAATTCACTACTGCCGCTGTTCGATTACTACCACTCTCGAATCTGAATCGATTTCCTAATTGTAAATTTGTTTTCAAATTCGTTGGGTAACGGCACGAAAAATACCGCTGGCCTTCTAAATCCTGTAATTTTTTGCTTGCTTGCACGATCACTCCAGTGGCTCCCAACATTGTCTGGGATATAAACAATATTCAGGAGCTTCACGCTGTTTTTATAGAAATAACCTTAAAACAGAGATCCTATGTGAACAATAAAAGCCATGAAAGTATCTTTCAGCTCAAAATTTTCCCAACCCATTGACACCTTTACCAATCTTCACCTTGAGTAAATATTTTATATAAAATATGTTGAAATATTTAAATTTCAATGTATTTAGATACTTAACTACTGGGCAGCAATCATCTTATGTTAACGTCTGTACAAAATATTAGTGGTATTTCTGTATACTAACAAATTTCATGTCATAGCTCATTTATATTCCTTCTTGGCCCCATCAAAATGTAATATCAAACAGTCCATGATTTCCAAAATGAATATTCAAGAAATTTTCCTTCACATTAGTCTGCCTCCTTTGTAAAAGTCCTCAAATCATGCCAATATATACGTATTGACAACAAAAATCTCATAAATCATTCATAATCTTTTGCGACAAGTCCCGATAACAATTCAATTCGTAATGGGTATAATAGATGTAAGGCTCTATGCATGTTTAAACAAAATAAAAATCTGAAAATAAATTCCCTCCTTTGTGCGGATCATGGAGTGTGTTCAGGATTCAACGTTGACACACGTTGATTCAAAAAAATATTGATTTTAAATACGCACGTGCTAAGAATAATTGTCGGCAATTGTTGCCGTCACTAATAAATAGATTTAATGTCCTTGATTTGGTATTAATAAAATGAAATAAGGAACAAACGAGGAAATATTTTAAACTTTTATTACAATGAATTTGATTTTCGATTGTTTTGAGATAATCTTTTCTATTAATATTCCCGTTGCATTATTTAAGGATATGTAAAATTAGTGCTTCTATGATCTATCACATAAATTGATAGAGAAATTAGAAAGCAAAATTAAATCAAGGTTTTTAGTTGAAGGTGAAGTTTAGAACCACTGTAGGTGTACGGGTGTACTGTTGATGTAACATATCAGTTGAGTCATCCCGCACACTGTTCGATTTTATTCGATTCTTTCGCGATTTGATTTCACTTGATACCAAATACTCGCTTCCATCCCAATCAAGGGAGATTAGGATAAACACAAGAAGGACGAGAATAAAACGAGGAGGGTTCAACTAAAGCTGCCTATAACAGCCAAAAAACTTACTTAAAGGTCGAAAAACGATAAACCTCTTTTAAAGGTGACAAAAAAGATCATTCCCAAATTAGACAAATAAGTCCTTCGAGGAAACACAACCGCAGCCTTAAACTAGAGCTAATGACAAATGACCTCGAAATTCAGGACATTAACTGGGTAAAATATTTGCCTCAGACAGAATATGCAATGGAAGACGAATTCAGTGGGCGAAACCAGGTTTACCTAAGCAAATAACAAGGATCAATGTATTGTTGAACATGCAGAGAATCAGCTGAAAGGACATTATTGTTTCAAAATGGCGTGGATTAGTGAAATTAGCAAGAAATAGACTAGCCAGCTTGCTGCTGCTCAACAAGCACTTTCATAACAAAAGTTTGCCAGCATGATATCCTGTCGAATCCGTTGCCTAAGTGTTTGAAACAATGCTCACTTTCAAACACAAAGGAAATGAAGGAAAGAGGTGAGAAAATACTTTCGTTTGGGTTTGATGCTCTTTAAATACATCCTCTCAGGAAGCGAAGGCCCGAGAGAAACTGTAGTGCTTCGAAGAAAAAGACGAAAAAGAAATACAATGTTTGATGTATATCGAATTTCAAACAATTCCCGCCGTCATTTCAACCCAGTTCTAGAAGATAATTATGCAACTGATAGCCGAAGCAAAACACTTTAGAGCCATGACAGTACTTTTTAACTCGCATACGCTCACTCTTTCACACTCAACCAAACTACTGAGACAGTGGACGTTGAAGATTTTTTCGAGTAACTGATGGCACAATTATCTCTGATAGACGTTTGCGTGAAGTTGTTCCTCTTCTGAAGCAGAGGAAGTTCGTAGGAAGTTTTTTCAGCAAATTTCCAGGTCACCATGTGGTTAAAAACCACGAAAAGTCCTGAATTAATGAATTATTAATTCATTACATGGAATTGCTACATTGTGAAGTGAGTGTCACATGCTTCACGAAGAGGACCAATAGATACGATGGTTAATCGAGGCGTGAGCCAGATTTTAAGCCAGCTTGGATACCCGGTCGGTAACAAAATTGAAAACAAGGCAGCGTTAGGAGCATTTCTTGGACAGACAATAATTGTGATCCATAGTCTTTAGGCTACAAGTTGGTCTTATAGAAGTGTTGTGCCCAAAGGCTACGCTGCTCCTAAGGTGGCAATTTATCCTTGGCTGGCTTTATCCGGAACACTAGCTCTAGATATGTAAATAGTTTTGTCTAACAGAGCGTCCATTGGTTACTCTTGATAACAGAATTCTCAGAATACTCGCCACTGATTGATGAATATCCTGAAAAATATCTAGAAGTACCAAAATATGTGATACTAGTTTTGAGGAAGTCTGTGACGAACCACAGCTCACCCCATCACATGACCTAAGGTAGCCGAGGATGGTAGTTACGTTCGATGTTACTTAGGGCTCCATTCTAGATCCTGATCATCGGAACACCTTAATGTGGGATGAGGAACTTTAAACAAAGTGGATTATTTCACGGTACTAAATTTTTGGACACGTGGTGGACAAAATTAAAGAGATCATCCTGATTACAGAAAAATATCAGGGAGCACGATGATGGAAGCGCTGGATGAATTGAAATAAGTAGAGAAATGCCTGAATACATCGATTGATTTAAAAATGAGAATTTACCTCCAAATCAGAGCAACTCCTGATAAGGATGCAGCGTATGTAACGGTACTCAATGGACTGAGGTTCAACGGCGGAGACGTATTTACATGCCTCTTCTTGAGCGCATTAAAATAAGTACCACTCTCAGAGTCACTACTATGAAACGACGCTGTCAGTAACGAGTTTCAGGGGTTTGCAGGAATTAATGAAAGTTTCGACTAAAGAAACGCTGTAAATCACAGATGTATACTAGACAGTTCGGGTCGTCCTGGTCAGCTAGCGCATAATTGTGTACTTTTACGGAAGCACATAAAACAGGGAAGCTTACACCAGAAAGGAGAAGCAACACTTTTTGGTGTTTTTCATAGGAAGGCTGCAAGATTCATGCAACACAGTTTGTGCCTGCAAAAGATGATTGACAGGAGAGGCATTTAGCGGGTACTCTACTTATTGCTCATATGTCAATCTCTGTCAGTCCAACGGCCATGACATCGACAACCTTCACCATTCTACCAAAGAAGCAAAGATACCGATTCTGGTTATAAGTGATGGGATGCAAGGAGCAAAAATTGTGGTCATGTTTGACTCGTGCATTTTTCATTAAATCTATAGGCAGTAGCGACATTTATTAAAAAATACATTGTTTAAACACATTTCAATTTGATGTTTTTATTTTTTGCTGAGCTTGCTGCCAAAAACTGATGCGCTTGGGCTGAAGTTGAGCTGCTATGTGCAGAAGAAAATTTTACCCAAAAATTTAATTTTTTTTATTGTAAAGAAAATTTTAGCCGATTAATTTTAATTATTTATTCTATTTTAACATTATTATATATTATTTATTTTATAATCAAAGGATAAAACTTTTGTATCCATCAGTTAGCAAATGATTAAGCTCCAAACAATTCAATATGTTTCTGTTTCATGGTTTCTAAACTCAATGTTCTTAACACACACGACTGTAATGTGCTAGCATTGTAGCTTTGAAGTGCTTTCATATTCAATTCACAGTTGAAGGACATTTTATTGCCATCAACTAAAGTGGATATTGCCATTAATCATGAGAAAATGACATCAGAATTCAATTCCCATTACAGACAATTTCTCACATTTGTATGCTCGAATCAATTCACAAAGTTGTAATACATTATTTAATGAAGTCACATATGTATGTATATGTTTGTATCAGCTTTTTTGACGATAAGCTAGCATTTCGAGGCTACCACAATGAGTCCTAGCTTGTATTTGGAGATAACTATTTTAGAATGATTTTTACGTACTTTTGAAACGCACTGGCAGTGATTTATAATTAACGTTTTTATGAAATGCTTTTGTTTCAATTCATCAAAGTTCCGAGTCTTAAAAAAATTTTTTAAATTAAATTTATAATCCTTCCAAGCTCGTTTGATTGGTGCTTGTTTAGGAAATAAATATTCTTTTTGGTAGGTAACGTAACAAATGGCAAAAGCGTGTTTTGCCCACCTCATTGCTGTTTGTTCAGAATTTTTACTGGTTATTATCGAAGAAAGTACAGAGGTGCCAAAAATTTGCACATCATAGCCAGCAATGGTATTCAAACCCGTGATTTTCTGCTCAAATGTGGGTCGTTTTGACCCCCCACTTTTTCGCTTATATGCAAATCAGGATAAATTTTTCATTTATACTGCCTTTCTTGTGCGCTTTGTGTAATGCTACATAATTACACATTGGTAATCAAGAGCCTTTCAAAAAACAACTAATTTTACTATGCAGGGTCCATAAAAAGTAGTAGGACTGATTTTTCAACAAAATTTCTTTGAATAAATGTTTACAATTCCTTAATATTCTTCGGAATAGATCGCTTGGGCAGGCGCACACATAAAACAACGCTGGTGAAAAACACCCTAAGCCTTTTGAAATTCATCTTCAGTGATGCTTCTGTAAGCCATCGTTGATGCCACTTCAATGTTCTGAAACAAATCAAACCCATGGCCCTTCCGTTATCTTTTCATCTGTGGGGGTCAATCAAGGTCAATCAAGGAAGACGGGTTACGGCAATGTTGCAACGCAGAATCGGACTAATTGTTATGCCACGTTGAGGCCGACATGGAATGGGGTGTTGTGGTGATACAGCTTCCGGATGCCAGAGATAGCAGGTCGGGTGCATTTACTCGATCTCACAGGTGAGTGACATCTTCTTTCAGATCCGAGGTTCTATCACTTTGGCTAGATTGTCATCGATTTGAGCCTTCGACGCTCGTTCAGTGCAATTGTCGTCTTCAATTGCACTGAATTTGTGCCGTTAGAGTACATTCATATTCATTGTAGTATTCCTTGCTCTTGTTTGCGGGTTTCTCGAGTTTGACACAAAACTCAAGCGAATTTGGCTGCTCAAAATTTTGACGCATTTTGTACATCGACGGAGAACCTAGAAAAACCATGCCATCGTGCCACTCACGCTGCAGAAAATCAGCCCTACAATTATTTATATGGAACCTTTAATTTTGCATAGGCATACCCTGACAACTGACGACTTCATTACGTTCACAAGTGTGCGTTTTTAAGTTCGAGGAATGCAGCAGTAGATTAATGGACTGATAACGCATTCAATAATTTCTCATCAGTATATATAGAAATAATCCCTCATCAGTATAAGTAGAAAGTTTTATCGGAATCAAGTGAGTAATGCTTCAACTATCGTCGATCAAACACTTCACTCTAAAAGTAAGTGTGAATTATAGAGAAAAATCTAGTATCACGCCCTCATCATGTTGTTTATGATGCAAGAAAAGTCATTTGAAACCATACTGAAAAATGGCGTCCATTTACGGGTCCCTTGTCCGAGTAAAACTATGGTTTACAACTGGGACCATTTAAACAAGTCAGGGACTCACTTGAAGATGACCCACGGCCGTTCAAAGTGACTAGTCAAGAAATAATTCAAACATTCAAAAATTTAGTAGTGGAAGATGCTTGACTAAGGAAAAAACAGCTTCCAGAAATGGTTGGAGTATCACGATCATTTTGGCGTGACAAAGGTTAGGTTAGTTAGGCTTGATGGGAGCTAAAAATGCTCACGTCACCACAGAAACAACACTGTCTAAAATGATCCAGCACGATTTCACACCTCTATAGTGAAGACAAGAAAGAAGAAGACTATTGAAATTTTTAACGAAGACTAAACTTGGGCTCATCGTTATGAATCTGAGCCCAAACATGACTATACAGTCACACAAAAAAGGCACATCACTACCCACGAAATTTAATGTGTCACACCCTTCTGGTAAAATGAAGCTATACATATACTCATTGAAAGATGAATAAGGCGCTGGAACTGAATATAATCAGTTCCAGCCCCCCATTCTGTGTCTCCTCGTACCACCTTTTTTGCAACCTAAATTAATAGAAAATTTAGCCAAATTTTATAGAAACTTGGTCAAACTTGCACTTGGTTCTCTAATTTCCAAAACTTACTCATACAACGGATGCTCTTACTTCTTTGCAACCGAATTAAAAACCCATATTTCATCACCGTGGTACTCGAACTCTGAACTTGGTGCGTCGAAGGCAAGTGTCTTAAATATGATCAATATTATATATATAGATAATATATATAGATAATTATATAGATAATTCTTCATAATTCAATCATCTTGATTGTGTTTTAATTGATGGTAATATGAGCATTCCAATCATAGTAAGTATCAAAATTACATAGCACTAGCCAATAATGAGTGCTACAAGCTAATACGAACACACTTAAATTAGATGTATATAGACACGTTTTGGACATGTTCATAATGTGACTTACATCTAATAAGTCAAGTTTATGCCTCTCCAAATTCAATGTTCCACATATACAAAACATGAGAGCTCCTCACTAACCCTTACAAGTTGTCGAATCCCCATTAGCTCGAATCAGTACTGATCGATATGCATGTATTGAATTAAGCCAATTTCCATGCATGCTTCAATCTTCTACATATTGCCAAGTATTTGTGGAATATCTGAAGAATCAGATAAATGGTATTTCGGCAATTCAAGTGACAAGCAGCAGCTCGTAGAATATGGTGTTGCTATTGCCTCGAAATGATTCTCAATTGATTGTACAGCAGAATGTAATATACGTACATGTACATATTTTGATTTGATAATAGATTATGAATTAATGGATCAATATGCAGATAGATTCAAGAAAAAAATTTGGACGGTATCAAGTTTTGGCAGTATGCTTTTAGATGCATTTTCAACTAGTAAAACAATTTGGACATGTGTGCCTCTAATCACGAGTCCCCAAAATAATTGGTGGGCCACTGTAAAGAAGTCAAATCATAGCTCAATAAAATGTCCTGGCGACTGTATAAAGGAATTGTGATGATAATTGAAACTATGACTCATTTTCCCAACGCACATTTTCCAGTGTATTATCGTAAGCTTCATTTTTCGTGCGATTACATAAATTTATTAATTCATAAAAATTAAAAAATTTTTAGGATTACATGTTCGGTAATATTCCCCCTTTAAACCCAAATTGCCTACAATCCAACCAAAATTATTTAACACATAAATTCCTCGCAGGATAATGTGACGCTCTCTGGGCTCACAACCTAAACATTGTCTACCACTTGGAACTCGAGACAAAAAGCTATTATCCGAACAACACGTGCCACATAAACAAACATTGGAATAAAAGGACTTGATTTTATTGATCAGATAACGCTTAGATTAGAATTTTTTAAGGTCAAAGGTTATGGTGCTAGCATATAGTCATTGTTCAATGCTTTGTTTGGTTGGGTCCCATGTATCTAATATTCAAGCATGCGAGTAATAAAATGTATGTGGTTCGATAAGACAACAAGACGAATCAAATAGATTATTCTCTTACATAAAATGTTTTCGACAACATAAAAATACAATCCATTTGAGCCTATAATTTTCGCCACATTATAAAATAAAAAATAGAATGTATGTGAGTTTAAACATTTCACGCTGAATATATCCACAAAACTCGCAACGGGATGCGGATGTGCTCGAGGAAATTCAGGTTATAAATTTTCATAAAATATTCTCTCTCAGGCACACATAAATTTTTCAAGTAAATCCGTTTTTAAGTAAAGACCGAAAATCCTTGAATATTTCAATGGTTAGTAGAAAACTCATTATATTCTACTCAACTCTGCAATCTGGACTCTTCACTGATACAACATAAATTTTCAAACTAATTAGCTGAGATGATTCAAAACTTCCTAAACTACTTATTACATGCTCATGCATTTTAAGTAACTGAAATTCAAACATTACCCTAAAAATTCAATTTAGCGTAACGAAGTTGTGCATTCGTTCCAGTTAAATATGCTTTGTTGTGACCTTTCATTTAGGTCAAAAGGATGTAAGTCCATTTCGAATTATCAATAAAAATTGCAGAAGAATATTCATTCATTTATTCACTGCAGTAGCTGAAATTTGAGGTAACTACAGTAATGTCATTTTATACCCTTGCAAGGATTTCAAGCTTTGAAACTTTCGTCACAGAAATTGGCCGAAAAATTTAGAAACAAAATAACATGACCAACTTCAAAGCTCAGTCTTTATATGGGTGGGACAGGCATGAGTGGTTTTCGGTTACCTGAGCGTGCTCTGTCATATTGAATGACAATTCCATTTCCAACGAACAGAAATCAAATGATGAGATATCTAAAACATAAGATGGCATTATACTAACTTTACTTCAGAAAACCCCCGTTATAGCTTCGTAGTATAATTCAAAGTTGGGAAATATTTAAAAATTTATTTCTATAGTGAGTCTTCAACTCGAACTGTAAGAAATCAAAAAAAAAATTGACAGCGTGCCCAACCGATAGCTGCTGTTGCTCAAAGTTGCGTCATCATCGTTCCCAAGAAGTTAACATTCCAACCACTGCTAACCGAAGGATTTTATATGAAGATCTCGATATGAATGCGTACAAGATTCAATTAGTGCAAGAGCCATGCCGTAAGACCATCCGATGCGTTTTCAGGTTGCTCACTGAGCCGAAAACCGCTTGATCGAAGACACGCATTTTCACTGAAAAATTATCTTTTCTGATGGAGCTCATTTCAACCTCTGAGGCTACGTCAATGAGCCGAATCATCGTATCTGGGGCTCAGAAAATCCACACGCCTTCGTGAAAAAACTAATTCATCCATATCGAAGAGCCTTGAGAGTTTGGATACACGACATCGAGCTATGCCCCTTCCATTTCCGTCATCCGAGGAAACCCATCCTTGCCACAAAGCTAGGGTCCTTTTTCGTCCCTCTCAGCTAACAATGTCTCTCTCCATCTCTCCTCTACATTCGCAGAATCACCTTCGCTCGTGAGCAAAAAGCACTATAAGGACCACCCTCGCAATAACCACCACTGCCGGATCATGGATACTACGGTATGCAGCTACCATCTGCACGAGATGCATTCGGTACGACTCCTTACAAAGAGCGTCAGCAGAGGCGCTGGAGATATGCGAAAAAAAGTTGCACTAATGAGCAGTCGTCTTTTGCACGAGATTAGTCATCCAGTGTTGGCCATAAGGCGACTGAGAGCCGACATTCCCCCAGCAAACTTTTCCTTATCATCTTCGAATCAATCATCAAGCCAAGGTATTTAATTGCTCCCATCATCTCGATGATTGTCTCTTCAGCCCAATTGAGAATAACAGGAGGGACTAACTTCTTGGTCTCGGAAATAAACGCCTAGCAGTCGGATGGCTTCCTCGAATTTCTCTCTCTGATGTACTTCTTGAGCAGTATCCCGACCGCTTTATGCATACATAGAAGCCGATATGTACATGGTTTCTCTGGATACCTCTTTACCTTTTTGATCAACATAAGCCTCACCTCCCTCCAGCTTTTTTGGAACACACCCTTCTACAGGCAGACGTTGAAAATGCTGAGTACCATGTCAGGACAAAGTTGATATGTAAGTCGTAGCCCTTCCACTGGCATACCATCTGGTCCCTCGGCCTTTTTCATTTTGAAACTTCGCAAAGCTCTGTCAAGCTCAACAGCGTTAAAAAGTGGGCACAAAACAAGACCTTCTTCATATAAAGCATCGGAACGAACAGGATGTACAGCAAAAAGTACCCGAACAACCTCATCCATTTGCACCGCCTCAAACACATAGGGGTTCGGTGAGGTCTCGAACTTCCACATGACAGCCTAATCACCTAAGATGTCCTCAATGAGATTTTGCCAGTTACGAGCCCTACTTTGATTGGTTAACCTACGGAGCGCAAATTACCGTCACCTGGAGCGGTCGGGAATGTGGCTCATCTGGATCCCTTCACCGTTGGGCTTCGTGGTGAAGTCTGTGACGTTATTTTTGCTTTCCAGCTGCATATGTTAACCACAAGAACATAGAACGGTTATCGTTTTCGTGATTCTCGTCGTCGGCACGACGAAAAGAAGAACACGATCCTGCATCCAGATGGTGCTGTCGCCAGATCGGTCACAGAACCATCCAGTCTCCTCCGTGTTGTGGTTTTGTTCAGAAATCTTGATAAAAAGAACGATCTGCACGGAAACCAACCACAGTTTCAATTGTTTTTTGATGTCAATACCTTTCCCACAGTATTTCTCAACAGACAAAGCTGCAAACATAACGCGTGGCATTTGGATTTGGTCTTAGAGGCTTTCGTCCTTTCAGTGACAGCCAGCTTTTTTCTACAGAATTATTCAGAGTGTCCATGCCTGGGATGTCAAACCAAGTGGAGTAAAAAGGGAAAGATGCACGGACAACCACGTCAATTTTTTCTGTCTCTAGGACCCAAACATCCGCTTTGAAAGCTTATTACCAACATCTCGCAGGTTTTTGTTGATGTCGTCAACGAGGGTCTGCCAGCAGGAGGCTTTACTCTCATTGACCAACTAACGAACGAGTTTTCCAGCGGTATTTTAAGCAAAAATGTGAATATGATTCTTCCCGATCCCGAATGGGTTGAACATCGCGGCGAAGCCTCTACACTCTTTTCAGCAATTCCTGCAGATCACCAATTTCTTATGATTGAAACTACGAATGGTTTTCATCCTATTGAATAATTTTCGGAAATCTTCGACTTTTTCAAACAGCTGTTCATATTAATCATAGAAAACCATAAGGAGGAAAGCTACTATTTCGTCCCTTTTTATGTACGCTACGAATAAGAGAATGCGGGTTTTCTTCGGCAAGTAATTTGCGAATAATTCAATATTTATAATATCTTGTGCATGAAAAGCGTCTGTCTTAAAGTATTATTTGGATCGTGTGCTTTCTAGTCAAGTTTAGAAAAAGTGTTTTCTAAAATATGGGTGCTAAAGTGCAGAAAGGCATCTCATCGATGACGTGACACTAGAACAGGTCACGAACTTTGGTCTCGATATGTGACGTATTCAGCAATATCGGTCCGCATAGGGAAATTTCAAAATCCTATTAGTAGAACTATATCCTCGTAATTGTGTCCGAGCACCATTTTCAGGATTTTCCCACAGGTCTTCACCCCTTAAACTTACTTACGAATCTCTTACTAGGTTTCGCTATATCCACAGCAAGTGGCCTGCTCGTTACGACGTCCGGTCTCTGGTTTGTATAATAATTTATACTTTCGAGGTTTTACCTAGTTCCCTATTAACTTCCCTCACGGTTCTCTCTTATAATACGCATTAAGACCGGTCAATCGATCGCACCTGCTTTGTTTCGAATGTACGCGTCATGGTTCGCATCTTAGCAGAAAGAAGCCTTAACCGAGCTTTTATTTATGTCTACCTGTCTTCTCCTGTGAATGCACCAGGTCTTCAAAAGTAACAACTCATACTCGAATAAGAATGCCATCAAAATAGTTCAACTTCTTCAGATGTACCATTTTTGAGTATGTTTCTGCTGGAATCTAAGAAGTTTTCAGGTTCTTGGTTCCTGTTAAGAAAATCAATGTTCATACGTTGTTATTCAAGTAATCATCTTTCCTTCAAAGTGAATATCTAAAGACCCTAATAAAACTCTATATCCGTTTATATCTATATGAACACATTCCGGAAACTCCACCAGCAACATTAATTCTTTCAGATTAAAACCAACATCCTTGACCGAAAGCGTAATGCAGTAGTATCATGCATAAGTGTAACATATACGAAAACTTTCCTAGGTTGTTTAATTGTGCAACCCGAAAACACCATATGCATGGCTAAGTAAATCTGGCAAAAATTCTTATAGTACACCATGTAGCATGGTATGGAACACAATTTTTTCTGTTATTTCATCTTCTAACAAATACCAAATGCATTCAAGACCATCCCGTGTAGCTTACGACAGGATAAAACACATTTATGCTATGTAATGAACATTTTCGTCCAACAAATTCCTAGTCAGCGGCGATACGTTTTGCATTCTAAGTCCTTTTTAATTTAAAATTTATCCATGGCTATAGTATTCCCAGTAGCAAAATGTAATCCAAATAGGTTAAAACTTCACGTGCTCGAGTTCCATTATTGCAGGTCTCTACGAAAGAAAGAACTTAGCCAGCAGGATAAGACGAGTGTGATGATGTTGTGAAGAGATTTAATAATAGTACTTAAGTCGAATAAAATGTGCTAAAGTAACAGATACAACTTTTTAATGGAACTGTTGGATGCGGTATAAGAAAAATATGAGAGGTTTACTTGTTTGTTTGACTTGAAGGACACTCTTGAGAAGTCCCTGTTTTCACTATGATTATAAGTATAATTTGAAAAACGACGTTCGAGTTAAAAGTACTAAAAATTATAATGAAATTAGCACGAGGATATTTGACAAGCACCGTGAGCTTAAATTCGACGCAGCAGTGATGATTCGATCTAGGCGTGAACGAGCGCTTTGACAGGTGGTATTCTTCCCCTGGAGTCATCAGTTATCTAGATCCCTACCGCCCAGTTGAGGTCCCAATAGCTAAAAAATTATGTTCTTGTAACGAATATTGTCAATGCACGTGCGTCCTTATTTTTAAAGGAGTAAGACTCAGTTTAACAATCCAATCAATTTCCGGTACTATCTGAGGGGTTGGTGGTTTGCGTCTCTGACTGAATTTTCTCCAATTTAAGATGGAGGTCTTACCTCCGAATTCACTGTTTAGTGTTTCTCGACATATCCAGAAGCAGTGGACAATGCAAAATGGATGTTTGTGGATACTTCAGGGGAAGTTTCATCTATAACAGCAATATTTTCGAGCAAATGTATGGTAAGTCCTCGTAGAGAACACTTACTTTCCGTGACTGACCAAGTTTTTTGAATACGAAGGTAACTGTTGGAATTTTGGTCAAATAAGATGCACATTGATTTCAGAAAATGCCGAAACTTGCGACATGTCTCAGGGTTAAGTTGTGCATGATTGTACTGAATTTTCACAATGATAACGCCTTTTTCCTTTGTTTGGCGTTAGGCTTAAACAGCTGGAACAATTCTAGTCGACTGTCGGTAAAGTTGTCAAATGCAGTTTCCAAAGTTTAAGCCTGTTGATTTCTTCAATTCATGGATGAAACTATTGTCAATCGATAAAATAGTGAACCCTTTTTCAGGTATTGAAGTGGAAAAAGTTTGAGTCAAGTTTGTCAAAATATTCACTGACTTCATTTTAAATACGTTTAGTATATGACCCATAAACAGATTAAAAATTGCACAGAGTCACTTTTCTATACTGACAAGTGATGCTTTTTACGGATGTGGATCGGCAGTAATTGGCTGACATATTAGTATTCCAAATTGCTGGGTACCTTTCTTCATGTCTTCAGATTCAGCTGATCACTTGCGCTTGGTTGAAAACCAAACCAATTTTTTACAAATAACCAAATAAAATCCTGTAACGATGGGATTGTAAAGCTGCTCGAAAATTGTCAAAAGGCAGTTAGGTTTTTGATAGTTAGATTTGGTGACAGTTCCTGATCAGTGAATGCCCCTAAAAATCTTCGACAATTTTTGAATGCCTTAGTAACTTTATTATTGCCCCAACAGTTAAAAGTGAGTCATATATCAGTAGTTAATAAATTCGATTGTTGAAGCAATAGAATGCAAATGTCAACAAGTGAACACAGACTTTTGACAGCTTCTAGTCTTTCTCCGCAAAAGAGTGAGGGTAAATTAATTCGCGGGGAAGGGTAATTGGTCGGAACCTTGACGTGGACCAATGGCCAATTCCATACAAAAATGAGCTGTTTGACATTTTTGACGAGCCGGAGATCTCAACAATTGAAGACTGCGGCAGCTGAAATGGGATAGTCATGTGAAACGCATGGACAAACAACGGATACCCAAAAAGGAATTCATTGGTAGAAAGGAAACCAGTGGGGAAGCCGAGGAAACACTGGTCTGACCCTGTCGATGAAGACAGTTCAGCGCTACTTGGATTTCAAAATTGGAGAACGTGGTCAATGTACCGAGATGGTTAGAGGCTTCGGGAAGCGGAAGCCCGAAAGGGGCTGTCGTGCTACGTAGAAGAAGAGGTTAAATCACTCGGGGAAATCAAAACTAGTACACATTTTTTGGATTCAATTACCTAAATATTATCCATATTTATAGCTTAGCTTGATATATTTCTATGTACTTAAGTCTTCACGAGTTTTGGTTCGTTTTCCATACTTGACGCGTTCCATAATAATAACTTAGACACGTCCTACAGGATGCAAAATAGTTCCTGTGACCAATACAATATCAGGCTAATATACTTGCTTCATGATTTTGTTGCCAAAAGTTTTTGTATGGGAAAAGTGATAATCAGTAACGTGAAGTTTGGTTCTATGCATAATTTTTGAACGTCGAATTGCCCGTGTTTGATTTTTGCAATCTAGTTCAATAATATACTTCTACAAATTCACACATTTGACTCCAGGAATCTTTTGATCAGCAGAAATCGGTGTCGAAATAACATGTTGATGTGTGCCTCCAAGGGCTTTTGTTATTAGTTTGGATAATGTGCGGATAATGTGTGTTTAGTTTAAACAGTATTGGAGACATTTTCATAGATTAAAATAAAATATAAAATATATATAAATGAAAAAATACGTAATAATAGCTTCTTATTAATGAAGGAATCTGTTCTTTTTCAGAAACAAGAAAAAAGGCGCGAGCTGCGTCTGAAGAAGTTTTGGCGATCGCCAAAGACAACATCGTCCGAAGATTCAACAGGATACGAAAGTCCAACTCATGTGAAAGCCAACCATGATCCACTTGGATCAGTACAATTAAATAATAAACCAACATGTTCGTTGCCACTGCTACAAGTGTGGCCTAGCCAGGTAAATCGAGTGAAAGAACTTATTCCTTTTAGAAAGAAAATTCTTAATACCATGACAAATTTGTGAACCCCTTGGTTTTCTCTTTGTCAGGACTCACCGCGTGGTGAAGCCGATGGCCAGAGTTTTATATTTCCCGCGATCGGCGATGAGCTCAGTCCTGGAGCGCACAGTAGCAATCACAACAACAACGATCGACGTAGCTCTCTCTTCTGTGATACCCTGCATGCCGGAGATTCCGGAATCGATTCAATACAAGCTTCACCCTCGCCCAATGCTCTGCCTTGTCCTCCCGGTTTGGCCTCTACACCACAAATCTCTCCCGTCACATCACCGACGAATGGCTCACCTAATCTGTCGATTGGTAAGGCTCGTCGAAAATCAAGTGCACTTCTACATCCTGATCATGCTAGACTATTTGCTTTACGTCACCACTATGTACATCATTCAACCACTTCCCCGGATCAAACTTCGCTGGAGGATGTAACCGAGTTTAACGATGCCAGCGAGCCAGTAGGAAATAATTTGTGTACAGCCAGCACAAGCACAACATCGTCTTTGACATCAGTAGCAGCAGCAAGTATAGGCGCATCCAATTCACAACGAATCTCTGATCCGTGGCTACATCCTAACTCATATCAGGATCGGGATCGTGGCGATCACGATCACAGTCGAAGACGTTCATCTACGATGACTGCACGGTATTCACTATTCGATGCCTTGGATTTAGAATATGCCTTGTTGCGTGCCGCGGCACGAGGATCGGTGGGTCCTTATTCGCTAAGCGAATCAATCCACAAACTTACGTTCACACAATCACTGGCATTTCCCGCTCTGGCCCGTGGACTGGCCACGAAGCGTCGAAGGTCAGCAACGCAAAGCTCATCGCGGCCCTTGAATCCTAACGAATCCGGTCTGAATACATTTGCTAAGGTTGTAACGGCTGTTGTTCTAGTGATGGTTAGTTTTCTCGTGTTTCTGGTTGTATATAAGTTTGTAAGGACGTGAGGTTTGCTCCTGGCCCCGACCGACTATTCATCATTACCCACATATCCCGTAGCTAATCGAACTGTACTGTCGGGGTTCAGGAAAGTATTAATGCAAACCAACAATTATTCATGAGAAACATACACATAGGATCGGAAAATAAAGTGATTGTGACTATATACGGAATATATAGCTTTTGCAGCGTGTAAATTATAAGTGTAATTAATTTTTAAATTATTAAAATATGAATCAAAATTTCGGCTACGAATAAAGTTTCGAATGATGGCACGAACATATATACAATTAAAACGATTCAATTCAAAGCCACCACGCCTACATTCAAAGTATTCTCTTAAAAAGTATTTCCAAAAATAAATTCCTGTATCTCTGCTTTGTAGATATGAATGATAAAACTTTAGGATATTAAAAGGATTATGAGACAATTGAAATGTGCAGAGGCAATATCCCAAACTGTAGGCTCAATTTTCATATTTATTTAGTAAAATTTGTCGAACGAAAATGGAACTCCGTTTTCCGGGGTGCGGAAACGTGGAATACCGAATAGTCAAACATAATATCCTTTTATTTTTAATTTCCCTATATCCTATAATAAATGTGAATTTCCTGGAAAATACACGCGACATGGGATATTGTCCCTAGATGAATCGGACACACATGAAATCGTTAGATCGTGTATGAAATGTGCAATTTTAATCAACGGTACTAACCCACAATATTTAGCTAGAACTTAAAAAATTAATCAAAAGTCAGTTAAATATACACTAAAAATTAACTCTTTCAATTATTTCTACTACATAGAATTTTCTAGCAAATGAAATCACTTGAAAGGATAATGAACAAAGTAATAACGAGAAAAAAACAGAGGAAAACATTAAATGAACTACACACAAGTTTTATAGCTAATATTTCCTTTCTATTGTTAAATTAATTTAAATAGTGTGTGCGTAGTAAAGTTATTAAATATATGATAAATATTTTTTACATTAAATTTTATTATCATAAGTTAAACGTCTTCAAACTATACATGCATACATACATATATATATATATATATTTGTAATTAAATGATTCAACATAATGAAATGAAAGATATAGGAAAAATGTTCATTTTATATTTTTTCAAAATTGCAAAGCAAAAACTTGTATCTATACATGTCATATGTTTAACTGAAAAATGCAGTGTTTGAAATACAAATAATTTTATTTTTTTCTATTTCTAAACACTTAACCGACCAACCGAACGATTTATTTATCGTTTCAACGAAAACTTTGAAAGGACTGGGTCATCGCGTGGTAACAAAACAGTGATAGCACTCCTTGTCGGCTTCTTACAGGAAAAGATAAAGAAACTTATCATAGAATCAAAGCTGTATTGCGTTTTTACTTAACTGATTGGAGAGTGTGATTCTCGATAGAGCGATATAATAAGAATAAACTAAGCAAATATTCACGAAGGAAAAAAAACCAACTGTATGTTAAATCCCGTTAGATCCAGAATTTATGCAAGGTGACAACTGTTTTTTTTCTTTGCTATGACTAGCCATTGAACAGCAGATGAATCAAACTTAGTGAGTTGACGAACCACTTTTGCCACTATTAGCCAAAGAGAAAGTGTGTGAGGAAAAATCTGTATCTCTCTGTTGCATGTCGTTTGAGGAACTCGAGATTTCTCAGATGACAACGTGGACAATTTTGGGTACAAATGCTCATTTGAAGGCGTATAAAGTTCAACTCAATTACTTAAGCCTGTTGACCATAATTAACATCGAATATTTGCGAGTTGAGCTTTGGAGCATTCGTCATCCGAAACGGACTTCGAGAGAAATGTCAGTTCTTCGGATAAAGTGCGAACTGTAGGCTGAAAAAAAAATCCCAAGCGATTCAAAATTGTCTCTTTAAAAAAGTTTTTTGGAACCCTTTGGAGTGGGGTGTTATTGGTATATGAAAATTGCTTTGTATGATAAAAGATGTAGAATTATGTTAACAGAGTATTTCCTACCAAAACTAACCTGGGACGAGTTATTTCTAGAAATGGTAATGTTTATTAGATCGGCCTACTTCGAATACTTAAAATTTTTTTTTTTGCTGATTTTGAAATTTGGGTTGACACTCTTGTGGGTTCCTCGACAATAATTAATCGAGTAGCAATCGCCATTTTGGACCAATAATGATGCATGGGATCTTCATTAAAAATTTACGACGTGGTATATTTGAGGACGTATGAGGATATTTAGCATCAAGCTGCGTTCTGTGTGGTTAACATAAGGCGGAAATTTGAACGATACCAGTTTTAGAACTAACTTTTATTAATTGTTCTTTGGTAGAGTAAAAAATTGCATGAATTCCACTTTTAATATTATTGGCAAGCCCTATATGTGCCGTTGTTTCTAACGTGTCATGAAACTGAGTAGGTCGTCTTTAGGAACCTGTTCTGCAAGATTTAACCCTATTTTGCAAGATTTGACCCTATTCTACAAGGACACTCCTCTTGAAGTATTTTTTCGTTTTCGTATTTGGCAGAAATCGATGCTACCGTAGAGTAGTAGAGTTCGTTTTACCTGTTTTTGTATCAATATTTTATCTTTGATATTTAGGCAGCCTTATTTGAGAAGAAGGCATACGTAAGATGTAAAGATACCTTCGGTATCCTTTGGTATGCAAGTATGCTGGTTTTCTGTGCTTCGAATATGGTCATTACAAATTAAAGTATGGTCTAAAGTAAGACCAACCGGCTTCATTGTTTTGGGTTTGAGCTGACTTCTTATGTTATCGCATATAATTGTTTGTCGTCCCGCTTATTTTTAGGTAACAGCCTTGGTCTCGTCGCTATTTAACTTGGAGTTGCAACCGCGGCAGTCTTCCGATGTAACGTTGGCGAATTTCGGATCAGCTTAGATAAGTTGGCAAAGGGGAAAGCTAGGGAAAACCTGTGAAATTCAAGCTTGAATCGGCCAATGTTTGGGGAAATGGTTTTCGAGTGAGAAATGAGTGAACGATTTTGAAATTCCGGCAACATAAAAATGAGTATCGCATTTCTAACTTTGTTTAAGTCTTTATTTCGATTCGCCTCTATTCGTCCCATAACGAATAAGACCAACCTACCTTAGTGAAGTGCTGTTGAGGAAGTTGATCAGAAACCTATTTCTCTCGTCGAACAGCATAGTTTTCTTCAATTATTTGTTGTGTTTCGAATCAGAAAAGTCTTATTTTGGATAGATAGATACAAAAGGGAGAAAACACTTTAAGGTATCTTTAAACCTTAACAGAAACTTGTACGCCCTATTTTCGGATGATGAATATATGACTGAACCCTGCAACTGGGATATTTTTGTATTTATAAGTACTTTGCTTAAGATATTTCACGCCTCGTTTCGTCCTTGTACAATCTTTTAACACGTGATTTGCAGTTTCCAGAGAACCTAATGTTTGATCCGTTCATGTCATACAATGCGAAGGGTTCAAAAGTGCTGCTTCTATCAGACATGAGCCATTCCCGTAATAAGTGCAAAATAGATAGAACGACAGGATCAAAACTTCTCATTCCAGCGCTTTGTAAATAGATATGTTTTCAAGAGACTCGTATAATTGGATATAGCATACCACGATTCAAAGTCAGTCGGTAGAGTTGATCCTGAAATTTTCAAAGTTTTCCCTTTGATTTTCAATTCGGATGCATCAACCAAAGAGTGGATCCCCCAAATGACTGATACCGCTCGATAAAGCCAGTTCCTAATAGATTTCTTACAGGTGATTCCACCAGATGAACTGCATGTTCTTCTTTACGATGCTCCTTTAGATGTGATTATCATAGCCCTTCAAACCCTTTGTCTTTTAGCATCAGGATATTGCTGCTACACCCACTTTATGTCACAAGTGACAAATTCACGCCAAAATGTTTGTCTAAAGTCACATTGATTCATTCCTACTAGAAGTTCTTTGATTTTACACTTAGAAAACAAGGAACTTTACTGCAGCTCCCTCAACAGTTGTCGGCTGCTCATCGATGAATTGAATCCTTAAAAAAATTTCATTTTATTTATTTCTTCTCTCCGAATAGAATTTCGAATACTATTACGATATGTATCTATATGTGTCCCAAAATTTAAATATCGCAATTACATGTGCAAAAGGAACAATGCCTTTTTTTAGCTCACTTTAAGTTTGTACGTCCCATGTTTAACACAATCCCATAGATGGTCAAAATGCGAAGGAATAATTTTTAAAATAAGTTAGGATTTGATAGGTCTGCAAGCCCCTATGCATTCGGCAGCGCTCAATCATTTATTTTCAAATCTCTAAGGACACGAGGCAACTACTACCTGATGTGTTCACATATTATCCTGAAAAACTTAGCACTCATCAAATAATTGCGCAACCTTACGCTGACGACAGGTTGAAACATAAAAGTCGATGGAGGAATGGATACCACAGTGCATCAGAACCTAAAGATGCATGAGCTTGGCGAATCGATGTCGATTGCCATATGATCCTGGATTTACTGTGCATTGAAAATAGGTATTGTCGATATGAATAACAAATGGCACGTTTGACATACATTGTGAAAAGAAGGCTCGTTCTTGACAGGCTCTGCGTGGAGTTACAAATCGACGTTTGTGATAGCTGCATCACACTTCCGCTGCTGTCAAACTTATTCAAACTTATTCGGATAAACTTTAGCATGTTGCTTGTATTCATAGATAGAATTTTCAATTCGAAAATAGAATTGGATAAGCATCAGAATATCCTCAAACCCATCTGTATGTTGCATCAGAAATTTCAGCAGTCGATACAAGCGCATAGAGTCCTTCATTTTTAGGGCAACTTAACTATGCATACAAAGTCATACATATGTACTTGGCCCATAATCCAAGTAGTTTTCAATTCATTCTTCCTTACTCATATTCATATACAGGACGAATATGTACATGACGGGTGAAAAACAAAATGAAAATTCAAAACATGTAAGCGACTAAGTGTCTAGTCTGAATTTCATTTAACATTTCAATTTAGTCGAGACTTATGACTAACATAAGCAAACAATTCGATGAAATATCCTTGTACTTACACATATGCATGTACGTTTAATATTCACAAATAGAAACAACATTCAGCATACATTTGGGATGTAAATATGCTGATCGCATCAATGTTACACATTGTTTTCGTTTTATCCTTGTTCCGTGACTACTTCGAACGTTCCCCAACGAGAGTGCTAAAAACATCATAAAGCTTCCACATAAATAATATCACACCAAATAAATGGACTTGTTTCGTACATACACATATGCATAAGTAGTCACGCATATGTTTACTGTTAGATAGGAAAATTCAACTAGTTCTCTTGATTTCCCATGGAAATTAAGTTTTATTTCATGTATGGTTGGGTTGGGCAATTCATATTAAATTTGCTACATCAAATTCATATTAAGTTTGAGTTTTATTATCCTTATTACCACTTATGACAATCGATATCCGGATGGAGCTTGCTTAATTATCCTCTGTAATTTGCGCCGAGAAACGCAGCCTAATCAAATTTCAACAAATGTAATCAAGCACCTAATTAATATCCACATATCATAATAGTGCCATAAATAATTTAGGTAATCTCTTTTATCCGGCATTCAGGACACACATCATACGAAACTTCCAAGCCTTATATAATAAATTATCGAATTTATTTTAAATTCCGATATTTATTTTAAAAGGATTTAAAAGTCAGATATAGATCAGATTTATAGGCGTACCCAAATGAAGTAATTAAGCAAACAATCACTCCTCAAATCGCATTTGTTTTGGATTTTCTTTGTGCCCTTTGCTTCAACTCTAGCTCATATTAAGCCTCACAACATTTTCTAAGGAGGATGCATTTTTACGAGAATGTGACGATCAAACTTTCTTTCACAGCAATCATTTTTCAACCTTTCATTTTTCTTACTTTTTTCCAATCTTTGAAAGCGCTATCATAGTTATCCAAAATTTTAAATTATTTCATTTGACACACGTCCTATTTTTTCAAAATTTAGAATGTTTCTAAAATTAGTAATTTTGATTTGTTACCGCGAGATCTACTACATCCAATTTCAACACGGTTTACTTCCTCATTCCTCATCATTATAGCGTGATAATGACGTTCATTTCTGAAGTTACTTTTTTCCGGCCAAGAAAAACCTCGACGACTGTTATTCCACCAAATAAAATTCTTTCCACGAAAACCACCTTTATTGTGCGTGCTAAGATGCCATTTTGTCTGTTTGTCTGGGAAATTCATGGAAACTTTTTCCTCCACATTTTCCCTATTACGGTCACGAAAGTATAATCAGCTAGCAATGAATTCTAGATACTTTCCTTCGAACATTCAGGATATGGCAAAGGAAAATTTGACAAAGGAATGATATGCTAATTTGAAATAAGTCTTCAGGGGGTATTTCGTTTAAGAATTTCTAAGCTACTTTTGCGAGACGCCTTAGCAAGTAAAAAAATGCGGAAAAGAAATTCTTTTTTTGACTCCACTACGATAATACCCCCGCGGGACGCAGTATCCAAGTGGGTGGTGATCCTGGATAGCTTCTCTCGAGTGAGAGAAAATACATATAGCAAGGATATAATGGATTCATGGGTGGAAACGCTTTGTATTGTATGTTTGTTTGTTTCGCGTATTCCATTGTAGAACAATATGAAATGGGAATAAAAGCGGCATACATAGTTTGCCAACTGAAATTTCAGGACTCGGCAGGGATTTGTGGTAAACCTTTATTACTATTGTGAAATGTTTAGAAGGTGCTTTGTCAAAATATTAACGTACTTCAGAGCATCATGTAAATGTTCGGCGAAATCGCTAACTTGTTGATCAGGATATAGCCCAACACATTCACATACATGTTTGTATGCAAATATCTGTTGTTGGCCTCGACTGAATGAATTGATGACTGCGTGGAGGATTACAGTTATATGTTTGTGCGGTTAACTTAGAAGATTTGCAATTTAATGGGAAGGTTATATTTAAATTGTTTTTTCGATTCGAAATTTTCGAAATTCGATATTTCGGATGATTTGACGATTTAGAAAAAAGGTTCATGTGATAATTTGAAATTGAAAAGGATTCAAGAAGATGTATAGCTATTTCATTTGATTGCTATGCTCACCTTGGATGCATTTTAATATACTTAAAGTTGAACGATAAAAATTTCGCAATCTTTTTATCTCCATTGATGCAAAATGTATAACAGGTTAGATAAAATTAGATGGAGTGGATCCTGATCATAAATTTTACAAACTTTGTAAAATTATCGTAGAGAGACAACTAAAACTATCGAAAGCAAATGCTTGTACAACTTAAACGAAAAAAAAGACTGCTTTAAGCCATAGAAATCATATAAAACCAATACAGTTGAGGCGAAGAGAAAGTATTTTATTAATTTTATCTATTCACACAAAGACAGTGAACATTTATAACACTAAGTATGTGCTGTAGAGCCAGTGATTCTACATATGATTGCGACAGATTTACATTAATCTGTGCGAATAAAAAGTTAGCTGCAACGGTTTTTACTGTTATATTGCAGGCGCTTGGACAGGATTAGCAGGATTTTGGCGCTTTTTGAGATAGTGACTCTTTGTAGACTTCCCATTAACACTTTCCCTGTTGCATTGGGGACTCTGCATGAAACATTTTGTCGTATTCCTTCGAGTTATCCTTTTTTGTGAGCGATTTTATCTCAAGATAAGGACGAATCCATTTTCACCTAGATAGGATATAGGAAATAGATATTGCTGAAAAAGTAATCACTCTCCTCCCTTGCACCGACAAGTTAATGAAGTTCGACGTCTTCATGAAAGGGATTGTATCTTCATTTTGTCCAGACCTTAACAGTTTTTCCCGAAAAATAAATCCTGAGTGAAAACAATATCAAATAAGCAACAGAAGATACCCGAAGGCATCATCGTGCATCGTCTGACTCAGTACGCTTAAATGCAAAAGAGTTTCCCCGCCTAGCCTACTTGAAAAGTGAAACAAATGACTGGATTCTGGACTGGAAATCAATTCAAATGACTGGAAATCAATTCAAATCCGGAAAAGAATGAGTTAAGACAAAAATGGAGACAATGGCTGAAATACACGAACGGGCTAGTCTAGGAACAATAAATCAAAGAACAATATCCTCGAAACAGAGACCGAGACATTTCCAAGGAATCCTGGGAAAACCAAACTCAACAGAAAACTCCACTTCTGACCTACAGGCATAGAAACTACAAGAAAACACCAAATCTAGTCGAAGATTTCTTCTATTTATTTTAAATTAGTCCAAAATAGAAAAAGTAAAAACAGCCTACAAAAATTAGAAATCTTTGTCAAAAAGTACTGAGAAATTTGAAAATTTTTCAGAAATGTTTACAAGATGCTGAGACAAAATTTGACAAATATGGGCACGTTAGTAACAATGAAATTTTCATTTTGATTTTTTCCTTTACGTTTAAATCCATGATCATGTACCTTCCTTGATAATTCAGAGACTTCAATAAAAATAAGTGAATAACAAAGGATCAAACAGACAAAAATATTCGAACACACGACACTCATAACTAGCAATAACCATTGCATTATTGTTCAAGTAAAGGAATTAAAACACATAAAAACTTCAAAAGTGATTTTTTTTGGGCGGCCGTCGACGCTCCTGTAAAAAAGAGTAACCGGGCTACCAGACATCTAGGCCTCAATATTCTACACCTAATGCCATCTTAGCGTCACAGGGTTCCTTTCTACTTCGATTAATAAGGAAGTGAAAGATTGCTAGTACAAGAACCTCTCCACCCTCAACGTCTCTATAGTCTAGGGAGTCAATGCTGGCCTCCATTGTTCTTAAGATTCATCGATGGTCATGTTTCACTTAGTTTAATTTACCAACCTATTTCAGAATACTCCGATCCACTCCATTTTCTGCATGAAGGAAAGTGTTACTTACGGCACCATACTTTTGTTGGAGCTTCCCGCGGTTGTCAGGATTGTTTATAATGAGTTTCCAAGTTTATGGTATTTAATCCCATGCAACTTCTTCCTTGTTCCTCTTCTATTTTTACACTCACTGGTAAGAAGAACGATGGATGATATTCCTGGGATTACTGAAATCACCAACTCAATCCAACGATGCAATCCACAGTATCTTCAGCTTTGTATCTGTGCATGCCAGTTTTAGTGCAGATACTTGCTGTAACCTATATTCCATAGGTTTATTTTATCTAGATTCATAGACTAAATCATTAGTCACCAGTCAGCTAATAGCTAAATCTCTCTGGTTACTTGCCTCATTTAGTCTCAGAAAGTTGATTGATAGTTTCCACCACAATAATATATTCCCAAGTACAATATTAAAGACTGATGCTAATTCTCGAAGACTTTTGCTGATTCTCAGTGATCAGTCAGAAGAGACACTCCACGGGTTAGGGCTGAGGAAAAGCGCTGAACCACACCTAGAAGATTTTATCATGTCGTAGATCGTAGTCGTGATTCTTAAGTTTGTATCTTTGATATTCTGTCGTTTGGAATTAGTTTTTGAAGGTGTTTTAAATATACAGGTTATCGATTTCATATCGGATATCGATTCTGATTTCATGAGTCCTAAAAAGGCTAATCAACCACTTAGACTCACTGCGTGCTACACTTGTTGGGCCACTGCATTTTTATAGTTGGAACACTATCAGATCACCCTGTTCCGAAACTCCGACGAATGATACTTATCAGGATGAGCAAACTCAGGAAGTCTTCCAGTGTGACTTCCCCGAGCACTTCCAACGCTAAGGAAAAATTCTCCTCACAAATATGCCTTATAAGTACTGGATAGCAGGTTAGGTCCAAACGTGATCAACGAAGAGCAATATTTCTTCACGGAAAAATTCCTAGTTTGTTGTTTCTTTCCATCGATATGAGTGGACAGAGTGGTTATTTTGCGTGAACGGCGTCGACATGGACGAGATTTGGATCGGACTATCTTGTCCTTCTTACCTATTTCACGTGAGCCAGAAGCCTCTCGAGCCTTGAATAAGGGAGACCATGGCTCACTTATTCACGTTGACGAAGTCTCGCCAGCAGCAAGCCTTACTTATGTTAACTACCTCGCAAATTGGTTTTCTGATTGACCTCAATCATTCCCTTCCAGTAAGTGCATCGTTTTTGCTCCTGCGAAAAAATTTCCTCCGTATTTATAGCGAACTCCGTTGACTAAAATTCCAATAACACTTCATCTAATTTGTTTTTTCTTCGTTCTACCTGATGAAAAATTTTCTTAAACTATTCTTGACGGTTAAAATTTGCAAGTACTAAATCGCACTTCTGACACCATTCACATGAATATTTTAATGACTTTTTCCAGAGAAAGGAGCCGATTCCTTCTATTAAATATAGATTGGTTCTAATCAAGGAACCGTGCCTGTAGCTGCTTGTCACTATCAGATGTACAGCACTAGGTATATCATAAATACTCCCGTTAATCGTAGATTGCTGCAAAAACACCTTTCCCAGACTATTTGCAGTTTGCATCATGACATTAACTTGAATTCATAAAGTTCGCCCATGACTTTCAACCTTTCGACTTCAGCGCAGATAATTTCTATGTACTCTTTTTATACCCGTGAGCAGATATTGACTTTCCCATTATCATAAAAGGATTTGCTCACATATAGTGTAATATGAACAGTAGTGAGTCATAGACACATTCGTTTATACATTTTAACTTGTCTTTCCATTTCCACAGAAAATTGTCCCTCGGAGGCGATGTAGGGAAAATGTCAAAGACGATTCTTCGAATTGAAAACAAAATGGAAAATTTTTCATTACTTGTGATACAGCGTTTGACACCTCATATATGAATCTTAAGCAGTCAAGAGTAATAAAATAACTAAAGTCAGACAACAGTGTATGCGAGTATAGTGTATCTGCACGGGTGAAATTCACCGAATGAACGTAGGAAATAATGATTTATAGTAGCCAATATTAGATATTATGTTCAAGGAACTTGCGTGTCATCATGATCTAATCAGATTAATAATGATCGAAGAGAGGAAAGAGAATTCAATGCAGAACGTTAATTACGTGGATGCGTACGGGTCTATAGATGGTATCTTCAGTCAGGATAGTAATTTCTCATGTGAGAGGTGCTGAAAGTCAACTTGTCTTACATGAATTCCCATCTGATATAAAATGTTAATGATGTTGTAATTAAGAGAAAACTGTATACCATTTTTTTGGAAACGAAGAAATTGTGTGGGATTTTCCATAATAAATCTATTTGAAGAGTCTTCAGTTCTATGTCTACAAGCGCCTTACTTTTCGTGTTATACCGAATATTGAATTGTCTACACATAAAATAAATAAATAATAAAACCAAATCCAGTCCCAGAGTATTTTCAATATTTTTATATGTTCCCTGCAAAGCCCAAGTGCCACAATTTAAAATCGATTTTTAACTTTTATGTATTTGTTTTCACCATTTGACATTTGGTACCTTGCGCGTTTCGGAATACCCTCGCATGTTCTTCATGCCATAATGCTTAAATATGTCGGAAAAATCTTCCACACAATTATGTAATAAGCTGTTCAAAAAGTATAGCGGAAATCTTACACGGAACTTAAAATAAGAATTTTGTCCCTTTGTGGAGCATAGCATACGACGACTGTTTTATACAGTGAGATTTCAAGACTACAAATTTAATCGACGGTTTGGAACTTATTCACTCACTATAATTTTCCACCAGTAGAAATATTGGTAGATGTTTCCCAGCATTTCCTCTAGGTTGGAAATGACCTGATCAGGATTGTTACCGGAAGTGTAGAAACAACTGTTGTCCTCAAAAGTTGCTGGTTGGCAGTTTTCACTTGTGGGGTGTGTCAGCCGCGTTTATTTTAAAAAGTGTTGGACTTAGGCATGAATCTTATGGAACACCAACAATAGCGGATTTCGTTGAATCGAGAAGGCTTATCATCCTTCAGATTCCTTATTCGCTCGTTTAGTTGTCATTTGTTTGCCTCGATTTGCGGTGATTTAACTATTATTATTTGTGGAATGTAGTTGCTCATTCTCTGGGCGATATTGTGGTGTTCGCGGAACTTATCAGCAAATAGCTCTGGTTTTCCTACACTAGAATGAATCAGGATACCATACTTATCTATTTTGTCTGCTTCCAGATCTACCGTGCGTAGCCGTTAATATTGCCGAGAAAACTATTCCAGTGGTTGCTTTGGGCCTTCTATAATGTTGACCTTGATAACTCTTGTTAAGTCACTCTTGAAGGAGGAGTAACAATTTCTTCTCCACTGTCGCTGCGGAAAATAACATACTCGGATTAGCTTACACGCTTTCTCGTCGAGTTCCACGGAGTGGAGTTTGCTTTTTTCTTCTGGTGCACTATTGCCTATTGCTCTTCAAATAGTATATTAAAGTACCCCTATTTTTCGTTCAATTTCTTCCACTGAATGTAAGGAATCCAAAGCGACCTAAGCTAAAGAAATGTTTTCGTTAATATTTTTATGTAATTCGCGCCAATTAGCTTTTTTGAAATATTGGCATCGTTTTGGCGCGTGTGACGAATTCAATTCTTTGATTTAAGACCACTGTTAGATGCGGAGACACTGCACTTGCAGAACAGCTGGTAACGAAAGTCGAGGGTAGATCCGATACTTTAAGGGGTATAGGATACCTTGTTATAAGGTATATTTGTGCTCAGATAATAAAAAAAACTGCTTCGTAGCATACCACAAACTAAACGTCGAATATATTCCCTTCACATGATTTCTTATATAAAAATTGCTGATGGTATAAACTTTTCCAGGTTATAAAAGAAGTATCTCAACAATAAAAATCTAAATTAAATCGATGCGTTTTCTTTTACATAACTATTTAAAGGATAACTTATTTAATTTCGGTAGGGTAGAGTTAGCACAGTTGATAGAATCAACACATAGGCGACTAAAAATTTCATCAAAATTAGGCTGATTTTGAAAGGATTTCGACGTTGTAAGACAATTTCGAGAAAAAATATGCACTCATGTCAGTGTTACACTTATCTTTGCACGTCCCAGCAAACTGTTCAACCCTCTGAAGGCGTAGCATAAGCTTATAAACTTTTGGTTTGCTACAACTTGTTCATTGTTCCATGCCAAAAACTCTTATTGAAACGAAAGAAACAAATACAAGCTGCCCAAAAACAATTTCATTCAAGATGAATTGAACATAACGTAACCTTTGACTTTCTATTATATGAAAAACATCGAAAAACAGAAGAACTCAATCGCATTTTCAGCAATTACAAAACCTTCTACGAAAATGAATTAGACCAATACCACTATCACGATGCCGGAAGATAAAAAAAGAAGAATAAGTTCTGAATGTTTGCTTCGCATACTATACATACTACGTAGAGTGAAAATCCTGTCGGCTTTCAATGGAATTTTCAAATGGAATCTTCGAGCGTAACATTCTGCATACCATGAAAGATTAAAGATACAAAATCCCTTTATGAAATTTCAACAATTTCCATTGAACATATTTTTCAGCAAAGCAACCGTTCAGATCGAATTGTTAAAATGATTTGAAAATTGATTAATTTACGAAAATTATGTTTTCGAATTTTTCAAACTGATCCTGCCCCTATCTACAACAATTATCCGTGTTACGTTTCAGCTGAAGCTTATCGAACACCAACGGAATAATTAATTTAGACAAAACAAGCTACCACAAAGACAAATAATTGCCGTTGAAACAACTAACAATCAATTCCACATGAAAAATTATTTCAAGGATATCTCCCTCGCAGGCATTTATTTCAATTTTCATTTTCCTATTGTAGCTGTTTCATTAGCTTAGAAAATTAGTAGTGCTAGTGAGTGAGTCAGTAGACAGGAAATTAATCAATTATAATACAACAGCGGCACGGAGTTGCAACTTTTGAATTGAAAATTTTAGAGTGAATTTTGAAATTTTCCACTTCTGTAATTAAATGCGCGTTATGGATCAGACGAATAAAACCATGTTTTAGAATGTTTTGGAATTGCGATGATCTTTCGTTTTTAGAGAATCCAATAAACATTGTCAAATTTTGATCCACTAAGGGGTGGCAATTTGTTTATTTGCCTTAAATGTAATTGTTTGATCCGCAATCCGAAAATATTTTACATTTGCTTGGTCCTGGCTTATGAACAAAATCATCTGCATCATCGTCCCGATTTACTGCATTAAATACTATAGATTGATGTAAATTCACAACTTTTGCAATATTTCGAACAGATTTTCCTAATTTCGAATAAGCTTATAATTTTCACTATTATTTTTTGAGGTATGAGGACCGCGTGGTGCTATCACTAATGTTCCGTTTAAACACCAGCTAACTGGATCAAAAAATCACTTCAAATGAAGTAGTAAGATTCAAAAGAAGTAGTAAATGACTAATAAAATAAATCCGGAAATTAAACGTTGCACAAAGAACCAAGGGTTACCATGTGTCCCATTATTACTTTTACCTAAAATATTTGACTTTTTAAAGTGGTTTATTATTTTCCTTTGTATCAATGAATCTTTTTAATTTTGGCTTGTAGTGTCAACATTCAAATTTTATATCTATTTCTTATGTATCATTTATAAGTCCCTAGAAAATAAACCACATTTTTCATATTCTTAAGTGTCCCATTATAACTTTGACCCACTAAATCTACTTAACTAAGATTTCCAATTGTTGTTTCTGGGTCCATAATTATTCGACATGTCACTGTATTGCTACATATTTCATGATTTTTGCCTCAACGTTTTAAAAAAGCCAAGAAACAGACAGACACTAACTCTACTAACAGATCACGACTAACCAGCGTTAACATTTCAAAGATATTCCTACTAGAACGGGATTAGACTCTAATTCTCTAGATGCATTTGTGTTCCATAGGAAAACGTAGGAAACAGAATATCAAGATCAATGTGCGATGAGATGCACATTAGCAGTCTCTTAAAAGTTGATCCCACTCACGATGGTCTACACATTCATTTACACCGGGGAAAAAAATTTCAACATAGATTTTCTCATAGAAAACAAGCAATAGCAATCTTTCCAATTATTTCTTAATTTCCTTCTAACGTTTTAAGCTATCTATTACCTGTACAAGAAAAATTTTAAGGGATTTTAAAGAGATAGTCACTGACATAAAATCAAATCGGACAATATTGCAACCAACTTCATTTTGAAGTCTCGTCATTAGACTTTCATCATCAGCATGTGTCATTTCTCTGTCATTTCTCTGAAGTGTAAACAACATAGTTTTTCTGTGTTCTGAATATGCTAGCTTTTGTATCAACAAAACACAATTTGCGTGAAGGATTACTTTTTTGCTTTCATTTGAAGAAATTTGCTGCTGAAAGTTGTCGTGAGCTGCAGAAAGCCTATGGAGATCATGTTCTATCGAATTCTACTTGTGAGTACTGGTTTTGACGTGTTAGAATTGGTGATTTTGATACCGATGATAAAGAGCACGTAGTACGACCAGAAAAGTTTTACGATGCCGAATTGGAGGCTCTATTGGATGAAGACTCGTGCCAAACGCCAGAACAACTCGCAGAAGCATTGAAAGTGACTTAACACGCCATATTTGTTCGCTTCAAAGCCATGGGAATGATCCAGCAGGTAGGATATTGGGTGTCATATGAATTGAAGCCGACGTTGAATAGACGTATTTCACTTGTGAACAGCTGCTCCTACGGCACAAAGGATACAATTTGGGATGAAAAATGGGTTATGGGTTCATTATGATAACCCCAAGCGCAAAACATCATACATGCCGCCGGCAATACGTCAAAATCGACGCCAAAACCGAATATCCAGCGTGGCAAGGCCATGCTTTGTATTTAGTGGGACCAATTTGGCGTGGTGTACTGTGAGCTGTTGAAACCAAGTAAAACCATCACAGGGCAACCCAACCGGCTACGATTGATGCGTTTGAGCCGAGTATGGAAAGAAAAACGGCCGCAATACGAGCAAAAACATGATAAAGTTATTCTTCAGCATGACAATGCTCCACCGAATGTTGGCAGTCCAGTTAAAACGTACCTTGAAAGGCTTAAATGGGAAGTGCTACCCCACCCGCCGTATAGCCCGGGCATTGTCCCTTCCGACTACTATTTGTTTTCGTCGATGACGCATGCCCTTAAGGAACACCATTTCCGCTCTTTTGAAGAACTCTAAAATTGGATTGATTAATTGATAGCCTCAGAAGATGACTCGTTCTTTCGACGAGGAATCCGTATTTTAGCAAAAAGATGAGAAAAAGTATTGGCTAGTGATGGACAATATTTTGAAAAATCGATTTGTAATAAATTTTAACACAATAGAGCGTCAAACTTGAAAAAAAAATTCTTTAAATCTTTTTGTACAGGTATATCTTGCAAAGTTTACTTTAATTGCCACATTGGGTATTTGTGTCTCTTGCTTCGTGTGAATTCAAGGGGGCAAAGTAATAGACCATACGCCTACGCGAACTGAAAAGAAATTTTCTCTGGGAGACTGGTTTCAATAAAGGAAATAGGAACGAGCAAACAAAGCTTTACGGAACTTTGCGAATCTTATCCTTTCTACTATCCATTATATATGTACTTTCTATTTTCTTACACCTATACTTATACAAAGTATTAATAAATAAATTGCGATAAACATATTACATTTTTAACAACTTACAATGTATAACACTGATCACTAGGATTCATGCGCCATGAAAGTATTTGACATTACAGAGAAGTTATATAGAGTTAACGTTAATAACTTCCAACAACAACAATCGGGTGTTTATATTGTCCTTTATCCTTAAATATTAAAACCCCTTGTGTATAATATGGTGAATACACCTGATATGGTCTTTTCAGAGTTTCAGACTAATTACTTCCTAGTTTTCAGTTCCTACTAGAATACAATCACATTTCCCTTCCTCATAGCCCCATAGCGTATTATTCATGCTAATGCAACCATTAAAACAAACCTATCACGTACAAAATTGTATTGTGATCATAAGAAAACACAAACCTTGTCATTTTCATCCTGCTGTATTTCAAATATGTATGACGAGTTAGATACATCCTACTACCGAGTGTGTATACAGGTCATAATTGATTTGGAATATTAACCGGCTTCCATGTGCAACATCCTCATTGAAGGATTGGCCCAGAGATAAATCTGATATATAGTTAAAGGAGGGAAAACGAGCCCTTCATGCTTACATTGACTCATTGCGTACGTTGTACCATTTGTACTACATATACTGCGGAAATTTATATGTATACACAAATATATACGCATACATGTATATATAAATATATTTTCATAGTCCCAATACACATATCTGTTAATGCCAAATGGAATACGCTAGTATCGAAATGCCAATATGAAATATGAAATTGATAAAGTTTCCAAACGCGAACGATTCCAGAATGTTTTTCCATTCCATTACATCATTATAGTATATTTGATATTGATAGTAAGTTTCTGCACAAGTTTTTATGAGGATTGAGGATAAGAGATTAAAGTTTCTTTGCAAAAAATTCTCAGGCGAACAGATAATCTTATTTTAAGTTTGCAACGACCAACAGTAATATGGAAGATTATGATCGATGAGAATTGTCCTTCCTAGCGTTCTAAATGTAATCAGACAAATACATAATGATAGAGAATACACAAGAGTGAGGTTTTTTTGGTTTGAATTTTCAAAGAAGGATTTTTCGTTTAAAACATAATATCTTTTGATCGTATTTACTTGTGGTTGGTGCAGTTATTTCATTTAGATAACAATGGTCGCTCAACAACATCTGAAAATTTTTCATAGTTCAAGTAGAATACAAGTCCAATAGCAGTAGCTTCTTCTCTCATCATTCAATAACGAAGTGTCAAAGCTCTTCTGCCAGGATAAATAAGGTAACAAAAATTCATGCTACAATGTATAAATACAAAACTTTTTAACGCAAATCTTTCTTTTCGTTTCTGGTAATTTCGACAACCTTCAAACCTTTCTGATAGTTCTGAAAACCTTCAAAAGTTACTGGTAATTTTGAAAACGAAAACATAGTAAGTAAGAAAACAACTTAGTCATTTTTTTGGGAGGATCGATGTCGTTACGAGAGCTTCAAATATTTTTTAATTGTTGACGGGCAATCTATCAGGGTTTCAAGCTCTCTAACCCATTCATTGCCAACTTTGAGATAACTCGTTTATCTTTGTTGCCCCTGAGCCTTAAAGCAAGAAAGAAGGTATAATGCTAGTTTATCTTTAGTCCTTGTGTCGTTTATTTTGTATGCATCCTACAAAAATTTGTAACAAACATTTTTGCGAGTGAGAGGAAACAGTTTGACATTACAAAAAAAGCTGAATTCGCCTTAATGTTGCGGCTAGTTTTCCAATTAAATTTTATAATTAATTTTCAAATAAATACAAAATGACCGATGCGAACCCTAAATTGAGGCAGCATCATTTTTAAATTCTCTCGTTTGCTTTTATAACAAAGCATATATACAACGTGCATTTGCCACGATGAAAGGGAAAGACGACTACTACTACACCTATTTCAAATGTGCACGGTCGGCAAATGAACAATCTCTCTTTAGCGTGAGATTTTATGAACTGTCCATGGTAGTTCTTGGCCTCAGCTGTTGAGATTCTCAGAATTTCAGTTTTTCATAGAACTCTCAGAAATCTTTTTTCTGTGATGGAGAAACTTTAAATTTTCACACAGTTTGTGCAGTTTAAAGCAGTACCTCTGACATTTGCTTTTTAAATATTGCTGAAACTACATCAAACATCGTCATTGCTTTATAGTGGAGCTTTTAACAATGTGAAAGAAGAAACCATTATAACACCCAGCCAAAGAGATAAAATGAATCCGTTTCTAGTGAAATAAATGACGGAACTACTAACAGAGAGGAATATCACACCCAAAAAGCGATGTAGCTGTGGAAGAATAAAAAAACATTGGCACACCACAAAGTAGCCATGACAAGCTTGGATCGCTGCAGTTAACTAAAAAGTTTAAGACCTAAACAAGATGAGCTCCAGGATGATAACGCACGCTGAAGTTAATGTTCCGAAAACTATATTTTGCCTGATAGATAGCTCTCTCACATCTTTTCAGTTTCCGGAACCTAAAAAAGAGTTTGTCTATGCTGACCAAAGATAACTTACCATTCTCTCTCTTCCCCACGCTTCTAATAATCGCACGTATTCCTGTCTCGCAAGATGGTTGATAGAAATTTTCCGTAAAAAGGCTCAGTAAATTAAAAGCTAGAAGTAACCTTAGATAGTGGATCTCACACATAAGAGAAGTCAAACGGAGTACTACAATAACTCTTTTAATTGTGAAAAGGGCTAAAGCCTGAAAAAATCAAAGATTAAAGTCCACAATTTCGAACGTAGTGTAGTGTGACCTAGTGAAGTGTACCAAAACCCACCTTAGATGCATTGGCATTGAAGGAACAGGGGAAAAAGATCCAGGTGGTGGCTCCATGGATTAACACTACGATATCTGTTGTATTGAGAATATACTCGTCCTCATACGACTTGAACAATTCTGCTCAACCGAAAGGAATGAGTAAAAGGAATCCAAAGGGTGACACCTGCCAAAATTGAGACGTGAAAGAGATTATTTGAGTCTAACCCCTTTTGCCTCAAGCGTTCTAACGTTAGAGAACTGAAAGGCATTGTAGCCTCAGAGCTCGGCAACCCACTTAATTTCCGCGATCTTATTTAGCTCCACATGATGTAACTTGACATATTCTGCTCAGGGAGTATCGTATCATCGATCATCAGATTATAATTCCCAGAGGGGTGTTCTATTTAATCATCTCAGAACGCACCTCTGTCACTGAAATGAAAGTAGAGTATGGAAACGTGGGGTATGGAGGTAAACATTCAACTGTTAGTGAACACAAACATTCTCTGCAGGATTAACATACAAAAAGAGATGTGTAGAAAACGATGCAGGTCTACACATAGAATCGTAAACTACGTCAACGCTTCTATAACAGACGAGGAAAGCAGTGCCGGAGTTTTTTCAAAGATATTCGCAACACAACCGAAGTTGAAAACTTCCAAGTTGTACTACTGAATCCCAAATGAAATTATTAGAAATACCAACAACTCCAGAAGCTGCAACGAATAAACGTAACAGAAGATTTGATTAACTCTCGTATAGCAAGCTTGCACTGCAGGCGTTCATAGTTTTACAATCATACCATAATAGCCTGAGGTAACGTCAATTTAACTTAGGTATGTAAAACTATGATGCTGCGGTGCCGATTGTACCAAACTCCCTGAGGAGATCAACACGGCGGGAAATGCAAGTAACAACTGCTGACACCGCGGAATCCTTTTGCACCACCAAAACGAACAGAAATACCATAAAAACGTCCGTAGCAATATTCGCGAACCCTAATCTCGTGGGTACGCAAGCGAAAAAAAGGATTGTGGAGAAAAGAGAGAGAGAGAGAAAGAGAAAAATTTAGAATACTCTTTTAGATTATTCAAGTCTCACCCCTTTTGTCTGAGGCATACTGAATAACAGAACTGAAACGCATTGTTGCCACAGACCTAGAGAATCCTCTTGATTTCGTCAGACCAACATGATGGAGCGTCTATAAGCAATAGTAGGGAGTGCGTAATAGTAATACGTAGGGAGCGTAGGAGCTTAGGCCCAATGCTGGTCAATGCTATATTTCACATTTGACTACGGTATGAATAGTGTTAATACTTGTAAACGCAAATGAACCAAGAATAAATTTTGACAAGCTATCATTTTTAACAAAGACAAACACGAGTAAGTGGTTACCTGAAAACTAAACGATGGTAACTCTTTCGAACTTTCTGAAACCCTCTGGAGAATTCTATCAAACGAAAGGACGATGAAAAACTGCGGACCATAAATCGGTGAACTGTCGAAAGTGAGAGTAACGAACCCAATACTACCAAGAATCAATTGCTTTGCCCAAGATTATCAAGTAGAAAAATGAGATGTGAGAAATCTTATCAGCTATGAACGCCCCAACAAAAACTAGCAAGATGGCAAGTTGAGGAATTCATACAGATGCAACCGGTAGAAAGCAACTCTGTCAAAAAGACCAGAGTTTACGGAAATCCTGTTAACATACGGCCCGCCAGCAGACGACGACGAAGTGTTGGTATCGTTTACCCTGAAAGCTCTCTGGCCCAGCATTCCAGTGGTGATAACACTTTGGCACATCGGGAAGTGGTTAGTGATGGAAACTTTTAGGCATATAAAGAGTAATTACCCAAAGAAAACATTTCTATGGCATGGAAGATGAAAACATGACAGCATCTCCAGTTATCTAGGCTGTGTATGATCGAAAGCCATTTTATGTTCAAAGGAAAAGTCTACCCAACCAAAGGAGGAGGTGCTTTGAATGATCCTCTATTACCTTTTTTCGCAAAATGTTCATGATGCGACTGGAGGATCGGCTGAAAGCAAAAGACCAACCCCCGGGATGAAGGATCAGGTATGTGGATGACATTTTCGCTTACGTTAAGAAAGCGGACTTGCAACAAGCCCTGGTGGAAATGACATCTACGCACAAGAACATAAACTTCATGGTTCTGGAAGAAAAGGATAAAAATGTACCTTCCTTGACACTTTGCTATCAAGAACGAGTGGTGAAATCAGTATCGAAATCTAGAATAACGGACGGTTCCAAACAAATCGAACCACACGCAACGAATCAAAGTTTTTCATTACCGAGCCATTCTTCACTGGATGTACGACCAACTTCTAAATACGACAGGCGGGGGGAACGACATGCAGTTAATTCTCGACACTGTAAAGTTGAATGGATTCAAGGTACAATTAAAAGTTACAATTAAAATCTGAAAAATATGGCAAAAGAAGAACAGCTCAACTGTAATCAATCCGGATCCCGGTAAATCGTACTGGAAGGTAGTTACTTTCGTAGTAAGTCGATGTCATCGATAAATTGAAAAAGATGCAAAAAACATATGAGTCCACACGAATATTCGAGTCAAGCACATAAAATACTCTGATAGCATCTTCTGGTCAACAAAGGACAAATGGCAACGACACGAGAAATCAGATATATACCGGATCGAATCCGACGACTGTCACGAAGTTTGCATTGTACAAAGACATAAAATGATCAATTCAGGGTGCGAGAACATCCTGGCAAATTCTACGAAACTCTAAAAGAGAAGACCGACGAAGGTTGTTGCGCAAGGCTAAACTTCAAATAAAAACCGCGTAAATTTTCGCTGAACCAATCCCCAAAAAGTTCTACTATCAACGAGTTCAAATATCAACGAGACCAACCCTGAGAACAGGGCTCAAGTGTTGGACGAACGAAACTGAAAAATAATCACACTTTATTCTTAAAATTAATTATCATGTGTGATGACAAAGCCTGCAACTTTAGATGCTTTTAACGTTGCGCAAAGGATACGAGTATTGAACTTCTACTTTGGATTATAAAATAAAGCCACGGGCTCTGAAAGAATCGCATAGGGCACAATTTAAACGATAGTGCAAAAGCAAATAGCATAAAAGCATTGAAGGACATTTTGAAATGTTTAGACGTATTGAAAATGCTATCAGTTTCACAGGGACTTTATTTTTCGAAAGACCTTACAATCACCAACATCGAAGAGACAAGAAGAGTGTATCAAATAAGAAACATCATTAATAAGCAACAAGAAGCGAAGAGGACCAAGTATAGAGCACTAAGAATACCGCATGCCAGTGAAAAATTAGTACAATGAGAACCATGAGGACTGACTAAAGACCAACGAGAAGAAAGGTAAGAGGTTTTTCAAGAGTGAAGAATAACAAAATACAGACAGTTATACCAAGCACAAGGTAGACCGTGGTCTCCTTTTTTCAATATACGTTAATTAATGAAATAATTTTCAGAAAATTTTCGAATTATCTGAAAGATACTCTCGGAGAATCCCCCTAGGATTCAAAGTTGTCTTGTACATGCCTCTTGGGACAATAGGAAAAAAGAAGAAATTAAGGATTCAACATATTTAATGATCCAATGAACTAATCACTTAATCTAAGGAAAATCTCTGCATAAGCAAGACCACATTTTCAAGGCGTCACGTTGAGTCCTAACACATTTCTATTTTTTATTATTAATTCTTCACTATATTACTGAAAGTATCTCGAACATATACGAAATATCTCAACTATGAAAAATTCATTCTACCGGAAGTAACACCATTTCACTTTTTTAGTGCCATTCTACCAAACCCCTGTTGAGTCCTGCCGAGCCTGTATTGCAATTACAAAAGATTCCGTTTTCCGTCACATACAGAAATTGATTTATTATGCTTGACTATTCCAGCGTGAAAAATAAAAATATTCGCTCGCATTTAGATACGGAAAAAAGAAGGAAAAAGGGAGCAATAAAAAAAGCATATAGAGTATTACTCAATATGGAAATAGATGACGATTATAAGATATCCAGGATTTTTCAGGATTTTTCATCATGTATGAAAATTATGAATTACATCGTTGGTTTTGGTAAAATCATCGTAGGTAGATAACTGTATTATAACGTTCTGAATATTTTACGCTTAGTTTCGAAAGCGTTAAACGTCATTTATGAATAGGATTCATTATTTTGATAGACGTACTTAATATGATTCAGTCAAGTCAGTGTTCCGGATCATGTAACGTTCATTGTTAAATGCAAGGTGAAAATGTTGTCATTTACACACCTTTTGCAACGTGATGACAACAATAATGATGATACAGATACCAACATGATTTATAGGTTTGGAAAGTATATTCTTTGCAATTCAATACATTAAATAACGAGCAAACGATTTAAGATGAATATTGCATTGGTGAAGATATAGATATACATAATAAGAGCTGTACAGATAGTGTATTGAAGATAAGAACCAGTAGAAATTTTCTTTGAATTCCCTTTCTCCAAAACGTTTTTCTTCCTTTAGAAAACTGAGAGACGTAACGCACTGGCCTGGCATCGGAAAAAAATAACAATTCTTGTTCAATTAATGTATAAAGGAAGTAGGAGGAATTCATGTAAATTAACCAGGACACGAATTCTTTCAATATGTCGGAAAAGAATTCATCACGAATTATGACATGTTGGAAAAGTCAAAGACAGTCTACCCTCATGGGCAAGGAAAGCCACTAAGCCACCAGTTTTGTTTGGATCAGAGTCAAAAGTCAAAAAGCTTAATGTCAACTTACTACTAAGTTATTATGATTCAACTTATATAAAAGGATTCGCACTACAAACCTAGGCATTTGACGAGGTTTTTACGACGATGAGATTTTTTTACATCGGGCAACAGCACTAATAACCCAACAAAAAGCATACGTTCCATGTTTCCAGCTTTTAATTGGAGTCCAGCTCATTAAAGGATGAAAACAGAAACACCGTCATTAGAGTCTACCTTTCTACCTTTTTCAAGCAAAATCCTGAATCCTAATAACATACTCCTCGATAACATCAGTCACAGTACTTTGCAAACCCCAGAAAAACGAAAAAGCGTCAAACATTGATAGGATTCCAGCATAATTCAAAATATTTTGCGGCTGCAGTGATCAAAACAAAGCCCATAATTTATTTTAATACAATGAGGCGAAAAGAACGGATGCCACCGAAGTTTTACCGAACAAGTTTAATTCTTATCCGAAAAACAGTACACAAAAGCGTGAGAATGATTGAGGCATGTCACTACCTTATTCAACATAGATATTGTTCACACAGTCGCTAAAACGCAAGATCATTGTCAACGCTAGAGACATCACTGGAGAATACCAAAGAGGCCTTATAACTGTCACTTTGAACACTGATGACATGGAATCCATGATATAATGTTGTATGGTTGAAAATTAGAAAAGATTGACAATTGTTCAAGACGCATAAGAGGTTCTTCTCAGTTTTTCCGGTTTTTAAATATGCCAAATAAGTAAATCGATGTTCAGCGTTGCGTCAAATGGACCCTGTTTCAAACATCCGAAGGAGGCATATAATAGAATGAAAAGAAGGAAAGCAAGAGAGGAGATCAATGCAAATGCGTTACAACTGACAGCTGTTTGTATTTTTTGACGAGCCAAAAGTTCTGACAAGTAGAACTGCGCAACTATGGTCAGGCAATGCGCAGTGGACGATTGTGAAGGAAAATGAATTAAAAGAAACTCCAGGAAACGTCGGGAGCGAATTTGCAAGATGAGGAAATCACGGATTTTCCTAAGAAGATCGATCAAAATTGATAAAGGCGTCACACACAGGAGGAAAGGTCTACCCTTCGTACAATTGTATTTCAGCAAAAGGTGATCGTAAGCAACTGTGTCAAAAAGGATTAGAATTGACTGTAAGATTCATATTTACAATCTTCTGTATTTAAAGCAAGGTGTATAACGGCCGTATTGCCAATATCAACTCAATAAAAAGCCAAAAAATGTATAGAAGACAAATTTGATTCAATTGATTGATTAAAATTGAATCCGTTGAATGGTCCTCAATTTCATAACGATCCCATCCCCACCATCTCATACACAGAGTTCTGTTTGTAACTGTGTGAAATCTGAAGTCATATGCGCCTATTTTTGTCGATACCTTTAGCCAGAACTGAAAACTGACAGCTTTGAAATATCCAAACAGCACAATAGAAACAAAATTCTGCAATATGATAAATTTGCATGTCAATAACGCTATAATCTTTGAAAGCCTTATACGCTTTGAACAAAGTATAGATAGCAATCGCAGGATAATTATACATTGTCCTTCCAGACTCATATCCAAAAGTTATGATAATCGATATGATTTCGGTAGAAGTTTTATTTATCTCCAACTTGACTCCTAAAAAACCAATATATTGAAAATAGTATAGAAATCATGTTCATTTCTCTCTAATGTGAGATTCTAATTTGCAACCCCAAAAAGAAAAACAGGGGACTCCGTCAACATTCGCTTGAATGTTGCCTTCATCTATTTTCTGTCACTTGAGTGGAAACATTTTTCCTTCAATTGTTGAAAGGACAGAAATCGCTGTGGCCTAGATCTAGAGATAAAAGTTGGTACTCAAGCAACTCAAAACTCGTTTGCTGAAAGGAAGCGATGGCAACTTCGAGCTGTTATGGAATCCAGATAAGACAGGTCTCTAGCTTGAAATGTTCTCTTTTGGTTGCATCATTTGCTGATGTTGTCTGTGGTATACGAACCTGATATATTAGCTTCCCTAATACTATATATTAGATATAATACTACGATTTGCGCGGCATCCCCAAAACCTAACGACAGAAACTCAGCCCTAACCTTTTTAGCTAAGTTTGTGTTTTTGCGTCTCTCCGGCGACAAAAAGTGATTAATGTGCATGCGACTTACCTTTGGCTTTGATATAAGATCCTAGTCTTTTGCTTAATCAGAAAACGTCACTATCATTTTGAAACACTTGAGCTTGATGGCTCGGACTTCTGTGACCAAACTGAAAGTCCGAAAATTATTATCGAAAAACATTACTAAAAAGGAAAGTTTTGCAATGTTTGATTATATATAATTTTTCAATTTGAAATATTTACATTATACTAGGCCATGCAAGAAAAATATTCAAGATTTCTGTAAAATTAGGTAAATAATAACTTTAAATGGTTTCGACCTGCAACAAAAATTTGGCAACAGTATGTGTCAAAATAAAGCCGAAACTTCAAAAAGCACTGACACGAATTTTCCGGAAATTAGCGATGAATAACAGAGGACTGCGTTTGCTGTACGACTTTTAAAGATTAGCTTACCTTGAAAAAGAGAATACTTTTGAAAAATCAATCGAAGGATACACCAGCATCTCTCAAAAATTTATTCACCAACGGAAACATTGAGAATGATATTGCCAAATTGGTGAACCTTTCCAACAAAAAAATTGATTTAACTTACAATAAATAGTCATAAATATGTTTTTCACATTGATCTATATCTTACAAATACTTCAAATGAAAAATTAAATTGAAATCACTGCCCATAAATCTTTTCACAACTTTCGAACTTCATCGGATTTGCTTATAGAAAAAGGTTCAGATACAACCATTCAAAAGAATCTGGTTTTTAAACGTCAACAAGAAAACAAACTTCAAAAAAACCATCCCTGACACAGTTTTGTTGACCATGATTCGTCTTTTGATGTTGGTGCTACACATCCTCTCATATTTCTAACTACAAAACAAAATACACATCAAAGACACAACATTTATTCGTTTTTCTTCCAACCGTTCGAATCAATTGAAATGTTCATCACAAATCATCCAAGCTCAAATATATTTCACAACAAAATAAAAATAACTAAAGCCAAAAGAGTCCTTGAAAACAAGTCAGCTGTGAAACCAATAGATGCGACCTACCACGAATTTTGTTATTTTTGTGTCCCTTCTACCACTTAGTTCTGACAATTATGTAACCATGAAAAGTGGATCTTTACAAATTCCGACACCAGAAATGATGTAGACTACAATCGATGCTTGCTGATGTCCTTCTCACTGAGCTTGAAAGCAAGAGGTTGGAAATGAAATGATATCAATAAGGGATGAATCTAATGTATCTGTGTCACAGCTGGAAATAATCGTTTCAGATTTTGTACATTGTCGGTCGGATAAAAGGATTAAGTAAGCATCCCTTGAAATTGAAGCTTTTTCGGAAAATCTCAGTAGATCAAAGATGTTTTGAGTTGCTGTTCGTTTCGAGATTTATTTTTAGATACGTTCAAATAGCGAAAATTTATATCTACAGCATTTAGATTCCCTTAAAAAAATAAGATGTTTTGATAGGAGAATTTCTGTAATTGTTTGAAAAACGTGGTTGCTACATTAAAGGAACGTTTCTTTATTCATAAATTTATTACACAGAACTGCCTGAAAGCGTTAATCATAATGATTTTAGTTAAGTATCTCGTAAGGTATGATTCGTTTTTCATGAAATTCGACCCATATACCAAATGGCGCTTAACGTCAATACCCTGTTGGTGGAATTTATTGGATAAGATATCGAGGAGAGTAGAGAAAGACTGTCTCAGAAAATACTTTTAAGGTTTATATTTTCACATTTCGCAGTCAAAAACGATGAATGAATGCATTTACGCACGGAGTGTGGGGTTCCCATAGTCACAAGTGAATGTAACACCTCCACTGTTAACTTGAAAACCTAGCCTGGAACTGTTTGACACACTATTTCAGACCTGTTAGCGTTCTGCTACGCCGTCAGGCGAATTCAAGTAGGGGACCAACCCTCTTGCAGGAAGGGAAGAGGGATCACCAGAGAAGCGATCCCCAACCCCTGACGCATTCGCCTGTTGTGATTCAATATTATTTTTCAGGACTGCTCGAACATAATATGGCACATGGTCCATACTGCACTGTATTGGTTCTGCCCCTGCTTGTCCCATCTTGTGTATGTAAAGAATGTATGTCAAGTGTCATCCTTCTCTCCTGGGAGAACTCTGCAGTTGGGGGTTGGTGTTAACAGGTCTAGTGCAGATAAGACTGAAACCACTAATGCTCGCTCATGGACGCAAGTTTTGAGTCCAAGATCGACTGCTAATGTAGGAGAGAAAAGGCGAAACTTGTTGCACTTCAAATCGCGAACATGCTCGAAATATCAAACGAGAACAAAAAATCTGGTCCTGTCTTTAGCATATGCTTACCACAAAGTTGCATTAGCAAAACGACATGGCAAAACTTTCAAGCAGATTGACAACATTCAAGTGTCTACTGGAAGGTCCCTTAACATTCTTGACGTAAAATCTTACCGACAAGGAAGTGGATCAAAAGGAGATCATCTCATTCCGTAAGTTCGAGATCCAAATTTTTCCTTAGAAGCAGATTTTTCAAGATTAAGGAAAAATTATACCCTCTCCTCCGGAACTTCTCAAAAAAATATATAGACAACGAAATAACTAAACGAAATATGCAACTACATTGATAGCTGAAGAAGTCGTTTGATGTGAGCTGAAGACGAGTGTTTCAAGCATCCTGATTCAAATGTTGAATATTCAGAAAAGAATTATAAGAAAAATAATTATAGACTTATAAGAAAAAAGAAAATAATATAATGGAAAAAGCTTAAATGATATGACAGGCATCGATAGGACACAAGTCTAAAGACTAAGAAGAACCTACAGCGAGGTTGTTAGTCCTTAATGATTAGATGCAAATGTGGAGATTTAAGAATCAGAGAAGTTGGTACAGAAGCACAGAAGCTCTGGACTTTCTACTTCTCCTAGGCTCCTATAACGCTGATATACAACTGAACAGATGAGTAAGTCGACAACTTTTATTTTCCAAGTTTGACCCAAATGGATCTGCGTAAACTGACGACCCTTTTCACTTTGGCAAAGCGAAAATACGTTTTTCTAAAGAAGAAGGAAACCAGGGAACCCGAATGTTTTTTATTTAGAATAGGGTAACACCGGCCATTTGCAACTTTCCCTCAAAACCCATAAAACAAGGGGATTTAAACAACGATTTCAAAAAGTATAGCCTGCCCTATCCTACTTTTTGTAGACAGAGATAAGCTGTAATTTAGGGACTACAGAGCTCATTACTTATCATTACTTTATCACACGACCTACAAAATGATTGTGCATGCTGACATGATGCATTGAGAATACTAAAGAAACCTCAAGAGACACCAAAGCTCGACAACAACTGATTTCACTGAATCGATGAAAAGTTCATGGTGTTATTCATTGGTGCTAGTAAAAATGTCCGGGGTTCAACTTTGACGTTTATAAAAGTTGTTTTAACTCCAAGTAAGCATAAGTTGCTTTAACTCCAAGTAAGCACACAGTTTTCCTTGACTCCAGGGCTCCAGCAAAACTTGTTTGAGTGACTAGAATGCCTATTCAGAACTCAAAACCGTAAGTTAAAATCAACAAAAACTTGATCAACCTGACAGAAGTGGTTGAAGCAAAAGTCGGGTTCGAATCAGTGAAGAAGAACGTTTGAAGCGCAATATTCTACAAGTATCGTCAAATAAAAGCCTAGCTTGCATTAGGTTGCAGTAACATACTAAAATGAAATACCACTTAAAAGCTTTGCAAAATTTTGACAAATTTGTGTATCTTGGCTCAGAACTGTCAAAATTAAGCCACAAATCTAGCTCTTGAATGGAGAATTTAAGTCGGTGGTTTTGAAAAACAAACATTCTCCAAAAAAAAAGAAGCTGCCAGTATTCAAATCTATAATATGACCTTTGATATAGAATGAATATAAAACATGGACGCTTCTTTAATCATCTGAAAAACTGGTAAACGCCATTGATGGAGACCAATACCGAATCAGATACAACTTTTGGCAAATATTGAACGAGCCAAACAACTACAAACTAATATAACTTCAGAAGGCGAAGCTGAAACATGAGTAACCAGTGAACGCAAAACAAGGTGTTTGACGAAGGATCAAAAATTGGCAAAGCTGGAAAGCACTTGGCTGATTCTATACATGAAGACAGCACGAAGCTGCTTGGTATTGAAAACTGGAGATTGCTATCAAAAAAAGACCTGAAGACCAATGCTCTAAAGGGGCTGTAGATCCTTGACGATGACGAATATATGCTAAAATTAATAAAATTGAATTACAAATTATCATAGTTGATAACTAAATGCTTCGGATCATTAAAATCGTCCCTGGGATTCGTGAAAATGCTTGCCTCAAATGGCAAACTGAAACCAATTCCCACTGAAATTGATCAAAGCAATTAAAAGAACAAACTTACAAATTGCTCACACTTCCATTTTTCTGAAACATTCTAGCTGCAAATACCAATGGGAGAATTATGTTCAGAAGCATTTATCAATTCATTATCTAATTCATCCTTGAAAGAAGAAACATTTTAGCTTCATTATAGCCCCCGAGACCACGTTCCAGCTTACATTCTATAGACTATTCCAACCCTTATTGACGACCGTAAAAAGCCCATTTTCTGTACCATAAAAAAACATAAAAAATTGAAAACGAAAGCACTATCCTAATGCTTCCATCGATCCAATTCTTTTAAGCCTTTAGCCTGCATCAGGCTAACCCAGGACAGTAAGATTAATGGGAAATCAATGGAACTCTCGTTTCAGCTGGCAATCAGATGCTTTTTCTCTCGCTTTAAATAAAGGCTTGCTCAACAAATCATTGTGTGTGCCAGTCGAAAGGAACGTGCGGCAAAACCTTTCTTTTTCATGTTGACATGCACAGAAGGACTCTTGTCTAGCATCAACGATAAGGACTATGTAAAATAAAGTTCACATAGTTTGAGAAAACAAATCGCTTCAAGTGGTCGAGTCGTGAAATTCGTTTTTGCCTTTTCGACTTTTTTTCACCATTTGATCCTTTCGGTTCTGGGCGCTTTAACTTGAATACAAATTTGAAAGGAGGGTAGACTATGTTTTGGAAAATCTATTTATGCGTTATGTAGTAGATTTTAGGCAAGTTATCAAGATTCGTATTTGTGTTGACTTAGCGGAAATTAATTAAGTAGGGAAAATTCGATGCAGCTTTAACAAAGAAAACCAATAACAATAGTTAATATACTATGAAATCTGCTAAATTTCACTGAAAATGGAAAGCTAATCATAAAAGTATTAAAGTTTATGCCAGTCAAGAATTTCAAAACACCTTTACTTCTGCTCTAACGAATATTTTAGTACAAAATTAATCAGTAAAATATTTAGAATCCTAATATTCCACTTAAAGAAATTCAACCCAAACAAATTTCTCTAATTCATTAGTTTTGAAAGTTTTGCAATGCCTTGTTTTCAATTTCATCTTACCAAATTGCCACAAGTGAATTTAACTGAAACAAAGATACAAACAGAAACTTTGATCTAAAAGTTTCGAAATAAAGTTCAACGTGGTCGGACAAATTGATAAAATACTGAAATGATTTATGCAAAATTATCTTTGGTTTTCTTAACAGATTTGTTTGTTTGCAAAATAAACGTTCAGTCAGCAAATGCTATTTGATATGCAAGGACTCCTATCCAAGGAATCCTACGTAAGTATTTCCGCTGAAATCTTTTCGGTCTATGAATAATTCTGGAGATTACCTTGAGGAAATATTTGAACCCATAACACTAAGGCGGTTTATTCCAAAGTAAATATTTGTTTCAAGGTAGGAAATTCCCAATAGAAGGATGTAGTGGGATCACAATAACAAAGAGATAGTAATGTGTGAAAAGGCAAATCGTGTTGAGAATAAAAACGACTTTTTTTATAAATGAACTCGCCCGTACATCGTTAAAAGAAATTGGAAAACTTATAAACGAGTATGTTATGTAATGCTGCAGTACGTCTGGAATTTTTTCAGGATTTAAACTACTATCGCGTACTACAAGAAAGCACCGGAAACCAGACCCGTACCTGGAACGTACTGGAACCTGAGGAAGCTGAGGAAGTAGAGCGTACTTTTAATGCTCTGACTGCAAAAGAGAAGCACAATTGTCGCTACTAGACATTTCTTCAAAAAGAAAGAGGTTGTGAGTTAAGTCGCCTAAAGGAAATTTGAAACGAGCATTTCTACGAATTCTGGCACAAGTCAAAAAATGACAGCCAACCAAAAGAAGGCAAAGAAACTTGCTACAGCTGCGAAGGAAACTGTACCACCATCTCTAAATACGACGAATAAACTCAGACATAAGTAGATAAGCCCAGATAAAAACGTTTAAGGCACTAGCAAAAGAGAACGGAGTGTAAGTCACAGATCTGTTTCTCAAGAAAAACGCTACAACCGACCCGCTGCTTTAACCTTAGAGCCTTAACTTATAAGCCCGTAGAGGCAGCATTTTCAAGCACTTCTGAATTAACGTTCGAGAATGTAACTCATCTCGATCCCTTGAACGTTGGACTACAAAGTATGCACAATCTTCTCACTTTTCAGGGATTATACTGACCATCAGTACACAGCAGGCTTATCACGTCGTGGCCCTCACCTAGGTGAAGAACAGTCGCACGCAGGCGTAATGAAATGGTGGAGTTCATCATGTTTTCGGCTGAGACTGCTCTAGTTGCCGTCGTGGTCCTTGTCATGGATTCACCACTCATGAGAACTCCAGCGAACTCGTCGAGCTCCATTTTAGGCAATGTTCCAGCCTACCAGTGATGGTCAAATTCTTGCGCGTCATGCAGCACGCTCGTCGACTTTAATTACAATGTACTTTACGCTGAGTAGTCCTTCAGTACCCTCAATTTGTGTATCATAGAGCCATGGCCTCCGAAACGAACATCCCGTCCGGGATGGTTCCTAATCCGGCACTACGTCGAAAGATTGGTATGTTGCCAACGTTTATGGTGACCAGTACCATCCTAGCTGCTTTTTCTAAGATTCGACTTTTTCTGGAAGTAGGATGAAACATTCCCCATTCAATCGCCTTAGGATTGCAGTCATCGCCATCAAGGATTCCGCCTTCAGACAGCTTCCTCTAGTTCATTGAGCTTGCTATGAAAGGATGAAGTTAGTTTGAGCCTTGTCCTTGTTGTGGTGTTGCTCAGATATTAGCAGCAGGTCAAAATTTTTCTCTCTCGCAACTTGATCGGGTAAGTTCTGTGCGTATGTACAACGTAGGTTAATCGGAGGACTTGGGTCATGTTGTCGCTTTTCATATGCTAAGTATCTCTTTGATCTCTTGGCACATTCCGTGTGCTGAATATGAGTCCCTGGTTTAGCATCAGATGACGCTAGGTTTGTTTGTATCATGTCTTGGCCCGGGGCACCAAACATATAGCACAGGTTGTTCGATGTGGCCCCTTGCAGTTCAAGGAAATGTGTCCGGCGCTTAGCTTCTTATAGCATCGAGTCTGGACTACCTTTCGGTGAATTCGGTACACAACCCGGCTGATTTTGATTTTTTCTAGTGAACATGTAAATAAATTTGATTTCAGGAGGAGCTACCCATATTTTATGCAAATAGTGAATGAGCCTGGTTTTTGTTTCAGAAGAGAAAGCAACAGCGTTTTGTCCGACTAATATTTTCTCAAGAGATCAGCATCCCATAAATTTTTATGTAGTTGCTCTAAAACTGAAAAAGCGATTCGTAGCTTGACAGGGAAGCAAAGTTGTGAGTCAGAAATGAAGACTGTAAGTAACAACGCTTTTCAGGATTTCAGTAATCCTACAATTACTGTGATCCTGAAAAGCATGATGATAGAGCTGTTGAAATTCGAGTGGCTTTTTCATAGGGGTTAAAACCCTTTTGAGAAATATCTGTTCAGGGATTCTAGGTCCGATGGGATGGTTCTCATGTTTTCAAGAAGAAACGTACAGTTAGCGAGAATTAGAATGATGGGACAGTGAGAAGGATAGTTCACACGTTCCAGTCAAATGACCTAATATGCCAGCAATTGTGTTGACAATACCCATAACTTTTTTTTTTGTTCATAAATTGCAACTAATAGTTTATCGTTATCAGTTTTGCAACATAATCCTTTTTGACTTGATTTAACATTCAATGCGAAAAAAAATATTATGCAAGAAGTTGCTTCAGGTTGAATTATAGTATTTGTTCAATGCAATCAATTTGTTTATGCTGTAGTCGTACTCATAAATATTTCTACAATCTTTTTTTTTTCAAATTCAGTACTTTCCCGAATGAATAAACGCATTAAGAACTGAAATATTTGCAATTCAATGTAAATTTGTAACGCCTACATTTTTATGCACTCCACAGAAATATTTTATTTTTTAATTATTATTCATTCCTCCCAGCTAATTTTATTCAACCTTCATTTTGGCGTAATGACTCGAAGTCGTTGTCGTTGTTGTAACAAGACCGTATTCCGTGTTAATGAAAGTTGACCGAAAGCCACAAATGAAGTGACATCAAGGCTTTACTTTGTCGTTATATAACAAGAAAATTCAGCCATACATATACAGGAGGCGCGCAACGTTTCTTCCTACAAATTAAAGCCTTCTTGTTTACTTCATTCGTATCCTTTAGGTTGTGTGAAAGCTGCGAACTTGAAAAGTTAATTTCTCTTTGTTTTCTAGCAGTTTATTTCCCTTGGTATTGTATAGCGTATGGTATTTTATTAACCTTACAATGGATTGTGGACTTAACTTTGAGTTTTATACTACTAAGGATAATCCATAAATGTGAATGGAAATTTTCCCACGAAATACCCGAACATATTTGCGTGGATGTAAGTTTAATCGTTAATATGACCTGACAAGACGAAATCAAACTTCTTCTCACTGGAATCTAGGCTTAAATTTTCTCGACTGCGTATACATATACCTATGGTTTCCTTTCTACTACAATAGTTTGCTAGTTGCTTTAATTTCCTCGATAATATGCTGCGAACATTCTTAAGGATTTGTATATTGCGTGCTGTGCTAGGTCATAAAATTTTCAAATTTTTTGGCAGATTCATTTGATTCATACATGAATGAAATTATTGGTAAAATAAAAGACATTTTCACAAACATTATTCAAATTGAATTTTATTGCAATAGTATCAAATTCATGTTCATTCCTGAGCAATAAATGTAACCACATAAATTGAATGTACACAAACTTAAAAATTCAGAGTCACATGGACCAATATTTCTAAGGAATATGATAAAGACAGCTACATAAGTCACTCCATCAGGTTATTATCATTATGCTCTGCTCTTTTTGTTTTTTTTTTCTTTGTGTTTTTAGGCATGCTTGGCTCCAAGTTGAATGAAAATATAATTCATTGTTAGGAATAGATGGCTCCAAGTTGAATGAAAATATAATTCATTGTTAGGAATAGACACGTCATCAGTTGCACAGGGAATTGAGCCCCTTCATAAACTCTATGCTCCATCATAGTCAGTTGCTTGCCGTTCGTACAACTGTGCGTTACAGTAAGTTTTTTATTTGAAAATAAATACTGACAAAAAATGGAATGAAAAAATTAAGGTTCTCAGCAAGAAACAGAAAGCACTCGAGGACTCGGTTTTAAAATTGTAGTTTCGTATTCATCGTGTACACCGACTTTCATTCAAGTACGTCAACACAGCTTTGAACTAAATACGATTTTTTTTTTGTTATGCGTTTATTGGGGATTGGTTTGCGTAGAGCCATGTGTTTAGTAGACTCATGGATTTACCACCATATGATAATTGATAATATTTACTCTGCTGCCTCAAGTATTGCTGAATTTGTGTTAAAACAAGCTGTAAAAGAAGAACAACAAGAAATAACACAACAAAATTCGAGGGCTGATGCACTGAAACTGACCGTTTCAGGAGATGGCACGTGGCGAAAACGTGGTTATACCTCATTGTTTGGAGCTGCATTCTCATTGGTCAATATACATGCAAAATTGTTGATTTTCTTGTAAAATCTTCTTATTGTGCTCAATGCAACTATTGGAATAAACACAAAAATACCGTGAAAATGGAAATTGGATCACGAAGCAACTTGTCAAATCAATCATACCAAATCGTCAGGAAAGATAGAAGTACATAGATGCCATAACAGAAATGTTTTCCTGATTTGTCGGAAAGCATGAAGTTATGTACGTTAATTGTGTGGGGTACGGCGACTCTAAAATGTACACGGGAATAGTAAAGGCTGCATCGTACGGTGAAATTGAAATCATCAAAAAAGAATGCGTGGGACCCTTTCAAAAGCGGATGGGAATATTTTATTCGTGAATGTATGAAAAAGAATCCTGGAACAGGCGGCAAAAACAAATTGACGGCAAATCTTATAGATAAACTGAGTAAAGCCGAGCAAAAGCCGAGTTCCAAGCACACACACAAACAAAAGAAGGTCGAATACGGCGTCGACAAGAAAAGTCATGGCATGCCATGGGAATTTTTTCGATGGTAGAAGACCTACACTATGGGCCTGGTATCGATGATTCCGTGTAAGTTGACAAATTTTATGATTTATTCATTCCGAAAACTTCAAACGCGTTTTTCAAATCGGTACCCAAAATTACTCGAAAACCAATAAACCGATTGCCTTGAAATATTTTGTGGTTATTCTATACGCCATTATCTAGTACTTGTCATAGGATTTTCCCCCGTTACCTAATTTTTGTTTTATAGCTAAAGTTATTACAAATTTGAGGCCCAAAAATCATTATCTATATTCAAATCACCGCCATTTTGTTATAAATCAATATTTTCAAAATCGGCTCTGACAAGTACTAGATTATAGCATCTAATTTAATAATCTTTTTGGAATTTTTGTTTCAGATGATTTTTGAAGATACGCCAGTGGGTACCATGAACGCCGATTTTTTCAAGGACCTCCAAGGATCATACTTTAGGATTAAAAAAAAATTTACATATTTTTGAATGTGTGTAGGTACTTTTAGATAATAAAAACTTTGATCCAAAATTCTAAGTATTTTTCTTTGAAAAAATTCACAAATATGACCATTTTTACGGCTCCTAGGTATATATCTCCCCTTAAGCATGCGCGGTGGAAAGTATCCGGGAAGAATCAGATATTGCTTGTCACTTGGCAAACGATTGAGTTAGCAGATCAGCATTGGTTTGCCTGAGAATCAATGATTTCAGAAGAAGGAGAAGAGAGAGACCGAATAAAGAGACACAAATACAGGATTCACTGTTCCCTAATTTTGATTTTAAATTCAATCGATGTGAAATCAATGCACATGATTTTAATCCCTTTAAGTCCTTTATTATCATGACTCCTTTTCAACAAATAGAATCCTTATGCTGTAACACAATTTATAACATATACTTACATTGCTTTTAAGGAAAAAACAAATGATTCAATGTCAAAGACAAACCACCCAGCCTTCAAACAATTTATCAAAAATTCTCAGATATCAAAACCAAGTACAAAGTCAAGGACAACTAATAACGTTTTCCCCCTATTTTAAGTGCTAATGCTTTTGCATGCATTTTTAATATCGCGTGGACTTCACTCACAGCAAATTACTATGCAAAAAGCAACATTCAACATCAAAATTAAAATTTATAGCCACAAAGAACATGAAAAATATTTTAAAACTAATTACATGTAAGATGTCATGAGACTTTACCTGTATTGTAGTAAGGAACAGAAAAAACTAAGTCGAACGCCTGAAAGTCCTCAACAGAGAATGCACAGTGACCAAGGTATAGTGTACATCGAGAATTTAGCGATTTTTATCTTAATTCAAGTTTTGCCGAAGTAAAAAATAGTTGAATTAGAATTTGCTGCACGCTATAACCAGCATGCAAATAAAATTTAAAGTCCAACTGCTTCGGTATCCTTGAATTTTAAATATTTTTAATGTATTCAGTTGAAACACGTGTGGTTTGACTGCTTATGAAAACTTGCTTGCAATGTTTCACTAAAATGCATTTGAATTCGTGAGATTTCAGGACTTTACTTTGTTTATGTTTCCTGAAACTGAATAAAAACTAATTGAATGTTTTGTATTTAAAAAAAAACCAACATTGAACGCTTTCCGAAACGAATACAAGGACAAGATTATACCCTATGTCGGAAATGAATATTTGGAATTCGCTTTGTTTGTTATTTAGTCCTTTCTTGCCTTACTGATTATACGTAGCGCGAAAGGCAAGGATGTTAATGGGATACCAACCAGCAGTTATAGAACTTATAACAACACTTCAAGCCTAGGACTTTGATTTGTGACTCTGGGCTCAAACAACCAGGGCACATATATGTTGTGGGTACATTCGGAGATATTAGAAATGTCAAGTGTGGTTCTGACCAAATTAACTTCTCGAATACTTTTCGCTATAAAATTAGCTGACGAAACTACATAGTAAGATCCCATTTCAATAAGAGCTAAGCAATCGCATGCCTTCAAGAAGTTAATTAAAAAATATATTCGAAGCTAAAGCGGCCTGAATATGACAAGGGCTTTACTACTTTTCTGAAAGTTTCATGAAAGTCTCAAAGATCGTCTGGGACACCAGTACTGCTGTGTGATCAGCATAGTGAATCAGGTGAGGCTTCTCTGGCATCAGTAACCTCAAAACCTCGTCATGCGAAACACTCCACGAATTCGGGCCAAGATTGGAATCTTTCGCCAATCAAGATCTCACATTCACTCTTGACGATCACATTCTGTGAAGCCGTACTGCGGAGAAGAGCTCGGATGGCCTCCTGAGATATAGACAGACCGGATGGAATCTCTCTTCAAAGAGTTACTCCAGCACATTCTCAGCTGCTTTAAACAAACATAGGGGCCAATAAGCACATGTTTGGTTCGGAACACATCGATCACTTTTTCCTTGCTTATTAGTCCAAGCCCCGCCTCTTTCTAGCATATCGGAAACACACCCTTCTGTAAGCAAGCGTTGAATATGCTGAGCAACAATGCCAAGCAAAGTTGATATTCAAGCTGTACCATTTCCACTGGGATTTCGTCTGGTCCCATGACCTTTTACATTATAAAAAGTGTGCACCGCTTTGTCCTGCTCAATGGCACTAAAAACCGGGCACAACACAGGACATTCTTCGTATGAAGCATCGGAAAAAATGCCCAGGGCATTGACAAAACCATTGGCACAGACTAAAGGACAAAAATGTGTCAACTCACTGATAAATGGAAAAATTGAACACCACCAAAAAAACGAATTAAAATGTTAGTCAATTCAAAGATTTCATTAAATTGGGACAGATATATAAATCAGAGTTCGACTAGATACATCGATTCGAAATTTTGTTTTGTTAAACGTTGAGGACTTAATTTTTATATTGCAAACACCGGCTACCCGTTAAGAGCGCGGTAGTCCTAAAGGAGTTCAACTTGACTAAAAATTAAAGATAAGATAAGATTGAGTATCCTTTTCACAACTTCTCTCAAACAACGATCACGACAAGACTGTGAAGAAAATTTTCCAATTTAAATATAAGCCTGCATCACGTTACAGCATTGTTCACTCTTTGTTTTCGGATACACCTTTTTCTATTCTCAGAGTGTAATCTGAAATACATTGGTTGGACAGAAAATGAAGACTTAGTTGCTGTAGTCTTAGTTAACATCTTGGATTATAAAACCATTCAAAGTTTGGTTTCCTAGCCCCTGGTTAGTGTAAAGAACACATTAGAAAACGCTCACTGATTTTGAACACTGAATTTGGGAGTGATCAACATCAGGGTACCTAACCGAATATTAAATACTATTATATTTTAGTGATCAAGGTAGGATCAATTGAGTTTCTTTGAAAGATTTGATTCTTTGACGTTGAAAGATCTATTCTATTTTGATTCAAACCCGGTGAGTATAGGATTTTTATAATAAGCGAGATATTTTCAAGATGACGTCAGATTTGAGACAGGTTTTGGATTTTGGGATTTCAACAAAACAGTAAGTCAAACCTTCCACTACTATTTCTGGACACAATATAACTCGAATTAGCTGGAGCTATCTAGTTTGAGGCAGCAGATGACTCCGTACGATATGACTTCTTATGCGTAGTACTAAACATTCTTAAAAACGGAAGTAGATTCTATTCTAATTTTTCTTCGTCTTTCTACTCCTTTTTCTTCTACTAATGCATTGAAAATTCTTCTCCTTGTTTTTCTTGCTTTCCACCTAAGCACAGCTACTGAACAAAATTTGGTTTTAATAACTAGACTTACTGTGCTGAATATAGTGCCTGGTTTTTCATTTAGTCTAGTCTTGCAACCGCAAAATTCCATAAATTTGATACAAAACTAGTAGTATCAAATAGTGTACTAAAAATTTTTAGAAAATGTCTCCTTGAAGGTAAATCCGAAAGGTAAAATAATAAATTCTGATGGTTTAGTATTTAGAGCACTCGCCATCTCCACATCAAGTCCGCACTTCAAGTCCATAGGCAGCACTTTTTTTTTAATGTAATACAAATGCTAGACAATGACTACTAATACACAGTTAATAAGATTGTCAAATGTCATTCTACTCAAGTCATCTCGTATACTATTTGTTTTGAAATGTGCTGATTCTAATAGATTTGAAGCCCTGAAGTTTCACAATGAGTTGTGCCGTTGATTTTTGTATTCCACAAAATTCAATTCACAAACGCATATAGGGTATTTAGGCTATGATCACAGTTTCGTATCGACACGAAATACGAAAGGATTTTGCCCATATAGGCAACACAACGGGCATTTAATGACATATGCGAACAAGTTGAAGAACTTAGCACGAAAAGATAAGTACGATTTTGCAAATGAAAGACAAAGTCACATAATGAAAATGATGACGACACAATAATGAACTGACATAGTATACTCAGGGTCCTAGCAACGATAACTTTGTAACATCTTAATTACATTTTAAGTAAGAAAGATTTTACGAATCAGCTTTTTTTGTTCAAGCATCAGCAAATAATATCGTTTAGAATGTCTTCCAAAACAATAACGCAACCACCAACAACGGAAGACTCACCCCCTCTAAGGCTTTCATCCAATTTTGTCCTTATTTAATTCTCCAAGCCAACACGAAAACCACTTCAACTGAACAATTGCAAACAAAAAGCAATTCTACGCAAATTTTCGCTTGACTTCATTTTTCTTGAATCAGTCATTCAGACTTCTTACCTCAATGTAAAACTTTATCCTTCTTGTCATCATAACTTTCGTGTCTATCATCACCATCATTTTCTTTCACTTCCAGGTCAATCACCATTCAACCGATTAATCTTCGACATTGATAGTACAAATCGTCAAACTTTGAAAGAAGAACAATTTGCTACTTTCATATTAAAGGTTCATACCATCATGATTGTTAGTAAACCAATTTATAAACACTGAAAATACGTTTTCCTTCCGCCGATAATCATTTACGCTCATAATAAATAGATTAAAGAGTGACAGATAAACGGAAGAAGACAAAATAGATCACATGCTACAGCAAAAGGACATAATATGTATCTATTGATATATGTAGTATTGATAGCACATACAGATATTTTGCACGCTCTCCTATTCGTTGGTGGGAGGAACGATATATTTGATGCTGAAACTGAAATTCTCAGGATGAACATGTATCCCTGACATACATACATACACACATGGCATCGTAGAAACTTATCTGCAAGATAAATCGTATTTGCTTAATCGATACAAATCAAGTAAGTATCTTGATTTAATGGATAATCAGATAAAGTGTATTATCCATATTGATTTCGGGGTTTGTTTTGCGAAGAGGGTCATTTCACAAGGCTTTTGGGCTAACTTTTTGTACCAAATACGTATTTAAAATTTAAATAATTACATAAGCTTGTTCCTTCTCTGGTATGGCAGCTTTGATGGGACAAAAGTGCTAAAGGTAGAATCACTCACGAGTTCTTCTCGAATATAGAGGATCGACACAAAATTAGCTGGATCCAGCCTAAACAATTTGTAACACTACTTCGTACTTACACAGCACAACCTATGGAAAATAGGCTTGACAACTAGCGAAGACTGCCTATGTGGGAGCGTAGAGACCCTCAGACATCTTATATTCGAATGCCAACTTCATGAACGACGGCGACGGGACCTTACGGAAGCCTGCATGACAATTGTAAGGACATGACTAGTTCCACTCACCACACTAGTCACCTAGAATATCTAAAGCGAATTCGCAGCTTTCGCGGAGAAAGTGCTTCTGAAAAAGGGAGGGAACAACAAAACAACAGGAAGCGGCACTGATTATCGGGATCTTGATCCAATTTGAAGACGCTATAAGGGAAACAATAAAATAAAACACCAGAATACACAAAACCTAGCTCATACAACACACCAAGAAAATTATCCCACTTACAGCGACCTGCAGGGCAAAATTTAAATAAAAAAGTCAAAAATTATTCTCAAGGAGTCATCTAAAGGAATAAGCAATAAAATGGGAGGGATTAAAGACTCGTGACTCAATTCGGGCTTTGCCATACGATGCGAAAAACGAGCATTACTCAGTAATTAGCCGACTCAGAGTTCGGGAGAACGAGCCTTTAATCTGAGTGATGAGAAGTTGCTTGTCGGACGGAGGATCACTCCATTAAAAAAAATAACGTTCCTCGGGGTTAAAGTGCTCATCGCGGTTGAAATCGCGACGCTCAACATTGGCGATAGACTCGAGGTGGCTGTGATCTTTATTTAAGTCGACCGCTAGAGTCGCAGCATGTTGCAGTGTTCAAAAAAGACGCCCCCGAAGAAGAAAAGCTTCAACTTTGGGAGGTAAATTTTAGCTGGTCCTATAATGCCAAGCAGGTTTGGCTGTGGGGCTCAGGTACTCTTCTGCAGCAGTGTATAGATCACTCAAGGTTGTTCCTTCTTTGGCGCTTTTTTAAGAAGTATTTAATTTGTAATATTTATCTAACTAAATTTGCTCACCCAGCGCTCTCCTTTTTAGCCCTGAATCCATCTCATTCTTTTCATTATTTATATTACAAATTAAACGAAACATTTAGGTAAGAACTTATTAAAATGGAGTTGTAACAATCGAATGATTGTAAAAGATAACAGAGGAGCCAGCACTAAACGAATTAAAGAAGGCATTTCCGAAGGACTTCCAATCATGAATAACTTAGCAGTTATAAATTATAAATAAACCTTATAAATTTTAATAGAATTTTACAAGCCTACTCAGTTTGTAAATTTAGTGTTTGCATTTTTTGTTAAAGTCTACAACCCAGAAGCTCGGATTTATGTTTGGTCAATCTCAGGTCACATAGTATTGCATTCTAGGATTTGATCAGGCTAAGCTATTCACTACCAACACCAACAATAAGATGTTGATTGTCTAAATCTACAAAAGGTTCATAAATTCATGAATCCTAGAGGGCAGCACAACAAATGAATACCCAAGTTTTACAAAACACAAGTAGTTTCTACGTAAAGAAATCATCTCAGCAGCACTATTGGAAGATATTCTAGGTAACTTCCAAAATTTCCATTTACTATAGTTCAGACTCATCTACAAACTCAACGAAGATAATGCCAAAGATAGAGGAGAAATTCTCCTGAACAAAAGCATTCAAAATCGTGAAAACAATTAACTTGAAACAGTAAAAATTGACACATTTCATTGTTCTTAACATCGCTCTCGCTGCGATTTACGCATCAACCTAGTTAAACCTGAAAGAGCTGCGAACGAAAATACCCAAAAAATCAAACGTATAAGACTTTTAAAAATCTAATCCTATTAGAAGACTGATCTCATAACCAGAAGTACAATATAAGGAGACCATAATAATTAAACTAAATAAAAATTATTAGTAATACAAAACTACTTCACAACAAGCCAACCATCCGAAAATTTCACTTGAGATGAGGAGGAGCCTATAATCAATAAGCCTTTCACACTGAAAGAAAGGAAACGCATCAGAGCTACCGTAGACAAAACTACCGAAGAGAACAGTTTAGAGAAATCGTTTTCATAAACGCCCCCAACGCATTCGCTGGGCAAAGGATCGGTTCTTAAATTTAGAAGCATGGCGAAACAAATCAGTTCTATAAATTTAACTTTCCCTTTAAGCCAGCAAAATCGTTATTGCCTAACAGTTCGATTTAGCAGTTGGATTCAGGATTCGGCAGCTAAGTAATTTACGGTGTGTGGATAACATATTTGCCTTATTCAAACAAAACGAGTGAATTGAACTCTGGTCTCCCGTAATGGACTTCACGTACGAAATTTAGGAGAAAGGAAGTCAATCATTATTTCATATTTTTGAAAAGGACACTGGAAAGTTTGGATCCTAGAGATCTATAGAAAACTTTTGAGCAACGCAAGGATAATTCCAAATACCTCAAACTGATGCTATCAGCAGAAGTACGCACCCTTTAATTACATTGTTTACAGAATGCTAACAATTTCCATTTTCCCATCCAGACAGACATGAGAAACCAGACGATTTTGGAGACCGCAATTTTAATAGACATCCAAATCCTATCAGACGTTAACACAAAAAACAAGGTACAATGGTCGCTATGATGGGCTGGACTGACTGGAAATCACCCAGGAGAAAAGTCTAATTCAGTTCCAATCGAATTTCTCTCTCATTAACAGGCGCACTGAAAAAATTATGGATTTTCAGCAACCTAAACAACCAACTTAGAACTCCACTGGCATCAGCCAAGGTCCTTATTGTAGGAATGACAAGATCCGAAATAGACAAGACCACTTGCCCCGAATATTACACGATATATAAAAAAACAGCGAGTATTTTGGTGACATGCCCTTAAAAAATTATTATAAATGGGAAATTGCTGAAAGGAAAAACCCCAAAAAGTTTTGAATCAAAAGTGCAAGAACATCCTTGAAGAATTATACCATTCCCAGAACGCATGCAACGATTGTCAACGTCATCAGGGAAAACTAGACGTAGCCAAAAGCAACATATACAAATTTTCAATTGACTTACTACTCAAAGATCAAGACCAAATCGTAACCACTAAAGCGTGCTAAAACTTCGAACAAACACCCAATATAAAGGTGCTCGTCGCCAATTTTTTAAGTAAATTGGCATTTTTAAGCAAAACTTGTATTAGATTCGTCTCTATCTGGTGAGATATAGACGCCCGGTGAGGCGCAAATTAAGAATCTAATAATGACCCACATATACTCGTAAACTTACTCTGGCACACATTTCACTCAACTGCGTCGTTTAATTTCCAAGCTCTCTATCTACCAAAGCTCGCTTTATTTACTTCATGGAGTGTCCGTATCTCGTAAGCAATGGATTTTATTCTTTTTCTGTTGCTGTTAGGAAATTGGATACAGAATAACAGGATGCAAATACTATTACTATAGCACTTATCCTTCGTAAAAAGATTAACATGGAGCCTCATTGACTATCCTCGCCTATGATTTCCAAGTATTCTGTGGGCGATGTGGAAATTTACTGAGCGCAACGAAGGGATGGAAACTGACCATTTATTTTTAACATAGCCGCTCCCCAATTGAAGCAGTGACAGTCCATTGCCTTGTTCTCAAAATTATACTTAATATAACTCCTTACTTCCGCAAAAACAGGATGACTGACCAGTCCAAGTATATTCAAATTATGTTTGACTTATAATCTATAGGTTATGTAAATTTACATAACCTATAGATTATGTAAATTTTATTGATTGTTTTTTCATTTTTGGTATAATATTGATTATTTTCCTTAAGGTGTCTATTACATCTAAGTGCATTAAAAATGTGACCCAAAAATCATATATCATGCATTTCATAGATCAGCGGTACTAAATCCAGGACCTGTTGCACATAGAATAATTTCTCTAACCACTTTGCCATCAGAATAACTTCGAATTTTAAATGGTATAAATGCCATATGAAATTCGATATGATCCCGATATTGTTCTACGATATTGTATAGGGCCAGTTTTATTTTATCGCCAGTTACCAGCCTTAGAAGACATTCTTCATAAGTTTAACGAGCAATTTGGGAGACACAGCAGCCCAATCTGTCGTCTTTATTGCATTGCGAAATTTCGTGGCGTACCCAAACGCGCAACTTTAGTACATAATCTAGCGAATAGATACTTCTGACTATAGTTATTCTGTGGACATAAAACCTCTCGAATAATGCTACAATTGTCATCTTACTACCTCCTTGGGCTGTCCTTGTTCTTCAACCGTCGTTTTCCATTACGAAAGCGCTGAAACCACCGTTGGCATACTTGTTCTGTCAGCACGTTTTCTTCCATAAATTTTGGTGACATTTGGATAAGCATCGTCTACGCGGTGTCCAAAATCAAACTTATATAGTAAACTATGCCTAATATATACTTTCATGTTTATCTTACAACCTTTGTCTACTAAAACTGAATTGCAAATGCAGCGTTGATTTGTCTTTAGAATCGCAATATTAATATTTTCAAGAACCTGGCTACTACCAAAATGGGATCAAGGATTTATGATTTAAAATTAAAAAAACTTTTGCACACACCCAATGTATAAAGAATAAAAAAAAAGACTTTTCAAATACAGAATAATTATAATTATTTTCGAAATCTAAATCTTATGACATGTGGATTACTCCTCCATACTGCACTCACGGCGATCAGGGGCCTCTCTCCACAATTGTGCTCCACTGTCCACAAAGGTCCCCACTATCGTAATGAGAGATATTGATCGTTTTGAATGAGGGTTTTCTAATTTGCTTTTATTTTTTATTTTATAATGACCTAAGGCCTTCTTGCTGAAGATAATTCCACACAAAAAAAACACCAGCCACCCATTAACCAGCCAATAAGGTTAGCTACCGCTTTTAGTGAGGATCCTTATAAACTCTTCCGTACTGGACCGTTCGGTCAACGATATGAAAATCCTCAGAGACAATGTTTAATCCAAAAACTTCCACTGAGTATCTTCACGAAGTTTGTTGAATCAAATAACGAACAAGTGAAGGATGACAGCAGGTACTTTGTCATTATGTATTTACGTCTACTTGACAAATGTCAGTTTGGAATTTTGGTCGTACGTGAGGTTGGGTATTTGTAAATAGATGTTATTTACAGTATTATAGTTATAATTTTATTCATAGTATATAGTATTTCAATGAGACAACATAATTTATCAATTTTTATGTGCGTGACATTACGTACTTTGCAGAATTTGTGCGATTTATGAGATTTATTTGGAATTCCACGGAAAACACCGTGTGCCACCACTCGTGAAAATCAAAATTTCCCCGCATTTCCTGGCCTTATATCCAACATCGAGTATGCAGTCAAGTTTGCTCCTACTCTTTTTGCTCTTTAGAACACTCTTTTAACATAATTTCTTAATAATACTCTAAATATTTTGCTTAAATTCAAGCATAATTTCAATCATCTTGGCTTATATAGTTGTAATTCCTCTTTGAACAATAACCATCATATGCGCTATGACATTCCCCAGCGTTGCACTAACGATAACATCATTGAAACAGACGAAAATGAATCTGCAAAAACTACTTTATAATAAATCCATTCATTAAAAACAGCAAATTTTGCCAAAGGCTGCTCCAAATAGATTCTGACTCTCAACAAAGTGCCAATCACTATGTTAGATGAATGCTTTTAATTTGCCAAAAATTACATTATACCGACAAACATACACTGTATAAATGGACTTCGGAGAATTTCCCACCACCAGGTGAACTATAATACAAAATTGAATGAATTTCCAATACAAATTTCGTATCAGAAATTTTAATGCAGTTAACAAGGAATCGAAGCGGAAACTTACTACTTAGGAGGCAAGCGCTTTAAATCAAAGATAACCCGCTACTAACCCCAAGTAGTTTCTGGCTTTATATTAAACTTTTCTCGATTTAAGGCTTTTTTTGTGACTGATAATCAATAAAATTTTCAATCTCTATGCTTTTCTTTTTTTCTAATAAATAAAGATACTTCTAGCTATTTAATCTACAACATACTACATTCATATTCCCGACTCTGGCAGCCCTTTTCGAATAAAACTCAGTAATATACTCCCTTAAAAACAAGAGTGTAAAAAGGATCAAAACACACCATGGCAAAACATTTCTCAACAATGCGCGAACACTGGAAGGTTTCTTATCTAAACTGTTACTATTATTTATCTTACTTCAACCGACACGATTCTCATCCCATTTACCAATTTATCTGCACGTACTTTTGGTGACACGTGATTTTGTTCAAGGATAATCAGGTTATATGTTAACTTTCCTATATGGTGTACAAAACTTGAAAGATTGAGATGAATAAAACGGTTATTTATCGTTGAATCATCGATTTATTATATCTGGCTAGAGGATCCTTACATTGTTACGAAGATAGAAATACGAGATAATATCACATAAGCCAATTAAATATAATTCTTGTTTTCCTTGTTCCGTTTATAAAACATCAAATACATTTTTTTCATTGAATTTATTTTAAAAATTGTTCCCAGGATAGGCAATCAAAAGCGTTTCAGAAAAATATTCTTGGAAAGTATATTCAAAAAGTCCATTCATTGTGTCATCCGTTCTAAAGTTATGAGTGGAAAACTTTCTTGTTCATTTCCAACGATCTAAGGCTTGACCTTTTAAGTACAAAGGTATAGGTATGAGTATGTAGTAGTCCAAAATACTTTCAATTTCCTCAAGAAGCTTCAAGTAATTTGACAGAATTAAATAATCTGAATGATATTTAAAAAATACTACGAAAAAGATCCGCAAGGACGTATTAGTTCATTAATTTCTTTTAAAGTTAAATGTCACTCCAAAGGAATTACATGTACATAAGTCGAATTAAAAGGTAATGGCAAAGCTCAAGAAATTAAATTGCATAAAGACAACGGAACACTTGTATATATTCTCTTGTCAAACGAGGTTTTCTAATTACCACCAACAAAAATTCAATCTTCTTAATAATTTACTATGTATGGTGAAGTATCTACCAAATAAATTTATGTACTTACAAAAACATCTTCTCCTTCCACCTAAGCATTCGCTGGTACCATCAAAAGTTAAGAAGAATGAATATTATGATGCAGATAATTAGGAATAAACAGGGTGCAGACGAGGACATTTCTTAATAAGTATAAAAGTAGGTTGAATCGATAGAATTGCAAAGATTTTCGTGGTGCTTTTCATGCTTTTCAAAAATACTCATATTCAAGATTTGCTCAGGAGATATGCTGACTAGGTTTATATTTCTTTGGTTGATTTGGATCAGCAAGTAAACTTAATAATACACTTTCATAAGCTATTAAACACAAATGATAGCCATTATTACGTTTCCCAAAAAAAAAGTTTCAAGCCGCTGAGATGGGCATGCAGCATAGTAGTACAAGTTAGACGTGTTTTTTCAGAATTTTTTTCAAAAATTCACTATCATATTGTATATTCTTGTACACGGCTACTGTAAAATTTCAGCCGAATCAGACTCGTAGTTATGTTTAGACCGCGTGTGGAATAAAGCATGCCCGCGGGTATTAGGAAATTAATGGCAATGTGGGTCAGTGATTTGATTCTCAATTTTAAAAGCATATGGCGCAACGCAATCAAAGACCACTTGGACACTTTGTACGATGGCGACCGTAAATTTTGGTTTGACTAGTTTCAACTTGGTGTCACGTCGGTTTTTCCTAGCCACGCCCCGAAAACGCCTACCAAGGAGGATAACGTGACAAAAATCAACGATCTCATATTGGCAGACCGTGTATTGAAACAATGCGAAATAGCTGAGACAACAGACATCTAAAAAAAAATGCGTTAGCTATAGCCTGCATGAAATTTAAGGCATGGGCAAATTTTTGTGCAGTCGACGAAATATGGGCCCACCGGTTCACACTAGAAACCAAGGAACTGTCGAAACAGTCGGCTTCATCCGGAGAACGTGTTCACAAACAAGGGAAATCCTCTGCGCCAGAAAGGTGATGGCCACTTTTTTCTGGGACTCACAGGGTGTGATCTGCATCAACTGCGTGGGGAAGGACAAAATGGTCACAGGACTCTATGTCGAGTCATTTGACCGATTCAACGCCAAATTGCAGAAAAACGGCCACATTTGAAGAAGAAAAATCTTTTCTTCCACCATGAAAACGCACCGGCTCACACCTCCGTCGTCACCACGGCCAAATCGGACTACGAACTGCTACCCCATCTACCGTGTTCTCCAAATTTGGCCCCGTGCAACTTCTTTTTGTTTCGAAACTTGAAAAAGTCACTTGACGGGCGGAAACTTGAGTGGAAACAGAAGGTCGTCGCTGCAACGGTGGCCTACTTTGCAGTTCCCAACATATGTTTCCGACGAGTTAGAAAAATTGGAGCACCGCTGGGTCAAGTGTATCGACTAAGAGGAGACTATGTTGATAAATAAATCGGAACATTTCCAGAAGTTTTCCATAACAGAAGTCGTGTGTTGTGTTTTACTTTTCAGTCGCGATATCATTATGTTGGCCTTATATATATAGGACTGAAACACCAGATAAATCCTCCGGTCGGCTGCTCCGAGTGGCTGGAAATGGTAGCTCTTGAAGATAAATTCCACTTAGCTCGTCGCAACTGCTGAACTATTGCGAGAAATGTCTGCTAATTATGATTTTGCAAATCAGAAATTCTGACTGTATCGGAAGCTTGAAAAATGAAATTCTTCCTGGTTATTACTAAAAGCAATGAACCATCAAGAATATTTCTGGGAATTGGCCTCATTGGAACCAAAATCAGTCTAACTGCTTCCGCCCAACAAAAAGGAAAAGCAGCGAGCAAACAAGAGACTTCAAATTCTGAGGAATAAAATGTTTGGCTGACCATTTGTAGCTGCTGATAGGGAGTGAAAACCCTCAAAATTCACCAGGAATAACCACCTTAAAAAATAAAAAAAATTGCCTAGGATTTTGAATAAATTAACGATAAATTTTAGTCGACGCAGATGACTTCTTATCGTAGTCCTCACCATCTTCTGAACAAGTCCTGTTAACCGTACACCAAGAAGCAAGGTAAATTGAGTTACAATGTAACAAAGCCAAATGAAAAAATAGACCACCAAGACCAAAGTTCAAAAGAAACAGCACAAAACTAGCCGAATATAACATGGAATGCAAAAACTTGTGAAAGACAGCAACGAATTAGATGAAGTAAACAGAAGAACACAACTTGCACATTAGACTTTTTTTCAGTTTTGCCAATTCTCACGAGCAGCTTGAAGGGGTAAAAGGCCTGAATTATGCTACGGTTGTGACACGTGGGCCTTACGCAAATATCCCACCCCAAAATCAATACTTTGATGAATACGAACGCCTGGGAATTATTTTTATTAATTACAAATAAGGTACAACCACCAGCTATACGAGTTTGTTGACGGGCCAGAGGTCTCCTAACATTATAAAAGTAAGGAAGTTACAACGAGATTCCCAAGTATAGCGGATGAATGATGAACGGATACCTAAGAAAGTATCCGCAGCAAGACTGAGAGACAAACGCTGATAGAAAAACCTGGTGAGTGCTGGTCTGAACAGACTGCCGAGAATAGAGAATCGCTCTCCGATTCATAAATTGGAAGACTCGATAGCTGGATTCAGAGATGAATTTAGAACACGTTTAGAGGTATCACATGAGGGAGCCTCAGAGGAGATGGACCGCCACAAAGGCAGCGGCGTGTTCAGTTTCTTAATTTCGCTGACCGTAGGATAATCTGCGTACAAGCTAGTACCTTATATCAATAAATATTTTCAGACGTATCCTTAATTAATATCAATGTCAATATCGGTGTCAAGAAATAATCGATTCTTTTAATATATCTGGGTAAATCTCAGCGAAACTTACAGATCCACTTTTCACAGATAAATGCTGGATGTGAGATTAATTTTCCGGTAAAAAATTAAAATTTCTCCCGGAATCGTATGAAGAAAATAGACCTTCTTCTTTCCTTTTCAAAATAGCAATGCAAAACAATTAATATAGTGCAGTTCAATCCTATCGTGTGAAGAAATGGCGAAGATGAAGAAATGCTAACAATAATTTGTCCTATTTTCTCGGAAACTTCAGTCGCCCTTTTGTAAGTAAAGTCTCAGATAAATCGGTCATCTCGGAAATAATGGTTTTACCCTTTTTTCTTATGGGGGTTATCCATGTGAGCAAAATCAGGTTTTTTAATAAGCTTTTAATTGCGATGCAAGTAGCTATTTTAATCAAATATTTATGCACAAATAAACTACGTTCATAGTAGTTGGAAGTTTCATCGATTGTTATTAAATCACCCTGTATGATAAACTTTCCATTAAAACCCACTTTCGTATTCATGTTGTTACTGCCGACCACCAAAGATGACAAGGGTAAATTTGTGAGCGTTTCTTCACTTCAATTGTTTTAACTGCCTCAGCTGCGACGATATCCCATTTACAGTATAACTTCCACCCTAAAGTACCAGTTGCACCTCAAACCATCATTTCGTCGTCTCTTTAAAACGACGGCTACCAATTCCACCCCCCGCAAACCATTCCAAAACGTCTTCTAAAATGAATTTCCTTAAAATCTTATCAAACTCTTGTCATGGTAAGGTGGTAAATAAGGCAGCCAGAAAATTTCAGGGAGGGCTCGATTTCAAATTTATGAATTAGTCGTTCATATATACGGATATATATAGGTATGTAAATATACAATATATATATTTTCACCCCTGGCAACAAGTTACGGCTTTTTATTTTGAGGGTATCTAAGTGGATTTATTGAAAAGTCGAGGGATTGAGTATAATGTTTGGGGAGAGACGTATTAAGAGCGTAAGGCAAACAGAATACAAAATATTGCCTGGGTATATTTTAAATGTGTTTCGTATTTTTCTCTGTGTTCAATTATTTTCCGAGAAGTATTTTTAACCCCTGGGGATTTATTTGCACGTGAAATCTGTAAACGATTGAAGAGAAGAAAAATTTTCATTATCAATATCTTTTTCTACTTTCTTTTTCTGCTACGATTTCAAATTGAAATGTTAGAGGTTTGAATGTCTGTCATTATGGCCTGTGGGTACTCAAGATTGAGTACCCGCAAGTATACCCCCTTATCAAGGCTAGATGTACCCGAGAGCTTTTGCAAAACTCATAAAGGGAAGGATTACTGGCATTAACCATGTCGCTGAGAACTTCGCATCAGCAGTGTGGTTTCAGAGCAGAGTGTTTGACTATAGTTGAAGTTGCGGTGCAGGCGACAACGTTCCAAAAGGCGGAGGCAAGCGATTGCGATAATTACGATCCTTATCACATCTCCATCCTTGGTCAAATTATGGAACATCGCATACGATGAGCTACTAGTACTTCAATTGTCGTAAGAGACTGTTTAACTGTCCGATGATATTGCGAACCTGATCGCTGGCCACACAAAGCTAAATACACTCATACAACGGGTAATCAGCTTGATAACAACTCATGAATTTAACTTAGTCCTAGAGAAAACTGAAATAATAATCCTCACAAAAAAGGGGATATCTGGAGTTATAATCCTGTTCCGTCGGGGATACGTTAGTAGACAGATAAGTCAGGATAAGTCAACGTTCTCCACAGACGGAATTGATATTCTTCGTCATCAGCCACATCTCACTTCCACACCACAATTGAGAAGTTAGCTTAAGGCTTACTTCCACGATACCCGAGCACAAATGGTTTATGCTTATTAATACTTCTTAACCTCACAAAACACAGCCACTACTTTGAACTGTATTAAATAATTAGTCCATGCATCCCCACCCCCCCCTACCTCTACTACTACTACTACTACTACTACTACTACTACTACTACTACTACTACTACTACTACTACTACTACTACTACTACTACTACTACTACTACTACTATGGATAGATGAAACCTCTGTTCACGTTTTTGTGGTGATAGCGAGGATGGATACACCAATAACCTTGAAACTACCAGTGAAGGTGAATTTCTTGTAGCAGGGCACGGACTGATTATTCCATATGGAGCAGTGATATGAAGCGAACCTCTGAACAAAGCCGAAAACAAACGAACAGAATAGAGGGAGTGGTCAACGCCTTAAGAGTGTGGATCAACCATGCTATTAAGCGAACATAGTTTATTCCCCATTAGGCGTAAAATGGTAAAGCCTGGAAACATTGTTACTCCAGTAATTGAAGACATTTACTGAGTTTCGTTGAATGGCATAATCAACACATATATTAATTAAATTATAAAATTAATTAAATTTCTTACTTTACAATTTTCTCTAATTTATTTATTTATTTATAATGTTCAATGTTTGCATGAGGTGCTGGAAATAGGCTTTTTACACTGTACCCAAATGATAAAGCCCATCAAGGAAACATTTTGGCCTCATCTGGATGCGTGTATGACCGAAAATTCCACAAGGTTTTATTTAGATTTCGAATTTCTATAAGGCTGGAGCAAAACAAATTTGGTGTCGTTTTAATGCATCTCTTGGTAACGACAGGAAGGCGAGTCTCATAGATGGTTTTCATTCAGATCAATTACTCAATTACTCAATTAAGATCAATTACTCCTTCAGCTAACAATGCTGCCGTAACAGCAACTACTCAAGAGTGAAAGGATTTTCATGCTACAATTATGTGTTAGTAATACTCCAGCATCTCAAAATTGATTAGTTAGCATGGTCATCCGAATAAAAATGTTTTTAGTATACTCAAAAAAAAAATTAATAAGCTCTGGAACCTTTCCAGCATTCGTTCAGCAAATCTTCAAAACCCTCAATATCTGCAAAATTTTTATACGCTTACGGGTAGGCTCTTACCTTAAAAACGGATACGTTTATAACCGAAAATTTCCCAAGGATTTAAATTTCGAATTTCTATAAGGCTTGAGCAAAAAAAAATTTGGTGTCGTTTCAATGCATCTCTTTGTAACGACAGGAAGGGTAGTCTCATAGATGATTTTCATTAAGATCAATTACTCAATTACTCAATTAAGATCAATTACTCCTTCACATAAGAATGCTGCCGTACTAGGAACTACTAAAGTAAGAGTGTAAGGATTTTTCATGCTACAATTATGCGTTAGTAATACTCCAGCATCTCAAAATTGATTAGTTAGCATGTTCATCAGAATAAAAATGTTTTTAGTACACTAAAAATAAGATTAATGAGCTCAGGAACCTTTTCAGCATTCTTTCAGCAAATGTTCAAAACCTCAATATCTGCAAAAATTTTATGCGCTTACGGGTAGGATCTTGTCAGAATGCAGTTAGTGATACCTTGGGCCAATTTAAGATGCTTTCTAACGAGTCGACAGCCAGGGTTCCTCTCGACGCACCCTTTTCTCTCCAATGTTTCGGCTCTGTGTGCTGGGGCAACCAGAAAGTATAACCCCTGGCCTTGTTATTCTGCAGCCAATTCCATGTCGTCTAATTAGTTGAAGCATATTTTGCATTGCATACATTATAGTAGGCAAAGAATCGCATCTTACTTCGGTCACAGAATCGCCTTTAGTACACTCTCCGCCAGATATTCATTCAAACTATTTGTTCAAAAATTGTTGGAGCTCGGTATAGTGATAATAAAGAAGACTTTTTCACCGTTTCAAAATAAAGCTTTAATTATTGTACACACGATTTGCCCAAGACTGCTTATGAAAATTGTGTCAAAAGAGCTGATATCTGCGTTCAACACTCCGCGTCGAAATGTTCTAGCAATCACTGTGGAGTGTGAGTTTATTTATTGATTCTCGCGAGTTCCGGGCTAACGAAATGTCAAAAGAACGTGTTTGTTCGTAGGTACCCTGTATTTATCTATATTTACAGTACCTCTACATTTATCAGAATTTCTGGCAACTAGATCCTTTTTCACGATAATTTCTTAACGCTTTCATCGAACTTCACGCGTAAAACCAAACCTTTTTAACAATCAACCAATGTTAAAGCAGTCACAACATCGGAGGTGCAATGTCGATCTGTTCCCAACAATACTGCTCAAAGGACGACATTGAGATGAGTCAAAGGAACTTACGCAAATCTACTACCCGAATTGAACCACATCGTGGATGGGAGGAAGTTTTTCAGCTAAATGGATCACTTGGTAGAATTCTTTCGGTGGAATAAGGAAAAATAATACTCTAACTCAGCTATGAACACAGTACAGATAATTTTCAGATATCTCGTATATCGCTTTCAGTCTAAATTCAGAATGAAGACATACGAAAGGAGATGAAGATAATCTGCAATTAAAATTTTAAACACTTATGTATTAGTTTCATCGATTTTTATTTTAAAATTACTATTTGCAATGTTTCTGGCTTAAAAAATTAAATGCTTCCATTATTACTTAATCCTTATAATACCTAGGAAAAGCTTTGTTCATTACATAGCGCTTTCTCATATTTTTCTATATCATTGTCATGCTAAGACTAAAGCCCTTTCGATCGGAATTATAAATAAACATTCATCCCTAAATGCAAATTTTACTATATTCAAAATTACTAAAGACTAGAATGAAGACAAAGTTTGTTAAAATTAATATTTGTGTTTAATGTTTAGAATGAATGATGTGGTGTCTTTGGCAAAGAAATATTTTATGAAAATATTTATAATTTTTTGTTAACAATATTCTTATGTAAATACCTTCTATTTTTCACCAATTGAATGTAAGAAAGATTTTGAATGTGTTTTATGGACTTATGTTGCAATGTCTTTTAAAGGTTATTTAACGTTTTCAAGCTTGTCATTAGCGCTCGAATAAATTTAATTCACTTTTATAATTGAGTCGTTTATATGGAGGCCAAGAGCATCGGAAACATATTCATGTCCTAGATCCGGGATACAAGTTAAGCAAGTTACAAAATTAAATGTCACTGCTATTTTACAACATTATTGTTTTAGAATTCTTAAAATTCCATTTTATAATGATATTGATCAGACAATTTTCAATATCTGAAAAGTAAAATGTTCATTTTTTTTCTATGTTTCATACATCACACTTTAGTTAAATTAAGGTTACACACAATGTATTTGCAAACAAAATTATTTTTTCTCATCAAATGTTCTAGTTTATTCCATAACTATTTATTGTTTTTGAAAAAATAACAATTGATTTTTGTCTTTTAACTAATTTTAGCACACAAAACAAAATGTTTCACAAAAACAAATTGACATCAAGTGAAATCAAAAAACGATACCTTTAAAATAACGATTTTATTTACTCATACTAATAAAATTTCTATTCCAATGTCTATCTGTATTTGAAACAACCTCAATTTTTAATAATATTATACAGAGTATGTTTTTTTCCTTTTTCTTATCAGTTATTATCTAGAACTTGTTCGTGTCCGCTTAAAAATATGAGCAATCCGTGAATGTATATACAAAAAATAATAAGAGGGATGAATAAAAGGGATTTCATTGGGATTCAATGAAATTAACAAGGATGTTTATTATAAAATAAAAAACAAAAACAAAGAACTAGGAATACAAGGAAACTTATTTTAATTATTTAAATGACTAAATCTGATCTCCACTCATTTTTATTTTTTCTACAAACGCACTAGTTTCATTCATAAAAAAAGAGATACAGACGAGTAAAATATGTTTACTAATGAAAGGACAGATTTTTCTGCATTAAAATTTCATTCGTTTCACAACTTAATCAAAATAATCTTCTTTCATTCGCACATTTCCATAGCATAATATTAACGTATTTAATTATCAAATTTTAATTGCTTTTTGTCGTATGTTCAGTTTTCAAATTAATTCTATTCACCTTTTTGTGTTTTATTTGTATGCTTTGGCGATTTCTTTGGTGATAGATGCGCTAGAAAATTTTCGGAAATTATAAATAGAAAAGAACTGATATATTTTTCCTTAGGTTAACCATCGATATTGAACATTTACTTACAAAAATTATGTGCTTTTAGTTGATAAGAAGCATGCATATTATATGAGTGAATGCAATCGAAAAAATCCAAAGAAAAACATCCTTGTTAAAGCATGCATTTAAATAACGTGTTAACATAATTATATATACATATATATTACATCCAACATTTAAATTTTCAACAAATTTACATAAATAAAAGTATTACAAGAATTTGTTTGTGATTTTTAATGATGAAAACATTAGAATTAAGTAACATGGAAGCATTAATGTTATTTTAATACAGTGAAAAATGCTAATAATAATTAATGCAGTGAAAAATGCTAATAAAGTGAGATAAACTGCGGGAAGACGAGCAGTGAGGTTTAGGGTTAAAATAAAATTTTATTTAGCATTTAATAAAGCTGTCAGTGAAGTGAAAATGAAATAAAGATTTGTTATACTTAAGTGTCTTTAGAATTTAAAAGAAAAACATAACGTGAGTCCCAAACAGCCAGCAATATTCTCCACGTAATACACCGACACGGAGCAGATTCTGACAGTGATCACTATCTTGTCAACATAAAATATCGAGGTCAGATACCAAACAATGAATATAGGTGCGCCAACCCAACAGTGAAATCGAATAGCTTAAAGGTCTAAGGACTGCTATCGCGCAACTTACGACGAGACCATCAAGCACGATCACATACCACAAAGAAACAAGTGATTCGAGAAGTAATGCCAAAGTGCAATGGATGCAAGCAAAGAAAGATACTTTTAAATAATATTTAAATAGACCAACTCGAGTCAAGAAGAAAAATTATGACAAACATATGCGATTGGCTGACGAAATCTGCAACAAAAGAAACACAACGGATTCAACGTTAAAAAGAGCTTCAGGAATGACAACTTGCAATCCACATTTAAAAAAAACAAAAAAGCTAAGGGATTTGAATGAAAAATGCACAATTAAGTCAAGGGGATGGGTTCATATCATGTGATAGCGAAGAAAAGAAAATACGTTGAGCCGAATATTTTGTAACGTTTTTGAATCATACTATACCAACGTTCAAGGACACCGCTACCGAAGATATGAGCTTGTACCGGCAAATGTTTACAACTAGTTAAAGTGAGGTTGAAGATTTCTAATATTAGTAAAGCGCCGATAAATTTTAGAGAAATGTGCTCCAGCTACTTGAAAAGACTTCGGAAGAAGAAAATATTCCCGAAATTTAGTAAAAAATCATTATTTCGCTTAAAAAATTTACGGAAAATCATTTACGGAAAATCTATAGGCGGATATCGAAGCGGATATCGATCAGGCAAGTCAACAACAGGCTTAACTTTCTCTATTATGCAAATCCAAGAAAAATGCTCGGACTACAATGTACAAATAAATGTTTGTGATTGAATTGATTACGAGGTTGTATACAAAATGATTCTAATAATAATTATATACAAAATAAGCTTATAATAATACCACGAAGAAATTTAACGCTCAAATTATAATTCAAAACGACCTAGCAAGAATTATTACTTAAAATTTTGGTCTGAAACCTAGAAATCACCTGGCAACAAAGCTGTGTTAATTTCGTACCAGAGGACGTCATAAGTCGAATGCCGTTCGACGCCAAAGGAAAAATACCCCAAAAAACTAAAATCGATCGATTTAATAACTGTGGCATTAAAAAAATTATGACTTGGCCTAGAAAGCAAAGTTAAAGAGACAAAAAGAGTGAGACTGAGTGAGAGTGAGATGAGACAGACGAAATAAAAACAAGAATCTTTCTTGCAAATAAGACATATTTAATGATTCAATCGATAATATGAAGCAAAAACGTGCATACAAGAACCAAAACTGAGATTTATAAAATTAAACCAAGTTCTATTTTATCACTGAGAGATATGGGTCTCCTGAAAATCAGTCGCAGTCACGTGAAATTAGGTAAAGCATTTCAGCGTAATGTCCCAAGATTAATTCTCGATAAAATAACATAAAACGGCGGGAGGCGAATAAGTTACAATTATGAATTGTAAACATTTTATGACGAGCCGAAGCTAAATAAACTGCGATGAGCAACCCATTTTGACCACATCGAAGATATAAAGATGCCACAACATATTCTAAAGCAAGAGTGGATGGAAAACGACCCCCAGAAAGGAAGCATACATACAAGCTTAATCTAATTTAAGTACGAAGTGAATAAATGAATAAATGACAGCAACAGGCAACAATGTACATATAACACCTCGAAAGGACTATTTTCAAAGCGCTAGCGCTGTCAAATGAAACGCTCGCACGGAAAGACCAATTTTTTAATGAATGGATCGCTAGAGATGTCGCTTTTTCTTGAAAGATATTCTTTAGATACATCGCCCAAAAAAGACCTCGTTTGTTTTTGTTTTTTTAGCATTCGTCATTGCAAACATACAGCACAAAAGGAAAATTAGTGCAGACACTGCTAATCTACTCCACGGTTATTTTAACCAAATTTGTCGTTAGTCAGATTAATGGGCGAAGCGCGCACTGATTGGGGCAACTTGCAATATAACAATTTTCGAAATAGAACAATACAGTTCTAAGGGAGTTGTATTTGAGAGAAAGCAATTATTTACCCTGCAACGAGAAAGACAACTGCATCCCTCGACGACTATAACAAGAACAATCGGTTGCGAATTTGTCTGATATGGCATTTTGCGTAAGATCCCGAACGAAACGCTGGGCTTTGTACCCGAATTGCACAATTTATTGAAAATTGAAAAATCTACAAAGACGTTAGAAATAAAATAACAGAAATTTTTGCACGAGGTCGAACCGTTCGGAAAAGCGAAAAATAATAAAATAAGAAGAAATTAACAAGTTCTGGCAAAAAATAGGCTATGATATAACCAAAAAACAAAAAGCTCGAAAATAAATAAGTAAAATAATTGTCTGAGAGAAACACGAAGAAAAAGAACGACTCTATAGAGAGCATGCTGAAAAAATTTAGACAAGAAATTATCATAAAGATTCAATTGATGCAAGTCCACAGCATAGATACTGCTAAATGAATTGGTGTAAGAATTTCAAAGCAAAAACTCTCTTAAAAATTATAAACATTATCGTGATCTTTTTGAACACAATCAACAAGTGTTGAAATATCTGTCTGTGAAGGTTTAATCAAAACTGAGCTGCTCGAAAGGTACTTAGTATTCATTTCGTTGCTCTTAGTCTTATAATCTTAGTGGAAAATGAAGCTTTTAAAAGAGGCGTAAGCTATTTAATTATTTATTGTCTATGGAATGCGCTAGAGCTGCAGCGAAATATTCTTGGCTTTTTGCTCTCAATGAGCCTTTCTCAAAGTATCAACGCTCTTTCCGACATAAAAATTGTTCGCGGAGTCCTGTATATCCTGTTTATATATACAAATAGCATGTACAAATTCAAATACAGGTTTATTTTATGTTTTCCAAAAATATGCTTATTAAGTTTATAAGCCGACTATCAATTTCACCGATTGTATTTTTATAAAAGAATAACGAAATTGTCTTTTTTCGGGCACTTGAATCAAACCAATCTTCTAATTTGGGCAATATACCTAAATTTGCAGGAAGACAGGTGCTCCATCTGCTCCCAGAAGAGTATAATAACTGTGGACCAAACACTACACTGCCCTGACATAGGAGCAAAGGATTTATTGTTTTTTTAAGTACTTGTGACTTTACTATCAAGGATTTAATGTTGTTTATGTTGTTTTATTACGATGTTTCCAACTCTCCAGAAGTTGTAAGGAATCATTTCGTTTGAAACAATGCAATAAATGCAAGTTACAAAAAATATTCAGAACTAAAACTAAACAAAGCGCGATAGTAAAGTAGAGATAACATTAAAAGAGATTAGGTCAAATAGTACTGAATTTCATGCTTCAATCGTTTAGAATCTTTCACGCTCGTTTCAACAATAAACCCACAAAGATACAAGTATTATAAGAGACAAGTATTATGTAAGACAATATCAAACCCAAAACTCATCAAATGGATACGAAAAATGGATGACTCAAAATAATAATCAAGTCTGTTACGAATAATTATTTAAATGTATAATTTATCCTTCAGGATAACACATTTACACGAAATACACATAGATAGCTAAGAAAAATGTAAAAATTTCCACAATAATCACAGTTAATATTTGTAGAGTCCAATTCAATAACAGGCACGTGCGAAATTGAATATTCATTCCCAATAAGCCATCATAAACATTATTTTCTAACAATTTATAACACGAAACAAGTCAATAAGTGATGGAAATTTCAAAATTAACGTCCATTTATAACACATGCAAACGGAAATCGAGAAAGAATTTTTAAACGTTTACTAGAGATAAATATTTGAAATGTAGAAAAGTCTAACTACAACTTGTTAAAAATTTTGAATAAATTAAATATGTTACAACTTTTCAAATGAAAACTATATTAGATAATTAGGATTAGCTTGGTTAAATTATTTTTATTTTTATATCATAACTTGTATCAACTACATCGCGTGGTTTTAACTTTCCATGTGCATGTGCTACTATTTTTGGATGTACATAGTAAATGGGGCCTTTTGTGGAAGAAATGTTTGAAAGTCAACAATAAAAGATATCTATTATTATTTATCATTATAAGGATAAAATGAAAGACATAATAATGGACATAAAAATGAAGAAAGTTGGTTTGAAAATTTCTAGCTTGTTATTTTTCACAGGTTGTCATCACATTAATTAACTTGCGTTAAATTTTTAAGATGTTCATTATAAATATCTAATAAAAATTTTCTGGTTCCAATTATAAATCAAAAAAGCTAAATAGAGATACAATTTTATTTTTCTAGATTTTTTAATTATGAATTCAATTTTGTAGTGCTGCAGAAAACTTTTTCCTAAATTTTTTCTTTCGGATTTAGTGCTCTTCCAAAACAGACCAAAAAGTAGGCAGGCATAGAGTAAATATTGCTTGTTTTCATCCTTTTAACTGATAAGGAAGAAATTTGTTATAATAATTATTTTACAACTGATTTAGTAATCGACAGAAGTATATTTCAATATTTCTTATTTTCAATAGAACAAATTTTGTGGCGGCAACGCTACGCAAATTCCCGGCCATAAACAACAATAAATATGCAGACAGCGACAAATACTCGTCGTTTTCCCAGGCAAACCCTCATCACCTTTCCCAACAAATCACATCTCGAACTAATGACTACCGCTGTGTGCAATTAGTTCGGGAAAACCAAAGAAATCCGAAATTCCTCGATCTTACCTTTGCCTGGTGTATATAAACGATGGAAACCCTGGAGCTCGAGAGCAGCGTCATTCACTGCACAGAGCCGAGAACATTGTGTTTCAGAACTTATGTTCCACGTCTTAGCGTCTTATGTTCGTCATTGTTGATGTCATCAAACCGATCATCGGAGCTGACTTCTTAGCACACTTCGGAACTGACTTCTGAACACAATTCCCCGAAATTACGCACCCTAGAGATTCATTAGATTCAAACCATGTCTGGCCCGTCAACAGCGAGTAGGCCTCTTCGATTGCATCCAGCAAGACTCGTAGCCGCCCGTAGGGGGTTCGACGCCATGGTTAAACTCGGCACGGCGCACCCATCATCAAGCAGCTGGGCAGGACATTTACACATGGCAACTAAACAGGATGGGAACTGGCGGAACCGCGGAACTGCATTTAGAGCATCTACGTTAAGTATTCAAACGTTTAACGAAGTGTGGCATAGTCGTTAAGTATTCAAACGTTTAACAAAGTGTGGCATAGTCGTCAACGTGTCGAAGTGCACATTCGATACCAAGGAGTTACCTTTTCTTGTCTATATCGTTTCCAGCGATAACATTAAACCAGTACCGGAAAAGGTTGAGACTATTCTCAGTTTCCCTCAGGTGTAAACCGGCAACCAACTTCATCGGTACCTGGGCATGATCAATTTTTATAGAATAGGCATGCCAAATTGCGAACTCACACACAGGCACCGTTAAATTACATGCTGCACGATAGAATCAAAGGAAACGCCCTGCTCCAGTGGACACCAATAGCCGAAGAAGCATTCGAGAAGACGAAGCAAGATTTGACGCGAGCTACGCTTTTCGCATACCCCAAAGTTGGCTCAGAAATGGGAGTGATTTGCGACGCTTCTGACATCGCCATATGTGCAGATCTGCAACTGGGAATCACTCGCTTTCTTCTCAAAAAAACTCAACCCGACAGAGTGTCGATACAGTGCTTTTGACCGAGTGTTATTCGCAATTTATCTCGCTATCAAGCACTTTCAGCACATGCTAGAAGGCAGGATTTTCACGGTTTTCACAGACCAAAAACCGCTGGCATTCGCTCTCCGGCAAAAACTTGAAATGATTTTGCCTCGTCGAACTCGGCACTTTGATTTAAACGGCCAGTTAACAACCAAAATTCGACAAATTTCGGGTAGGAACAACGTCGTTGCCGATGCGCGATCCCGCATCGAAGATATCGAAGTACCAATCAATTACGCTGAGCTAGCAAAATCCCAAGAAAACAATGAGGAATTGAAGGCTTTGCTTTGTTCGGGAACGACTTTGCAACTCAAGCATGTACATATCCCAGGAACAGACGCACGCAAAGCTCGGCCGTATGTAACAGCAATTTTCAGAAGAGCCGCATTCGAATCCGTACATCGCCGCTCGCACCCACGTAGCAAGGCAACCGCGAAACTCGTAGCACAGCGATTCGTCTGGGCGACTTGATTGCATCTCCTTTCGAGATATGTGGGTAACCCATGCGTCTTCCAGGACAATTCTTCGGACCTGCACGTCTCAGTTCCATTCATCAGAGTTATACCGACACTTCGATTCTTACGAGGTAGTTAAACGTGACGAGAAGACCTTTACCATTACGATTAGAAGAAAAGATGTCATGCCAGTGAAGATTCCAGTACGGAGGCTTAGCTTTCTCTAGTCCATTCCGATACAATTCCGAGCCTTTTTCTCGTCATAGACATTGGAATTAATTCGATTTTTGAAACCCTGAAAACCTTCTTAGGCTCTAATGAATTTTCTACCCGAAATTTCTATTGAGCCCATCTGAATTCAGTTCAGTTTAACTGCGGTGAAAGGTTTATGGTCGATTACCCTTACCCTGCGTGGTTTCGCGTCCAGAATAGGATAAGTCCATTATAAAAACTTTACTTGTTGAGGGCTTTACAAAAACTTACAAAAATTCTCGATCTGATTATTTGTGGCGTTTACACATTAAGGGCCGCTTCGTCATCAGATGGTATAGCTACAGTTTTACTTTTGTCTACTTCGTCTATACTGACTTGAACATCATTAAAAAAATTATAGTCCACCCAACCAGTAGCTATTCAGTTGCAATTTGCATGGTAGCGTCAAAGTGTTGGCAATCAGAATTCCACCATGAATAAAAATAATTAACACATTGCGAATGAATTATGCTTTAAATCCGGTAGAAATGGGACGAAAACGTTCGAAACTATAAAATTTGCTTCTGCCGGATCCGTTATGTCTCTTACGAAGAATTTTCGGTGCTTTTTAAGAACTTACATCACGAAGAAAGGCGAAAAGTTCTAGATATGTTAATTGATTACAATGATCCAATAACACACATTTATACAGCATTAGTTTTGACAAACGAACTCATCGGAATCAAATCGCGCTGTTTATTGTGAGTACCTGCCTCGATTAGGAACAACCTCGCAGTCTCTTCTAGGCAAGAATTGAGATCCCTCAACTACCAACCCCTATTACATCTGATAAGGTACCAGTTTGCATTGAGAATCTTCATTTTTTATGCTATTAGAAACAGTACCTAGCTATTGCTGATGTTGTAAGGTAAAACGCGAACCGTATGCAAGAAGTGCGATTCTGGGGTTAATCGAGTTTCCTGAATATACCTCCGCGGTTCAGTTTGGCGGAACCAGACACACCATATGATAGTATCTGGCAAGCTTGGGCACTGGGCATTGAACTGATTGGAATACTAAGAATCAAACAAAGCAGTAAGAGCGATTTCAAAATTAGGAAGCCGATTGTGGAACAGCGACAACATCGCGTTTATTACGTACAAGACTTCTCCTGTTACGGTCGGGAAAAGCTGGTGCTTCTCGCACAATTGATTATGGTACAAAACCATCAGTAGTTAGATCATGGCAAAAATTCACCACCTTCTTAAAATGCGTCTGCAAAATTTAATAATTTAGAGAATGTTGATAATATCTTAATGGCTCCAAAGCCATCGTTAACAAAATGTTAGTTGTTCAAGGTATCACTTTGAATCTCACTCAGTGTAAAGTGTACACTCTTTACACTTGTTACACTCAAGTGTAAAGGTATTCCTCATTGATTTGCGAGTTTTTGATGCGCTCTGTGAAAAGATCGTACTATATCATACCAGCGTACATCGTGGCGAATGAAACTCAATTTCGATTTTTGTGGTCAGCCATCCACCTCACTCGCCCAATTTGAATTCCACTGATTACTTTCTATCCTCCAAATTAACGCTGGACTTGATAGGAAATCATTTTTGCCAATAGACGAGATGGAAAAGGTCACACAACTCAAGCTGAACTGTATTTCAAAAGAGGATCGTGCCATGTGTATTGCTTCCAATGTTGAAAATTTTTAATGAATAAAATTGTTAGAAGAATTTTCAGACTCATAAAAATTGCACAATTGTATCATATTTTTGAACCAGTTTGTTATTGGCAGCAATATTATACATTCGCCAATGAAAATAGCTTTTATAGGAAGGGTATAATAATTAGATACGTTTTGACCTTTTCAATTTACTGTAGCCATTAGTTTATCAAAATTTCTTCTTCGTGGCACGATTTGATTTGTTTGAGTGTGATTGTAAATTTCTCGTTTTTTTTCAATTTCAATTCCTTTGCTGTAATTTTTTAACCGTGTTTCCATATTTAATACAAACTTTAATTTGAAAATGCAGTCATGAGAAAAGCGAAAAACTAATGAATTGCCTTTTAAAGTGCAGGAAAGTAGCAGAATTTGAAAGCCGTATTTCAAAAATAAAAGCATGAAACTGATGCAAGCCTCATTTAATTGAACCAAAATGGTGTGTCGAATCTTATGCACTGGTGCTGACAACAAAAACCAACCACAAATAAGTGTTCTGCAACTTTCCATCAATATCGAATTTAGCACAAGTTTTTTTGAATGAACGAAATTTATGCAATCATTATTAATGTGATGACTAGTTTATTAGCGATAATTAATGATTCCACATGAACACCAATTCTGTACAACCAAGCTCATAATCAAACAAAAACAGAATTAATCAAATTTGAAAAGCAACATACCTTTAGAATCTCCTCTTAAAACAGCTGAGTCTCTAACTTCTCCTCCGGATCGTTTTGCTGCATATGCCGCTGATTTATCCGTAGGCGGTGTTGGTGCCTAGACGTCGAGAAATAATAATAGTTGTCTTATTAAATGTAACCCACCAAAATAAAACTACATTATACCTCAATAAATCGATGCCACAGTACACATCCATACACAAAAAGTATAGAGAGTAAAACTTGAATAATTAACCAAACTATTATATTAATAGCTTGTGTCCTTTCGAACAGATCTTTTCCGTTCTTAATACATAAAATGGCCTCTGAAACCATTATAGCTCCGTACACCCAACATTGTGTACCGACACGCTTACAACGCGTATCTGTTACGTAAATATAATATTGCCTGTAAAATTTCAAGTGGTAACATTCGGAACAACAGTTTAAATTACAAAGAAAAACCTTCATGTTATGGCATGAAGGACTTACCTAACGGATGGTGCTACAAATAAACCTATAAATACAAGTCGTACAATCACAATTGGATGATCTGGTGGCATCTCAAAAATATGCTTTAGGAAGAATGTGTTTAGCTCTGTCACCTGATTAGAGATATATTGTTAAAAACATGCGCTACGATTCCAATCCTATCATAAACTCACCTGCCAGAATATTACAAGTTGACAAACGGCAGCAAATCTCATATACGTTGATTTTGGATCCAGCCATCGTACATGAGTCCAACTTTCTGGGGTAAATTGTAGCACAGCCCTTTTAATTTTACCAGTTGTGGTAGAAATATCTCTGTGAACACATAAAAATGTGACAAATAATTAACCAGGAACAGTTTAACTCCCATGGAAAGGACGGAAAATGATGAGCAATTTCCACTTACTTTATACTTGTCCATTTATATTCTCGCATTTCAAGAATTTTCACTATTTTCAATCCACACCAAATACCAAAGCCATTGCATAACAACACGTCCAGTATTAGCGCATCCCACCAACACTCAATGAAATTTGGAAGTAGATGTGCAAAAGCAATTTCAGTTATTTCCCACATTACTGAAATAGTCCACAAAATTCCCATGTGTCGAATGAGGATACCTTTGAACATCCATCCCAAAAAATGGCCCCAAGCAAACACATCGACATGTGACCAAACACGTTCAAATGTTATATCCGAACAATTTACACCATATTCCTGTAAAGTAAATTAAATCAACAAATATTTAAAATTATCGAGGTAAACCTTTAACTACTATGAACATATAACTTGGTTAAAATGGAAAGATACTTGCTGGTTTTATGTATGTTTAAAAATAATATTAAAATAAACTTAAATTTCCTACACCATATTTAAATTAGATCTTTTCATCTACTATTTGGAATGTCTAAAATAAGCTCGTCAAATAAAGTCACATCGTGATAGATACTAGAATTTGTTTTCAGAAAACTGAGGCGATTATCACCATAGACAACTGTTTAATGTTCGCTACATGATTCTACGCTACTTTTTGCTATTTCCTGCTTGAATAATGCCATCCCGCGTGTATTCTGGCTTTAGTGAGCGAAGAATTGAACTAAAAGGTTTTGACGGAACCCACCGTGAGCTGACTGTATACATTTAAGCGTTTTCTGCTTGTGCGAATGGCCCACCGCCACAAGGCGCAAGGCCCAAACTATTCAATAAATGCATCAGCACTTGCTAGCGAAGATATCTGGATTTATGAGGAGTTCCTCAAAATGTGCGTCGTATAACGACGTTGTTGTTTTGGAAGGCAATGTCTCCTCTGTTTTAATATTTCGGTCGGTTCTGGAATTTGCTGCTGTAATCATACAAGCTGGTCATAACACAGCTCAGAACGAAGCATTTTCCGAAGCTGCAACAGCTTATAGCAAACCTTTCCCCCTGTAGAGAACTAAACTTGAAGCATCAGGTTCCTTAACGTTAATCCTCAGTTGCAAGCATTTGAAAAGAAAGAGTTTTATTATTGTTGTCATAGGTTATACGATTATAATCGCCCGTTAACCTGGGAGCCACGTTCCATTTTTTAAAGAAGTGGCTCGATTTTCTTCCGTTTCGGTAATCCTTACATCCTTTGGCAAAAAACCTCGAATTTTTTTGAATTTTCATTGGATTCAATTAAATGAATCAAACCTATTTAGTTGTCAACGTTAACCTCTGATCGCTTATATAGCGGTGCTCTTCAACTCTTTCCATAATGGCCTCAATTTTTCCGACAAAAGCCCACTAGAATGATCTGCTCTATATACCGAAAGAAGTTGCTCGTTTCTACAAGGAAACCCTAACTCAGCCTGTATACGATGCCTTACTAGAACAAGTATCCGGGACTCAAAGAAGACCATGCGCCATCACTAGACCATCACCATTGCGAATGTTAATGCTGATAAGAACAAGGCAGATACCATTACATCAAGAAAGTACTTAGTAAGCCGTACCTTACTCAATTATCAGGCAAAGCAATTAATTATGCTAACGATCATGTAACGTCTAGCAAAAGATAGTGCGCAGTACATTCAAAAAAACCTGACGCTGTCGAAAATGTTTTGATGTTTCCTATAACAAGACCGGTAGGTACTGAAAATTACATCATCTTGCAAAGTGAGATGAAAATCGCAAATTTACAGAATATTTTTTACATTTAACGTCAAAAAAGCTAGTACATGAATACTTCTCCTTCGCAGCACTACAGCGCCTCTCGGGCCCTCGCTACTTGCAATTTTCCTCCAATTTTCAAATCCATGCAGCGATTAATTGTCTTCGTCAGCAAAGTCAAAATAGCACATCCTGGGTTTCCCCACTGGTCTCCACCATTCAGTTCACCCAACGATTACCTTTTTGGGTCTCCGTTGTTCGTCCTTAAGATTCACATGACCAGCCCACTGCAGCTTTCGCGGTTTTACAATCGTTGAGCCATCCGGCTCTTAGAAAATTTCGTCCAGCAAATGGTTTTATCGAATTCGCCATTGGTCCCTCCCTAGCTTTCCTTCAATTATACGCCTCAGAATCCGTCGCCCAAAGGCGTTCTATATATTTGCAGATGTTTGGGTTAGGTTCTATGTTTTACACTTATAAAATAGCACATGTCTTATCATAGATTTGTACTCGTGGAGCTTTGTTTTCCTGTGTATAGAGCTGATCATCATAATCGTCAGAATAAGAAGTTTTTTGCGAGCTGTACTTTTCGGCGTGTTTCGTCTATTTTATTAGCGGTTCTCTTTATTTTGGCGCCAAGATACATAAATTCGCCCATGTTTTCGATCCTCTATTTGCCTCTGATATTTTGGGTATTTAAGGTATTATTCCTCGACTGCGTCGTTTGCTCTGTTCTCTTCTTATTGACTTATAGCTCCAATAGTTTTGCTTCGCTGTCAAATTTCAGGAAAATCTCGTTGGCAGTTATGAGCGATTAAAATTTTGATGTCACCCGCATAGACTACCACTTAGTTTGACTTGTATAATAGGGCGCCTCTTGTATCAACAGGAATCTTTATGATGGCATAAACAGTGCCAAAGTGAATAGCAAAGGGGCCAGCACATCTGCCTGCTCTACTCCGGTATATGTATCCAAGCGTCAGTGAGTTGATTATTTATGTGGAGCTGGGAGTTCGTGACGCAATTATCATTTTAGTTATATATATATATTATATATATATAGATATTATATATTACAGTTATAGAAAACATTATTTGATACAATACGCTACGATCAATACTGTCGTATGATGGCTCAAAGTCAACGAAAATCTGGCAAACGTCTATGTTGAACTGTCATCATTTCTCAAATACCTGCGTGACAGTAAACAACTGAACCAAAGCCACCTCGACACTCCCTAATAAAAGTGTTGGCGTATGAGCTGATTTTACTTTCAAAGATCTACGAAATATTTAGTTCGCCGTACAAAGTAGTGATATACCTGTAAAGATTTCGCCCTGTAGCTTAACACCTTTTTTGTGGATGGAGAATATAATTGATTGGCTCCACTCGTTCGGTATATGTTATTTTTGCCAAATGTACTGGATGATTTTGCGAATAGGTTTCTGAACACTGCTGCCACCATATTTAACGAGTTCCACTGGAATCTCAATGCAGTATATAAATACTAGCGATAAATAATCTCACAATATGCAAGTGTCTTAGCTGCGAAACCAACCTGGGCTAAGTTACTCGATACATAATAAAATTGCTTTATGGTTTTTAATAGACATGAATGTCTATGAATGAATATCAAATAAAAATAGGGATGAGTTTTTTAGAATTTGCAGCCTGCGTATTACTTGAATTTTTATACAAACATCAAATGAGTACAAGGTACTGGAAAACGAACGATGTGTTTCAAAATTAAGCGGATACAGGCGTTAAGTAGACGTTGACATTTCGTTAGAAATCTCTATAGACTAACGAAATATTTAAGAATTATGGATCGTCGAATGACTAAAGATCGCTCCAACATTAATTTTTCTTCTTTAGGCAAAACATGCGTAAAATGTTCACATAAGGGTATCCAGACAAGTGATTAAGAATCAAACGATTCTGGCATCTCTGAATGGCCTTCAGACAGATTACACCAATGATTACCCTGATCATCATTCTCAATTTAAACATCTGTAACAATCTCCAGTTTCATAGTAACTTAATAAGGAAAAGATTGAGCGGAAAAGGTTTACCACTTCATAATATTAACATATATAATGTTCCATTAACTGGGACAATTTTTGATGCTATACATCAGTGTCAAGTTCATGCCAAATATAAAAGTTCCATTGACGTTACCCGAAATACTTGAGTAACTTATCTCTGCACATTGACATTCTCATACCTAATTTAATCTGAATGCGACCTTCTGTACTATTAACTAGCAATCGAGTATGCTATTTAATCTCTTTCACTTCCATGCGAGCAGCATTTTGTTTGTAATATTACATAGTATATTTATACTAGAAAAGACAGTCTCATTATAAGCATACTGAATGATAACTTTGGTTGAATCAAGTAACAAACACAGCTATGGGTGAGATTAGTAAATACTACCAAATTATCTGTTCCAAAATAGTTTGTTGGTTTGTTAAAATTCTTTCAATCTACAGTTCAATCTCCAGCCATTGTTGCAACCATATTGACAAAATTATCATCAGGTCGGAAGCAGTTACAAAAATAGATTAGCAAAATATCAAATTTCATAATTTTGACTATTTTCGCTCGCATGACTATGATCAAAGTTCGATTATGAATGTTCATTTGTATTTGAATGTTTGAAGCATGGGTTTAAAGTATCACGCTTGAATTTATGTAGAGCGATCTGATTGATTCCAAAGAAGATCAAGTTAATGAAAGATTTTCACAAACATTTGCCATGTAAAATTGATGCAAGATTCAGGAGAATTGCTTTGAACACTTTACAGGTCACAATTTCTGACTTTATATGAGTTAGGCTTATCAGTTCGCTACAGACACTGAATGTCTGATGATTACCCAATTTAATTTTATAATCTGATTTCATCATAATTTTAAACGGTAGTCAAATATGAATTGTAAGGCGTTGTTGAGTGAATTCGACGTATGATTAATTCCGCTAGTACAATTAGCACCTCTTTTAAGCCTAAACTAATAGAATCTACTAATCATAATACCAATTAACTCACCTTTTCCATATTTATATGAAATCCTTTCAGTTTCGGATCAATCCAATATATTATTCCCATTATTGTCTTATAGTTTTGGAACATGAAAAATTGCAGCAGAAGCAAATATAAAACTGATATGCCGAATAGCATTCGCCATACAGCTGGATGCGGTCGTGTAAATGGACCATTGGGAAATGCTAAAACTGATATAATCAAGAAAAAGAAAACCACACATAATATTCCGGCCCTTATGTTATCGTGAAGATCGCCTTCATTTCTGCAATGATATAAAAAATCAGAAAAAAATTGACGTCATAAGTAATGTATTTAAAATAAAAACATTCAAGAACGCAAATTCAAACACATGCAACCTGTCAGGTGCAGATGAAAAGCATTTTGCAAAGATACGATAGATTTGCTTACAGTAATTCATGATAAACAATAACTTTAAATTGAAATAATATTTACTTTGTTTATGTTTATTTTGAAAATAGATTTTGTAAACTGATTCATGTCTCGCATATTAAGAATTATTCGGTTTTTATTTACTCTGGGTAACATTTTATAATAGCGACGTTATTAAGTATATCAAAGGATTGTCGGCTTTGATATTAGTTACTTAATTCTTTTGAATATTTGTAGAATCTACATAATAAGAAAACAAAATTTGCGTTAGCTTAAAATCATTCTCAATCTATGACTTTTATATATTGCGTTTCCTACCAATTCATTTTACAAATTTTCATGAGAATTATGGTGCTCATTATTGTGCTTATTGTTTAATGTTATCTTCCCATATGGTAAACTTAAAATGGCCGAAAAACGAAAAGTATGTTCCTTAATCGATGCAGATATAGTAAGTTCGAGGATCTAACCCCATGCTTTCGTTGCCAGTGGTTCGTCCATGTTTCCGCAAGTGGTGGTTATTCTCAGAGGTGTATCGCTTGTTTACAAGAGCACGAAGTTCAACAGAGCGAAGAAGTCTACAAATCTAAGAGAGGATGTCTCAACAGATCACAATATCCCCCAGTTGTTTATATCCTACGATCGAGCACGGGCCACCTGGCCAGCTATTATAAGTGGCCTGAGCGTGAGTCAAGCTTAGTGCCAAAATAGCTAAAAAGCGGGAATGAAGAATTCAATGTCAGTTCACCCTGCACCCTAATAGTTTCCAGCAATGAACTCACGTACAACTAGAGCCTATGTTGACCCTCCGACCAGATATCCTCCAAAACAGCAGTGCTCCGTGGACTTAAAGAGACATGCAGCTCATTACAATGAGTCCAGAGCGGGAAAATTCTAAATCTGATTTCACAGGAAACCGTCAAGCATTTAGACATTTCTTTCATGGAGCTAATCAAAAAGGCTCGTGAATCCTGGCTGACGTCTATGAAACTTCCAAACGGGGGGAGAACATAAAAGCGTTACTCAACTTTATGTGAATGTAGTCGATGGACAGTAGGTTCAGAACCCTCGCAAACAACATATACGCTCTCCAGGGACATGAAAAGCGTATAGAACTGGAGCATATACTAGAGAAATACAGGTCGGACCTAGTGTGATTGAAGGCAACATGTCTCCGAGAAAAACATAAACAACACTTCCCAAGCAACAATATTTTCCCCAATGACGAGGGTAGAGGTACCACCATTTGAGCACGATCTATCAAGTTGATTGTCACATCGTGCCACAATCTGCACGCTAGCCACGCTTCACCTGAGATACAACTTAGCATCTAAGATAGGGCAGAAAATATCTGGAAGATTGGACCAATCGGAAGATATGTAAGATATTAAAGTGAATCATAAGTTTGTTATTATCTATCGGTGCAAAACTGCAGCACGATAAATGTTTTGATTGGGAAGGATTCATTGTACTCATGACAAAATGCCGAGGCTACAAATTGTATCGCTGATTACGAATATAAGCTAGCTCTTCCAATTGTAGTATCTGAAGCCAGCAAACCAGTCTAGAAGAATTGATCAGAGACAATCTTCTTACTCAATGCATCGGCGGTTAAACGGATATATGTAATGAAAGTTACATATTCAATTGATTAATTTAATGTCAGTTTTAATTCAAGTGTGTGGAAAATGGCACCAAAATCTATGCTATGTTGCTATGTACAATAAAAAACTAATCATTTATCAAAATGACCAGCAGCTATTGTTACGGTCGTGGATCCTTTCACAAAAAAAGGAGATAATATCCGAAATGCTGCACAACCAAAATTTTTAAATAAATTATTTTATAAAAATTATGCTTCACAGTAAGTCACATGTACAATCCTCTGTGTAAACTTATTATAAACTTATTATATTTTTCCTGAAAAAATAAAAATGATTTTCTTCCGGCCTCTAGATTGGTTCAACCATGCTTTTGATCAGCATTGTGCTTGATCAGCATCCTACCGTAAGATATTCCTTACTTTAAAAGTTCAGTGCCAGGAGTAATTTAATAATTTTTTTAGGAAAAAAAATCTTAAAATTCTTATCAAAAATAAACGATCGACACCGAGGAAGAGAAGAGCTCGTTTCCAATAAGCATGTGTTAAAAGACAATAAAAAAAGACGTTTTCTTTGAAACAGCAAAAAAAAACTACCTATCGTAGAATACATTCTACAGATATTGACCAAGGATAAAGCCCCGCGCTATATCAGATGTGAATATCCTTCTGTTTATACTGCTTCGTGTCGTAGAATATATTGCGATACATCAGATAATTTCTGGGGCATCGCATCAGGGTCAGCATCACATTTGATGTTGAGTAACTTAGAATGAAAAAAAATTTCATCTAGTGTAGTTGAATGCGTTCAATGTCGACGGCGTCCTCTTGGTTCAACTGCGTGTCTTCGCATCTTAAACTGCAATGGATGCAAATTCAGGTTGCTCTGAAATTGTAAAACCGTTCACAAAGTTGGTAGCATAGATAACACATCGGATAGTCCTCCTTTATTGAGTTTATTCGAGTAATTTGCCCGCAGTCTCTAGCATACATAACGAGCAGTAGTATGCTAACGGCAAGCTGGTCCCTTCCTTTAGTTAATCGACACTTGTCTTGTCCTTCCCTTCAGCAGGTTTAAGAGGTTCTATCGTAGCAACCATTTTAACGGGCCCAAAACACAAATAACAAATCATTGTCATCATCGTTGGCACGATAGCTCAATTTGTTACTTTGTAGACTGGTTTTACTGGTATTACTGGTTAAATCCTCGAAATTGCTGAACATTTTTTAACGCATTTTTTTTTTTTGGACTTTAAAAGTAAGATGATTTCCTCCCTTTCAAAGCGCAGATTAATGATAACAATCATTGTCTTTGAATATTTTTTCACTTTGAAAATTAGAAAATATGCAAAATAGCTTTCTTTGGAATATATAACAATCATCTTTTATAATTTGAAATACTTTCAGTCATATTCCCTCAAAAAGTAACATGACTAGAGATCAGAAGATTACTAGCGTTGAACTGAATGAAATTGTTCTATTGGATTACATTGCATTAGTCACCCACAATGACCAGAACCATTCCACTATCGATTTGTGCAAGTGTGAGACATAATCCTACAATAACTAATGGAGATATCCCAGTTTTAATCAAATTAACAAGGTCAAGACCTACCCAACGCATTTACTTCAACCACACAAATGTAATTCATCGAACCCAATGACAATCAAATATTGAAGCATACAAGACGGTATTTATTGAATCAAATGGGCAACTTACTCCCCGTCCATTTCGAACAGAATTTTTCACACATTTCCTATCCCGAATTTCACCAAAAAGTACGAAATCAGAATGTTGACAACATTAGCGTACTAACATATTCGATTAATTTCTTCATCACATTCACAAAACACCACAAATTTTCTTTTACAGAAAATTTAATTAAATTTTGAAAAAACTTTTCCCCCGTTTGCCTCGACTACGTTATTGACAATTTTCACGATGTTGAGGTTATGTTGCATAATAGTATTGAATGGAAATTAAGTTGAAAGGGTAAGGAACATGCATAGGAAGCAGTCGTACGACATGAAAGGGGTGGACGTTTGCGCGAGAAAAAATCCATGATCAACCAACATATGTACAGCGCCATTTAAGGATTACTTACCTCACAAAGGCGAAATACATAACAGCTATAATTGATACAGCCAGCAGTGTAATTGTGTGTGGTTTATAGAAGAATTCCAATGATATATCATCAACAGGACGTTCATTCATGATTATAAATGTGTCCGCGTGTTCTTTAGACAAACGTGCACCGCCGTCCACTTCCGAGACTTCGCCACCGCCTGCATCTTCTGTTGTTGTATGATTGTTCGTCCGTCTTTTCATAATGACTATTAAATCTTCAAAAGGAAACGACAAGCGCGTTTTATATTTTGAACTTCAAACGACGATATTTAATTCAATCAGCAGAAGTACAAACCACGACACGACACCAATGCTGGAAAGGATCACGTTCTAACGCCGATAGGAAGACCCACCGAGAATCACACCAAATAGAATAAAGTCGCGCGACTGAATGACAGCCGAAGATTCTTATCTGAGAGGATTTCAATGCGTTCAATTATTTGTGGCGGGGAAATAATTGGCAGCAGTTCGGAGAACTGATAACACCCAAGACGCAAACCTACGCGGAATTATTTGGAAGAGATGGCAAAGAGCTTTTACGACGTTTGGAATTGGAAAATCAACAAAGTTAAAGTAAACTATATTGAACTTATGAATCGAGAGTGGTATATAAACGACATGAATAATATTTTACGATCGTGACTGTTAACATTCTAATCTGCCATAATAGAACTATTTTCATTATCAAAAATTGTTTTCATAATTTATAATCGAGCGACATACAAGTTGAAACAAACTAGGCTCCTTTTGTTGGGTCGGTTATTTTAGTCGGTTAAGGTCTTGGCGAATATTCTCAGTGGCAAAACACGAGTGAACAAATGTTAAATTCAAATGTTAATTAGACTTGTGTTTGGATCTTTTCTAGTTTATCAGCCTTAGAAGTTGATAACAAAATATTTTCTACTGAAATAATAACTCTAAGTTTTTAATAAGGACAATTCGTGCGATGAATAACACGGAATAATATTGACAATTACTAGGTGGACTAGGAGGTGGACTATGGAGGAGGAGGTATGGTGGAGGTATGGTGTCAGACACCATCCCCAGTATGGGTCCGAAAGATTTTTGAAGGAATTTCTTTCACAAATCAGAAATTCTTGGAAAAACAGCCGCCTAAATTTAATTTAAATGAATTTTCTTAAAAAACGTACGCTTGTTATAATAAAACGAAGACAGAAAAACATTTGTGTAAACTCAGACGCAATAATGAAGAGAGAAACTTTTAGTAGGAAAAAAATCCATTGCATTTGTGAAATATTTAAAGATAATAAATTTTACGAACTCGTGCAATTGAATTTCCAAGAAAAAGTTTAAAATTTTAAAAACTTAATTGCTACGAAGGAAACCTCATCCATCCGTACGGAGATCAATCTCCAAGTAAGGTTAGGAGATTTACTATCAGGACCATTCCTGCATTATTTTTATCAAACATGACAACCAAATAGGTCCATGCCGAATTTGAGCAGACCAATGTTGAAATGGTGAAATATGGAGATTTTGGTGTAGGATCTTGAATATGGAATTTCAAAACTGAACGAAGAAATAAATGCCGATGATTGATCTGGACGTGCTTTCCTATCTATATAACTGAATTGCCTAAGTTGAACGGGCAAGTTTATGAGCTGATATTTAAGGGTGTTTGAAAGGGATGTTTAGCATGAGTTATGAGGTGTAATCAAACACCATACCAAATCATAATCAAATACCAGATTAGTTTTTGAATCAATCAGTGACAGCTTTGAATTGAAGTGAATGAGGATTTATTGGTAATAAATTAATTTTATAATAAAACCTCATATTGTATGAGGTTCATTTCATACAACCGAAAGAAAATTTCGTATCAGATATGTAAAGTATTCTGCAAAACCAATTGAACGGGTATCAGCGCATTTATACTCACCACTTGGTAGTTCTTCGTCTATAACCGTGTTTGATTTGAAGGACTTACATGTCTTTTTGCGCTTATGATAACAATAAACTTACTTTCAATGACATGTTTGGTAAAGGAAGAAAGCTGTCATTTTTAGTTGAACATGGTTCCACAGTACTTATGTCCAAAATGGAAACAGTTTTTAAAATCAAAACAAATTTAAGTCTTAATTTTATGAAATAAATTCTACACTACATAAAAATTTTGAAATGACTTTTATCGAAACTTTTTCAAGATAAATCCTACATAATGAGCTTCGCAAATTGTTTAAGAAATTATATTGAATCAATCGTTGTTCTAGTGTACCCTCATGTACATGATACTTTCACCTATAAAAAAATATGGGACATCGTTATGGCTTTTGAGCTGAAACCCGATACTTTTAATTGCTTTCATCTCCGCAAAATGCGTCGCTTCAAAACTAAAGAAAAATCTTCCGTTTAATCTTGGGTTACTTTATTATTGTATATCTTGCAGAACCGCTGATACCGATAAATCCCTCTCTAAAATGGATTCTATAATATTAAATATAAAAATATTAAAATAAACATTTTCCTTTTGTCATTAATTTTTCCTCATACAATTGTTACGTTTTTTTTGTTATAGTATAATGAAAGAAGGTGCATTAAGGGTGCAAAAAAGGTCCATTCTGTGGTGAGTTTTGCTGAATTCGCGACTCCTGCTTTGACACTCTACAAATGGATCCAACTATGTATAAAAAACGATTTAAGCGTGGATGGAAGAGATGGACTTTATTTGATGAGAATATTGTTGTGATAGGATCGCCAGTAGTGAGTTCCTCCATTGTGTTCAACTCAGTTCGAATCGACTTATATGATAAGGTTATGTTAAAAGAAGTTTTTATTACGGTTACAATAGAAGTTGAATAAGAATAAGAATAAGAAGTTAGATTCATTACATTCAACTTCATAAGAAGTTGAATGTAATTTGCCGAAGAAAAGTGTTAACAATGTAAAGCATGTTTGTGTAAATGGATATGGTACTATAACAGACTTTTACGTTGCTAGTAGTTTTTTTTTTTGTTCGGTTTATTATGAATAAGGAGTAACTTTATGTTTTGAAGTCACGGAGATTATTTTGGAACGTTGAAAGGAGAGTAAGAAACAATACTTTAATGAGTTACACAAATGATCGATGAAGAGATCCTGAGGAGGACAACAGTAATGGCATAAGAAAATTTAAGTTCACGAAAGAGGAGACGCTCCACAGATATTCGTACGCTCAGGCAGAATGCACTTGGTATTGATCACTGGTTAATTCTTAAATAGATTTTATGCATACTAAGTTAATTAGTAGAAATGCATTTAGAGATGGTGATGATGATCATACCGATGATGATGATGATCATCATCGGTATGGTGCTGCAGCCTTCAACAATTAACAATTTCAACAATCTTGACCCATTGACCGCGTCCTCCAATTACAAAACTCTATTACCAACACGTCATTGATTTGTTTTGTTCATGAGCCGCGTATCACAATTGTAGTCTAACAAAGGAGCTAACGCCAATAGTATGTTTGAAGTTTTCTTCTCCAGTGTATTTAGCCGGCCTTAAAATTGACAAACCTTGAATTGGCATTGACGCCGTTTAAAAAAATTGGCATTTGCATAAACGACAAAATCGTCCACATTTTGTACTTTTCGTCGATTCAACATTTTTTAATTTGCAACATGCACTTTTTGTCGGCCTTAAAGATGTTAACCTTAACATCTACCGGTTTTGCTTTTTGGTACATGTTGAGCAGGATAACTTCAGTAGATGAATCGTGATTAAATATAGATATCATCAGCGTAGGCTTCAATTCGGTTCGATTTATAGAGCAGCTTTTTTTTCAATTGGATGTTTCTTTACCACATAATCCGGAGTTGGGATAATCGGCAGTTGGGTTAATGTGTCTTCTTGCTCCAAGTTCTTAATTATATTTAAGTTGATGTCATTATGGTCAGATGGAAAATTTTTTACTGGAAAGCCACAAGCAAGCATAAGTTGCTATAGTATGATCTGTCAAAGTTCTGTGACAACTGTCATGTGCTCGTTTAAAAACTGTGAAAGTTGGGTCAGAACCAATATATAACTCCCATATTTTTTTCCAGAGTTTGCACAACCGCGAACATCCAGTCTTTCAATGCTGTAAAAACCCCTCGAAGCACAATGATGTTTTCAGCCAAAACTTTGATTTTCCATTCCAACAGCTTAGTGAATAATATGTACGAATTTTGTGATATTTCTATATAAATTTCAAACTTTCATTTGTATACTTTTTTGCTAATAGGGATTGTAATGGATTGATGTACATCAAAAATACATATAAAGTCTTTTGGAAAGGAATGAAATCGAAAAGTTTCTAAATATTTCGTTTGATTAACGAATTGCAGTCGGTGATGGATGGCAATTAGTCGAACACAAGTAGAACTTAATCTATTTAAAATTTCAGTGCGACTGGAATTCCGGAAGTAGTTCAAGCTTCCTGCGGAGCTTTTTTGCCAAACCAACGCGCATGACTTGGAAAATCGTTCATTCATATTATGATCAAATATACGAACCAGCATCAATTCTTATCAACATAGAACCGCTGTCAGCTTGACATCAGGATAAAATCAAGCTCATTCGCTCAATCATCCGTCGAGTTTCTTGCGTGTCGCACGCATAAAGTATTTTCAGTTCATTTTATTTCCTAAATTTACATCGTTTTCAAAGCAAAACAATTAGTTTAAACTCTCAAAACGCACAAACAAATCGTATACGCTCAATATTCTTCAATAATTCGACAATAATACCGAGTACCAGCAAAATTAGAGCCGAAAACAATAAATTATTTCAATCCTCCCCCGCATTTTTCTTCAGCTTGGAAATTCTATCTGTGATAAGAAAACTAGCCGATTAGGTGAAAAACTTGTTGATTTTCGTGAGTGTCCTGGTTTTTCGCAAATGCTCTCGCAACTTTGGGGACGTCTTTCGAACGGATTAGCGCAAAATCTTACTGCTGCTTATTTTCGTGGTGAGTAAAATTATCTTGCATGATTTTCAGATGAGCAAACGAAAAGATATGAAGATCCTTTTCAACTTGGCCTTGGTTTGTATAAACAACACAGGTAATTGTATGGGGGATGCAAGGGGATGATTAGATCTCATTCAGCTAGCAAATGGGTGGTGGCGTTGTAACTTGTTTTCATTTCGATAGATAGCTGTCATAAGGACAGTATTGCAATCGGCTTGTGACTTCTAAGTGAATGCGACTGAATATAGTACAAAATTCAGAGAGAAAACTAAATTTGTCAGAATCATGTAAGTAAAAACGTTCATCACTAATTGATAACGATGGGCCCGGTGCTAATCGAGGGTCAGAATTGTTGAATGGCTGAACATTGTTGGAGGCTATTGGAGAGCTAACAGACGCATTTTATATCTATAATTAGTGTCCTTTTGATGTTCAATTGGGTGAGGTGAAATTGAGCGGAGACCTGAAAAAATTGATTTATTAGATACTTGAAAATCATTTTAAATCTCCCGCAGATATGAAAGTTATTGTTTGGACGCAAATTTGGCGATTTTTATTGAAAACCAGACAATCATGCGACGGTCGTCTGATTGATTTTTTGTTTGTTTGTTAAAATGATGTTGAGAGACTTTATTGTAACGTATCATTCGTTGTTATTTTGATTACAAAGTAACGCAGACTCCGGGAAATTTAGCGGAAAGAAATTCAAGAGCATTGCCTTTAAGGAAATATACATCCAAATGTATTCAAGTCAGTTCTAGCACGAGCCGGCAGGAAAGAACTACGCTTTGAACAAGGTATTCAACGCAATTTGACAAGCCACGAACTGATTTGGATTTCGGAAGATTTAATAAGTCAAATCTTATTGAAATTAAACGAAATGTTTGATTGTAGATTCAGGATTCTGATCTACACACCTAAGAAAGCGTAATGAATCACAGAACAACTGAAGCGTACTTCAAACTGAATGAGTTAGTGGCCCTAATCAAGGAAGAAGTTATAGAACAATGGCAGACAAAAATGAGATAATCTAAAAATGAGCCCCCTTGGATTTGAAAAGAGGCACATCACCTTAACAACAGCAGTAAACTTTGGTTTCCTAATAGTAATATACCCCAAAAAACACATTAAGACTATCAATAGACACGACCAACAGGGCCTACAATAAACTCGGGCTCTTCCAAAGCAAAAAAAAGTAATTCAGATAAATGTACATATTGTAACAATACAGACACAATAGATCACCTTATGTTGCATCACACTGAAATTCAAAAGATCAAGATAAAATTCTTCAAAAGACAAATTCTTTCCCAGATTTAGAAATATTACAGACTTAATTCTTGAAAATGATTACAAACGCCTTTTGAACATTGGAGCATTTAGTGCAGAAGCAGCTTTAAAATATAAGAACCAAATCATCTTATATGGAGACCATAGTAAACTCACATCACGCACATACAAACTAACTTAAGACAAAGGCTAACTTAAAAAACACAGGATCGAAAACGCTGGCCAGTGCCACAGCAACCAGGGTCAATTACGAAATGCCAGAATGCAGATTAAGTATTCATTCGTAACTCAAGAAACAAATGAAACTTGTTCAGGATCAGCAAGAATCACTTGATGATGAATTTTCATCAAATAGATCTAGCTTTGTTAAATCTGCCCTTATGCAATTGCCCTGATTTTCCTTGAAGGAACATGTTGCATTACGCTGATTCTCATTTAGTATCATCAACTCCCGTAAGAATTTGACAATTAGACAGCAGAAACTGCTTGATTTCATTTACAACCACAATCCTTTTTATTAACTGGTCTCATGCATAATTTCATTTCAGCACAAAAATTGCGCACAGTAGGCATACACGGATCGCATAGCTGCCCCGAAATCTTAAACATGTCCGATATGAATGTACTCATCCTTCCTGCCCTACAAGACAACTATATGTACTTGGTAAAATACACAAAATATTAGCCCATTATCAAATTTATCAAAATACGGTTGAACAAGTTTTTTACTGTTTGCATACTTCCAGATCATATGCTCTGCAACTCGTGATGCTGCCATTGTAGATCCAGTTGATCCTGACAGTGTGTTACGGGCGGTAGAAAAAGAAAACTGCAATCTAACTAAGGTTCTTACCACCCATCATCATTGGGATCATGCCGGCGGCAATGAGAAGCTTGTGAAAAAATTCGACAAAGAATTGAATGTGTATGGCGGTGATGATAGAATTGGTGCATTAACCAATAAAGTAACACAAGGAGACAAGCTTAAAATAGGAAATCTAGATGTTTCCTGTTTGTTTACTCCTTGCCATACAACCGGTCATATTTGCTATTATGTTGAAGCACCGAACGGCGAAAAGGCAGTTTTTACTGGTGATACATTATTTCAAGGAGGCTGTGGCAGATTTTTTGAAGGAACTGCGGAACAAATGTATACAGCGCTAATTGAAAAATTATCAAGTCTACCTGACGATACTCAAGTGTTTTGTGGCCATGAATACACTTTACAAAATTTAGCATTCGCTCGACATGTTGAGCCTACAAATAAAAATATTTTGGATAGAATCGAGTGGGCCAAGCATAAACGCGCTGAAAATTCACCCACTGTTCCATCAACTATTGCCGATGAAAAGGCGATCAATCCATTTATGCGAGTACATGAAAAATCTGTACAGAATCATGCAGGCGAAACAGATGCTATTAAAACTATGGGAGCAATTAGAAAAGAGAAGGATACGTTTAAGGCATAATTAAAGAAAATGTATGCCGCTATCCTGTTGGGGATGTGATTTATTCTTTTTTATTGTTATAGAATTTGGTAGTGATGTTTTAGAGCTTTTCTAATAGCATTCTGTTGATTGTGTTGTAAATTTCTTTTACATTCTGATTTTTATAAACATTCTATTCTAAACAGAAGGGAACATACAAGGTAAATGAATTATAAAAAATTATTGTAATTAAGCATTGAGGAATAAACATAAATTCGTTGGTAGACATTACCGAATGTGTTGTGCTTTTTGTTGTCGAAAGAAGGCTTAAGGAATTATAGTAACCAAAGCCGTAATAGTCGGTTTTGCAACGCAGATCAAAATTTTTTTACGAATTTTCGCAGAGCTTGCACATTAATGTAATTTGGTCATAAACTCGAATTTGATGATTCCCTTAAGAGTACCGAATGCAAATGGACTCAGAAACAAGTTCACATTATGTTATTAGTTGTATACCAACCCGATTTCTGTTCCGTGAAACTTGGTATTCTTATAGTATTCTCTTCTATTCTTGGTATTCTTCTCATTTTTAACATGTCTTATCATGTTATAAATGTGTATCACTGAATGTTTCTTTTTTTTTTTTAATTTAAATCTCCCTGGCTTTCATTTTTTCTAATAATCCAACTCTTCACTTATTCTATCTTCAGTTATTTAACTCGCTTTATATCTATTCGTTAACTACAATTAATTTTTACAGTCTTTTTGTGTGGTATAATTCTCTGTACCATTAGCCACCGAAATTGTTTAGATTACCAGACTCCACTGCTTACATGAAGGAATTTTTAGTTGAAACATAGCAATCCTTCCACCACTTTTCATTACAATTTGACTTCTGTCGAAAGTGCAATCTTTCAGATAAAAGAAGGAAAACAGAGGGAAAGCCATGCAATCAATAAAGTCAGCTTGTGGTATGACATTGGAAAGTTTCTACGATCAACTAGAATCCTTACAAAAGTATCTAGATTTTCCGCTCTGCAAGTATGAACTATAAAAGCTAATTAAATTTTCTTCTTTCAGAAAAGCACAATTGATTGCTCGTAAAAAAATTCTTGCAGCGCGTATGATACAGAAAATTTATCGTGGATATCGGGTTCGAAAATCTCTTGAGATATGTCGACAGAAAGCGATTTGCATTCAGAAAAATTTTCGGGCATATAACGCACGAAAACAAATTTATTTGTTATTGGAAAAACGTGTTCAAGAACAATTTGAGCAATGTTACAATAATTATGCGACAATCATACAAAAGTGTTTTCGAGGCTATTATTCCCGGAAAAATATCCATGACTGCTGTAAATTGCGCGAAAAACAAAAAGAAGCGGCGAAAGAACTTATATTATGTGTTGCACATAAACTACATCATTTACTGAGAACTCGACAAATTCCTGGGATATATTCATTGCGGAACAGTCAGTGAGTTGATGTTTGTTAATTGTGTTAAATTGAACATAATCATTTGATTTTGCCTGCTACACTCTATCCTCTTTGACGATGTTGAGGTATAGCCTGTGGTATCTATACTGTTCTGCGTCCCGAAGTTTTATCTACCAATTTCTACCTAGTTAGCCGCTCCTGATTTATCTGCTAGACTAATGAATTAGAAATAGAAATGAATTATCTTCCGATGTCTTCCTAGATAGCCGGATCCAATTCTATCTTCTTCTTCTAATTCTTATCCGCTATTGATTAATCTGAATTATGGTCCAATGTGTCTTAGGACCCATCTTTCAAACGGATTTCTTTTGCCTGTGGATATTTGCGTTAGTGTAAGTCGCACAGCCATACTGTGATGGGAATTGACCACCTCTTTGAATATTTGGAGCTTCCTTCTCCTGTGTGTGGTCTTAACAATTGGCAAAACTGACAGGAACATCACACGACACGTAACAGGTGTCCTATAAACGCTTTAGTAAGCTACGTTCGCAGAAACATCGTGCGTTGGACTTTCAAGGATAGCAGGGAATCAAAAAATTGAAGTTCAATCGGAAAGGGCAAGATTAAATACTTGAGAGTTACTCGCAGATATCAAAGCTCTACCGACTGAGGTAGTACGAAAGGTAGCAGAGCAGGAGATGAAAAATAACTTATTACATTTTACTTACATTTATCAATCTAATAGAAACCGTAAAAGTTACTAGTTATTGTTTTCCTGGGTTTCTTTCTGTTGAATTTTCGCGACTTTCGTCGTTTGAAGCTCAGCATCATTTTAAATTGCTGTTCTTCAAAATATGAGAATAGACTAAACATGTATAAAAAGAATCCTTAAAAAACGCAAATAATTTTCATTTCTTGATAAAACAAGAATAATTTACACATTTCTTCCATTCGGAATTATTTTCTGACTAGATTACAAGTGTTCCATGTTTGTTTTGTGGCCGCGATGCGTCCCCTCTATCTTTCCTTTTCTCCAAAAATTTTTCATTTATTTCTTCTGATCTATAATAACCGATGAATGAGTGAAAAAATTCACTCATAAAACATTACTTGGAAAGTAAAGGAAGGAAAAGTTCCTTTCCGCCATTTCCTTCTACTAATACAAATTGTTAACTACTTATTCGCAAATTTGTAGTAAGAATGCATCCGATGACGGCCATTTTGCTGATCATTCTAGAGCAATCTTAATTTTCTCAACAGTTCATACGTATCCCCATTTAGGGATGATGACTGCATAATTTGGAGATTATGATGGTTAGTTTTTGTGAGTAAATGAAGAATTAATCCAAAATCTAACTTACCAAGCTGTTACTCATTCGCAAGAATGAAATCAGAAATAGAAGTAACTTGATATCACTGTTAAGGTATCTGATTTTCCCTGAATTGCCTGCTCCCGCGAAAATAGCAACCGATATCATTATTACTGATCTATAGACATTACCGCACACTTGTGAAAAATACTAAATAATAAAACCAGGAAAAAACAGAAAATTCTTCGGCACATTCTACGTCCACCAGCAACCTGTTCCTCTTTCTAATTGGTGACCATACGAAGATGCCCCGTTTTAGAACCAGCGTTAGTAACTGGGGGTGTGAAACATTCCGCATATTCGACCAGTTAGTATAGCGTTATGTAGCATGTATTGGGTTTTTGCACCACCGGGTTAAACCGATAATTACAATCATTACGCGAAAAGGGTGAGTAGAAATTGATACTCGATTATTAATTGATTTTCATTAGGCAATGATATTCACGTATGGACGTTACCGGTTGATATTAGAAAAATGTTAGAAAGATGTAACACATGTAAAGAAAATTTAGAACATTGATGATGACACATGAATACATGATCCAGTGATTAATTAGACAATCAACAATTCATAATATTCGTGAGAGCTATGTGACTTATCGTTAAAAGTTAATAAATAAAACTTTACCTGCTACTAATAAATAAATAGAAAAATAGATAAACTTTGCCTTCTACTTTTTATCAGAATTTTTTCGTTTTAAATACCTAATTTTCATCCTCTTATATGCCTTAATGGTGGTTTTATGAAATTAAATCTTTATCGTTAGGATCTGAAGGGCACTAGCATTTTTAATCACTTATTGTTTATTTGTTCCTTTTTTCAACAGCCCAGGTTTAATATGATATTTATCATCTAATATTTTTTTCATCAGCAATAGTGGAGAAATGTTTAGTAATAATGCATATTGTATGTTATATGTTAACTTTATCCATACATACATACATAAACATAATAAATACTTCTAATACTTTAAAGGATTTAAACAACAGAAACTCGGAGTTATACTAGGTTTTTATGCTAAAAAGTAATACAAAACTTATATTATCATAAAAATTCGTTGATTTCGATTTTGTTGCACACATGGATATTTGGAAGATGCCATCAACGAAAAACTCCATATATAACATTAACACTAACCCTTCATCGCATTAGTGTGACTGAAAACTTATTCTTCAACCGCTGACACTTCCGGATGCGATCGCTTCCAGATACCATTTCTCGCTTCTAATAATTCTGATAGATAAAACTGCGTCTCGGTTTAGCATAAGGATCGACTCAAAAAAAAAACTAACCGCAACATTTGAAGTAATTTACATTCACAATATTGATACTACGCTCGGATTCGAGTTAACTGAACCGTTAATGGAAACAAGGATATTCATTTCCAAGGTAAAACGCTTGCAGATTAAGACGATGGTATTTTAGCGTACGGATTAAATCAACAGGGGGAACATTAAATTTATTCGTACTATTTTGGATTCTTATTACCAATTCAATGATTGAATTAATGTCGACCAAACATTCCAGAGAATACGAGAAAAGCGTGAGAAGGTGAAAATACAAATAAAATTCATCTTAACAAATGTAATTCGTCGTCTAGTGACTAGCACTTCTCCTACATTTTTTGTCATAGTAAGCAAGTTATAAGCAATCATTGGCGAGATAAAAGGAATCTTTGAGGTTCTAGACATATCATTATTATTGCTGACTTTTCGCTTTGAGTTATTTTCAGAAATTAACTATTACGTTATTTATACCAGGCAGGATTTGCAGTATATTATCTGATAGCTAGGGTAGTATTGTATTATATATCAAGTCGGATATTCCTTTCCGGAACACTTTTCCTTTGATTGGGTTAATGTTCAATGATATTTACAGCGTGTAAAAATGTCTATTCAATGTCCTAATCAATAAAACGCATTCTAAGAAGGCTGCTAGCTAATCTACACGGCTAACGTTTCGGTTCTTGCAGATCCAGTAAATCTGCAAAAGCTTCAGCTTCAGCTCATACTATCAAATACTGTACTATTGAACCATAAATTGGTGCTTACATGATTTGATTTCTTAAGCTAAATTATTTAGAGACGTGAATGAGAAAATTATTAAATCTAGACTCGAGAAGAAGAAGTCATGAAGTTCTACAGTTGTCCGTTTCGAAATACACTTATCCAATCAATTTATTTGTTAACTGGTATGTTTTACTTTTCTGTCTTAAATTGTGAGTAAAGTTTATTTGTCGTTGCTGGGAATAACAACCATTTACCATTGATTGGCATGAAATTTTCAAATGTTGTCTACCAGCATTTTTATTGTACTTAATTTCGTACCTCCATTGTTCATGTGATATTTACCAGTTTCCTTGCATCTGCTGTAAGTTATTGTTAAATCCATAAGTCCTTTTAAACACTTGCTCCCATTATTTATTTTATAAAAATCGTTTAACTTTTAGTAAGAACTGAAGGAGAACTGTAACGAATAATATAATAAAAAATTTAATAGGATAAATACAAAGAAAAAGGAATAAGGATGAGAGAAAAGACTGCTTTCATTCATTTAACATCAGCTGTCTTGTCCTAGCACATATATACATATGTGCAATTCTGATTTAACGATTTTACATATGAGTGAGACAGTTACAAAAATTTTACCATGAATTTGATTTGAATTCCGTACTAAAATATTTGAATATGGAATTTTACATGTTGCAATGCTGTTATACTTTGTCTTGATCGCCTAAACGGTTAAGCGTATTCCGCCAAATTTTATATGATCAAATATGTACATAAATGCATGTCTGAACTGCGTGCGTACATTTTACCCCATGCCCTAGATTTCATTGCGTTCGGAATAGATGGCAATGAAATGGCCTAACAGTTCGACGAATTCGCGATTGTTCGCTAGTGGAGTTGGAGAGGAAAGGATGTACCTGTTGTGCAGTGATTGTGCAGTTTTTATTAACGTTGTTTTTACACATACTTTAATTTTCCTTGAAAAGAAAAGTAAGTAGAAAATTTTCATATCTAATTTGTAAGAAATTTTGAATATTGTATATTAATTGCTGTCAATAGGGCGTTATTATTTTAGCCACATGAAATTGTGGAATAAGGAGTAAGCGGAATGTGCTTTCCGAAACATTTCCGTTGTCAATGTATAATTTTGAGGCAAGATGGACGCCATTGTCTTAAGTTCATTTCATATATAATTAGAATTTCAGATTTTGCGTGATTCATCGATGGTCGGAAAAGATATCAAAAATAAGCATTCTTACTCAAATTTCAAATTAGTAACGGCTGCAATGATACATTTTACGAGAAATAAATGTTCTAATTTGTTTTATTTTCCGTTAGAAATTCAAACGGAAATGTTACGTACTAGTTGTCTTTGAATAAAGTTTTGTTTGAATCTTCATATCAAACTATCTCTGTAAATATTTGCAAAGCGTTACAAAGTATCAAAGTGAATTCATAAATCAGTTTAAAATCACATATGCATAAGTTTTCCACACGAATAACTTTCTATACAAGTTGGTTTGATGCGGAATAGCGGCCCAAGGATGTTTTTAATATTGTGTTGTCTCATTTTTTTTTTCATTTTTATAAAAAGGACAATTAAGCAAATTTGAGCAAAAGTACAGTCCCTGGCTAAGAAGTTATAAGCACCTTTATGAACATACAATTTTTTCATCTAAGTATATAAATTATCCGATGTCCAAGCATTTTTTAAAAGAAAAATTTTACAGGACATCAAAGTATAACATTCTTGAAATGCATGCATATTATGATTATTAAAAAGTACCAGAATTTTGGCACTCGGAGTTTTTTTTTTCATCGAGATAATTCTTCTTAATATTCAAGCAATATTTTACGCATTATTCTGTCCCTTGCGATCCATGTAATTTCTTGTTGATGTTTTTGATAAAACCCGCAGGTAATGCTATCACAAACTACTTTGGCCCATACCACAGTCATCATATCTGGTGAATTCCAAGCAAACTGAAAAAAAAGAGAAATTTTGTTTAGATATGTTTAGCGCAAAAGATTTCGTAGTGCAACATTTGTCATGATTTTGCATGAAAGTAAACGAAAGTAATATGTAAATTGTTGCAACCCAACAATCACCAAAATTTATCTGGAACGATTTTGTCTGTGTTCCATCAACAAAATTCAGTCAACTCAGTTTATTTATCCTTAACGCATCCCATAACTTAACAGAAGAAGGATGACGTGTTGATTTTTTCTTCTGGACGCCTTCTTACGAATTTGCTGTCTTATCAGGGCATTGGAGCGCTGATTCGTCTGAATAGACAACTTAAAATAGTGATTGCTATAAAATTGAAAAGTTCTATGGCAACCTTCTTCCGGAATTTCATTGATGACTTCTAAATTTTCCTTGCACACAACTCTTGCTTTGTTCATTTTTTCAAATGATTCAAACGTAGGTTTTTGCAGGCTTCTTGCATGGAGTACTGGTATTCCTTACTCCAATCCGTAAGATTCAGTTCGAAACTAGTGACCATACTCTAGTTCCCCCAAAGGTACGTTGTGGAGTGCAGCAGCAATTAAATGCAATTTGCGGTCTACCTTCTGCATTGCTTTTTCTCGGCTACAATTTGCTTGTTTCAAACAAATAACAAGCGAATTTTGAAACCCTCTCGAAGCAAGAAATATTTAAGCAATGATATATTTCATTTAAAGAGATTCAACTTAACATTCCACAATATTCAAACAGAAGATTCAAAAACAACACGCCTCATACGCTTTATGTTATACATTTATATACATTTATGTTCATCTGGAAAAAGGATTACACCAATAAAATAAAATTTAAAGCGTAATTTCATATCGTTAGTTTCACGATTCAGATAAGTTTTCCTTAAAGTTATACGATTGGAAATTATCCAAAGCATTCTTATATTTGCTTTAATCTTGATGACTCATTATTTTTTTGAATCGTCTATTTGTAATCGATGCAGTCAGATTTGCCAGTAATTTCTGGAAGAATTCTGTTCCATTTCTCTTTCGTTACGAATTGAGGCTCCGATATTTTTCCACTGAAAAATCGCATCAACTGTAAATTACATTTAAATCAGTTTAAAAAATAAAAAAATGGAGTGAAGACAGCAAAAATTTCTGCCTCATTTTAAGGGTTGTTGTTTTGGCAGAATCAAAATTTACACATTATTCAAAACTCCGACACTTTGGAGCAATTTTTTCAAGGAAATCAATACACACACTCCTGCCCATGTTTCCTTTAACAAAACAACTTCCTAATGCTAAATGTGCTGATATTAGAGTCATCAGCAAAATTGGCGGTCTTCAAAATTGCCATCTTCTTCAGTACATATATTTCAAGCATGAAACTGTGAATAAAAGTTGTGTAATGATTGTATTGGGGCCCAGTTTAGCTCAGCATAAGTTAACGTCGGTCCTTAGCTTCTTTGTATATATATGGTATCCATAGATACCAAAGAGAGCCCTTCGTCCCATATGCGCCAGGTATTCTTGGTAGTCCGCTATCTTCCTGTTTGATCCTAAGCTAGACGAGTAGCTGAGGTACAAGAGACAGTACAGTGTTGAGAACAAGAGACTCTCCAAGTTCGACGCTTGTTTCCTCTTCGGTACGAGCTAGGTCAACTTCGTCACATTGAATTTCAGGTAGTCTGCCATGTTAATCTAGAATGTTTGTGACTTGTTTGCAATGCCAAGAAGGACCTTATTCCATTTCGTGCTATGCAATTTTCAGACCTCGTTCGTAAACAGGCTTGACTTAGCCTGCAAGCTAAGTCGGTTTCATTTCAGAGGGTTTCGTTTTAATTCCTTTTCGCTACTATTAGTCGGTTGTTGGTTGAGTCCATTCTTGCCATGTGCTGACCATCAGGATTTGTTCCGACTGATTGGTCTGCATTTTTCATTTCCTCCAAATCGGTGTGTTTAGGCACGCGCATGAGTTTCACTTCCTTCAGGTAAAGTGCAGTTTTGAGTTCCTATTTGTAATTCTGCATTTTCATGTTAGAAAATCTGTAAGTGGTCTGTTTGAGGACGGTTGGAATCAACCAGTCCTCACTGAGTTTTAAGTTGATGCTCACCGCAGATGGCTCTTATAATATGTGCTTAGCAAAGGTCGTTGATTGTTATTTACATTATAGCTCTTTGGTAAATCTTTAGCAACTGGTAATGCTCATACTCGCCATTCACTAGAAGGGCTTTGCCTATCAATCTGTTCATGATCATAAGTGTACCACGGCCCTTTCTCATTTCTCATCTCAATTTAAATACAAATCTGGGCCATATATGTATTTGTCAAACTATTAAATTTCGAATTCTCGTAATGAAAGAGGGTTGTAAACATCGCTTCCATCGCTCCACTATCTCTTCTCAAGGCATTACTTTCTTGACTCGCATTCAATTTAATTTACAACACATTTGTCGAAAAGAGGATAAATTTAATAATGAAAATGAGTTTGAGGTACCTCGGAGGGCGCATATTTTGGCTCATTTTGTCACGTCCTAAATTGCTTATCGTTCAATCTCTAGAATTGAACATTCTTTTAGAGGGTAAAAGTGGGGTTCATCTCGAAGCAATACCTAAGCTTCAGGACTCAATAACATGTATAGCCCCTACAAGGATTCCTAAGTAGACATTGACAACTTATTCGAACCTCAAAAAACAATAAGAAGATGTTTTTCTTTAAAAGAAACATTTTTATACGTATCCTTGGATAACAAAGTAATTAAAATAATGCTCGAATAATGATAAGAATCATTACCTTTATTTTTTTTTTTTTTTGAATACAATGAATTCGCTGGATAATTGGGAATTAGGGAATTGATTTAATGTTTTTGCTGGACATAAGATAAATTTTCTTAACATAATCAATTTTAAGCATCAAAAAATTATTTCTGATGCGACATGGATGTAACAATTTGAATTTCTTTTTTAAATGAAGTTGCTTATCGAAAGTTGAAGAGCTATTGGCTTCGTTACGATTCAAAGATTACAATGAACAAGTTCGTCAACAACGAATTGCGCAAAAACAAAAAATGGCATCGATAGCACCAATTCGCAAAAGTGGTACCGTCAAAATGAACATACCATTTGGACCCCGCTGTCAAGATATGCATAAAAAATACTCAATTCAGAAGTTACATCAAACACTGGATCAGGCTGCGGAGAGAAAGCAAAAACCAAGTAAGTGCAAATTTCAATGTTTGCTTGTTTTTTGGGAATTATTTACCAATAAACCATGGTAAATTGCCTTTGATTGACATTTAGTGACAATTTTAATCAAACCTCAAAGCATTTATTTAAAAATTAATTAATTTAAAACGAAATTTAAAAAACATTTCAATTGGCATGAAATTTAAAATCAAATTTTATCCTCAGAATATTAATGGTTTATATTAATATATATAATTTTTTTTCATTGCTGTAGTTGTAGTTGGGATGCCGAGAAACTTAACTTTTGAAAAATCATTTGTTTTGCTGAAAATCTTACAAATTGAGTAGTATCTCCAATTTAAAGGCTAGACAAGGTGTTCAGATTGAATATTGATAACCTTTTTCTAAAGAAATCCTATCAATGATTACATACTCATTGGAAAGGAAGCATATACTTTTCACTTTTCTAATAAAGAATTGACCGTAGAAGAAATGTCGATAAGATACCGTACCCCCACTGCAATCATTGGTCTGGCAATCTTAAATCGAAATTAAGCTTCTTTTTTATGACCCTAGCTCGATAAAAGCTATTTTCGATGTGGTCAGCGGGTGTTTTCAAGTTAAGGTTGCTTGACCACCAGATCAACTACCAATAGTTTCAAAAAAACGCTGAGTTCCACACTTACAGCGATAGCATATATCTCATTCAGAAAGATTATTGGCATACTTCCTATTCGTTGTCAGGCCCAATACCCTAATACTTCGATAGCTGTGAACTCTGATGTCCTGGAACCGTCCGCAAAAATTAAACTTCATGAGATACGAAAGAGTACACCTTTGTTATTTTATGCCCAACCATGCAGTCCTTCTCTCTGCAGATTTGTAAAATTGTTGATGCCGATACTGTTTCTATCACTACCTGAAATTATGATAGATTTATAATTCTTTCAAGGGTTTATACAGGACATGAACCTTTTGGTCCATCGACACATACGCTTACCAACCGTTGATCTTGATTAAGTTCAAGTCTCGTCTTGGGTGCTTGGACTTTATTTCTGTAGAACACTGCTCCGTAGAAGATGATTGGAGGGTTGGTAGGTTAACGTACACCTGCAGGACTCCAAGTTTGTTCGAAGTGTTGCTTGTATTGATTCTGTACGTCATCAAAACTATGATAGCCTTTGCAACACTGCCCGATTGAGCTCGTTCTATGAAAGCATGCCACCCATCAACATCAGATTTCATTTGAGTTTTGGTAATTATTAACGTTCAATTTGGACACATGGTGCAAAGTAGGCTCATATTTTGTCTTCATGTAATAGACACTAGTGTGGGTTTTTCAAGATTGATCCTCAAACCTGTTTTCCTGCACGAGCTTTTAGCAATTTAAAGTGTCGTCGCCATTACATCCCACAGGTTTTTGCGACTAAGTTTCCTGTTAACGCAGAATTACTTTTGCTTATTTCATAATGGTCAAAACTTGACAACTAGGAAAAGACGAAGACATTGTTTTTCTATCACTGTTCGACGAAGACAGTTTTTCTCATATTTCGACAAAATAGGATTCTGGTAGTAATTTTACTGCAAAAAGAGGTTTCAGACAAATAAAAATCTATAATAGTTCTATGTCACAATGTTTGGGTTATTTCTGTAATATGTTGGGTTGCCTAGTTACTAATCTATTGTATTCGTATATTAAATAACCTCTATGCAACAGAAATCATGCATTTCAGATATAATATAATGCAAAAAATTTTGTTAAACACGCTGGATGTGTAGGTCGGACATGAATTTTAAATTTTCTGCCATTATTACATTATCTTTGTTGGTGTACGATGTTTATTCAAAAGTTTTAAAAAATTAAAATCGAATTCTTTTCCAGTTTCACAGAAAATTGTTCCCATTTCAAACATGGTAAGGCCCGAAGATGGACTTTATGCGCGAGTTGTATCGTCAATGGAAAACTGTAATATCCTAAAGTTTAATGATTTATCTGTTTGTCCCAATGTTATACAGCGCCCTGAAAAAATTGAACAATTTTGTTCGGAAATGACGCAAATTTGTCGAAGCGAACATCTTTTGTTGTGAATATATGTTGTATAAACCATAATTGAAAGTTAAAGCAGATTTAAAATTTTTCCTTTCTGAAGTAGTAAATAAAATATGAGTTCAATAAAAAAATTTTGGAAAATTTTTCAAAATTTTGTATCACCAAAATAGAAATTTTGTATCACTAATACTTAAAGTTGAAGCATATCAATAAGTGCATCAAACCTTACATTATAACAAAATCATAAGAAGTGATGCAAAGGGATTTTTGATATTTTTAAAACCTGTCTAAGGCTTCAAGTTCTGGAAATAATATCGTTACAATGTCCTTCTCGGTTTGTTTGAGCTGAATGCAGTCTATACCAAGTTTTCCACTACTTACTCAAACATATTACAACGTAAATATTTACTGGTACATTGTATTTTTCGTCTAGGTTCTGGAGCCGTTTTTAAATTATTATTGTAGACCAAAAATATTTTCAAAACACTCTTAGTAAATGGTGTAAGGGTGTGACACGATCTTATCTTAGTGGCCCGGGAATTTCACTTGCACGTTGGAGTATGACGTTAAAATTAAACAGTGCTTTTGCCAAAATTTTCCAATTTAAACCAGGATTATTCTTTCTGCAAATTCATGTAACGATGCCATTAATTGTGATATGGTATCCATCTTCATTTCCAGAGGTTAAATCATACATTAAGGCGCTTTGTGGTGGGTTTTTACCTTAAGTAGTTATTTTTTGAGCATAAAGCTATTAGTGTATAGCAATTTGTTAACTACTTGAAGATTTTCCTTAGTCCCAACCTTGCTGTTTTGATTTGAATGGACTTCTAACTGCTCAAACATCAAATTGGTAAAAATTGTTTGAATAGGTATAAGTTCTCGTGTCAGTCGAACGTTTGAAAGCGTATTCAAACGAATACCTTTGTACAAAATTACATTACAAAAAAAATTACGTTTTTTTTGGGAAATCTGTGAATGGCGCGAAACGAAGAGATTCGGAAGGTCCCAGACACTCAGGCTTACAGCGATTCTCGCCCTTGTATAATTAAGCATAGAGCGTAGTGTAACCACTTAAAAAGTGTTCACACCTTGGAGAAGCATCATGGGGAAACGAAGAGAGCTTTGTCAAATAGAGAGCTTAGAAAGTTCTTTGAATAGAAAGAAACCAAGTTGACATCGAAGCGCAATATCAATCAAAATTATAAATTATAATTCTTATAAATTTAGATTCATTTATTCATCAATTCACTTAAAAAGATGTATATAAAATCTGATGTCTACACTTATAAATCTAATCACCTACATCGTAACATAAGTTGGAGTGGTCATAACCCCACAATTATTATTTCGCATTGACATTAAAATATAACCATCGTTTCCCCAATAATTTGACCATGAATTCTTAACTAGCCAGTAACCCTCTCCATTGATTGTTCCATAGCCAACAGCCAATACGGCATGATCCAATTCATCTAATCCATTTTTACATTCAGGATCATAATAAACTCCATGTGAATAGAAGCTGAAAGTTTTACGCGAAGCATCAATGGCTACTGATAATGGACCATGTTTTAGCAAAGCAATTTTAAATGAATTCGCATCATTTGTTGTAACATTAACAAAGCCGGTTATGGGAGCTACTAAAGTTACATTGTTTGCATGACAATATCCATCCTGTCCTAAATATGGTCCATATTCCTCTTCAGTTGGAACTCCACCCATTTTCATCATCCAGTTGTATGCACGGAAATCCTCTCCACCGTCACATCCATTGTTGCCGTATCCCCATGAACAATCGATCAAAGCTTGCTGGGATAAACGCAGCAAGTTGCCTCCTGATTTCAGGAAATAAGCTCCTTCAATTGCTCCAATTGTTCCAAACGACCAACATGATCCACAAACGGATTGATCTAATGATAGAAATTTTTTTTAAAAGATCAATCAACAAACTTCGCTGACAATTTTACCTTTAACTTGAGTAACAGCACCAAACAACCTCCAATCGTATTGATCCGGCAGATCATCCTTAAGTTTTTGTGTATTGTAAGGGAATGGCTTACCACCATTATAAATATTTGATGAGCGGAATCCTCGACGTGCCTTAATTTCATCGTCGGTTTTGTCAGCTAAATGGTTAACAGCTAACGAAAAGCCTAGCCGGGCACGATTTTTCGAGTGGATGTAACGAAGATTTTGCCTAAATACGTTCTTGCGATGCTCCATTTCTGCTTCGTGTTCATATTTCTTATTATGTTTATTTTTAAAACGTTCGAACTCATGGTCAACGTGATCACTTGCCGTAGGATAAATGAATTCTTTCATTGGATTGAATGTTGCATAATGTCCTTGACCGGGTCCGGGGAAAGCGACACAAACCATTGCTGGAAAGTTCGTGTTTAGAAAAAAATATAATTGCGGATAGGAAAGGTATTACTTACAAGGATCAATCTCGAAAATTTCATTGGGTATATCGTCATGATCGTAGGAATCATAATCTAAATAATAGTGATCATAATGTGACCCTAACAACGTGTTATATCCTTTCATTTCATATCGCACTGGAATTGGCATCCTTGATGCTGGGTATTTTGGTGATTTTTTATATCTCACCCATAATGTGTAAACATTTTTCTTTTGACCAATTATTTCCTCCAAAACAAACCGATCACATTTCACGCCCATGAAAATTTCCGTTCCAGCTAGGATAAAGTTTTTCACATTGGGTAGGATCGATTGAATTCCAATGGTATTTTCCTCTGTTCCGTTCACTTGCAAGCAAGTTTCTTTGTTCATCTCGCTATCAGTGGTAACGGGCGCCAATTTAAGGGATGTTCCATATTGGTGTTCATGTGTCAGTTGATATGTTTTGACCATCCCTCCATAGTAGTCGATTCGTGATCGACGAGCGACCGAATCATACCAAGCATAAAATGGTTCTTCGATCTCAGCATATGGAATGTAGAGCTTTCCTGTCACTGTGTATATTGGGTCCCATTTAGGTGGTTTCGTTTCAAAGGCTGAAATGAGAGAACATTTTTGATTTATAATAATGCTTTCGGCGTAATAAATTTATCGAAAAGGGAGTCACAAAAAATGCATTTTGTTAACTTTCGCGAGGATGGAAATTTCGGAAGCTGTTCTCGGTAAATCCGAACATTAGCGCAAGGGTTTGTATTCCGATCAATCAGGTCGTATTACAACGTATGCGAGTTCACTTACAAACCTATATGAAATACACAGCCCAGTGTTTCCAGTTTTTACATTCGTTGTAATAATACAGGCTCGCAAGTGACAAAGGATACAAAGGTAAAACCATGATAAGACTATTTGATAACCAACAGCCTTTCATGTGCTAATCGCCAAAGATTACGGGCAAAATTTGTAACGCGCTCAACAAGTTAGCGCAGAAATCAGAGGTAATGAGCAGATGAGTCGATTAGGAAACTAGAGAGCTTCACCAGCAGCAGGTCCTAAACCTTTTGGCGCAAGTCGCATGAATTACATTGACAATAATCTAAGAGAAATTGAGAACAGCGAACGTAATAGGGTCTGCAGAAATCTTCTAGGGCTTCAAACAACAAAACATTTCGAGCTCTGTGGCGGAAAGAAAACTTGTGCTTGTATTAGAATGAACAAATAGAAGCTAAGAATCTTCACTGGAATCCTCACGGAACATTGTTTGCTCAGGGAATATCTCAAGAAAATGGAAATAAAAGCGATTGATAAGTGCGGATTCTGCAATTTTGTGGAAGAAACAAAAGTGCATTTGTTTGCAAAAAATGCATTCAGAATGTTAAATCTCATTGGTTTGGATTGGTTAATGGATTATTGGATTGGTTAATGTGTTAGTCCTTTCTGATGATTTCGGCTGCTGACGTTGAATGGACGAGTGACTGACGCTTGTACCCGAAGTGTTGTGTGCATAATATACATTAATTGATTATTGAAAACGATAATTTGCCAATCCATCATTGCAACTGACAAAGAAATGAAGAAAACATCAAGGGACTTCACACAAGAAGTAAGTAGCAACGATGGAATTGTTACTGTAGTCCAGTGATTGGATATTTTTATTGGCGAAAGTCTTCAGATTATAAGGAAATATGAATAATCAATGAGTTACGATAATTTAATGGATCAGCTTATGAGTTATTTAAGGACATTTAATAGCAGCTGCTCAGGCTTTCTTCTAAAGTCACTAAATTGATAGTGATTTGCTTCTACTTTCTTGCCTGTAATTTCCATCACTTAGTGTTTGAAAGTTTAGTCCTACGAAATAAAAATTGTTTTAAGTATTTCTATATGATCAGGCAAAATATGCTCTGCAAATGCGACGATTCGTGATGTTGTTGGACATATTCTGGCATAAATTAAAAGTCAAAATATTGTTTTCAAGGCATAAATATTGTTTCTGAGCGTTCCATATGCATCATGAAGATAGCATTAATTTTTATATATTATAACTTCTACTACTATTACGACTATTACTACTTACAATACATCTACGATTAATTTTACCACTACTACTGCTGCTGCTTTTGAAATTGTTTTTTGTTTCATAGAAAGAAATGAATTCAATTTGTTACGTTCGAATAGTTTTCAATCATCAAATAACACTCCTTATAAAAAGAGTTTTTAAAAACTTGGCAACACTTTTTAACGCTATGTACGCGTGACAGCTGTCATGCGTTTTATGGCTAATCTGTTTTGCATTTTATCTCGATAGGTTAATGCCTGACCGATGTCTGCAAATTGTGCAATTGTATTTCGAAAAACAAAACGGTTCTTTCCGAGAAACGCACACTCTGTCGACTTTATGGCCGATATAACCGTCCATCGCAATAATTAATACAAAATTAACCATGGGTCGTGTCTGCATCACTTTTCCTTTCACTGATAATACGCAACCGTCCAGATATCTTACAGTGCGTAATGAAGAAAACATAGCGGTGCAGAGGCTAGTATTCATAAAGACACGAACGTGTCCATTCGAAATCGTACGCACCAATTATACCTGTACCAATCCACATTCTGGAAGATTACGGGAAGGATCTTGGTTTGTAGGCTTGCAAAATCCAACCCGTGCAGGGATTCACGCCGAACGACCACCAGAAACGGCATAGATTCGGTATATGAGACAAGAATAAATTAATGCGAATCCAAAGTTTTATACAAAAATTTATTGTTGAATAAACAAAACTGCCGCATTTGAAGTGATGAGTAACCACAGACGAATTATTTCGAAAATTATATTTCGCAATCCTTTTTGCCTTTCTAAGGTACGGTAGGTCTATTACAACAATTTAAGGTAAAAAATAATCCATGTCTCAAAGAATCAGGATTGATTTTTAAAAAAAAAAAATTTTGCCGAGCCCCCGGAGTAGATATCTATTTGGTAGTGGATGTGCTAGTGGATGTCATCATTATAGCAATCGCCTTCTGAATAACTGATCACCAGATCAAGTTCACTCAATAGGAATTGATTTGGGACTTATGCTTGTGGTAAGCGCAAATAATCCCAACTTTATGGATTTTACTATCTTATTCGATTTTTTTTATTTTTTGATTTTCATTTTTTTTTTTAAATATTTATGATTTTTGTGATCTTGATGATATGATTATTTCAGTGTTTTGAATTTAATTTAAAGAATTTAAATATTTTTCCATAAATTAATTTGAATAATTTTTATAGTAATTCATTGTCCATAAACGAATTAATTGGTTTTTTATTCATTCAACGAGTTTTTTCATGTATAAGCCTTTTTTATTTACGTGTACGTATTTTGTTCGCAATTCAAATCTAATTTAAAACGCATATTTCGAATAATTTTACTGGCATTATGATAAGAATGGTTAATTTCCAGTTTTTAATAAGAGAAATTTTAGGTGAACGATAAGGACAGGCGACATTATACGTTAAAACAGTTCCTTTAAGTTAAGTTTAAGTAACATTTCCCAATTATTAGAGGTAAAATGCTAGATGAATGAATCCTTCTTGATATAGAGGTTAAATACCGGAAAAGAACGAATATTTCTTATTATTCGGAATGAATAAAGTTTATGAAGAAGCAATTTATTATAATAATTTACAGATAATTTACGCATTATTCGCGCCGGACATCTTGCATCGCAAGACACAATAAGATTACAAATTGATACCACCATATTTTTTCATCGACTTTCTACGCCTTCCCTACGTACTCTCGACAATTAAGTATCGGGCAATGGCCGGAGAAAATGATTGGCGCTAATACCAAATAGTAATAATAAAAACCTTGATAACCTCTTAACTATTTGTTCAACCTAGAACATGAGATAATCTCGGAACAGTATGGAGCAGTACATCGCAAATCGAAAAGCACTTCTTCGATGTACCATTCGTATAAGAAATGCCACATACTTTGATTCTTATATCCGAGTATTGCTTTTTTTTTTGTTTTTTAACAGAATAGAGGTCAAATAGGACTATCTATTTACCATTTAAAAGTACGCAGAAAAGAAATATTTCCACAAATTTCCAAAGACATTGCCACGAATTCTATTTGATCACTTTGAAACCAGATTTACAATATTTTACCTGAGGCAGTAATAGCAGCCAATAAGATGCAGGAAACACCTGCCCAACGATTCATTATGTCTCAAATACACTTGCTCCTCTAGGACACCAAAACCATTTAGTTCTTTTTTTCACTGAAGATACACAATTTTTTTCTGAACGTTAAAGCGGAGAGAAATAACGAAAAAAAAACCTGAATCCCGATAAGGAGTGTTAGTTTAGACTGGCTACACAAACGGATCTAAACTCCTCGGATCTTATGGATGAACTGACTGAAATATTATCGATACCGCTTCTATTTGCCGTTTTCAAACCGGCAATCAAGTAAATTGTTCTGGATTCATCTCTGATGCAGCACAATATATGAAAAGATGCTGTACGAGATGAATATACGATTCAACACGAACAATAACCCAACTTGGCTTTTATTCGTGCTGTGTGGATGAATGATCACGTTTTATGATAACATATATTTAATTGAAGCTTCCACATTTTAGTTTGGATCTAGGCATTTGTATCTCAAAAGAATCTTGCATTACTAAGACGTTTATGCAGAATGCAGACAATAAAAAGAGATAGTATATGTCAGGCAAAAAATAATGTTTTCACCTTTGTGTTGTCGATAATTTCGTCCTTTGCCTATTTTGCTGATTTCTAAGGACTCCATTGAAATGCAAGAGTTCCCGCGATTTTGCCTTGCTTTTCAAATAATTGTTATATTTGTGCTATTACTCACTTTAAAAGCCCTAGAAATCAATTTTCACTTGTATTACTGTTCGATTTGTTGGAGACCTTCATTAACACTTAACCAACGGGTAATTCTTGTATACCTTTTCCAATTCCCGGTAATATGAAATGTTACCGATTTTGTTATTCTGATTTTAATATTTTATAAATGCATGTAATATAAGAAATTTTGATTTTCGTCCAAATTTATAATAATAATTTCTAAAATTATTAATAACAAAAAACAAATAAAATTAAATTTTTATTCAGAATGTTATGCAAACATGTATGCACATTATTTGGTTTCCTCACGTTGCTTAGAAACCATTTTCGTTTGAAATATGAATTTTCCACAAACATGTTTTTCACACTTTAAACAGATTTTTATTGTACATGCCTGTCTTGAAAGTTCCCGGACTGGTCAAGTATAAAGAAAACTGGTAGTGGCATCTTTTAGATCCCAATAGAATATAAATAGAACCCAATTTATTGCGCTCTAAGTAACAGTACTTTATCATCGGTCGAAAAAATGATTTTTAAATAAAGAGCGAATATTAAATTATGTTTTAAACTCGGTAAAATGGCAGCCCAGATGCATCAAATGATGCGAAATGCTTATAGTAGTGAGTGTTTATCCCGTACCTCTATCTTCGAGTAGTTTAAACGTTTTCAAAAAGGGCGGGATGTGCTGGATGACGACGAACGTTCTGGCCATCCAAGATCAGTTGTGAACGAAATGGACATTGAACTTGTGCGTGAATTTATTAAAAAGGAGTCAAACTCCTTATTGCGGTACATGGTAATGGAGCTTAATATGTCCCGTGAGTCGATTCCTCGCATTTTGACGCTTGACGTTTGACCGATGAGTAAAAATTGCTTCGCAATCAACATTGTAAAGACTTGATTAAGGAAGACGAAAAGGAAAACTACCCATAATTACACTGTAACGGGTGACGAGACGTGGCATTATCAATATGATCCCGAAAGTAAGCGAAAAAGTGCCGAATAACTGCATCCGGATGCCCCGAAACCCAAAAATTGCGTTTGGAGAAGCCAAAAATCAATGTCAAAAAGTCAAATCCATGTTGTTTTTTATTTACAATTCCAACTTAGTCCCCAGCACCAGAAATGCTGCTTCTTCTTCTACACATTTTATAATATGATATATTATATACTGATCAATGATAATTTCAAATGTTACTTCATTTGTTGTTTCATTAAACGTCGTTTAGCATATCCCAGCAACATTGGCCCTGGAACATCCCTTAAAAAAATGATGCACTGGTAACCTACTAGTTTTGGGCGTTACTTTTATTTCTTCCCAGATTGTTCCATTATTTCTTCCAAGGCTGTTTCGGCAGGCAGCAGTATTTTCGATGCGTTGATGTTCCAAATCTGTCCCACTTTCGAATGTCAATAAACACTCTTGCTTTTCTATCCTGCACGCATATTTAAAAAATTCTCCTCTTCACTATCGCTTTCTGGTTTCAATGGCCCTGGAACATCCCTTAAAAAAAATGATGCACTGGTAACCTACTAGTTTTGGCCGTTCCTTTTATTTCTTCCCAGACTGTTCCAATATTTCTTCCAAGGCTGTTTCGGCAGGCAGCAGCAGTTTCGATGCGTTGATGTTCCAAATCTGTCCCACATTCGGATGTCAATAAACACTCTTGCTTTTCTATCCTGCACGCATATCTAAAAAATTCTCCTCTTCACTATCGCTTTCTGGTTTCTATTGATTTGTTAAAAGTAGCTTTTTATCTGTTTTCATGTTTTGTTTTTAATTCCAGAAATTTCTTGTTCATCATATATGTTCACATATGTTCATTGAAATGACATTATTAGGGTAAATATCTACAAATGGCGTTTATACTATTTAAGTAGTAGAAAGTTTGCATCCAAGTTATGATATTTTACTTTATCACCTTTAAATAAACAATTGTACAAAAAATTGCATAAGAAGGACTTTAGAAGTGCCCTTTTTGAGACACTTGTTATATAGTCTTTCCAATTAAAATCGACTCTGTGACGACTATAAAATATTTTCCTCTGTGACAACTATCAAGTATTTTCCAACCGGTCATGTTGACCGGCTGCAGTAAGAAGGACACAAGAAATTTTTCTTGGAAAGTAGAAAAACCAACTACAATTAAAGAGTGAAAAAAATATTATATGCATATTCTAAGAATTGTCATATAGTTTGATACCGGTATTAAATGTTTAAAAATGTTTCAGCTGTACAAAAGTTTGAAAGCGGCTGTTTTCATCAAATTTTGACCAAAATAGTCAAATTGAATGTTACTGGTAGGCCTAGTGTTAATATGATGTAGTAAAATTCGACGCCCGCATATAATTTCCCCCGGAGCTCGATTTGGTAAAATAAGCTTGAGCAAATTCAAAGCTGTTCACGCTGTTTTCCTGGCGGCGGTCCTTTTTATGTCATTTCAGACGAACCAAACCAATTTGTGTGCAGAATTCATCTTATTTTACTTGAAAGATTGAATAAAGAAAACAAAACTTTGTATTTGAATTCAATTAATTTTTGTGTCCAAGATTCGTTCCTTTTACTCCAAGGATCGAATCATCAAAGCAAGTAGTTGCTTTTCGAACTTATTCCGTTCACTGTCATTACTACCGATGTATTTTCATAACTCTTGGGATAAGTAAGACGTTTTAACGTAGCAAGATACGTAATTATAGTACTAAAGTCTTATATGCATTGGATATATTTCTAGTTGAACTAGACAAAGGTTATTTCGAAATTCCTTCTGAGCGAATTGGAATTGTTATGTCACTATAAAGAATACAAAGAACGTGACTGAGAACCTCAAAATACAATGCCCTGATATTTTGAATTATATTTCTACTGGACGCTTGGATTAAGCCACACAAAAGAATCACCTCTGATTACTCCTTTGAAATACATTGCGTCAAATACAATCGCAAGCACATTAAACTGAATAGCGACTTCTGAAAGCCTCCAATTCAATCTTCATCTGAATTTCAAATACCTCATTTTAAACTGATCATCAAGATAAATACAACAATAATTACGTGGTAGGATCATGTCATTATTACTTTCCGCTTAGAGGATTTACAAAAGTCGTAAAACCGAAATAAAACTATAAGGAGAGTTTTGGTGGGCGTGGAAGTTATTGTTTGTTCATATTTTTCGGTGTTTAGTAAGATTTTAATGGCTGTTCTCGAATATTATACTTGCTATCATAAAAGAAAAGGTTTTAATGCAAATAATAATTCCATTTTACAAAGACCGACCATAAAAAATCGATGAATAATATTTTATTATAAATTTGAAATAGGGCAGTTTAATCATAGGTGAATATTTTAATCAAAGCAGCGCTCGACTGACATAAGAGATTTTAAATTTTAAAGGCGGAGGAGCTACCTCAAATGGTTTGCTAGTGATCAAAGTAGTATTCAGGTAGTATGTTATCTGATATATAACTTGTCTATTGTTACATTTCATAAAATGTCTACTGTTTGAAATGCTGTATACAAACTTCACATAAATTCATCGTACATTAATCATTTTCACTTTGGCAAGCTACATTAAAACATTTTTTACAATTTTTACCAATAAATCAATGTCGTGACAGGTCATTTTTTTACAAAACGGGTTTTGAGTAAACTTTTTAAGAAAATAATTTATCTCCTATTCATTATTTCTATTTAATTTTTTCCTGTATAGATCCCTTATTATGTTCCTTACACCTTTATTATAGTCCTTGTATCATAGTACTTACTTTATATTAAATCTCTTTTTAAATAGACTTTTTGTATTTTTTCAAAGAATTTATTATTGACTAAAACAGTACCTATTTTGGGGTGAATGGATGATTGTGGCGAGATCGATATGTTCATTAGTGTCGTGAAAAATGTGTATCAAAGATTTTTCACTGTCACTTCATTCGGAGTTTGTAATGAAACTAGGAGTTGTTTCCGTTTTGGAAAGTGTCCATATGGATTTTCTTTGAACTGTGAATCATTAATCTTTGATTCCATTTCGACATAGCACAGAATTTTGGAATTCTTATTATCGCGAGAAGTGCTTATAAGGTGTATATTAGGTATGGAATATTATACGAGTTTAATCTTATCTGAATACAAGCAGAATTTAAGGAGAAAACGTACTTACAGAACAAACATGTCAACAGCGATTTCAGCTCTTTCGCAATGAAGAATGACACTTTGAAGGGCAGTCACAGTCAGGACGGCCAAAAGACGTGACAGATGGTGATCTATTGGAAGTCATATAAAATGATGGTAAGATGATGATGAAGAAGAGAATTATCGGGGCGTTCACAGAACCACAAAAAGGGGGAGGGATCCCTCCGCTAGTATATGTGACAAAGCTGTATGCTTGGATACTCCACAAACTTTCGCAAAGAAATATGGAAACCAGAGTCATCTGCTCTGTTTTCCATCATGCTCGACAAAGTAATGAACGATTTCTCCGATGGATTGTAACATGAATATCTAGCCAAAGCCAGACAGTTTGGAAAAAAAAGTGTGGACCACAAACATCGACAGCAAAACCAAGCTTGCATCATCAGAAGGCATTATTGTCTGTTTGGTGGAATCTTGTCTCCTCAAGATTCCACCAAACAGACGTTGGAAGCTTCTGAAACGAAATCGAACGTCAAATGCGGACTTCTACTGTAAGCATTTGGAGCGGCTTCAAAAAGCTATACATGATAAGTATCCTGCGTTACACAGCTGCAGATACCCATGGCAAATTGACGGAGATTGGCTAGGAACTTTTATCCCACCCACCATATTCTCCCGATTTCGCCCCAACGGCTTCACTTGTTTCGATCCCGGGACAAATATCTGCTGGGAAGGAAATACAACAAGGGAGAGGATCTTCGTACAGGAACGCTAAATTTAATCGAGGGTAGCATGGAAGATTTCTACAGGAGAGGGGTGCAGCAATTTCCAGAACGTTGGCGACAAGTCACAATAAAATGTTGGTGTTTTCAGAGAAAGGATCTTATTAATGGGTCCTTTTAAACATATTCAATTTTATTTTCACTTAAAAGCTGCTGTTAATTGTTTTTAAAAAGTTTTATTATTGCGGGTAGTCTGTTTTCCTGATTGGTAAAGTCAATTATAGAAATTTTTACAATATTTTTTATTTTACAAGGCTGGCTTAAAAATGGATTTGTGCTTTTACATTCGAGGAATAAGAATAAATTGACTTCTACTGACTTGACTTCTATTGACTCTTTAATGGAAACCAGGGTTCCTATATTTGCACATAAATTGGATGTGTTGAAACGCCACAATCATTATTTTCAGCATCCACTAGCATGTAGCCATTCATGCCCCAATTTTTTGACCAAGAGTTCTTAATAATCCAATAATCCTTACCATTTGATTTTCCGTAACCTACTAAAGCAACAGCATGTGTCTGCTGTCGTTTGCCCGTCAAGCATGAGGGTTCTGTATATATCCCCGTTTTGTAAAAATTAAACGAACGTTGTGAAGCATCAATGGCTACTGAAATAGGCCCAGTATTTATGATTGCAATTTTCATAGCATGCTTATCATTTGGTGGAATTTTTCCGAATCCAGATATAGATATTAAACTCATATTTCTACTATTCATATGGCAATATCCTTCGATTCCCAAATAGGATCCATAATCTTGTTCTGTAGGTACACCACCTGAATTTAATATCCAACGAAAGGCGCGTGAATACGTTCCACCTGTGCATCCTTGATTGCCATAGTCCCAGCTACAGTCTATAAGAGCTTGAACGGATATGTTATGAAGTTGTCTTGTTTTTCTGAAATACGCTCCTTCTATAGCCCCTGCAGCAGCAAATGCCCAACAACATCCACAGTAACCTTGATCTGTAGCAGGAGATCATTAAAATGTATTATATTCTTGTGTTTTAGATATTTATAAATGAGCACAATTCCTACCTTTCACGGGTCCAACGCCACCAAACTCTCTCCAATCGTAATTTTCAGGGACTGCCTCATTGTTTTTATTAAATCGAAATGAGAATTTCGTTTCCACAAGTTTGTCGAAATATAATCCTTTTCGTAATTTTTCTAGTTCTTCCTTTGTTCGGTCAGCAAAATGGTTGATTCCAAGTTTATAGCTCAAGTTGGCTCTATTCATAGATCTTATGAATCGTAGGTTATGCATGAAAACGTTCATGCGATAATTTTTTTCCATTAGATTTGGGTATTTTTTATTGTAGTTTTTAGTAAATCTTCGAAATTCTTCCTGAACATTTTCTGTTGAATTTGGGTGAAGGAGCTCTTTCAGGGACTGGAGATTATTCAATTCTCCAGGCGGTAAGTTCGTACAGTCTAAAATCCACGTCAAACATTACAAGTTTTCTTTCTATTACACATCAAATGGACTTACCAGCGAAATTTAAAACATCGAATACTTGACGATCAATAAATCCTGGTATGTATTCATCATAAACGAAATAATATTGATCTCTTAAATCATTCGTGGCGTAAAAATACTTTTTCACTTCATACCGTACAGGATAAATTATATTACTGCCATCATCGAGTCCCTTTCTTGTCCACATTGTTCTAATACTGGTAATTTCAGATTCATTTTCACGCAAAATAAATCGATCACATTTTACATTTCCAACATTTTCGACACCATCATGAATGAAATCACGCATATTAGGTAGCGGAAATAAAGGATTATCCATTTCTTTTTTAAGTAAAAGGCACTTGGTGCTGTTTTCACCATGTTCATTGCCTGTTGGTGTTATCCTGTAGTTGTAAACTCCATGCTTTTTGAAAAATTGGAATTCTTTAACCATCCCGTGATAGAAGTCGGTACGAACTCGTTTATTCTTAGTATCGACCCAACACTGAAATGGTTCTATAATGCCCGACTCCACTAGATTGAGAGTTCCTTGGATAATGTAATTTTTGCTCCATCTAGGAGGCTTACTACAGTAGACTGGAGACCAAAAATTGGACCTTTAATAGTTGTGGAGTGAGATATAAAAGATGAATTTGATATTTACCAAAAGAAAGGATGCAAGCTATTGTCACAACTGAAAGATTCTTCATTCTCGGACCTACTAAAATGCTTCACGATAAAATACCTATAACTTTCAAAGAACTGTCTACATCAACGCTGGATATTTGAATGCTTGCCTTAAATATGATTTAAACGCATAAATAATGTGATGCTTTTATTAAAGTTTATTACAATCGAGTAGACATTTTAGTACCTATAAAAGTAAAATTAAAATATTACCTAATCGGTCGTTAGGAACTACTGGTAGAATTTGTTAGTCTAGTGAATTTATTTTCCATTAATATTCGAGGAGAAGCTTATACAAAGATGGGAGCCCTAATTTACTCATTGGTAATGCAAATTTTTATATCAGTTTCAGCAAAACACAAAAATCAAATGGCTTTCACTCTGATTACACTAAAAATCTGCATAATTGGAAAGTGCGACCTGATCGAACTTTTATTGTGTTAAATACTAAATGGCTTGCTCCAAAGTTTATTTCTACTACATCAGTTTCTTTTTTTATATACAAGGGACAGGTTACTTTACTTATATTATTTTGTATTATTATTGTGTTGTTCAGACGTCCTGATTTCAATGTATTATGAATTCAGGGGACTTTCAACTGCATTCAGTATTTAAATATTTCTAATGGGACATTCCTTCTACAAACAGCATGATTTTGAAAGCTATAAACTTATAAGAAGGACATTCAAATATAAACGAATCTTGTGCTTCGAAGTGTTAAAAAGCGTGGTGGAGGTAGTCAAAGCGTTGATAAGGGCTGGGGGATCCCTCTAGATGTTTCTAGGCCGAAAAGACAACTCGACCGGTTTCTTTAGTTGTCCTCAAATTATCGAAAGAGAAGTTCATCGTTCTATTGTCCAACGCATCATAATAATATTTTTAACGGGGGAAAATGTTAAGCCATCTGATATTCGGGATCAATTGCATGCGTAGTTTTGGGAGGATGCACTTTCATGGCCACGAATGAAAGCTTAGTGTGCCGAATATAAGGAAGGGAAGAAAAACTGAAAAATGCCAGTCAGGGCAGATTCCGCATCTCCAGTATTACGTTTGGCACCCTTACCGCTGTTCGCGAACTTGTTTAAATAGATCGTTGCGCTTCTGTAGCGGAAAACACAAAAGAAACGGAAATCAGTGTTGGAAGGGTGCACACCATCATCCGAGACCACCTTGAATTTCGCATAATCACGGAAAGGGGAATTCCACGACTACTTACCCAACAACACAAAAATGCGAGGATTGATATTTGTCAGAGGCCTCCTGCTCGTTTGCAAGATAAAGTGCAGGCTTTCCTCGAACGCATTGCGACGTTTGGCTTACTACTACACTCCCGAATCGAGAAGGGCTAGAACGGAGTGGAGAAAATCGTGGAACCCAGAACTATCAGAACAGAAAGCCAAACATGCTTGTCTGCTGGTAAGGTTATGTCAACGGTTTTTGGGACTTTCAAGGTGTTTTGCCTACTATTGTGTCCTTATTGACGATGTTCTCGCCACGTATCAGACAAAAAGACGCCGTCAGGGTCTAGACGTCTTGGTTCTGCTTCACAATGCAAGACCGCGCAGTGCAGCCCTTACAATCTAAAAATTGGCTGAAATACAATGGACTGCGCTTGAGCACCCTCCCTACAGCCCCGATCTTTCTTCATGTGATTTTCTTATATTTGGGCCTTTCAAGAGGGACGTATGATTTGTTGAGATGATCTCTTGTGCTTGTTCATATAGTTGATAGTGTTTTTGCTGAGCTATCCTTCTAATATTGAGGTTCAAGATATCTCTGATTTCTTTATCGGCAATTCGGTAAAAAGCTCTAGACTCAAAAGGTCAGCAAAATTGTTTACATAGATTAAGAGCAATCGTCTCAATTAGACAAATATGGTAGAATGAAAAATAGAAAAAGCGAATGAAATCATGAATAATTTTGAATTTATGATTATTTGGTTGGTGAAAACCGCGTAATAAGACGATTTGATGCAATTAAAACTCATAGATACGTAGAGTAAAGCTTGAAATTCAAAATGAGATCATTTTGATGAGCAAAGAAGATTCTTCACTAGTTCAGGATTCGGTTTGTTGGGGACACATTGTTTCGTGACACAAGCGGAATCAGCAAGTAGTGTCACTTGGTCATCTTCAGCAAACCTCACGATTTCCGGAAAGGCTTACATTTAACATTCACCCGTTGAGTAATCGGCAGTATCTTCCAGAATTTATCATCAGCTCGTTCATGCCTAACTACAGGAGAATCGCCCACATCTTTAAAATGTTTTGGCCAAATTTGTTGCCCCCTTGGCATTCGAATTATGGGATAATTTAAAATTATCGTGGAGCCAATAAAAGCACCCATCTTGCGGAGCAAAATTTTCATCAGTTTCCCTTTTTGTTGAGTTTTTTTTAGTATGTTTTCTTTTTCTCTTGACTATCTCAAGGTAAAGCAATGGATCAACACATTCCCTTGGGGTTCAATTTTATCGTTTTGAGGTAGTAATAATTTCCGACCCCTCCTTACGATTTTAGGGAAGGAAGGTATTTAAAGAACTGGAAGTCATTCAGATGGTTTGAAGATACATTTATCAAAATCATTTTATTAATTTATAATACAAAAACAATTAATCTTTTTAACTAATAACATTTAAACACTATGCAATCGCTTGTTCTGTTGTGTGTTCTTCGAATGGTTCAGTTGGTAAGCGTGCTGCATTCTGAAATTATAAAATAAATATTTTATCACATTTTGTGTATGTACTAAATTCCACTTACCAATTTCTTTGATCTATCTTCTAAAATTCCATAAGCGAAGTGATTAATTTTAATACCGGTCGGTAATGCAACTCCTTGCACCCTGTAAATGCCTTGGTTTTCACCATCTTGGCCGATTTCATGTACAGCTGATATTGTACATCGTCCAAGTTGGTTGGTTGAAGCAATCATTGGTCCTCTAGATATATCAACATGCTGACCAACACGATATACTGTGACTTGGCCATTATTTTGTGCTGATATACTTGGAAGTTGTTCCACTTTATATGGATTATCTTTAAACATTTCCATGGCAAGGGCATATGAAACATCTAAACGTTCGATTCGTAAATCTCTTGCGGCCATTTTTATCATTTCTGCAGAGAATGTTCGCAGTTCTTTTGACGTTGGCTTCCAGTCACGCGCTGATAGCACTATATCGTGTACGAAGCTTCCGGATTTTACTAGAGGAGGTAAACATATGATAAGGTATGTGATGTTGAATGTTCATCATTTATATTACCATTTGGACCGGGGAAGCTATGAAGACGTAATGCAGCTTCCTCTTTGAAACATTCATGTAACGCAGCCCCAAGCATGAAAGAACACGTTCGCCAAAATGCCCTGGAAGTAGGAAGGAAAAATATGAGAATATGATTTGTGCGTCTAAAATATGAATTGTGTTATTTATTTTTATAAAAAAGCCCTTTTAAGTTGTAACACTTAAAAAAATAATAACGAACTAACTCCTTTTTTTTAAGAAACCTTTAGTCTATAATCGGTTAAGAACGCTGCGCGTACTATACGCACTGCGCAGGCTGGTGTTCTTGATACCACGGTCGCCGATATTTTATAGTCATTTTATTTGCTTTTCCTTTCTTATTGCTATGACAATAAGCAAAAAGCCTTGTGTAGGTAACGTGTACAACAACGGTGGTCCATTGGCTGTGTCTACCACAAGAGATTCTGAATGGCGATGCACTTTCTTTGTTCCTTAACCTGAAGGCGCCGCTATGCGATGATTAACGAAGCCTAGTCCGAAGTAATGTGGTAAACAGTTCTAGGGTAGGTGCTAGCATAAATGATGATGAATACAAAAATTTTGTCTTACTTGAATGATCAACATTGTACTCAGTATTTATGCCCAATTACTGGAAAATTTTGGGAGTTCTATATGAACATCCAACAAATAAACACTGACTTCAAGCAAGCACGTTCAAGTACAGCGAAAAGAATGAAAAAAAATTTCGCTTGCCTTCGGGATAAAATTTGTTGCAGTCTCGAGAACAATTGTTGAACTCAACAGCTTAAGTATGAAAAGGCTAGCGAGTAGTCGGAAACGTTTGTAACGAATGTTGATCTGAAGAAGGGTGACATGCTAGCCCTTCTTCTATTGAATTTGATGCAGTAGCACCTCTTAAGAAAAATCCCAGAGGCGCACTGCTCTACAAGTTTAGTTAAATAGTGTTTTTTCAGATGACGTAATCTTCCTTCAGCGCTCTTTTCCATCTGCGAAGTAAATTGTCCTGAACTTTGAATCAGCTTTTGACGATTCAGATCATTTCTATTAGGACCTTTCCTATTAAGACTTATTTCCCATTAAAATTATGTATCCAACAAGAAAACTAGCGATCGCACGTGACAATACGTATCATGTAGAACATGTGGAAGACTTTGTATACTACCAGCTGACGAAATGGCGTTTTATTCGGTCATTGATATCACTTGTTCGAGCTCTGTTCAATGTGAAATGCAAAAGAATTAGGCGAAAGAAATTTGATTGCGCGTATTAAGTTATGGAAGTTGAAAGAAAACTTGTTTAGAACTCTGGTTCAATACGTTTAATTTAATTGATTATCAATATTTAGTAGGTTCTCTTAAACTTAATTACAACAGTAACCCATTTAGGCATAGACGCCACTAGCCTCTACCATAGTTCTTGTGATATTTTTCCCATTCTTCTTTTAAAACTTTAGGTAGCGACTTGAGGTTAGCGAGCTTTAGAATGAGTATCTCCTTATATTTTCTATTAAAATGAACCACAAATGTTCAATGGGCTTTAGATCAGGTGGCTGTGGAAGCTAATCCAGTAGCTCTTTCCCATTTCTAACATCCAAGGATCATTATTTTGCTTGAGGAGTTAACTATTCAAGACTATTTTCGCTTATTACTGGCTAGAATAGATTATATCGACTGAATATTAAATAAAATGCGACGAAAATACTCACCGATTAACAATGTGCGGTTCAGCTACAGTAAAATTCAATAATTGTAGCGTGCAGGATTCTTTCAAAGGTCTATGCATATCCCAAGCAACATTGCCATTTAATAAAGCTAATGCTGATCGCTTACAGTGTCCTTCGCTTAAATGTTGTGCACAATTGTAAGGTGTCGACAGATCTTTATTCATAACAAGTGTAACATCCTCGGGAAGTCCTAAATATCTAACCTCAATCTTATCAATACGACCAACATTTTCTTGTTGATGTTTCTGTTCGAGACTGAACAAATCACTACGATACTTTGCAATTTCTGCTACAGTTGCTAAATATCCTGGAATGTCAGAAATTTTAAATTGTATTTACAACTACAGTTAGTCGAGAAGGTTAAAATTCATTGTGCTTTTATGTATAAAACATACGTATTTGCCGGTTGAACGGGGCCAAGCTTTGCTTAAGGATTGTTGGAAGGATCTGCATACTTTCGATTCGTTACAATTTACACTATACTAATAAAAGTTTTCTGAGATCTTGTCTCCAAACAATATGAGTGGAGCAATGACAGTTCAGCTACGGAATACAGCTGGTCGGCAAAAGTCCTGCCATACGTAATGGATTGTATTTATCCGGGGTTTTTCGTCCGATCCGCATAAGTGTGTTATTTCGACATTTGTGAAAAGTTGACGTTTCGAGTGTCAATGTGTGACTTGAAGTGTTAGTTTGCAGAATTTGTTCGGCAAGGAACTAGTAAACAGTTTACCAATCGATTAATTTATTAGTGAATAAAACCAAAACGAAATGCATACTGATTTGGCACGAGACATTCCAGCTCCTGGATTCAATTTTGAAAATTGTTTGCGGTTAGTATTTTCATGCCTGGAAATTCAGCCCGGTGAATATGCAATGTCACCGACCTAACCTTAAATAATGGGTGCCTGGAAAAGGAAATCTATTTATTGTTCTATATTTCAGCAATGAGATGCTCACTAAACAAGGATATACGCCACCGAAGATGGTGAAGACTGGCACAACTATTGCCGGAATCATTTATAAGGATGGGGTGATTCTGGGTGCCGATACCCGAGCCACGGAAGGGCCCATTGTGTCGGATAAGAATTGTGCCAAGATTCACTATTTGGCGAAAAATATGTAGTAAGTATTGAAATAATTGTTGCTATAGGATGAAATTTCACGTGACGTGTTTGGATTTGAAGTTGTTGTGGTGCTGGAACGGCAGCCGATACTGAAATGACCACGGATTTGATTGCATCCCAACTGGAATTGCATCGTTTGAATACTGGCCGACAAGTGCCTGTCATTGCTGCTAATACCTTGCTGAAGCAAATGTTGTTCCGGTATCAGGGTTACATTAGTGCTGCTTTAGTTCTGGGTGGCGTTGATAAAACAGGTAATTATTCTTGTGAACGAAAATGTTTTAATTGGTTTTTCTCGCTTTGTTTTTGGTGCATTGTATGCGTGTATTAGCAACATTTTCTGGGAATCTTCGTAAATCATAATTGCAACAAAGCCTGAGCAATCTGTATTCAAATAACCCATTATAATATCAAACTCAGCAACACTAATGCCAATTAGGCCAAAAACTTCACCTTAGGCAGTTGTCTAAATCACAATTCTCTATACCAACAAACGATAACGAAGGAACTATCAAGTCCCAAACATGTCCTCAATCCTTATAAGACAATAACATATTGAGATCAATAATCAGACTACAGCTCAATATATATTAATCAACAGACTCGAATAAAACTGCTGTACTGAAAAGATGCCCTTCGAGTCTCCCGAATTGCATCATTCACATTCTCTTGCAATAGATGAAGTGAACAGCACGGTGACCTCTTCAGCAAAATTGGAGAAAACGGTGGAAAAATGGGTTCGCGTGGCATATTATGCTCCGACACTGCTGACACTAAAAAAAAACCATACAAAACCAAGGCATTGAGGATTGAGTGATCTCTTTTCTAGCAATTCCTTCCCCTGCCTTTTTCCCCTCTAGAGAAGGGATTCCCAAGCCCGAAGTAATGTGTCAAATGGTTCCAGGTTAGGTTCCCAGGTTCATATGGGATGTATTTAGTGGGTAGTCTCCAAGCCAACCCCGTCTGGTCCGTTCGAATCCCACACTAAGCGCGTAAACAGCCATCAGCTCCCCATTACACTTCACAACTATACAACTACACGCTATTATACAAGAAGGGTGTGGTTTCTTTTTGGGGATGAATAAACTGAACCCGTCAAAGCTTCTGCTCCCAGTACTATGACTTTTCCCAAAACGAGCTCCAAATGCCCTACTAGATTATAAAGAGTTCAAAACGTCTATCCCTGTAACAGTAAAGTTACTAATTGACACTCATGACATTTTCTGCACGGATGCTGCCAAAAATCCCTTCGTCATAGGATGCGCCTTTCACCGATTCAATTTTCAACTAAACCCTCCATTAACAGGTCATTCTGCCCGAAATATTTATTTATTTTTGCCCTACAAGGCATGGAACAGTTTATAGACTAAACAATACACAAAAAGAAAAGAAAAACTTGTAATTAAACTCAATAGCATTGGAGCAAAAAGTATGAATTGTTTTTGTTTAGACTCAATTCTGTCTTTAAGACTAGGGTCCTAAATAAGGCAGTCATGTCCGCGGACTAATGTAAGGTATAATGTCCTTGAGACAGGTTGGAATTTGAGTGGTTTGAAATTCCTTAAATCGGCGTTTGGAAAAAACCAAAGGGGCTTATAAAAGCCTTTCTAAAAACCATCTGATAATGCATATTATAACGCACTTTACTATCTAAATCAACGGCCAAGTCTACGACGTTGTCCACACGGTTAAGTTTTCGGTTATTAAGATGACATTCATGCGTCAAAACAGGGTGTTTACGAGCGAAACTTATTGCCTGACATTTCTCAGTATTCAAACAGAGTTGAATTTCGACCATTCATTTGACATTTGACAAATTGTTGATTTTATTGTGTAGAAACAATGCGATTTGTGCGATTTAATGGAATCGAAAATTTTAAGATCCTTAGTATAGGAAAGATGCGGATTATTTGATTTGATAGAAATAAAACATTCAAAAGCAGAGGGCATAAATGACTACCTTGCGGCATTCCGGAGTGAGTTTTGATTTCGTTAGACATGAAATCTTTAAATTTAATGGAGCCCGATTACGGAGATATAACTCAGGCCGACTTAGTATGGAGTCACCACTCCAAAAAATTCTATATAAAATGGCTGACGGGATCCAAATAAATCGCGTGAGGTTGGTTACCTTTCTCCATTGCACAGAGGTTGCTAGACGTCATAACTGAATGATTTCTAGTTATGGAACGATGATTACAAAATACCGTGTTGGTAATTTAGCCGCGGTTCGATGGCGGGAGACAATTTTGAACCGACCAATTTTTTGAAAAAAGTATTGCAATTGCTAATAGGATAGGAACGTTTTTGTTTTTTGTAACCTTTTGGTGCCTTGCAATATGGACATTGGCAAATCCCAGGTTTGAGGGATTTATTAACAATGATGCATAAGGGTACAATCAATTGATCTTTACTTTGGCATAATAAATAACAGATAAATCTAGAAGAATCATTAAGTCTCTCTGAGCGGGTGTATAGCATGATAAGCTGGAGGTCGAATAAAAGGATCGAAAATGATCAACTTCAAAATTCACAGAGATCATCAGGGCTCGATGGGCTCATCTTTTAAGTAAAGCCTTGAGACTTACGTTTAATATTTACAAAGTCAAAGTATATTTCGAGTATTGAATAACATTTTCACCAATTCTGTTTACACGTAACATAAATGCTTCCCTAAATTTGAATTGGAAGATTTTATTTTTTGATTTTCCATTCCAAAATGCTGTTTTTAATTTTGACAAATTCTTCGGGAGTAAGTTGCTCCCTTCTTCAGTGGCAATCATATTCTTTCTATTTGGAACGGAAAATCAACATTTTGACCAACACTTAAAAGATAGTGCAAAAGGCAACATGGTCTCTGCTGACTGCCTTTAATTTACCGCTGAGAAGTATCAAATACATCTCGTCCAAAATGAGAAACTGGATGGGCAATGTTTAATCTCATCGACACAGCGGTAAAAAAGCAAATGGTGGTGGGATGATTGCACCCCAACTACAGACAATGGGGCGGCACCATAAAAAAATAAAGAAAAGCTAAAGAAGAATGGTTCGTCTAATACAAGAAAAGAACGATGAATCTAAAGTACTGCCCACGACTGAAGAGCATCTTAATCTATGAAAAACATGAATATTGACTTGAGAAAGCAAATATAATCACAATCGATCATTGCAGCTGGTGCAACAACCATGATGAACAGGACATCAAATCTTCAAACGCCCTTACTTTGACAATAGAGAGACAAGAACTCTATTTCCACTGTTATATACCTAGTATATTTTGTATCTAGCAACTGAGCAAATTCCTATAGGGTGTAATGGACTTTAATCCGCAATTGTCACGGCAACGAAAGCAGGATGAGTCGGCCTCGCACCGACATCCGGACGTGAAGTCCTAGAGACGTGGCAACCAGTTGTACCCTGAGGGTCAACGACTCGGCCACTCGGAAGTTCACTACGATGGTGGCTGCTGGCGGACTAGCTCAGTGTGACGAGTTTTGCGGACGTGGGTCGGACCCGAGTGAACTTCTGCTCTGGTTCCATTATTGAGCAAGCCATCGAAAAACCCGATTATCCGAAGGCAACATTTCAAACATTACTTTACTCTACTTTTTACATTCTTTTATAAATCAACCCAACAAAATCGATCGCGCCTCCGCTCACTGAAATACCGCAGTGCCCGAAAATACACTACGTTGATTAACACTATCGCAAAAAAAAAGAAATCGAGTGGTTACGCGAATACCAAAAGAAATTTACGGACCGGACTACAAACGACTGAGGAACCCGCACCGGCGAAACACTTGTGTGCCTCTACATCCTCCCGCACTTACCTTCGCGCCCTCACTTTCCTCCTGAAAACAAGGTCCGATCGAGGGAAAGAAGAGATTTCAGGCTACCAATTAATTTTATTACTTATTCCAAACGATGCAATAATGGTGAAAATCCTATTTGCGTGCGGCTTTTTTGTCCCTTTGCGTAGGTACATTGACATTTCGCATACCCAGCATCTACGATGCTGACATTCACTTCAGTAAAATCGATTCCTAATTTTCTTGACAGATAGAGTTTAATATCCCTATTCCTTTAAACAAATTGCTATTTATTTTATTGTTCTTCATCCAACTTCTAGTTGAATTTTGTTATCAGGATTCTACTTTCTCGGAAGAACTAGTAGTCTCTGACAAATTCTTTATAATTTGGATTTGTTTTAATCGACTGCCTATGGAAATGGACGGCGTCTGTGAGCTTCAATAATCGTATCATCTGGTGCCGATATAGTAGATCCCTTGGGAACTCTGATGCCAATCGGGAAAGCATAATCTGTGAGTTTGATTTTACCAAAACGACTGTTATGGAAACTGAGAAAGAGTTTCCTAAGGTTTCAATGAATGGCCATCGAAGGAAGTAGGCAAATTGCGGCTGAACATTAATTACCTTAACAAGGTAGTTGAAAACAAAGCATTTGTACCCTGTGGGGGCACGTACGGGATGGATGGGTTTAACAAAATGTCTTGTTTTGAGCTTCTTCTATTCTTGCCGAAATTCTGCTTTTTGGTTTAACCCTTTGCATATGATTTTTATTAAAAAATTACAACACATTTCAGGATCTTACATCTACTGTATCTACCCACATGGTTCGACTGACAAATTGCCGTATGCCTCAATGGGTTCTGGTAGCTTAGCTGCAATGTCAGTTTTCGAAGCTCGTTGGCGACCAGAATTGACAGAGGAAGAAGGAAAAAAGTTAGTACGTGACGCAATTGCTGGTGGTATATTTAATGATCTTGGATCTGGCTCAAACGTTGATTTGTGTGTGATTCGCAAAGATTCTACTGAATATCTAAGAAATTATGAATTAGCCAATTTGAAGGGTGAACGTACGGTAAGAATTTTTTATTGGTTTTCTTTATATATTAAATGTCCAGTTTACATACCCATAATTTATGAATTTACTTATTTTAGCTGGATTACGAATTCAAAAAGGGTACAACGGCTATTTTGGATTCGAAAGTTCATAAATTTGATATTTCTGAACGTGTTCTACCAGTTGATGTGACACCTATGGAAACAGCTTAATGGCGATGTGTGTTTTATATTCTCAATTAATATTTTCATATTTCTAATTATTAGAATAATAAAAAAACCGTAAAATGTGTCGGAACAACTTGGGTGTGGAGTTTTATTTCATTATGTTTACGACCAGAACTCCTTTTAGGTATAGAAATTGGGTTACTTTCGACTATCTCATGAAGGCTGAATTGATCCGTGATCAGAGCACCCGATTTCAAGCCAAGAACATCAATTCAAATCACCAGATTAAGTATTATGGGCAAGCAAACAAATCAAGTTATTTATCTTAGTTATTTCCTTACACTGAAAGTGATTTTCTTTTTATATTTGTACTCACTAACACGCATTTCGGTAGAAATTCTTTTCCTTTTCTAGTAGATACTAGTGAAGCAGGTTAGCTTGATTAATAGCGAGATTTTGGATTCTAATTACTGTTTTAATTAAGTCAATGCATGTATATCGTTTCTTATCCGTATGCCTGATCAATATTTCTTTCAATTCTCTCTAGGTATCAACAGAACTTCATGGATTTTTTTACGAAGAGCATGATCTTTTGACAATTCGTTTGCAGTCTGCAGGATGTACTATACATTACAAGTTTATAAAGAAAGATTTCACTTCTGATCTCTTTTAATATCATATTTTCTGCTTCCGAGCATAATCTACTATTCAGCTTTGTTGGTCAAAAACAGTGTTTAGGACATGATCTTCAAAAATGCAATCGATTACGCGTGTGTATAAGGCCGACAGTTTTACAGATGCTGGAGCTCCTTGGACAGATAGGATGCAGGATTTTATGGTTTAGATATGCAGGATTTTATGGTTACAAATGCAGAATGTTTATGGATTGCTCTAATCTGTTCAGTATCTTTGGATGGATCTAAATAATTATCAATAAAGCAAGGTAAGTTTCTCAGTTTTCAATGTCATGGTTTTTCAAATTTCCCCATTTTGGCAATGATTGCAAAAAATTTTATAAGTATGGGCTTTTTAATTTTTCTTCGGCAATACTCGAATTGAGTATTTTCTAAAGTTCAATTGATTGTTGATACAGGCCAAAGTTCTCATGTTTTCGTCGTTCGCTTGGCCGTCCTTTATTAAGGAGAGAATGCTTTTGGGCTATGTGTAGGTAATCTATGCTCGGTTTCGAAGCACAACCCGGCGTACCTAGAAAACCCATAAATGTTTTTTTTGTACAATTGCTCCTTGAAAGAGTCAAATGAGGCAACGAATACTTTACTTTATATTTAATTTTGGGCGGGTTTTAATTTTATTGCTCTTTCGTTGCTAAACAATAGCATTAAATGCGACTCTCAGAGTCTCAGAGTCAGAGTCACATGGTCTATAAACGTATCAAAAATTTATTTAAGTCATTCTCTAATATGTTTAGAATGGTAGTCGTCAACTTTTGGATGTCTTCAATGTTCGCAAAACGCTTTCCTTTCATGGCCAAAAGTAATTTTCCGAACAGAAGAAGGCACATAGTGCCAATTCGGGCGAATAAGGTGAGTGGTTGATGGAAGGAATACCATTTTTTATCAAAAAATCGATCACAAGCGTTGAACGATGTAACATAATCATGTAACAAACGCTTACTTCCACATTCACGATATTCTGGCCGAATACCGCGTATTCGCAACAAGATAAAACACAGCATTAACCGTTTGGCCTTGTGGTATGAACTCTTTGTGGACAATCCCCTTAGAATCGTGAAAACAAGTCAACATAGATTTCACTTTTGTCTCCTTAGTTTGGAGTCATCCGGATGCTGCCATTCGGCACTTTGTCGCTTGGTTTCGGGATCATATTGATAACACGACGTCTCGTTACCCATTACAATGGATTTTCGGGAGTTTGGGTTCATTTTGTCTTCCTTAATCAAGTCTTTCCAATGTTGAATGCGAAGCAATTTTTGGTAATCGGTTAGCTTATGAGGAACGAACCGTGCACAAATCTTTCTGAGACCCAAGTGCTCCGTCAAAATGCGATGAATCGACATATTCAGCTTAATTTTCATGTAAGGCAATGAGGATTTTGGCTCATTTTTAATAAATTCAAGCACAAATTCGATATTCATTTCGTTCACAACTGATCTTGGACGGCCAGAAAATTTTGTCGGTTTATTTAATAAGTTTGCAGTTTATATAAACGACGGTAGGAAAAACCATTATTTTTATACTATGAAGGAGTTTTATGCTTTTGTTTTGTGCTCTTTGTCTGCCGATGTCGTGCATTTGAGCGAATGCAATGATCTTCGAGTCCTAATAACTGCTTGTTTAGCAGGCTGTTGATTATTTCGAAAGATCTGCTGAGGAGGCCACTAATCTTCTAACAGACTTGTCTATTTTATTACTGAATGAATTTGTTTTTATAACACGGAACAAAACACTAACGATGGATTTCCCTCAAAACGTCTGTAACCGAATCAAAAAAGGCGGATGAATGCTAAAAGAAATGAAATGATTGCAAACACACTTGTAAATTCAACGACTGTTGGAACAACCGTAGAATAAGAATAGCATAAGAACCTGGTTCTCTTGTTTCTTACGAGTCTTTATTCATGGAAATCGTTGGAATCTTTGGTTTCATTTTCCGGAATTCATTGAATTTATATTCCGGATGCATTCACAAGTTCTTCGAGGTGGTTTCGGCAAAGAATATCCTGTTTGTTTTTTATCTGCTTCACCAAAGTCATTTAATTCCATGTGTCCAGAGGCCCACAGTAAGTTTTTCGTTGCATTTAGGGTTTTCCTTCTTAGTTTTGATTGAAGGATGGTTGTGGGTTATATGGCTTGACGAGGGACGGATGCGTTCGTTTCTAATATGTAAGTTCTGTGTAACCTAAGTTTTTTCCTGCCTTTATGGTGTAGACATCTTCGTTGTATTTAGAAAGAAAGGTGGAAAGAGCTCAAGCTGGTTTCGAACACACGTCCCGGCCGCTTCTCGTCAGGTGCTAACATTCAGGCTGGGGCGCATCGATTGGCACGACCAGCTAGATGGATGTCGTCCGGTTATTTTTACTTATTATTGTTGCTCTAAGAGGACAAGTTCACCTCTTTTCCAAATTCCATTTGGTAAGCTTTATCAATTCTAGGAGTTTTTGGTAGATCAATTTATCCGTTTTCACTTACAGCATTGTGATTTATACCCTTCACAACTTCCGTACCAATGAGTCTTCCCTGAGTTAGCTTAGCAAGGGTATAAATCACAATGTTGTAAGTGAAAATGGATAAATTGATCTACCAAAAACTCCTAGAATTGATCTTCGTTGTGTTTTTTTCAATTTGGTAATATTTTTCCTGAATGTTTTGCTCATTTTTTCGGGACATTCATACAATGGTCTTTAAATAGGCTGCTGATATATTCGAAGGTGGTCGTAAATTTCTCTCTGACATGTTTTAACTGTTGCTATGATTCTGTAAAAATTGGTGCTGTGGATGCAATCGGTAATTCCGGTAATGTGGATAAATCGGTAATTTTTTGTAAAAATTACACGTCTGTAATTTGATGATTATTACAAGTACTTCAATCGACGGAGCCATGTCTGGAGAATAAGCGGCGTTCGCTGGTATTCCCATTTGAATGCCTCGATCGTATCCGCGACGTGTTGTGCTGTGTGTGGCGGGGCCATCGTGAAACCAAATGACTATGTTTCCTTTTTGCATATTCTGGTCGTTTTTAACGTATTGTTCGATTCAAATCTATCTATTGTTGTTGGCAGTGATCAGTGTTTATGGTTTCACCAGGTTTTAGTAGCTTATCATATATCACACCCTTTTGATCCCACCAAACGCAGAGCATTGTCTCCTTTCGAAAACGATTGCTCTTGCTGTAGACGTTAATGGTTCGCTTGGATTCACACATGATTAACGCCGCTTAGGATTCTGAAAATATATCCACTTTTCACCACCGGTCACTATTCGGTCAAGAAATATTTTCTTTTAGATATGGCGATCATAATATCGATTTTGTTGCTGCCTTTCATTCAGTTCATATGGGTCTTATTTTCCCAATTTCTAAACCTTTTCCCCAATTTCTGACGAAGAAATGTTGCTTTTTGCATTTTACATTCAATTGTTTCTATATTTAATTATTCTGCGAGTTCTTGTTGAGTTTTAGTGTCGTCTTCAACCAATAAGGCTTGCAAGTCCTTGTCTTCAAACTCTTTCGGTGGTTTCTCACGCTTTTCAAACTCGTTTTCAAACCATTCGAAGCACTTTTGAGAAGAGCATGTTCACCGTATGCTTTGACAAGAATCGGAGCGATTCTGCGCAATTTTTTTGGACATTAGGAAATATATGCTGTTCGCAAATCAAAGTTCGTAGGCATGAAACTCGACAGGAAGAGTATTAGAGGACTATTAGAGGAAGAAGATGGCGCTGCGGAACCGGTCTTCCGGTCCATAAACTGACAGCGAGCACCCATAGGGAAATTTGGGTTTCATACTTCTACTGTTGGAGTGTCTTGGGAGACTGTCTTCGTACTGTTGGAGTATACGAATTCTGGTTTTAACATAAACCTGTCCATCGTTCTTGCTAATTGTTTCTTTTTGCCGCCATCTTGCGTTATGATATTTTCAAGTTTGTCAACATTGACGTGGTCGTCTCTATATGTTGTCCTAGTCTTGCTCAAACTTAAATCAAATCTCGACATTGCTTGAAGAGTTCATGCCACTTGCAAACCATAATTTTACGGAGGCAGACGTCGCTCATTAACTGAATAAATCTTTTTTGAAATCGTCGCAGTGCTAGCTTGTGTTATGACCTGTCTAACAATTAGTTCTTAGATAATTTATATGCCAAATTCAATGTATGCCCTGAATGCGCGATACAATAAGGGCTGGTCCAGACAGTTATCCTCCCACAATATACTCTATTCAGCACAATTTTTCAATCGCTATAACAATAATAATTCTTCATAAATTTTAAACTCCAGTTGATTTGAGCTATTTTATCAAACAAAAATGCACCTCGATCTGAAAAACATAATCAATCATTTCTAAAGGGCATTATGCTGCTTCTGCTGTATCTATTTCACTCGCCTTCCATTATCAATATGGATAAAGAACATGTACACTTCATCTAGAATATGTGGATGGGTGATGTATAAACATTGAGCAGTTCTAGTTACGCGCAACTTTCTCAAGACGAAAGAAAACTTAATTGCCTTACAAACGTTATTAAGGTGTTGCCCTCTTTTGCCACAATCCCTCTCCCGAGGATAATATTTGAGGAAGTGTATGCAATAAAAGCAATCTTCAAACCACTATAGACCCTTTACAGTTCAAAGCACTGTTTGACGATTGAAGCTCAGTTTTTGTAAGAGTTAGCGAAAATTTATGGAATTTGAGAATTGAAATTCAAATTTTTCAATGAATTGTCATTGCAAATTAACTAAATGGGCACATTTTGCTTTGTACATGAATCTTTTCGAAGAGGGAGCAGGCTGCACGAACTGTTTAATGTATACAAATCACTATTCATCTCTAGTATCCAGGTGATCATGACCGATCCTAGACTCATATTTATGTAAAGTGTAGAAATTGGGGTGTGGTACATCAATTTTTAAAAAGGCTATTTTTTTTTAAAAGACTTTATGTTATGTTTTATATTATGCTTCAAGTACACGATAATTCATTTGCTCTCCTTCTCAATTCATTCTGTTTCATTTTTTATACATCTCATTTGAGTAGATGACCTTAACCGAATTCATATCTGAAAAGTTGATCTCTTAAATCTCCATAAAACTTTGCACAAATCATGTTTCTTCAAATATTTATTTAAATATAAAAACATACTACTTTATCGATATTCAGGCACAACATAAATATAATCTCTTCAATAGTTTACCTAATCATAAAAATATTTCAGTTCTAGTCTAAATCATTTACAAAACCTCCTTACGTAAGATAAAATCCCAAGTATCCTTCCATCTTAATCCAACAATTTGTTCGGCAGTCAATTTTGTCATACCATAACTTAACGATAAAAATGTCTTGTAAACAACTACAACTGCAAGAAGCCAAATACAAATCAAACATCTATACAATAGGTTTACATAATTGTTTTGAAATAATGTCTTCAGCACAACATCAACATGCTCAACAATGAAACATAACATTAAAATTTTAAACAAAAATGCTGGCAAGTAATTGTGTAAGAACATTGTCCTTTCAACGAAAAAGTATGGAATATAATGTATTAGATATCCAGTGAAAAATAACTCTCCAGCGAGCAAAAATCGACTCCATTCGTCAGGACTAATATCATAGCACAACCGTCTTCGGCGCATTAAATATATTACAAGTAGTGTTGCATAAACTATTATCGATAATGTGCCACTATACCATATTAACAAGTTGCCAAGCAAGTGGATTTGAGCATTGGAATTCTTGTCAATCCAATATGCAATTGTTTTGCTCATTAGTGGCCATTCCAGTGGTTCTGAACTGTACATGTGAGTTTGTAGTTGTTCCGTATGCCATAGCATTTTTGTTTGTAACTCAATGAATTTTTCCCAAAATGTAAGTTGTGTACGACGGGTAGGAATCATTTCTGCATTGAGCATTTGACGTTCACGTTCCTTTTGATCTTCAGCTGAAATTGAGGAATTAATATGTGTAAATTAGACGAATATTTCATTGAAATAAAATGTAAAAGATTATTTCATAAGACTCCAGAAAATGCGTGGCCAATATTTGCCATATACAACTATATATTCCTTGCTTTAATAGAAAGAAATAACGACAAAAACAAGAATGGAAGCCCTATCTATACGGAGTTAATTTAAAATTTGTGCTTTAAATATTCCTTTTCTTTTCCTCTAATCAATGCTTGTTAAAAGTAGTAGATACAACAATTACACAGGACAAAGATCCATGGTACGAGCGTGCATATCCAGGATAGATATGCACGAATTTCCAAGAAATATATACACGAATATCAAGGATATATGTGCAAATATATACACACACATCTCACCATTTGTGCATGTATATCTTGGTTATCAAGCAGATATGTTCAGGATATACGATATATGTACGCATATCCAGAATATATAATCAAGCGAATCCGGATCTAAAAAAAGTCAAGGGATCTACAGCATAGCAAGGATATATATGCAAATATATCCAGGATATATATGCACACATTTCCAGGATATCAATGCGCATATATCTATATACAGGCTATGCGTGTATATATCCTGGATATGCGTGCGTATATATCCTGGATATGTGAGCATATATATGCTAGATATGCGTGCATATGAACCCAGGATATGCGTGGCAATATATCCGGGGTATACGTCATATGTATGCCTGATATGCGTTCTTATATACCGTGGTTATGACTGCGTATATATCCTGGATAAATGTGAATATATATCCTGAATAGATGTGCGTATACATCCTGGATATATCCTGGATATGCTTGCATATATATCCTGGATATCCTGGATTTGCGTGCTTATATACCCTGAATATATGCGCATAAATATCCTGGAGATGCTTGCATATATACCCCGGATATATGCGCATATAGATCCTGGATATGCGTGCCTCTATATCCTGGATATGCATGTATGTTTATCCTCGATATGCATGTATGTATATCTTGGGTATGCGTGCATATATATCCTGAATATGCGTGCGTATATACATTGCATATATGTGCATAGGTATCCTGCATATGGGTGCGTATATACCCTGGATACTCTCGTATAGATATCCTGAATATCCATGCATATACATCCTGGATACATGTGCATAGATACCCTGGATATATATCCGGGGTATACGTCATATGTATGCTGGATATGCGTGCTAATATATCGTGGTTATGCCTGCGTATATACCCTGGATAATTGTGAATAGATAAATTGTATATACGTGCTTATATACCCTGGATATGCTTGCATAAATATCCTGGATATGCTTGGATAAATATCCTGGATATGCTTGGATAAATATCCTGGATATGCTTGGATAAATATCCTGGATATGCTTGGATAAATATCCTGGATATGCTTGGATAAATATCCTGGATATGCTTGCATAAATATCCTGGATATGCTTGGATAAATATCCTGGATATGCTTGGATAAATATCCTGGATATGCTTGCATAAATATCCTGGATATTTGTGCACATATATATTATTATTTGGCTATTATTGGCTATTTTGGCTATTATTTGGATATTTGGCATGCATATAAATCATGGATATACGTATATATATATATATATATATATATATATATATATATATATATATATATATATATATACTGCATACACGTGCATATATATCCTGGATATATGTGCATATATATCCTGGATATATGTGCGTATACATTCTGGATATGCGTGAATGCAAATCCTAGAAATGCGTGCATATATATCCTGGATATATGTATATATACATCCTAGATATGCGTGCGTATATACCCTGGATGCATGTACATAGATATCCCGGATATAAGTGCATATGTAACCTGCATACCTATGCATATATACCCCGGTTATATGTGCGTAAATATCCTAGATATATGTGCATATACATCCTGGATATAATTGCACATACTTCCTGGATAAGCTTGTATTTATATCCTGGATATGCGTGCATAAATATCGCGGATATGCATGCTTATATATCTTGGAAATATGTGCATATATATGCTGTGATATATATTCGTATGTATCCGGGATATATGTGCCTATGTATCCTGGGTATGCGCGCATGTATATCTTGAAAATGCGTGCATAGATATTTTGGATATGCGTTTATATATATACTGGATATGTGTGCGTATATACCCGGGGTATATGTACACATGCATCCTGGGTATGCATGCATGCATAGCATGGAAACGCGTGCATATATATCCTGGATATGCGCGCATATATATCCTGAATATATGTGCATATATATCCTGTATACGTGTGCATATATACCCCGGATATATGCACACGTATATCCTATACCCTGGATATATGTATGTGCATAGATACCGTGGAAAAGCGTGCATGTTTATTTTTGTACATGTGTGCATATATACCCTGGATATATGTGCATATATATTCTTTTATCTATGTACATATTTCCAGGATATATATGCACACAAATCTAGGATATACATGCACGCTTAACCAAAGAGAAAATAATTTGTAGCATTGACTAGAGTATCTGAATCAAATAAAATGAGCCGACTTACAGTCACGTAAGATGCATCGAAAGTTACCCAAAAATTATTGGGTGACCGTTAAAAACAAAAGGAAGAAATAGCTCAAATTGCTACTGTTAATAAGGGTTGGGTTGAATAATTATGGCTTACAGTGAAAATAAGAGTCGATACAGTGCTTTCAAGTAATAGTGCAATACAGTGCTTTTCTTTAAACTTTTAAAAGTGTCTCAAGCTGTCAGATTGATTATGGTGTCAATTTTAAGAACATGAAATCTGTTGATTGCATACAAGATCTTCTTTATTTGATCGACAAAAAGAAGCTACCAAGGCAAAATAAGGGGAAAATGGTGTATTTCCGATGCATGATAGCGCACCTGTACACACAAGCAATTTCGCCATACCTGCCATTCAGTATCTATTTTGCTGAATTTATCGTGGATCAGTCGGATCACGGGTGATCGTACGTCGATGTCCTAAACGAAATCAGGAAGAACGTCAAACCCTGGGAAACTGAACACAAAGATTGAAACATTACGAAACATAAAACAAGCGGAATGCTCGTCGAATTTGACGGCGCAGATAACACTGATGTCGACGAGGCAGTTAGACAGAAGGATATTAGTAGCTAGTAGACCTCCAGGAAAGGTATAAAGGCAGCTATTAGCGATGGATACATCAATTTTTTTTGTAGAATTCGCCGGAAATCCACCCGTAGCAGATGCTATCAATGCTTCGATTTTTGAGTACATAGCAGTAAAATCGAGGACCTTAAAACACATGTAGGAATTGTATGCACATCTAGGATACATATGAAGAATTCAGGATATGTATTCATATCTTTTGTGGAGGATGTGATAGATACCAGGATGTGCGTATAAATCAATGGTATGCTCACAAATTCTGGCTTTGTATCTACATCCTTGATTTGGATACATACTCATCCGAGGTGTGTGAATATATACATATTGGTGGGTGTCATCCCACATTATGTATCATCACTTATTACATTATATTTTATGATAATAATGATCAAATCTATGTTTTTAGATTATTTACTAGGACGAGACGCAGATTATGGAGGATGGAACAACTTTGCGGATTTTGCTTCAATCTTAGGATAAATCGACAAAAATGTCGTGGTTGAAATGCATTTTGTTGATTTTAACAGAATAGACAATAAGGTCTTCTGCAGTAATTTTAAAAAGTGATTTATAAAAATACATCGGCAAATAACACAGGAAACATTTTTGATTCCCATTTGTATGGTGGCAGTAGAGTCAAATAGATTAGCTTCCGGGTTTCACAGTCAGCGGAAATTTTTGCTGTGTATATTTAAAAGCAAAGTAAGAAATAGATTTCGGATGCATGATGTTAAGTAAATTATGAAAAGAGGAACTTATAAACAATTGTTTATCATTTTGATTTTTATGGCCCCAAAGCAATTCTTCATCGTTCTGTCGCTGAACCTGGCTTTGCATTAATTTATTCGGGGTACGCGTTTCGACTTTACTGAGTAATTATTAGGTTGTTTACCAAGGCTTCCCTCTTGCATCCCGACATATTAACATGGCAGTTATTTAAAGTGTTCATCCAATGGTTACTTTTCATAAATTATCGCAGAAGAAAATTATTATTTACAGGGTCCGACAATCCAAGTTGGATCCAACCTGTCCCATTTACAAATGTTATTCAGAAATATTGTTAAATCGAGCGTAAATACTGAACTCCGAAAAAATGAAATGCATCCTCAAACCAATCAAGACGAGGCCAGGCGAACCAACAGGAGAAAACTTAAAACATATTCATTAAAGAAACAGGGTAGCTTCATTCAAAATAATACATTTAAGGGTTGAATAATAGGTAAAACTAATTACTCACTTTTTGTATAGCGATGCTCTTCCACATTCCAAATAGTATCCTGCTGATCAATAACACGGTCTCCAACAACTTCATGCTGATGAAATCCCCAATCTCCTAATTGTTTACCAGTAAATCGTAATGCAAATCCTGTTGTTACATGTATCAATCGAATTTGCGAACGAATGGCATGCCATACTGATCCTTCAGAATCTTTGTTGATAATATTTACTTTCCATAACAGCTGGCCAGGCATGGAGACATTGTAATCAATGTAGCATGAAATTTCCTGTTGCAATATCATGTAAACTTGATGCAGTTATATTAATACTTCTAATTTACCTGGCTATGTGGTGTCATGGGAGCAGCAACATCATGTGAATTTAAGGCTCTACTAGTTATTCCATGCACCAATTGTATTGTATCACCATCTTTTATTTGATCGGGTTGATCGCCTACAACTAAATCATCTCTGTCCGGACGTTTGACAATCCACCAATTGTTGACATCCTTAAAGCTGTAACAAGTCACTTGCTGTTGATGACTTGATCCCCTATTATCCGAATATTTCACTGGATAGACATGGTTGTGCGAGTGAAGCCAACAAGTCCGTCCATGAGTGTGACGAAGTGTTATTTGGGATCCATGAACCACGTTTAACGGTTGACCTTTAGTAATAGATGCTAATCCGCCATCAAGTGATGCCTGAAATGCGCTGGTCATCACACTGTCGTGAGGACCAGCTTTGTGCAGAATGTTAAGATGAATGTAGAATATTCCCAAATATATTGTGACTGGAACAAAGGTGAAAATGAACCAACGGGCAATTGTTTGAAGGATAATTTGTACATCTGTAATGATTAATATTCGGGTCAGTTGTAAAGGATTCTGTTGACGAAAACTCTACCTGAAATGGATTTGTTAGGCAAAAGTTGCCAGATGTAACGACACATTATGATAAATGCCAAGCAAAACGAGTAAAAGCCAACGTATTTCACACTTACTGCAAATGTAAAGAAAGTGGCTGACGATAACCCGTATAAGATCCATGGAACACTGATGAATTTCGATTTCTGAAATTTCAACAAAAACAGCAAACCAACGGTGCAGAACAGAAGTAGCATGGATTCCATTAAAATAAATCTGGATTGTGTCAATAGCGAGTTATCTGAAACAGGATCAACACATTACTATGACTGTTTTTGAAGAAATCTACAAAAATTTACCAAAAATGATCAGAATCCCTCCTAATAGTGCAGTCCATCGGTTCATTCGGGATTCTAAAAGAAGTTTATAAACGGCTGGCGGTAAAAGGCTACCACACAACGCAGGCACGAAGCGAAGCCAGAATATGGGCACACGTGGTGTATATTCCGCGCCTATTCGGGAAAATGTAAAGTTCCCATCGTATCCGGTGAAATGTGCTACTGCTGCAATGAGTTGCTTCCCAAGCGGTGGATGCTGATCAAAGAAAAATGTGTTGCGCATATAAAGTGACACATATTTGCCATAATGAAGCTCGTCAAATCTGAAAGTCAACCGAATTAAAGTTAATAAATTCCATGTTGATGATAATCAAAGAGTTTCTAAACAAATTTTCATAAATTAATTGTGTAATTAGGGAAAGGAAAGCAGAAACAACTTTAGTTTCTTAGAAATGCTACTCATTAAATATCCTTCATAGGAGCGCAAACGAGAGAGCAGTTTATATTGTCTTGAAGAACTCAATTCAATGTAATTCACATATTTATGACAACCGGCTACACTGCCAAATTAAGTTATGGACGGCAAGTAGGTACCATAGATATAACGAGATTACAACTTAAAAAAATCTACATAAATCATCTTCTTTGTAGAGTTCAAGTCCCCCAAAATCTTGTCCTCGCATTGTTACGCCTCGACATCACTCGGCCCATCGAAATTGTACTGCAACTGGAAAATCCTAGTACCATTTACTGTCCTCTTCAATCGTGTTTAAACAGTGCTTTCCATGTTTTCTAACTGATTTATATCCGTGAGCTTTACTTGCCAATAACTTCTGAGGTATCCCTCTTTCACTCATCAGCTACGTATGGCTTCCTTAGTTTAAAAATCTTGGCGACGATCTGCCTCCTGTCATAGTTGAACAATTCTGGAGACATTCTGCTTCGTCAAAAATTTCGTACAGTTCGTAGTTGTTGTAATCGCACTTTATACCCACCGCGTTTTGCTTTTGAATCTGCTTTTACGACACCTGTCTTTCGTACTTATTTTAGGATCCACGGGATACAACAATAACTCCTTATCAGCGCTTTGTATATTTAGGGATTTGTTCTGCTGTGTATGCAGCTGCCTTGAAAATTGCTTAAAGAACGTCTTATGAGCGAGTTGGCTTACTATTCAGCTCGATTGATTCAATATTAGGACCATGCATCATGCATGCAGGACATGCATAGAGGGATAACGTTGATCACATAATTCAGTGTTTGGTTCATAAACCATGGGCTAAGTCTTCCTGTTTCAGTGCAACCTTCGTTTCTAGGCATCCATTAGCTGCATTTTTGTTAAGACTTATGATTTGATTGAGCATGATTTCATTTTAACAGGTCAATAAATACTTTAAATGCTGTCCAGAGTAATGAAATGCCTCTATAATTTTCACACTTCTGTTTGTCCCCTTTTCTGGATAGGGATTAGAATCACTTCTGCGGCATTTGATGATTACGAAAGAGACTCATAATTTTTAACAATGAAATGTATATTTTTTTGACTAAACTATCTGATTCTTCGAAGGTTCTCGTACCTTTCTATTAATGTTATTGACATATGACTGTTTTACCCCTATGTATGCATACAGGTAGTCATGTTCTTATCAATCATTTTACTTAAGGCCGGCAAGATATCCTGTTTGTCATCAGTCTGACGTTTGAAGCTATCCACGACTTCGCTATCAATGCTGGGAATTAAATTGGTTCTCAGGAGTATGTTGTAACTCTTAAGAAACTAGCGCTAAATGTAATTTACGAACGACATCGATAGATTGATTTGATCAAAAATGGTCTGAGCCACGATTCGTTTTGCGAACCAGCATTCCCGACCCCCATCTCTTCTGAATAATTACGAAAAATTGAATTGATCCCGCTTTTATGTGTTTATGTTTCATCCATTGTTCAAATGGGTATCTCAATTCCGTTAGGAAAACCATAAAACCATTGAATCTTTAGTGAAAGAAACTATCCAAAACAGAGAACGTTAATGTAAATGATAAATCAGAGCTGAACTGATTATTCTGACATAAAGAGAGGACGATTTTAAGTTCACGAATGTAGGGTAAGAAGTGAGGTTAGAAATACAGAACAAGCTTCGTACTCGTAAAAAATGTTTTGTTTTTGTCGGAAAAATAAACTGAAGCTGTGACTTTCATTTCTTTTTCATTAGAAAACTTCTTGCCACGAAGTTCTTTGTGAAGCTTCGGGAACAAAGAATAATCACTGGGAGTCAAGTCCGAACTGTAGGGTGGATGATCCAAAATATTGAAGCCTGCCTTGTGCAGAGCAGTCAATGTTACATGGCACTTATGAGCAGGAGCGTGCTCTTGTCGTTCAGAAGGAAGACACCTCTGGTCAATTTCCCATTATTTTTCTTCGGTACAGTCTTTCGTCTTCAATAATCCAACGATGTCTCCAATGCTCCAATAATCCATCCTTGTCAGGAGTCCAAAAACGGGCGGAAACACTCTACGTGGTCTTGTTTCTGGGGCGGATGGGCGGATAAGTATTCTCGGCATCCATCTAGCGCTAACCTTCGCATGCCAAGTTGTTTGTGAACGATTTTAAAATTGTCGTATCCCATAACCATGCACCTGCACGCTGTTTTTTTAGTCCAGCATCATTCAATATCAATTTTTCGACTTTTTGAATCATTTCCGGAGTAGTCACTTCGATTGGCCCTCCAGGCGGTACGCAGACTTCAAGTGAGTTCCTTTCTTGTTGAAAGAGACTGTGCCACTTGTAAACCTTGATGTTACTCGGACAAGAGTTCCCGTAAACGGAAATCATCTCTCTCCCCCAGTATGATTTCAATTGACTTTCCTTGATTGGTAAGGAACTAAATCACGGCGAGGTGCTTGATTTTTTCAATAATTACACTTACTTGCTGATTGAGATATTTCGTTGACGAAAGTTCAAGGATCCGTTGATTACATTGATGTTCCAACCCTCCATTCCGCGATTTACAAAATGCACCCTTGTACTAAACGAGTTTGTAAATCTACCAACATGGATTTGCTCGATCACAATAAACTCGTTCTCACGAGCGGAAGTTTGATAAGCATAATAATTATGACTGCTTGGGGGCGCTGTTGCGTATTTTCACCAAGGATTTGCCAGTGAAATCCTCCAGTGAATTCTCAGTAAGGGTGTATAAGTAATATAAGATTGACAAATTCATCGCTTCATATTTCTGCAAATATATGAGCACTCATGTAGTGACTGTCAATAGGGAAACTTTCTTTTGAGTGAAACTTATTTTCTGAAAATATTACCGGAAGGTGGTTTCCCCCAGAATGGTACTTTATTTTATATACACAGTAACCAGCGATTTACTCCACCTTCATTTTTCCAGAAAATTAATTTGAGGACAAGTAATGTAAACTGATCACACTATTAGAAAGTAACTTGATGGAGCTCACACAGCAAGCATGCTTTATGATATATCGAATATGTCAACAACAGAGGAGTAGGATTGGAGGAGGAATGTATTGAAATTGAAGCACATCCATGTAAAAGAGTAATGAGTATTCTATCTCTATAACATAATTTCTAATATTGAAGAGGATATAAGGATGCATATTACTCATTGTTATTTGGTGACACAAACAGGCCTCCTTAATCTCAAAAGATTCCAATTGATTCTATAATACCTTTGTAAGGTGTCATAGAAATCGTGTCTACGCAATAGCGCTACACAGGTTTAGCGAAACGCCCGTCAAATTTTTAATTTATTCAAATCGTTGGACACAACAAAGAGCAACCTTTAAAACAGTTTTTTTACAATCAAAAATATGACCGAGATTTCTTCTTTCGATGAGAGAACCAGCAGCGGTCGTTCTTTTGTATCAAGGACGCCAGCAGTTTTGGCCCATAAATTTTGGAAAAATTCCGTTCGAAAACATATTCAAAATCATATTTAGAAAGATGAAGTTTCCATCGAGGATAACTTGCATCATCGTCAATTAGACCAGAATTTAGTTGCTTAAGACGAAATACCGGATATCGCTTGACGGCAGCTCTGTGCTACATTGCTCGTACCGAAGACGGAAGGAAAGAAGAAGCAGAAGAACAAAAAGAGGGAGGTCAGAAAGAAGGATGTTGTTAACAAACCCTCTTTACGGATGAATAAACTCTCATCGTAGAAGAAAGAAGTAGAAATAGAAATTCAAGCACCAAAAAGAACGACTCAATGTACATAGCTCTCGAGATGCTCCTCAAAATGGTTGCTAAGGTCTTAAAGCCCATCGCCCACCATCAGTCATGGCTTGGTGGTGCGTGTCTTACAGATCCCACTAAGCTCGAATCCTGTCAACGGCGAGGCGTTAAAACAAGAGTACCTTCCTTTCAGATACTTTGGAAACTGTTGTTAAACTATCAAACCAAACATTATTTGCCAATATGTTTCATATATTCCAAAAAGATTCGAAACATGTACCCAAAGCATGAACCACGCAACGTTCGTTAAAGGACAATGTAGCCGATTTCGGTTCCTCTGAAGACCGGTTATTTTGAAGTCCTAGACTTAACTCCATTGGCGACATTGTAGAGTTTTAAAGGAAGTCTCTCTCCTTTCTTCACGAAGGTTCATCGTAAATCATCGTTCATCATTTTTGAAGCGTCCTCTAATTTCAGGAGTGGCATTCTCAGAAAGCAGTTTGTAACGCGTTTAACGAATAGTGTGATCAGTTGAAGGACCGTACCAAAGCAATTTGCCTACCATTTTATGAGAAACAAATTTAAAGGCTAGGCTATGCATAATTGTCAAGATAATAATAAACTTTTATTCTTCATGTAGGAGTAAATTTTCTAATGATTCTCAAGAAATTTAAAATTGTTTATTAATTTTAGTAAACTAGTTCAAAAGTCCCTTTGTAAACAACGAAAGTTGTGATTTTTGTGAAATTTTAAAGAGAAAAGCAAAGAATTATACTAGAAAGAATCTGATTCAAGTTTGCTCTAAATTATTTAACAACCATATGATTAATATTCGGAATTGTCAGCCACTGCAAAGTCAAGGACTACAATCATGCTATATATAAAAGGATGTGGATAAAAGCAAGATAAACGTTGGGAAACTGCGTACCAGCCGACAAGTATGCCTGCCAGGACGCTCCACAGAGTTTGCGCTACGGAAAGTGGTGCTCATAATACAGGTAGACTCAAAAAACGTATACACTGGCGGATTACATCGAGAATGAAATAGCCATCAATAATGTCAAAACGACTCTACTCTACTGAAATGGAATCGACCCATATGTAACCTAATAGATGGTTGAACAACTGATTCAAAGAATTCAAAGCATTGCTAATGAAGAAGGATTTTATCGCTTTAACATGGAAGCAGACATGGGTGTTTGCAGTCTTACCTGCACAAAATGGGAAAGTCACGGTCTCCTGACTGCTTGTTTTGCCCGGGGATTGCGGATGATGCTTGCCACACCTTCTTCACATGCGAACGGTGGGTGGGACAGCGTTTACATCTCAAGCAGAGAATAGGGGAGATCTTTCCAGATACCCTGGTGGAAAATATGCTGGTGTCTAAGGACAAATGGAACTGTGTGTCGCACTACGCTCTGGCAGTTCTCACTATGAAGAAGGGCATCGTCGATCGCTTGTCGGCGCATAGGGAAGGGGGCTCACTCTCTCAGTAATCCCTCTCTTTTCTGTCCATCCCTGCTGAGGAAGAGATCTCTGTGACAAACAGTTCCAGGCTATGTTCTCGGTGTGACAGGGGGGTGTTTAGTCGGTAGTTCACTTGCTGTGTGCCACTGAGAGTCCACCACTCAGCGCGTAAATAGCCTTCACCTCCCAACCACAAAAAATCATGGAAGCGGATAGTCGAAAACTTAAACAGAAGAGTATTCAAAACGTCATACCAATAAGTGAAAAACTCCTGGAGAAAACGGCTGGTTTGATCCAGGCGATTTTACTTGTGAATTCAACTGGATAGAGACTTCCTAAAAGGTGTATTTATAGCGAGAATCAAATTAAAACTCATGAAGGGAATAACGAATCCGTCTAAAACGGGCACTCCCAAAATTCTCAAAGGCGCAAAGCGAATGGGCCCCTTAAAGTAGGAGGATACAAAAAACCAGCCGTGATTATAGCATGTTTAGTATTCTGAGTGGGGAAAAGTAAGAAATGGCATGGAACTTTTCCAATGAGAATGAAATCAATTTCCAATTTTCCAATGAGAATGAATCTTCGCCGATAGCTCTGAAACGGTTCAGGTCACTGGAGGTGGAATTCGCCTGTGATGCTACACACAACATAACCAATCGATGCGCTGAAAAGCTATTTTACGATTTTTCAATTTTTGCAACCAAAGAAGACGCTGGAGTCCTAATGCGCAACATTATCGGCAAACTAAAAATCCGTTTGGGTCGCAGCAAGTTCGCGACTGCAGGCTGATTCTCAAAACCGCAGTTAACTGAAGGAAAGTGAAAATGAGGTGGGAACGAGGGAACGGATGAACTAACGAAAGTTGGTTTAGCTGGCTAAAAGTCCACTAGCAAAAGTAAAAGGAAGTTGCACCAAATCCTCGAGAACTATCTTGATAGCCTCGGCCTCAAATGACAAGCATTATTGTAGGAGAAGCAGATCCATTTAGCATCTCCTTTTTGAAATCTAAACCAAAGAACACCTAGGAAGGAACGGAAATTGAGTTAGAGTCCTAGTTACGTTGTTTATAGATAACAACCTTTTGGATCGACACGCCAAACGACTTCCATCTAACGAATGGAGTATTCAGCATGAGCATAGAAGGAAGCAAGTTGGGATTATATATTGTCCGAAGTGCTTATGAATTCTTCATGCGGTTGATGCGAAATCAAGAAGCAGCGTTTGAAAACTTGATGACCACAGAACTGGATGCCCTTCTTGGTGACCAAAGGACGACAAGTTGTTGTTAATAGTTGCACATATTTAATTGCATCAACTTCAAGCACAATTGCGCTTATGTATATAATTGCGCTTATGTATATGATAAAATGGCAAGGCTAGGTTTACCGTCCAGGATTAGAGTATCAACTACAAATCCAAAAATCTGTAAATATTGGTTATTGTATACTGATATTCGTGTCAAACAGATACATTATTGAAATAAAATAAATGTCTGTCGCCATTCGTTGCGTTTCATAAGATTTATCAGTTTCAACCAAATTTAAGTACTCACACAATATTCTTCGGTGTTGCAAGCTTATAAACTCGAGTTAAAAAAGCAGCAACGAAGAGAAGAATTGTGACTAAGTCTATCCGAAATTCAATGGTAAAACTTTTACTATCGGAGTCGCCAACCACATCGTCGATTGCTTTCTTAGTCTCTTTACCAACATTCTTGGTCTTGATGTCAGAAACTTGATGAAAATTATCACTATATTTTTTAACACTTCCATTAGCACTTATTTTACCAGATTTTTCACTTTTTTCACTTATCTGCGGAGAACTACGTGATATCTTTTCAACTTCCTCCAATAATCCATCATCTTTGTCGGGTTCCTTGCTTATGGAGCGTCGAAGTCTTTCGTTTTGCCTATCGAGTTTCGCGACATTATCACGATGTTTATTCGATTTTCCCGAATGCTTTCGATTTTTCACTTCACTCGTTTCCATTTTCAACTTGTTGGAACGTATTTAATTCATTTTAGTTAAATACAATGTTTGGAAACAATCATAGAAACTTAGAATCGTATTAACAAGTTAGCACCTTCGCACGATATCTTTTCACTTGAAGAATTTTATGCAGTCGCCACGTACCACTCTACAGTCAATTTGAGACAAGTTTGCTTTGACGTTAGTCGTGTCCACTCTTTGGTAAGATCTTGCTTTCTTTTGTTATTTCTTTCTTACTTCAGCGAAACTGTATGGTTGAGTTTCAGTCTCACCAAAGTAGGCGCTAAGCTAAGATAACGGTTAATCATTTTATTTGTTGTAATAATGCATTGGTTGCCGGGTAAGAGAGTGAAGAATGTTTGTGGTAAGAGGTTTCGCGCTTGCAGGAATTTCAAAGAGAAAAAAGGTAAACAAAAAGATTTTTGTGTTTTGTTTGTGTTCACATCTGAATTCCAATTAATTGCTGTTTGTGCTTGGATATTTGTGAGAATGCATTGCAATAATATTGCAATTACATGCTATTTGATTCGATTAATGAAAAAATAAATTAAAATCTCATAAATTGAAATATGTGAATGTGATGCGCGAGAAGCTTCGCGTAACCTTTCGAAATTCAAGGATTAATTCACGACCGTACTAAACCTTAAAATTAATTTGCTTAAAGCAAATTTTTACGAATTGTAATTAATTATTTCATTATTTTTACGCCAAACAAACGAATGCGCCAATTTAGTAGCCAAATTTTAAATATTGGGCTACTAAATTTCTGTTTGTTATATTGTTTGTACATTAATTATGGGATAGAGTTTGGCGTGTTTTTTTTCAAACAAGTACTACGTAAAGCGTTTTTTGAAAGATTTCTACTGAATTTTGCTGACACCGCAAGTACAACGCACATAGGAGTATATACAATGAAAAGTTAATCAAAAGTCGAATACAAAAATTTTCTCGAATTCCGCTATTCACTACAGTTTTAAAGCTTACTAACCCCTACATCATTAAACGGTCAATATAGTAACGCTGAGCTCTACTGTCTATCTTGACAGCAGTCGAAAGTCACGCATCGTGTGAATCGGTTCTATTAATTTTCAGTAATTAAGTAAAAGTGCAAATTTAAACCGATTTTTTGTGTTTTTGGGCGATAAAATCAAAGAATAATCTAAATGGATTTTGAAGAGGGAGTTATGTACGCAAGTAAAATATTAATCCTTTTTGCATCATACTTGAAAAAGTTCCGTTACCCATCATGTACATTCGAGACTAAACATATAATGTTTTTTTCGCAAACGCTATGTTCAAAAGTGTTTTTGTATAGGAGTTAAGCTATGATTTTGTGCAGAACATAAAGCTTAGTTACTATTCTTGATATTTTCAAACAGAAAAGTCCCGCAAGTACACGCCATTTTAATATTATTCAAATTATTGAAAGCGGCAAAATCAGCTGTTTTTAATGACTTTGTGTTCAGCTCTTGTTGATGACTTGTTTCATACTTGAATTTCAAAATCTCAGGGTGTGGTGATAGAGATGACTAGGTCACTCTACGAAATTTTGGAACAATCCTCAAAGAAGAAAATTGACGATAAGTTCGAGTTTTTCCAAGATTCCTTGAAAAACATCACAAAATGTTCTGACAATCAACAAAGTTCATTCAATTCAATCTTAAAGCATATTAAGTTTCATGTCAAACAAAAATAGACACCCGCTAGCAATAAGGAAGAACGTTTTGCAGAAAAAAAGTGATTCGTGGCTCAATACCACCATTAAATTTCCTTCCTCGGGAGTCGAAAGATTCCATTGAATCGAGTTCACCAACAAAGAGACGCAAAAAGAAGGCTTTGAGGGAGCAAGTATCATACGATGAGCTAACGTATGCAGCTCAAATGAGTTTGCGAGCTTCAATATATAGCGACGCTCTGGAGTCATGAAAGACATCCTTTCTTCACAGAATAAGGCAAAAAAAGTGTTACTCATTTTCAACAGATGTTAAAAAGTACACCCCATCTGAAGCACTATCAATTTTTGTAGAAGCAGATATGACAAGGAAGCAGTACGTAATAATTGATGCCACTATCAAAAGTATGTATCCTCACTATTCTCTTATTAAAAAAGCATAACTGGCGTGTTATCCACGACAAGAGTCGATAAAGGTCACAGCAACGTGTTCAGAACTAAATTGGAAGATTTTCTAGATCATACGTCTACGCATTTATGTGAATATGTAGATAAAATGCTTTAGCCTTTAACCAAAGAACAAGAAAACAATTTGATGGTGTTATCCAAATGGGGTTGTGATCACTCGCACCAGCAAAAGTTTGATCAAAAGTTCCAAAAAAGTGATACGTATGAAGATACTGACGCAAATATTTTTCAAAGTTCATTTTTGCCGCTGAGGCGCATATTCTCAAAAGAAAACAAGTATTGTTTTCAACCAACCAATACCGATTCGTTTCATCCAACAAAGTAAAGATGCGGCAAATGAAGCAATCCGCTATTTTTAACTCAGACCAAATAAAACGCTTAAAAAATATAAATAAAGTACCAAAAGCTTTTAGTCGCAAACTTCAAATAGAGCACAAATGCGCGTTTAACATGATCGATACAAAAGTTTGCAATGCGAACGTCAAAAGATTTTAACGGTTTCAATCAAAAAGCGAAAGAAAATGCGCATGCTCTTAAATTCGGGCTATTAATACTGCACGCAAGAATCCGATTCTTTGAATCTTTACTTCATTTATCTTATAGGATACTTATAAATAAATGGCAAGCAAGGATGCAAGAAGAAAAGAAAATCTTGGCTGAAACGAAAAAAAAAAATTCAAAATAAATTTAAAAAAGAAATGGGGCTGCTGGTGAATATTCCTAAAGCGGGTTCCAGAAGGAAAGAAACTTCCAGAAGATTTTTTTCTGATCCCCAAACTTCTTCCCGCATCAGAGGAGTAAATCAAAGGAAATAAGACTCCTCGAACAATCCCACATAATTTTAGAGGCATTATCTAGTGGGCTAAAAATCGATGTCCGAAAATTTGAAAATTTCGCTGAACTGCCTATCGGGCAACTTTCAAAAAAGGCTGCTGAGGTGCATAATAAACACTTCCGTCCTTATAGGCAGAAGTTTTCTAGAAAATTTTCACGTGAAAGCTGCGATAGAGACACTTTAAATAGACTTTTGCTGAGTTCTAATCCTTTGCTGAGTAGTACAAGATAAAGACCACAGAAAATAAGTAAACTTTTCCCCAATGAAATACCACAGCTCTTGTTGTTAGAACCACATGACGATATTGATGAAGAAGATTTATCCAGTGAAAACGAGTCTGATTAAGTGAAACTTAATATGTATATTAATTTTCTCTTAAACAAAAATGATGTTTATTTGTTGTTTTCACTTTGAGTTATTTAAAAAGGATAGAGTGGATAGGATAAAGGATTAAGAGTGTTTTAGCATTTCAATTTGAATATTATGACTTTTTACTACTTTTCATTATATAACCACTCAATTAAAACTGCAAAATAATTTTGAGCAACTTTTCTGCTTAAATTCTCCTCAGTGCGGTGGCCGCTGGCACTCGTCATGTCCTGTGGATTATGATAATCAATAAGCTAAGAAAATGCTCATCACGTAAACACAAAGATTCAGGACATACACGGCTACAGAATCAGCTGCAGTGACACAAATAGTGTGTTGGAAGGCGGAAAGGCTATTATGAAGGATAACAACTTGATGGTCCATTTGATTCGATCGGTATTCCATCATCACCTCGCTGAGTATCAAAGATAATTGTGACGTTTTAAATCGAATTTAAAGGAAGTTCTGAATGTAAAGTAATTTCGAAAGTAAAGACTACGGAGAAGACAAACAAAAACGACGTTCTAAAGCTACTAACCAACTTGAAAGATATAATCCGTAGCAGTCAGGTGAAGAAAATTCGCCTCAGTCAGATCATGCTCCAGTGCTACCTTTTATAAAGAAGAAAATTGTGTTCGATTACAATAAGAGTGCTGCGGCCAGGACTGTTAGTTTTGAAGAGGAGACAATCTAATTACAGAGTTGCAGAGGTTGACTAAGCAGGTGTTAAGTTCGTGGGAACGATAAGTTATTAATAGTTAAAGATATTTGTGTTGGAATGTTTGATAAAGCTTTGTTTATTGATCAGTTTTAAGGCCTTCGTGTTGATAATACCCTTTCGCTCTAGACGAACTAAAAATTATGTTTTTTACACCCCAAAAGATATCAATATAAACATATTATCCTTCCTCAAATCAGAAATTTACAATGTTTTCTCCATTAGAATCATGTTATTTTTTTCAACATGCCTGAATGGTGACTTTAGATAAATATTTTAATTTGTTTCACACAACCATTAGGAATGGAACAAATGGAATGGCATCATGTGATCAATGTTTAGATCGTTTTTCTGAAATTTAAAATTTAAATATTGTTAATCAAGATAAAAATGGGTTTGGCATGTATCAGGTGTATTAATAAGTTTTTTTGGTAAAAAATGTGTAATTTTTTAACGAAAACCATTTTTTCCCTTCTTTCAGGTAATTTATGAATACGATGAAAAAACTGATTGTCTTGTGCCAAATATCGTCAAGCCACTTTCTGCGAGCGCGTGTCCCAGTGTTGCGAAAAAGGTGAGAGTCAGATGGTACCAAGTCTGGGAGTACTGAGGATGCAGAAGGATGTCCCGTCTGAACGATTTCACTCTGTCTTTCACTGGTTTTGCTTTGTGCGATGGCGCGTTACCGTGTAACAAAATCACTTTATCGTGTCTTCTGTCCCATTCCGGTCGTTCTTCGATTATTGCGCTGTTTAAATTTATCACTTGTAGACTATAGCGTTGTGCATTAACGATTTAACCGGGCTTCAAGAGTTCATGATACACAACATCACTTCGGTCCCACTAAACACAGAGCATGGTCTTCTTGCCGAAGCGATTCGGTCTTGGTGTTGAAGGACCGGCTCCGCCAGGTGAAAGCCATGAGTTTTTCCGCTTCGGGTTTCGAAAATAAATTCATTTTCCATCACCTGTCACAATTCGATGCAAAAATGATTTCCTATCGTACTGCCAAAGCAACAATTACCAAGTTTATTGACCATACCTATTGCTCATAAACGTCTGCTAATCGTTTTCTGTGACCCATTTAATGCTTTTGCTGATTGCCGCTTCCTCTTTGGATTTTCGTGACCTATCAGAGCCGTCACTGGTTTTTCATACTGAAATGACCACATTTGAATTGCGTGTCCGCCATATGTTTTTACCAGGAAACGATGACGTTCAACAATCTTTTTTTTTGGTTAAACAAGAAAAGCAATGCGGGCCGCAAATGCTTCTTTTCAGGCACAAAATCTGACATGATGGATCAACATGATAAAAGAAATATGTTAATTTTGGCGATCTCAACTTGTGTGTGTTTGTAGCTAAATGTCAAACGATCGAAGTGGCGTATGTGTCAAATTAATACGCTGTATATTTTTCGCTGGCGCCATCTTTTAGTAAAATGGGATAAGACAAAACCATCTGATATTTTGTGAAAACTATCGAATCATTTTACTTCAATGGTCGTCGGGAGATATAGCGTATATCTTCCATTTGGTTCACAAATCTTATGGGCTTAACCTAGCAATCATGAAACTGGCTTTCATTTTTTAATTGCAAAACGTAGATAGGATACAATACGAAAAGTAAAGCAAGAATAACATTTCCCCAAATTCGTTCGGGTACCAAAACCAATTTAACATTCGAATAATCTCTCATATCTAATTGTTCCCGGTTTTTTTTTCCTCGTCCTACACTATGGTAGGTGATATTGGCTATGGTGCTGTGCACATTAGCCAGCGTTTTCGATCTTAGTGCCTTGTGGCAGATTATTGACTGTGCCCCTGTTCCCGGTTATTTGAATTGGTTGTTAGTCATTCTGACACTTCCTCCTTTCAAGGAAACATTCTATGTTTCATCAACCAAGCCGAATTAATTCTTCTTATAGCATAATTACAGCGACCGTGATCCAAAGCGAAGCTTCTTTGTTCTCGTCTATTCAGAACATTGGAATTTTGAGAGACCAAATACGATAGTCACATTGTCCAAAAACTGCAGTGAAAGCTTCCATAAAAATTTTTCAAGAAAGAAAGGTAATACTGTTAATGTACTGATGTCCTGGAACTTTTAGAAGAAATTAATCAACTTACTGACTGACTCTAATTTGAAGACTATTCAAAATACAGTTTGTAAGCTGTTTTTTGTACAGTGGGAACAAGGAACCATATATATGTATAGGAGACATAGCAAATCGCAAATAAAGATATGAAACAATATGTATTTGAACGACTGTTTTCTGTTTTTTTGTCCTTTCTGAAAAAAAAACACAAGTGGAGAAATTGTTGCAATCTCAATCTTCTTAAGGCCAAGTCTGACACAATTAACTGTTGCGCTTTTGATTATTACATCATGCTGATGTGTAAATGTATTCGTTTGCATGGATGGAGAAGGATTGCAGGGTTGGCAGTTCAATATTATGCGAAGGTGATCGAAATCTACTAATAATGGACATGTCATGGGCAAAACATCTACTCAATATTATTTCTAAACTCTGTTTACCGTCCATTCCTTGACTGTCATGTCTTGCCCTAGAATTTTAGCTTGAGTCACAAGAAAAGGTAGAGTTAGAAAAGTTAAAATCCTGCTTCTCGGGTCTTTGCCGAGTAGATATATATTTTGTGTGCAGGTTCGTTATTTTGAAGAAATAGGATCTTTCCTCGCACCTTCCCTGCCTTCTTGCTTTAATGGACTCACAGAATTCTCGAGTTTGGCTCAGTTGGTAAGAGCCAGTGATATTAGCACCTTTTCACAATTATGAACCTTTAGCCCTTAGCAGTGTACAAACAGAATTCCTGATCAATCTAGTATGTTTCAAGATTGGTCCATGAATGTCGAATTGTCTCTTCTTTTGTCCCTCGGTTTGCATTTTCGGTACCCAACGTCCGTTGATCGTATTCACGTGTAAATCGTTAGAAAGATTTTGTTCAGTGATGCCCTAAGAGATCCTTTCTGACCTCACTATCTAGCGTTAATTTTCGAGCTGCTAGCATAAGATCTTCACTTGTTGACTTTATCTCCGGTGTTTGATGTTGATGAGCAGCCTTTGCGATGTTCATCCTTAGTGGATGTTCTGTATGAAGTAAACTGCTTTTTAGAGCGTTAAAACTGGGTCCCCCGAAGGTTCTAATACTGAATCAGCGTACCAATGTAGTCGACAGATGATTTTTTGAGCATATATACAACCCTTTCTTCGTTTATCTCGTAATTAATGTATAAAGATGAAGTAAATTCTTCCATAGAGCTCATTGAGATGGAAGAAAAGAAGCAGAAGCAAATGCGGAATTGTGCTGTAGTCTTTTTTCAAGTATCCTCCTCTGGAAATCTTTTCCGAAATAACATTTGTTGAGAACTATTTGAAAAAATCTGACTATTTTTCCAAATGTTTAGATTTTTCGATGTAAGATACTGCTGGAAAAAATCATCTTGCCCAGAAGTAAAAAAAAAATGAAACCAAATTTTCTACCACTTCTGAATTATTTGAACTGATATGTTGGCAATATTGATGTTGGAATGATGTTATTAACATACGAAATAATCCTGTTTTTTTTTTTTTTGAACAAATCAAGTATGAAATAGTTTTCACGATTGTGAAAACATACAATATTCGATAGATCCTTTCTGACCCATTGGTAGGATAAGGAAGTTAATAAAGTAAGTAAGTAACAGACTACTGAGCCGGCGGGAGTCAACTTATGAAAATAATTAGTACACGAATACCTTGATAGAATAAGAATTCAATTAGATAGAGTAAGAATTCAATTGTAGTAACTATCTACAAATGTTTCGAGTAATACCATCTAGAACTTGTTACACAAAAGCAAGAATAAAAAATGGTTTCATTAGATTATAATTCTCATTAATTGTATTCATACTGGAAACTCAGTATTCCCGATCTTTCTTATGCTTCTTTGCACGGTCATATTTGCGAAATCCGACAATGAGTGACTAAAGGCGGACTCTAAACAATACACTAGAAGTGACTCTAAATTTCGGCTGTAACAAAATTTATGTCCATTCAGGACTCATTCCGAGACGTGTATTTCAAAATTGAATTCTATATACTAATTGAACCAGATCAGGTTTCCGCATAGACTAGTCAAATCTAATTTTATGAAGCTGGTGTCGGACTAGGTACAGACTAGGGACTAGGTTGTGAAGGTCGCCTTTGAAAGATTATATCACGGTAGAATGGTGTTGTTGATACTAATTTATTCAAAGCCATGATCCTTCACATTACTATTTGTTTTTTTTTTTTTCTCTTCTAAATGTTAAGCAGTTCAAAAGGAGTGTTCAAAAAAAGGAGTTCAAAAGGAGCAAAACAACTAGAAAAAGTTTTAATCCTGAAACTTGTACCAGGCTATAATTTTTGTTTTTTCATGGTCTGGTCGTATTTGCCCCCAAACATCCTATTTTGTAACGCTATTCTATCAAGTTTACTATCAAGATACCTTTGCTTGATGATTGACTCGAAAATGAGATTCTTCGAGCAGATTCGAGATACAGCAATTAAGGCTGCTGTGGGCATGTCAGCTTTCAGTCGCCTTATGGCCAACACGGGCAGACCAACCTCGAGTGAGAGACGGCTACTTATGAGTGCAATGGAGTCAGTGCTTTTGTACGAAGTCTAGGCTGACGCTCTTAGCAAGGAGTCGTACCGAAGGCGTCTCGCACAGGTACAGAGGCGAGGAGCTTTGTGGATTGCAGCTGCATATCGCACTGTCTCTGAACCAACAGTGCTACTTATCTCGAGGGTGGTTCCTGTTATGCTATTTGCGTAAGAACGAAAGCGAGTGTACCTACGTAGGGGGGAGTCAGCGAGAGAAGTCGTCAGCCGAGAGGAAAGGAGAAGGACCGTAACTTTTTGGCAGCAATCATGGGTAAGCGAAACGTGAGGCAGCTGGACTGCACGTCTCATCGGCGACTTTGGGCTGTGGTTCTACAGAATTCATGGTGACTGATTATTATCTGTCGCAACTGCTCAGTGGCCACGGATATTTTCAGTCTTACCTGTATAAGATGGGAAAATCACCGTCCCCAGTTTGCTTGTTCTGCCTGGGGATGACAGATGACGCCTGCCACACGTTCTTTGCTTCCGGAAGGTGGACAAGACTCCGTTCGCATCTCTCAGAGAAAATAGGCTTGCACTCTCCAGAAAACGTAACGGGGAAAATGATGGAGTCAAAACACAATTGGAACTGCGTGTTATATTACGTACGGACGGTTTTTCTTATGAAGAAGGGCATCATGGACCGCTTGGCGGCGCTCTTCTTTCCCATCCATCCGTGCTGAAAGAGGGATTTCCCATAACCATAAGACGCTAGGCGACGATTAATGAGGCTTAATCCGAAGTAATGTGACAAACAGTTCTAGGCTAGGTTCTCGGTATGACAGGGGAGGTGTTTAGTCGGTAGTCTGGTTGCCACCGGGGGTCCGACATTCAGGGCGTAAATAGCCTTCACCTCCCAACCATTACAAAAATTCTATTAAGTTTGAATGGGTTATGAACAAACTACAATATTTTCTAAACGATTATGTGCGCGACTAAGTATATATAGATAATTGAAATTATTTTTTTAATTTTAATCTTATGAAAAATAAAAGAAACGTCTTCCTTTAAGTTTTGCGTGTTAAATTTATCAAATGTTGCCAAGGAAGACTGAACGATAATTGTCGGAAATCAATTAGTGGAAATAAAATTGACATGCACAATTAGAAGGAAGACCTTTCTTTAATTTTTCAGCATCTTTTTGCGAAGATGAAATCAATTATACACATTTATATTACATAAATTTGACTACTTTATATTAAGAATTTAATTAATTTAAAGGACCAAGAATGTGCACTTACAAAAATGGAGCTAAATGAGCCACGACTTGTATCGTTAAAACAAGTTACATACACGAAATATTTCATAGAACCCTCAATGTGAAAATCCTCCTCAATGTGTAAAAAGCCGAAGCATTTTAAGCGTTCCATAACATTATCTTTATGGACAATTCTTTTTCTAGGCATGAAACCACAATTTCAGATTTCTGTCCTATGGAATTTCTAAAGTTATAAAGAGCTATGATGGCTTCACCCTCGCATAGCAATACGTGAAAGTATCTTTTGCCCTATATATTCGAGACAATTCCAGCCGTGGTATGAGAAGTAGACTGAACGCCGAGGATACGCTACACCGCATAAGTTCAATGTCAAGGACATTTACAAGAACATACCACAATGATGAAAGAGCTACAACAAAGGTGACGAAAGTGGAATGGGTGTTTCCTGCAGAACACCGATATATATTTATATATATAGAAATTTTTAACTAATTCTTAGCCTTTTATTTTCTCCATCCACAATATATACACGGCATTTCATAGGAGTACAACTTTGTCAGTGAGCCATGGTTCACTTCGACCGCAAAAGAAACGTCGAAAGGGGTTGAAAAAATGCTCATTCCTTTTCATTTTGCAGTGAAATTAATAAGCCTTGTCTTTCTATGTATATCGTGATAGTGTAGTTGTCAGGAGTACAAAGTTTTATGACGTGCGTCGCGTGGTAGATTGGGATGAGGACTACTCTTTCGTCATCCGATTGCATTGGAAGCATTCAAACTCATACCCAAATTGAATTTGGGATCATATGCTATTTTTCGCAGGACACTAATACTGTAGCAATGATTGATGAAGGGGTTGCACACGGTAAAGTATGAGTTGATAAGTCATGTATGACGAAATTGCAAATCAATGCGATTGCGCACAACTAGGTCAAAGGACTTTGACAAAAGTTTTTTTTATGTTGCGTATTATGCCAGCCATCATTTCTTGCCGGCTTTTCGGTGCCAAAAACTTTATAAATGGTTTCTTTTGCGATTGAGAATTGTCACATTTGGTATTTGGTGATCAAACTGGGAATTATTCCGATTTGAATAATTGAGTCACTTTGAAATATTTATACCCACAGCTTGTCAATTCAATTTTATTTTTACTTTAACTAATATTTTATTCTCCAATATTCAATTCGAATGAGATAAAATATGACTATTTTTGATTTAAATTTTTTTAATGTTTCAATTTTATCTATGTTGCATTTTTCAAAATAATCCTAGTCTGTACACGAAGACTTTAGCCAGGACTTTCGACAGACCTTTTTCGAATGGCCAAAGGCCAAATACTTTTGTATTATCTTATATTTAGTTACAACCTTACTAATGCAAGAAATTCAATAGAACAGACCAAAAAGAAAGCATGTTGACTCACAACGCTGAAGGCAGTTAAGCTCCTAATCTATAATTTTACATTCTTGTTTCCTCTTTTAATTACATGCTTTAATAACATATATCACGTGACATATACGGTACAACGTAACTTTTCAGGTATAATTAAATAAAACATAATGATACTATAATTAATTGACTTTATATAGTCGTATATGTGTTTTATACGTTCAGGATAATACTGTATCGAGAACAAGTCTTCAAGAACTCTAAGCACCAACTTTAATACTACCTCTAGGTCGTTATCCCGCAGCCTACTGTTTTGAAGGCCATCGATTTAATGATTACTATATATTAGGAAATATGTAAATACTGCAGTTTCTATTATTTATTCAACATTTATCTGTATTGAATAATCTTTCATGTTGACTTCAATGAGAACAGCGAATTACAGATTGGGAGTTGATAAGAAGAAGGAAAACTAGTTGAAAGGACAATGTTAATAATCTGTATTAGAAGTAATCCTTATCGGTGTCCATTTGATTAATTATAAGGAAGAAAATGTTGTAATGACTATGAAGGTAGGACCTTTAGGGGGAAAACGTAGTACTGTATACATATTTAAGTAAATGGTGATCAAATGCGCCAGAATCCAGAAAAGGTAACAAATTGTTGTTTTATTACATCGTATGGTTTCTAATGTTGGCACATGATCCTAGAACAAATATAACCCTTAGAGATAGAGAAGATATCATTTCATGACGTGTAAACACGTGTGGACAAGCAACCCAATGGATTGGTTCGTTCTGAATAAAGTCATCATGGAAATTTTTATAAACTGCCTCAAAAGACAAATTTCTTGTCTAAATTTTTAATCCTCAAACAGGGTTTTGTATGAAGAAACATGATTAACGAATTTTAATATTTTCTGACCTAAAAAATGTCAATTGGAAAACTTTAAGGATGCACTTCAAAACAAATAAAATGTACTCAAAATGTGCAATGCTATAAGTAAGCACTCTAGGAAAATCGGGACATTTCTTCCTTGGCTTAATGTGATAGAAAATTAATAAGTTTAACTCACTCTATGGACAAGAATCAGCAGAACGTCTTTGAAGGATTCAATTTTTGGTTAGTTCAATTTTGGCCAATGAAAATTTTTTACGAACACCTTAAAAAATATTATTGATATGACTTTCTGGCTTATTCGCTGGCCGAATCCAAACAAATTTGTCAAAGTCTAAGTTAAACATTTTCATAAGAGGGAGCTCTTCATACATAGTTAGTTTGATTCTATTCCTCAAAGCAAACACACTCACAGACACATAAACCAAATTGTATTTAACATTTGAAATATATCCGAAAATCACTTTTATTGTAGCAGTTTTACCTCCCTAGTCGAACTGGCTAGGAGATTCCTGCGTTGAAAGGGCGCAGAACCGATATGCGCACAAAGTCATTGCCCGCATACAACCCAGCCACCCTCTTACAAAGGATATTTCAATGCACTGTGCATGTTCAGGCATTTAGCGGATGAATCCTTTATGCTACCATCCCTTTGCAAGGCAAGTACAACTGCGGGCGGCATAGCAATCAAACCCTCATAATAGCCATCCTTACATCATTTCTATCCCTTCCACCATTAAACTAAATCGTTTAACCATTCCACCTTACGTTTGATTCCATTGCACAAGCATCCCACAGTTCCTTTCGGGCGTTTAGCGTGTGGAGTGGAGCAACTCTGTAGCTTTTGGGTTTGAGTTCGCCACATTATTCACAAATACATGGACAATCTACCCAAGTTGTTATGGGATGTCGAGTGAACCAGAGGGTGGAATAAAATCCGAACACAAGGAACTATTGCCGTAATTTTTTATTATAATTTTTTTCACTGGTGTCCTTGTAATCTGCAGCACAGAGAAAAAATCCGGAGTGTGGTATTACGGGAAGAAAGGTTAAGTGTTTTGTGTGAAACCGCGCGACGTTCACCCATTCCTCAAAGACGACTTGAACGAGGTAGAGGAAATCTTCAATCTTTTGGTGACAAAATTGTGTAAGTACGATCGATTCACTAGTTTTCCATGCATTTGTTGCACGCAACATTCAATCCGTATATGAAGAACTCGCGAAACAGAACAATTTGCACAGAGGGTAATAAGGAATTGATAGAAAAGTTCTTATAGATTGTACTGTCATATTTCAACTGTGCACGTACATAGAATAATTGTATTATTACGGGGAGCACTATTATCGATATTTCTTTAACCGAAAGTACGACAATCTTAAACTGATGTTATCTCGACATGAACTAACCCGGTAACGATAACCAAACACTTCAGAAACCTGATGGGACTTAACAGGAAGCGTAGGCGATGGCAATGGCGATAGCCTCTCATCGACAGCAAGGATCGCCCGTAAAATGGAGGATTTTACTGCGGAATATGCCGGGTGAATTCACCAGTCGGGCGGTGAATGGAACACCCGACATATTCTTCCGACAGCATCGAGAATCCCGTTCTTCTCCATGTTTCCTATATTTCGGAGAAGTATGTTTTTTCTTTTCGAGCTTCACGAACCAAAGTAGGACGAGGTGTATTCATGTCACGCTAGAAACTTTGTACTAAAGTGGGTGTCGATTGTGAGAAAGAAAAGAAAAAAAAGGAAAAAGCCAGACAAAAAAAGAAAAATTCTGTCTGTAAACATCAAAGTCTCTCCGAAGCTTATCCTGATTATATGTGATATCAGCAAGCTTGCATCTTACTTTTATCGAAGGTCGGATGGCGACAATCTACCGTCACTTCAGACATGGGACGCGTAATATGGCGTCATAGAGATGTTGGGTGGTAAAATGTTGGGTGCTCGATCCTTGGCTGTATTGAGGACGGAAGGAAAAGGAACAGACAGCAGAAACCGTTGATACATTGTGTACTTAAAATATTTGCTCCAATATATTCATTTGCCATTTATTTTCTGCATGGTTCTTGTTTGGTTACAATTTTTTATTTTTTCTTCAATACGCCGATTCTTAATTTACGGCCTTTTTTGTTTTCAAAATGTCCGAATCCACCGAAAGATTTGAAAAGCCTTTTTAAAACAATTGATGCCGATTGCGATTAATTTTCTTTAAAAACCCTTCGTAAGGGAATATTCTAAAATTTGATATTATGGTAAGTGCTAATTCTATCAAACATGTTTTGTATTCCTTTGGAAAGAGCACTTTTATTGCGTTACAGATGATGTCCTTTAAATGCACCGGTTTTAAACAAAACACTTTTCATGACGAATATTTTGCTTTATCAAGACTATTTTCAAGTTCCTCCCTCTTTAAAGTTCCTCTCTTGAACTCTGACAAAAGAAGGACATGAGGATACTTTGCAGACACCTTATCCTTTGCCAGAGCAGTTTAAAGTGTTTGCGTGTATTCAACTGAGATTTTCACTATAAAAGGAGAATTCCTGATCCCTAGCATGGCACCCTTAAATAAGATGTGTTGAAAAGGTGTCAATGATAACTTTCTTTGTTACTTGTTATGGATTAATGAAACATGATAGAATAAAGTGAATAAAGAAATAACCTGGCTTTGATTTGAGTGCGTTAAGGAGTCGTTTGCGCTCTCGTTAGTCATCTTTAAATAGTGAAAAGACCGAGAAACAAATCATAAACGCAATCAAAACAATGCCAAGTGAAATTACAAAATGTAAGAAGTGCATCAATTTTTTTTGTAATTAAACCATAATCAAAAAATTTATTTATTAACCCAAAAATCAAGGGGTATATGAGTAAAATGGATGAATGCGATCCTTGGCTGATGAAAATTTCTCAAAAGAACGTAAATGCCATCAATAGAAGCAGAATCAAGGCCTGCTGTGAAAGATTCCTTCAAAAAGAAGGAATATGAAAGATTCCATCAAAGGTGACAGTTTATTATACTGTTTTTGAATTTAAAAAATCCTTACAAATAACTAGTTTGAATGCATCCCGCATTTTATATTATTTCTGCCTTGTGGCGAATATATGTTGGAAAACTGTAGCTTCCATAATTTAAATTAGCGAAAACGAAATGCAAACGATTCTATTCTACTCAATATAAGATATTGCTTATGATCTACTCAATCACAAGCTATATAAAGTTATATTTTTGATGTGTGTTTTTCGTCTATTCATTTTCCTTTTAGGCCGTAATATTCATTTACATGTTCCATTTCGTTTGGAGTCCACCAAGGTTTAAGCATTAACATTTCTCCCTTCCCTTTCATATGAAGGACCGAGTAGATTTGCTTTTGTATTCGTGTCTTTTTTGTTTTCTGCATGTTTTTCTATTTAACCATGTACAGAACCGACTAGTATGCCTTCTTTAACGTATCCGTTTGCTGCCGGAGCATTACCACCTTTTCCTCATCCCCCTATATTACCGCAGAGGTCTTCAATGAGTATCAAATAAAATGTACATGCTAGATTAATTCAACAGTTGATGTCTAACCAATTCGTTTTGCTCTCTTGAAAAAGTTTTTTTACTAGGTATTTTTAATGCTCGGTTGTTTTAACCAAGAAAGTATTATTAGCTTTTAAATAGGAATGACAATATTGCAGAAGCGAAGGATTTTAAATCCTCAGCATTACATCTCTAGAGTTCTACAAGTAGTCTGTTGTAGAAGGGCAATTATTTTATTGTAGATCATCAAACGTTAAAGGTATCTTGGTACTGTTTTATCATTTTATGTCCCCGTCCATTTAATATTCAATTATTGTATAGAACTCTTAGTAGGATTTATAGCAGGACGAGCAGGTCAGTACTTTCGAAGCTCAATTGCAGTGAATAAGAAAGGTAAATACTTAATCTAAATAAAATATATTCTTGACACTAATACGAGGGTAGTGTGATAAGTTTCCAACCTCACATAGTCTCTGATATGAAGTATAACTCTATACACTTCACTCATTGATAATCCCATCTTCTTAACCACACCAAATAGTACTCGCGGTTTTCTCCGTAAAATAATTGTTCACGAAGGTGATTGCCTCCTCATTTGAGGAAAATCTCAGTTCATACCGGCATTTGTGGATTTTCACCATGGCAACCGCAGAGTTTTCTTGGTGAAACAGGAATTATTTTTCTTGAAATGTAGTCGTTTTTCCTCACTTCCTGCCTTCAACTTGACAAATAATGATGCGTAGTATGCTCCAGTAATGGTTTTTCATTTTTGGAGGTAATCGATTAGGATAACTCCATAAATATCCCAAATAAAAACAGTCGACATCAATTTTCCAGCCGAATAAACAGTTTTTGCTTTTTTCGGAGCCGGTTCCACCCTTGCAGTTTACTGCTTTCACTGTATTTTCATTTGGGGGTATAATGGTGTATCCATGTTTCATCTACAATAACTAATCGACGTGAAAACTTGGATTTATTTATCCTAAACTGCGCCAACAGATCGTTGGATATGTTCATTCGAACTCGCTTATGGTCTAACGTGTATAAACGCGGCACACTTCGCACGGACAGCTTTATCATGCCTAAATATTCATTCAATATGTGACAAATACATTCTTTGGGCATTTTCATAGCCTCTGCTAGCACTCTCACTTTAATTCGGCAATCGCCTAACACCATTTGACGAATTTTAGCAATGTTATCGTCAGTAGTCGCAGTTTTTTACATTTTCACAAAAAAACTCACATCGACTCAGTCAAACGACTATCAACTAAAAACCGATCGTCCAAAATGACTGAAACTTTAGCTGTCAAAAGATGCACAACTACATTTACTATCTTTTATTGATGAATGTCGCCATCTTTTGGTTGTGGTCGGGAACTTTTCAAACCACCCTAGTATTGATTGAACGATACATTATCTATTTGAGGTAGTTATTCCGTATATATAATTGATTTGTTTCAATGTGCATTGTCAACGATTGGTCGAAAATAAGAAAAGTTTTAAAAGTATTAAAAGTTATACAACAAGTCATTGTATACAACAATAGACATAACACTGAAGAAGGGACCATATCGGCCTCGAAACAGCTGTCTGTTGCAAAATAAAAATATCAACCTAAAAATGGAATCTAACAAGAATTTTTTTAATATTAAAAGTTAGTTTATAAGTTAGAAGTATTAAAATGATTCAATTTCTTCAATTCAATCTTGTGAAAATTCTGTGCAAAGTTGGAATAGTCTTTTGAAATCGTATGAAGTTTCTAAGAATTTCTTAGGAAACTTACTTATGAAGAGAGAAAAAACTGATTTTCGATCATCTTAATTTTGCTTACTTGTAGCGAAGTTAATTATTCAAATTTAAATACGTCAGGAGGTAAGATGAATTGAAATCTTCTTTTGTGAATTAACGAGATTTTGCAGATCATTGCGATCATTGCAGAGGGATGTAGAGTGCGAGCACCAATAGATTAATACAAAACGATGTTGCCAGAAGACTCAGAGTTTTCAAGAACTTATATTGAAATTGCATAATGAATGAACATGCTAAAATTACAATACGACCTTTATGAACACAGAAGTTACAATATTTCCGTGCGATATTGTGCAGACAACATAGCACTCAAGGTGGAGACGAAATTCAATACAATCATACACTCTATGCTCCATTAATGATATAAAATGAGTCATGAGTAACCTGCATTTCAGCACTTACGACATCCCGATACTCGAAGATGGTTTTTTCAGATTTCCACTCAAAAAAAAAATAGTTTCCTTGAAAAACTTGTTATGCAAAAACGAATGTAGCGCAAATGTAAACTCAACACACAAATACATACTTTTGGAGCCTTCTTATTCCAGCTGCTATTTCCACCACATCTAACCGACCTACTCCTTTAGTAAAGCATTGTCGTAGGACAAGGAATAACTGTAGGTTCTTTAGTTAATCCACCTCTTTCCCATCTTCTAACTTAGCACTACCACCGAAGAATTTCTAGTTGAGAGAATGCATCCTGGGTGAAGCGACTACTCCTCCAAGCCGAACTAAATTCTACCGGAGCCATTCCAATCCAGTCGCTATCAAGTCAGTTCTCTGTAGTTTTGTGTCCTCTTCTGCATATTTGTGTCGCACCACACCGCGTCATAAGAAAGGAAAAGTGAAAATAGTTGTTCAACTGTTCAATAGTTGGGTGGTGTAATTTAAGATACCGTCATTGTTGTGCTTATTGTGTGGTATTTGATCAGTGGGCTTAAATAAAGAAGGATCAAGTTTAAGTGGTAGAAATATATTAAAGGTGATGTTCACTTGAATTATAAATGGTTTCTCATTTAAATGGAAATTGTGGAGGAAAGATTAGTTAAAGATGAACAACTTACTGACGATTTCGTTAGTATCAAAATGCTCCAGCATCTTTTTCGTCCCTTTTATGGCCGTCAGCTGAGCATTATTCAAATTGAGATGTAGTACTCTATCATTTCCTTTGTGAATATGTTTATAAGTTTTCCGGGACTGTGAACTGCGCATGAACGATGAGGAACTCAATGAGAGAAAAGAGAAATTTATGATGGATGTTAGTGCAAGGGGTAAAATGTTAATGAGCTTTCTGAATAGCAAAGTGCTTCAAGGAACAGAATTCCAAAAAAGATTCAATCAACCGCGAAGTCTAGGTCGCTCTTTGAGTAGCTAAGCTAACCTCAGTCTGATTAAATGTATGAAACATAAGAAATCTCTAGGTTTAGTGTGAAAAACTGGAACTAACCGTCCATATGCAACGAAACAGTTGGACTAATAGAGTCAAATAGTCAGATAAATTTTGTTCAGTAACAATAAGCCAACAATTTACAATTTTCGGTAATTATTTAGAGTTTTATTTAATAATTATTTTGAATGACAATAAAGTCATGGATCCATCCCATATGTAAGAGATAGCTTGCCAGCAAAATGGAATAAATTTTGCAGGAAATGAAAGGGATCCCTCACGGTTAAAAGGGACATAATGTGGTTGTATCCATACGTTAAAAGTCTACTCTAGTCTCTAATTGTAGTACTGGAATTCTGATGTCCTCAAATTAGCCTACTGAACATAGAAGACATAAGAAGAAATGTTAAAAATGTTTTTTTCTATGTGAAATCCTGATGGAATCAAAGCAAGTGCGCTTCCATGCGCTTACCTTAAGCCTTCATTCAAATGTTCATGTGTGCGAAGAGGATAAGAGCACGGGCAAAGCTGCGCTACCGGATTTAATTATGCCAGAAACTAGGCATAACAGCTGCGTAAAAGATTAAACTAGTCGTCAGAGTATAAGCATTTCTTGTAATTAAGACCAAAAAAGCCCGCCAAGTACGTAGTGATGTTAAATTGCAACTGTTTTCTTTGAATCGTGTGAGATACTTACCCTACACTACAACGTACACCACAAGTACGAAAAACAGGTTGATTGAGATTTCAAACAGGAGATTTCAGTAGGACCCTACTTAAATCAAATATAGACTGAAATCAAATATTTGCAACTAATTCGTTCAGGATACTTAGTGGCAAAAAAATCAGATTCTTGAAGTTCTCTTGAAGTGGCCTCATGCGGCTCTTGAGCTCTTCCCCAAACATAAACGGCTACTGACAGGAAAGCAATTTCAGCAGCAAAGCTGAAATCCATTCTGAAGGGGGTCTTCTCAGAATGTTTCCAACAATGGCGTCATCGCTAGGACTAATTTATGTATTGCCAAGAAGACTACTTTGAGAGAGTTTAAGTTGCGGAACGCACCAGATACACCAGTCTTTCCTTCCAAACGAAGGCCGGATGCTGTTTTAGCATACCTCGTATAACAAAGGAAACGAATCGAAATCTAGTTCTTGAATATCTAAATAAAACTAACATTCTAGTAAAATTAAAAGGTGAAGGATATACATGAATTAATTTTTGGATAAGCTTTAGCAAGCACTTTTGATTCAATCCTTTATGAAGGGAATATTTATGAAAGTGATAAAAGGTTCCAAGGCTCATTACAGAAATAAACTTACTATATCTTTGAAAGATATGATATGAATACTGTATGAATAATGAGTTTCCAATCATCGAAAATGTTGCGCTTATTTTTTAAGGTGCACTCGAAAAATTTCAGGTCATTGAATAGAAACTATCATAATTTTGCCTCTGTCAATGTATGAACACACGACTGCGCATTCCGGATGGTATGCACAGGTAAGGATTTAAAACGAAGATCATTGGGATCAGAGGCCCTAATTGCGCTTGTTATATTCTATCGACGGGCGATCGTTGATTGCAAATCAGATTATTTAATTGGAGGACGCGTTCTAGGCGTTAAGATTGTTGGAGGTGTTAGATATAGGCGTATAAGGTCAAAGTGGGATTGTAGGGCCGTAAAGACTCTACTTAGGATGAACTCTTTTCAATTGCTTTTACTTTTAAGACTATAGGAGAACGGACGGAAGATAGACGTTACAGGAGTTTTGAGTTTTGCGTTTTCCGTTTTAAGAAAACGCTACAGAAAAAACCATCACAAAATTGCTTCACAAAACTATATTCTACCTTCAGTTATAGAAATATGTTCTGGTTTTAAAGAACATTCTTTCAAGTTCTTTCCGAAGTCCCGCTTATTTTTTTTGTCGTAGCGAAGAGAAGGCTTTTGTAGCCCTGTGGGACTCTCACGCGTGCAATGCTTCTGGACAACCCACTAAACAATTCCATGTCAACTTGAGAACCAAGCCCGGAGCTGTTTGCCACATTACTTGGGGTAAGCCCTCGCATTCCTACTCCTAGATGCGTGGGAAGGGAGGGGAAAGAAGTGCTAGAAAACAGATCCCTCAAAGCGCTCCAAAATGGATCTCTTAAGTATCAGTATTGTCCCAGCATTCCATTCCACTTGTCAACATTCAGCAATCCTCAAACAATAGTTTCCGAGCAGAGCTCCCAAATTTCGTTGAAGAAAAGGCTTGCAAAAAATGAAGCTGTCTTAATTTATTTTTCAATGTTCCTGAAGAGTGTTATTCTGGCATGTACATTTACACTGATCTTTTTACAAAACATTCCCAATATAATAACTATCTACGACTTAAATTGAGTTGTAAATTGACTCTGGTTAGCATAAAGATAAAAGCTATTCAAAAATATTAAATAGCTTTAGGTATTAGGTTTAGGTATAAATAGGTTTAGGAATTAATGTATTTTAAGACGAGATATTTATGCAGATTTTTTTTGGAATAGTAAATATGTCATAAAAATAAATTAAATTTGATTGTATTGTATTTGATGAGAGTCCATTGTGAATAATTTTAGATGCCGCTTAAAACATATTCATTATGAATTTCACACCATTTGGTGGACCGTTCCCAGCAACAATACCTGGAATCCATCAATTTACCACAACTGGAACTCTTGTCTCAGCTGCAGCTACAGTCCAGGTAAGTTGTTGGTCCAACCATTGTTTATAGGATACCATAATGTCATGGTCAGTGCTGTTTCAAGATGATCAGCTCTGTTGTGTTGCTGATGATGAAAATCAATTTACATGAAATTTTCCAGGACAACTCAAATCGGTATCAAAACTCAACTGTAAATATGACACATTTTAATCAGCCAATAACAACAACCACAACTATTCCGGCAAAGTTTCGTCCCGATGATAATACAATCGAAACAAAATACAATGGGCACATTGTAACGACGGGACAACAACAATACACGACGATTCCTTATAGCCAACCGTCCGATGACAAACGCCTGATTGCAACAGCTATATCCTATCCACAGAGTACAATAGCAACTACAACCTCAACAGCGCCTATTCAAGCGCAACAGCAAGAGATTTCACAACAGGACTTGTGTAATGCCATATTGCAACAACAAACTGTTGATACTAAACGTGGTAAGGATTGTCATTTCTAGGTTATATAGATTCTAAACTAATCCCATTACAGTGCTGCAAAATTCAAGTTGGCAGACTTTGACGCCAGGATCGGCAGTAGCTGATTATTTGTCACATCTTCCCGCCAGCACATTGCCACTGTCCTTGCATCATTTCTTGAAGTATTCCGCAGAAAATATTAAAAAGGAAACGCAACAACAAACCATTGATATATCTCAGGCACAAATAGGAATTAATACGTTAGGTGGCACGCTGACTCTCACTCAACATCAACCAAACACTAACCAACATCAACAACAACATCAGCAACCACAACATCAGCAACAACAACAACAGCCACAACTAAATGGGCAACCACAGCAACAACAGACGAACTGCGGCCAGCCCACAGTGTCCTCAGGAGCAACACAAACCACTTCTACAACGACAACAAAGAAAAAGAAGCGAAAAAAGCCACCAAAGGAGAGAAAACCCAAGCCACGCCCGGGTGAAATTCGTTTGACAACAGCTTTGGATGGGAGCCCACTTTATAGTTGCCCAGAGTGTCAGGTGGCTTATCCGGAGCAAGGATTGCTGGAATTGCATCTAGTAGGTCACAATCTAGAGCGCCGTTTTATATGCGACATCTGCAATGCAGCGTTAAAAAGAAAGGATCATTTGACACGGCATAAGCAATCTCACAATCCGGAACGCCCGTTCATATGTTCGGTTTGCTTGAAGGCCTTCAAACGTAAAGAGCAGTTGAGTTTGCATTTTGTCATTCATTCGGGCGAAAAACGACACATATGCAATGAATGCGGTAAAGGATTTTACCGAAAGGATCACTTAAGAAAGCACAATCGATCGCATATAGCAAGGCGGGTAAAAGCTGAGCTGAGCTTACAAAATCAAACTCCCATTACTGTATTGCCGCAACAGCAGGGCCAGCAACCTCAACAGCAGCAACAGCAACAACAACAACAGACACAGCAACAAGTGCAGCAACAAGTACAACAACAAATTCAACAACAACAGCAACAACAAGTTCAACACCAACTACATCAAATGCAGCAGCAACATCACAATCAACAAAATGGTCACCAACAGACCCAACAGGGGCAGATGCTCACCTGAGTGTTAATTTTAAGGTAACCCACTACTAAAGCAAATAACAGCCTGGGGTTGAATATTGAATAAGTGAAAGGATAACAAGAATGATTACGGACAAGTTTTTAGATTGAGGATTATGTTATGTTATTTTTGTTTTTGATATGTTTGCAATCGGTAAAAATGCCCTTTATAGTGTCCATTAAAATTTGTGAAATTTATAGGGATGTTAATGTTTCGAGACCGATTCCATGTCCTTTTATCTATCGATATATTTATTCTGCAGAAGGAACTAGTTCCGACGATGATACCCGACTAAATTTGAAAAAAATTTATACCATTTGATATCGAGTAAAATGAAAACTTTTTATAATTTCATATGTAATCTAATTTCAAGGATAATGGACGTATTTTCTACGTTTTAGCTTTCTTGCTTTCAAAATGAGCGTGTATATATATGAGCGTATCAATGGCATACTGAAAATTTATTTTTTAACTCAAAGAATCCTTTTTGTAATCACTTAAACTTTTTTGATTAATACGAAAATGTGAATTTGAGAAAATTTTGACGGTCTTTTCTAAGCAATTTGTAAGTGCAATATTTTTGTAAATTAAGAATGCTACATAAATTTCACAACCTTACGAGAAAGAATGCGAAAAGGAAAAGAAAATGATGTAATTCTCATTACAAGAGATGGTAACGAATAGCAATCGGTCGAACAATCCTAAGGATCGTACAAGCCTTTAGTATAGTTTTTAAAAGTGTAATCCGTTTGTAAAAAAAAACTATTGGAACATAAGCGAAAAAGAAAATTTTCAATCAACATGGCAAAACATTTTTCAGTAATAAAAAAGGAATAAATTGCTTTGTGATAGTTAATACTTTTTTATGTACAATTAGTTTTTTTTTTAAAAAGAAGGAGAAGGAGAGGAAAAGAAAAGAAGACGTTCAAAACAAAACGTAGCACAAAGTCTGAATGTTGAGAAATGACAAGGCATAAAGAGTGGAAGCTCTATAAAAACAGTTTTTGATAATAAATATTGAGTTTAGTATTAAGGAATACAGTCAGAAAGCAACGTAATAATGATTGACATTATAAAATGTATGTACGTAATTTCAATGCAAACTGATTTTCGGGAGAAAATAATTAAATTTACTACTGATTTTTAATAGGATTAAGAATGCAGAAACTAAAAAAACTAGATTTTGTGTAGAATATGTAAATTAATATATAGCAATGTAGAAGGTGCAATGACAAGCATGATATATGTAGAAAGGAATATTTTTAAAGTGAAATACAAGCATATAGGATTTTGAAAATTGGTAACAGGAATCTATTTTTTCCTATTGTTTAATTCAACAAATAGATATTATAAAAACTAAGCAAATATCTAAAGACCCTATCCGTTTGCTGTGTGCCTTTTATATTGAGAATTTTCTCACTTTGCCCATCGGAACCCACAAATATTGAGGTCGTATACTGGACATAGGTTCCAGACTTTTGCAATCTAATTTTTTTTACTCCTTCAAATTCAGTAACATATTCCTTTCGCTGGCAGGCTCGGTACTACTCAGGCATAGCTAACATGATTGTAGTTTGTTCACCAGTTTCCAACTTACTTTCACTCACACTCAAAGTCGGACGACCCATAAAATCACAAGCTAATAAGCTTTATATGCAGAAAGAAAAGGCTATTTCAAAGGTTGAGCCTTTTTTTTACTTTTATTTTACGAACACAACAAAAAGCCAACACAAAGAAAAATATCACACAAATATTACAAACAGAAAACTTAAAAAAATCCTATATTTCAATTCCCTTTCATACGAACCACAGTGAAAGCCGGACACGCTTAAATAATCCCTTTTATAGTTTTTTTTCTTATTTAATATTTAACTTTCTTCTTTCTAACGACCTCTACACATTTGGCATGCTTTTCACCAATTGTAACGAAGCGAGGGTTCGTAAAAATTGGGGGAAAGTATGCCGAAATCGGGAACTTTAAAGCTCTTAAGTTTGGGACATCCCTCCTGGTAACTCTTTTTTAAAATCTGCCCACAAATGTTTTGTGTCATTTAAATCGGAAGACTAAGGATGCGTAGCAAGAATCTAAGGACATTTATAAAGAAGTCAATTTTTTACAGCGCAAGCTTTATGCTGCGAATCATTGTCTCGATAAAAGACAAATTTATACCCAATCCCCAAACGCTACGCTGTCCTTGAAATGTTCTTTCAAAACATTTATTTGGTCCATAGATTCTGGAATGAAATATTAATACCCAATGTCTGCAGAGGACATCTTCATCGAGGAGACTCCACCACTTTTAACGACTTTTCCTATGAATTTTCCATGCTATGCTTCTCCAGCATTCCTTGAAACAACAAACAACATCCTATTGGAGTCGAAAAAATAATTTTTTGTTTCTTCTGTAAACAGGACCTACTTTCCAAGAAGAGCAGAATCAAAGGAAACATAGAAACGAAGTAGGAAAATCACCTTGGACCACCTCACCTTGCCAAATCCTTAGCTTAACTTTCCGAAGTTGAAGGCTTTGGATGGGCCACTTTTCCGTTTAAACTGTTACTGCGCGAATTGCTTTTGTTAAAAATTTCACTTAATTCTCCAATGATTTTTCCTTTTTTGAACAATTTCTCTTTCCTTTACTGTACGTTGTTTTATTTTTCTTAACATTGTTAAAATGGCCAAATTCAGAACTCTCACTTTAAGATATTAGCTAAGTCCTGGAAATGTTTTGAAACAATAAAGAACTTATTATTATTATTATTATTATTATTAAATTGAATTAGAATAGGGTAAATTATTTGTCAGTTACGGCGAAGAGCAATTCCTCTCCGGTGTTTATTATGTGGTGTATACAGGCACAGGCATGTAATGGAACCAATAGAAGCTCCTTGTGCTACAATTGGGGCAAGGCGGGGCATAAAAAGAAATAGTGCACAGAAGAGGCACAGAAGAGGCAGGAAGTGATTTTGTCAGGAGTATGATCTGAAACATAGCCCACGTTCAGGAATGTTTCGAGTCTTTTAGGAAGCCCTAACTAATGCCAAAGCGCTGTAATGATTCGCATCCTTCATATTAATCTGCATAGAAGCATAATCGTCTAAGATCTACTCGATCAGTTTGCGAGAAATAGGCAAACCGACTAGCTGCTGCTCAGCGAACATCACATACAAAGCTCACCAACATGGTATCCTGACTTCTAATATGCAAGGCCAGGGGCGAATAGATGGCTTCGTTTAGCTTAATTGTTTGGGAACTATATTCACCTAGTTCCCACCTACCGCCGAACGAATCGCTGTCGTATTTTGGACATGGCAGCCAGAACTGAAGTCATCGCCGATGGAGCTGCGTTGGAATCATACCTGATGTGTCATTCACTTCAGTGAGCCTGGTACAAAGAGTTGAAAATAAGAGAGTATTACTTGACTTGACCAGCCATCACCAGTACATAGCAATTGAGATCCATGACGGTGCTTCCCGAAGACCACGCACTTAGGCTTCTGCGCTCCGGCAGAATATAGGGAAGCATACTGAGAAGTTTGTAGGAGTGCCAATGGCACGATCATCGCTGACGGAAGCTACGCGGGGGCGGAGAACCTGGATGTGGTGAACTCAAATATGAGAATCATTACATCCGTCTGCAGGTCTTCTATGCCCTTGCGAAGACCTCGGCACAGTCAGCCCCTAGTTTACGGATCACAAACTCACAAACTACAACGAGAGGCCTACCGGGCACTGATCTGGGAAGAGGCCGATCAGCAGCTTATAGGTCAGCTAAAAAATGTATCCGGAAACTTATCAACAGCAGTCGTTGGCAAAACCTGTTGGACGATTTAACAGGGATCCATGGGGCCTGGGCTACAAAACAGTGATGCAGAAGCTCAGTGCTTAGTTGTGGCCTCACTCATACGAGCTAGAAAAGATGGAAGAAAGCGGGCGGACTCTTTTTCCTATCCACCCTGCAATTGTTCAGGCCATCCACGCTGAAATACCGATGCAAATTCCACTTTTTACGAAGGTGGAATTGGAGAAAGCAGTCTTGTCTATGAGGGCAAGAAAGGCTCCAGGACCGAATGGAGTTCCAGCTAAGATGCTACAGATGGTCTTGCACTTTTACCCTGACCTGCTCCTTAGCACATGCACACATGTCTCCCTGAAGTGATGTTCCCAGACTGCTGGAAGAATACGAAGCTTGTACTGATTAGTAAGGGGAAACGGAATCCGCAGTCACCAGCTGCATACCGCCCACTGTGTATGCTAGACACAACCCGAAAAGTTTTCGAAAAACTTATCAGGGGAAGACTCAGTGACGTGATTTGTGCACCCGGGGACCTATCTTCCCGGCAGTATGGCTTCAGAGCAGGTTTTTCCAACATCGATGAAATTGGAGAAGTGGTTAGCGTCCAACTCCACACGTTAGTCCAACGTGCGGAGGCACACAGCATTTCCACATGACGAGTCCACTGGCTGGTTACTCTGGATGTCTTAAATGCATTTGACTGCGCTAGATGTCGCGAGGCTGGTCACTGGATGCACAATCGACCATGCCCGCCTCGGACTAAATAAGGTAAACATAGGGGGTCCACAACATTAAAGAGACGACTCCTAATGAGAACTATGCAACACGTTCGACTCTATGAGTTAGAACTCACCAAGGAGTTACACCGAAAGCGAATAGCACAGGTACAAAGACAAAGCGAGTTGCGAATTGCATGCACATATCGAACAGTCTCCAGGACAAGAAATTGTAATCGCAGGAGGGAAACCCATCACCCTCTGTGCGAGAGAGCGCAAATACATTTACCCGAGGAAAAGCAAAGACAACAGAAAATATGTCACCAGGGAAGAGAAACAACGCTCTTTCAGCGATTGGCAAAAGGATAGGGAACAAGAAACAAAGATCCCTGAGCTGAGGCCCTGGCTCAATCGAGCGCATGGTGAGGCTGGTTTTTATTTGACCCAGTACTTAAGCGGGCATTAACGTTTTCGGTCTTCCTTGCACAAGATTGACAGGTTACAGTCTGCTACCTGCGTGTTTTGTACAGGACAGATGGATGACGCCTGATACATTTTCTTCTCTTGCATAAGATGGAGTAAGCAGCGCGGCGACTTCTTCAGCGAAATTGAAAAGCTCTGGCTAGAAACTATAATCGGAGGATTGAACAAATGGAATCGCGTTGCACAATATGCTCGAACAGTGTTGACGTTGAAAAAAGGTATGCTGGAGAATTTGGAGGCGTCGGATTAGATGGAGGGATCTCCTTTCTAGCACTTTATTCTCCTCCCGTCCTCTCCGCTGGCGAAGGAATTCCCAAAATCTGAAGGTGCTTCTAAGCGTAGGAACATGAGGGCAAGCCCAAAGTCATGTGTCAAATAGTTTCAGGCTAGGTTCTCAGGTTGACAGGGGAGGTGTTTAGTGAGAAGTCCAAAAGGATTGTGTGTCTGGAAGTTCCAGACTCAGGGCGTAAACAGCCTTCACCCTCCTACCATAAAACAAAAAAATTAATTCCTAAGACATTTGCATCTCAAAAATTTGGAGTAGACCAGCTACTTCTAAAATTTGAAAGCGTATTTGTGAAGAACCATATGAATTTCCCATGTGTAATGCATAAACGACAACCGACCAGACTTTGAGCAACATTTTTGAAAATATGCCGATGAAACACAATCATGTTAGATACAAATCAGAGGCACGTGGTTTTTCCCCTTTAAATGCCCCTCAGATTTGCACAATCGCATGAAATATGGTCCACAAAATCCATTGAGTATTTAGTCTAACAAGAGGCATAAAATTGAAACAAATGTAATCAACTTTAGCTTTCAATGGAAACTTGTTAAGATCTTCGCATTTGTCTATTTGAGAACATTCTTTAGGGACAGATGATGTGTTCACTCTACATGTCCTTTCCTGGCAAGACGTGAGCTTCGTTTCGTAGTGGGTAATATGTTGTTGAAAGTCCAACAGCTAGGACTTTTTCTATCTACGGAATAACTAGGGAGTAAGGGTATGAATGCGTGTGACAGATATATGATTTTCTTATACGTTGGAATAGTGTTTAATTGGTTTTGTCATGCAAAGATTGTCTGGACGAGTCAGACAACTTTCACTGCGCCTCGTGGCTCAACAGTCGACTCACCTAGACTTTTATATGCAAATCAACTTGTTCATTGTAATCGTTAGAATAACCATTCAGCAGAAGCCTGCTAAATTAAGATGTTTACATTCTTTTCGTTGCCTACCTTTTTTATATTCACCCAAGTAATCTCATTCCTTATCATCTAGTTGAATTGATATCACAATATTCAAAATGTCACACCCGACTAGTATACATACTAAATCATTCCTCCTACACTGTTCAAATGACATGGTTGTGAATGGTGATATGGGCTACCACTAAGCAGATATAAAAGGCATCATCAGGATACCATTAATATGTTACATTTGTGCCCGCAAAGTGGAACTTTTACGAGAGGACTAAGCTCGATAGGAAAATTTGACATTGAATAAATGCTCTTACTTGTTTTATATGACGATCCTTTTCGTGAAAATCTGTCTAGAGACGAGAAGAATGTTTTCAGTCTGATAAGGGACTTGACCATATTGATTGCGATGAATATAAAATACAGATATGGGATAGTATTTGAATGACCCTCTTTTGCTATCAAGAATAGAAAGATTGTTATTATTCATGAAAGCCTTGTTGAAACACATTTGGCGTGTTACGTTCTTCAGGGTTGTTCATATTTTAGTAATTCTTATATTTGACCTTTTCTGTATTTGTTTAGCATATTTTTTTGAATTTTACTTCAGAAATTTCCATGAAATACTATTTTATGCTCTTTTCAGAGTTTTGCGTCCTTTTAAGCTTCATTTAAAAGTACAGTATGCAATGATGTTGGCTCTATCTAGATTTTTTCCCTGAATTACAGCAAATCTATTTTTCGTGGGCCATTTTGGAAACCACATATAATTCTCTAACAAAATATGAAATTGGGTTGCTGACAAAAGATTATAGCTATCTAATCATCGTCAGAGTCCTTTCTGCTTTTTGGTACTTAAATTTGTAGATCGCCTACTCACAAATTCCAAGAAAGCATCAAACGGGTTTCATTCAATTTAAATTCCCATTTTTCTTTGCATAGGTACGCGCGAAATTGTATGTGCTCTTGGAATTATGTCCAAACCTCAGATACTATCCTTTTCAAATAGAAATCCAATGTAGCAGAACATTTCTAGTAAATGTGATGGGTTGACTTATCTATCATTTTAGATTCGGAAGATTTGAACGCTAAGAATATTCTGAAAATATTTACTACAGTTTTGAAGTGTTGAAATTTCCGAATTTGTTATCCATAAATTTACAAATGTTTTGTGCTTACGTTTAACGTTCACAAGCACTAACCAACTTCATTTTTGATTTCTTCATGATTTTCCAATAAATAGTGAAAATTACATCTCATTTAAATTATGTTACTGATAGACTTTTAAAATTTCCCTAACACAAATTCCAACCCTTTTGACTGTTGATTGCTTTACTAATTGAAACATAACAGACTAATCAGTTAAGACAATATCTAACGCCGATTCGAAAGGTATCCTTGGGTTGCCTGATAAAATATCTTGTAACAGTGCAGTAGAGCACCATGAATCTTAATATACTTTAACATAAACAGTCTAAATAAGTATCCGACTTTATACTTCCCAGTAATTTAAATACAAAATGCTATTGAACCTTTTTCTAGGAATTTCGTGATGATACAAAGGATGGTACTTGCCATTCGTAATTCTTCACAATGATTTTCGAAGGAAAGATGTTGATGAAAGAGTATAATAAACGTTGCTGTATGGAGATGAATGGATTTTCTAATGCAATGAGTTGATCTTGAAGCACAATTTCAATAGGATGTACAATGAAGATAGATATATTTGTAAAAGGACATACACTTGGAAGCGATGAAATCTACTTTGAAATTAATTACTAAAGTTAGTGAAACATTTTGGGCCACATTGATGAATTTTAATGGCAACAGATGTACTAAAATGTTAAAATTGGATATAAGATAACATTATTTGAAAAGCATTTTCAGCTATAGATAGGAAAATTTGATCATCAAACTGTAAAAAATTTCAAAATTATTATTACAGGCTGGTTTGCCCAAATTTATTACTGTTCATAGTTGGTTAATTTTTGTTGAAAATCTTAAAATATATATATATATATATATATTAAAATAAATCTTTGCAATTCTTTTCGCATGGTAGACAAATTCAAGCAAATATTATAAAAGATAGATGCATACTTTATATTGTGACTCCACATATTGAAATCTGCCTTCCTGGATTGGTCTTTTTGAGACTATCTGAACATTCAAATTAAGATTTGTTATTAATTATCAGTGAATATCGTTTTTTGCGTGGTTCGCATCTTTAAATTTATTACTTTTCCAAAGAAATGTCTCTCGGATCAAAATATATAGTCGTTGTTTGGGTCAAGGTGAAGGCTTTTCGCGTCTTGAGTAAAAGGCTCCCAATGGCACACAGCAACTGAACTACCAACTTAACACCTCCCATACTAGCATGAGAACGCAGGCTGAAGCTATTCCTCACATTACATAGAGCTTGACCTCTTTAGCCTACCCAAGTGGCACCTTTGTTTAAGAAGATCCCTCTTTTTCCCGCGTCTTTTAGTAGGATTTTGGAAGGAGAGGTTACTAAGAGAGTAGGTCCCTCCAATCATCACCGACAAGTGATCAATTGTACTCTTGTTTAACAGAAGGACCGGCAGCCCGTACTAAGACCTGCAGTTCCATTTGTCTTCAGATGCCAACAACTCTCCCACTGACTTAACACCATTAAGCTCACCTATCTCTCGGAAAGGTTCACTGATTCCTTTACTACCTTCTGCATGACAAAAAGATGTCGCAGGCGTCATCTGCTGTTCCCGCAGCTAAACAAGCAATCAGGAGACTGTGACATTTCCATGCCTTACAAGTAAGTCTCAAACTACCCACTGTGTCAACCGCACAGTTGTGGCAGGAAAAAAATCGCTCTCACCATCGCCTCTTCAGCACCACGTCCCAAGTCGCAGATGAGATTTGCGGACTATCTGCCTCATGCTTCATCTTGCTACAGTTTATACCCAAAGAAGAAGTCCTTCTTCTCTGCACGCGGGAAGTTATTTTTCTCTCTTTTCACTGACGCGATGTATGGTCTATCTGCCTCGCACTCTGTTTAGCTACAGTTCCCGCCCCACAGATGGGATCCCACTCCTTGACTCGCGGCTAAAAATTGCTCCCTCCCGCCAAATAGGTACACTAAATTTCAATCTTAAATAAGATACACTGTCGGTAAAACATCATGACTCCAGCTCATTTACTTCTATTTACTTCTTCTACTAGGGGTGGGTCTCCCAGTGTTGGTCATACTACGACAGAGAGCCGACACCTCCGCAGTGGCTCCATCTGTCGGTGCTCGGATTGGCCAAAGAAGCTCATTTTCAAGTTAAACGTCAAGCCATTGATTCCTCTGACCCGATGGTCAGTAATCCGATCTTTACACGTATAATCTTAGGGAAACGTTCTTGGTCAATATGACATTAAGTCGATACGATTCACGTGGACACCAACATTTGTGGCCTAATTCCACGGTTTTAATGAACGGGGTTGAAAAAATGTGTCAACCACCACCCACAAGAAACATATGAAACAAGTTTCAGTCCCATTTCCCAATTATATTAAAGCTTTCTGGATTCCCGAACAAAACTGATGAATGCTCATCGTACTTCCTAGGTTTCGAAACCAAAACCACCTCGTTTCAGCTAAGGATAGGCGCCTCACCTTGTGGGGGTTGATAGTAAACTGTCTTGGCCGCCCCCAATCCGTTATTCAGATAAATCTCTGATCAGGTAGCGCTTTTCTTCATTCCGAGGAAAACTCTCAGTTTTTGCTTCAGACACACGGGTGTTTTCCTGACAACCTCGGGTACGTGAAGATGGCATTCATCAAAGACTTAATGGAATAAACCGAAGCCTAGACCATCAGCAACCCTGTGTCACCCAGACTCCTACTGTACAAGTCTATAAGGTCCTGGTTAACATCAGTCACAACACATTTCATCAACAGCTTATCGACCTTCGATCAACATTCAATATTACTTCGTCTACCTGGAACAGAACGATCAGATCGTCACATTAGTTTCACTAGTCGTCAGTCAGTTTGCAACAATACACTACAGATTTCTACAATTTGCATAATTTTTATGAATTTGATTTCCAGCTTTGCATCATTTCACTTACACATCTGTCTACATTCAGTTCATAACTTTTTTATCCACTTCTTACTTCTTCAATTCTAGTCTAGTCTAGTCATCGGTCAACTTTATTATTCAATTCGTCTGCGCAGCTGTCATCCATCGGTTCGGCTTTCTTTATTTTTCCCTCGGTGCAACCCAGGTTCTCAGCCATTTATATCCCCTTTTGGCGACATCATCAGAACTCGTTTCAATCCGTCTTCCCTTCTGTGATAAAGAATACTTCGATGCATCTTTCGTGCGGCATCTTCTCTACTTTTTAGTACATCAGTCCAACAGTTCATTAGTTCAACATACAGCGGTCAAGTTACATCTGCTTTCCCTCCGTAGACCCCATACAGTGAAGGTGACATCTTTGGTACCTGCTTTAGTCAATCCCTCCCATGTGCCATCCACCACTCTCACTTCACCCCGCATTACATCTCGTCCCACCACCACCTCCTTCGATACATTTTGTTCATCAATTTTTCACCGTTGAGTTTTAAAACGTATGTATCGTCCACCAGTTTGTGTGTTCTCTGAGACCCCTTCCTATCTTCCCTCCCATTTTACATAGGCTAGAGAATGTCATGATGGAGCTGCAAAGCGAACTTACACCAAGGCTTGATTTGTTCAGTATGACATAAAGTCACGTGGTTTAATGTGGTAACCAGTCGTATTGGCTTAATGGTGTCAACCACCGCCACTAAGATCTGAAACAAGTTTCAGTCCTCGGTCCCAATTTATTCAAAGCTACCTGCATTCCCGAACACAACAGGTGAATGCTGATGAATGAAACCACCACTCTCTAACCTTTGAAACCACAACCACCACGTTTCAGCCAAGATAGGCTCCTCACCTGGTATGGGTATTGTAACCTGTCATGAGCGTTCCCCTAATCCGTGGTTCAGATAACCTTTGATCAGGTTCCGCTTCTCTACAGTCCGAGAAAAACTCTCAATTTTTGCCCCAGGCACACGGGACTGATAATTGGTCAGTACGACATGAAGTCGAAGTGTTTAACGTGAGTGTCTGCCACCATTAGGCCTTACTTCACGATCTCAAAGACTGGGTTGATTTAATGCATCAACCAGCGCCCCTCATTAAAAATGAGGTCCCAGTACACAAAATATAGGAAACCCAAGTTACACTGGTTGGTACACAAAAACTACTTTCTAGCCACATCGCAAATCACAAACTACCACGTTTCACTAGGATAGGCCCCTCACCGTGCAGGGGGGTGACAGTAACCTGTCATGGTCATCCCCCTAACCCGTGGTACAGATCAAACCTCTACTATGGTTTTCGTAGAGCATAGACTTGTTCTACTACCAGTTTACGTTCCTATTTCGAAGGGTTGGTGACCCCGTAGCCCCCAGGACAACAGTACAATGACGACAGTAGGACTGGACTAGAAATAGAACGGTAATAACACTGGGCTTAGAACACATAACGATGACAACATTTAGGGACTAGTAGATAGTAACAGAGCCTGCATTTCCCCGCGTAGCAGAGTGCTGCAGTCGCAATTGGAAGACTTCACACGTGAACCCGTTGATCCTTTGAAAGGCCTCCTCATCTAGCAACGCATCCCCGACATCTTCGGGGGTTCTCAAAGCGTCAATACCCCGCGCAATACGTAAACTACCATGTCCAGTTAGTAGATACCCTAACTCCAAACAAAAACACAACATCTTCCCCCAGCTACGTTAAAATGGTGCCAGAAAGTCAGCCTCTCGCCCACACGAATTTCAAGTATGTGACCGATGTCGCGTACTTGAGAGCACGTCCCCCATATCTCACCCATGGTGGGTGACTCTGGCTGAGTACTCCTTTCAGGAGCATTATCGACGACGTTTCAACTGAGACTACCCTCCCGCACCATCCCTCTACCACAGCCATGCATTGCATAGCAACCTCAGCAGGGCATCCATTACTAGGTTCCATATAAATGGTCCAGCGATGGATTCCTGCGGACAACCCTTCTCTTCCGACACGTTATCAACATCTCACACTCCCTGAAAAAACGCCGATCTGCCAGAAAATTAGCTTTTCCTGAGGCCTATCTCTTTACAACCAACAGACACCAGTTTGGCCAAAATGGCGGGCCAGCTAAGGTTGTCAAACGCGCCCTTCAAATCTAGGAACAAACGTAGTACGTATTTATGTCGGCTTGTTCGAACATTAGAGAGGATTTCAAGACATGCGTCACCAGTGCAAGGCCTGTCACGAAAGCCAGACTGCCTATACGACAAGGAGTCAGAAATTAACCTCTCGAGTCGCCGGACCATTACCCGCTCTATCACTTTTCCAAGCGATGGAAGCAGAGAAATGCCCCGATACCACCCAGGAAGGGTTGTATCTTTATCCGGCGATTTAAGCAGTATAACTACTTGGGCACGCTTATAGTCCATCGGCAAGAAGCCTAGTCGGAAACATCTACTGAATAGACATTGGATATAGTCTGGTATGGCTCGCCAGATGCGCATATTAGGCATGTTATGGATTACATAAAGAAATGGCTTCGAATATTTTAGGTTTAATTTACTTTTATCTGTACACATGGGTGTGAAATTTGTAGATGGCTGAATAGGATGAAGTTACAGCGTCAATATGACTATCCCAGAAGTTATTTATCAAAAAGTATGAAAAAATACAAAAAAGATACAAATAAATCGTAAAAGTTGCTTAGTTGATTGATTTCGGTAAAAGCTTAGATTGAGGGTATTCAGTAACTTTGAGTTTTCAAGCCTTCAATCCAGAGAACCTCATTGCGATTTCAGTTTGGTGTAAGGATAATTGTGGATTATTTGCATTTGCTAATGAATTTGAGGTTATCAAACACTATACTCCAATTGTAAATCAGAATGAACCAGGCACATATTTGAATAGTAACAGCAGCTCAATCTTAAAGAATGCTTTAAAAAGTTAATTTCAGCATTTGAATTGGTCTACATCTGTAGGTTTGGATCTGTTTACACAATCAATAACACTTCCAACTTCCGTATAAGCTTAAATCAAACCAGCAATAAATATATCCTCAAATATATACCAAATCAAATCAAAAACCACTGTGCTCCTCAAGCCAAAAGCATCTCGAAGTGAAAGAATATAATAACATTTTACATCTGTTCCGTCCTCATGAGAATTTTTATCCTCATAAAATCTCTTTTTACCAGCCCCCGGAGCTTTTCATTTTATACAGCCATCGAATATTTTTTTCTTTTTCTTTTTGCCATCATGGTAACATTCCTTCGCGTTTGGGATATTTTCCATGTGCTAAGAAGAAAACCGATGTTATGTGAAGAAATCGGAAGTCTAGTTCCTTTGGATAAAAAAAAAAAATAAATGAAATCTTTGAATATTTCTTTTGCTAGAAAGTGATATAAGATTTATGGTTATTGTTTAGCGAATTCCGACTTATACACGTAGATGTCATCATACGGATGGAAAATTTATCTATAGATTAATATGAGTAGCATAATGTTCGAAACATTATTCTTTATGCGGAAGCTCTTTAGAATATATTGGATATAAAAATTTCAATTTATTCTCCATAAATCATAGATTTCGCCATATCTGATAGTAGAAAGTAGAACATAGTAAAGTTATGATAAAAACAAAATTTACATATGTTTGTATGGACAATTCGTGGGAAGTCATACACGTGTACAACGTTGAAGCTTCCTACCAACTGAAATTGAGTTTGCCTTAATAGAACAAGCAAATAATATATTCGAATATGCAAAAAGTAGTAAAGTACTGCAATAATAGTGCATACTCGCATGAGGAATCCTTCTGCATTCCATCGCAAACGTGCATATGTATTTATTAAATATTTCACGAGAGAACATTATGTAAATTGGATTGTTCAACACGGTATTTGGTTTTAATGAGTTTGGTTAATTCTGCTCCTAACATGAAAACTAGCTTTAGAATAACTATTCACATGCAAGGAGTACCACAAGGATTGGTAGACGCCGTCTCTGTTATCTGTTTTTGGAACTAAAATTATTCGCAATTAGAAAAAGGAAAGCGTCAAACTCGTCTATGATGGTAAACATTGAAAAACAGTGACACAAGGAAGATATTTCACTACCGTTAAACCGTGTGACTATTTATTCTAACCCTATTTATTCGAAAGTCATTGAACAATGGTCCTACTGATCCCTACTTTGTGGGATTTCTTATGTTGGTGTAATTTACTAATGGAAAGTGGTTTATCGAAATGGAGTCTGCGATAATTTTTGAGTTCTAAATTGAGTATCTTGTTATATAGTGAATGATTTTTCTTATGCCTTTCTATTTAGGAGCACTTCATGACAAAATGTCAAATATGTGAGGCCAAAGCCCGAGATAAGTTTTAGCGCCAAACGATGACAATTTGAACTTTAGACTTAAAGCACAAACATAAACTTCATATTATTAGGACAATATTTTCAAAAATATCCATGTTTATCCACAAGCTAATTACGTGGTCGAGGGTCGAGCGGACGAAAAAATAAAAATTTCCACCGGAAATAAAAACAACTATTAAATTTAGCTTTCTTTATTTTAACACCGATTACTAATATTGTACCTTAGGGATACGCGACAACTGAGAGAGAGGTTACTCCTCATAGCAAATTTATAGTTTCGTAATTGCTGATACCTTCGTCTGGCTTCTTAGCATTTCCTAGAAACGATTCTGCAGGTGAATGGAAATGTTTTTTATATGTAACTAGCTAGTTTTTGACTTTTTTAAATAAGAGAACAATCATTCAACATACTTTATTAAGTCCAATTTTCAAAATGGTATACAATCCTAGGATTGGACCCAAGATTCCTTTTTAGAGATTCACTTTAAATCATGCAATATTTTTGAAAAGATGACAATTTAGCTTGTATTTTTAATTCAATAAACTTATTTCGAAACTTTGTATAATTTATGAGGCGATATGAATTGGCAATGGCAAAGTTCTTGTAGATCCTTGCAGATCTGTACATTTATCATTTACAAATTTTTACCATGCTAGGTCCTGGAAATACTTTGATTTGTTGTGATTTCGCAATAGGCAATACCCACCATTCCAATAATTCAGAAACTTAATAAAGAAATCAACATGTTACTAGCTATCATGCATTTAGTAGAGAATATGACCAAGGATTTAAGCATGGCACGTATAAATATGAATTATTCTGATGACCCATAATATTATGGTACTTCAAATATGACGGTACCTATCTTTGCAAGAACTTTGCAGAAGAAAAATAATTTTTTAGGCTTTTACCGAGACAGAAGTCATACTCAATTTCTAATTTGGAAGAGGCTCTTTTTTTCATAAACGTCCTCAACACTTTTAACTACGTGGACACAATGATAATTTTTAACCACCAAAAAGATGAATAAATAGAAATTCTTATTCGTTGTGAATGTCTTTTACTTGCCAGTAAAATTTTGCCTTTGATCAAATGTAAAGGAAAACTTTTAGAAAAACTAGAAATTTTGTAAAATTTACTCATACATTTAGTTTTGATCCTTTTTTACTGAAATTAAGCACGAAACAGTGGTTCAGTGTTAGTTAAAGAGTTCTTCCAGCTATTTCTTTCCATTTTGTGTGCGTATTTAAGTTGGCGGACAATCTTCCTGATGAGTTTTTCCTCATTAGAAAGATTCATAAAAAGATAAAAAAACAACCATGTTTCAGCAAACTATAAGAGGGCTTTATACACAGTTAGTAAAGATAAGAAAGGCGTTTCTGACAATTTGCTTCCTTCTCTTAATATAGTATAGAATGCTAAATATTAGTCAGCAGTGTTGAAACTATTATTTTAATTGAGTAGTCAATAATTTCCATTTCTGCCGGCTCAATTAGTGATGATTTTTCATCGCAAGTAAAATAATTCTTGCATATTTGCAATTTGCAATTTTTTTGCAATTATTCCATGTTTGTAATAAAACTTCTACCATGCACCTGTAGATCATTTGCACAGGATTAAGTTTTGGGTTACTAGTTAAGTCCTTGATCAGATTAAATGGTCATGCTTCTGCAAGTTTTGTATCAAAGAAAGATACTAATATTAAAATTAAATTTTGTAATATTATGCCACAAATTCGGCTATGAACATACAAGGAAAGTCACTCTACTTTCAAAATTTAACCCCTTTTCCCAATAAGTTATAAATCTATTGCGGATTCGCAGAACGTTCTCATAAGGAATCCGTTGTTTGTTTTTGGTAAAATATGAATTCCTTGCGAGAGCGTTAGTAGTAGTTAATTTAGCAATAAAATACCATGATAAATTGAAATTTATGTTCAAAATAATTGGATTTCTGAATTTTAAATAATCTTCTTCTTCCTAATAATTTATCTTTCCTGTTGAAAAAGTGAAAAATTAAATCTGTAATAAGAAATCTGTTTTAAAGGATGTTTCGCTCAAATAAAGTCTGCATTGGTAAACAGACAAGCGAAACATAAAAAAATCATTGTTAACAAGAATGTGTATTCCAGGCCTTCTACTTAAAATTATCATTATTTTTCGGGCCACCCCAATTTTTATATTCATATCGTTGCCTTTTGCAAAGAGGGTGAAGAAGATGGTTGAACAATAAAAGTCACATTTCCAAACATTGCCTTCTAATCGCCAATTTAATTTTATTGCTTCAGGCGACGACAATAAACGATACGAACATATTGGGATGTTTCATATAGTTGAATTTTAATTTCACGGAAATTCAAACATATTTAAAGTTGTGAATTCTGAGGGTACATGACACTATTTGTAATTATTAGACGAAAGCAGGTCATCTTCAAATTCTACAACAACAAAAATGGTTCTTTCTCTCATACCTCCAGACCGAATTTCGATTTTTCCCTTCATAGGAAAGGAGCCTTCTAGTGATAGTACCACGCTAGTGTTTATTCGTTCTTGGGTTTTTTGAAACTGCAGAAACTGAAGCTCATTTTCCTGACACTCCCTCAGAGGGTAGAAAGCCACATGAAACAGTATAGTCCCTTAGCTTTTTCTGGCTGACTGAATACTTGTTCTCGTTATAAATTGGGGGGAGTTGCTTGTCTTACTCTATTGAGAGCTCGATTGGCCAGGCTCAATTGTATACTGCTTGTCTTAAGTTACGCTAATTGGTGCATTGTCGCTGAATGCTGTTGTAGCTTCTTTGCTCGAGAATTTATCCACCTACTTATTTCCCTTGGTTTTAAATGCTCCGGCATCAATTAAATGGTAAACTTTTACTCGAATATGTTCGCGCTCCGCTGAGCTGGGATTATTGCAACAATCTAAAACCATTCTCAACTAAATTATGATTCATTCTACAGTCTTCTTAGTTGCTTAACTTTAAACAAGGATAGTTATAATTTTGCTTTATAACTTCTTTCTCTGTTTACTTGCATTGTGCACTCACAGCGATAGCATAGACTATAGTCAGAATTAATTCATAGTTCTCAACGGTCAAAAAATGTTGTGGCAAGGTCCGAACATTGCGAGTCTCTTTTCTGCAAATGTCTTGGAATTCGGATGTCTTATCTTACAAAGTGCATGTTGGATTCAATACTCAATTTCTATTCTCTCCTACTTCCCAAATCTTAATGGAGATACTTAAATTGTATAGTCGATACAGTATTCTCCCTCTGTGCAACACATGCAAAGTTCCAGTCTCACTAGTGACAATAATATTCAAATTAGTGTTTCTGGTATCGGAGTGTGAGCACAGTTAGCTACTATAGATACCTTAGTGAAAATTATATAAGTCAAAACAGGAGTCTGTCCAGACCACCTTCTTCTGTACCTTTCATCTGCAAATGAAGTGACTCTGATACACCTCCCTGCCCAAGCTCTGTGACGAGCTGTTGCGCCAAAAAAACACAAACATATGATTGGGACTCAGGGACGATTCCCTACATTCTGAATGGTTCTGCTTTCTTTTTCTTCAAAAATTTCTTTAGGGCATTATCTTATAGCTTCGGTGATACGGTCACGTCCCAAAACGCTGAATGCAATCGAGTGCAAGTTTCGTTGTGCGTCGTGAGACTTTGCTACTCAGGCCCCCGCTTCGTTAGTGATAATTGAATAATTTCAAAGTCTGCCTCAGGCATTCTGTTCAAAATAACCCGAGCCAGGCATCTAGCAGAACTCTGAGAAGCTCTATTTATTTTTGACCCCAACGTTACTCCAGTTAAGACATATGCTGCAATGTCTGTTCGTATTTGTGATCCCCTTGAATGGAGCATTTTATCAGTAATGAGCCATACATCTCTTTTCTGGCATTAGTTATTCACAATTCGAAATGGCCACAGCTTTGCCCACGACAGATCATCCTAGCTCCAGAGAGTCTAAGCTCGACCATTTAATACAAGTGCCCATTGAAATGATGTAAGAATATCCGCTCCTTCTAGACATCAGTGCGAACCTTGTAGGAGTTTGATCCCAACAAGGGTTTAAAGAACGACAGTTGGCACAACACGGCATTGAGCTAAGCAGTGAAGCAAGGTAGGATTCACCACTTTTTCCACCAGCGCTCTTCTCACTATGATTACCCTTCTCTCAGGCTGGTTTTATCAAAGGCCCCAAAATTTGTGATTGAAAAAGATATACTATTTATTTGCTATTATTTTAACTATTGCTACGTTCTTACCATTATTTTATTTAATATATATATTTTTAAAATAGCTTCAGGGTTAACTTGTCATATAAAGATTTTGGAAAAATAGTCTCAATTTTTTTGTTTTTGATTTAGTAGATTGAAAAATTGTCTATAAGAGTAGATGAAGTTGAATGAAGTCCTCCTACTAATCACGAAATAATGTTTACTTTAAGCCACTATTACACCTTCTTCCTCCAAAAGGAAAAAATACATTAAAAGATCGGTCTAAAACAAACAGCAAGTTTTGTTGCGCTTAAGACTTCTTTCCAGTGGCTATCAATCGGAGATTGCTTTTATCTATAAGCTAAGAGGAGAAACTATATAATGCTTAGTCAAAATTGTAGTGATGAGAACATGGTTAAACAACAGGATTTTCCGAAAAAAGTCATCAAGATCTGACAAACCCACACGTAGTGTCAGATCGAAGAAAGGAACCTCCCCGAGTGTAATAAGTAATATGTAGTCCTTGGCAAGACAGTCTATGTTGATACCTCAGTAGTATTACTTCCAGGTACAATCTCTTCGAAGTTTTTTCTTTTAAATAGTTGACAAGCCTCATATGTTTGCTATCACCAAAGTGAATTATCTATGAAATGGTTCGATAATAATCAGCAGTTTATTTACACATCAAGGCAAATAATCTTCTTCCCTAATCCTATTTATTATTATCTTTCAACGGCAGACTTATATTTATTGACGAAATATTTTGCTGAGCATTTCCAAACCGCGCATTCATCCAAATCGTTGATGAGCTATCAACAATTCCTGCCATTTGTGTTTGGCTCCTACGATCAATTGAAAACCAACCAATCAAACTAACCTAACCGCACTCAAATGAAGCTTTCAGTTCGATTAATGGTCATGACCATGGTCATTCATTCGATTTATCTCAAGATAGATATTTACAGAATATCTAGAATATCTATTCCATGTCCAAAATTAGGATGGAAATGATTATTCCGCATCAACCCTAATTAAATACATGTTTACTGATAAGCAATCATCTTTTATTATACGGCATACTAGTAGCCAGGGAACAGATTTTGGATATAATCCATTTAGTTATTTCATAGACAGGAGATTCAAGATAAGATGACTTCAACAACCAGGACTATGACACTTTAGGGTTTGTTACAAAAGTGATATTTATTAAAGGAATCCGAAAACCAATTCGGAGTGTTGTTCTAGTGTGTAATAAATTCTCATAGAAACGTTCCTATTCTTATCACTTTGGAAAAGCTAATTAATTATGAAGGATGCTGAAGTATTTTAAGGACTTGCAGAGATAGACTTTAAAGCGAAGAGCGGAAGCGAAAATTGATAAAGATAATTAATTTTCGCCTAAAGGATAGACTGGAGAGTTTAATGAAGGCGGCCGCAGTTTCACGCTGTTTAAGTTTAGACAAACAGTTGCGATAATTCTGAATGGGTGGATCTAATTTTTACGTAAAAGTGAAATTTTTAGGATATGGATCGTTGCTTAAACCTTTTTTCTAATTTTGAGAGTTACCGTTGAGAATACCGAACAATTCAATCCATTTTTAAGATATTTCTTTGGTTGATATGAATATTTACAAGCCAGAGATGACTGCCGTAGTTTCAGAGAGGTTCAATAATATTATGTTGATATCCCTTTGAGTTTCATGAACTACCGTGTTAAATATGTCAAATTTTGTGTAAGTCAGCGTTCTAGGCATTTGAAAAAACTTCCTCTGGAAAATTTTGTAGCAAATGATTCTGATATTTTATGAATGACGATTTCATCCTTGAAAACAATCCAGCTAAAAAATTTCGAACTTGGAATTTCGAAAGAATTGGAGACATTACGCGATGAAAGTTTGAATGATATTTAAAAAGCAGCTTTTAGATACACACGAATTAACGCAACAAGTAGTTTGCAATTGATCAAAGTGTTCAAAATTTGAATTGGCATTCAAAGTCAATTGCATACCATGATCCTGAAAACAGCTGATTCAAAGACAAAAATGGTTTTTTCGTCGCATTGTGATTGCGGATAAGAAATGGATGGTTTACGATAACCCCAAGAATAAAACTTATAGCGTTTTGGACAGTCAATTGTTCCCATCTACACCAAAATCAATACCAAAGCTCCATATTGGTGTTTCGAACTAAGATCTCTTACATCCTGCCAAGTCTGTAACGGCTAATAGATGTAGAAACCATTTCAATGGTTCAAGTGATATATTTCGAAGAAGACAGCCAAAATATAAGCAAGGACATGTGAAAGTTATTTATTTGCTTAAAAATGTCTTGTCAAAAAAGGTCATGAAAATACCTCGTCACGTTCAAGCCAAATATTTTAATAATAATATTATAATATTATATATATTTAATAATAATAATATTTTCGCCAAATTCTCCAGCCCAGGAGCAAGTCAAATCGTACGCTTAATGACAATTCCAATGAATGCAGCACTTCTTGGCATGTCACAACCTCACTTCTATTGCCGAAAGTGAAAATTTTGCTCAAGTTTTTGTTATTTTTCAGTTTAAAAAAATATGGAAAGATTATTTACGCCCTGAGTGTGAGACTCTCAGAAATGCATTGGTTCTGACAGCCGGGGTAAGACTTCTGTCATTTCGAAAGACCAGTCCTTTTATCCGAATTAAATTAAAAAATTTTCCCTTAGGGCCGGGAGGAGTACGGTAGTAAATAATGCACGATTCTTTTTTTTTTTTCTTATATTTTGAAATTTTATCGAAAAAACCGCAATAACTTCGCAAAGATCGCAATAATTTTTTGCTTTTTACTCGGAGTATAATATTTTCAAGCCATTGTTCAGTCCGTCGAGAGAGCGTAAATTATAATTCCAATGAATCATGATTAAGTGTCTTACTAACTATTGACATGGCGAATGAGGAATGAATTCCCGTTTAGTTTCCATTGACGTAAGCAGGCATTTTGTATTTAAGGTTAGTGATTTGACAGTTGATTAGATTATAAGTCATCGATCAACTCGGTGATACTATGGTTCCGAGAAGGGCGAATTTTATAATATTTCGCTTGGAAACTGAAATACACGGATTACCCAATTTCGAAACGGGATTTGGATTATAATGATAATGAAGAGACCCACTACAACCCCTTATAGGAAGAAGAAGGAGGGGCGGCAAAATCGAATTATTACAACATCCTCAAACAGTGTAACGTCCATATAAAAGCTATGTACAATTGGATTTTGGTGTAACCGTTGTAGAATTAGGGCTGTGGGTCCTGTTAGAGTCACCTTATTTTTACACAAAAGATATCCAAGCAGGTGATAATTCACGCTTGACTTGGTATTATCCTCGAAGGTGCCAACTAGATGGTCTGATGTTGGGACACCATAAAAACCAATTCAAATATCACAGTGATCAATAAGATTTGAACGCGGGATCTGGTGCATAGAGAATGAGTAATTTTACACCATCATCCATACTGAACTTTTGTCATATTTCAGTGTAAATTCCTGACCTTCTGTGTGATGTGCTCCATTGTCATAGCTGCATTGATGTCTCTTGGTACGATGCCTCACTATATATAATAGTAACATACATAACCTCATTATACTTTATAATTTGAAATGAAGAAAATTCCAGCAGGAACATATGGATTTTATAATCGCAATTAGGAGCTCTGTTAGACTTTTTGTCTATGTCTAAATGTTATTAAAAATTTTAAAATATTATTAATTGCGTTGAAATCAGTGCATGCTGCGAAATATGCTCTAAATGAGCAAATAGAAGGGATTTGAATAGCTCTAAAATGAAAATTTGAAAATTTTGACACTACCGATATATTATCCTGGATATTTTGCGTGATAATATATTGATTGAATAGTAATTAAGTCACGGATAAGAGATACGAGAAGAATTAACATAGAACATATCACTACATTTTATTAAACTTCGATTGGTCTCTTGTGGTCAATTTCAATCTACAAACTAGATAGACCAATTAAAGAATTGTCAGCTAACTACCTGGTTGCTACAAATTAATGCTGTAGTGAAAGTCCTTAATGAGGTATACCAACAATGGGATCAATTAAGTTAACGTAATCTATTTAATTGCCGCGGTGAAGTGGAATTCAATTGAATTAAACGCTGTGATTTGAACAGAGTAAAGAGGAGGGTTGTGTAATAAGGAATTATTGGTAAGAACTAATGCTAGGAATACGGGACTCAAACCTTTGGATAAATTTTTTGTATAGTTGACATGTGTGCATGTAGTGAAGATGGAAAATTTGGGTAAATAAATGGATAAACGGAAAAAATAAATGAAAAAATCGGGATATACAAATGATGATGAAATTTTGGTTTTGCAAAACACTCATAAAAGAGCTTATTTTTTTGAGTATATCATTCCAGTTTTTCGCATGTAGGTGATTTCAGATTACAGAGCAGAATCAATAATTACAGAGCAAAATAACTAGTCAATAAGCACAGGAGAATAACTAGCTCAGTTAAACGAGAAAATTCAATCTACATTATGCTTGAATATAGCCCAATCATCAAACAAATATTAACTATTAACTAATACTACTACTACTACTGCTGCTACTACTACTACTACTTATACAAATAATACTTATACTATTGCGACTACTCTGACAACTAGAATTACTACCTGTATAACTTCCAAAAATACTTCACCTAGCGCGATAGATATTGCAACCACTTTTAATCTACGACTACTACTGCTACAACTCCTAGTACTGCTTCCACTTCCACCCCTTCCACTCGACGACGCCTAAGAACGCTTTACCAACAACGATGGCTCATATGACTTCTACCACTACTACTACTACAACTATTACTGTTACTAATAATAATAATAATAACAGAGCTACTATGACAACGACTACTTTTACTGCAACTAATACTACAATGACTAAGCCTACTATACTACTACTACTGCTACTACTACTACTACTACTACTAGTAGCTGCTATTACTGCGGTTACTATTACTGTGACTACTCCTACGACGACTCCTACGACTTCTTACACTACTACTACTACTACTACTACTACTACTACTACTACTACTACTACTACTACTACTACTACTACTACTACTACTACTACTACTACTACTACACCTTTAGAGCTATGAAAATTTTGTTTTCGTAAACGAGATTATTGCATGGAAAAATGGTAAATATAGTCATTGCATTATTTTTGATGTGTATGTATAATGACATTAAACAAAATTATTATTATTAAGAACATATTTTAAAACGGAAGTCATTGCGAAATTGATTGATGAGTGCAGAAAGAATATTTTCAATATTATTTTGATGTCGGAAACTTTATGCATGCTCTTGATGTAATGTAACAAAAACAAATCCTTGCCGAAAAGTATTCCCAAATCGAATTTCAAACCAATCGTTCGATTTGTTACTAAGGATGTTATGAAAGAATTCTGGAGAAACTGAAAAAAAGTCAGGGAAACAAATAGAACATCTGTTCCATTTTTATTAAAATTCCTTTTTTGCCTGAAACCTCTTTTTATCAATCATATTTTTTCGATTTGGGTTTTGCTGCATTTGCTCGTTTTGCTTTTCTCCAATTTAATTTTCTCATAATATTTTAAGGCATTCTTCAAGGCGTCTTGCATATTTTGGATGAATGTGATTTATTGTTATTTTGAGGGAAATTCTGCAAAAAGGCAAATTATATGGCAATGTTGCGTTTTATTAAAAGATACAAATGCTTTTGCTTTATCAAAATATTGAAATGAATGGAACCGAAGAGTAGGAAATATGATTAACGATTTAAGCGAGGGGTGTCTTATACTGTTATATTAAAGGACTGAAATTGAAAGAAAAAAATAAATAAAAAAACTCATAATAATATTTTCATAACTTGCATTTTAGATAAAATGAATTGAATTCATTGTTATTGCGATTTTGTTTCTCACTTTAAATTTCATAATATGACAATTTGTACACATATTCAATACTTTTGTATTATAAAGGTTCCCTTCCTCCAGAAGTGAGGACATTAAATGCGAGAAGGCGATTGAAGAGAAGTGCCAGACGATCTTTAGAATGCAAATTTATTGCCACACTGCAAAACAATACGTCTAAGGACATAAAGAACGTCATGTTACACGTAAAGGATGCTTAAGAGGTCAGTCTCGCTGGCCAGAGAAACCAACAGAAGGCAAAGGAAAAATTGCAGCTTTCATTATTCCATAATTTTTTGAGCGCCCAAGGAATGCAACTAAAGGGTGATCCGGGCCGAGAATAAAGTGATCAATCAAACTGAGTAAGGCTCATCCAAAAATGAAAAGAATGAGATGTAGTTGAGGATGGAAAACGGACGAAGGAAACTGAAAAAAGTCGTAATGAACTTAACAGTTTTATTAGTAAAGCTGTCTTGGAAAAACTCATGCATTCCTACGGGAAATAATCAGCGGGGAAAATTTCCTTAGAAAATAGTGTAGCCTTTAGAAGACCAACCAGAATCCCCACCAAGTCAGGCATCCCTCTTGAAATCTGGGGATAGGGCGACCGCGTAAAATTGGAGATTTCGATTAATGCTACCACGTCTGGCCAAGAAGAACTGATTTTCATAACCCCTCATATGCTTGTCTGTTTGACGGTCACGAAGGATGCAGGAGAAAAAGGAGCTGAGATTATGAAAATGATGTTCTTCCGCTCATATTTAATGATAAAAAAGGGAAGTGGTTGAATAAGATGCATACGTATGGACCAGCAGATTATGAGCAGATCTGAAAATTACCCGAATACAGAGGTTGATGAAACTAGACAAAAGCAATGTCGTTATCTCTGTAGCTTTGCTTTCACTTAATAGAGTGCGGCTGGTTGCATCACTCACATCAAGCACTTAAAAGAAACGAATTGTGGAACACATAGAGTAGTGTCATATGCTCAAATGGAGGAGACTACATGCATATTACTGGAACAAAGAAATCGCTAAGCTAGGACGCAATACTTTGGTATCCTGGCGTAATGCACAGTTAACAAGGATCAGCAGAAGTATATGAGAAAGTACATCATGAAATTCAAATGCGTTAGGCTCTTAGAATTTACTCTATCCGACCTATCTTCTGGTACTTTTTCTGGTACAGTCCATTGGGACGATTCTGAAGTACCTACTTCCAAGGGATTTCGGAAATAGTCTCGTAATTTTTTCCCCTACTTTTTCTCTACTTCTTAACCATAACCCCAAGAATCCTGTTTCTTTTTATCCTCTTTGCATTTACGCCAGAGAAATCGAAACTATTGTTATCTCCATTGATATTTAGACAAATCAAAGCCCTGATGGCACTCCAAACATATTTGTGAAATCTCATGCAACCTCTCTGTCAGTGCTATTCTCATTTCACTTCAATCTCAGTCTAAGTCTAAGTACTGATTTATGGAAAAATGGATAAATGCAAGCAGGCTATCGTTGTTACAATTCTTAAACGTGGTGATCCGTTTGTTGTATCCAATCGTCCTTTATCATCCATTTCATCTTTCCCAAAACTATTGAAACGTCGTACTGACAACCGACTCACTGTTGACACTCAACAACCTTAAAAGTTGGTCTGCTACTACTAATTAAAAGGCATTCAAAAACGATATAGCTATGACATTGAAAAGGCAATTGTTAGTCATTGTGATCTCCCAGTTTTATCAAAAGCATTTGATACTGTCCATCACCATTTGCTTTGCCATAAAATAAGAGCCCTTGGTGTTTTGGGACCATTACTGCCTTGGATCTAGTCTTACTTGCTCCACTATTCCTATTGTGTAAACCTCTACAGCACAATTTCGCCTCCAATTTGTCCTTCTTCTGGTGTGTTCCAAGGTTCCATTTTTGGACCCACTTTTTTTCTTTATTTTATAAATGACCTTTCCTCTGTAATATCTCCTCCCTTTCTCCTGCATACCGATGATTTTGAAATTTCCGGTCAATACGGTCACTTCAGGATTTTGAGCTTCTTTAAGATAACCTATCCACTTTCTTCAAGTTGTGTTCTTCTGATTTTTGAAGTGTTAATATTACTCGTTAAAGTGCTCGTTAAGTGCCGTGGAATTCTCGTTAAAAATCTCACCGATGCTCTTTATTACCACTTTGAATGACTTTTAAGACATTGGAGTTACTTTTCTTAGGTTCTGTTTGCATTCCTAGAACGTATCACGACCTCGAGCTTGACCTCTTCCTGCTTTGTACTCAGCCCTTGAGTCTAGGTTACAAGGCTTACTTCTTTTTAAGTTAAACCAATTTAATTTTAATTCATATTTCTATTCAGTGAATTCTATTTTGTGCTTGGATAATTAGTCTGAACGATAGAATACAAATAAATAAATCTCTCTCATGGATTCTATACTAGTCGAGCGTATTCTAGGATCGTTTATATTTTCTTATTCACCAAAGTCTGATGACCATCACAGATAATCAGGTGATTGTTCCTATTTTTACGACCAAGGCGGCTAAACTTTACTGCACTTAATACCAAGTGCCGAACTTAACCTTGAATCAAGAGTGTAACACCTCTGGGAAACTTTCGAAGCGCCGCAAAAGCTAAGGCTACTGTCAGGCAAAGACTACGGTTCCGGTTGACAGGGGAGGTGTTTAGTCGGTAGTGCAGTAGATCCACTGGGAGTCCGACACTCAGGCCGTAAATAGCCTTCACCTCCCTACCAAAAAAAAAAAACAAATCAAAAAACCAAAACAAAAAAGGCTACTGTCAGCAGTTAAATAAGGTTGAAACTTTAACTTTTCAGAAAGACAAGGTGCTTTATATGAAAGGACACGCAGCAATTTGTCAGAGATGGCTACAGCCGTGATAAGCGCGAAAGGGTTATACCGCTCCGCAAAAAAATCAATGAACATGTGCATTAGGTGTAGTAATTTGGTAAGGTAAACGTATATATCCTTCGAGCTATTGAGCACATTTTTCCAATGCATGGTGAAGGATATCTCAGAGCTCAGACCATGAAAATTAAATGGTTGGTACCTGTATTAAATTTTCAAAAAAGAATTGTAAGTTGAATTCATAAAAACCTATCCTAGCAACATGATGTGTCCCGCGAGTGGTGTCAGAAGTGGGGAGCGTGCATACCATTTTCATTAGTCAATATTCTTCAAAGAAGGAACATACGAATATATACGTGGAATTTTGACTTGAATGATATCCTTTACATTTTTGTTCAAACTAAGAAAGAACTAGCTTAAAAAAGCTTTGTTATGATTATTTATTTATAATTATATATATAATTATATAATTGCTGTTAAATTTTATAAGGATTTTTAAGGCAAGATTCTTAACACTATATTTCTAATGCTGACTGCAAATGAGCTACGGTAATCATCATATATCTTACCAGCTAGATGAATACACTTTGCCTTATACTATGGACCTAATGTACGAACGTAGTAATACATAAATAATATATTTGTCCTAATAATCAGGTCAATCCGACTGTGTCATATCAGCCCCAATTTTTTTTAGTCGGGGTCAACAAGCTATGAGATATTCTATATTCTCTAAAATAAGCGAGAACGCCCAGAACTATTTACTCTAATCGTTATGATGTCGTTCTCAAGAAATTAGCTCCTGTAACTGGAACTTTCAAGATTGATTCTCGGCGCTGGTTTCATGAATATCGTGGGTAAACGTCTTGTTTGAATTCTACGCGAACACAAAAATTCTACCAAAGTAACCCCGAAGATATTCCCCGCACAACATGATGACATATAAGAATGATTTATTTTTTACTTCCGATATCTACTTAGATAAAACGATCTCATAAAGACGTCGTGCTTTTACTGCAATGGGACTATATAGAAGATAGAAACGAATTTATACAGAAGAAAGAAACGTATTTGGCTTAATAGCAATACTTAACACGTTCGAGGATAAGAAACGTATAGAAAGTTTTATGAGTGAACTCGTTTATTTTAGTTGATTATGTTTACACTTTATGTGGTGTGAGGGAAGCTTTTAGAGTTTGATGGTCTTAAGATGAAAGTCAATGTCGTTAACGTTTCCTGCTGGCTAGAACATTTGGTAACAGCGAGATGCTTAACATGGTAAATTTGCATTTTAACATGAGATATTCCTGCAATTTAATAGCTCTAATTTCGTGCAGCAAAATCGCTTCCAAAATAGCCTTCTAGTCTGTAAATTTAAAGACGTAAGGCATTTTTTAAGGGCAAAAGCTACTTGTTCAAAATACATTGCCCGTTCTTATATGCTTAGACTTTATGAAAAGAATAATGATGTGCTCACGACAGATTATTTACATGACACACATACATTTTTTTCAGCATTTCTTTCATTACCTTTCCTCCGTTGAACAGAATAAAGATGAAGTTCCTTTCAGAAACAACAAACTACCTTAGCATGTGAATACCTAACTAAATACCTAAACTAAAAATTTTCAGCGCTTCATACTTTGAATACATTTACTTAACGTCATGTCTGTATCCTCACTATTCGACTTACGCGCAAAAGACCAGGGTTCTTTATTTTATTCAAAAAAAGGAAGAAAAAACAAGAAAAAAAGTCTTTTCAGATATTGCACATCACTGGTTCGTATCATTTTTTTGTTTTTGTTTCTCCTTGCTGAAAGAGAGTTCGCCAACTCACATATTATACAGATAAAATGCTTTCTTGCGCGTCGCACCGTTGCTGATATAGGTGAAAGCTATTCAATGTATGTTCCGTGGAAAACGTTTAGTTTATTTACAGGACACTTTGATGAGAGCACACAGATAGTAAGGTTTGAAAATTTTTGTGCCAGTTCACCTCGTCTTTAATGACTAAATGGGCAACTGAAAATATGGCAATGGGTAGAGGAGTAGCTTAGATATATAGAATATCCGTGCCGTTTATCTTTTTTCACAATGTAGGGAAAATTTAAGTGATGATGATGGAAATGGTTTGCCCATTAACAATGTTAAACTTGCAGAATGAAAGTTGCTTTCCGTGTATGGGCGAACTGTTTTATTCCGTCAACAATTAAGCGGTATGAAACTTCTTTTAAATTTTTTGTCATTTCATGTCACGTAGAGAATGTTATTATACTTTTGATCAATTTTCATTTCATAAACGGAGCTACGGAAATTGGAAAATCGATGGTTTTCGTTTGAAATGTATGATTTATTTAAATTAATGTTTACATATTTAATATATAAAATTTATGATGAGGAAAGTAAACGAGACGAATGACATTTTACGTTAATTTTAAAAATTTCGAAAGTAACCTCACTGCTTGAAAATTTATTTGTATTTTTAAAAGAGCTAACGTAATGGAAACAGCACTCTACCTCTATACAAGTAGCCTTGGATTCAAGCTCCATATAAAGCGATGGTACATGGTTTTGAATTACTGTTGCTCAGCTAAAAAAGTGATACCAAACTTCGCGATCTTAAATTTTGTTTTTGAAAAATGTTATGCCTTAAAAGTTCTAACACGTTAACGAATACCCAGATCACATGACTAGAGTGTGTTTTTAGGAGGTAAAAGTTGTTAACACCCAGATTGATACCATACCATACCAAAGAACACACAAACTAAACATCTCCGCTGTCGATTTGAAACCCAATTTGGGAGTTGTATGACATTCGTTCGGGCTAAGCATTGTTTTCCTACGCTTAGGAGGTTTTCTACGTAGAAAGAAAGTTAGAGGAATAGAGTGCTACAAATGCACTTAAACCATAGCGTAACCATTAAAGGGATCTAACACATCGAAGAAACTTTTCAAGTTTTTTTGTTTTTTATAAGCAAAATTGTTACATGTAGGAGACAAGAATGAAGATGCTGAGAGGTGTATATTAACATTCTCTCAAACTTTGCATGCATACATAGTAACTCATATATTCTTTTACACCGGAAAAATTATTCCCAAATACATTAAAGCCCAAAAAGATAGCTATTGTGATCTTTCCAACCAGCCTCGGTGTTAATTTACAAGCTCTCTATCTTGTAAAGCTCACTTAGGTCTCCAAATGTTTCTGGCAAAAGCTCTCTAGTTTCTATTTAAAGGTCATTTCATATTTCCCACCATCTTTGGTGGAAAAAGTGTTAGGCAGGCGTGATCATCCTCACCTGAGCTAAAAACGCAGCTAGATCCATTAATCCTGCCTAAGAACTTAAGCATCATTGTCCACTAAAGAACCGGGTAACCCCGAAGAACCGGGTAAGCTATTGGGCTGCAGCTTTAGAGTAGGCATTAAGCGCACAATCTACCTTCGCTTTATATTGAGCTCCTAAAGACTGTTACCCATCGATTCGATGGCATCTGTTCCTTAACAGCCCCCTGTTTTCAACGATTCTTCGATGGTAGATGTATCATGGTGGTAGATGGTAGATCTACCAAAAAGGACGAAAGGTATCCTCGCGCTCCTCATCTCTACCATTAATCTGTTCTACATTGTAGAAAATGCTTAACGACATTCATCAGGACCCGTTTCCTAAATGGGGTAGCTTATTATAGTGTGGAAAACGAGCTGCCTGAGTGCCGCATGTTTCGCGAAATATCTCACGAAAAACTTTTAAACACGTTTATCAATACGCCAAGGTTTTTCACTATTGATTTCGATTCCACTGGAGTTTGTCTGGTTCTGGTAGGCGTTATTTTTGAGTTTCTCATTGTTTCGCCTCTCTGTCAAGACAATCAATAAAAATCTTGCTTGAATGGTACCCACCCATGTTGCGCAAATAAATGAGCTTCTAACGTCCAAGGTAACCAGCAGGAAAACTCGTCGTAAGGCAATATTCTTTTCCACCACACTTACCCCTTCTCCAGTACCATCAATGGTGGTGCAACAAACTCAGAAGCCATACCACCGCGTGGAGAGGTGTTTATTCCATACGAAGAGTTTTTTGAGAACTTCCCCGGCCGTATCTACCAGGCATAGTTTGCGATATGCAGATGGTGGCTTGGTATTTTGTTTACCTTTGCTGATCAACGTAAGCCTCAATTTGTACTCTGGAAACATGGCATGGCACAGGCAACTGTTCAATGGGTCAGGGCACAAAAGTTACCGTGTAAAGTACCTCAGCCGAAATACCACCTAGTCCGGGAGTCTATTTGTATTCGAAATAAGGTACTTCTGTGAGTTGCATCTTCATGAATGTTAAATGTTCCAATTTAATTCAATTAATCTTCTATGAACCCTGCAATCTCGTCTTCCTCTTCTGCATTCATTGTGTGGTGCAAGGCTTGGCTGCTGAGTTTCCGAGTCTGTAGCCCATGACCCATGGATTTCTGTTCATGTCATCCACTAGATTTGGCCGAGTTCCTTATTGCAATTGGTCAGCCAGCAGAATCATCTCCTAGCTGGTTTATAAGCTGCTAATTTGTACATGGCTCTTTCTTCTACAAATATTGATTTACTACTAAATTCAGACAGGAACATTGAAACTACGTGCATTAATTGTTAACAACAGAGTGTTTGACATTATTAAAACTTTTAATTTAAAATTTCTTAAATTCATTTCTATTATACATTTTCAAAGTTAATACTTTTAATCAGTATAAACTTATAATGTCAATTTATCTTCCAATTCAACCACTGAAATTAAGTCTTAGCGTGACACAATTAAACATTCCAAGTTGTATACTTGCCCTTATCCTTGCATATACCACTATTCAATCCTATATGTGCACTAAATGAAACAGTCCTTGTTTCGAATTCTACTAAAAAGACACTCCGGGTTTGCTGGTCGACTTAATTTCACCCCTTTTTGCACAACATCCTTACGCCGTACAAATCCTGGCATCTTACTTTTATCTTGTTCAAGATGTACATCGTGAAGATAAATTGTAGGTGCAATCAAAACTACGTGAGAGTATACACCATTAGGGATGTCTGTTGGTGCTAGGTTGGAGTAATGCCAACTTTTGTCCAAAGCAAATTACTCAGCATGACTTATTTCTGTGGAGTGAATGTTGTAAACTTGAAATGGAAGTTGGATATAAATAATATTAAAGTCCCATTTAATTTCGCAGGATTACGCATAGAAATGTTCCGAAAGTTGATTTAATATAAAGTTTAAATTAAATTAATCTTCATATTTACTCGGACGTAGTATAATTCGTTGGTTGGATAAAGATGTTATCCTTTGTGTTGATGTTAAATTAACCTTAACTTCAGTAACATGATCAGCCCTTCGTTTTATCATCGATTTTCATTCTGAAGACTCATTGCCGCCAGCCTCATTTTTCTAGTTAATTTATGAAGAGTCCTAAGTGGTTGAAAATTCAACGCGCGAAATTCATGAATAAAAAATTAACTTTCTCTCCTCTGCACGCTTTTAACAAGCTGATGAATTGTAAAAGTGTGGAAATATTGTGCTTTTTTCCGCTTCTTTGAAATGCTAAACAATTCCCAGTACTACTAGATTTCCATAGGCAAGTGCTGAGTTTTGGGGTTGAAGGAAAATATGGAAAATTTCTTGCATAAAAAGCGAATAGAGCCAAAAGCAATAAAAACATTCGTTTCACGAGTCCTTAGACAAGGTTTTGATTAATATGTTGATATGAACGTGGTCTCTGGAGATAGCAAAAAAAATGTGTTGATTGTGTCGCACGAAAAGTTTTGAATTAATTTCAGGTGATTTAAGAGGAATATTCTTTGGGTTTTATTTTCGCGAAGTAATAGAGAAAGTTTTTTATCTCTAATTTCCGACTAAATTAAAGAATAAATTTAATGCATTGCGATACGAATTTTCGTCACCTTGTTTGCATACCCTTTGATCGAGTTTCTGGTTTTGTCAGAAATTTTCGAGGACTTTCGAATTTGAAGATGTGGTATAACATCTTCCAGTGAACCATTCGTTATTAGCCATTATCTAAACGTATAAAACAAGCTTTTTGGGTTGTGGTTTTGAAATGATTCTACTATGTGATTTGACACTAATGTGATTTTTTCTTTCTTCCACAATAATAAGAGCAGTAAAATCAAAAAAAAACAGAAAGAAGGTCAGAGAATGCAAGAAATACAAATAAACTATCAAGGTAATATTGATTATGCGTTTTGCATAAAATTTTTAAATAAATTTTAAATTTTAGAAACGTGAAGGTTTTTGACTAAACTAATATAATCTAATATAAATCTAATATACTGAAAACAGAAGAAATTTTTCTCCCTATCTTTTACTGCTTACTACTTCTCCAATACTTCTTTCATCAAACTTTCATCAAACGAAAAATTATGAATTAAAAATTAGGGGAAGGTTTGAAATATCATGGGAGGATCAATGTGATGATCAATGTGAACTAGGAAAATTATTAAAAGGAACAATGAGCCAGCCTAAAAATGAACTCCCAGGAAACGCTCACGTTGTCTGTAAAAATTGACATTCATCCGATAGCTACATTTTTAGATTTCCTTTTCGTGGTTTAAAGGTTAAAAGAGATACAGTGGTGCCTCACACAACGAACTTAATTCGTTCCAGGAGCAAGTTCGTTATGCGAAAAGTTCGTTATGTGAAACGCGTTTTCCCATAACAATACATGTTAAAAAAAATAATTCGTTCTGTAGCATAAAATATGGTAAGATGACATAAAAAAAAGATAAATTTTTTGTTATTATTTTTATTTAGATACATCTAAAAACATAATGAAAAAAACACACATTTTTTAATTTTAAGAAATAATCGAATCTTGCACATCTTCATCCATTTTCCGCTTTTTGGCCGATGGTGCAGTGAAAAACCTGTCCAAAGTCGTTTGTTTCTCTCTTTTCTTCAACATCTGCCGGAAATAACGGACAAGAGTATCGGAGTACAGGTCGTTGATCCTGTTTGCTTCAGCGGAATCCGGATAGTGGGCATTGGAAAAATCCTGAACTGCTTTCCATTTGACCAGGATGTTCTTGATGTCAGCAGTTGGAATTGGTTGATTGGTTGATTGTTGCTCCTCGTTATCAGATGACGCTTCCCTTTGAGCATTGTCCTGTTGTTGGGCCAGAAGAGTTTGGAGCTCTTCAGTTGTCAGCTCTTCTTTGTGTTCCTCAATAAGCTCCTCTACATCCTCTTTCTCTACCTCTAATTCCAACCTTTGGGCCACTGTGATGATGTCCTTCACCACTTCTGTGTCATCAACTACTGCTTCTTCCTGAATCCACGAAGGCACAAGCATCTTCCAAGCAGAAATGAGGGTCCTTCGTGACACTTCTTCCCAGGCCTTCTGTATAAGTCGTATTGCCAAAAGGATATCAAATTTCTCCTTCCAAAACATTCGGATAGTCATATTGTCTCCACCAAACTCGCATTCTTCAAACACCTTATTAAAGAGGGCTCTAGTGTAGAGTTTTTTAAAGTTCGCAATAACTTGCTGATCCATTGGCTGGAGAATGGATGTGGTGTTTGGTGGCAAATACTGCACCTTGATAAAAGGATAATTTTCCTGCAATATTTCTTCTAGGTCTTTTGGGTGAGAAGGGGCATTGTCAAGTATCAGAAGGGCTTTGAGCGGCAGTTCTTTTTCCAACAAGAATTTCTTCACGGCAGGAGCAAAGGTTTCCAGAATCCATTCGTTGAAGATAACTTGGGTCACCCAGGCTTTTTGATTGGACTTCCAATGGACGGGCAATTTGGACTTAATAACGTTATTTTTCTTAAAAATTCTTGGATTTTCAGAGTGATAAACCAATAGAGGTTTGATCTTGAGGTCTCCGCTGGCATTAGACGAAATCATAAGGGTAAGTCTGTCCTTCATGTCTTTGTGTCCAGGCAATTTCTTCTCTTCTTTTGTAATGAAGGTTCTGCTCGGCATTCTTTTCCAGAAAAGGCCCGTTTCATCGGCATTGAACACTTGTTGTGGGCAGTATCCTTCATCCATAATAAATTTTTGAAAATTAATAGAGAACTTTTCTGCTTCTTTTTTATCAGCACTGCCAGCCTCACCATGCATATTAACGCTGTGGATTCCATACCTTTTCTTAAATCTAAAAAACCACCCCCTGCTGGCTTTGAAATCTTCTTTATTATCTTGATTGCTGCTACTTCCAGGGATGTTTTTCTTTAGATCTTCATAAATTATCTTGGCCTTGTGACAGATAATATCTTGGGTTGTTACGTCACCTTTCACCTGCCTGTCCTTAATCCAAATCGCTAATAGCCTCTCCATTTCCTCGTGGATTGAAGATCTATGTTTTTCATTAAATAGTTTTGATACTCCTTTGGCTACTTTGGTTGATTTTATTGCATCCTTGTTTGTCAAAATGGTGGTCTTGTTGAGGCCAAACTCTTTGACGAGGTCACACTGTTTTACCCCACATTCACTTCTTCTAATTATTTCCTGTTTCATTTCAAGAGGAATCACCTTCCTGCTTTTTTTAGAACCCATCATATAAAAAAAATGTTGAGTTTATCTTAAAAGGACGACTGCCGTGATACGTGTGCGATTTAATTCGTAATGAAGAACGATTGCTGTGATACGTGCGTAAGTTAAGCGTACTACGCAGTTTTTGACGTGAAGGTTTTTGACTAAACTAATATAATCTAATATAAATCTAATATACTGAAAACAGAAGAAATTTTTCTCCCTATCTTTTACTGCTTACTACTTCTCCAATACTTCTTTCATCAAACTTTCATCAAACGAAAAATTATGAATTAAAAATTAGGGGAAGGTTTGAAATATCATGGGAGGATCAATGTGATGATCAATGTGAACTAGGAAAATTATTAAAAGGAACAATGAGCCAGCCTAAAAATGAACTCCCAGGAAACGCTCACGTTGTCTGTAAAAATTGACATTCATCCGATAGCTACATTTTTAGATTTCCTTTTCGTGGTTTAAAGGTTAAAAGAGATATGTATATTCAACTTTTAAGACAAAAGTTTTATAAATTTAAAAAATTCATCCTCAGACAATTTATAACAAATGCTAATCGCCTGAATTTGCTTTGCTACTCAACCGCGCTAACTTTCTGGAACTCCGGTTCCATGAAGAATTCGCTGTTCATCTCTTTTTTTAACTCTTCTCTTATTCTGTTGAAACTTTCATTTTATCATAGCAAGGTAATCAAAAAAAAAAAAATAGGGTTTGATTACTCTGCTTCTGTTACCATACGTCAAGAATTACCGTAATAGAAAATTATATATATTATAATAAAAATCTCCTTCACTCCGCGAACATCGTACAATTGGATGGAAAGGCAAAATTCCAAACTTGCATTCCGAAGAAATCAAAAAATGTTGACTTTTTCCCAAAGGAGAGGCTCGTACAAATAGCTCAAGTAATGATTATAATGTGAAAAAGAAGCAGGATGAACTTAACGTAATTGTTAACCTCCAAACATCAAGCTTTTATATGGATAATTTATTTAAAATATTAACATTGAAATGCACAAAGCATTCGAAATAAATATACTGAAGTGTTCGATCTTCAGCAGTAAATGATATCGATAGTTATATCATTACGGAGACATGGCTTTAACTAGAAATTCAAATAAGACATTCTTTCTATGATGTTCATAGAAAGGATGGACAAAATAGAATCCGAGGAGGAGTATCTATAGCTATAAAAAGTGCATTCAACATTCCCTTCTACCCAAAATCGATTCTCTTGTGTTCGAAAATACTGAAATTTTTATACAAAGTTTTAACCTTAAAATATACAGAGGGAACCAAACCAACGCCAGATATATTGACGAACTAGGGACCTTAAAAGGCTTAGCAACTGCAGTCAAAGCTGTCTGTCTACTTTATTGCGATTTAAACGCCCACACTGGCAACGGAACTGCTCGCTCGAACAAATCAACTAAGATATAAATATACTTTATATGATTTCCAGGGTAACCAACATATTAATACATGCTTCTGAAGAACAAACATTTTCTCCACCAAAAGTCGCTTGCTCTGCGCTGAACATATGGAATACTAAATATGGCAATCAAGACTTTACGAAGGAATTTGATACGAAGGGTATTTGAGTCGGCACTTCCCATTTAATTGAAAAGTAATATCACGATCTCGAAGCTAGTAAAAGATCCTCACTTACCAGAAAACTACAGGCCATTAGGTATATTATAAAAATTCAACAATGCTAACTTACAATTGTTTAGTTTCAAGCGTGGATACTCTACGGACCATCAACGTTTAGGAGCTAGAAAAAGGATCAAACACGTTGTCAACGCAAATTGCTCGGTAGAAATAGTTACTTTGGAAATTGAAAATGCGTTCGACACTGTTTAACGTTAAGGTCTCGTATATAAGCTTAATGAGTATAAGTTCTCGCTTTCTCTTATTATTTACTATCATATACTATTTATTTACTATACATACTATAGTTGAAGTTACATGTTGAGTTGACGCCAAAAAAATGAGTGCTGGTTTCCCATAAAGTTCGTGCCTGTGCTCCCTATTATACAATATATAAACGTCTGATTTTCCAACAAATCATGCTTGCCAATTACAACATTTGCAAATGACACGTGTTTATACGTGAGGGGGTGAGACACAAACATTATTTCAAATAACTTAGAAATGACGCTAGAAATGAAATGTTTTTTAAAATTTTCACAAAACAGTTAATATTAACGAAATCGAAGTCAACAAAGTCATATTGTCCAGCAAACAACGGAAATCTTTCCTGCAACCTGGTAGAAAAATTATCTTGGCCAGTATAGGATCCCATGGAGTAAAGAGGTTATGTACCTCTGACTTGCATTAGACAAGAACTTAAATTTCGTGGACATATCGAACATAGATGTCATAAAACTTTGGTTTCCTTACTCACATTTTGTTCACTGCTTAAAAGACAGTCCCGATTACACATCAAAGACAAGGCAATACTTGTTAAAATTTTAATTCAACCTGTAATTGGGTTGAACTGTGTCCCACATGGAACCAGTGTGACGTTAAAACCAAGCTTCATATCACTCATATAGACAACACGAAATGACACTTAATAACCCTTTTTATTGAAGATTCCCTTTTTTTGAATTCGTGGAATCTCCTCCTAGTCGCAATGGGTGATTAGTATGAACATATAGCAAAAACTTTTTGTCTCAGACCCGTCAACCTTTTTTGGGAGTTTTATAATGGAAACTTATTTTTATACTGTTTTTGATATATTTTAAGGAGAAGGATATAGGGTTTAGATTATTCAGTAGTTTTATAATTTAAATTATGTAATGTTTTTTGAATTTTTTTTACATTTCTCCTTGAGCTATTTTAAGTTTTCAAATCTTAGTCCTGGAAGAGAAAATACCAGTCATTTCAACTAACATGAAATTTCTTTCATTTCTTCTACGGTTCTAACCCTTTTCTACGGTTCAGAACTCAAAATTTAGCGCAAGCATTTTTAATAAGGTTATTATAAATATCAAAAAAGTCCATATATAATAACAAGTTCATATATAAGGAATTTCAATATGTATACATATATTGATAATTTGATAATAGAGAAATATTCAATATTACTATAAAAATCGTTTTTTTTTATAACTAGACCCATAGTGTTTCTATTCCTTCTTCGCTTTACAATTTTTCGGGTCCGCTTTCACTGAGTCAAATATGTACATATAAGTTTCGGTAAAATCGAAAAATAATACGGCGTATGAAAGTCAAGAGTAATCCAATGGATATAGTTCTGACAATCTCACTGCACTAGCAATTTCGCTAAGCCAGCTATTGCAGGGAAAAGACAAACTTTACTCCAAATGTCTGCAATAAACAGCTCCAGAACAAATTTAGCATTTAAAAAGGTGGCCGGGCAGCGTGAACCACAACGCACTCAAAATAGTATTTAATCCGGAACATAATTTCTAATTAGCAGTTAGTAATTATTATTTCTAAAATCCGAAAGACTTTGGAGAATTCAAGCATTATGCAACGCAAACTTTGACCATGCATAAAATAAGGAAGTACTTACCCCGATTCCAAATCCGGTGTTCAGTTTCGGAAACATACCCTGCGTAAATTCCGTGCTAACATATCAACCTCGACCTGTAATTAAATCCAAATGAGCTTTTATCTGTCTTACATACCGAATTAAACGCGTTTAAATATTATGAGCGTTTCAAAATGAAACTTACTTGATTTTCAAATAAGAATGTGAACTTGCAAACAACAAATCTTTCGTACAAACGATACATCCTCTGCTCCTCAACACCAACCACGACGATAAATGGCTACCACAATTTCCCCGAATTGCATATGCGGTTCATTACCACCCGTTCCGATTTCACAAAAAAGTATGATCGGGTGGTATAAAAAGCATATCGTGCATAGAAAATATGAAGGAAGGGGTAAAACGAAGCGCATATGCTTTGATATATATGTATTTACATAATTGTGCAATGAGCGGTAGACGCTTAACCGTTAGCGCATGCTAATTCTGCAATGCATTAATTAGAACAACGACGTTAACGTAAGTTTAATTTGAATTTGTTTGATTCCTTTTTTCTTGAAATTAGGTCAACTTACTTTTAAAATATAGGTATTTGAATACTTTATTTGAAATTTACAAACATATTTCAACACACTAGAAATGTAGTAGTTGTTTGTTGGACTTGACGTTTGTTTCAGGTAATATGCTAAGTGATAAATTATTGAATTTTCTGAATTTTAATTATTGTTTTGTATATTGTTTGCATTGACAATTGTTAATATGGACTTCTGTTTTGTGAGTTTTGTGATGTCAAATATAAAAATTAAATTATTTTTATACACGTATCTTATCATTTTATATATTAGATTATGAATACTGTAGCATTGTGGTGTACACCGCGGTGAGATTCCTATCATGGTATTACGTAATGTTGGCCAAAGATACTTTTTTAAATATTGTAGATACATTTTATCCGCATGCGGGGAGGATTTCACATACTTTTGATGACTACACACAATCTCTATGTACACAAAAATTCAAATTCCAGTACAAGTCCTTTAGATAGTCTACTCAAGGTCCTCAACATAGATCTTCTCAGTGGCTCCTCCTCTCGTGATCTAATTATATCATTTAAATCCATTAGAAAATTTTCTGATCAATCTTTAAAAAAATATCTACGAGAGTAAGGCGTGCGTTCGCGATTGGTATACCAATTAATTATGTACTAGAATAGAATATTAGAATAATCTCCGTGACTGTGTAATGGGTGATGTTCGTGCCTCGATGGGAGATCGATACTGAGATATACTCTGTCATTTGTGGAAAAGGGTTTACATTTACTTTAGCAGCTTTATTAATTGAGACTTGCTGTCATTATTTGATCAATTATATACTCAGAACTCGAATTTTCGACATATTGGTATCGGTGTCAATGTTTTGCTTTGTCGATCCTCAGGAATTTCTATAGTAGAAAACGAAGTAATCATGAAAACAGGCCAACATGTGAAAGTGTTTGCTTACGTTTTTGACTTTATAATAGATGTATTAAATTTAGGGATCTCTTTATTCCGCACTTGTAATTAATCAATCAATAAAATTCATTTAAATGGAATATAAATAATATAATAATTCATGCTTATTTCGTTCATTTAGATTTTCCTTTATTGGGCTCGACAAAAGTGCTTAAGTTTACCTTCAGACAAACATAGGAGTACTGTTTTTGAGTACTTAAATCCATTACCCGGTTTGCCTAACTCCTGTACAAATTGTTCCAAGCCCAAGTCCCCCAATAAAACTAAGTGTATTAAATGCAATATTGGCATTAAATTTGAACTATGTTTTGATTTCGCTCCTTGTATAATGCTTTGCTTTTTCATTATTATTCCATTCACACAAGAACATGGGTGTTTTGTACTTTGTTACGCTAATAACATAAAAAGTATCATTAAGTCTCCACACGTAATCCTTCCAAGCTGCTTATAATTGATTGTAGCCCAAACAGTGGCTAACTTTTCGTAGCACTATTTCAAATATGCAGAATGAGCAAGGAGCAGTGAATACTGTATACTTTGGTAATGTACTCGATACTTTTTAAAAAATTTGTTAAACGGAAGTATCATTTGCGACAAGAATAGGATCAAGGATCGAGATGGGCTGATTATTTGAAACAACTGCTCATTCCGATCAACTTCTCAATAACTTCAGATAATATAAACGCATCTTATTAGTCTCCTTAGGGGTCGCGAACTCTGGAAGAAGTGAATCCGCTATTAAAAGCTAAAAGCAACAAAAAGATGAAATTCTACTCGCACAACTTTGTATTAATGTGGACAAAAAACTAATCCAATGTACCTGGTAACAAGTTCAGATGAAAAAGGAATGGATTTGAATCGTTTTATCCCTATTTACAAACAAACATACAAACAAAAGTATGAAGGTGGTAGACGATAATAATTACGTTGTACATCATTTAAAATATGTACTTAGCTATTAGAACGTAAATTCACCGGGCTTTAGAAAAAGAAGGTCAACCACCGATCAAACAAATCCTGCCAAAAACTTGTACGTGTAACTAGAATGACATTCACGTTGTCATCCCAAGTCTAAGTTACCACCAAGCACACTGTTGCTTTTGACACGAAGGTGGGACTGATGTAGAAAGACGTGTTTGCCCCATTGCTGGTAAACCTTGCTCTATAATATGCAGTTAGAAGGTTCTCCATTCCTTTGATACAAAAGGTATGCTGCTCTTTAAACAGAACTAAATTGTTGCCTACGCAGATAACACTACCATTCAATCATGTTCCTGTATATTTGATGGTTGACGACGAAGATTTCGTGAGCCTTGGCGTGAGTCTTGTGAAAGACGTTCATGAAGCCGCTGAAGAAGATAGAAGAATACAGTTCGCAAATCAGACGTTTTCAGACCTGTATTATGCTATGTGAAACCTGACCCAAATATCTACAATTAAATAAATGCCTTTAACACCCAGGTGGTTGGTTGCAGAGTAAAAGCAAAACGCATGGAGATCAATGACGAGACACAAGATTTCGGTAACTGCAGTGGACTCCCCACATGCAGAGGCTGAATGAAGGGCGCATACTTCGGAAGGTATTCGAAGGCACTGCCGTAGCCAAAGGCTAGTGAGAATAGAAAGACAGTTAAGACCGATAGAAAGACAGTTATTTCACTGTTATATTTATTTAGAATTCCCAAAAAGGAGACAAAGGCCTGACATGAGCTCCATAACGCCGACGAAATGCATATTTACTAGATAGGAGAACGCAACGAAGCATATATATAAGTAATAACATGAGTAATAGGGACGGCAATATTTACGATTAGAGTGTATATGAGTGAAGCAGGCGACTCGATATGAGATTAATATTATTGCATTATTTCGTCCGCTGAATCAGGCAGACAGCCTGCGTAAGACCAAACAAGATGCAAAGCGTCACTGTAATACCTGAAAGTGGAGATGTAGTCTTAATTTTTGGTAAATTTTTCAAAAAATTAAGGAATAATTGATCACATTATATACTAGAAGTCATATCTTTTAAACATCTTCCTTAATTTGTGGGACATAGTGTAGTGTTGGTACCCTATTTTTCTCTGTTTTTTCACTAACATTTCGTATTCAATTTTCTAAGAACTTCAAACCATTATTTGATTATTCCGGTAGTCGTAAGATCTCAATAACCCACATGGGATAAAGTTTAAGGGTGCGAAATCTCACGTTATTAGCGGGAAATTTGGATTTACCATTTCTTGTTATATCATGTCCTAAGAGTGTATGTTTTAGTTGTTTTCTGAGAATTGAATTTGGTTTTGTAATTTTTTTGTTACAGGGAATAACAAAAATAATAGTTTTCGATGATGGGTACGTGTTTTATTTTAAGTTCATTTTTCAGCCCTGAATTTCCGTCACAAAAGGACGTAAGTAGGAATAGCCTGTAGGTTGTACTTTTATAGATCTTACATATCTAGATATGTATTACTTTGTCTTTGAGATGTTTATTGAGACTTGTATTGAGCTTCTAGGGTTAATGAGATATACATGTGAGTGTCGTTCCTCAATGTTTCAATTTTAACTCACTCTATCAACGGTGTAACCTTGATTATCGGTAATAACCGATCACACGGCGTTCCCATATGCATATGAATATATGTCTGATACTGTTATATGCATGGTACATATCGGCACAGTGTTTGGTCTAATCGGTCAGTATTTCATCTCCTGCACTCTCCTCCCGAGACGGACGATTTGTCTTCGTAAGAGAACACAATAAAATTGAAACATGTTAATGACCATTCGTCCCGCGTTTATTGATTTGTGTTGGGTGCGTGCATTTTTAAAGCTCGTTGTTGTAATACTTTTTCAAATAAAGTAAGGGATGTTTTTAATTATTTTCTGTTTCGCTGTGGTTTGTTATCGAGAATAATTTCGGGGTTACTTGGAAGTTCGTAAGGAAATTGGATTGGAATTGAAATCTGCAGACAAAATTGCAGATCGTAAATTAGCACGGACATGCTTTGGTGAGTTGGAAATCCAAATTGTATATTTTATATTTCAATTGTATAAGAATTGCTATCATAAATGTTTTAAATAAATAAATCGAGATGAAATAAATATGCGTAAGCTCTTCCCTAATTTTGTATTCTCTATCGTATTAATGATTCCCTGAAATTAATGAATAATTGTTGGCAACACAATTCAGTCGCAACTTTTCCAACAGCAATAATCCTTTCTGGACGTGGATCATATTTTTGTTTGTAGTTACCAGTATTCCAATGTAGTATCAGACCGAGTAATCTTAAAAGATTTCTCCTAATTCCTCAATTGTGGATGATTTTAAGCATTAATTTCAAAGATTTTAAAGCATAAATTTCAAATTCTAATGACCATCCACATCCAGTGATATCAGGTAACTCAAGATCATAATTGAACCATTTTAAATGAAAGCCGACGTTAGTCGTTTAACATGTCTCCATATACGAGGTACCCCCCAAATGTCGGGAATTTGTATTTTTCCTTCAAAAAATTCAAGTAGTGGCCACAAATAAGATTTTAATGTATTTTTTAGTAACAAAAAAACAATAAAATATATACATCCCCCCCCCCCCCCTTTGCTTTACGTTATCCTACAAAAATTGTTTATGAATCCTTTGGCACTAAAATTGCATGTAAGGGGCTGAATTGATTGATCCTTTTTTTGTGTCCGGAACGTCTAAACACTATGTTCTTCAACGTATCCTTTAACGCTGTATTTTTGTGTTTTACGTTCGTTGTCCACGATTCGTCCATAAACAAAAACAGTTTTTCAACCATCGCTACACCACCATTCTGGATGCTTTCAGCATTAGATATAATGTTGAGGAAAGACCAATTAACTGCCTTACAATTTATAGTAAATATTTTGGCGTTTTGGGGTTAGTATTGCGACGCATGCAGAGTTTGGAATCCTGTCCGCCTTAAAACTCATTTGAACTCACACAAAAATTATTCATAATATGAATAATATAAACTTTTTTTTTCCGATATTGATTATTCGTCTTTTCTAATTACTCTTTACTTTGAAGGTTCAATCTCGCATTTCCTAGAAAAGTCTAGGCCAACTTATAAGATAAATAAAAGGCCGTCAAAATTCACACAGAGACAAATCGCATTGCCCATTGTTTATCTGAATCTGGGTCTATTTATCTGAGTTGATATATTGTTCAATGATATGCTTCTTGATATTTTATCAATGTTGGAAAAACATTTATCTACGCACCTCTATTAAAAAATATAGATAGAAAATCTTAGTTGAAAACTGGCTGAAAGATATTCAGTTGAGATATTCCTATTCTAAATTTCTCTTTTCCACCCTATGCGTTGCCTAAGCACCATAAAATTTAAGTAGAAACATAAATATTTAGATTTAAATTTTGATTTTCCATTCCAAAATGCTGCTTTTAATTTTGACAGATATATATTTCCCGAGTAAGTTGCTCCCTTTTCCAGTGTCAATTATTTTCTTTTCTTTCAATGTCTTATTATATAAAAAAGAAAAGAGCAACTTACTCCCGAAATATACATCTGTCAACATTGAAAACATAGCATTTTGCTTGCGTTCCAAAATTGCGTGATAAAACACGCTTTTGTTCAGTCACCTTCTGTCCTAGACTGCAGCGAATATTCCAAGCAACCCTTAAAAATTACTCATGGGTACCCCAAACAAGTATTTATGTTCGTATGTTCCATTTTTCATTTCCAATTCAGTGCTGAAACGATATAATCCGAAGTCTCAAGAGCCTCAATAGTGTCCTGCCCATTTAAGTTCGATGCTTTGAACATATAAACGACCCCCGGGTGCTTTGGTAAAGGATTCAGATACAGAAGTCTCTTTGTGTTCTAGAAATCGCTGGGCACATTTTGGTGAAAATGTGCTCCCTAATTGGCAAACTTCTGAAACGTCTTAATTTTTTGAGATTCTTTCACAAACTAGAAGGCAGGGCAGTTTCTGGGCTTTTACAAGGTGCAAATTGCTGCATTCCTGCAATTAAGGCCCTAGTTTGTAAGAACCTCAAACACTGTGATCGTGTTTGCAATGTTGTTCAGTGCGAGCGAATCTGTCACACTTAAATCCGTACCACTCCGTATCACTCCGCACCTTCGTCTTGATATCCATTGACAAACAAGTTTGTTACAAATATGTACCAATGAATCTAACAAATTGGAGTCGAATACCACTGGATTGGGTGTTTATTCGAAATGTTAGCGCTCCTTATTGTATACTCTTTGTATAAAGGTGACTACAACTGATAATTCCGCAATGCATAAAGACTAATTGAAGTTTTGTTCGATAATAGTAGTCCGAAAACGACCACGAACCAAGTAAGATGACCGAGATCCAAAGCCAATATTCATCAAAAGAAGATTATGCTTTCTGTTTGGTGAGACACAAAGGGTATAATCTATTTTGAGCTGCGTCCATAAACCAACTTATTAATTCAAATGTCTCTTGTCGTCAACTATTAAAATAAAACAACCTGTCTCGCCACTCGAAAAGGCTCTATGTTTCATCATGATAACGCCAGGCCCCACACCTCTTTGATAATCCGTCAAAAATTAATGGAACTTCATTGCAAACTTATGTCGCATCGATCCTGTAGCCTTGACTAAGCACCATCAGACTATCATTTGTTTCGCTCCCTTCAAAACCATTTCTTAAGCTGTTCGATTCCGATAAAGATGTTAAAAAAGGTTGGACCAGTTATTCAGTTCTAAATACCTAGGCTTCTTCCAACGTGGAATTTTTCAACTAACCAAAAGATGGCGAAAGGTCATCCAACAAAATGGTCAATACTGATTGAGCATTGGATGTTGCTTGTAAAAAATTTACTTTGAAAAACATGACTAAAAAAGCGACATTAATAATCGAACAACCATATAGTTAGTCGCATATATCTGCTACTTTATAGTTGTGTATGGAATCAGGCGTACTTTGAAGTTATTTCGCTCATTGGACCTCATGACAATACTTTTTCAACGTTTAAGGCCCAATTTAAATATTTCACCTGACTACTCCTCTATTTCAGATAAGATCTTAGCTTTTTTCGATATGTTTCTCATTTAACATAAATTTGAAGAGCTTATTCGGTAGTTACTTTTTCGAGAAATGACTGTGATTCCTTTGAATTCCCATGGATATTCCGATTTAGATATGATACATAACCATCAGATTTTTGTTTAATGATTGACTCGACGAATATCTTCAAAACTGACTTGACATCAAACAAAGCCGCTACAGAAGTGTCAGTTCTTCATCGCCTTATGGTCGTGGTCACTCATGAGTCTCTCTGTATATCATAAGTCTTTATCAAAAATAGGGATCTTCCAAGCCCGACATAATCACTCGCTAGCCTTAAAGAAAAAGCCTGGCCCGAATTCATATCCCAAACAGTTCCTTATGTGCCGGTGGAGGTGTTACTCTGAACGCTATATCTACGACGTCAATAGTCCTCCATCAAAAAAAGGAATGGCATTAGCCGAATAGTTATTCTCCGATCAAAATAATCATTCCATTTTTTCAGTTTATCCATAATTCAGGATGCCCTCAATAAGTTGATTCTGAAGCGACCTAAAGTATATTTGTGGTCCAATGTTATTTCCTTCTTTCATAGTTTTGTGAGCCAGAGGCTAGGAACCCATTTATCGACATATTATTTTGATATTTATCTTCTAGTTCAATCAACAGCGTGTCTTGCACTATCTGAAAGAATATTCTAGTTCCCGGACCACTGCAACTCTTTCTTTTCGAACTCTCTTTCGTAGTATAGACAAACACATAAAGTATCGTTTTTTTTTGCTGGCATCAATGACTTTCTCTTTGTTTCCCTTGGATCCGCCTTCATTTTTCATTAGTTCTCTTTTTAACTGACTCTTTTATTGGCGTATAAGCGAATATCTTTCCAATAGCTAAACTTTGAAAGTTGCGCTTAGGTATTGTACTCGTAGTAATAGTAGTAATAGAAACAACATTCCAAGATCCCATCCATCTTCCAGCATATGAACTGATTAATGTACACGTTATTTGATGTTCCAATGAAAGGGTTGCTGGATCCAGTGCGTGCCGGGACTCCATCTGCTCTTCAGTGACTTCCAAAGTATCTTCTATAGCTGTGTTTCTCATCCGAGAATGATCTTCCTTCGGGAAAAGGCCACAAGGAGCATTCATGGTGTGGTTGCATCTGCAGGAAGACATAGATATGTGGCTATCTTCTTCCTTATGAATATGTATGAGCTAAGTACGAGCGAGCGAGTACGAGCTATATTTAGTTGTAGTTCCAAAAGCTAGGGCGCCGTTATTGTTCATTGTCTAAGTGTACCTTAACCAGCTCAGGATCACTCCTCTCCTTTAGTAATAAAGTATATTTAATTTTGTTCGGTTTCAGGGATAAACGTACCATTTGATTATGATCCCCTGCTAGACGGCGCCTAGAACCCTCACCTAAATTTTCCGTGATGCAGAACTGACTTAGGCAGGAATACAGAACTGACTTATGCAGGAAAAATATTGTGAAAGGCTTTACGTTAAATTTTCTATAAACTCAGTAAATTGTATTTGATCTATTTTCTAGGCAGAGATTAAACGGGCTTCAATCAGAGTCAAGTCAATAAAGGATCTTAAAAACCTTGTCGAAATGTCTATTGAGACTGGATTCTTCCATTATTCTGTCCGCTATACCAGTGCCTTCTGAAAAATTTCACCTACATTAGAACGGTTTCATTTGAAGGACGGAATCAGAACTAGTGCATTGACTTCCAACAATATCCTGACCCATTTCCAAATTTCAGAGTCATCCCAAGTACAATCAAAACAAAAACCTTTGCTAATCTACGCAAGCAACAAAACAACTTCCTTATTTGAGAGTAATTAATATGCTAACATTCAAGTATAATCTTCTCAGCTGCTCCTAAGATCTCAAATTTCTGGGAATGTAGCTTAATCGAGTTGAATTTCACAAGCAAACTGCAAATCTCTTCTACTCTCAGGATGAAAGAAAAAAAAATAGAGTGACTTTCAAGTCTGTCAGCCTTAAATCTTTAAAAGCTGCAGCATCAAGCAAAAAAATAAACCCATCAACGATTAAAACGGAAATGAAGAAAATCTTTGAAGCATAAAATTTCCCATGGATTCTTTACCTTGAAATCCTCTAAAAGGAATCCTTTTTCACTAGAAGTCGACAACAATTGATGGGATAAGATTATCTCCGTCAAGATATGCAAAGCCTTGCCGAGTTTATGCTACGCTCAAGTGTATGAGTAGATTGTGTTTCAATTAAATCATGAGATAGACGAAAGATTGAAGAAGTGTTTTTGAAATAGCCGAATTAAATACTCAGTAGAAGTTGTAAATTTTCTTTGGAGACTTGTTTAATTTGAATTTTAAGTCTAAATGGAAATGCCTAATTGGGAGGTGATGACAGGAAAATTTGTCGCTATCGATTTTCCGTTCCAATCGGCTATTGAAAATTGATTTTTAAAACTTGAATGAGTCTATTCGGAATCAACTTATTTTGCAGGCGTTGAAACAAACATTGAGAACTGTGGGCAGTTATCTTATTTTAACTCTGATATTTATGGAAATACTATCTGGGTTGGATAATAAGCAAAAAACGTTATATATGAAGGGGTCTTTAGGACAAACAAGTAGAACACTTTTGAATAACACAAACTGAAGTGTTTAAATGGTTGTTAAATTTTTATAACAATATCCTTGTATTGTCCTTGTTTGTCATATCCTTGTAAAGTCTTGCAAGCGATAATATCTATGTAATGTTTGCAAGACCCGTTAGGTTTCATAACCTCTCTTTTTCATCACATACGCGAACAATAGATTCCTCTTGAAGCCTTACCTCTAGAAGCATTCATACTACTATCGATTTTAAAACCGAAAAACATAAAATTGATTAAGCTTAAAAAAGTAAAAATTATTATGTATTGTTACGCTTTCTCAAGTGACTATTTGCTTCAAAAATGTTCGCAAAAGTGGATGAAACACCCACCAACTAATTTAGAATTTACTCTTTTAACAAATTTCACTAAGACTTTACAATTATTTTCCCTTAATTACTACTTCCCTTATTCACTTTTATTTTAATTAATTCATTACAACAATTACTTTCACTCGCTTTTAAATCCGCGTACGATTTTATTTTATTTCAACACTATTTGATTACCGCACTACTTTTAACGCGCACTGTCGCTTTTTGCTTATGCAACACGACTTCGCTTCATCTACAAGACTTCTCTTCGCCGCTCGCTGTAGTCGCTTTTATAAATGTACCAACCAATCCCGAATCTTCCACGTGGATCGTTCTCGAATTCGCTGAGTCATTTACACACGTATTTGTTGTACTCAGTGCACGCAATGTGTTTACGTTATGCCTATTTCCCCTTCGAGAATGATTGGTGTATTGGTAATTGATACTTGTTTATGAATTTGCTCTTTATACGACTACAGTGGCGCGTGACATTATTCGTACATGTCACAATTACATTTAATGTTTTGAGACTGTCTATTTCAGCATAATCTCCTTTGACATCGCCGCAGCCGAGGGTATTAAAGAGTTTCAACAGTGTTGCATGATCCCCAGCTTCAGGAAACGCTTATAAGTTAGGCTCGACCAATCTGGATCAAACTGGACCAAACACCAAACATCCGTTTGGGAGTCCAGTTGTTAGGTTTTTTAAGCAACCTCCTGTGATTCCTACCTAAATTTTCTCTTTCCAGAGGGTTGTGTTAAACTCCCTTGTAACTGTTGCTCATTTCAATTAAGCCCCCTGTTACTGTGTTGTGACCAGCTCTTTGTTCACCACTACATCACGGTGCCTAGTAATCAATTTTTCATCCTTCCACTTCTGATAGGCTACTGTTTTGAGTTCCTCCCTGTAGTCCTGCAATATCTACGAGGCAATGGTCAGATGTAATTGCCTGCAGTGCAGCCTTAATAATAGACAGATTGTTTGGTTTTAGCCTATGTCTTATTTTGCTCGCCAGCTGGTACCTTAGGTTGAAAGATTCCTTTTTTCAACGAAACGTAACGCATGCAACTGAGGTTACCGTAAACGTTACTCTTCTACATTGTTTCTTACTCTTCCATGATTAGAGTATTGGCCATGTTGTAAACATTGCTGGTTTGCAATATCTTTTTACATGGAAGAGTCAGGAGGTGCAACAATCTTAAGAATCCGGAGGGGATGGGGTTGTTCGGGGGTGGTTGGTTATTCCCCGCCTCAGTTATAACCTGATGCTCGCTTGCTTTGCCGCTCTTGGCATGAATCTTTTCTGGGACAATTGGTTAAGCACTATTCCTTTGCAGAAAAGCATCCAGGTTCGGTCCCTAGCTTCCAAGTCTTAGGTGTCAGTTTCTACATGTATTATAGTGTTCTTTGAAATTCTACCGGGTTCCAGCTTTGCGTGCATAACATAGACTCCATTTTACGAGCATTGATGTCCTTTATCCCTTAGATAATGTGGTCTGTATCCAAGCAGATTTTTGCCTCCGATAATTTCCAATTTAAAAGTATGACTATGTCAGTCATACTCATATGAAAGGTAGCATAGTTGTTCCCTGCCCAATCCTGATGTGCAAATTTGTTTCTTTCACGTTGTCTTATCATAAAGTTAGTAGTACTACGATAAATTTCGTTAGATATGAGTGGATTCCATATCTTTAGATTACTGCTGCTATATTTTCTACCATAGAATATATTTCGAATATCGGTCTCGATGGAGGCCGCCAGAATGTATTTATTGTTGGTCAGGGATTTATTTTGCCCACTCGCCACTTCTGTTAAGCATTATGGAGCATTCTGAGTGCCATTTGAGACACAGTTCTATTATAATTGCTTGGTTTTTTATATCCTCAACCACAAGGCACTCAACAACAGAGGGCAACATAGAAGACTTTAGACTTCTTCCAACTTAGGAGACTTTAGACCAATTTCTAGCCCGAGTTTTAACTCCTAGCCTTGACACGGTTCCATAACCTTCACTATGGTCTATGTATATGTATGCATCCACAAAGCCCTCCAACATTGAAGTTTTTAGACTTATATGCAGTCCTTCGTATTGCAGTGAAGGGAATATATCTCATTGATAGCAAAGCTGAATTTATTTTGACTAGGATCCACATTATGGTATAATCAGCTTTTATTAACACGATCCGCACAATTTCACATGCAAAAGATAGGACAGGCTGTGGTAGGACCTATACATGGAAACAGGAGGGCTCACCCAAGATAATGCTATCACTGCGATGCTTGGATCAGTTGACAAATGGAACCATGTGGCACATTATGTTCGGGCAGTCCTGAAAAATAAAATGGATTCGCTGCAGCCGAGAGAGTCGGGTTTGGGGAATCAATTCCCTGGTGATCCCACTCCTTCTCTCGCTTCCTGCTAGAGAAGTAATCCCCTTGCTTGAACATGCCTGACGCCAAAGCAAAGGGATACGTGCCCCGAAGTAGTGAGTACAACGGTTCCAGGCTGGGCTCTCGGGTTGACAGGGGAGGCGTTTAGTGCGTAATCCAGTCGCTTATGACTGTAGAAAATGGACCAATGCTGATAATACCATAATGTGGATCTTAGTCAAAATAAATTCAGCTTTTCTACCAATATAAAGAACAAAGATATATTCCCTTCACTACAGTCCCAAGGACTGCATATAAGTCTAAAGACTTTCATGTTGGAGGACCAATGCGATGCATTTCGGTTTTATTTGGAAGATTATTTCGGCCACCTGTTCCCCTGTTCACATGGCCGGTCTTGACAGTGAGCCACTATTTAGCTAAAGCTTCCTCCGGGAAGTCAAACCATATAAAATTTAACCATCATATGTTTGGATGTTGTTTTTATATCCAAACCAAATGATGTCAAATGGGTCTGTCAAGTCCTTTAACATGAACCTTCCGGATAACAACTCTTTCGGAATTGTAATATGATAATGTAAAAAGCGATTCTCTGACTCAGTCCTGCAGCATCCTGATGAATCTACATATTTTACTAGTTTTGATCAAAAGGAGTCGATTCTTGGAATAGGTTTCCATTGAAAATAAATCATTTGTTCGGTTGAATTTACCGAAAATTACCTTAAGGGCATCTTTTGTCCGAATATTGCACATCTGCTTATCTTATATCCTTAAATCTCCATGGAACTTATCGTTTTGAATAAAAATGTGTTTGGAATGCAGCTTATAAAAATAATCTGTATGGATCGATTGATTAGCTTGAATTCTTAAATCAAGATAACCTTATAAGGCTTTTGTAGAAATTTTTATGTAAGGTATATCAAGCCGTGTCGTAGTGAGAAATTGACAGATGTGGCTCTTCGGGAATTACTCTGTGTGTTTAAATGCGTCGTATGTCATCAACAAGTATTGTATCAATCGGTTCTATCTACCTGGTTTCAATTAATTTATTCACAATCTTTAAAATAACATATTCAGATTCGACCTTTACGAAACGTTTGATCGAAGCTTTTCAAACTCCAACAATTTGTCGCTGTCCCACTTTCCACATTTTTCCAACTCTCTTGCTTTCAAGAATCAAAATTCTAATGGTGTGCAAAGCGAACATTTCGAGTATGCCGTCAAATTCATTATTATATAGATTATCCTTGTTTCTCTAGGTTTCGATTGTCAAGTGGTTGTCAATTTAGTTTTACTTTTATAAATTTGGGTGGTATATTTGAACATTCTGAGTATTTTATTGTATCTTTAAAATAACGACGAACTCGGCACAAATATTATACACAGGATCAAAACCGGCTCCTATCATAGCTTAGAACATGGTACAACAACTTAATGACAGGACTCAATCCGTTTTTTAACTAGTTATACCAAATAATATCCTTTCAGAAGTTCCAGTGGTACAAAGGAAACGCCCAGGCTGGATAATTCTTCCTGTATGTTCTTTTTGAGCCTGAGCTTTGAATTTTTCAATAGTTCATACTAGTTTTGAACTAGTAGGCTTTGAATTATTGAATTATGAGGAGGTATTGAAGTTGTAAGCAATACAAATGTCGTCTTTATACTAGTTTTTTTTCTCAACACATGAGTGTTTCATATATTATTCCTTAGAAACCGAATTCAACCAGCGAATCAAACTTTTAATTTCCCAAACAACGGTCAATTTGATTTCGCCGAATTCATAATTTAATTCAATAACATCGTAAAAACGAGCTTGGTCCTGCCGTTGCAGATTCAAATGGTATTTCATGCTACTTTTCTTTTCATTTCACCACATGTGGCTGATGGAGTTTTCGAAACTCCAAACTATTTCCGAACATAACCCGAAAATGGTGAAAGCATTTACATACTTAAATTCTTGCGTTAAAAAACATGCATTACTAGTCATCCCCAAACAATACCGCAGCTGATAATAAAAGCACTTAACACTTCTGACACCCTTTTAAGTGCTATAAATGAAATCATGTCCAAAACATACGTTCAAATTGCTTTGGAATATTGTTTAATGGACAACCTTCTAGTATCGTAAGAAGCCTTAAGCACTTTCGAGAACTGTCGAAACAAGTCCTTTCGTTACCTATAGTAGAAGTGTACGTCCACTTTTGCTTTATCATCGATTTTACTCTGATTTCAAACACGGAAAATAGGATCGTCCTTCATTCTGTAGAATTAGAATTTTGCTATACAGATAGTATTATTGACACCTAGAATGGTTCCCGGTGTAAACTTTGTCTGGAATTGGGAAGAGAGTTTGAATTACTTTCTGTGTATTGCTTATAAATTAATGGCAATGGGAATGAGTGCTTAAATTCACTTCGTTGCACTTGCAGCATGTAAATAAATCATGTAAAAAAATAGAATTAACAATATTTATGGACAGTGAAAACAATCGGATCCATAAATATTAAAACATTCGTAGGTAACGTGACAAACACAGAAAATCTTCATCATTTTTCGCAGACGGTGTATTCAGGTCCTTTCTATGCCATTTGTTCTGCCTTAAAAATATGAAAATAGGGTAGCCGTTTAATTTTGCTTATTGGAGCTTAAGTGCGGAAGAAAATTTTTTCTTTACAATCCCTCTGTTGGCGACGAGTTTTAAATGAATTTCAGGCAGCAGGATAAATGTTCGAAAGGTAGCATGAAAAAAATCCTTTTATCCTGGTAATTATATAATTCAGGAGAGACAGATGAATGCATCAGACGCATCGATGACGATGGTTGAGAGTGGTACTGAGAGTTAAAGTAAATTTGTTGAAGGAGTACAATATTATAATCCACTTCATGATTCCACTCTGATTTGGATTGATTGTTTCTCAAATAATTTCTTGAACTACAGTAGTTGGAATGGTGACTTGGTTAGAAGAACCGTCTGCCATAAATAGGACCAAAGCTCAAATGCAACGTATGACAGCGATGCTTCGATTCATGTTTCTATTGGTAAAGTAATGGTCAAGTATTGAGAGTTGTTATGCGTCGTAGTCGGGGCACTAAAGCCACCTTCAGATCTTGGCAACCTCTGTCTGTGAAGCCTTCAGCAGTGTCGGTCCACCGACTGCATCGTCAAAAAGGAGTTTCGCGTAGCGATTCACTAAGCGGTGGTCCCTGGGGTTTTCTTTTGGTTTCCTCTCCTCACTCATAACTGCAAATACTTGCCCGGGTATCCACTCCTTATTCACACACTGCGCGTAGTTAACCACTTGTAGCTTCCGCAGATTTGTAACCTTCGAGACTTCTGGTTCATCAAAAGATAGTACGGCTGATAGTCGTAGTTTCTTCGATATCATTTCCGTCGCGTTTTGTTACGATAATACGTTTAAGGACCCGGTTTTTGATGTAATTCTTTGCGATAAAGGAAGATAAGTCAGCTCATTACTGAATTACTCCGAATCCGTTGACAGACAAGGAAAACTCTCCTCTCACCCTCTTCGCCTTCTTTCTTCGCCTTCCACCATGAGTCATAGTTTATTTTGAAAACCTGATATAAACGTCATTGCAAGATTTGGTAGTAAACTGATGCTCTGCGCTATCATGGATTCATATCCTTTCACAATCGTTTGCTGTGTTGCATCATACCCCAACCGTTCCTGTTCATCAATTGATTGTTGTCCATCCTGCTTCTATACCCATTTGTGACAATGTCTTATTAGGTGTCTTTTTAACAATCAGCAACTGTATAAATATGTTTCATTTTTTGGACACTAGCATTACCCACATGGAATATGCTTGGCATGAAGGATTTGGTCGTTTTTCTGTTAATCTTTATATAGGGTAATGTTACAGCCGTACACTCCTCTACAGCGACGTACATACATATACGAAGGCGTAGAGTATCTCCTTCAGTTTTTTAGTCTCCGATAACTAGGTTCGATTGGTCTCGTATTCCTTTGTCAGCATGTATACGTATCCATTCTTCTCCAGGTGAACTAAGACTTGCAGTTGCTTTCTTGCAATATTCTGCTATAAGATGGAATGACGGCATGATCCAAGAACTGTCTTTCAAGGCCTCAGAGCAAATACCACGATGCCTAATCAACCGGCAGATTCTCTTTTTCTTTGTGTTGAATACGATAGTTACATACCTGGTGCTCATATTACTTCGCAGGCTTTCTATGCACCTCATACAAGCTTCATGTCTCAGAATTTCTCCATTATTTCCGACCGACCGACTAAATAAAGCACTATTCGCTTGTTAGTTTTTTTGTAGGCGACCAATTTGAAATTGTCGACATTTTTTGAAAACAAAATCGTGTAAGCAATATAATTAATCGCCCTTTTAAATATGCAGTGTGTGAAAGTACTTTAGTCTGTAACGATAAATGATTTACACTACCGCTTGTTTCATATCACCAGTTTAAGATCTTGTGAAAACTTTCGCCTCAAGAATCTTTATTCTACCCCGTCTAACTAGAAGATAAGACCACACCATAAACCCTGATATGAACTATCAGTTTTTAAACTCGTTCATAATCCTTTGATGGCGTGAATGGAGGATCTCCCGAATGCCTAAATATGGACAAACTACACCCACCAATGAGTTGTTAACGGTCATTAAGTCAGTCTTCGATTCATCAGAATCTCAGTAACTTTAACAAAATTTAGCAACAAACATATTTTACGGCGATTTCTAGCACTAAAAAAAATCTGACTTGTTCGATCTTTGTGGAGAGTCTGAGTTGGCTAGTTCATTGTTGAACTTTTCAGTACACCACCAAAACACAATCTCAGGGTGGTTATTGAGTACAATTTTGAGACAACGTCATCAGTTTACCCTAAGTATGGGCCTTAAGGTAATTACTCATGAGCATATTTCCCTTGAGAATGGTCCACCTATGCGTTCTACTGGAAATCTCGCTTTGACTAAGAAAGCTCAACCTAAAATCTATTATCAACCACAAATACTGGACTGAATTTACGAAATCAATTGAAATCTCTCGTCATGATGACGTCTTCATTTGTTTTCAGTGCCAGGTTGAGCCCATGACTGTTGGTAATCCACCTGTCCATTTGTCACATCTTTCGCGCTCAACTCATGTTGTAAATGTGCGACCAAGCGCCTTACTATCGCCATCTGCGGAAAAAAGCAGACTCGTCTTTGCCGGCATTCAAAGCGTCATAAGCTGGCCATGTAAGGTGTTCCATAGTTCAGGTTCAAGAATGGAACCTTTTGGGTGATCCTGATCTCATTTCCATCACTCTTTAAACTTCCTGCATATGATAACGCGAAATCCTCGAACCAAGAACGCTGGTATGAGTTATCATTTTCGGAACGCTTTCATAATCCTATTATGGCATCAATGAAGGATCTCCTAGGGAGGGTGCCGTTTGGATTGCATTCCTTCAGAGCTTCTCTAGCACCTTCTCACCTACATCCACCATGCCCAGCAAGTGGTATAAAAATAGTAGCTCAGGATTTCCCTTCCCTTTTTTAATAAACACTAGCTTTACCTCCTTTTTAATTTATGGAGAATTCATCACAATTGAAGCAGAATTTAAAGGTGTAAAGCATTAAATCCAATATGAAAGAAGTAGTTCCTCTGTAATGAAATGTTTGAAGTCAAGCAGTGTCTATTCGGGTTCTGCATCGCAACGAAAAAAGTTTCTAGTTTTAGTAGTAGCAGTTGTAGTAGTAGTATAAGTAGTAGTAGTAGTAGTAATAGTAGTAGTAGTAGTTGTTGTTGTAGTAAAAATAGTAGTATTGAAAGTATTAGTGTAGTATTATAATAGTAGGAGAACTAGAACTACCTCTCCCACTACAGTTCTTACAACAACTACTACTGATATTACTACTACATCTAATACTTCTACTACTACTACTACTACTCCTACTACTACTACTACTACTACTACTACTACTACTACTACTACTACTGCGAGTAATTTCAGCCATGGTTACAGCAGTCGTTAAGGGCCAAAACCAGTGCACCTACTACCACTAATATTTGTACTACTACTTCTACAACTAATACCACTACTACCACTATCTCTACTACTACCACTACTACTCATACTACTTTTGCTACCGCTACTACATTAAAACAACTTCATCTGATTTATGATGGACTTATATAGATATTTCACTGAAAATGAATGACCCGAAACAAAATCATGTACCATCCTTCACTGGATAGATTTCATCATGTACCACTTAGCAAATTTAACTTCTAATTAATACTTCATACGTGTTAACATAGCATTTTATATGCAGAAAATAATTAAATTGTTTCTAGCATGATAGCATGCAAAGTGGCCTCTCGATCCCTCATCTACATGAAATATACACATATGTACATTAAATTTATTTTATCTCTTCTTAGTACATAGCCTGTACATTTCAGCGACCACTTGCTTTCCGCTTGTCGCGGATTTTCCTTCTTTTGTACCTATAACATGAGGATTGTAGCTTAACTACCTACAGGTATAGCTGTCTCTATATAACTATACTACCCTTAATCTATTCCTTTATTAATATATTCTGACTTGGCATTATACGCATTGCCATTTGGCCATACATGAACAAGCTTTCTACATTCTAGCAAGTGCGGATGGTTGGTATTTGTAAGCCAATCCCATTATCTTAACCACATGGAAGCTCATGTATTACCCAAATTTAATGCCGAAGATATTGTGGAGTAAAATTTTAACTGAACTTTGCTATGAATAACTTATGATAAGACAATACGTGTAAACGCTCTGGAAAAGGGATTAAAATAAGCAATTTGAGGGGTCACAGCAAGATAGCAAAATTGATGTTTTTATGATAAAATTTCAAAACAAATGAATACTGTACAGAAAAATAACTTATTGATCTCGTATAGTGAAGTTCTTGAATTGAAAACATGGAAAAAAACGAGGTTCCGGCGGTACTAGCAAGTAGGCTGGATGAGGCAACAAATGCCATCCAAGTTCCAATAATTGTTGCAGGTTACCAAGGCTATGAGTGAGTGTGAGTGGGACTCCTCCCTCAAACTCCTCTCCCGTCGACATAAGAATCAAGCTTGGCACCGTTTGACACATAACTTCGGGCTACGCTTCGTGTTCCTACGGCTAATGGCAGCTTTTTATAGTAACAGTTTTTTCAGTGTCAGCACTGGCCGAGTAAAATGCGCTACACGATTCTATTTGTCAACAGTTTAAGACATTTCTCCAACCATCGTTTCCGGGCAGAGCTCTTCAATTACACTGAAAGACCACTACACCACTTTTTGCAGAATGTATGAGAGGAATGTGTGACGTCCACCTCTCTCTCCACCACGTAGTTAGGAGACTGTCAATCTTGTATAGGCATGACAGAAAACAACCATACCCGCTTAAAGGCATGTAGAATTCGAAATGGGTCAAACAGACATCGGTCTCACAATGCACTCGACTGAACCGCGGCCTGAAGTCAGGGATCAGACGTGCAGTCCACGTTCTTCTTGCCTGTTGCTCCCAGGACTATTTTCAATCGCTGCTAGAACGTTGTCTCTCTTCCCCGGTGGCATCTTCTCTGCTGTCTTCACTTCTACGTAGGTAAATATGTCTACATTCTCTCGCAAGGAGGGCGAGGATTATCATTCCTGCGATTACCAGCGCTGCCGACCTGGAGACTGTTCGATATGCGTATACCAACTGCCTCAGTGTAAATCCTTGCTGAGATCATCGCCCCACAATTCTCACCCATAGAATAGAACTGACTACATAGCATTCTATAGGAGTCGTCTTCTTGATGTGGTGGACCCCCCCCCCCTCTATGTTGGCCATTGATCGAGTGAGTGTCTTGTCAGCTGTTGCCCTGCTTATTATACGGCTCGCTAACCAACACCAAGTAACTAACTGAAAATATTGCAAACATGAACATGGGGAGCGAAAATAACTGTAAAGCAAAGAAAGAGTTACCTGACCTTAAATAAAATGCTGGTATTGCATTCTTGTGTTATTTGTTTCTCAGGTAGCACTTTTTACTTGGGAAATATTTCTAAATATAGGATATCAATTGAATCGACGCAAAAAGTTATCGTAAAGAAATAAAAATTATTTGTTTTCTACATTGAATGTTGAAAGCCGAGAAAAATTTCTTAGAAATGTCACTGAGGTAGCTGTGCTGGTAATCGCAGGGGTATAAGACGCGAGTATAATCAGGAACAGGTCACTAGTGTTCGAAAATCTAGTCTATTTCACTAAAGACAATAGTTCACTATCGAAAAATGGTAGCAATCCTTTAAGTGTGAATTAGATGTTACAAAAAACGGCAAATCAGACAAAAGATTTTAGACCGTGGAGAAATTATTTTTTTATTTAATAAGTTCTTTATTGTTTCTAAAAAATTTACAGGACTAAGCTAATACTTAAATTGAGAGTTCTGAATTTGATATTCATTGCATCTACATATTTTTTTCTGTTTGTACCACAAATGTTACTTATTCATATGATATATTTATAATAGTAGAGGAAAATACAACAAAAACCGATTTTAAATTTAACTCTAACTTAAACTACTACTACCTATGTTAAAACCTATTTACATACTATTTTGAATCTTAGTAATAACTATGAAAACTCGATTGAGGACGCATGATCTCTAAGGTTAATCTATTAATTTAAATCCTGAGTGCTTGAATTAATGGGTTCGAAGCGTGTTCTACCTTAGCTAGTAGATTATCTCTGCGTGAGAGCGCGAATTTATTGATAGGGCTAATATTAGCAAGTTCATGTAACTTGCGTGATGAGAAATAAAAAGGCTTATTTAGCGCCACTTTTAAGTACCTGTTTTGAGTGACTTGAAGCTTTGATATCAAATATTTTGCGCATTGACTCCAAGTAGGCGCTCCGTATAATATGATAGGCTGAATTACCATTTTTAAAATTAACATTTTATTCTTAATGTTCAGTTGGGACCTTCTGTTGAGTAGTGGATACAGTTGAAGTACAGAATTAAATGCTTCAATGCTTATTTGTTCAATGTGGTCTTTGAACATGAGTTTCTTGTCCAACATAAGCCCAAGATACTGCAGATTTTCTGACCATGGTATGGCTTGTCCTAAAAAGTTGATCGGTCGATTAGGCACCAAGGAACATTTACGTTTTTTAGTGAAAAATATTGCCTTAGTTTTATCAATATTGATGCTTATTTTCCACCTGTAAAAGAACTGATAAACTTTTTCAAGCATTTTTTCTAAGTTAGCAGTTATTGTACTTGGGTAAATTCCTGAAGTATAAAAACAGGTATCGTCCGCAAAGGCAGCTATTTGACAGTGCTCGCTTGTAGGGAGATCGGAGGTGTAGATATTGAAAAGGGTGGGGCTCAGACATGAGCCTTGGGGAACACCAGCAGGGATGCATCTTACAGTAGAGGTGCTATCTCGGACCTTTACCTTAAATGATATGTCTTTGAGGTATGAAGCTATCAATTTACGTATGTATTCTGGCGTTTTGTACTATTGGAGTTTGTAAAGCAAACCTTCGTGCCAGACTCTATCGAAAGCTTTCTCAATATCGATGGTGACCATTCCAACTGATTGGTTCCCTATTAGGGCTGTCTTAATGTCCTTTGAGACGCGATACAGCTGGTGCTCCGTTGAATAGCCGTGCCTGAAACCGAACTGAAAGTCAGGAATTATGTTGGCATTTTCCACGAAGTCTGTGAGTCGTTTGAGAATAAGCTTTTCGAATAGTTTACCAAAGGCTGGCAAAAGGCTTATTGGCCTGTAGCTTTCTGGCTCATGTGGATCCTTCCCAGGCTTTAGCAGAGGAACTACAACAGCTTGTTTCCAGGCGAGTGGAAAATAAGATAGTTTGAGGCAAGCATTGAATAAGAGGCAAGTGAGCACAATCCCTTTCTTTGGCAGATTTTTCATCACATAATTAGGAATTCCATCGATCCCAGCAGCTGTTCGATTTTGAAGTTTTTTAAGCTGCCTAACTATTTCTCTGGTCTTGATGTAGGCGCCGGGGGGCAAGTTAGATGTGTTAGTTATACTTTGCGCGGAATTAACTATTATCGTTTCTATGATATCATTACGCCTATTGTTTGATATTTTGTGGTAATTATGAAATTTATCAGCCAGAATTTCTGCTTTATGTTCACAGGAGTAAGTCTTCTGGCCACTTGCGTCTTTAAGTGGGTAGGGGAGGTTGTGAGATTTGCTTTTGAAGATTTTATTTAAGCGCCATAGTCCCTTTGAGTTGAAATCTAAGCTCTGGAGCATTTGATTCCAGTACTGATTCCTTAGGTCTGAAAGCTAGAAAAAAATGATGCCTGTCAAAACTTTCATTTCATTCAGAAGATGGGGTGGACAGTGAAGTGAGCTGGCGGAAGTGCTAAAATCGGTTGATAAAAGCAGGAAGTCGCTCTGGTTATCCTAACAGCAAAGCAGGGCACACTTGATTAGGTAGTCACGTAAGGGGTGAATGGTCCCAGAAACTCGAGCAATCTTCCCTTGGCTAATTTATGTCTGACCCAAAACGCCGTGAGGTAAAGAATAAAGATGTTTAAGCCAAGCCTAATAGGCAAGGTGGATGAAATGAGATGGAAATTTAAAGTCTCAAGCATTCATACTCAGTATCAACCGCTTTCATCTTCCTTAGGTCATTGCCTGATTGATTCAGAGAATCTTTTGTCATCTCCTTTCTATCAATTTTTTATCGATATGATGCTATCTTAGCACATAGCCAATAATCCTTTCAAATGCTTATTGAAGGATCTTGAAATCGGAGTCCCTTAGTTTAGTATGTTTATTGAAACTATAGACAAGCATTTCTTCCTTGAATACTATTGACCTGCTGCTTCTACATCTATAATGCTATCTGAATCAATCAAAGCACTTCCCTGTTACTTCGATTTCAAAATGTGCGTCCTAATTTTGTTACTTTATTAAGGAACTAAAACCAATACAAAACAAATTCTATTCGGTTCTCAGCAAATCATACATTTCCTTGGGAACTCTGCAAACAGTTGGCATCAAAAGATTCAAAGAATAATCAATGTATATGATTGAAATGTTCTACTTAAGTTAGTTGGAATCAATCTGATGGATTGAAGGACAAGGAAGCTTACAAATTAGAAGAGTTCCAACATTTTCTACCATTTTCCACCATAAGCACAAAACATCTACAGATTTTCACCCAAGTAACCATCAATCAATAGATGGTTATATATATTCTGTTTTCATATCACAAATATTATATTTACATTCCACAAATCATCCTTCAAACACTTAGCGGTATATCCTCCTCCGTACATATAGGACGTCATACAATACAAACATGTTATTTCATTCGTTTCCATTAACATCCTATTCGAAACGCGGGCACACGGGTAACGTATATAAAGTTTGAATGATTTTTCGTACTCGCCAATAAGGCGTCAGTTTCATATCAAGTTGTCAATTCCTTGCTATTTGCTAGGAGTCCTTGTGAAGGTGGTTGCATAATAAGGTCGTTCGGTTGATAGATGATAATATCATCGATATACCGGTGTCATCCGATCTAATGGATGCATTTTATTTTAACTATAGCGTGAAAAAGTCTAGCAAGAATGTATACTGATATGATATTAATCAGATTTCGTGGAACCTACAACAAACAGAAAAAAAAATATTCAATTGCGTCGTCATTGACATAAAGACAAATGACAACCATATTACGATGCACCGACCCACAACTGTTACACTCAAATATAGATCCTTAAATCCTACCGTTTAAAAACACCCTTGCACCTTTAATCAGCTTATCCTTGCATCGCTTGGGTAACGATAATCTACCCACATGAAGCATGAATTGAACACAACACAATTATGTAAACAAACAGCATTTGCCTTGGATTTCATAGCAATTTACTAAACTTTTTGTTAAACTTGAACCTCTAATTAACATAATTCCAGGAGCTTTTTCTCTCAAGCAAGCCATGCAAAAGGGACATAAAAAAGACTGCAACCGTTGGTACCGTCAAAGGATCCAAGCGAAAGATAAAAACAACCAATTACTTTGAAAACCTACACTGAAAATCCAATTATGGGAAAATTCGCTTCTGGTATTTATTTCTGCATTCTTCGGTTAAAGTCATTTTGAAAACATATACAATGAAAAGTTTGTGCCCGACTTGATACGAACGTTTCTTTGATGCTTGGCAGTGTATGTGTGCGTGTGGCAAACTTTTTGCAATATCGAATCAATAACCTTAAAGGAAAAGGAATTTTTAAATTGTCCTGTACCTTTTTTCTACGTTAGCTCATTTCAATTCGTGAAAAAATTGACTGATTTGAATTTTTGTGTGGGTATTCTATTGTTAATGGTGTCAGAAGTGTGAAATCATTTCTCTTCGGGTAGATTGTTTGCAAAGATTCTTCTTTTATACATATTTTCCGAATGAAAAACTATACCCCTGAAAAATGAAAAATATTACAACTCTTACAAGCAGTTTATTATTGCTACCTAAACGTTTATCAGCTCCAAGATATCATAAGGATTCAAGGCCATTTTTTAAAATCAGATGCTATGGAGTTGAAACCAACCCAAAACAACTGCATAACAAAGCTACTACTATATTTTGTGTAACTACTACTCTTTGTTAATCGGCAGGCTAATGTTTCAGGATGGGTGTATCTAGAGTTGATTTATGCTGGAAATTACGATCCAGCATGGAATGTATAGGATGAAAATAAGGATGATCTATCTACGAATCGAAAGTGGAAGTATGATAAACACGAAAATGACCTTTGAAGTAAAGTCAATTGGCTTTAATTTTACTTGCACATAACAAAAAAAATTTACACAATAACTTTACACAAAAAATTAAAACCAATACCAATATCTTACCAATATTAAACTCCGTCAGTTCTTGTCTTTATTGAAGCTTTCATAATGATAAATATTTTTTTATAAGCTCTCGACAGACGCCAACCATATCATTTGCTGTTATTCCTTATGGTTTTATTTTTATTTACAATTTATTTTTTGATATTTGGATTTGTCTCAGGTTTTTTTTGCATCAGGCGAACAACAACGATGTGTTCTCAAAAGTCTAAGAGCCGAGCAGTCTCAATTTATCGGAAAAATTCGTAACTTCCAATTTTGTTTTAACTGTCAAATGCTATGTCATTTGGGTGATAATTTGAAGGTACTATGGCTTCCTGACTACGACGGAAATATTTTAAGTTTCTTTGCCATCTCTTTTGTCCACTTTATTTAATTGCTTAGTTTTTCAAAGAGACTCGTTCGTACCGTGATTGCAGTGGTGTGAAGTGTTGGTGTGACGTTTTGAATTGTAGATGACGTGATATGCAACATATATTCTGACAATAATGGCCTTAGAGCCACCTGTACTTAAATATCTATCATGTCTACCCAGAGTTTTTTAGAAATGCGAGCACCCAAAAAGAGCCCTTCTACGTACAAGAAAAAATTGATGAGAACATAACCTTCAACAGAAAGGGAATACATTTTGTTCTTTTATATTTAATGCCAGAAACAATTAATTCGTGAAGATTGACGAGGGATGATTGGGAAATGATCCAAAGTTTTAAATAAAAACGTAATCTACACATGTTTCGAGATTATTCGTCAACCTACTGAAGTCAAAATCTGCAGAACCATACCACAGTGCAATAATTAAATTGGCATCAAACATCCTCAAGGGAGAAAATCATAACCTATTGTACAATAAGTGAGTACTGCAGATTTTAACCCCCTTTCACCTCCACCACGGAGTTTTGTAATCAACGTAGGGTTGTAAGCAGGCCCACGTACTCGGCAAAACGCATTACATCGTAAAATTAATATGACTTCCTGGAAACAGAGTCTTTGAGGGAAACAAAAACGTAGACAAGAGCTGGATCCGCCTACGTAAATCCAACTTGAGTAAACAATCTCAAATGTTACTTGGAACACTTAAAAGGAAAGGAACACTTAAAGGATTTCGTCTTAAAAAACAATAAGAAACATATTCGAGGGAAACAAAACCTTTTGCTTCAATATTTTGAGCCAAAAACCATAAGAATAAAAACCCGAACGCAGCAAACCTGCCGAACTTGGGACGAGGAAGAAGAAAGTCCAAAACATTGTTTTTTTGAAAATCTAAGATCAAAAAACGTTTCTTTATAACATTAGCAGTAATATTATTACAGAACTGGTTCGCGCAAGATGAGAAAATCTAATTCCAAAGTGTTTGCCTCCTAATCCTGGGTTTTAATTTTGATTCTAGTGTTCCTGATATAGCATTGCCAAGAGTCCTATTATATTTGCAAAATACCCGAACTAGGATCTTCATTCGAAACATCAACATGGTCGTCTTGTTTCCTAGATACTACCTTATCAAGTTTCTTCGCTTTGTCTCCTGAACGCTGTGGTAATATTCAGGTAGAACGGGTAGCTGAAGAGTCTTCTTCCGTAGAATGGAGGATCAGTTAATGAGGTACAGCCCTTCGGGGAATATTGTGATAGTTAGTAGTGAATAAGGACTTCATTGCTCCTGTAGTGTCAGTATGAAGGTTGAAGGTTTACATTTACCTAAATGTAAACTTCGATCGTATTACGGGTCAGCGCTAATTGACGAATCTTAACTTTTGTCTAAAGGATACAAAGTGTTAGGCTTCGTATCCAAGTACTCACGTGAATCACTTCTATTTCATGAATACTGAGGAACCTCTTTGGAGTCTGTTGGCTTGTGTTCTTCGATGACATGTGCATTCCTGATAGCTAAGTTTATGTGCACCTCAAAATTGTACACATTTTGGGTTTCCTGTACTGTACCTGCAATAGACAGAAAAGTCACAATTTATATCGTATTTAACACAACGAGGTTGTGCGATAAAATATCTAAACACGCATCTGAAATCTTGACAATTATGTCAAGACTTGACTGTCTCTAAAGAGACAGATTGCTTCAATGTTGAAAATATTGTTTTTTCCAAAGTTGGAAGTGGACTTTGGAGAAGAGCCTTACCAAAGTTTGATAAGTCCGTATTATAAAGTATATAAAATATTTTTCCAGGACGATTTATCTTTTTTAATGTAACATACACGCCCATATGCCTTGTTTTTGACAGTGTTACTAGCTATGATGAAGCTAACAATATGAAAGCTGCTGTATTCCCATCGGAGTTATTGCTTATCGAATATTTATTTTGGTACCATGTCAGCTTGCAAAGTCGATGCATTCAAATCGAGGATTTGAGACTTGAAAAATTAAATTAGAAAGGTAGAAAAGCGCGAATAGTTCAACAGATGTCATCTATCTAAGTCAGGTAATCAAATTACTGGTACCGTTGATTGATTTGCTGTCGGGGATGGTGCACGTCATCCCTTACAAGTTTATTGTGCCCTCGGGCGTCCCAATTCTTCCTTGACAGGGAAGCAGCTTCCTAAATTGTCTCTTCTCCTGCGGGAGAAGTGGAATCGTTAGACACATTACTTTGGACTAGGCCTCCTTACTCTAGCCCCTATGGCACGTTTGGATTACAGGACATCATTCTCTAGCGAGAGAAAAACGAGAATAATCATCATTTCTCTAGCGGGATGGGAACGAATGGGATGGAGAAAAAGGGTTGCTACAGAAGGATGCCCTTCACTCGCCCTTACGCCTGCGGGCGATTAATTATACCTTTTTTGTTTGTTAGATTGCCCGAGGGTACTGTAAATCCGGGAATAATTCGTCAGCATCTCCTTGATTAGGTTATGCTGACGGATTTCTCCTACTTCTTCAACATGATCGCGCAGAGTTTTTCCCGTCTTATGCCTGGAAAGAAAATATAACAGGCATCATCTTCCACTCCAATGCAGAATATTCAATATGGAGAACATGACTTGTCAATTTTAAACAGGTAAGACCGGAAACAATGATGTCCGCTCACAAGCTAGATAAGGTCGCTCACTACCTAAATAATCATTTAAAAATACCACTTATCCCCCTTATATTATCTTACACAAATTCCTTACACAGAATATTATATGTTATAAAAAATTAATTCCTTCCCTAAAGTAGAATCTTTTTCTCTTCATATACATAATTCTTCCGACTCTACCCAATTTTTTGAGCAATATATGACCTCTTTGCCCACATCAATAACAGCCAATACCATACTTATTCATATCTGATTACTACAATTGATTTTTTGAATCCTGAACACCATCCAGACACCGAATTGCATGATTTAAAGTCTCCACCACAATTTGACACTTACAACAGTTGAAAATCGGTTAAAAACTCAAAATGGCTTCAAATGTCAACATATGTCAAATATGTTTGTTCAGAAATAACAAAAAAATTGAATTGAAAATTAAATTCATAAAACCCTCTGAGAAACCTGATTTATTTGATAGGACTAGAATAACTAATCATAAAGTCAAGAGAAGTTAATGTTATTGAGAAGTATGGAGTAGAATCTCACAAAAGATTTATGGCAACCTCTTTCCTTTTCGAAATGAGACTCAGAAATTAGGTTACCCAAACTCTTACTGCGTCATCAGAATTATGTCAACGCTCCGTAAAATACAAGTCTTGGGGGGATACGCACATTAAAACAATAAGATATCTTCCTTGCCGAAGTGACTTCTTAACACACAACCAGGGTATTCGCTGGGTACATAATTGAAATATGTATCTACAAGCCTTCGTCTTTTACACCTGTCTACACTTGTCTGAAGTTCTAATTAAATGCCATGCATAATGGTACGTACAGCTATTTAATAGCACGTAGCATTGGCTTATGTTTCACTGATAAGATATTGTTAAGGGTAGAAATTCGTACATTCGTAAACTTTATACCGCGCCGCACGTCTAAATCTTCATTTTAACTTGAAAGTTAGATGAAATGTTCGTTTTAATTTCAGCCAAGTCGAATTTATTATGGTACAAGTGAATACACTTTGAAATGTTATCAAGTTGTTTAGTGTGCATTTTCATGACTGGGGGATGGCTAAATTTCGCGTTTAGCTATTTATTGGTAGAATTGCATTGATTGTATTATACAGTTATTTTCTGAAAGAAAAAGCCAGCCAAATATACAATAACTTCCTGTTTAAAAGGCTAATTAGGAATAGTGGATGGATTCGCTGTAGGATCCCAATTATCGCCATTGCTAGAGTCTCCGGAGTTTCAAATAGTAGCTCGTCCTTTATTCTTCAGATTTTCCAGACTTGCAAACTAGGTACAGTCTAGTATTCTGCTACCAGATAATAGCATCCCTTAATTTTTTTTCCCGGAGCATTAGCTGACATACGTAGACATATATCTGGCCAGACATAGGGCCAGTGAATCAGCTTCTTCATTTTCTTATGGTTTCCTGAGACCAAGAACTCAGAAGAATCATTGGTTGCCTAGTTTTTCTAGCCTCTGAAATTTCAGATCTAATCCTATCAGGAACGATAGTAACTCGTTTTTCTTGAGAAATTATCCCGATCTGCAAACATGGCATTGTCTAGGTTTCTAGTAGCTGATTCCAGGAAATCAGCTTTTTCATTTTCCCATATATTCTTGAGACCAAGCGCTCTCAGAAGAATCACTGCCCGCTAACTACCCAAGGAGGCTTATTCCTCTGACACTACGGCATAAATTTAAAGTGAACCGGTAAAAAATAGTGTTAGGCGAGAGGAACATAGAAGGGTCGGATCACTTCGTGGTAAAATATGGGTACGCATTGTGCGAGACAAATCGACCGCAACTTAAGACTTTGGTTTACCAGCAAACATGATGAGACAGATTACGTGACGTAACTGCTCTGCGGGCACGGGTATTTTCAGTCTTACCAAGTCTTGCCTATTTGGGAAAGCTACGGTTCCGGGAATGATAATTTTTGCGAGGGGCCACAAGTGAGACCTGCCACACCTTTTTTGACATTCAGAAGATGATCCACATGCTGTTTGCACCTCTGCGAAAGAATATGCGTGCTCTCTCCAGAAAATACAGTGGGAAAGATGTTGACATTTTTGGACAATTGGAACTGTGCGTGAAATCACGTGCGAAAGGCATACTGGATCGCTTGGCGGGTCGTTCTCACATGAACGTGGTCCTCCTGAAAGAGAGAGAGTTTCGTTACCTGAAGATGGCGCTACGCTAAACTAGGGACATTGTTCGAAGTAATCTGGCAAGCCGTTCCAGGCTAGGTTTTCGATGTGTCAGGAAGGTGTTTAGTCGGTAGTCCTGTGGCTGTATGCTACTGGTAGTGTGACATTCAGGGCGTAAATAGCTTTTATTTCTCAACAAAAAAAAGTTGTTTGATAAGATGATGTTAAAGAGCAGCGGCAGTCTTTTTTGTCAATCAAACTGTATGTGTCGCTTCCCAGAAGGCTTCATTCCGTTTACTTTTTGCTGTCGCAAGTGGAAATTTGATTATGTCTCTTGTTATATTTTGGATAGGCTCAATTGGGTCTTGTTGGTTTATCCTTTTTTTCCTTACTATCTGTAAAGCTGTGTCCAGTGTCCTATAAAAATCTTTGACCAAAAAAAAAGTTTACTAAGTTGTTTTTTTTTTTTGGGGGCCCACCAACAATCTTTCACAAATAATGAAACTATACCGACTTGCTGTATGGAAGTGCTGGTGTTGCTCCTTTAAGATTATTGCCTCTGACAACTTTCGTTGTTATAACTGCTAACTGGAATGGAATATTATAGTATCTACATTTATTTATAGTTTCAGTTTCCAAAAATAAAACTTGGCATAAACTGTCTGGCATAAACATTAACCTACGGACTGATGCAACTAACTCAATAGATTTGTATTGCTTGTTGAGGTATTATTGATCTCACATTCAATTTCATTTGCTATTTTCAATTCAGTGTGTATCCTTATCCCAGTTTAGATGTAATACTTATGTAACTATACTTGGTTACATCGAATTTACTACAAAAGTATGTTTGATCTAAGTATGACAATCCATGCTTCCTTTTATGATTTTCTCACTCGTAAGGAATAAATATTACGTAGGAGCCACGATTATATTGGTCTAATACATTTAATTACTTTTTTCCTATTTTTGCTATCCTTTTTATGTAATCTATTATTATATGTCACATGTAATAAAGTTCAAAGAAAGAGTAGGCGTATAGCAATTTTACTGCAAAAAGTCAAGAATGATCTTATGTGAATCAATACACATGACATAGATTTTATTGCGATATATTAATTAAAATATATTGCCCTGATTTGATCATGGAATATATAACTACAGTCAGTTTAAAAAGAGCGTGCTCGTAATAATAGCATGTAAGGGTTAACAAATCCATTCGCAATTTTACACGACAGATGAGCCTAACATCGCTAATGCTGCTCACCAGCGATTCTTTATGTCATATGTCAAAATGTAACTATTTAGTCGCAAATAATTACACGTGTGTGGTTTACAAGCATGTGGAAAAATTGAACATCTTTGCAAAAATAGGACAATATTTGCAAGGGTAAAAAAGTTAAAGAGCCACCAAAATGAGGCTCAGAATGTAGTCTTGTTTCGACAGGGCTTGAAAAGTAAATTAAGTGTGTTGTCAAAGCATTTAGATCTTGCGCTCCGTAAAGGAGTCAAACGGCTAAACGAACGGGTACAGAAATATGACAAATAGTAGATTGTAAGCATTGATACCCTAGACTATCGCAGTCCTTTACGAAAGCCCTTCATTAATGACAATCATATCGCAAAACATTGCATATGCGCGCATGTCAGTCAAGATGAGGAATTTTATTTTTTTATAGTAATGTTTTTTCGTAGTCTTCTTTGTTCATTTTCTATTTCATCATGTAAATGATCAACACATGGTAGGCGATTTCTCCTTCACTGTTTTGGAGAAATTTCTACGAGAAGGACTTTGGACTTTTGAACCTTACTTAGAGTAAGGATTAATGTTATTCGTAACTAAGGCTTACGCCTTTAGTACCAATAAATCAACATTGGTTCATCAAACATACTGTAGAATGGACTGCCCAAATTTAGAGAAAGACTGTTCTGCGTGGAAGGACGGAAAATAATTTGTCGTCATGTTGTGCTGGCAAGTGTAATAATCAGATATGTTTCCGCGTATTTCAAAATGAAGTAGGATTAAAGGAAAATAAGCGAATTCGAAGTGATATTCTCGCATAATAAGGGCATTCTGGTTTCTTTTATTTACAAAGAACATACAGACAACTTAAAAGGATGGATATGATTGATGACGGCGAACATTAACCGCCTATTGATTCGAAAGCCTCGTAGGGAGCGTGTAATTTTTTGAAATCAAATTTAAAAAATATTGAAACACATTCTTCTTTTAACTTAAAAATTCGAAAACGCTATTACTCAATCCACTCTGATTCGGGAATAAAAAGGAAGGTAGATTTATCGTGCAAAAGTAAGCACTAACTATTGCGTAGAGATGTACTCGATTTTCGCATATCTTCCAAGAAATTGAAAAAAAACGAAAAAAATACATTTCCTACAATAAAGAAAAAGGATGCTGTTCGTACATTGCCCATTACCTTACAAACAAATGATTATGTCATCGTATTACTCCTCCTATTTGATGTTTTCTCGATAAAATCCCACATTATTCTTAAAGTCAATTTAGAATTTCCTAACAAATGTTGCATGAGTTTTTTTCTGATTGCAATAAACATACCCACTTTGACTTCTGCGTAGCATGACGTCAAATCCTTCCACATGTCAGGTTTACACCTAATGTTTCCACCTTAACACACTGAGCACATATACATGTATGTGGATATGTAAAAAATATTCATGATATCCTTAAAAAGTGTTTATGCGTTCCTATCAATTCTTATGCAAACATCTGATGAATTTAAGGTGAAGTAAGCCGTTTATGTGTATGAATTATTCAGCTATACGTGTACAAACTTATGTAAATAAATAAATTGTTAATACGTTTATTCGTCATTGTTCAAAGAGAAGGCAGAAGTTTGCACGTTGGCTTGACGTGGATGCTTGTTTGTATTTAATATCCTAAGTCGATTGATGTAGGGTTTATGGTGAAGTATTCAATTTTGTTACGTTCGCATGTCTCAATTTTAGCCATAACATGCAATTAACGCTTTAAACTTATATAAGTGGCGTAAAGTCTGGTTAACAATGAATAATAATGAGGCGACAACAAATATTCGGAGGGATTTGATTCATTGTTTTGATGTGAGAGAAATATGAAGGGATTACGATCTTTGAAAGGCCAAACAGCTCAACGTTATCTGAGTTATTTGACGCTATTATTGAAATAGTCTTCAATATAGAACAAATTGATTGAGGGTGTATTGATTCCCCAATACTTTTCAACACTACGTATGGTGTGACAGCTGTCATACTTTTTATGATTACTTTGGTTTGCGATTTAATCGTTAATTGATGTCTGCGCAACGTCTGCAAATTTTGTAGATTTATTTCGAAAAAACGGTCCTGTTCGAGAAACTTATCCCGCACTCTGTGAATTCTATGGCCTACAGAATCGTCCATCAAAATAATTAATTCAATTAGACATTGATTGTTTGCACACCACATTTACTTTCACTGATAAAACGCATCCATCCGGACGTCGTACAGTGCGTGATGAAGAAACCAAAGCAGCTGTAGAGTGTGGTATCGATGAAAATCCAAGTGAGTCTATTCGGGCTTATAAAACCCAACATCTTAAGGATCCATCCGACCCCTTTATCTCTATCTCCTTCTCACAACAAGTTTTGTTAATAAATACCAATGCAGCTATAAAATTGGCGCAAAATGCCGTTAGATTGGAAGTTTGTCCGAAATGTTAGCGCATTTTAGAGGTAACGCTATGACTGTTGAGGCTTTGAAGTTTGATACATTCGCTCGTACCTTGTTACGAAATACAGCATAAACTTTCCACTCTCCAGGTTGTGTTTTCATATGGTTGTGGGCTCAGTTTCAATCTCTTCAGTTCTCCTCATCGGTTGCTCACTTTTATGGAATGAAGGAAATTCATTCCATCCCTGTAATTGCAGCACAGCCCATGAGTTGTGATTGTTAAATCGCCGATTTATATGTTTGTCACGGGAATTCTGAAGACTTTCCAGTTTGAAATTTCTTTTTCAACTTCATTATTTCATATCTTTCCAAAATCGAATATCACCGAAAAGAATAAAGGAGCTGTGCATCATATTAAGCTCTCATTTTCCAAAGAAAATATCAAGCTCCATCGTGTAATTAACAATTTACTTTATGTTTCATAGGACGAGGGAAAAATAAGGTCATCCCTTTCTTAAAACGATTATTATATGACGTACGCTCTTAATTTGAATTTGTGCTTATAAATATTCTGGGAATGGTAGGGCCATCTCAACAATATCACAGTGTCTATAACGGAGAAGACATATTCTCGAGAGATAAGGTTACCTCAGGGAAATCCCAGTGCTGTAAACTTTTAATGCCATAAAATGGATCGAGTTTCGTTGCATGGAGAAGAAAGCTATTAGGCTATTGCCCGACATGAAGTTCGAGAGGACAACCAAGTTCCTCGGCTGATACAATTGAATTTCTATTAATGAAAATAAGACGAAGCCCTTCCATGACAATAAAGATGTTTAGTAATCGTGACATCCAGATGTGGATGGTGTCAAAAAATTTTAATGAATATAATTTACAAGAGAAGTCTGTTTATCTTATTTGACCCGATAAATAATCAAATTTTTGAATGAAAATAAAAAGATTGTGGGTTCTATTTACATTTTTGTTTGCATTAGTCTATCAGCATGAGGACTGCGGATTATACGTTTTCAATAGCAATGAATAGCTTTTTTAAATGATTTACAGCCTGTGCTTCTTCTGTTTCTTCTAGTCCTGGCTTTTGTCAAGGTAGAATAGTCCATTGATGAAAATTGTGATTAAAATCAACATCCTAAATTGAACTACAAGACTTCCTTTGTTGAATTAAAGACCCGTGTTAAATGTGGCAACAAAGACCAGATTAAGCAATTCATAATTTATTTGAATTTTTATTCAAAATATATTCAGAACAAAATATGAAGAATTACTTCTTTAAATGGTTTTTTTCATTGTGTCCTTAGAAATCAATTTGCCATGGAAAATCTGACAGGAGCGGGGTATAAACTATGTGCGCCACTTTTAAAATACAGTTATTTTGTCTTTATGGTATGACTTTAACGTAAACACAAAACCGAGAACATTCCCAAGCAGTTTCTAACAGTTTCTAGCGGAAAACCCCTGCGGACTTATTTTTAATATTGTGTAAAAACTTATGAGCCTAATAAGCCTAGTAGCCCCTTCTTTTGATGGTAGTAATGGCCTACTTGTGTGAGAAGTACAAAATGGCAGCACCCACGAAATTTCCATCACACAAATGTCATTACCGAAAAGTGTGATTTCTACACTTTTCTGATATCACTAAACAAATTACACCTCATTCTTTTCAACCGGGCTAGGGGCTGGTTTAGGTTTTATGCACAGCAGGAGCCACTTATATTTCCTGATCACTTGAATCTTTGACATACGCCCCGATCCATCGCTACAAAGACACTGCTAAAGCTCACAAATGGCACTGCTATGGTTAACTTTGCACACTTAGTGGTAGATTAAATTTCGTCATGTTACAACATTTTGTTCTCGGAACAGGCAAATTTGCGATCTTGATCACAGGGACAAAAGGTGAAATTTCAGTTATTGCAGTGCAATGAATCCAAAACAGAAACATGGAAAACTACTGTAATCGGCAAAAATTACTGTTGGGAAGAAGATGATGGCAAGAGGATTAATCAGGCCGAACTTTTTCACTAATCAAGGTTCAATTCAATTCAGACCTGATCCTAGAGTTTCCTACTTTGAATATTCCTCAACATCCTTCAGAAGAAAATGAATGCGAAAAAATCACAGCTATCATAATCAACTTGCCGAATTTTCGTTAACAAAAATACTTTTGAACACAACAAGGCGCACTCATTAACCTCGCCGTGGATGTTTGGCTATTTCTGTAAATGTTGGCCTAAAAACAAAATGAGGTGGCTTTAACACGCCTCGTGGTAGAAATTCTGTATTGAAAAGTTGCACCATAGCAATGACAAGAGTTACAAATAGACACTGAATTTTTTATCTAGAAAAAGCATTGCAGTTTCGATTTTAGTAATTGTCAAAAAACGTTATGTAAAAGCTTCTTGATCCTTCGTATTATTACTAATTCTCAGTTTTCAAACAGTTTGAATTGAAACCAATCGAAATGAATCATCTTTAAATTTCTAACCATTCCATCTGATAACAAAACGACACAAAACTCTGCCGTAATTTCAAAGTCGAAATTTTGCTACATTCTATCTGACATTATACTCACACAGGATTGAAATTTCTTTGATAAATCCTTTCCTACATCAAATCATTACACGCGAACATATTCAACATCCTACCAACTATGCTTGAGTTAATTAACATACTTGATTTACCTGATGTTCCGAAACATACACGGGAAATGAGAGTATTTCACACGGTTGCATGAGTTTGCCTTGTTATGAACATTGCTATCCCTCCTGGCTTGGAAAATGTTGCACAAAGTGCATTTACGTATAGGAATTTCTAGGTCCTTACATATAGAAGCAAAATGACATGGCGTCATAGCTATTCAGGAGCAACACAATTTCCCGTAACTATAGGATTAGAAATTGTGATTCATCAACGTTGGCTGTGTTCTACATGTTGGCAAGAATAGCGTGTTTTCATTACAACTTCGAAATTGCTCAGTGGAATTGAATTCCATGAATTCTTTTCACGTAAGTAGAAAATCTGATGTGGTCGATATGGGAACTGTCATGAAATTAATTGATTAGGATATTCGCTCGTAAAACTGTTAAATTGAACAGTTCTAGAAAGTTTGCATATTGAAGCAACAAAAAATTTGAAAATCTTCAATTCTTCTGTTGAGAATGGCGACACTCATCCGTTCTCTCTTCATGTTTGTCGTTATTTCCCTCTTTGTCGTGGAACATCAATAGCGAATGCCACATTTTCCTTCACCATAAAAACTGTTTTCACCAAAATCTTGATTTAGTCCCTTAGTAGTAGGCCTGATCTTCTGAGGCGCGAGAGAAGCCGTGGAGTGCGGTTAGACTGGCAGAGTGGATGGTACACTTAGCAAGAGAAAAGCATCAGCCGCAGTCGCCTCTGAACTTTTGTTGAGTGCAGAAATCGCTTGTTGTGAAAGATTATTTTTTGTATTTGTCGATGCACAAAATGAGTCAAAATTTTGGGTAGCGTTGTACTATGAAATTTGTATGAAGGGAATGTTAAACCGAAAAAAATGACTGAGCAGGCCTATGAGGACATAGGCTCTCGTTTTGAATGGCACAAACTGTTGCAAGAAGTCGTTGGAGACAATCATTGCACTGGACGGTCATCGATACCTCTAACTGACGACAGTGTGGTTTAAATGAGAAAACTACTGAAACAAGTGTCACGCCATCCGTGAGATTGTGCATTGACACCCTATTTAACAACTGATGGCTACATCACGTATATGTATGGTACCATGCCGCGTTCATCATGACGTATTTTTTGTGCGTTCGGCGGTGCCGCACCCCACATACAATCCCGATGTAGCAAATCCTGACTTGTTTATACTTCCACGCATGAAACGACAGCTGAAAGGACATTGGCTTGACTTAATTTAGAGCGTTCAAGACTTCCACAAGGCATACGGCAGTAGCGTTATTCTAAGTGGGTAGCTGTCCAAGAGTGCAATTTCGAAAATATGAAGGGATTATGAAATAGTAGGAAACCAGCCTAAATGGCGATAAACGAAGAAGCACGTGGAGCATAAGGAGCACCCTCCTTATGCTACGGTTGTTATGGCGCTTTCTCCTACAGCTGTTACCAGTATTAATACTGATGTCGCAAGGGTAGTAATGAATACTTTATCTCCTGCATCATCACGGTTTTCAGCGAATGCAGAGCAGTATACACAACATCTTCCAGCCTATGAAGTGGAAGCAAATCAAACCTTGCTGGATGAGTTGGATTTGTGAGCCCTTCAATTAATCTCAGAATAACCTCTGGAAGAGAAAACTGAGTCTAAGTGCTCGGCAATCTCAACGGGAAAATTACTGACGGGGCTGTGTTGGCCCTAATTGTCACGGAAGAAAAACTCTAATTTGAAAGCACCGGTACATACAGCCGAAATGTAGCCATTTTCAACTCGCTCTGTGGTCCTTGTGACGATGTGCGTCATTTTATAGATACAACTTTTATATTTAAGCCTTAGTAAATTCGGAGAAATGGATCGGGTTAATTCCTCATTAATAAATGTTATTGTGTTTGTGTCTTTTCAGGTTCGTGGCATAATCATTGACAGGTTCCTCACTTTTTCTTATAAGGATTGGGTCGAGGGTTGAGAATATTGTGTCGGAGTTAGTCACTAGTTGAATGTTGATTATTTTTCTGCGTTTGTAGATTTCTAGTGTTTCTAATATATCTTGTTTGCCAATTCGCGTTACTGAAATCGGGTTCGTGTGTGTTTGAAAGTGAGTCGCGTAGTTGAAGTCTGTTTTGTTTTGTGTAAAGTTCCTTGTATCTAATTCATCGTTTCGCGTTGTCTTTCGTGTGTATACCATGTCGCAGTCCCCGCATGTTGGTTTGTATATGCCGCTGTTTTCGTATGCTGGTAAACAGTTAGACTTAGGTGCTAGTTCTTTTCTGGTTCTTGAAGAAAGCTAGCCAATTTATATGTCTCCTTGCGTTTGTATGTCAATGTGGTCCATCTCTGTCCTTTGTTATTGATTGTTAGCCTTTTTGTTTCTTCTTCTGTTGTGTGATCAGTTTGTTGATATCAGGTTATGTTGTCTGGTTCGTCGATATGTTTGCTAGAATTTATAGTGATGGAGTGAAGTCTCTACACTAACGACCAAATACAATAGCCTATTAGCGGTTAACTAACGCGATCCATTCGTCCGAACTGACTTAAGCTTAAACTAAATGAAAGTTGCATCTATAAAACGGAAATTGTTGAAAGGGAAATCAGAACGTTTCCCCGACAGTAAAAAAGCAAGGCCCAGAGGACCCAAACAACAGCAAACAAATTTTGACCTTCGGCAACGAATGCCGAACTTAAACTCTTTTCTCCAATCCAAGGCTCATGCATGAAGCTCATACTCGAAGCTCAAGTTCGTATTTTAAAAAATGTCCTGCTGCGGAATAGTCTTCAAACGCCGGAACCCACTAATTGCTTTTTCTTGTTTTGATATCCAAGTTGAAACAAATATTATTAACCATTTTATGAAGTTCCTTATGATAATTCTGATGATATTTTGAAACAGTACTGTTTCAGATATGCTCGGCCAATACTTAAAAAAGCCATACTGGGCCGCTGGGAGGCGCCGGGGATGGAGGGATTTCCCTTCTATCACATCCATCCCCACCCTTCCCGCTGGAGATGGGATCCCCTTAATCTGTAGGCGCCTCTCGCCGTTTGAACACGAGGCCTAGCCCGTAGTATTGTGCAAATGGTTCCAAGCTAGGTTGACAGGGGACGTGTTTGGTGGGTAGTTCAGAAGCGTTGCGTGCCTGGGAGTTGAACACTTAGGGTGTAAACAACCTTCACAAGTTAAAAATAAAAATATCAAACTCTAGCTTCCTGAAGGACTATGACAAATTTCACAAAGCAGAAGAAATAATGAGGATAATTTGTTTTCATCACCTTTATCGCCAACGGCTTACACTTTTGTTGAAACGGCTGTTAGTATTTTTGGATTATAGAACGCTAAATCAAGAGGTTGCTACTGTTGAACTGACTCCTACGGTAAGGATGAGTAGTGATAAAGGAAATGCGAAAAATGAAGAAGACATATAATTCCTGGAGATCTGGAGTTATACATAACATTCATGAAATCATAATGAAAATTAGTAAATCACACAGATAACTTTTCATCTTTGCTAGACTTGTGATGATTCTGCAATAAAGCAATTGGGTCATTATATCCTAGCAATAAAAAATAGAGTTTCGCCTTCGGGTCACTTACCACATGCGTTGTGATCTTCATGATTTATGGATCAAAACATCGGATATTTGGTGATAAAATTGAATAAAACCAGATAATTGAAAAAAAAAAATTAGCGTCTGAATACACACGAATGAATGCAGGACAGATGAATCAGGAATTCAACTAAAAATCATTTGTCCAGGAAACTGTTATGAATGAGACTACCAGAAAAATCTTCCGTGCTGAAAAAAACACAGCATTGACATAATTCTTCACCAATTGGCAACGGGTACCCATAAAAGTAATCCCCATCAGCTCACTGGGATCTTTTTTTGAGGGAAACAAAAAATGACCACGGCAAATCATAGAAACCTGGTAGCTGAGGGAGCTGAATTCAGAAGTGAAGAGTATGCCCCACATTCTAAGGGATATGCTAAGACGGCATAGAATGAATAGAGAGTTAGTCCAGGATCCGAAAAACCAGGTAGGTAATAGTTTTGCCGTGGTGCCAAGACGACGCTCTTACGGTAGCAGTGGTAGACCCCAACCAATGAACCACACCAGGCCCAGGAGAATCTACGAAACAATTTGCAAACGATCCTGGAAAGGGATCTCCGCGACCAGCTTCGGGGATATGTTTTGCGACCAGACCAACATTTGGGGATATGTTTTGGAACAAAGCGACGAGCTGTCTTTGGCTAACTTGTAGATTGTTTTCGCGAAATTGATCAATATCCTTGTAAAAGTAGTAAAAGCAGTTTCAATAAAGTACCACAGGTATGAACCGTTAAGGCATTTTTACCCAATAATGACAGAATTCCGTGGGAAGCTTTTCGGCTATATTTGGCTATATTTCGGCTATATTTCCTTAAATTTGGGACATAATGTAATTGGTGGCAATTTTTTACGGCTACAAGCTTGGCAGGTATAATATGTCTGGATTCCTTTTCGTTTGGCGTGTTTACCTAAGAGATAGCGGCCTGTTAGTGTTAACAACAATGTCTCCACGCTATTTCTGGTTTTCCCCTAGGAATTCTCTTATCCTTGTTTTCTAAGGGTGAGATCGAAGAACTCGACTTATACTTCAGTCGTTCCTGTCATTCCAAGATATACCTATTCCTTTCCAGAGAAGTTTATATGAACTTTGGGCTTGGCTACTGATGTTGCATTTTTGATTGCTGATACAGCTCTTGCTATCATATCCTCTCCTCCATTTTTCTCTGCACCACTATGTCCAAGGATTCTGCATAAAAGTATGTGATAGTTGTGACCAGCGACGTTTGATTTCAATTCTTTTTACTTGGCAAGACCATGCTTTCCTTTTCTGTTTCAAAATGTAGAGGTCAACTTAGTCCACATATTTATGGATTCTTATTTGACTCTTGAACGTTATTCCTAACTGAAAATGAGTATTTCAGGTGACATGAAGTAGAATGTTATATCAATTGCTGTCGGCGTGGTTGTTATGGCACCTGTGATACCGAGGTAACCCAATCCCAGAACGTTGAATACTTCGTTGGCAGCTTTATTTTGTAGTGCGTCATGGCCAATGCTCCGTATCTTTTTATCGGTCGCTCTGTTGTTGTATATATCTAATGGTCGGTTTTGGCTTTCCAAGTTCCTTTTCAACCAACATACTTATAATATACTTCACTTCTTTGTCAATAACTTTTCGATTTCGTCGGATTCTCATGATATGAACCTATGTTTTGTTTAGTAGCGTTTATTTAACCTTTTCAATCCGCTTTTTCGGATTGCAGTAGACGAATGGGGTCTTCCCCTTCTTTTCACTTCATAAGTGACCGATTGGTAGTTCCACAGGCTACGAAAGGCATATTCTCTTAAGCGGCCTCAATCAATTCGGCCTTATTTTACTAATAAAGTTCTGTGTATTTTGCTAAAGTACTTGTTTGCTAAACTTCTAACCTCAGTTTTTTTTTAATTCAAAAATTAACCAAATACTCACCTCGAAATTCGTGTTGGGCGTTCGCATCGATTCCATAGAAGTGGGGCTGGGGTACTCGCTGCAGTGGGGCAGATTCGCTTGAGTCACGTATATCAGATTTACGTTTTTATCTTAAAGTTTCGTTCCTCTTACGTTTGACTGTCACCTGGATGAAGCCAACACAACTTGTCTTCTTGTTGCGAGCCTAGCACTAGGACCATGTCAACTTCCTTCTTCGCGATAGGTTAACATCATTCCGGTTCCAGACTAAGTTCTCAGGTTGACAGGGGAGGTGTCTAGTGCATAGTTCAAAAGCATTGCGCGTCTGGGAGTCCTGGGCGTAAACAGCCTTCATCCCCCTACCATAAAAACAATATCGTTGTGGCTTTTACTGTGACTTTTGGCGAGTTCTTCCTTCAGTCTGTGTTCTGTTTGGGGTATGAATACCGTGATTATGCATAATCGCGGTACCTTCTTAATAGGAAGCATTCCGAACTTCTCATTCCGTGTGGAATTTACCTTAGCGCTTGATGAATGGAACGTTGGGATTTTTATGCGTAGGAGCCCGAAATGTAACTTCTTGAAGGCAGCTCATTGCTTGATTTTTTTAGTCAGGACCCTTTATCCTTAAAGTTTCAACCACAAAGTATACAGTTACGATATTGTTTTTCGTGCTTTTGTCCCAGAGCAATGTGCTGTTCTTGTTCACAGGGCTGCAGAGGCTTTGGATGTTGTCAAAATAGTCTTCCGGGATGTAAGTTTAAATTGAGGTGGAGCTTAAATACTTTCAAGCTATTTTTACCAGCATGGAAATGTTGTTGATGGGTAGCGTGATCTCTTTAATCTTAGGCGATGCTGATAGGTAGTCTTTAACCAGAACATGTCAAAAACAATCCGTTTGTGTTTCCCAACGTTGGTGGATAGCGCCCATTCAGTGAAATAGTTCTGCAGGGATTGAATTCGCGATAGAACAGTCCTCCAAATAATTTTGGGTTGCCCAGGCCCGTCTACCCTAAAACCCCAACTAAGAATGGTTAATTCTACCTGGAGACAGAGGCTGGCAACAAACAAAGTGTGTAGTTTAAAAGATAAGTGTTTAACTGAATATGATTATTACAACTTCTTATAAAATCTTGGTATTTTCCTTTGGTGAAAATGCAAGCGACAGTATGACATGAAATTCCAACGATCTTTCTACCATTGAATATATGCTTAGGAGCTATTTTCCAAAAGCAAATGTTAAAACTTTCGTTATTATTTTGCGTGAGGCACTTACGCATATTTTTGATAAGACTTCTATAGCCAAATCTTCATTTTGAAAATTTCGTAGGCTTTTGCCGACAGGGCAGGAGGATACTGGAATGTTTCAACGATTTGTAAGCTTGTTTTTGTCGAAACATTATCAAGAATCGTTATCTGTAAGAAAATTGGTATGTTGCTGTTGTGTTTTGTTACATTACCCAGATTGCAACACGCAATAGATAAATAGCTAAGTCATGATAAGTTGGCAACTATTTTATCAATTTATTCGTCAAAACCGCGGTTTTTAGAATAAAAACTAGTTTTGTTCTAAGTAGAACTTTCTTTTTCCCCTGGCGTTTTTCTTCTTATACATTCTCATTCCGCTTTTACTGGTTTTTCTTTTAGGTTAGCGCTTTTTAATCTTCCGCTGTTCGTTTATGCAACCTTTTTTTTAAATTGTAAAACACACATTGACTTCCTGAAATCTATAAAGGATATAATCCTTCCTCCCTTAACCGTAAAGTTCGGCGTAGTCGATGTGTTTTTCGTGCCTGGTCATAGAAGTACATTTATGAAACATACTTCTTACTACACGCGATCACATATTCCTTAATTCGATACACAAACCTTCTTCACATCCCATTTGGCCGTCGTGGTGAAATGCTGCTATCTCACCATACTCATTGACATTTACCTGTTGACACCAATTGGAAATCTCGCTTGTGCGACCGCGGCCGGTACGAAACCGACACAGCTGTTTACATCTCAAACTACCACGGAACATTTGGAATGCTGCGGGTCATGCGAGCGTACCGCAAGCGGCTAGTTTGTTTTGCGTGTGCATTTGGGTTGACGCTCGCCGTGCGGAGTTTGTTGTCGCGTTGTATTTCATGTTTTTCACCGTAGTTTTGTTCGTTTGCATTTAGTCTCGTATTTTTGATTTCACGTTCATTCCCAATTGCATTTGCCACTCGCGCTCCGTGTAATCGTGCCTTATTATGTTGAAAAGAGTGTCTTGACCGCAAAATGTAGTGCCTTTCTCGCAGATAAGAAAGAAATTCATCCTTTTGCCGTGCGATAGCATGATTCGGAGAACATTTGTAACAAGTGCCTTGTGACTGTGATGTTCCAATTGGAAAATGCTAATTGATGACAGGTCAGGTGTGAAGCGTAAGTGAGTGCATGTCGATGTGTTTAAATTTTCGATTCGGCGAGTGCATTTCCCATCCGGAAATTTTCCTCGTATCTGCCGACGGTCGCATACATTCGATGGGTTTTCTTTCCCCCTTTGCTTGCCGTTGTCGTGACAATCGTCGTCGCGCTTGAGAACTTGTTTGGCAAACGAGAATGGACATCGGTCTGTCCCGTTCTGTCGACTGTCGTGTACTGCATCGCCATACTCCTTTTTTCGCGCGCCAGATTCAGTTTCTGTGTTTTTATGCATTGTGTGCCGCTTACATTGTGGCGTTCTTTTACTCTTTTCCTTGTGCCTAGCTTCCATGCCATGTTTACCTGACTGTCGTCGTTTGCCGTCCTCTCGCAGCGTCGCCCGCACAATCGTTGTTGAAATCTGGAACTACCTGCCGTCCCGGTCTCCGTTGCCTTACTATTGCCGCTATGTCAGATGAGTGATCTTTGCGTGAAGCCAACGGTAAATTTTTTTAATGTGCATTTTTGAATTTTTCTCTCGTTTTTTTTTTTTGATTTTGCTCGATAGCTGAAAGAATGTTGGTGTGATGTGAAGGCTGTTTGCGGCATGATAGCGAATATTTCTATTATGTGAGCATTTCTGCCGTATGAAAACTGAAAATATTTCGTTTGATGAACAGTTGGCTGGGGTGTGCATTTTGTGGGGCGAAGGGTGGATGCTGAGAGAACTAGCCTTGTCCACCTTGCTAACAGGCTCCGTATCCGGTTGAAAGCGGACCCTGATTTCCTTCAGACTGCCATGTTTGCTGTTATCAGCTCTGGTAGCGCTGGTTTCCGGGCCACGGGCAGTCTACATTTCTTCGCGTTGGAACTACGACAACCCAACGATGGTTGTTCTCCCTTTTGCAGTGGCACTGAACGAGTTTTATGGCTGTTACAGTTCAACGCTCTGTAGGCTATTAATTATGGACGAGATAAATCTTATTTACTGTGATGGAACTATTCATTTTAGGTCGGCATAACTGTTTAGTTGCGGTATTGAATTCTCTGGTGTTGAATTCAGAAAAAAATGCATTCGCTTGACAGTATCATTCAGTACGATAACGATGTATGCGGTGACTACTTTTCGGCATCAGAAACTTGATTCGTTTCTTTCCCATACACTAATTGCTTATGAATTTGTTGACTTCCACCCGCGGTTTTAAGGTGATTAAGGAAAACAAAACACTTCCCTTACACCCTTTGCACCCGAAGCTTTTTTCATTCATTTTCGAAACAATCTCAATGAAAGAATTGTATTGACATATACTCTATATCAAAACATTTCACATACCGCACCCATAGTAGGGAGTAGAGTAAGCGCTTTTTTACATCAAAGAAGATCAATTGATTTGGTTTTTATTTTTTATTACCTCTAGTTAATTCTCATAAATGCAAGGAGCAGGGAATTTTCTCACAAATATTTTGGTTTGCGCGTCAAAAGTCGTTATATGTACATCAAAAACTTGCACATACACTTAAAACTAATCTCGTATTCAAATAAAGAAAAAGTAACGGTACTAAATTTTCGACGCAGGCTTATGCTCCCTATTGTCTTAATGATAGTTGCAGTTCCAAAGTTCTCGTATAAGTGTGAAATAGTTTTATTTGCGCAGATTTTTTTGCAAATGGCGCAAGAAAACTAATTGTTAAGCTCAAAGAGGAAGGTAAATTTTATGCAGACATTGGAAACAAAAATCGTACGACGACCACATGCAACCATTCAAAGTGTAATAAAGAGCTATAAAACTAAAAACAGTTTCGATATTACTCCGGGAGAGGCCGTTAGAAAATACTGAGCGAACGTTTACGAAGACGAATTGAAAGAGCATTGAAGAAAGCTCCAAAAATAAAATCCGAAAATAGCTGCTAACCTTGAAAGTAATTGTAGCATAACTTTGAACCCGCTAAACATCTACCCCTAAATATCTTACGAAAAAATAAATTGCAAAAGCTGTGTAACAGGAAGAAAACCAGCCATTTCTAAGATAAATATAAAAAAACGAATCCAATACGCCCAAGTATATGTATCGACGTCTTAAGAGCTCGGGCAAAAGGTAATTTTCATAGATAAAAGCAAATACGAAACCTACCATAATACATCGAAAGGAAAAAGTTATGGTTTGAGGTGCAGTAGCTAATTTAGTATTTGTTGAAACTACAATTTACTAAGCAAAGTATTTGGAAATTTTAAGGAATAATCTAAAACAAAGTGGTGACAAAATTGGCATAAATGGTGGGCCTTTACTTATCCAAGGTAATGATCCGAAACAGTCTCTAACGTGAGTGCTTGGTGGAAAATGTTTCTTCTGTTCTTCGACACCCACCTCAATCCCCAGACTTAAAACCAATTGAACATCTTTGGGATTATTTAGAAAAAAAGGTAGATGCACATAACATATCTAGCCGTGCGCAATTGAAAGACATTATTTTAGAAGAATGGAATAAATTACATCCGATATACGATCTACGAGCAGTAATATCAGCTTAAAGCCATCATACTCGCTATTAAAAAAATAAATAACGCGAACTTCTTGGCTGAATGTTTATAGAGCGTGTCATTGAGCCGTTCGACCATTCTATCTGACTGTGGGTGAAGGCGTTGTCCTTGTTTTCCGTATTCCTAGCATCTCACATATTTCCCCAAAAACTTTTGACTCATATTTCGGCCTTGATCTGAATGCAGTTCACGGGGTACTCCATGCCTGCTAACCCACTGTGACACGATTTGCTCCGCTACGGCCTTTGCTTCGTTGTTAGGAATTGGGTATACTTCTGCCCACGAGTGAAGTAAGTGAAGTCAGAACAACCGATTTCCCCATTCAGACTCAGAAAAGGGTCCTCCGATATATACGGCTATCCTCTCGAATGGTACTCCCCACGCTATAGGTCTCCATTTGTCCATTCGTTCTTCGATTCGGGCCCTTTACAGAAGCATATATTGTGCACTTACGACACCAGTCCAGGACGTCATCTGGAGCGTGGAGCCATCAGAATATTTCTCGAACCTTCGTTAGGGTCTTGTTCACACCAAGGTGACCTCCTAATGATTCTTCATGCATCTCCTTAAGTACTCCTTTGACTCGACTTTTAGGATGAACAATTTGCATTTTGCATGATGTGCCGTTCACCGCTTTTCTCCTCCGTTTAAGAACTTAGTTTTCAACCTAAAGAGAATACCATTAAGCACAATGGGTTTATGATATGTCCTTTCTGATATGTCCTTCCACTCGGGACTTCCTGTTGTCTTTTTCCATACCAACTATGGCCCAATATCATCGTCGGCTAGCTAAGCGTCCCAGAGTTTGCACTGCGTCTAGCCTCCGTCAACTTCAGTCGTTACTACACGCAAAGAACACCTGATTCCTTTTCCTCGGATCGTAGGCAATGTTTACAAGGAGCTGGAGAGGGACAACGGGATAAAGCGATGGCATAACCATGTACATTTCCGAAGAATGATTTCGTAGTCATATAACTGTAGTCTTTCGATCCACTTAGCAACTTGTCCTTTGGGGGCTTTGAAGTGAATCAGCCATCTTAGTGAGGCATGATCTGTTCAAAGGACGAATTTCTGTCCATAAAGGTATTTGTAGAACTTTGATGTATCAATTATAGCTAGAAATTCTTTTACACAATACAACCCACTGTGACAAAACGGCTCCAATTGAATTGTTACTTGCATCGATATCAACTACGAACACTTTTCCTGGTTTTGGGTATCATCACCGGCGGTTATCAGTGCAGTTGAATAAATAAACTTACTATTCTTTTCTGTCAGCCGGTAAGGGCACTTGGCTATTTTAGCCAAGTCTTCTGACAAATCTGCGATAATAGGTCGCCAGTCCAAGAAAACTTCGTATTTGTGGTTTTTTATTAGGTTTCAGCCAATTTCTCCCAGCTTCGATTTTCTCGGGGATCGTTTTCACACCTTCTACAGATACAACATGTTCCAAATGTTTAAGGTTTCGCTTAACTAAAACTTAGGCATGTTTTTATCATCATCACTATGGAAAAAAATTCGCATAGTGGGCAAGAATGCCCAAAATGTTTGTTTTGTTTTAATTTTGACAGATATTTATGTTGGGAGTACGTTGTTCCCTTCTTTAGTGTCAATTACTTTCAAAATACTTGTAATTCAAGAAAACTAATATTTATATCGATTGATAATTTTTGATAAAAACTTCTGTTAGGCTATGAACTAATTTATAAGCTTATTTACCTAAGCAAGTCCTTGTGTGACGGCACTTGGTGTGAATTTTTGTAGACTTTCCATACCATTGAGTGATTTGATGAGGGGATTGAACATATTAGCTGAGCGCAATTTCGCAAGCTTGTTAACAGGGCTAATTTGGTAGTTGGCTTGTTAATAGGGCTTAAAAAGTGGTACGGTTTGTTTAGGGCCATTTTTAAATAACGATTTTGGGTGACTTGAAGCTTCGCTTTAAGGTATTTAGCGCATTGGTTCCATCTGGGGACCCCATAAGTTATTATTAACTAGATGCTCATTTTATGGATACGGATCTTATTACTTATGGGTAAGTCAGAAGTGTATATATTAAAAAGTGTTGGACTCAGGCATGAACCTTGTGGAACACTAGCAGGAGCAGTTTCCATCGTGGATGTTGATCTTTGAACTTGAATCTGGTATGTTCAATCTCCGAGGAAGGATAAAACTAGCTTTTTGCAGGTATGGTGGGTATTGCACTCTTTGCAATTATGAATCAGGCCGTCATGCCAGGTGGTATCGAAGGTTTCTTCAATATCGATGGTCAGTAGGACTGTTTTGTATTTAGTGCTCTTTTGAATTCATTGATGTCTTTGTCTTTGACGACACGGAGTAACTGGTGCTCTGTTGAGTATCCAAACCTAACCTATCCGAAAGCCATTAGTTTGTCTCCAGTTATCCATAATAAAGCCAAACTGATGGCTTTACGATAGGATTGGTTGAGAGGATGTTACTATGTTCAATGTAATCAGTCGACCTTGTCAAGATATAATTCTCAAATAAGCTGTAAGCCGGCAGTAAGCTGGTCGGTAGTTGTTAGAATCTGGTGGATCTTTGTCAGGCTTCAGGATTGGTATTATGCTGCCTGGTTTCCCAGTCAGTTTCCTAGGCAGTTTGAAAAGTGCGAAGTTTTCTGATAGGTGTAAATATAAGGCAGATTCAGATTTTTTCACACTTTTTTTTATAAGCCAAGAACTGAGATGATTTACCATTCTTCAGCTTCTAAATTTGCCCATTTATATGCTTCATATGAAAATTGTTTTGAGGGTTCGTAATTTCGATCTTGATAGCTCTCGTTAGAGAGTTTACATCGGCCTTCAAGGAGGAGTCAGTCTTTGCCACTGTAGCCGCAGTAGAGCATTACGTGCTCTGATAAACTGATGTGCTTCTTTGTCAAGTTCCATGGCGTGGAGTTTGTTGCTATATTTGGGTGAACTATTGTCTATTACACTTTTTACACTTGACTAGGTTACTATTCCACTTCAATCATCTACTCAAAAGAAACAGTGAACAAATTTGACAGCGTTACGTATGCGACTCGGGCGAAAAAGCTATCATCTTTGTACTATCCATAAAAATTTCGATAAAGGGCGTCGACGGTCGCAATATTCATTTTAAAGTAAAGCCTCTGAGAGAGTTCTGATATGTTTTTTCCTATTGTAAAGCAGACATTTAAGCTGATTATAAGCTGTTGCTCAAGACAGTTGAGGCCGGAATTTCGAGAACTAATTCGCCCAAAGTATTGTTCCTCCAATAAATCGCCTAGACGCTTTTCGTCCAGATCGGTACCATGCATTTGATTGTGTTGACTGAAACGAATGCCGTTCACAGTCATTGTGGTTCCAGACTCATTTTCAAAGAAGTAGAGTCCAATCATGTCATCTAGCCAAAATTCGTTTTAGAAAATTAGTCGTTCTGAATACATTGGTTACTCATCATTTGAAATTTATATTGAAGATCCCTAAGTTTTATAGTGATAGAAGGGAACCCAGCTATTTCAGACGATGTTGCAACTTCTTACTCGCTTCTAGGCACCATGAAACTCTCCCATGAGCCTTAACAAAGTAAGCTGGTCAAAGTAAGATAGGAATCTCCAGGCCTGAGGTTTGAGGAAGGTGTGGCAAGGTTACTCCAAGTGACAGTATCTAGCAAGAGCTCGGCCGCTAGGCTTCGAACTCAAATCTTAGTAATAACGTTTTTACTAAGTGTCTAGGGAGCGGGCGAGCGCCTACGACAGTCATATAGAGAGTGGGTTTTTTTAACTAAATCTAACGTAAATGGGGGTCTCGCCATTAAGAGTTTGGTCAATACGTTCGATCACAGGATACTTACTTTTTTCAATCGATCCAGTTCCTTGGATTTCGCTGATACCTCCTCGAATTGTTTGCATACCAGTTGCTCTTCCGAAACTAAAAATTGTGCAGGTCAGTTGATTTTATTAACCTTTTAATTTATTAATGTTTTATATTAGTAATGTTTTATGTATTAAAGACCTGAAGTTCTGACAATAATATCGTTTAGCGCGTATCCATCGGACTGGATGCTATGTTGATACACAATCTAACTACATTCTCATACGTTTCCCCTGGAAAATTTTGAATTGCGTGTTAAATATTTTTCTAGGCATTCAAATTATTCTTCGTTTATTCTCGTTGATCTCAAAAATTTGTTTAAGCGCAAGTTGAAGTTCATAGGATCGCATATAGAGGAAAAAGATATAGAAAGGTCCTACGCCAACATTTTTGTCCGGAATCCCCAAAATTTACGCATATTAACACAAACCCACCAACACTTACTTAAAAATACTCATAGGTACTATAAATGAGTGGGCGATAATTTCACGATCTGAACTATGGTCACAAATATTACAATATTTGGTTGCTATAATTCAAGCACACGTTGAGCATTTCTCATAAACAATACTTCGTCCTTAAATCGACAAAATTACGAAAAAGTATCGTCACATTAAGTTCCCCATCATCAAAAAATTTGTACTGCCCATCGACAAAGGAAAATTGATTTAACGGGAATGTTAACTCCACACGAAGATCTTTTCCCGAAGAAATAAGCTCCGCCCGTCCCATACAATTTTCACATATGCTCCACTTCGAATTTCAATTGCTCAAACCGAATGAACATGGAGAAATTGATATCTGAAGCTGATATCAAGGCTACACAAAGCTAATCAAATGTGCCACACAAATCTAATATTCCGTTGTGAATGGCATGGATGAGCTTATCCTTATGCTTAATGAGAATTAGAAATGCTCAATAAAAGCGTTTTCACATTTTTAATTAATCTTGACTGAATGAAGTGGATGATTCAGCGACCGATTTCATAACTATTACAACATTCAAGTAATATGTGTCACCATTCCTTTACAGAAATTGCTTTTCTTACTGTAATATCCACTGTCAAATTTAGAACCGTAGGTTCTAAAAGATTTTGGAAAATGTAAATATTGTATTGTTTTGCGATTTCATGAATGCAAGTGTTTTCAATTTGCTAATAAAATGCTCTGATTAGTTAGTTAACATTTATGTGAAAGTGTCTGTAATGATACTGGTCGATTATTTCCAATTTCAAGTCCGGTATATGCCCTCTAAAATCACTCGTAAAAGTCGTACATTTTTCAGCTATTATTAGTGATTTTCGAATGGAGTTTTCGTATTTTCACCTATGATTGGGTAGTTCATCGTGAATGTTAAGTATATGTGCTTCTGACCGCGCGAAAAACTTTAAAATTTGGTTAGAATTTCGGATATCATTTTGCATCTGACACAAATGGCAGGAACGAATGGAGCCGAACATTTGAACAGCATATGAGGGGGAAAAGATAAGCTCAAAACTTCGGATTTTCCCATACGCTCATGTACACAGATAAGGCCTCTCTATATCTTATACCTCTATGGGATCGCATGATTTCTGTGGCAAGTTGACATATCTTGAAATATTTTTCTTCTTCCTGTCCGTAGAACGTTTTTTTTTCAACAGCAACAAAAAACTCTACGCGTTATTGAATATTCAATATTTCCATGACCACTTGTCAAACAGTACCAAAAATCGTCCAAGACACCGACGCCTAGATACCAAATCTTCAGCAACTTTATGCAGATAATTTCTCATAGAGAGAGAGAGAGGGTGGAAGGAAGGTTTAATGGTGATATGTTGTGATTATTTTGTGTTGATTTGGCACATTGGACACTTTTGTGATTCTTTACCTTTTGCTCCTTCAAGCTGTGGTACTGAACTGATCAGCTTATAGTACCGCAAAAGGTTCATCCGTGTAAGCGATAATCACTAGTAGATAATGGCAACATGTAAATTAAATAATTAAGACGTATTGTGTTCCTTTATTTCGAGTGCTGTTCTACTTTCTATGTCCTTTTAAAACCGCTCTCTTGCTCTCTAACTTTCTCTTAGACTGTACTTTTGCATTAGGATAGTTTGTTTTTCTAGTTTCGAGGAAAACAAAACCAAATAGATCAGATAGAAGCGCGTCCTTGGAAGCTGTATCAAGTGAAAAAACGATAAATGCCATGTACTAATATTTTGCAGTTTATTTTTTATGCAAATGGAAGTTGAATGCCATTACTCGATAAAGTAATTTATTGATCGTGTTTCGAAATTGATCCGCATCATACCGTCGTTATAAAATCATGCGTTCCGGCTATTCGCTCATACCACAAAAATAATCAGATATCGCATGTTGAGAGCAAAATATAACACGACAATAATATAATACCAATGCCAAATGAATCCCATGCAAAAGATCTTCCATCTCCTTTAGCTTGAACGAAAGGTGAAAGTCAATCTGTCTATATATAAATAGAGTATGGACCGCAAAAAGATTATACTGTATATTGTTCGCGGCACTGATCTTGGCCAATGAATGTGGTCTTCTTGCATATACTCATACGTTAATCTGAACCGTAAATGTATTAACCTGTGGTACGTCTCACATGCAAGAAAACGAAACACATGCAAAGTTGTTTGTTCTTGAAGATTCAGTGACAGTTGTTGGTAATCAGATCCGCATTGTTATGGTTAAGATTATGGCGAAGTTTGCTACGTAGATGCTGAACAAATCAAAAACCGGATAATTTTTTGTTAAAGATTTCTTCTCTTGTGTTAAAGACCACTGTGGTGATATCATTTGTCGTATAAAGGATGCTAGTTGTATGCATCTTCAGCTCATTTAATTACTAGACTGGAAATAATTTTCTCCTGCATCTAATTTATGAATCTTCTTAACTCATTTACCTTATTTATCACTATCACCGATACACATTTTTCTCTAAGAACTGATCAGCCGCTCATTATATTCGAAATATTTGTGGAAAAAATTGGACTAAAAATAGGAAAGCCTTTCAAATATATTTCGAATATTTCTATGCTAAGACTATTTACTATTCCTTTTTCACGCTCCTTAGAATTCTTTCGGTATTGTGACGAGTGGAATGTTTACAATCTCACAAAAAATACATAAATATGTAGAAGAGAATGCCACCCGCTGTCCACCCTTACTTCTGGAACATAAAAAATATATATCTCTCAGTCAGCCCCAGGTCGTCCGGCGGGAAATCCTAAAAAGGCAAAATTCTGCTAACGATCTGACAACCCACAGCTATCATATAATAACCGTCATAAATAAGTCACTAATATTTTCTGAACGACAGAGCAATTTTCAGCAAGGATATGAAACATAGAAAGTGTCGTGTAGTCATCTTGTGGCGAGTCAGAACTTGCTCCTTGTCATAAATTAATATTTGCCGAATTATTTATTATGAGATGCTTCTTAGGTTAGTAAATGTCGTCCTGTTAAGTACTTAACGGTCGAAAATCACTGAAAGACTGAACGTTAGGAATTATAATTGCTCTTAGTAATTGATTTGATCCTTTCAAGAGAGTTCTTTAGACAAAAATAAGATTAAATTAGGTGACACAATGCTAATGGGGTCCCGAAAGTAATTGTCAGATTTTTCTCATAAGGCTATTTATATTATTGTGTATTAAATATGAGTTGATATTTTCTACATAATATTTTATTTTTAATTCTGAGCTTAAATTAGAAACTATCGTCCCAGTCGCCATTGAAATATTATCTTGAGTTCAATTTATTCACTTTCAATCCTTTGGTTTTTGGTAGAGCAACATAACATAATCTAGAGAAGTGCAAAACCCGCCCCCAGTTTACACGTATCAATACGCCTATTTTGAAAGGCAGTTAATAATTCATTTATAATGGACATAATAATTGGTATAATAGGTTTATGGTTTTCACTACATTAAATAACAGCAAGCTGCTGGAAATGCCATTTTCAAAGCCACTGCTGCATTACAGATGGTTTGTGTAAAAAGCTGTGGCTTTGACAGGACACTGTATCGATTTACAAATAACAGGCAATAAGCGATATAGGCAAAATGCAATTGAAAATTTTTATAGGTTTTGTAACGGACGATTTAGTATTGGATTAATTGCCTTTTGAAAATAGCAACAAAATAGACCTGAAGTGTAATGGAAACATAACTTCAAAATAGTTATCACGGTAATTAAAATGTTTTGAAAGCAGAAATAAAATGTCGGATGTGAAACAACATAATTTTGTAACCGAGAAACCAATTCTATCAATTTTCCATTTAAAATTCTGCATTGGTTTCTCGGTTATAAAATTCCGTTGCTGATTATATTGATTTCTATAAGCAATTCTATAAATTTTTCTTATACATAAAAGGAGCAACAGCCAACTTTTGAGTGCGATATATAGCGTTTACCTCATGGTGGCATCTTCTGTCTGTTCCGTCTATATATGGGGTAGTGGTAAAATTAAACTCCCAAAAGGAAAATAATAACGATTTTTTTCTCATTTTTATAGGACAAAAATCCACTCAACAAATTCGATTTTCGTCACACTTTGATTTTTTTAAGACGTTTTACATGCAATTTTTGTCGATTTTGACACTACTTACCCTCTTCTAGTTTTTAATACCAGTCAAATCTCGGAAAAATACTAAAAAGTGAAAAAATTCTTGGTTTGTTGCGTTTGAACCGATGCTAACTTCAGGAGACTTTTCTTTGACCTTTGTATAAAAACCAACCAAACACAGAATTTTGAGCGGTGAAGACGCTTCAAATTCGATGCTTTTCATGCTTTTCCAACAGTCTCGGTCGGTGGACCACATTCTTCACTTGGATACGAGCAATTCACTCTCATCCTCTATCGAGTGCTCTCCTATATTCTTCATCTATCTTCTACCTTCTTTAATCAAAGTCGCGTCCTGTTCTTTCGCACTTGCCTTTGTTCCTCACTTTTATTGACCAATTACTTATTAACCTCTCTAAAACCTTTCCAGTGCCACTTTTCATTCATCTGCTGTACATGGACAGTCTTTTTGCAGCTTCCACAGTTTTGCATTAATATGACCCTTAACAATCTTCAGAAGACCCTTTGCAATCCTCAGAGGTCCCTTGCAATTCTCTGAGACTAATATTTAGAGTCAAATATTCGTGCAACAAATTGTTGAACCTTATTTCTCATGATAATACTTGCGTTCTGGTTCTTTAATGAGCCATAAGTCACGCCTTCTGAATGCTTTTATTTCTTTTTTGACGTTTTTAACGGTAACAATCCAGAGCAGAAGCGTAACTAAGATTTGTCACCGCTTTATATTTGTTTTATGTGTACAAATTTTTAATTTTTATCAGTATTTATTATTGTTTACAGTTTTGATATTTACAGTCTTTCGCAACTTCCACAGTTTTGGAGTCATATGACCCTTTGCAATCTGCAGGGATCCCTTTGCAATCACCTGAGATTCTCATACTTTCGAAGTCAAAAATTCGCACAGTGACTGGTAAAACCTTATTTGTCATCGATTTCCTCGCGTTTTGGTCTTATATTGTGCCTTAGGTCACGTCTTTAGAATACGTTTCTTATTTTTGACGTTTGTCAACGGTTGCCTCTCATAGCAGACGCGCAATTAAACTTTTTCAACGCTTTATTTTTTTTTTTTGTACAAAATTCCAATGTTTCTTATTTCTCATACAGTCTTTCGCAACTGCCACAGTTTTGCAATCATATGACCCTTTACAACCCTTGGAGATATTTTTGCAATATTTCGAGACTCTGAGACCGTCTGAGTCAAAACTTAGTGGAGCATTCACTTTAGGTCGCGTCTTTAGAATGCGTTCATTCTTTTTGACATTTGATAACGGCGACGTCTCACAAAAGAAGAAAAACTAAGCTTTTTCACCGCTTAAGTTTTGTTTAATATGTACAACATTTAAATTTTAACCATTTCAAAATGAACCATAAGATGAAACGTACAGTATTGCTCATTGATAAAGTACGCTTCTAATAATGTTATCTTAACCTCAAAGCTTAACCTTAACCTTCAAAGCGAAACATTGATGAAGCGAAGTTCGGATATTTTATTACTGTTCTCCGATATGAACTAAATATATCACTTCCCGCCGATAGTAGCCTCAATGAGCAATGACTGGTGAATGTGAAGGGTGCTCTAACACTTCCTCATTCAGATCGTTATTCTAAAATTAAGCACGAAACATATCCATAAACATGAACAACGAAAACGGTGGTCTCAAGAACGCGTTATAAACAGCACCTTCCATATCCTTCTTGAATATCCCCATAGTAAGATCATTGCTATGAAAATAATTAGGTTGCAATTGTCAATAGAAATGCTTTTTTCCCATTCCCTATTCCAATTTCAGAAAAAATTTAACCAGTTACCGATGTCTGCAGCTGTATTTCAGGATTATTCTGTCTTGTTTTTCATTGCGTTTCGGGGAGGTCATGTGGGACTCATATCCCTGGCTTGAGTAGAAATCCTTATAACTTTCGTTCGTTCCCTATTTAACGCTACTGTCAATGCTGGTTGATTTCGAAATTTTCATAGAGTTATGTTTTAAACTGTTTATCTTTGAGCTTTTTGTGATGCGCATTCAAGTTTCGTATTTTTACCCAACGCACCTTTAAAGTTTGGAACAATGATATGCACATACGTAATTTTTCCAATCTGGATTTAAAGAAAATGTATCAATCGAACCAGCTGTGCTTCTTCTACACGACAACATATCATACGGTCCGGTTCCGGTCCGGTTACCCAGAGAAACTAGGTCTAGTCTGCTTAAAGCAAATTGCCCCACTCCACTGACGCGGATTGTCGTCAACTTTGTAGACCAATGCATCCTCCTAATGAAAATGTCCAATGCCTTCTCTTATACATCAACATTATCTAATATTTTGTTGTGTCCCACAAGGATCGATAGTCGGCCCACACTTATTTAACTGCTCTCTCAACGACATCACAACACAAGTGCAATCGACAAAATAATACAGAGTATTATGCTCGAATCAATATTACCAACTCTCTACTTCACACATCCCTATACGCGAATGACATTCTTGTGTTGTTGCTCACACATCCCCTCTAAATGGTCCTAAGGAAAAAGCCACTTGGCCTTCCGAAGCCCTAGCTCCCATTCTTTCCCAAAGGCAAGAAAAAATTGAAAATTTAAGATAAATTAAGACATTTGTTATAAAGCTGCAAAAAATAAAGAATCCTTTCGTAATTATATAAGCGAAAGGTTGAAAAGTACAAATCTGTTCCAATGATAAGTAAAAGAGTAACTTGCTCTCGAGATGTAGATGTTTCCTTTGAAAATAAAATTAGCAAATAAGGATTAAAATTTACGGAGAAGTTATTTTTCTGTTTTAAATCATCAAATATTTTATTTCATATGCTATCAAAATTTTATTACACTGATATACATTTATAAATATGTCTGATTTGATGCAATGAACAAATTACATAATTCCTTTATACAAAACATTATCGTCAGCATCTCGTTGTCGTTTCACATTCATTGTTTAAAAAGGCAACTGAACTTATCTATTCCTTTTATCACGTTCTTATCTTCACATTAAAAGAATGCATAATGTTAATCTGTTCTTTTATTCTCTTATCGCATGTTCATAGTTTCCATAATCACGGAATTTTAATCTCTTTATTGTTCATCATGTTGAATAAAGTACTTTTAACGTATGAAATATCATACCTTAATTTTCAGACAGTTTAACCTTTTGTTTTGAACGTAGAAGACTGTGATGCACTGATATTATGAGAAAAAATTGATTTTTCGTGTGTTACGTTGATGTTTCGTTCATTAATTGTTTGAATTAGAAATTCTTTGAAATTATCAAAGAAATTTGATAGATATGTCGAGTCCATGTGTGACACGCACGCATTTAGTTCAGACAACACAAGTCATTATGCGATGGTAACACGGGCAAGGCTATTGGCTACGATCGACCCAATTGATTTGCTGTCTAGATCCCATACAACCTTATGCGATCTATCCAGACAATTTTCATTGAATCAACATCTTAGATAGTTTTCCACAGAAAAAAGGAAACCCATTGCATAGACATCCTTACATGCCTATATAAAGGTTTTTTAGAGGTATAGAACTTTAAGTCGGCAGCACATTTAAATGCTACGTATGGTGTGACAACTGTCATGCGTTATATTGTTAGTTTGGTTGACCGTTTTACCATGAACAGGTTAGCATCTGAGCAACGTCTGTAAACTGTGCAGATTTATTCCGAAGAAAAAGGTCCTATTTGAGAATTCAAATTCATTTGAATTCTGAAATAGTTAGAACCGTTTTCTTTGTCAATTTTATAGCTGACATTATCGTCCATCAGAATAATTAATTCGAGAAACTTTGAACCGTTACTAAACCACGTTTACTCTCACTGATAATACGCATACATCCAGATGTCGTACAGTACTTCATGAAAAAACAATAGCAGCTGTAGAGCATAGTATCGGTCAAGACCCGAGTGAAGCCATTTGACATCGTAATAAACAATGAAACCTATGCTCATTCACATGGAAGGATTTTGGTTTGCGGACTTACTTGTCGGGCACAGCGTAGATTCGGTGTATGGGCCCTAGAACGAATTGCTGCAGGTTCTTAATTTCATAAGAAAGTTTTTTAGCGATGAGGCTCATTTCTTGATGGATGGCTACGTTAATAAACAAAATTTCCGCAATCGGAGTGGTGGTTGTCCAAATACCGTAACACGCGTAAGATGTCACTGTTTGGTGTACTTTATGGGCCGGTTGAATCATTTGCCCATATGTATTAAAAAATGCTACTGCATATAACATTACAGTAAATGGTCACCGCTATATAGCCATGATCAATGACTTTCTCGTCTTGGAATTGACTCGCCGTAGTTCAGTGGACATCTGATTCCAACAAGATGGCGTGACATGCTATACAACACACGAAACTATTGATTTTTTGAGAGAAGAATATAATGAGCTCATAGTTTCTCGTTTTGACCTGTGTCCTGGCCTAAAAGATGTTGTGATTTAACACCGCTGAACTATTTCTTGTGGAGAAAGTTCCAATTACACATCTATCTAAATTTTGTTGAAATCACTCATCGCCTGGTTTAGACTTCCTCGCCAGCAGTGGCGATCACATACCCGAAATCATGTTCAAATAAAAATGGCAACAAACCAATTCAAAGAGCATCAAAACAATTTATCCGTACTTTATTTCATTGTAAAGTTTTGATAAAAACACCCTTTGCAAAATTGACTACTGACTGACAAACAGACTGTACGATTGACTATAAGAAATGACAGTCTTTCCTTCTGTCAGATAAAAAATGTAAACAATGGGCACTCTGATTATTGCAAAAAGGCTATGAAGAATCTGATTAACTCGAGCGTCATATCTACAATATAACAACTATGTGTGCATATCTACAATATAGTCCTTAGAACTTCCTTAAGGTCGAGACAATAGGCAGAGCACTTACACTTTTTGACGTAAAGAACAAGCCACACTTTCCATTCCATGTAGCAGGTGATAGCTCTGGGTCTAAGTGACAGACAGGTGACTAACGGGTCAGAGTACACTTCATCCACGACATCTAGGACGAGAACAGTCTTCGCCAGTAACAGAAATGGACGTATAAGTGGCTCGTATTTCGTCCTATGGAAAATGCAGGCAGCCGAAATCTCGAGAAATATCAAAAATCTGCATCCCAAGGTGGAGTTGGCTGCCGCTAGATCTCATATGCTCCCCAGTGTAACATTGGTGTGATTCCCTAGGGTGGGTGAAGGCACGCAGACTAGCAGAATTGATGCGGCTGACACCTCAGCTGGAGAAACCGGCGCTGGAGCTGCGGATTTGAAAAGAAAAGTAGGAGCAGAAAGGCCATATTAGGTAATCAAACCGTGGAGGCGGTTGGATTATTTAAATAAAGAAGTTTGTTTCGATTTAAGGATCGACATTGCTCAAACTAGGTTGCTTCATAGGTGGAGAAATGGTTAAGGCGCGATTTTTAGGCATGAGTTTAATCGGCTGTTTTGTCTTTTCAAGTTCAACTGGTACAAGTTGCTAGATAAATAGGATGTAGTGCAGACTGATAGGTGCCTGAAGTTTGCATCGTTGCTAATGCAACGGGCTCTAATTTTACCGTTTTTCGAATGTGTTTTGAAATATTTGGCTTAAATTTTGGTAAATTTTATTCGAATATTTACATTTGCAGCACTCTCCTAGCTGTTCATTAAATTTTAATCATCTAAAAATGTTGACAGCGGTGCTTTTGCAACGATGCAAACTTCTGACATCTAGACTGACCGACAAATAGCTTGCAGGTATTGAATTTTGAGTCACTCTCGAATAGTAGTGTGTGGAAACCCAGACCAGAGGGCTCATTTGTACTACAGTATGGTAGCCCGAGGTTACTGTCATCCCCACAAAGTTTTTAAACGCCTAATTGAACAATGAACTGAACAAGCTGAACAGGGGTTTTTATGGATTTGGAGAACACCGGAATGCAGTTTAATATGTACCAGCTATATGATGTCTTATTCAGGATGATCAGCTTCAACTTGGGATCTCTTTTTTTGTGAAGAGAGGTGGTGGTTGATGCTTGAATTATCTCAATCAATGGTGATTTTAAGGTTAGGCCCTCGAGGCCGGAGCTCACGTTAACGTTTTCGACTTCATGTTTTTAATAGGTACTACTTTTGATTTAGTGAAAAAGTAGGTGAAGCCTCTGATCAGTTACAGACCCGATAGAAAACTCGTATTATTACTCATTAGTAACTCGAAATCAAACTTTTAGTTGGACAAGTAAATGAAGAAGTTGAACTGTGATATGAAATTTCCCACAATGGATGCATTTCGTTGGAATCTAGAGCTCCCAACGCCATATTATATCGATCAACTTTTGTCTTCCTGCGCATTAGCAAAGTTTTTTTTATTGCCAAACGGCGAAATCCATATTACCGACACAGATTCATCCAACAACACAACGAGCTATGTTTGCCTAGCGGCCAATAATTTTGTTTTGTTTTTCTTTTTTCCGAACAAACCTTTATAGGCTCCTTCCTAGTCACGAAATATTTCAAACATATCAATTCCTAACTTTATTGCTCTCGGCTCAAACTAGTTCAGAAATAACAACCAAATAGTATATAAACTGATGAAAATTTGCTTTAGTTTATCAATCGACGTTCTAGTAACCCAGTCAAGTTTCGCTCGTACTTAACTTCACCATTCCAACTTTAACTTCAGTTTAGCAAGAATATACTCCGAATCGCAATTATTCTTAAGCAATAAAAGAAGAAGAAGAAGAATAAAAAATCTCAAAACTTTTCAGAAGCTTATGCATTTCAGATTGTATTCTTGTTTTTCTAAACTTCTACATTCTATCGCTTGGTTCGAGGTTTCCTCCGCCATGATTATGGTAAATAAGTTATCGATGGTAGCAGCATGGGAAGGCAAAAGTAGAATCCATACTGCTCAAAACGTCTCAGATGGACTTAGCATGTTCACGTAGTGTGTGTAGTATATGGGGTATGTGGAGCACGGAGCAATTGCACGGTACATATATGAAAGAAAAACAACGAAAAAACAATCAGTTTTTTTTGGGCTACGGGAGATGTTATGATAGCTTACCAAAAATCTATCTTTATTTAAATGGCTATACCTAGATGCGGTATTGAGCTACTTTATTTTCTTTGCGAACGCTTGTGATTAAGCAGTTGTGGTTTGGTAAAAATCATGTAGGAGAAAAAGTTGTTTACGATTTGTTCAGTTAGAGCTCGTTAGATGAAGTTATAGCCATAAACGATTAAAAGGTTTTCGCGGTATGGTTGTGCCTGATAGAAAAATTGAAATAAAAAAAATTCTCTTAATGAGATATGATTATGCGTTTTTCTTTCAGACGATCCATGTTGCTCAGAGCTTTGTAACATATTCACCTAGTTTCCAAAATTTAATAATTCGGAATCTAGTTCGAGTTCGAGTAAAATTTCATCGGTTGTCCAATATTTAGCACAACTCGATCGAGTTCATGCAAAAAATGCCATATACCAAACCAAATTTGAAGACTTTGTTTGAACTATTCTTCAATTTTCCTCCGAGTACATGCACTTTTTCATTTCGCATCAAAATAACTATTATCCAGGTCAACATGAAACTCTATCTCTTCATTCGTCCCTCGTTCCAGCAGATTCAAATCCTAAGATACACCCAGTTATCCATAAATTGTTAGTGCCTCATGTCTGAAATGAGGATATAAGTGCAAGATGTTCAACAGATTTTTTTGAAATCAAAGTTTTTAAAGGAAACGTTTTATCCGATTCATGTTCTCTTCACGTCCTTTGAAGCATTTCTACTACTACTTGCGTCTTTTACGTCTGCCAAACTTGTCGTCTTGGAGTCGCAAAATTTCAAAGAATGCTGAAAATATGAAGTTTATTTGTACGATGCTCTAAACCATATTAAATTATTAAATATAAATATCTGGCTTTGCATGAAATGTTTTTTTTTCTTGATCCTCTATTTTTTATAATTTTTTCAACGCATGCCCCCATTGTTAATTTTCGACTACTCGTTTCAGTTTTTTTGCTTCTTCGTCAAAACTTGCTCTTGTTGAACATACGAGTATGCACACCACGTGAAATGAAGGATTTTCTACTTGATAACACCACGTCATAACCTGTTATTATCTGTGAAAGAGACACCTATTCTGTGACCTTTTTTGTGAAAGACTTAATTTGAAACTGACTAGCGCACTATAATTGTAAGAATATGCACAGGTCAGCAACAAATGCAACCCAACTAGATGTTGGGAACAAGGATAAAGGAAGACGGTGAGCATGTCCGATATGTTTGCTCAGCTCTATAAGTCACTCGGACCGTCAAGTTGCTGTGATCTCAAGAAGGCTATAAGTAAGGCGCAAGCCTAACTCTCATATCCATGTCGGTCACTAGCACGTTTAAGCTGAATTACCTTTGCGGTAGCAACTAATCAACCTCTTTCACATAAGTTACAGGATAAAAACCCAGGAGGTTATATGAAACTGTGGCCGCAAAAAAACCTAACTTTTCCTAGGAGCAACATTGATTGAACTTGAAGTCTTTATGGTATTTTTGAAGAAAACAAAGTTTATCCAAAAATTATCACAAGACAACAATTTTCGAGATATGAATACCATTTTCACTTAAACTCCTCACCTGTGAACTGTGTCGTTAGGAAATTTGGCTAAAACATTAGTTCGCCAGATAGCATTTGATATACTTCACAGTCGTCGGCATTGTGGCACTATAGCCCCTCTCAGGACTTGGAGCCCAGCTTGTAACATTTCCAACAGCCTTGGCCCATCGACCAATCCCTTAAACTTGAAAGAGTCGTTGTTAAAAGTGTTGGAAATGATATTATTCTCCTTAGATGTCTGTCTTATTAATAGTTGAAGTCATCAGCTTGAGATCAAAAACCAATTCAATCTGGAAGAAAGTTAAAATTGAGATTTTTGCAGTCAAGCTGTACCTCGATAATCAATTATATAGACCAAATGTCGGCATGATTTTTTCCATTTTTTCGTCGTCGAAAAATCGTATTTTCCAGGGCAAAAAAAAATTTATTCCAAATAGTAGCCACCAGTTTTACAGAATTCGCCCATCTTTCAGGTAATTTATGAATACCATGCCAGAAAAACTGCTTGTCTTTTGCGGCAAACCATTTGTTGAGCGACTTTCAACGTCCTCTCAATCGGCGGAGTGCTGCTCTGGCCTCATTAATGTGAAAAGGTAATAGTCAGATGTCGCAAAGTCTAGAGAGTCCAGTGAGTTCCACAGGATGTCGCATCCAAGCGATTTCACTGTGTCTTTTACTGGTTTTGCTGTGTGTGACGGCGCGTTATCGTGTAACAAAAACACTTTTGTACCATATCGGTCGTTTTTCGATTGATGCGCGGGTTAAATTTATCATTTATTAGCGATACCGCTGTTTAACAACGGTTCTGTCGGGCTTCAAGAGTTCATAATAGACAATACCACTCTGGTTCCATAAGACACAGAGCATGGTCTCCTTGCCGAAGCGATTTGTCCTTGGTGTTCAAGAACTGGCTTCGTCAGTTGAAAGACACGATTTTTTCCGATCCGGGTTTTCAACATAAATCCATTTCTCATCACCCGTCACAATTCGATGCAAAAATGATTTCCTTTCGTGGTGCCGAAGAAGTATTTTACAACTGACTTTGCGATCTTGCATTTGACGTTTATTGATTCGACATCGGTGATTAACTCGATAAAACAAACACGCCAGTTTTGACAGACTCATCTTGGGTGGGCTGTAGCTAAATGTCAGACGATTGAAATGGCGTAAGTGTCAAATTATTACGCCGCGCAATTATCACTGGCGCCATCTCTTTGTAACACCGGAAAATAACTTATGCATACGCCTAGTATACTATTTTAAGAGAGAACCTATTCAGGAATACGTATGCCTTGGTAAAATCATGGGTTTTTTTCCAAACCTTTTCAAGGAACTTATATTCGATTAAAAATCATTCAAAGTTGGCGATTATAGGGAAGAGGATTATTTTAACGTTAAAAACTTGTAAAATTGCAGCTTAACTTTTTTAAGTTATGATCAGACCAAACGATTTCTGAGAATCAGAAAAATATACCCCAAGAGAAATATGTAAAGGCTTATCAATCGATAAAAAAACTGATAAACATTGCTTTTACAAAAGGGAACTACAAAAGACAGCCCCTTTATGGCAACTACAAACTGCAACCCTCTATTTTGACTACAAAAACGGGGGTGTCAGTTTTACCACAGAACACCATCCTGTGGGAGTAGAATGTCTAAAATAAAATAGAATAAACTTTTTTAGCAATAAGGTGTTGCGAAGGAGAAAAGCAGAAGTAAATTGACAGAAGGCATGTCCTGTTGTGTCCAGTGGCTGCTGTCGAGAATTTGGCTTTGAAATCTTAAAAGATCCTTTCTATAGCCAGATTTTGACCCAAAGTTGTTATTATCTGTTTCAGAAAATTAATAGATTTGGTTCGAGACAGAAATTTTTAAGCGATGAAAAGGTGAAGTTCGCCACTCGTCGACAAGAAGGAGACACATTTTTTGAAGGTATAAATGAATTAATTGATATGAGATCTTATGAACTCCTTAAGAGTTACAGAAGAATGCATTAAGGAGTTTCGTTAAAAATTCTTTGTTAAAAACAAATTTTAAATTTTATTTATTAATGTTTATCCTCTATCACGCGAATTTTTCGACCTATCATGACTAAATTGTACACTGACATTATGCAATGACTTTCACAATAGATTTTGTGTAATGTTGAGTACATCTGATACAAAACATCTGAGGGAATAGGCTATGGAGGACTTGGGCATTGTTTCCCAACTGCTGGGAAGTGTGCGAATGCGTATCTTTCTGGTTGACCCAAATGCCATTGCTGTAAGTGCGCAAAATTGCGAAGGCAGAGATGCGTTCTGATATCCTTAATTTACTAGTGATGACATCGAGAATGGAAAGAGAGTGTACGAATGTTCTCAACATGATGAGTAGGGATAATGTGGATACCTAATACAGGGTGCCGGGGCACGAAGATATCGAGGATAGATAGGAAGCGGAGCAATTGGCTTAGACTGCATTCATCGAGCCTAGACCCTTAAGCTTACCTAAACAAAATATCAATTATAGAGGCCTAGAGGAAAATGAGAATAAAGAATGCAAAAGGATCTGGAGTGGATTCACAAAACTTCAAATGTCTTCTTCGATATGTGTAACAAAAAGAAATTTCGAAACACCATCGAAATGAACAAGAGGAAGCTAAATGTCATTGAAAACTTGGTGGGGCGTAGTGGCTCCAAGTGAAGGCGAAACGTGAGTTCGAATTTTCCAGATTTGCAGAGCAAATCGGAGGAGCTAGAGCTAGGAGCTAGATACCCACTTACTCTTGAAATAGGACTCGGGACGCGTGAAGCCAAATCAAAACATTGGCGGTCTTTGAGAGATCGATTTGCTTTAGTTGCTTCAAGTGCATCGAAAACGAGGATACAATTAACCTTTGAGCTTGCATTAGCCCCGGCGCATATTCATTCAATCAATCAATATTGATAAAAATATTAGTCTAGAGATCAATATACCTTTTGTGAGGGAAGTTACAAAAAAAATCGGTTGACAGTAAGCGATACAATTTATTACAATTGTCGCCAAAAAAAATGCCAAACTGTCCAACTGAGAAATCTCTACGAACGAGTTATACTTATATAATTGTCCTAAAACGCCCTATAATTAGTTCAGAATTGCAACTATGGATATGAAAACATATTTAATGTTGTGATGTCCGTGGACTTTCATTATTTTCAGAATATACATAAATGACTTTACTCGGTCAAAAAGAGGTTTCGGGCATTAAAGAAGGCCATAGAATTCCTTATTGTCATAAAAGATATGTAAATATTTCTGATATCTTTTATGCATGTGACACTCCTTGCATATTTTTGTTAGTTTAATTGAGTTCGTACTCGTAGGTTCTTCACATTGTACATTTATTTGTTGTTTTTTACAAATTTCGAAATGTCTGAATTGAAAAAAAGTTCATTATTTTAAATTTAAGGTCATGCAAAATGCAAATGTGAACACTTATCTTAACTCATATGAGTTTTCAAATGCACTTGAATGAACGACAATGTTGTTGACTTTGAAACATGTTCTCCGTTGCCATTCATTCTATTTCATTCATGCTTTTTTACGTGCCTAAAATGCTACTGACATCACATCGCAATGATCCAACGTCGCCACTTTACCACCTCAACCCATATAACAACCTTTGGAATGCAATCATACGTAGCAGGGCAAAGAGCATAAAGGCAAAAAAAGAAAAGTTAAAACAGATAAAAACCAAGATCAACTAAAGTGCTTATTGCAGCTATAAAAGCCAAGTTAGTATGTAAGGTAACTTTTATGTTGAGCACGAAGGTGCATGCTTAAATGGTCATTTATTATTGATGGACTTTTCTCTTTGTGTCATTTCGCCATTTCTTTTGAGAGTGTTTCATGAAAAAAGGAGAGCTTGCACTCATTTATAGTGTACCTGAACATGCACATAAGTGGCTACTATTCAACTTAAGTAAATCACGCTATGCCATGAAGAGAAACAAAAAAGAAAAAACAACCGATGACTGTAATATCTTTTCCCACTTGAGTATTAAAAGAGAATATGTCGTATGCAATTCTAAATTCCTTTCGTTTTGTTCTTCGCGTTTACCTCTATCGTTGACCTAAATCATCTTTGGTATCAACCAGCAACTAGCATGCCTTCGAGTTCTCTACTAACACAACGCAGCGACTTGTTTCTTGTATTACGCTTACGCTTTATAAGTTTTAAGCCTCCAATTAGCCTAGATGCAATAGTTCTTGACTAAGACTTTATCAAGACTTTATAAAGACTTTATCTTTACCCTAGAATAATCAATATAGCGCGACAAAATAAATGAATGCTACGAAAAAGAAAATTTAGCAACAAAATTAAAAAATTGATATTTCTACCAATAAAACAGTCTCTTTTATTTCTCCTGTGATTTGAACAAAGATTCGTGCTGGAAGCTTCTGGGAGGACAAAGTTAAAGCACTATACTCCAGAACAACTTCCCATCTTTCCATCGCAATTTTTGATATCCTCCAGACTCATTTAAATTGTTCACCATCATTAAAGAAAAAAATGAAAAAGACACCGCAGGCATCAAATAGTTAACTTTCTTTCTTTAACGCAATTTAGCAATTTAAAAAATATCCAATTTTTCTTCGAACCGAAGTTCATTGCATCGAATTAAGTCAAATCAAGCAGTGTCAGAGGTGGGAAAACCTCAATAGTAAGATTAGGGAAAATAAATTACTAAGCAGAAAAATGCTTGTAAAAGATTGCAAGAAACTCTAGGGACTTTCAACGACCTTGCCCTGGATGTATCGCCGAGACTAGCCAAAAGCTAGAGAGACATTTATTCGATTTTCAAGGACTTCATGACAGATGAAAACCAAATATGTAATGTGTAGGTCTAAGAAGCAAAAGTTCCTATACAAAAGCTGAATCCTCATTTTGATTAACCAATATGTTCAAAATCACGCTATAAACTACTGTATCATTAATAGTTGTCAAATGTTAGTAAGTATCCTTTGATTTAAACTATCTTTCTTGAAACGGTTGGCTGTTGCCGCCCTGCTCTGGTGCAGATTTGCTTGGGTCAGCCCCATCAGTATTTCGTTTTTGCTTAAGGGTTCGGCCGCCTTAGCTCTGGCAGTTACCTGGGTGAAACCAAAACTCAGTCGTCAGTTTTTGTCCCTTAGAGTGTTGACGTCTTCCTTTCGCATGCCCAGTACCAGGACCATGCTTTTGTTGGCGACTTCTTTCTTCGCGAAGAGATGACACCTTTACGTTTCATACTCTGTGTTTTGCAGTTTAAGCATCTCGAAGGCTTCCTGCTCCGGTGTCTGCTTTGTGACGGGTATAAATACCTTGACGGTGCATAACCGCGGTACCTCTTATATGGGGACGACTCTAAACTCCTCTTTCAGGGTGGTGTTTACCTTGGCAACTGCAGTCTTTAGGTATTCTAGTGACTGCTCGTCGCTACAGGTCACAACCAGATGGCCCGCTGTCGGTTTCATTCCTCTGAATGTTGGAATTTTGTCTGGTTTGCTGCGTAAGTGCTCGAAGAGGTCCTTTTTCAGGGCAGTTTTCAGCTTCACAAGTTGATCCTCCTGGATCTTACCTGTCTCATTGAGGTAGTCTATCACCGCTATTGTTAGTGCATCGGTTGCGGCGTCCCCATAGGACTTGCTCGCCTGAGTTGCGGTTCGGGGCTTACTCTCCGTTCCTTTTCACCAGTGCTTTGGTTGCTTTCTTCCGATCTCATCCGCTTAGGTCCGGTTTTACCCTTTTCCTTTGCGGTTGGTGGTACAACTTCCTTGGCAGCAGCAGCCAATTTCCTAGGTTTCCCTTGGTTGGCTGCCGCTTTTTGGCTGGTGCCGGGGTTCGTTGGGAAGCCCTTCTCCCCGATTTTGCTTTGACGTTTCAGTTTCCTTTGCGCCTTTCTTCTTAGCGATCTGGCTGATGCTCCCGTCCTCCCACTGGGTGCGGTAGTTGTCATTGCGCTTGTTTTGTTGCAGTCACTCGTCAAATGCACGCCCTGCTCCCTCATCGTACATTTCTGGCCCAAAAGCTCTGGGCAACTGGTGCTTGGTGCCGTCATGCCAGTTGTCCGGTCCCCGGAGATTTCTCCCCCTCGTATGCTGGGTACTGAAGGTGCTTCTTTGCGTTGTACTTCCATATTTATTATTTGGTTACCTCTTTGCTTCACTTCCCGCCATTTTTCTACTTGCTGGATTGGATCCGAAGGTCTCCTGCAGTGTAGTCGCTGGGTTCATTGGTAGTTAGTAGGCCCCCTCGCCACGTCAAGGCGGGTAATCATGAGAGGGAGTAAGCCCGTTAACTTATCTGAAAATTTTGTTGAAAATCAACTTCAATTTATACCCGAACGTTATTTTAGAAGCAAATTGTGATTACTTTTTAAGTATCACTCAAATTTCTGGTGCACCACAAGGCTCAGTACTCTACCCTCTACTGTTTAGATATATATTGTTCCCGAAATGCTGTACCTTCGAAACACACAGCGTATTTAAATCGTGGTATTGTTAACAAGAATATGCTGCAAAAAGATGTTTTGATATTTAAGCTAGTGCTGTAGCCTCCTGAAATGCTCATGAAGGTCTAATTTTTTGACTGATAAATTTTCGCTATTATGTTAAAGGAAAGTGTATGTCGGAATGTTGACATGTATAGATCAATCTCAAACGCTTAAAAGTGTTTAAATATCTCATAATTTGCATCTGAAAGGAAATTCTAATCGACCTCTTACCTTTACCTCTCCAGTTTATTCCACATTTATTCGTACTGAGTTGTATAAATGTCCTGCACCGCAAATTTTTATGAATGTTTCTGTGTTTTTATTGAATTCCGTATCACTAAAATGCTTTTAGTACCTTGACTTTATTTTTCGAATAATGGTTGCTTTAGACGTCGAACTTTATAAAAGGCTTTAAGCGAAGAGGCATTTGGAAAGGATAAATAACATTCGGACCATAGCAGCACAGAACGGACGGTCAGCACAATTTGAAGAGGTTGCTCTACTTGACCTGCCAACTTTACAATATCCTAAAATAAAAACAATATTATCAATATTATAAAATACTCAAATCCTAACAGAAATTTGAAAGCGAATAAAAAGTATCAATACCAATCCTGCAATGGAAATCTGAAATCATAAAAAATCGGTAAATATGTCTTGTAAAAAGTATCACACTTTCCTTGTTATTTTATCTATAGCTTTCGGTTCTTCAATTTTTTGAATTAAATAGGAATACTGACATTTGTGAAGACTTTCAAAGCTGAAACTAGCTGGGATATTGTTTATGGGGGAAAGTAAATAGAGATATTGCAAATGTTGTCAAAGAGGTAATGAGCCGTGAGCCTTCTTATAAGATATCAATGATATGTATATTATCGAAAATTAGAGAGGAAACTAGATAGTTTAGAAGTTTTATTATTTTATTTTAATAAATTTTAGTCAGTGAATAACTAAGTTCAAAGGCGTCTAATAATTATAGCAGGAAAATAGTGATTGCTTTTGCCGCTAGATATCTTAAACTATTTTAATTTTTCCAGTTCAGGTTCAGTTAAAATAATTAACTTTTGTAACCGTGTCAAATCTGACGTGTCGTTAGTCAAATTTCCAAAAAACGCTTTGAAACCTTAGCGATCCTTGTATCATATTTCAAAACTGAAAGCAACCTTAGTATTAGAAAATATGGATACAAGTGTGATTGCGTGAAGCTAATATAATGCAATGCTAACATTATAATTTTTATTCTCTCTTCATTAAGTTGAAATATTAAGTGGTATCGTCTTCAAAACTCTTAAAGAATATTCGCTTTTTTCAGATTTTCTACTTTGTCATTCAATCCTTCTTAACTTTAAATAATCGCCCCGATTTGAATGGTATTTCAAATATTTTCGAAGGTATAACCATCCAAAATGGTACTATATCTGTAACAAAATTGTTTTCGACAAAATTCTCGTGGTAGGTGTGGAGTTTCTTGACCGTAAAACTATCAAATAATTAGCAGCAATTATTAATAAGCATACTGGAACATTCGATTTCATGGAATATTCGGTATAAATCATTCTTAAAGACTTTTCCTGTTTTGATTATATCCTTCATACTAGATTCGTTGTTTTGTAAACATATAAAATGCTCTATAATCTAAAGCATCACTAAACGATTCTTGTGTTCCACCAAGCAATTTAAAGTGACAAGTGGGCCCTTCACGTAGGGTTCACCAATTTGAAGTTATGAAATATTCCCCTTTCTGACGCTCTAAACGCTTTGAGGCGAAATACGTTTATATACCGACCAGGAAAATAGGTGATGATGACATGGCTTCGGCTTAGCCCTGGAAAAAGATAAATTTTCTATTCTGACAAAAAAGAGGATCCTTCTAGTAAGAAACATCACTGTAAGAGATAGAATAGATTAACTGGACTTGTTGAAAGATTTATATGAAAGTATTTTGGAATATTCATGGTAATGGCTGATATGGCGGCATCGGGATTGACTTATGTCTTATGCACAAAGGTCACAAAAATTTTTTTGACCAAATCAGACAAAAAGCCGACCCTTAATGAGTATTTTGAGCGAACTGTTTCCATCTTTTTCTTAGGAACACCGGTAAGCCATCGTTTTCTGATTACATTTTCTGGTTCGCTCACTCCTTCGCCTTACACAAATTAAAGGTAGACAATGGATCTTGCCAAAAAATTGAAGAACTCCGTTTGGGCCGCTAAATTGAAGAGATCCTCAGAGCGATTTACAAAGGAGAGCCAATTGAATCTAACGCTCGAAAATGGACCCTGTCAAAAAACCGTAAGTGGTACGTTTGGACCGTTAAAATGTAAAGATCCTGAAAGTTATTTTCAAAGGATTCAGCTGAATCTAACGCATGAGTTGTGTACACAACAAAGAAACAGAGCAGAGACATCTGGGAACCATTCTCCTTCCTGTGTGAACTCTTGTGACCTAGAGGCGTAAACAGTTAGATCAGGTCTCTTTGGGCGTCTGGGTAAAGGTCGTTAATAGGTATCAAACGGTGCCAGGCTAGTTGTTTTGATTGAAAAAGGAGGTGGATATTGGTTACTATCACTGGGCATCCGCAATTCAAGGCGCAAGTTGCCTGCAACTCGCTACACAAAAAATGAATCAAAAATTCAATAATCATGATAAAGTCAGATCAGTTCATTCATTTATACATTTCCCAATCAATTATAGTCCCAAAAACAAACTGCGATTCTCTCCCATTCAATTTATTCAATGTTTGTGAGAAGTGTATCCCAAAAATGATTTCAGCAAAAGATGTTGGTATCTGTCGAATTTTGCTGAATTTGTATTGCGGAAAAGTTTCAGCTTCTGCTAGTTACCATCAAGGCGTATTTTCAGAATAAATTCTTTTTGCGAGTGATCTGAAAGGCCGACAAAAACTCTCGAAAAAAACAAAAACTGACCTGAAATATTTCATTCATTTTCAATATTTGAATGTTACTTCAACTGTCATCTGATCAAGAGCTAATATCAATTTGGGTTATATTCAGATATTATCTAGAAATTCCTCCGCCATGTAACTGTATCTATACCTAAACAATATGTGACTATTAATTCAAGTTTTTATCTCTATCTCAAAACTACTATAGAACCTGTTAATTACATCATCGTCGATACAGAATATAAAATAAATATTTAATCATGAAAAGCCAAACAGCAAACAACTTTCGAAAAAGTCCATATTTTGTGGTCAACTCTTGTATTAACCACATACTCCATTTTCTTGTGGTGATTGTGTGTGTTCGTGTGTTGGATTATATTTAACGCAATACATTACTAAACCATTTACATGTTGGCTTTATGCAAGTATCTTTTGAACTTATTTCATTCTCTTCACATTTTCAGGTGCGCATACCTAAGATTAATGACACCCATTAATCTCTTGAGCATATTGCGAGGAAAATCAATCAACCACTATGTAGTTATGTGTGACGGTTAGTTAATTTTGTCATCAACATCATCAATTAGATTCCGTTGGTAAGCAGATGAAGACAATAAAGTAAGAACGGCAGCCGATGAAAAAGGTAAGACGAAAAGTCCGTCAGATTTTATTATCTTAATTAAGGTTCGCCTATAGGTTGTATAATTTTAGATTGCTTACATGTATAAGGGATGTTTCAAGACTGCTGCTCGTAACACATTTGATAAAAAATAAATGTTTGTATATTCAGGAATATGTGCTCCTTTAGATGCCTGTTAATACGTCGTAAGTTGGTTTAAGGTTAGTCGCGAATTTCAGACGAAATGTTATGTTAACATGTATTTATCTGGAGTATTCTAATCATATTTATATCTTAAATTTGCTCCCTCTCGGAACATAGTTTGTCCGGTTAGTTGTGTCAACCATTTGATGTAATTTTACCTCGCAGCGAGCGCAACATTTCAAATATAAACAATTTTGAATAGCTTTTCTCTTTATTCGTCTGAAAACTACCGATGGTTGACCACAATTTTTTATGTCTTGTACATTTTCTTCATGTGCTTGAGTAGTAGTTGTAGTAGTGTAGTAGTTAGAGAACTCAGCCTCTGCGTAACAAATCGCAGGTTTGAATCCCAACGTTGACGGGAATTTGCATTTCTGGAGTCTGAGTCTCAGGTCTCCTAACTGCCTTAGATATCTCCGGGAAAATATTAATTTCGAGCGTGATTCTGACCACATCACCTTCTTGCAAAGTTCGTACACACGTCACAGCATTGGTTTTGAAACAAATCCATTCATCCATCCATCCATCCAAAAGGCGGAAGGGGGAAGAATTTCCTGGACATTGAACGCTAGCCCAAGGGTTGCTAAAAGTGCTACCCAAAATGAGCGAAGCGAGCCATAAAGAAACTTCTGCAAGACGAAAATAAAGCTCACGCGAACATGCAGCAAGAATAAAAAAGGGGGTAGAGTACCTCGTCAAATGTTCCAACAGCAGGCACTGCTTGTGATACCTCAAGATGGCCGATTCAACGCAGCCGTGCTACGCCCTGCTACAAGGCAGTGCGATCCAACCAGTCGGGCCATATACTGGTCGACTTTGGGGCAGAAACAACAAGAAAGCAATTTTTAACGCAGTCAAGAATATTCTCCGAAGAAGCACCACTGTGGTCATACTCGAGCTGATGGCAACGATAGTAATTAGAAACATTGTCTATGTGACCAACCTGCCCGAGGTAGAAGTTGCCATTCAAAAGGAGCTCCCTAGCGTTGAATGGGTTCAAGCGAGGCTGTGACCAGTAAACAATAGGGGCAAACGTATCGTCATCATCGGCCTGGCCGAAAGAGACGCTGATCAAACTCGGAGAAAGTACAAAGTAAGAATAATAGGGCGAATAATCTGCAGTGTACCGTCGAAGGGCACCGTCTCAGCAATCATTCAGATGCCTAAGTTACGGTCACACCAATTAGAGATGCAAAAGAACCGGTTGGAGTTTCGGTTACTATAAATGTGAGAACGGAGACATAAAAGAAAAGAGTGTACAAAGGAGGCTCATAATATCGTATAAGTTTGATCCTTTGGAACCATCTTCTTTAGTATAAACCTCGATAGCATCTTTCCAAGCCAAGCTTGATGCTTTAGCGCACGCTTTCACGAGCGCAGATGGGCACGTGCTTGCGAAAGGAGACCAAGGCTAAAACAATCGAAAGCAAACAGTGCCCAACATGAAAGTATTCCTCGAAACGGTGGCGATGACAGCGCTGAATTTTCGGCGGTATGGACTGCGAAGGAACTATTCCGGATGTGACATTAGCGTCACAGTCCTTAGTACGCAAGGCGTACGATTGGAGAACAATGAATTCGTAGGGGACCTAAAAATTTGCAGAAATGTCAAAATTGAGAAATGTTTCAGGATCAGATGGTATTACAGCTCGTCTAGCACGATTGGCCTGAATTGCTGCTCAATGTTTTCAACGACTTCCTACAGGAACGGAATTTCCCGGTACGATGGAAAGTAACTAGGTTCATGCTGATTAGCAAAGGGTAAGGAAATTCTGGATCGCCTTCCGAATATCGCTGGTTATGCATGATAGACACGGCTCGCTGAAGCCATTCGTGCTGCTGGGGTCTCCCCGGCAGTACGGTTTGAGAGCAGATCTGTCCACCATTGTAGCGATTGCAGAGGTTGTTAGCGCAGTGGGAGAGATAGAGACATAAAGCCGCATCAAACGGACGGATGGTTTTTATGGTGACGCTCGACGATAGGAACACCTTCGATTAGGCTAGATGGGGGGATGTTCTGGATACTAAGAAAACCCCTTTTCAAGTTTCTGAATATATTATGAAACTACTGACTGACTAGTTCAATGACTGAAGTCGGTTTGATGATACAACACAGGGCTAGCGAAAAATGGAGGTTACACCGGTTACACCCGTTTCTCCTTTGTCTAGATCTGTGGAACGTGTCTTACGTTGGACTACTGAGATTTGGGGTGCCAGATGATACGGGCTTGATCGGGCATGCGGATGATGTTGTGGCTTAAGTCGCTGGACGTACCATCAAACAAAAGATATGCTCAGATTAGATATGCTATTGCATCATCATATCCAACAGTCTCTGTTTCTGTACTGAGAATCATTCCAGGCGTGATACCTATCACGTTTCTTGCCAAGTAGTGATGCGATTATTTGCGTTGACACGAGGGTTCAAGGGCAACAGCTGTGGGTGAATCGCATGACTGTGCGGCTCATCCCAGAACTGAGAACGTGGCTAAATCCAGGGCATGGTTAGACTGACTTCTACTTGACCCAGCTTTTGAGGGAGCGTGGTGAGTGCAGATTTTGGCCAACGCTTGCCACACATTTTTCGCATGCTAAAGACGGAACAGGCTACGACATGACCTCTACAAGAAAACAGGAGTACTCACTCCTTGTAGTCTTATTGTGGTGTTTAATCTCGTATAGTTTCATCGATGTTCGGATCGGTTGACAAATGAACCCACTTGGCACATTATGTTCAGGCAGTTCTGAAAGATAAAATGGATTCACAGCAGCCGAAAATGTCGGATTTTTAAGATCACTTGTCTATTAATTCCTTTTCTTCCCTCTCCTCTCGCTAGACCCGACCATGGAGCGAAATGGGCCCTTCCAAGAAGACATTTGTCACATTGTTTCAGGTTAAGTTGACAGCGGAAGTGTTTAATAGGTAGTTCAGGCAGTCGTGAGAATGGGAAATCGAAATTTCGTGCACAAATGCATTCATCTCAATACCACAAAAAAAATATTAGGATGTAAGGGCTGTAACATGATACTTGTATAGCGAATAAGACACAAAAACTATCAACCAGATGCAAAGAACAAAATTGGCTCTAACTATACAATTCATACAGATGCGCGCACACAAACCTTATAATAAGACCCATTCGATGAAATAACAACACGAACAGGAGAAAGGACCAAGACTTGACATTTTGGAAAGACTAGCAATTTACAAACGCAGAAAAAATTATTCTGCTCGACCCGATCCTTATTAGGAATAGAAAACGTGATGAACCAGCCGCTGACATTTACGCGAATCTCAAAAGACCCATGCGTCATAATCAATTGCGCTTGTTAAATCCATACCTGGCTAACGACTTATTACAATCGTATAGCTGCCTTGCATCCCTGTAATAAAATCATAGAAAATAGAAAAGGACATCATGACAGACAAATCGAAATAAAACGAGCTGTTGATGGCTATGAGCAACCGAGACTCTCCCTGTCGAACAGCGCAACATGGCGCGGCTGACATAAAACGCAATATTGCTTTTATTCTTCTTATGTTAACAATTCAAATTGGAAATTCATGCAACAAAGGAGTTAAATAGACACCTCATTATCATAACCAATGGTCTTTCTAATGAAGAAATCATTTTCTGTCGCTATTCAGGGTCAAAAAAGTTTCAGATCTTTCCAAAACAATTACTTTTCTCAGATGAGGGCTATGAGGATGAGGCTATGAGTATACAGCTGACCATAAGGCTTAGCAAATAATGTGTGTAAGATGAATATACCAGGCTCAGCCGAGGATATGCATCAATTTGTGGCCAAGGATGTGACCACAAATGTGACCAAGGAGTTTAAACAAACAAACCTTACAAAAAAGACAAATTATTCAAAGTCGAGCAACTTTTGCACATACCTGAATTGAAATTAGCTACAACAAGATCTCCCCTTTAATCTTAAATAACGTCATATTTATCAGATCTTATGCCATCGATGACTAATAATGCAACCATCTTCACAGCTGGGAATTTCCTGCATGACCTTATGCCCGTGTGATCCAAACTATTGTTGAAAAGCATTTAAGAAAAATTACTGACATCATGATGAACTCAACATTGCAATTCAAGAGACTCTTCGACATTCACTTTTCTCCACCAACCCACCCCCAGGCAAAACTTTCACCGAAATATGACTTCACTTAAAGATTAAATAAAAAAGAATATCGTGTTCCGCAAAAAATAAACATTTCAAACACATTTGATCAATAAAAACCGCAGCATCAGCAATTGCTCATGCCGGCTGCCGTAAAAGTCAATTAGTTTAACTTTTCTTTCTGCTTTTGTGGTTTCACGTCTATTATTGGTTATTTTTTTATATTTCCATCCCCCCCGACATGAGCAGTTTACCTGAAAATATTTTTGTGCAAAAATCATCACTCCAAAGATGATCAAGTATCCTTGTTCGGAAAAAGTCAGAAAAATCTACAACTCAAAAAGCATTGACTAATAATAATAAAAAAAAAAAAAATAAATACGCGCCTCCTTCATACTCATAGCGATACGAGGACCCTACAACATTTTATGTAGGTATTATGAAATTAACTGTTTCTACTTATTCGTCAGTGCATTAACACGGATAAAAACTTTCATTTTCAAATTGTTGGACATGTAAAATCGGTTACCGGAGAACACCGTTAATGTGTGCAAAGCTTCTGTGACTTGTTGTTTGTTGCATGTGTGTTGGGACTATATGGTAGTGTCGCCGTAAACCATGTGTGGGATGATTTATAGATATTCATTGTCATTCTGTGCTTCGTTCGTTGCCATTATTAGTCAAAACAACACCGAGCTGAATACAACAACGAGCAGTTAGATTGCAGCATATATGAAAAGAGAGTATATCCGTACATGCTAAGTCAGCAGAAAGCGAAATTGGTATGCCCAGTAAAATTTACAGAATGTTACGTAATATAAAATTCTGTTTATTGCGTTTTGATGTTTGGTAGGCGTAAGCACATATATGTCCTGCGGATTCTGAAACAACAAAAACGAATGGCTCCATTTATGGGATGTTACTGAAATTATGTCAACTTGGTATAACACGGAGAGGATTATCTGCGTTGAAATTTGATGGAGATAAATAAAAAGTAGCTAAATTTAGACCAATTACTTAGCCACGCTACGTGATAATTTGATTGCTGCATGAGGATGAACAATTTACTCGAAAAATGTCGCTGCTTTCTCATGAATTTTTTAAGTTCAGAAAAGTTTCGAGTACGAAAAATTTTGCTCTAAAAAGGAACATGCAGCAACAAAACTTGACGCTTTCATTGGAAAAATTTAAGGTTTTTCTTGAAAATCTGCAATTCACTACGTTACTATTACGTATACTACTCCACAACAAATACAAATAAGTTACTTGTGCTATTATATGCCCTCCTGCAAAAGGAAATGTTCAGGCAAGGCCCTTGAGATGCTACAGAATATGTAATACGGAAAAAATAGTAAAGCAGCATCAGTGTCGCGACCATTTTATCTCTCTTAAAATCCATTTCACATATGTCAAACCGGGTTCATCAATAACTGAAACAGAATGATGTCAGTGTTAACATTTTCTTCTTGTTGTAGGTAACAAACAACAGGATTAAGTCCAAAAACTGATATCCTTGAAAATTTCCTACTTGATTTCGTTTGACAGAATGTACTTTTCATACCTCGTCTCTCAGTTCTTTCACATGAATATCGGTTGGTAAATTTTCAAGGGTGCGTTGAATGTTTCGTCTAAGACTGCGCGTTGTTGTTTTATGCTCGCAGACCAATGATTCTCAAATATTCTGTAGGAAAAACTCTAGAGGTGTGAAATCAGACAGTATTGACAACATTTCTAGAAGGAACTCATTACATTTCTTGACATTACTGATAAATTTATCTTGCAATTAGTCAATTTTCAAGGAACAAACAAACAAAGTAAGCAAGTGAAACCAAGAAGGCAATGTTACGTTAATATTTGTTAGTTAGACAAGAAATATTCCTTTGAAATATTAGTGAAGTATTCAACGCATTTCTGCGTTATCTAGTATCTAGGCGACGCACTCTCCAGTCTTTCAAAAATAAGATCTTGAAACGTCTAAAGCCCAAAAATAATACCAAAGAGTCATTTTTTGAGTATGAATAGGCTTTTCGTGAATTGCTAGAAGACTTCACTTAGCTCAAATCAATTCGCCGAAATTTGAATCGCCTTCTAACTGCCCCAGTACTCATTTTGCGAACACAACCATGATCAGGATTTTTCTTTTGAGTCAGTTGAACTTTATAGGTTTTCAAATGAAACTAACAATTCAACCGTTCAATTTCAAAATGCGAATACCTGTTTTCTGCCAAATACCGAGTTCGTTCGATCGATTCGGAACAGTGCGATTCGGATTTTCAGTCACATTCCGGCTTACAATGATCTTCACCACTGTACGCCTAATTCAACGAGCAGCAGCGTTCGACTCTCGAAATTTGCAACCGAATCAATTCTTTCAAATCTTTCAACCGACAAGCAGTTACTGTCAAGCGCTAGTACTTTGAACAAACTCGAAATCTATCGGCATTCGGCGGAAATTTTTCAGATGTCATGGTATTTGGTTGTGCATTAACATTCTCTTAAATTTCATATTCATACACATTGACAGCCATATACTCGTACACTGAAAAAAATATTCTCACACAAGTATAATCTCAGAAAGCTATCCATTGCAAACTCAAGACTCACCTACGCCGTTTAACCTAAAAGCTCTCTATCTTGCAAAGTTCATTTTGCATTAAAGCGTTTTCACGTCTCTTTCTTTGTGATGTCCCGTCAGAGTGTGGGTGTGTTTTTAGTATTTGCGCTTCGCGTTCTGTTAGCGCGATAAATAGAGCTTTCGGTCGGGTAATGATGTGCACTATACGTCTCCTACACTCCATGGAAAGTCAGTCTAGCGAACCGAACACACAATTTAATGACGAACCCTAATAACTAGAATCGTCTTTGCTGATTTATCAAATAGAATTGAAAACAACGAACACACAGGTTCGACTGGTCTGTTTGACAGGTGTTTTCTCCCATGTCCTGGGATTAACAAAGGTTCGGGTGGTCTGTTTCAAAAGAGTTTTCGCTCGTAGTTTTCGTTCTGGTGAATCTGACGGAAGTTAGCGTTTCTAAAATCACCAGAAGATAACGTAAAATTACCAGAATAACGATCTCAGTCTGAAACATAATCGCTGACCTTGCTTAATATTACCCTATGCGTACCCTTACGACTCGTTCCGCGATCTTCATACCTGTAAGTTTAATCCGAAACTACGGGTACATGTAAGCTCACATTCGTAAGACGATTAGCTTGTTACCTGCGACTTTCGGGGATTATCGTGATGGTTAGTCGTAGTGGTACCGTTTGCATTAAAAATGACAAAAACATCTAGTTTTCGCGATATACTGCTATGAAAATTGAACATATCTGACATATGTTAAAGCCACAAGTCGTTTGATGTGTGATTTGGCAAAGAAGAAACAATTTACTCGCTATGAAATGATAGAAAGACCTTTACAGGAAGATAAGACAATGTACAAAACGAAATACAATCTCACTTCACACGGAAGGGGCATGAAGCATGAACACTAGCCAAGTTTGCAAAGAAGTTGAAAGAACTGGTTCACTAGATACTTCGGAATCCATCGAAGACAGAGGGCAAAACAATTGCAAGTGATGGAGATCAATCGGATCACTGAGTCTTACTTCTGAAAGCTGCTAAATCTATTACACAAAACTACGTTATTTGAACCAAAAGGTTTGACTGATGCAATAGTTATACTCCCGCGACGCTGGCCACACACCCGCAGTATGTCAAAAAGACAATAAATTCCTTATGAACTAAGGCGAATACATAAGGAAATGATGCATAAAACATAGAACAAGAAAATGATGCAATTAATCGAAGCGCAAAGACGACATGACACCAAAGTTGATATGAAATTTATGGACCCTTAGAACTACCCCAAACAAAAGAAAGGTTTGCTCTCGCGTTACAAAGTAGTAGTTCTTCAGTGACCACCGCATCCCCTCGACTTTAGCCTTATAAAATACGTGTGGGTAACTTGAAATTACAAGAACGAAGACTTTATAGCTAACAAGTAAAGAAAAGAAGTGGCCAAAGATTCAAAATTTGTGGTACTCCACTCCTATCATCAAGCAGATCCATTCGTCAAAGCGAAAAAATGTTGCAGCAACACACAATATGAGAAGAATATGATACACAAACAAATTTAAAATCTGAGTTTTTTTTAATCCATCTTTTACGCCTGTTTCAACTACATTTTCCAATCCGCTAAAACGAAAAAACCTCTTCACCACAATACTATTTATGTTATTTGGCGTTGAATAACTTTAATACATTAAATCAAGCAGAATATGGTACAATTGCTCTTCGAATAACTTTAATTACATTTTTTGCACCTCTGATACTTTTTTCAACGTCACTAAATCTTGACAAAAATTCTAAAAAAAATTAAATATATGTATTCCGACATGATGGTTGGTGAAACCTGAAAGAAACATTTGAAATAAAAATCGGAAAAAAGCAGAGGAAGGTGCTGGCCCATGTTTAAATTGGTAATGGAGACGTCATCAGTAAGCTTCCAGCTATCAAGAAAGATGCACTGCTCTTCAAGTCTGGCTAAACGTCAAACGTCTGGATATTAATGTCATATCGGGCCTCTTTATCCTGCACAGGAGATTTTTGTGAACTTGGAATTAGCAGAAAATCAAGTTGACTTACACTGTGATGGTCTAAAAGAACAAAAATTTGATTAAAAGAAACAATCTGACACCAATCAGAAAAACTAGAGATATGAAATGCATTTTGCCGGCCCCACAATTCACGATATATGAAACTGTTGAAACTACAGAAGTTCCATTCGGTCCTGGTGATCTGAAAATCCAGCTATTAAGGGGGAGAATAGAGGAAAAGGAAGCTTTAATCTTAGAAATCTATAATTCGACCTGTGTTTCTATGTATGAAATTATGCGAAACATCTTCGAAGGAAGGATCCTGAGGTGAACTATAGAAGCAATGGGAGATTGCAAATCAGAAACAAGAATGAGTTGTACGAAATTTTCTATGAGGAAGATATCTGCAAGATAATCAATCAGCAGAAACCCAAGTGAGGTGTCCACTAAGAACACGTGGGTGACTATTGAATACCGAAAAAGATATTCTACAGGACACAAGGCCATGAATCTGTAGTCATACCTCTAAACGCAGCCACTGGATCGAGACAATTTGGAAGCGAGACATAATAAAGGTCAAGATACAAGATGGACTCTAAAAGCATTAAGACAATGTCATAAGTTATATTCATACATACCTATATAAGCACATGATCCACATGAAGAACGTGATCCGTGCACATGTCTTATCTGTTTTTCAAATAAAATTTTTCATTAGATACTTACCGTCAATGAAAAACAAAACAACTTTATTATCACAATCATCCATCTATACGCCTATGCTAATTATTAATTCTATTGCATGTGCCATTTTCTTAATTAGTAAACCATATTTCTTTGAATAAATATTTAAATGGATGCAAAAACCAGATGACATTTTTACTCGCACATCCTCTGCAGTGTTGCCTGTAAATAGCACTAGACGACGAAAAAAGATAATATATCAAACAGAATCTGAAAAAATACCAAAAAAATTAACACCTTTCGATTTTGTTTCGAGAACAAATGAAACTAATAAATTGCAACAATACGAGAAAAAAATGTAGGAAAGTTTTCTTATTAGAGTGAAAAGAAAAAATGTTCTCATGCGTCGAAATAGGTTTATGACTAGTTAGTAGTCAAAATAGCCTTCAGAATCTAAAATTAAAGTGACTATAGATGTTAAATTAGTCATCATTTTATTGTATCTTTTCAGTTAAGCAAAATAAAAACTTATGGAATTTTAACCACTTTCGGAACTATTATATTGTTAGTTCACTGTTTCTCCACATTTTTCGTTCAGATTTTTCTGTTTCTCAAATATTTAAAGTGGTAAACTAGGATATGTGTAGAAGATATTTATTTCCTTCATTAAATACTTAAGACGGACGATATGTGTGTATTTTTAAAGTATCGTCAAGGACTTCGCAAACAAGCTTCCCTTCTCGCTCTACTTGTAGTAATGCAGTTTCTCTTCCGCTGTTTCCTCAGTGTTCCAAGTGTCTTCACTTCTTATATCAACTTTTTCCTTCATCCTAATCTGGTTTTCGCAAGCGACGTCTCTCTGAACCTGAATTTGTCAAATGGAAAAGATTGAGGAAAGTCAGTGGGCTTACTCCAAATGTGAAGCCAACACAAACCATTTGCTGGAGCTTTTCTAGTTGCTTTAGTGAGGTACTCTTTGTAATTATTTTTCATCAGTAGGCGCCTCCAACTGTCCCGGTCCGTTGGCCGCGTCCTGCAATTTTGAAATCTGAGCATTAATGAACTGCCTTTGTCAACAGAGTCAAATTAGCGTTTCCTCGGTTTCTCCCTGATCTCCGCTCTTCAGTAAACCGAATAAATACCTTTTTGGGTATCCGTTCATCGCCCATACGGTTCACACGGCCTGCCCATTGCACCTTACAATCCTTGAGACCTCTTGCTCGTCAAAAATTTCACTAAGCTTATGGTCGCGTAGAATTCTCCATCGGTACCCGTCTAGCTTCGCTCCAATTATCCGCCTCAGGACCTATCGCTGTTTGGGAATGGTTGGGTTGGGGTACATGTTTCACACCCAAAGCATAACACAGGTCTTATCACAGATTTGAATACTTGTAGCCTTGTTTTCCAGTGTATGGAGTTGGTTTCAATCTTCAGAACTGCATAGTTTCATAGTTGCTGGGAGCTATACACTTTGGCATACTTCATCTCTCTCACTAAAAGTGCTCGTTATTTTGGCGCCTAGATACACAAATGGTATTCGCCACCTGTCATATTTTGAGTAATTGGGGTATTTCGCAACAATTGAGTCGTGAGCTTTGTTTATTTTCCAATCAATTGTAGTTCTACTAGTTTTGCTTTGCGGTCGAAAAAAACTAGTAGGCTATTGAAAATTTAATTAGCGAGCGTGACAAAATGTCCATGTCAACCGCATAGGCTACCACTGATTTTGTACATTCTGATACATTGATTTGTATGATATTGTGCCACTTTTATCAACATGTAGCTTTCTTGTGACTGATACAAGAGCCAAATTAAATAACAAACGGACCAGCCCTACTCCCTGCTTTAGTTCAGTATTTGTGTCAAAGGCGTCGGTAAGTGATACGGACCAGGGAAGTTTTCGACGTCATTGTCATTTAGGGAAGACGAACTAATTTGACTGGGATACCTAAGCGATTTCATACAGTACGTTACGATCAATACTATCGTATGGTTGCTCAAAGTCAACGAAAGGCTGGCCACCGTTTATGTGGAACTCCCAGCATTCCTCAAGTACCTGGTTGACAGTAAAAGATTGGTACATCGTTGATTTAGCAGCTTTAAAGCCAAATTGCCCTCATTTTGTTTTCAAAGATCTTCGAAAATATTTTAAACGCTATTCAAATTTGTAATATGTCTTTACAGTTTCCGCAATGTATATCTTTTTTTTGTGCATAGGGAATATATTTAAGTTGCTCCACTCGGGGCCAATGGAAGCTCTCCAGGAATATCTATATCTATAGGACCCAATTTACTGGAGGTTCCGGTTGTATACGGAGGATTAAGGAGTTTTTTCACCTTATTTACCAATTTCTATGTTTTTTGTCTAATGTCGGTATAAGATCTATCCGGTTTTGGCGGTCTGTGTTAAGACATGCCTCTAAAAAGGTTAGGGTATGGTCTGCATCAGAGCTTTTATAGTTTCCGAGAAGCCTCCACAGATCATTCATCCAATGAATGATATCGTCAGCATTAGCTATCGTTCTGAATCCTGTATGCCAAGGTCTTCAAATATTTGGTTAACAGTTAGTCCTCAAGCTAAGACTGATCCTGTAGGCAGTGGTCAGCTGTCGTATAAAAGACGTCAAGTAGGCCACTAATCCTGTGCTTTTTGGTGATCGGCTTTTGTCCGCTTTGGCAAATAAAAGCTTTTGGTCTTTTTTGCTTCACTGTAAGAAAATTTAACAAAACTTCTTTCCAGAGTTTACTGATGTTCACTGAGTTCACACATGTAAAAATTTCTTAGTACTTTCAAGCGTTGCTGTTGCATTTTCTAATTTTCATTTTCCAAATAAACACGATCTATATCTGGGCACTATTAAAAGCTGGCATCCTTAATATACATCGTATGGCTGCGTCTGAATTTTAAGGCCCATTTTTTCAAGAACCTGCTTCAGCCGCTTCAAGAACTTTTTTTTCATTTTTTGCAATAGTACAAGCGGTGCGTAGCATCAAATTAAAGCAATTTGTTGCCTTCCCTAGAAATGTCTAAAATTTGCAACGTTGCAACGGCAATGCTGTAAATTTTTTCACTTCATGTTTTTATTAGATGATTAAAGTTAAATGAAAAGCTAGTAGAATGCAAAAAATTTTAAAAAGCAAAAACAATTGACAAAATTTGTATCAAATTATCCGAAAAAAAACATTCAAAAGTGAAAAAAGTGGAGACTAACAGTCTCCACTTAATTATAAGTGGAGACTGCCCATAATTTGTTCGCTGCAAATAATCATTCATGAATTTTCGTTACTTTTCATGTTTAATTGACAACGTATAATGAAATCCCTTCAAGTGTTAAATTTCACTTCTGGAAATCTTTTCCGCTCGACAATATCCACTCAAGGTCTTATTACACTTATATTTACGAAAACAGCAGAAAAGAGGTCACGAGGGAAGAGATACAACGCTCTCTTAGCGACTGACAACAGTCTAGGGAGCAAAACACAAGCCATGCCATTGTCGAGTCGAGTCCAAGGTGAGATCGATTCCTATTTGACCCAGCTTTAAAGCGGGAATAATTGTTTTCAGTCTTAGCTACACAAGATTTACAGGTCAAGGCCTCCTGTTTTGTGCAAGAGAGGAGAATATCACTCATTCTTCTCTTCCCCAGGACCTCTTGAGCGAAATTCGAGAACTCTATCCGGAAACTATGATCGTAAAAATGCTGAAAATGGTTGACTAATGAATTGCTTGGCACAATGTGCTCGGACAGTCCTGACACTGAAAAAAACATTTATTAGAGCGCTGAAAGTCACCGGGGATGGAGGGATTTCCTAGCACTTCCTATTTCCTTTCGTAGCACTTCCTTCCCACTGGAGAAGTGATTCCCATAATCTGAAGGCGCCTCAAGGCGAAGGAACACGAGTCTTAGCCCGAAGTAATATGTCAAACGGTTCCAGGCTAGGTGCTATGGTTGACAGGGAAGGTCTTTAGTGAGAGTCCAGAAGCATTGCGCGTTTGCGAGTCCCACCAAACTCAGGTTGTAAACTGCCTTCAACTGCCTACCGCAAAGTATCCTGTTATGGAATCTAACGTAAAAGCTGGTGTTCTGATGAGTTTTTACATCATAAGCCAAACTGAAAATTATTGATGATCCTATTGGTGATTGATATCCTTTTCAAGATCAGCTTTTTATAAAGTTTTTGCAGCGCCGGCAATATGCCTATTGGCCTAAAGTCTTTAAAGCCGTAATAGACCTGTACCTTAGTACGTGATTGGGATAAAAGTGGGATTCTTCCGGCAATTGAGAAAGCGGAACAAGCTTAGGCAGTCGTTAAAAATGAGGCAAATTAACACTATTCTTTTTCAGCAGGTTTTTGACAGCTGTATTTAGTATTGCGTTCAGGGGTTTAGGAGCAAATTATTTGTTTTTCTTCTACGGAATCTTCTGAAGGGGAGATGGGGGGTGTGGGTTACAATTTCCGGTGAGTTAGCTACCATTGTTTCTATGATATCGTTGCTTGAGACTGCTAGTGATTTGATAGTTTACTATTATCTATCGCTTTCTAAATAGCATTTTTCAGTTTCCATTGCATTTATAGAGTTCAGAGTGTCCTGAGATAAAAAGATTTTTTAATATTGCAATTTTTCGCAATTTGTGAAAATCAGAATTTTTTCGAAGCAGTGGAATCGGTTCCATTAGAAAAATCGTAGTATTTTCAGCTGCTTACAATCAGAACAGTACCGGGCAATGTGTTGAGGAAATCGTGTAGAATAGGGTAAGTTCCGTAGATTTTAAATTATGACATAAGTGGATGTTCCTAGAAAGGAGACCATAAGGTTAAAACGAACTCGCGAACAGACGGTATTTGACAAAAATACATGGAATTTTATTTGGACTTGTATATTTCCTTTCATTTTAACGTGAAGCAAATATACTCCTCCCTAAGTCTAATATGTATGTCTTATCAGCGTAAGGATAAAATTTGCTTAGAACGGTTCATAATGTTGTCCAAGCTTTTTTTGACGTTATGTTTTCGAAGTCACTTTATTTGTTTTTCGAAAAACATAACATTTCGCTGTGAAACTTTGTTTGCTTAAAAAATAATTACTTCCTTCGGTTTGCAGTAATAAGAAGGTGGTTTCTGCTTCATTTTCTTTGAATATCAAAATTTCCATTGTCAAAAAATTTCAATGTATGGAATTATCCCGATTATTTATTAATTTTGTCGATCCTTTTTAAATTGTATTTAAATGTTAAAACATCTTATATCAGAGAAAAAACGTTCCAGAAAAAGGATCCTTTCGCCCCCCGTTTTCCTTCAATTACTTGTAAATATTCTAAGGAGCCCTGATTTAGCTTTTGAGCCGCTATAGTCAATTGGATTAATTTGCACGAGTATGCTTAATAGAAGCAGTGAAGTAGAAGATCTAGGAATGGATAAAGTTCAAATAAAAATCCCTCCCAATATGGAAAGTTAAATTTAAATTTATTTTCTCATAAGACCATAAATCAGCTTAATATTAATGCAATAATATAAAAAATGCATTTTTTTTACATATGTTAAAGTAAAGTTAGTACAAACAATATTTTATTTCATAACAAAAAATTTGAGTAGAAAAATTAGCCAAATATAAATTTCTTAAACCAAAATCAATCCTAACACTTGCTGGAATACCCTTCCTTGAAACCTTTTTCAGATGTTTGTTTTTTTAAGTTTTTAAGGTAAGGTAGGACATGCCTTCTTTCGTCGTTGTCTGCCATTCCTTCAACGATTTACATTTCACGACTTTTTGGCGATGCTGACGCAAATGTCTTTCTAGAAGATCATGCCTGTGGAGGGGTGCGGTCAGCTTTAACTTATATAATTAGAATGGAGGGTGCAATTGCTTTTGCACATTGCAGAGCAACCATTCCCTTACAATCTAAGCAGAATGCTTGGGATTCTTATTCTGTTTGTGAAATAAAACCGTCTTTTTTTTAAATGCCTCATTTAATCCCCTAGAGTTTCAATCAAAACTAGATTCCCTTACCGTTCACCGCCATACACTCCTAAACCAAGTCACTTCCACCAGCCAGTTTCGGAATAGAACTTAAATTCTTCTTCGCTTCCTGATTCACTTTTTTTCATTCATTCACTTTTCACCATGCGACCCTCGCAACCAGATACAAATTATCTTTACTCTCATCGGAGAAGATGACTTTGTTCCGAAATTCGTGTGTCTTATCTAAATATTCTTAAGCAAACAGAACCCTTTTATTTTTGTTTATCCTCGAAATAAATGGCTTATGACGATCTATGATAATCCATGATCCATGATAATTATTCGTCCTTGGTAATCCTTTTTTCTTAGAACATTCCTAACTCGTTTTGGATGAACTGAGAACTTAAAGAACTTTTTAAGATATATGATGACATTTTCGGTCTTCATTTAATTTTTTTTTAACAATTTTACATTCGTTTTCTTGGTCATAATATTTTAGAACGACCTGAACGAGCAGCAGATATAAATATTCCAGTAAATTTGAAATTGTTTTAAGTCTTTGAATAGTTGAATGGGTTTTGACAATGATATTTCTTTTACATCACGCAGTTTTAGGATTAATCTACGAACTTCTACTGAAAATTCACTGCTTGCTTTCAACATTATATTTCACTCATTCTCAGAAAGTATAAAGCATCAATTTTTAAACTTATGAAGCATCAATTTTCGCACTAGAAACCGCACTTAACTAGACACTACTCGCAAATGACTGTGAATGCTAACCTGCACTAGGCCAAGATCAAAACTTTTCCGTTTCATGCATGCAAACTTCGTGCAAGCACAAACACGTTCGTTCTTGTACGCCGACTTTTTTGGTTTGGAATGTTTTCATTATTTTGACTTTCATATTGTACAAAAAAGGGGGTAATTTGTTCATAATTTCGGATTTATGTTTAGAAAAATCATATGAATACTTTATTTTATTATAAAATAAACTAAATTTTGTTTCTTATTTTCGGAGGAATTTCCACTCGAATTTTTCTCCGTCTTAGGTTTTGTACGCAGAATATTTTAACTAACTGTATGTGTTGTATAATCCAAAAGGTAACAAAAAACAATTAACGATCGAGTGAACATATTCTTATTGTTGTGGCACTAAAAAGTAACAAAAACATTGCAAGTCCAAACAAACACGTTGGAATTTCCGCTGAAGTTATCCAACGACGGGCTTACAATTTTTTCGCTAATTATTTCCGATTAAATTGAATCACTTCGAAAATATTCTCCGAGCTTAACCGTGGAAGCACGACGCGAAGTTTTCCAAACAACGCGAATGTTGCGCAACATTTCCTCACATCGCCAGCGACTTTATTTCATTCATGTTTTCTCGGTCAATCGAAGGTACGCGTCTCCGCTCCACATATTGCCCACCTAAGTGCATTCCTCACAACATTTTCCCCACACATCTCTGACCGGCGCAGCGCATTGGACCCTATCGACAGTACGCTGGGGAGGAAACTCCTTGGATCCCTGGATTCAATCATCGTCAATTTACATTCTCTCCTTGCTTTCAACTTACTTTCAACACTTGCCACCCACTACGCGAAGAAGACATCACACACGAGTAACATGACTCCAGCTGGAAATTGAAAGACCGGCGCCACGCTTGATTGCGGAATGAGTTCGAGAGGGAGGGCATGCACCAAGGATTGAACAGCTGTAGTCAATTCTGCTGAAGCCAACCGTGGTCTGGTGGATCCGGCACTTGAGCCCCCCATTCAGTCTGTCCGACATTGAATTCGTCTTGTGACGTATGGCAGTAACGGCTCGCGAGCTCCCACGGATGAGGTAAGCGCGCCAACATTTGAATTTTTCGCGAGTTTTTCGTACTGTTTGCGGTGGCTGCCGTTGATATCATCGCCGTGGTCGTTATATTGTAGGAGGCAAGTTTTGCGAATTCTTCGACGCTTCAAGAGAGAGAAAAGGTGGAATTTTTCGCGCGAGATATATTACAGAACGGTATCCGTGGATCGAGTACGGCGGCTCGGTTTTGACCGCTCAGGTGTGCAGCGGGAAACCAGGTGAAAATTGTGCACTCGCAAATTAATTGTTCGGCGGTTATTGTCTGTTCTGTTTCTCTTTTTTTTTTGGTTATTTGTTTTAGTTTTTTTTACAATATGCCGTGAACTTATCTATTGTTCGAGCGGATTTCGATTGTTGTGCTATCGCCTCCAAGTATTCGATTGTATGTGCCACGTTTTATCTTATCTGGAATCGCAACGACGGGCTGGTTTTTTCGGGGCCTGAAATTCAATTTATCAGTGAAACCTTTCAGGCTTATTTCCTAAAGTATTCCTCCACACGGTTGTGCTGGCGGCGAGAATTCGATTGCGATTCGATACTGTTGGATCTAGATTACTTCTAATGGTAGCTGACAATCGAATTTGTGTGTATCCTGCAATTTGCAAACAATTTATCGTTGTCGCCGCCCACACAGTTCAGAGGAGTCACTTTACATATACTGTCGTTGTCGGGTACCTGCTTCCTGTTCTGATTTATTCGCGTTTTTGCCGTTCTTCCAGTGCAACCTGATTTTTGGGTCTTCAAATCCGATTATCGTATCAGCAGCAGATTCTATTAACACACATCAGCTGTAAAGAATCATATGATGTTGTGGTATTAAACTTGATCCGTTGCTAAGCACTGTTTTGATTGACACGTGAAAGTAATTACCAGGAAATTGAAAGTGTCCTTTTAAAAAGAAGAGGAAAAAATCAACTTCAAATCGGGCGGGGAGTGTCGTAAATAATTTCCTTACGTGTTTGCCTACTGTAATAAGTGTTCACACCAGTGCATTGGTTTGTCCTTTGATGCTTCCCGTGTGTACAGATGTGCTCACATCAGTTTGATGGCGCTCTCGTGAAAAATGCAATATAACGAAGTGATAGTGGGAAAGTGAAGGTGGAAAATAGATGCAAAACGAATCAGCGCAATCAGAATCGCTGCTGTAAAGAGATAAGGTGTTTTGCTGATGTAATGAAAGGAATTGCATTTTGTGGTAATTATTATTCGCTTACATTTGTTTCCTACTGAATGAATCGAAATTGAAAATGAAATTTGGAAACTGGAAGATGTATGGGAAGAATTTTCCTCGATTGAGACATTATTTTAACTCTACTTTGCTTAAAAACAAAAAAGCCAGCCTACACACAAGTAAATAAATATGTTAACAAAAAGTTTCATTAGTTGCACTCTGTAGTGTATCAAATCAAGGACAATGTGTTTGTCGCATGAGTGCTTTGAAAAACATTTTCCTTAAATTGAACGCAAAATTTCCGTTGGAATTGCATGTTAAAATGTTCATGATATGAATAATAAAATAAACTGAAATGAATGAAAAACCTCCAGAATTGTGAAAAAATTCTGTGATACGTAAATAAACAACATCTTGCCTATTCGCGACATCAAACTTTTGACCTATACACGTGGAATATCCATATTTTATATGTTTTGAAGAAATGATTACGTATTTTGAAACTAAGGATAGATTCAAATGACAAAGGTTATGAATAAACATGTGACGCTATGCCTTTTCATTATCCTAGTTTCGACGAACTTTGTCGTTAACTGAGTTCTTTACCGCTAAATAAATCAATTTTTTTAATCCATCTTAAAAACCGAATATCTCTCAAATCCAATTCATGGAAAGGTAAAATTCGTAGAAGCATGATTTAAAATGTAGAATAGCATTCAACGTTAAAAAATGTCATTTTTTTAACGCTGGTGTTGTTTATTCTGGAAGCGTGGTTAAAAATGTTATTTAATAAATTTTAACATTAAAAAAACATAAATTTATGAAGTTATTTTTTATTCATAATATTTTGAAGCAAGATCCCTAGAACTGGATTCCATGAACTGGATTTGAAGGAAATTAAAAACTCGAACAAAAACAAAATCAATACCTGCCCATTCATTCTTTTAATGAAACTTTAATATAACTCTAGTAAAATTTGACAAGAAACAAATCACATCAAGAAATAATAAAAATGTATGAAAACTGATTTTTTTTCCAAGATAAATAAAATATCATGTTAATGAAAATACTTGGCGTTGATATCTTTTTCGAGTTTCGAAACGGAGAGCTATTCACGCTGTGAGTGTTGGACTTTGAGTGATACAAAACAACAGACCTACCTCCTCTGTTACTTCGAAAACCTTACCTAGAAGTTCTTATGAAATTGCTTCAGGCTACGCTTTTTAGTCATGTCGTCCAGTGCCTTCAAGATTAAGATCCTTCATTCCCCTTAGCCGTCCTTATAAGATCACGCTATCATCTTGGACAAAAATAAGGGAAGAAAAAGGGATAATTTTTTTATTTATTATTTCTGAAAAAGGGCTTACATGCTCAAAACGTTGGCAAACTATCAAAGTTGCCCTTTTATCTGAGAAAAATAGCGAAGTCTACATTTTACCCACTAAATTTTCACGGGAGACCTCTCTTGACTTCTAGAAAAGGTCTACGCAATACCTGGAAAAATTAAACCAGAAATGAAAGGATGTTTGAGCGGTACAAACTAGTCGGTCTACTCCATCCGTCATTTCGGGAACCTTACCCAGAAATATTTTTCACATTGCTTCAGGGTGGGCCTTTTTAGTCACACCATCTGGCGCCTTCAAAATTTTAAAATTACTCTTCTATCTAGGAAAAATTAAAAATATAACTTCTGAGAAATTCTACATTCTAAAATCGTTGGCAGTCTATCAAAAAAGCCTTATTTTCATAGAACAAGTACCTAATTTTAAAGTCTACAACTTACCTTCCAATCTGTCATAGGAGATCTCGTCTCATTTTTTGAAAAGGTTCACGAAAAGCGTGAAACAACTACAGAATGAGAAGAAGGTGTGGCAGGCTTTATCTGTGAACCTTCGCGGAGAATCATAACATCATTTGAACTGGATTGAATTGATTTGTTTTTCAGAACAGGTGGTTCTGTCGTAAATGAAATGCTTTTATAAAATTTAAATATAACTTTCCAGTTTCACTACTTTTTTGGTCTGGATTTTCGTTAATTTAAGATTAATACATAATAATCAAATAAAAACATACATTAATACATACAATCTGTGAAACACAAAGGACGAAACGCTAGCAAAACTCATGAAAATAAACTTTCCTAGGTTATTGCTGACATTGAAAAGAATGAAGATTATTCCACGTAACAAGTAATACTTTTTTAAGGTAAGCAAGATGAACGGGTTTCTTGAAATTCTCTTTTGTAGGTTTAATGGCCTTTTCTTCTTTGTTTTTGGGCATATTGCTCAATTTCCATTTTTCCTAGCTTCATAGATGTTGCTGCACTCTCTTTTTTCAAAATTTTTTGTGTAGCCACGAATGTTTCGATCATGTTCTGGATTTTTATAAGTGCAGAACTAATCGAGTGCCCAGAGTTCGTCAAATGCACAGATTCAAGTGTACCAGTCAATATACCTTGTACTTGCAGGCTACCAATATCTCAAGGAGTGGGTGAAGTTTGCATCGTTTTAAACGCAGCGGTCTCGAATCTTTCCGCTTTTTACAATGACTGAACTACACTGAAAAACTATAAGTTTGTCAGAAAAATATGCAATTTCACACTGGCATGCAAAACTAATGAAATGCATAGTCATCAACTGTCACGGCAGATTACCCAAATTATTTGCTCGTTTCCAGGGGTGAGAACTTAATCTGTCAAAATTGTTAACAATTAAAGCTGAAGTCCCTTAAGAATCGCTCGTAGCTCCTACATTGTAAAGCTTATTCATTGTAGATATTTCTTTACCGCCCTTAATTAAAAAATGGTCTTTAAAGCTGATCTTTCCTGGACAACATACATTCGTGTACTCTGGTGAATCCGTTTCTGAGTTATTTTCGGACAATCCAAAGGAACGTGTTCCAAGCTTACCGTGTGCTCGACGCATATCCTCTGATTGAAAAACAGTACGTTGCGGCTAATTGATCTGCACGATCGACATCACCCATATGTTTTATATAATTTATTACAACATTAGGCTTCTTGACGGTAATTTCAACACCACTTCGTTACATTCTTCTCACAGAAGTCATTTTTGCATTGCTCCAGTTCATCAAGCACGTGACAACCCTCTTGTCTTTCCATAATAAAACTAATGTATTTCTCTTCCGGAAAGCTACTGTCGATTTCCTGCCAAATAATGGTTTTTTGATTTGGATAGGCAAATGCTTCCTATTTGTTAGTAATGTTCCCGACAAGAGGCGTTTCAGCTTAAATAACTCTTCAGCCAGGATAAAGCTAATGTAGTACCGATCGGTGAACATGTGGTCTCCTTGACTACCAGGCACTTTCTCCAGTAACATTGCAGATATCGGAAGGTCACGCCTTATCAATTTCTCCGTGGTAAGACTTCCATAATAAGGTAGAATACCACTGATATAACCAGTATTTGAGTCTGCTATTGTGTAGACTCTAATACTCCATTTCATTGGTTTCTTTGGGTTATACGTGATAAAGGAAACCCGACCTTTGAATTTGATAATGGACACATCCTCACAAATTTCTGCTCCCGGTGTAAAATACTTCAAAAATTTGGAATTTATATATTCAAGAAAGCAGCTTACTAGCTGCAAACGGGTTCTTGGACCTGCGTCTGTTGTTGGGATTGTTTTTAAATGAAGCTGAATACTGACATCATTCCGTGACCAGTACTCTTGCAAATTCGTGAGCGGTCTTGTCCCCTTATTTATTATAACGCGAATAAATGCCTACATTTCTTCGGTAGTCATGTTGTTCCAAGTTCACCATGTCGAGTACAGTGATAGTGTTCTTCTTACGTAATTATTTGTTTCTGTAACTAATTGATTTAAGAGTTCATTGGTATCAAATAATTTTTTAAAAATCTAACGGTTCTTTCGCGTCAGCGAATATGTGCGGTCCTGCAGGATTGTTGCCAAACGGTAATCTCTGGGGTATTCTTCGGATTCGGCACAGCTAATCCATTCTGAACTGTCGGGTTGTGGGTCTTCTCCAGCATCACTGTCACTGTCACCTTCACTGTCTATTATTCTAATTTTTCGCCTTCTTACACCTCTTATTTCATTATTATCATCATCACTGCTCGCGTTCTCTCTATCGCCAAGCTGTAATTTCCCCGTTTAGCAACTCTAAATCAAACTCATTTTCACTAGAGTTTATTTCATTATTGCGTTCCATAGCAATGGGGATCAAAAACTTCAACTTTTCTAGTTCTGTTGCCACGGCTGTCAGGTTCGAACTAAGACCGAAGGTAGAGTTCGGTTCGTTGTTGCGTTGGGAATTGCTCAGCGAGGATGTGGCGGTTGATGAATTCTCTAAGTGAGCGCAAGATTACCTTTTCTAAGATTTTCCCTATGTTTGGGAGGAGAGATATAGGCCAGAGTTTTGTTAGTTCTCCGTTGGAACCTTTTTTTGGAATGGGAACAAGTGTGGCCTTTCTCCAGGTCTCGGAAAAGTACCCGTTGTTTATGCAGTTATTGACTACAATTGTGAGCGGGAGGGCTAGAGCGGAGACGTATTTTGGCAGGACGTAATTTGAGATTCCGTCGGGTCCGCTTGACTTCCGGTTAAGGAAGCGAAGAAGGAATTCGATCCTGTTCGGGAAGGTGAAGACATCATTATGTTGTTCGCTTACTGGGCTAGATGAGCGGTTTTGAGGGGAAAAGAAAGTCTGGAAAGACCCTCTGTATCCGTTTAGGAAATCTTCGGTTTTTTTCTGTACCGTCATGTAGGTGGCCTCATCATTTGAAAACCTAGCACTGTAAAGGGAGCTGTAGAACTCTGCATAAGCGGTGAGTTTTTGTTCCGTTGTGGTGAAAAGTATGCCTCCATTTCGTACTGAGTCTACATTTAAATTAAAGGAGCCGCACAGGCGCCCGGTGAGCTTGTTAATCTCTTTAAAAACGTTCGGAGAAGGTTTCATAGCTGAAAGTCGTTGTCTGAAATGAGTATTTTGTTCGATAAGTATTTTTTGGCGAATTATTTTATCAAGGCCGTTTATTTGAGCATGGAGAGTTGTTTATCCCGCAGTTATTCGGTTTAGATTTTGGTGGAAAATTCTCTTTTTAACCTCTGCAGCCACTGGGCTTTCTCCGTATTTTGATGTCACCTTTATTCTGGCAGGGGCATGTGTATCCATGCAGCAGATAGTTGCGGAGGTGATTTTAAGGATTTCCATTTCGATTTCTTCATGAGAGAAAATACGATCATCAGTAGCTGCATTTTGAAGCATTCCGCGAAGTTCATCCTCAAAGAGGCTCCAGGCTACTCGAGAGTATGAGGGGATTTTCGATCTTTTTGGTGTGATAGATTGTATGTTTCGAAGTGGAAGGTTTAGAAGTAAGGCATGATGATCTGATTTCGCTGCAAGTGTGCGACGGACTAAGCCTGATGGAATATTATGGAAAAGTGAGGTTGCAATAATAAAGTTGTCAATAAAAGAACTTCCTCGAGGGTGGGTTGGAACTCCTGCGTTTACAATCTTAAGTGATGTTTGATTGTTTGATGTTTGATTTCCTTTGCCTGAGGTTAGCCATTACTTTTACTTTCAAAAGGGCTTTTATTTTATATTATAGAGCGTTACAATTTCATACACCAGCAGTTTCCTGTAATATATATAAATAAAAATAAAACAATCCTGAAATTCGGTGTCATAATTTCCATACAATCATTGTTGTATCTACATCTATTGCTCATTTTAATTACTTTTGTCCTGATTGTCAATTCATCATCGAAAATGGATCAGTTGTGTCTCTGACGTAGAAACGAATTCATCACGTTTCGTCAAATTTGCATTACAAATGAATGCTTCGCATAAAGAACGTCAACGTAATATAATTCTGCAACAGCTTATTGATTGATTTTACATTCACATGTACTCTTACCAATGATGGATTGATACTATATATCAAAGATATACTGCCATACTTCTTATGTTTAACAATATAAAAATTGTTGTTGTTGTTTTTGTTATGTTTTTATTGTACTTCTGTTGTTAGCAATAGCTCTTGACCTGTCTATCAAAATGATGGAATTGGAATGCATGTATTACAATGAAATCGTGCGGTTTTTCAATAAAATTCCAATATATACTTTGATACACTTCAGTTCATTCGATTAGAAAGCCGTGCATTGACATGTGAAGGTTATTGGTTGCAATGTTGCGAATGCATAGCACTAGAAAATAAAAATTATCATCATTATTGTGGGTTTTCTTTTCCCTTTTTATTTTCTTCTCTTGTTTCTGGAAAAGTTTCCCCGGTTGCCTTGATGTTTGTACTTTGTTGCTTACAATGTCGTAAACAAAATGAAACTTAAATAAATGTCATGTAACAACAAAGAAATGTTTTTTGTTGAAAATTGTTTACAAGGAAAAACGAATTTATTGTACAAGATTTCTTTTATAGGCTCGATTGAGTGCTTAGTGAAGTGAAGGTGCTGGCATATTTTTCTGTTTGTGGTAAAGCTCGTTGGGATGCGTCGAACCATTCTATTTTTAAAACTGTCTATTTATGGATCATCTTCGTGAGAGCTTCACACAAATTCTTTGATCAAATCCATATGTATAAGGCCTACGTGCTTCGTTTACTTTTAAAGCTAACCAGTCGTGACATTGTGGCCCTGGCCTGAATATATATATTGGGAAATTCCAACGCAAAAATGTACAACATAAACGTGAAAAATTACATGATATTTGTATTTTAATTGTATTTTTCCAATATCGCCTAAAAATGTCCTTAGGAAATTTGATAAAGTTCTCAAATTGTTAAAGTGTTATGATTCAGAAACCGATTTTATGTTGTGAAAGCAGAAACATTATAGAATAACCTCTGTAAATGCATTTGCTAAATTAGTTCCGGCCATATCCTTTCTTGGAGGGGCAGGCAGATCAATATGAGGTAATATGACGGTTAAGGCAGACAGGATATTATAGCGATTGGCACATCGTCAACGAACGCTACTATAGAAAAGTAAATCTGGGACTCTGGTACAGACCAATCAACACACATCTCTCCCTTTTTCACTAAATTGTCCCCTATCCATCTAGCATGCAAATGAGATGATGCTTACAGAAAAAAAATCATTAAAATTCAGGTGCAAAATTAGGTTGAATCCTCATGCGAGATCTCAAAAAAATTTCCCATTTGGAATTGAAATATCTCCTTTGAAAAACCTGATTCCCTTTTCTATAAATTCTACATCTTCTGCAGCCTTTCTGTGTAAGCGCCACTTGTGTGTAATCATACTTTCTTCGAAAAATTTGCAAAATTGCTCCGCTTTCACAGCATCCTTCCTCCATAACAAAGAAGAAAATTGAAAACACTCATAGCAACATTCATTGCTTCCGTCTTATTTTTAACTTTGAAGGAGGTCCGGCTATTTTAAGGAAGGTGCTTTGTATTTAGTTCTCCTACCAAATTGGAACTACCACATGAAAATATGGAATCAAAAAAAAAATTGATATATATATATATATATATTGCCGAATCATCAACGAAATGAAAAATTCTCGTTCAGATAATCGTGAAAACTATTTTATTTAAATCAACAGAAAAAGAAAAAGAAACTCTCAATAAATATTAAATTACAGGTTTCCCATCTGCATAGGAAAAACCTAACAGAAGGACCTACCAACTTGAATACAGACGAATGAAAGTGCCGAAAAAACCAAAAGAAACACAACATATGTCTACAAAAGATAAACGCGTCTGTAGGGACTAGAAATTTCTTTAAAAATCGGATAACTATTAACTATTTGGACCCTTTTTTTAGTAGGCTTCAAGTTTTTATCTTATCTGACGTTTTCTGATTCGACAGTCATTGCAGTTGTCAAACCTATCGCCTTTCTTGCTAGAGAGCACAGCCGCATTTACCACCGTCGATACGAGGATTTGAGAGAGACTATTTCTCGCGTAGAATGACAGTGCTCACTCAACGATTGTGTACAAACTTGGGTGAATGGCACGAAGGTAAGGTGGACTGCGTGGCTCATCCCGGATCTGACACTTCGGTTAAATGTAGGGAATGGCGAGACTGACTTCTCTCTTGCACAAGTTTCGGGTGGGCACGGGTGTTTCATTTTTATCTTGAAACGATTGCTAAGTCTCGACCTCTGACTGCAGATTTTGCCCAGGAGAGAAAAATGACGATTGCTACACAATTTTTGCAAGTAAAAAATGAAATAGGCAACGATAAGACCTCAAAAAGGAAACAGGAGAGATTAGCTCGGACAGACAAGTCACTATTCCTTGGACGGTTAAAAAATGATGCTGCATTACGTTCGGGTAGTCCTGAAGTTAAAATGGATGCAAGGCTGCTGAATGCTTCCGAACTAGGGGTAATTTTTTTAGTAATCCTCATAAAAGAGGTTAAACCCTCCACCTTAAAGTCGCCTCACGCTGCAGCAGAAACAGGACAACTCACCCTGGATGATCTAATCGCGGTGGTGCTTGCTCGGTTGAGAAATGGAGCCATGTGACAGGCAATTTGAAATATAAAATAGACTGACAGCAGCGAAAGGCGTCGGAGTTGAAATATCACTTGTCTAGCTATCCCTCTGCTTTTCCCAAGTTGACAAGGGAGATTTTTGGGCGAATAAATTTCAGTAACATAGAAAAAATGCATCTTCGTAAACACACGGAATGATTGTTATTAAGAAAGGTTCCATTATAGCAGAACAAATACTACAGTATGCTTATGATAGTTACGAAAAGACTTGGTGAAATCTTTTTTGTATATTTTGGTTTATTTTGCATCTTTATGTAGTACTAAAATTGTAAGGAATTATAGTAAGAATTGGTCATTTATTTGTCCGCTGAGAGGTACTTTAGTGAGTTTTTTTTTTGAAGAACTGAAGGTTTTGGATTTCGAATTTTTTTTTCGAATGCTGATTAAAAGGCTAAAGTCTGTTAGAAAAAAGTAATACTGGCAGTCGAAATTGGAGGACTATATCTCAAGGAAACCTGCTCGGTCAGTTGTTATAGTCCTGTGTAGAAAAGCCTGCTAGTTACCGAATAGGAAAGAATTCGTGCTTCTGAAACATTATCTTTGATTCCTTCCTATAGGCAACAAATTTCTTACAAAATTATAGTTCTCATATTTAAAGACCTATATTTGTCTGTCATTCACTAATATTTTTGACCAGCGATAAGAGGTTAATTTTCAGTTAATGTTTTATTATTGTTGTATGAAGTACACTATTGAACACAAAATATGAAAGTATTGGCCTTCATATCCCCGGATACGAGACAGTTTGTGTAAATTGTCCATATCTGTCGCCCAGAAAAATCCCAAGACAGCTTCAATTTCCGTGTTCATTCGGTACTTCAACTTGGTTGATTCCATCGCAGTTATTTCAAGTGGGAAAGGTTCAGTTAGTTTTGAATAAAGGACGATTTTTGCGTAGTTATTTACTATATAAGGGAATATTTTGGTTATACGTAAAAGATTAATTAATTTATTCACCGTTTATATTAAAATGAATTCCTAAAAGAATACTCTGTACAATGTGTCGTTGAAGTAGAGATCGCCCCCTCTTTCAATCGTCTTGCATATTCATCCAGGTGGTAAAGGATTCTTCATATTTGCTCTTCCTTACGAGCTGTTTGATAGCCGTTTTCATGTCCTGAAGCTAAAGAGCTTGGCGTATCCTGTAGTCATTCCGGTTATTCCATTCTGAGCCTATCACTTTCAATAAGCTCCTTCTAGTGAAAGAGATAGGCTCCTTTTCTCTGTTACTGGGCGTGATTAGTTCACACTCACTGCATTTTGTCTGGCCGAACCTTTTCTTGCTAGTCAGTCTGTTGTTTTGTTTTTCTCTGCAAGGTGGCCATCAAAAACTTTATTTTCTTCTTTAATTTTCTATTCAGTGTTCGGATTTGCCTGAAGTCCAACTGAGACCACACGCGGACACGAGTCTGCGTTAGAGAAAAGCGTTTGTAATGCTATTAGAAAGAATGTTGAGTTTATCATTAAGGTTTTTCTTAAACCCAAACTTTAAAAACCAATACTCTCCAGAAACCCTAACGGGGAAAATGTTAGAGTCAAAAGACAATTGGAACTGCCTGTTGCTTTACGTACTGACGGTTCTTCCAATCAAGAAGGGCATCGTGGACCGCTTGGTGGCGCATACGGAAGGGGGATCTCTTTGACGGCAATCCTCTTCCTTTCCATCCATCCGTGCTGAAAGAGGGATTTCCCATAGCCGGAAGGCGCCGTCAGGCGACGATTAATGAAGCCCAGTGCGAAGTAATGTGACAAACAGTTCCAGGCTAGGTTCTCGGTGTGACAGCGGAGGTGTTTAGTCGGTAGTCTGGTTGTCACCGGGAGTCCGACACTCGGAGAGTAAATATCCTTCACCTCCCAACCACTAAAAAAATCATTAAAACCAAGTTCGCTGACTAGCTATCCCGAAGGATATATAGTTTCCTAATACGGTTGATCATAACCATTTTTTTGAATGTTTATGTTGCAAAACTTCCCGGCTGAAAGACTGATGTGAAGCGCTAGCTTATAAATTATGTTAAGTTATGGCTGGTCGCGATATTGAATTACGGTCGCGCTAAGCTTCACTCGCTTCTGATGTGAATTTCCGGCCGAGAACCTATGGACCTGTATGAATCCCTGATTGGATTATGTACCCTTAAATCCTGTTTGATGAAGTCAGTGTCTCCAACGACTTAAGGAATTTTGACGTAACCCATTTTTGGACCTCTTTTCGGAGTTTAAGTCTGCTGCCCCTCGTGCTACCTGTCATCTGACAATAGGTCCCACATGTCTGCGCCCAGGGGCATTAAGTTGACCTTCGAAATTTTGAGTTTGACTTCAGTTTATGCTTTACATGTCTCTCTTCAGATCCAAATGCTACTATATTGTATTACTCGATAGTATCTGACGTGGTAGCCTGATTTAACCGACTTGAAAGTAGTATTCAATTTAAAGTCGCGGTAAACTGCTGACATACCTTGTACGGACGTCAGATGTGTCTTTCTCTTTTCGGTAAGGATCTTTCCCATGTTATACTAAATAAAATTATTTATATTTTTATGGTTATACTTGTTTGACCTATGATAACTCAAAATTTAATATTCGGATAGGTAGGAACTCATTTTGTATACTTTTAACGATAAGCCTAAAATGCATATGCGGAGAAATATTTCTCCTTCCACCTTCTTCAGTAATTTACAAGCCTTTTGACTTCACTGAAGTTGTAAGGCCACTTTTACTTTCGAGGATTGTTGAATGTTGATTCCCTGTAGTTTTTCTGCTTAAAATGTTGATAACCTTTGAATATTAATTTTTTTAAATATATATATTTTAATTCCCATTGGTGAAAACATTGGCATTATAGCAAAAAGCTTGCAGGAATTGTGTTAAGGCATATCCGATATGTCTAAATTGAAGAAAAGCGGACTTAGACAAGAGCCTTGAGAACTCCGGCCAATAAATTTCGACGATAGACTTCCGATGATTGATGATCAATTTCGATTGACTGGATATTTTCCCGTATTTAAGTATCATTTTTTTAAATGCTGCGAGATATCCAACTGCAAAGTTTTTAAATAATACCTTTGTTCCATACGTTATTGATTTCTTTTTCGGTATCGAATTAAATAAATTCAAAGGAATGTTTTCGAATTTTTGATCACTTGCTGATTCAGTAATTGGTTTAAGAATGCTGTTTTACATATTCTGCAGTAATTAGGAATTTCATGATCCAATTTACTGACCAATTTTTATGCATCTGTGATATGTTCCCTAAAATATAAATGGCATTCGCTCAGGAACATTATCCTGTAATTAAATTTAAACATAAGTTTCTACAAATCTATGGAATCGTATATAATCCTGTCTTAAACGCAACCAACGCAAGTAATGAGAGAATATTCGTTTTTCCTATATTTAAAAATCGAATTCCAGCAGCACAAATAATAAATGAACTTTCTTCGTATTTCGCTGTTTGAAGCTTTCATTTTTCACCCATTTACACATAATTCAATTAAATTATTCGAAAAAATTCGAACAAGTTATTGACCCAAAAACAAAACAAAAAAATTAAAAGCAAATAAAAACTCACATGGAATTCAAAACAAGATTACAACGTTATGATTTCACACTCACTGGAAAACATGAGTCAATTATCCAATTTATACCTTGTGCGATTTTCAACTACTTGGAATGAATTCAGAGGAATTATTTTTTAAAAAAAATTTTCTGCCCGTAATAATTTTCATGTAGATAGAAACATATATTTGTAATGTTTTCCTGCTCATTTGCCACCACCACCCATTGCTCGCGCTATATTGCGCAGCTTGAACATTAGTAGTTGACTTTGAAGAAAAATTAAAGACATGTCGAGAAAATTTGTTTCATACTTAAATCCATGCAAATAATTTTTAAGATGGCTTTCATTGAAGCGAAAAATTAACAACTGATTCAAAAATAAAATATTTTTATTTACACATGAGCTTTTCAAATATCTGCGGGTTTGGGTATCTATTTAACAAAATTGTTTATGGAATTCGCTAATCAAATTTCAAGGCTCGACCGTTTAAAATTAATTACACTTTTCCCAAACTTTGACTGCTAAGATATATTTTCCTTTAAAGTCGTTCATATCAGACTGTCAACTGGGAAATTTCTGAAAATTTCGAAGTTTAAAAGCTAATTTGGTGCTTTTAAAAGAACTTCCTCTCTAATTATTTTAGAGTCGATTCAACTCAACATCAATTTCTGGATATTTTAGTACGGTGAGATTGCGTGGTAGCTTTGCATCGCCAATTTAAGTGTATAACATGTAATGCATCTCATATCCTTCACCCACTTCATGAGAAACTGCTGAAATTTCAATAAGGAAATTATTCTCTTCTCTCTTCTCATTTAATTTCTCCCCCAAAATGGACTTGATCGAAGGGCTCATATATTCTAAAATTCAATTCTACTTGAAGATACGTTTATTCCACTTGAGGAAGTTTTTTGCTTGCTAACATGTCCTGTGCAACACAAAGCAATTGACTGTATGTGACAAGGATGATAAAATTTCCTGCCTATATGATTTTTAGTTTTCGTTCACAGCCATTCAATTTTACGCTGTGTAATTTTTTTCAAAGGAATATTGGCAAAGAAATAGAATATGTCAATCAATCAATGCTTGAATAAAGCAATGACAAACTAAAACGTTTTGAAAACTCAAGTTGATTTTCTTTTTGCAATCCATTCTGTTGAATTTAACAATAGTTGTTTATTCATTATTCCACTATTTCGCAAAGCAACAGGGACATTAATCACTGAAGTATTTATAACAAAGAATCACGAATTGTGTGGTCAGAAGCTATTGGTTTTTTTTTGCAAAAGGCAAATAGTTTCATTCTATAAAAAAGCATTCAATAGATTTTTCTTTGCGTAATAACTGTAAACAGAAGATGTGAAAATTTGCTTTACCATGATATATGTCCTGAGACTTCAGCGGCATGGATAACGTCAAAGAGTCCGCCATTTATGAGATAGCCGAACATTTTTTCTGGCCGTGTTTAATCTTCGTTCCATCATACTGTTCTTCCTTTCAGTACGCCTTAAAGGTACTCTCTAGTTTCGATAAAAGAAATGGATTAATTATAATACCTTGACTTATACTGTCTCTCATCGACTTGATGAAAGAACTGCTAGTTCCAGTTTTTACTTGTTATGTTTCACCATGAGCAGCTTCAGCGCATCTGAAACGTGCAGACCTCGCAGATCTTATCCTGGAGCGGTTCCTTTTGTTTCGCATTTTATTTTGATGTCCTGCCTTGATTTTTATCTTATTCAAGGATTGCAACTCGTCAATTGTCGTCGTTCACGTGTTCTTTAAAGGTATCATCTTCCCTGCTATCAGATGCAGGACAGAGTAAGTCATGACGTCTCAGATACAATCGCCATTCTTCCTCAATATCATGCGCCAAAATTGTTCTAATATAGCCGTACGCAATGATCATCCTATGGATATAAATGGGGATAGGGGACTTATCCACTACATGCGGTTCCAAAGTAATTATTTACTTCCAGACTTGAGATTCGCATAACGAGTCGCAACGATACTAGTGACTCTGAATCGAAACCCTGTTCAGACCATTCTTATTTTCCTCTTCCTGAGAAGTTTTCAGATGGTACGATCTAACGATTTGGTAATATCCAACTAGCTTCATCACAATGTTTTGAACTAAGATTTCGAGTTCTAAGATTAAGAGTTTTACTAATTGTACCTAGCGTATGTACCTCGGATCGTGTGTACGTCAACCTTTTTTTTTAGTACGGAGGTGAGGGCTATTTACGCCCTCAGGAGTTTCCCCAGTGGCACAACGGATCTACTGAACTACTGACTAAACACCTTGCCTGTGAACCGGAGCGCCTAGCCTGGAACCTTTTGACACATTACATCGGGCTAGGCCTCCCAATTTTTCGTCTTTTGGCGCCTCCGGGTTACAGGGATTCCTTCTTAAGCGGGGAGGGAAAAAGGAGTACGATTGATAAACCTTCCACCCTCGCCGCCTCCAGCCGATCAAGTATGTCTTTTTTGCCCGAGCGTAATGTGCCACTTGATTCCATTTGACAACTGACTTCAGCATCTCTTCGATTAGGCTATCTGCATGGAGCTCTCCCACTTTTGCGGCTTTTTCCCATCTTATGCATGAAAAGAAAATATGACAGGCGCCATCACACCTATACAGAATATGCAATCTGGTGACAGTGACTTACCAATCTTGTGCAGGTAAGACTGAAAACAACCGGGTCCGCTCAGTAGCTGGGTCATGTAGAAGTCAGTCTCACCACGCGTTCGACTGAGCCACGATCTCGTTGTTGAGCCGTTGATGAGCATCATCGTTGATGAGCCGCGCAGTCCGTCTTCCGTTTAGCTCACGTTCCCATGATTGTTGCCATTCATCGAGAGTGCATTGTCTTTCATCGCGGGCAACTTTTGCTTTTTTACCCTTCTGCCTTCGGAGGTAGATTCTTTTACGCTTTCTAGCAAGGAGAGCGATGGGTATCACCCCTGCAATAACCGACACCGCTGACTCAGAGACTGTCCGATATGCTGATGCAATCCGCAGTGATTCTCGTCTCTGCACCTGTGGCAGCCGTTTTCGGTGCAGTTCCTTCTTGAGAGCTTCACTTCACTCCACTCTGCTCCATATAGAAGCGTATATTGCATGACACTCATAAGCAGGCGCATTTTTGTATGACTTGGTCCCCCATGATTGGCCATTAGTCGAGTTATCGCCGAGATTCCCGCTGCGGCCTTGTTTGCCGTTGCCTTCATTTGCTCCGAGAAACTCAGCTTAGAGTCTATCAGCAAGCCCATATACTTAACTGATAGTTTCGACTCTACTAATGCGTCCCCGACTCGGACCGTTCTTACTCTGGGGATCCTCTTCTTGTTCAGGATAACCACTTCGGTTTTCTCTAACGCTATGTTAAACCCGTGAGTGATCATCCAGCTCCCTACCCGCATTAGTACGTTTAGCCTTAATTGTGCTTTATCGACTTTGCGCCCAGCCACTAGTGCCGCAACATCATCTGCATAGCCGATCAGTCGCGACTCCTCCGGCAGTTCAAGTCTGAGCAGTCCATCGTAAGAATTTCTCGCCGGTTTCTGGAACTCCATTGCCCATCCAGCGGTTTCAGATGACAACAAGTTTCGTCAGAGGCTTATCGTTTGTTAGTCTCGAAGGCTATGTATTGATGATAACTGGCCGAAAAGCCGTCTAGAACTCTTCCATTGCATATTTTTGAGACTAGCGACTCTAAATCGAATGTTACTTCCAGATTTGTATCGAATTGCCCAAATAAAGGACAATGAGCGTGATAGACATTGGGAACCACCATTGAACAAGGACCCTGTCACTGTGACTACGAACGCCACGAATTGTTTTCACAAGGATTTGGCTTGGTTAAGGCATGGTTAAGTTAAATCTTGAGCGTTTGTGTTCTGATACAAGATCAAATGTGGGTCAATGCTCATTAAAATGCTTTTTGGCTTTGGTCAGAACTTTTTGAGGATCCAACATTTCCCAGTTACTGGTATTTGTTTCAGGTCATCAGATCTCTGGTCACCTTTCTTGTAGAGTGAACAATGCTCCAACCCTTATGCATTGTGCTCACTGCTTTTTAATCTTAAATTGTAGCATCAGAAGCTCCTATGAGGTCCTTCGCAGTCTAATGCACGATGACTGTTAATTAGAAGTTTAAGCAGCAGAATAGAACTGTTCTGCTCCGCATCCGGCTGATCTTCCAAATCATTCCTATTTTTCTGTTACCACAAAGTTTTCGGGTTCCTTCTTACTGAAATCGGCTGTGTGCATTCCGTTTCAATCGCCTTTTCTTGTTTAATGTCCAGTCGCATATGAAAGTCAGCACATTCAAATTCACACTCGTTAGCAAGTTGTGGAAATGTACTGCGAAAGTCATTTTGACAGCTGATGCATTGATCAAATCAATTTCAAGTGATAATTCATTTGAGATAGAACTCTATGTTTTAACCGATATTTATAAGCCAGGATCAATGGCCTAGAAGATTTTGCTATGTTTTTTTAATCATCCTCTAAGAGCTACTGTTAGATTGCTGGACACTCAATTTGCCATGCTGAAAAACATACTGCTTGGAAGTGGCTATCGGCGAGGAAAAGTTCGACTATCGACGAGAGTCGAACCTCGAAATTTTGCAAGGACACATACGAGTATAGATCTTGCGTCCCGCTAGAGGCTCAAGTAACTTGGATCGTAAATTCCTAAGCATCCATGATGCAATTCGGACAATGAGCCCAACGATGACCATTTGTTGTAATAGTATATGGCTCTTTAGTATAAAGTTTCTTTAAATAAGGACTTTGTAAATTAGATAACAAGATAGAATCAAAGTACACTGTCGTTGCAGAGGGAAAAATAAAGTAACAAATTGGGTTAGTCCGGGTGTATGCATATGTTCTTATTTTTGTTAAAAAAAATGCTCGCTCATTGTCAACTATTCGACATTCGCTCAAAAAACGTTCGGATGAAGCGATTTTTCCTGCTTCAGGGTTTCGAAATAAATAATTTTTTTAACAACCATCACAATTCGATGCAAAAATGATTTCTTTCTGTAGCGCCGAAACACAAGTGGCTTTGCGATTGTACATTTGACGTTTATTCAAATCGCATTGGGATCCGTTTACCGATTTTCTTGATCTTACTCGTTGCTTATAAACGACTGCTGGTCGTTTCCCCAAGAAACATTTAATGCTTCTACTAGTTTTCGTTGAGTTTGAGTTGGGCACCATTGAATAACTCTTGCGATTTCTCCTCTGCATTTTTGTAGCCTTCCAGAGTGCTGACTGTTTTTCACATTGAAATTACCACTTTTGAATCGTCGAAACCATGTTTCATATGTCTTCATTGATGGAGCGCGTCCACCATATGTCTCTATCAGCAAACGATGACGTTTTATCAACACGATAAAACAAACACGCTAGTTTTGACAGACTCATGTTGTGTGTGTTTGCAGCTAAATGTCAGACTTTCAAAATGGCGTGGGTGTCAAATTAGATTTATTCGTACTTTTCGCTGGCGCCATCTGCTAGTAAAACGAAAAAAAAAATGCATACATTTGGTATATAGTTAACATCTGATAATTATATACAGGTTTAAATTTGAATTGAGGTAAACAATGAAAAATGGAACAAATTTTTAAGGAACTTCTCAGTCGATTTGGTTGATTTTGAGTACTGAAGCTCGTTTTGGTACAACTCTACCCTATGTTGTGCACATGCTAGCTCCTTTAGGCTTATGCCGGTTGCTTCGGCTGTGATCTTTTTTTTTTGTTGTGATAGTCGCTCCGTCTTCCGATTGAATAAATTGAGATATAATCCATACTTGTTGATAATCGCTGCCGTATTCTCTGTCTTACATTATTAAAGTATCTTGAAATCGTTCGTAGCAATATCCATCATTTTGTTCACTTTTTTGTCGAGTACAGCTTCTATTAAGCACCTTGATCGATATGCATATTGGATAAGACCAACAACTGTGTTGGGTTGGATTGAATTGTGTTCATGGTGCTCTTTATTCATCTCCCTGTCAAGCGTTCCAGAATTTCGAGGGTGTAAGACTATAAGCTTATAGGCCGTCCATCTCTATATTAGCGATGATTATCTTTTACTGGCTTTGGTCTCACTTCTTTTTTCGACCCTGTGCACTGTAAAGGAATATGACCTTTTGATGAGACTATCTAAGTACCGATGGACAGTAGGATCCATGATATCGTGATATCTATTTTCACTAGGATGATTGACTTTGCTGGTTTCTGGTTATTTATACTATTCAAAAGTGTTAAAGGCACTCAGGCCGTTAATTTTAAGATACAAAACTTTACTGTGGAATGGTCCTGCAATATTCAACCCTACATTGGAAGCGAATTTTTCGGATATGCTTACGAAGTGCGGGGATTTTTATGATTATTTTCGCCGTACATGATATACCTCGCTATCTTGCGGAGGTTGGAACGTTTTCCAATAATTTTTAAGAAAAACAAATGGAATATCGAGCAGATGATGTTCTCATTTTCCAACATGTTCTCATTTTCCAACATGTAAACTCTTCACCCCTCATTTCGCAAATCAGCTTTCCTCTTCCTACATAATAAAATTTGCCACTCCTAGAGTTGTCATAAGCAGGGTTCTCCCAAACATATTATTTAGGATCCTCTCCAGGGCAATCTTGTACTCCATTCATTTATCTACTCCAACTAATGGTTTTTACTATATATCCCAAACTTTGTTACGTACTAAAAATATTACCCATATCCTCCATTTCTACTGCCAGTTGCTTAACCTCTCAACCATTATCCACACTCAATTCTCCGAAGAGGACACCTAGCTCGTCCAATATTGTCTTAAATGGTATCATGCCTCTCACTATTCTGCACGCTGTAATCGGTTGTTTTGTGTCATGAGATAAAGATCCTTCTTTTTAGTTTGTATAGTTTCGTGCTTTAGCCTTAAATACCCATCCAATGTTACGAAAGATATTACTGTTATCTTCTCCTTGTTTCCTTGTGTGTGGCAAATTGAAAGAAAGGGAAACTTTGAAGAGAATAGGGGGTAGGTATAAAGAAAAACTGAAGTTTGTGATGACACTTTGCTTTCATTGTTCGTTTCTTTGAATGGTTATATCCTTGCGATAAGAGATTCTAAATGCTTAGAACAACTAAAGAATAAATATACCAAGTATTGATGGTGCAATAAAATCAAAGCAACATCAGGCCCATTATTATGGTATCCTTTGAAAATATCGTCAAAACTGAATAGAATTGGTCATCAGGAAAGATAGGCGTTTTTAATCGTTGCTCAAAGGTTCTTAATAGATTTTGTGGTCTTTAACGTCGAAGAAAGCATGATGGACGTATTTCGTGATACTTTTTTTCCGGGCATGATATGTCTACAGAAAATTAAGGATAATAATAATCATTATCAGAACTTATTAAAGCTATAACTTTTTTTTGTGTAGAACACGGCACAGTAACGTGCTTCGTTGATTGTTTAGACAGGCAGGATTTTCTTTGATGGAGACTATAGTATTGTTTTCTAGGAAGCAAGCTCTAGCTACTTCATTGATACTTGTTTCATTTCATGTGGATGTGATGCTTAAGTAAATTTGTAAATGGGAAACTTTCGAAATATTGGACTATGAAGCCCAGAGGTGGCTGTTAAAGTTGATCGACCAACTTGACCTATAAACTTTGGACGACAATTAGGTTATAGAAGTACAGGAATTGCCGGAATCCTTTTAGATATAATACAGTCAAATGTTTGCTGTAGTTGAAATTGAGTTAATATAGTATTTTAGCTCAGGGAGATAGTATGAGATATATGCAAAGTGGCTTACGTCCTTCTTCATTGAAAGCTTCGCTCCTTTCAACTGCAAGTTTTCGAATGCTTACGTGTGTTGGCATGGAAAATATCTATTTATGTATTGTTTTGTACTGAATATAGTCAGTACGTTTTATTTCATCTTAAGTAAAATTTTTATGATGTTAATAATAATGCCAATTACCAGCACACCCATATTAGTCCAACAAAATTGATAAGCTCCAACTATACAGTATATTAATAAACTATTTTTATCAATTTAAGTGAAGGTAACATATAAACAAATATGACTTTGTCGGCTTTATATAGTAGAAGTGGACACAATAACACTATCGATGCTATCTTATTGATAAAGCAAATCTATTCACAACATGCTCTCTATCAGCGGCTAATCATATGTGACGAATTCGAAACGTTTCAAGTCAACGACGTCATTCGATATTTTGTACAAAACCATATGCCATATATCATAATCATGCTCTAAATATGTCCTGCTCAACTTCAGTGTATTTTTTTTATCTTCCTATCCAAGCAATTATTCCTGACTACATCCTGAATACCTCAAAAAATTGTCATCACTTCCCTTTTGAACATGAAAAAGCCACAAAAGATAAAGCAACGACTCTTGAATGATTTTGCCTACATCTTCCTTTATATCCATGTATGATTTCCTGCTGTGTAGCGATTATGTGTGTGTCGCGGATGCGTTGAACTCGAAGATACTTTGCAGCAAAAAAAGTAAAAATATATGAAAAGTGTCTAGCATTCACTGCTTTACTGAACATTTTTCTGCATTGATTTTAGTTCAACGATGTGTTGTAAAGTTTCTGTTTTTTTGTTGCTTGAAAGGATCAAAAACAGAACACATCCTTGGAACACGTAACAAATTCAAAAGGCATTAGGGATTACTAACAGTACAAATCAATCGATTGTTTGCATGAGTCACTGGCTTTATAAAATTCTATTGCGGATTAGGATGTTTTTGAAAGATTGTAACCGAAAAGTGGAAAAAGACAAAACTAAGGAAATATGCTGTGTGTTGGTTGTCATTGTCATTCTCATTGTGCTATTAGACAATTGTCAAAAAAAGGATTGCTTGAATGAGAGCTAAAAGTTTGATACTAGACAGTTTGTGTATTGCTCGTTAAAGGGCGTTATATTGATTGCAGGTGATTTGTAACTCACATCCAACTTCTACCAAAGATGTTTAGCGTTTTACAATAAATATAATTTTCAATCAGTTCTCGCCAATTTCAAGTTTTCATCTTAATCTTCAAGCTTCTCATTCATGGTCTATAATTTGTTAATATAATAATAAAATGTTAGGTTTAACGCTTATTCCTTATCCGTTGATAAGGACGCTTACTTTTCGCAACAAATGAATTCACGGAAGGTGTGCTGAACTTAACTCAAGTAATGGCAATTGCAAGCTTCATAACATACTCGAGAGCATAGCGCAACCACTGATAATTCTGATCGATCGGGGCACAAGGTGTTATCAATATCGGATATCATCATTTTACGACTAACAAGTACTAAAACACCGAACAGACCGCCAATTAATCAGTTTTCCACGCCAATTTTCCGAATGTATTTGAAGTTGCAACGAAAACTAAAAGTTAGAGACGCAGCGTCGCGGCCTTTTCACTCACCTATGTCATTTGATTTCAAAGCTCTCTATCTATCAAAGCTCGCGTTATTTATTACATAAGGCATTTATATCCTTTTTTTATGATACCCCACCGAACTGTAGGCTTTTTAGCGACCACACCATGTTCAAACGCAATGTTTTTCTACTAAATATATATATCTTGAAAATCATGCTACTCTTAAAAAAAGTGCAAATAAAAGATCAGTTTCTGTGTAGATGATTGCAGATCCTATACACTGTGAGCTAGTTTGTAGCTTAAGAAACATATGAATGCCCAAAATCTGATACAGCATTTGAATTAATTTTATTTCAACCTGCTCGAGAGCTTCTTGGTAAAATGATAGCATAAAAGTCAGAAATCAGCATGAAATTTGTAGCGAATCCCTTACTCGCTGTTATTAATAGATTGATTGGAAACAGTGCCTAGATCATGTTTTTCGAGACCTACTGGTTCATTCTGAAGCTTGATGTCAATACAACTGTTCATGAAGTGCAAACGTTAAATGTATCTCGCCAAGGATTCACTCTTTTCGCTTGATGATTCGGCTGCTTGTATTTTGAAGGCCTGTTGCACGACCTTTGTGAGAACCGTCGCTGCTTCTTATCCGACATTCAATTATCTCGCGTTTTGCTCGTATTATGCGCTGGAAAACGGTCTCTCGAATGTGTTGCTTTTGTTGCGGATTTCGCACCAAGGATATTGTTTCACTGTCGCAATATGACGCCGGCTCTATTACAAATTTGGCCTTAAGAATAGTTTGAACTAAGAAACGAGCTATCTTTAAACTTTTAAACCCTGAACATCCTCCGAGTTTTCTGCTCTTAGACCGTTCGAAACTAGGCCTTTGCAAAGTTTGGCCTTTGCGAAACTTTGGCCCATGCATGTTGATTTGACCTTTGCTTTTCTTCTCGGTGCATGGTGATAGGATGTTAATAGAATCTGGTACAATCTGGTTTGGTTTATAGTTTTCATCGGTACTCCTCCTTTTATATTAGAAAATTACCGTTCCGGATCAAAAACTTACTGAGTTTCATGGAATTTTTCTTGAAGATCACGGTGGCACTTTTACTTTTACTTATACTTTTGTACTTTTACACTTCTTATACTTTTTATACTTTTGTTCTCCGGCAAACACAGCGTAGTGAATCTTTTCTATGTCACATGTTTTGAAACATTTTCTATGTTTCTATGTCACCTAGACTAACACTTACCTCGACAGCATTCGAGCTGCATAAGTGTTGTCATTTGTCTGAAAAATATCGTTTCAGGTGAATTGGCCGAGGTTATTGAATTGCAAGAAACTTGGAATTCATAAAATAATGACACTTCTTCATTAACCAAGGAATCATCGATGCGGGAGAACTATGGGATGATGCTTCCAGCAAGGACCTACACCGACAAGGGTGGGAGTTGATACAGAGCCAAGAAACATTGTGAATTGTGTGTCCTACTTACAGGACGGCGAAGTTGGTAATTGAAGGGATAGTCACCATCATAGTGTGCAAAAACATTAACGTTCGCAAAAGTGAAGGCTGTGTTATTTTCACTGCTTTGAAAATAATAGTCTCTCTAAGTTTGACAACAGTCGTTGTGCGCAACATAAAGGAAAAGAAGTCTCCGTATTTATCGTTCACCTTGCAAACACGTCGGTAGTAATTTGGCATTGATCAAAGATAGCTCAACTTTCCACAAATGATTGCTATTTTCAAACCGATCTTCTTTTTTAAGAAGTTTAACTTTTCTCATTGACTGTAAATTGAAAATTGCATCGGAACTGAATCTATCAAGTCAATTAGCTAGTTACATATCAAAATGTGATTGTTATTCGAGCCCATATTCTATTAATCTATTCAACGAAGACCAGATGAGCCAAATCCTCAACTAGTCCTTCCAACAATCCTTGGTTCTCTTTCTCCAGTTGAAAACATCCATGAATATAATTATTTTCTTTTGAGGTATGTGTGGCCGGAGAATATATTAAATGTGGCGCAAGATGTGTTTTCGAAGGGAAGCATATATAAGATAAGAATAAGAAGCATTTTATATTTGCGGCACTTTTATTGCCGCAAATATAACAACAACTTCCATCACAACTAGCACCAATGCTACTTCTACCGATACTACTGCTGCTTTATTTCTAACACTACTGCTATAACTACAACAACAACTACTACTACTACTTCTACTACTACTACTACTACTACTACTACTACTACTACTACTACTACTAATACACCTAATATTTCTACTTTCAATGCCGCAAATATAACAAATACTGTTACCGCCACTAGAACCACTGCTACTACTATTACTACTATTACTACTGCTACTACTACTACTGCTACTACTGCTACTACTGCTACTACTACTACTACCACTACTACTACTACTACTGAAAGTAATGCTACTACTACATATATTTCTACTGCCGGAAATATAACAAATACTGCTTTAACCATTAGCACTACTGCTATACGTACCTAAAATAATGCTGCTACTCCTGCTACTACTACTACTACTACTATTACTACTACTACTAAAACTACTACTCATTCACCTCGTGGGAGGTATGGCTTCAACTTTGCAAGATAGCCACATATTCATGGTGTCTTAGAAATGTGTAGAATATTGTTATAATAATTAATATTACTATAACCGGTGAAATTTTAAAAAAAATTGTTATTCAAGTAATTACAAAGGAAAATTAAATTCTAACCATATTTGACATACTGTTAGCATCAATCGCTGAACAAATGATTTCACCTGCATTAATTTGCGTAATTATCAAATTCCAATCAGCTATAGCTAATTATTTGCTATTCATGGGTGAAATTGTATGGAATTCAAAATGGTATTCAAATTCAATCTACCGAATATTTGCATAATTGATAAATTTCCAACGCATTCACATATCAGAATCATTAGCTGAATAGCGGCAAATATGAATATATTACAATACATCGAACTTCAACTGAATCCACAGAAAGATCCTTTTGCGAGGGGCGTGCGAATCTTTTTTAATGATTATAAACGTTTACATATTAACGATTATATTTCAACGATTTTTAACGTTTCGGAGGAGATTATCAATTTCATATTAAGTTACATGAAATATTCTCCTGCCAATAACATATCGTTTATAGTTTTCTGAAGATTCAAAAAATAAGTAGAAATTCTAGCGATTTGGTTTTAAGGCCTTTGTACGATATACTAACACGCCAAAGTTACTCAGGGGAATCGTTATTCAACCTTGAAAGAGGATTAAAAGTGTAAGTCACCTGGGAAATCAGGACGATTGGTACTGAAATATTTAGCATTAAATTGAATTATCTTCTCACAAAAGTCGGACGGTAGAATCTAAAAGATTTTGATGAATTTCATGAAAGAATGAAAACTTATTTTAATTTTCAAATTTTTTTCATTGGAAAATACTGCACAATATACTGCAGCTATTTTTTTCTGAGAAACATGCTAATTCAACTTCAATGAAGGCTGATTAATAATTAATTAGCTCGCTTTCGAATTGAAATTAGAATGTATGCAGGACTGTATCTCATTTTATCATGAACTTTGTCGATATTCTTAAAAGTCGGCAAATCCCTGAGTCCAGATAACAATCAAAGTATCAATGCACAAATATAAAACTGAGAATGGGAACATGAAAGAATAATTAATGAGAGAAATGAAAATGCGAAAACTGAGATAATTACAGAATTTTTTTCCCATTTATGAGAAGTTTAGTGAAAATCCTTATTTATCCACTTAGATCTCTGTAGAGCAATGATAGTAGGGATCCTCTTTGGAAATTTTTTTTACGATTTTTAAGCTGAATATTGACTTTAATCCTTAAGTATAGAGTTCTCGCCCTGGTCAAATAAATGGGCCGTATATCCTACACGAACGTCATACGGGAAATCATCTCGGTCGCTACTAGAGAGACCATCTTAGTCCACTAGCGGACTACTATGCAACTAAAAAATTCATGTTTTATGACCCCATCAAAGTAGCGCTCGAAGAAGAAGAAAACGTCGATGTTAACAGGAGCCTTTAAAAGCGATTTTTCTACTGTAAATAAGACGAAAGTTCGATTGGCTAAACCAAATAATAGCGGTCCACTCAAAGCTATAGATGAACTCACAGAAAAAGGAAGAGAAAGAAAGAGAGAGAAGCCAAAAAACTAACAAAGGTGGTTGTTAGTCGGATAAAGGAAAGAGCGATACACCCCCCACCCCCGGGAATCATCACATAACCAAGTATCCCACCCAGAGTGGTCTGATAAAGCCATTAGTTAAGACTCAAACTGCAATGCAAAGATGAGCTTAAGTATTTGTACAAATATCTCGTATTCAGACACCCTAACCACGACAAAAGCGCTTCTTTCCTTAAATTAATCTGTATCGGAGTATAATCATCCAGGATCTGAACTGATAGAACAGTTGGGAAAAGATGGCCATGCCAATAATAATTTAATGATAAATCTGATACAATCGCTATCTGGGCTTGAAACAGTGTCCACTTCCAAATACAAAGTCAAGGGCGAGGATATTCGATGTTGGATTTGGTCTTTGAAAACTATTATCGTTAGTGTGTACCTAACACCGAACAAATCGTTGTCATTATTTTCAACACAAGGTCAATGCTTTGAAGAGTTCGCTTCCGCATACAAAAGCCCATTTTAATGGCCAGCAAAGGGGGCCCTCAACATCAAGGGAACGAGCCTTTACGTGCGCTATGCAGTCTGTTCTACTCGATGGAAAAGAACAATGAGGTGACGCTCCCAGAAAAGAGCTACGCTGAAAGCGGTTGATGCAGGCACAGAACGAACGGCCTCCAGTACACCGAAATTGGTGATTACAGAGGTGAAACCCATCGTCGTCTTTGCTGGTGTTCGCAGTAATATGAACCTGTGAGAAAGGGCAATCAGTCTCGTGAGTCTGGCGCAAAAAATGAGAATTTTTCTAGGACTGTAAACAAATGCAAACTGATCAGAGATTTACATGCACCACGGGTTGGTGGAACGCCTATGACAAGTTACTGTCAGCTCACACGGTGAAGAACCTATCCTAGCTGAATCCTAGTGGTTGCGATATCAAAGGCTTCAAAGTATGTTGGGCGCGAACCAGTCGGTTTGGGAATCCAGGTAGCTTAAGGAAAGCTGGGACTCAAAAACCTAAACTTGTTTCAGATCATGAGGCTGGTGGTTGACAAATTTTTTCAACCTCGTCTTAAGAGACCGTGGAATTAAGCTTTAACAGCAGATTTCCTCGTTAAACAGTTCAACTTCATATAGTCTTCACTTTTATGAGGACAATATTCTCTTACGTATTGACAACAGCCTTTCAGGCCGAAATAAAAAAAAGGAAGACGACATGTTTGATTCCCAACCCGTACCTATTGATCAATCGAGCGCATGGTATTCTCTTGATGTATTTCTTGAGAGAACATGGATGTATGTACCTGCACAGTATTGATAGGTCCCAGTCCTTCAACTTTAAACTTTGGATATGAGCGGTGGATGAAGCGTGTTTTACATGCAGACGATGGAGCAAACAGCGTGGTGAATTGTTCAGTGAGATTGGAGGGGTCTTCTCCATACCAATAAAACCAAATTCACACAAATACTGAGCAAAAATACATACTGAAGCGCCAAGAAGGCATCTCTTTTCTGACAATCTCTTTTCTTATTCTTCCTGCCAACGAAAGTTCTCCCTTAAACTCAAGTAGAAGACCTAGCTCGAAGAAATACGGTAAACTGTATATAGCACAGTAATACGTACTCATACATACCCATCTCTTTGCTCGCTGCTCCGTGCTACTTAATCCTTTTTCAGATCATGAGGCTGGACATGGATACTGGAAACTGGGCATACCGGGAAACGGACGTACTTTCAGTGTGCTATTATTGTTGAAATTTGCCTATTTTGTTTTCGATTTCAACTCAACATGCGAGGTTTGTTCAAAAAGTACCCGGAATTTTCGTTTTTTCAAATAAATATTTATTTGTTCGTCTACATCAATGTGGTCCCCTTCAAAGTAGTCCCCCCCCAGATATAATACACTTATGCCAGCGTTTTTTCCAATCTTCGAAGCATTTTGATATTCACTTTTTGGTCTGTCCTTGAGCACTCTCAGCGATTCGGCCTTTATTTCTTCAATCGACGAAAAACGCCGTCCTTTCATGGGTCTCTTCAACTTTGGGAACAAGAAAAAGTCACACGGAGCCATATCTGGTGAAAATGGAGGTTGGGGCATGACTACGGTATTATTTTTGGCCAGAAAATTACGACCCAGCAACGACGAGTGAGCAGGTGCGTTATCGTGGTGCAAAAGCCATGAATTCTTTTTCCATAAATCGGGGCGTTTATTTCGGATTGCTTCACGCAAACGTCGCATAACTTCAAGGTAATACTCCTTATTAACCGTACGACCTTGTGAATAAGAACTCTTGATGCACTATGCCATTATAATCGAAGAAAACAGTAAGTAAAACCTTGACATTTGATCGAACTTGATGTGCTTTTTTCGCTCTTGGTGACGTTGAATGCTTCCAGGTGGACGATTGTGCTTTGGTTTCGACATCATAACCGCACACCCATGTTTAATCACCAGTTATGACCCTTTCAAGCAAACTTGGATCGTCGTTGACGTCATTTAACAGCTCCTGAGCGATGTTCATGCGATTGTTTTTTTGGTCAAAATTCAGCAGTTTTGGAATGAATTTTGCTGCCACTCGTTTCATGCCCAAAACCTTTGAAAAAATGTTATGACATGAGCCAATTGACATGCCAACTTCATCAGCAACTTCTCTAATTGTTATTCGGCGATCATTTATAACCATTTTTCCCACTTTTCCACAGTTTCATCGATCAATAATCGTGCATCGATCAATCGTGCTGGGTCGACCGGAGCGTTCGTCATCTTCAACGTCTTCGCGGCCATCTTGGAAACGCTTATACCACTCGTGAACACTTGTTTTTTTCATAGCAGACTCACCATAGGCTTTTTGTAACATTTCACACACTTTGTTACACTTTATTTCATTTTTTACGCAAAATTCTTTGACCCTTCAATTCTTCCATTGTTTAAACAAGCAAAAATTGCCGAGCTCATAAAAACACGTCGAACCTTAGCGACTACCACAGCCAAAGTGAACAGTGAATATGGCTGAACATTTTATCATACTTTAGGGGCATGTATACCAACACAATAAAAAATTTTGACAATCGGACTCTCCAGACCCACGAAATTTAAAAATTCCGGGTACTTCTTGAACAGACCTCGTATGCGTTTCATAAATGAGGATAATTCAATGTACCGGAAAATATCCTGAATAATGTTGACGTGATACAAAAACTCAGAGTTCGATTTTATATTCAAGGGTTCAAAATGCATAAGAATCAATTGATATTGCTCAAACAATGTTTTGGTCGCACAATGGAAAAATTAAATCGTTGATGCAAAAGCCCCTTTTCGACCCACTTACGAGTTTGATCTAAGACCAAACCAGATACTTTCGCTAGGATTACGATAGAATTTGATTATTTACTTCGAGGATATCAACTACGCGTACGTTCGCCTCCGCAATAAAACCATAGGTCCACATACCACTGCCAATAGGAGTTTTCGAACCAGAAACATGTTGTGTAGAAGGCGGGCGTCATTCTGCGTACTGTACCAAAATGGTAACAATATCTCATAATAAGACTAGATGAGGCAACATTTGCGTTCCCATTTATTGCTATTAAATATACAAAGATGTGAAAAGGATTAACAACGAAAACATATTTTTAACATTATTAACCATTTAAACTTCGGATGCTTCTCGTTTCACTAATTTCAGCGACTGTATATTCCATTAACTATGTTCCCTGAAATCTTTTGGGTGGGGTTGCTCCCTGTGGTCAACTTTTAGTAAGTTTTTTTGCACACTATTATCTAGTTTCTCCAGCATACAGTTGAATCGTCCTGCAGTTGCATAATGCTCTAGGATTAGTTGGCAAAAACGAACGTTTTTCATATCTCTCTCCCATTTATCACACACATATTTGTCACTTGTCGCCTCTGGATATGGCGTGGAGTAAATATTTATGGCATGATATGTAACAGTAATCCGGTGCACATATCTTGTGATGGATTGGAAGGATTTTTTTAACGATGTTCTGGTGCGATGGTATGGGTCAGGATTTGAAAGAATGATTATCTTCGTGATGTGTACCTTTCCCAAGGCGTGCTTTGATTTATAGTTCTGAACACGTTTCCATTCACCTTGCACTATGATTCTCATAAACGCTCTGCTACACTCAACAGTACACTTCTTCCTTAATTCCAGCAAAAATCAAGGCGTTACGAAAACGCACCGACCTATAAATATTCTAGAAAATATGGACACGCAACTGAAATGACCAGCACAATAACCTGTGAGGAATCATAAATAAATGAATTTCATTCGTTCATTTATACACCAGGACCCTCGTTAATTCATTCAGCGAGGATTCGGAACGTTAAATTTACCCGAACGAAATAGGGCCAGTCCTGATGAAAGACAGGTGCGATTGGTATAGATTTTTTATGGCTGCTTAATGTATTTTTTCTGTTCCTACATTTGTTTCACGGAGTTCGTGAAAGAATGGATGTTGGTCGCATTTCGAATTCAACTTGTTTGATATTGTTTCCAACCTGATTGTTTTCATGAAACACACACACAAAAATACAAAAAACAACAAACACATCTGGATGAAAAAAGGTACAGAAAACAAGGACATCCACCGAAAACTTTCATGCCCCTTGCAGACATGGTGTTTTGTGGACATTACCAGAAGGTGAATATGAGATTAAATAACAAATAAAAGTTCTCCCTTGACTGCAAAAAACTTATGTATTTATATATTATTTCTGCGGTTGTACCAGCGTGACATTTCGGAGGCTAAGGGCTGCGGGCTGTTTTGTTTTCAGAAGAAAGTTCCTTATTTTCGTGTAATTGAAGTTTATAAAATTTTAAATATATAAATTATATGTAGACGATAGAAGTGGTCTCGAAAAATTCAGGCAAACGAAGCAAGGCAGAACCTTGTCAAACCTTAATAGTTCGAGGAGGTAGCTAAGATAAATCGTAGATATCTGGAAATTATTTCAGAATCAATCAATACAGAATGAATGAAATTGCATTTTAATTATAGATATGAAGATTCATTTGAAAAAAAAATCCTCGAGATTGTTGCAAAAGCGGTTTTTATTGCTGGAAGTTCAAATCCGAATATTTCTTGAAGAAATACCTTTCGGAACCTGGTATACCTCAAAACACGTCAATATCACTGGAGTGAGAATACTGTGACTGCTTCTACTGCTACTACTATTGGTACTACTACTACTACTACTACTACTACTACTACTACTGTTGCCCCTGCTATAAGCACTTTACTTTTTCTAATATCAAGCGAGCTATGTCCGGAAAGTATGGTTGGAGAAATGCTGAACATAGTTGACAGCCCGAAGAAATGTGTCAAACGGTTCTTGGCTAGGAACATACTACTACTACTTGTACTACTACTACTACTACTACTACTACTACTACTACTACTACTAGTACTGCTAGTACTATGACAATTGACAAGTTTGACAGTTTGACTCGCAATACTCTGCGTGAACGGAGTCAAATTGATGGCAAATTAATCTTTAATTTTTCAGCATAGTGTGATTTAATTGCGACGCACTTATTATGTTTATCTGTCAACATTTTGAAGCCTTATGAATAGTTGTCTTTATATAACCGGTTAAAAAATTCATTTGCTTCAATTTAGAGCTTTGTAGAACTTGAAAAAAAACCGTTTGCCCAAATCTTTCCATGTTTGCAAATATCCAATAGACACTTGGGACGAATCTGACAAGGGAGCAACCCGTACCCGAATTCAAGCAACTTTTCCATTGATTCTACGCATGTTTTGTATCATTCTCCTACCTTGATTATCAATGTAGTCCAATCAGGTAATTTGCGCGCATCCTCAAAACTCTGGTGTTCACACACTAAGAAATCTGATCTTGAACTACCGACTCCGAAATAAGATTCTGGTTCTCGTTTCAATCAGTTAGATTCACATTTGCCCAAATGGATCATGGAGTTATAAACGAGAAGGAAAGTTATAACCGACGAACCCGGAGTAGCCATGAAAGAAATGAATTAGCCGGAGTACACCACAAGGTGGCACTTGCACTTGCTTTGGTACTCACAGTTACCGAAAAACTTGAAGACCTAAACTGGATGGGTTTCAGAACGATATGACACAGAGACGATATTGTCAAAGTGATAAATCGAGGATTCCCGGAGACCATTTCGAGCCTGATTTCAGATTGGAAATGAAATCGTTCAGGATCAGCCGATCCAAATTCGACTATACGACCAAAGTACAATAGTAAGCAAAATTACCTACTCTGAAATGGCTTAGAATGACTGGAACGACTGCAGGATAATCTGAAATCTTTGGCTTCACCCTAGCAACGCCAGAACAAAACAACTTTCAAGGAAAAACAAAAGTTACGTAAGAATAATGGTGGAAGTACTGACAAGGCCCAATCTCCTGATCAAAATACCAAACTTACTGGAATCCGAATAGGATAAAAGAGAACAAACTGTCACTTCGCGTGGTTAATATTAGTTGTTGCAAATTAAGCAAAGTTGGCCGCGGTCAGCAGGTGCAATGGTTTGATCAGTTTGGGACGGAGGGCTTCCTTATAAACTTATTACAATTGAGTTTCCACCATACTTGATCAATCAGGCCTGGCCTTTTGTTAACGACAGAGCATTCCCCGTTCAAATACGATACTCGGAACCTAGTCCTCACATAGTACCAGCTGGAGTTCCATAAGGTTCTTGTCTCAATCCCACATTATTTAATTTCAGACGTACCAGCACAAAGTAACTGCTCAGTAGTTACTTTTGCTGACGAAACGTGCTCTTATACAGCGTCACCAGATTTGTGCGAGATTACACAATGATATTTCGATATAAATGAAGAGTAAAACTGATATCTAAAGCTTGTGCATCCTCCAACCCCTTAGTTGCACCATTGAGCAATTCCGATTCTCTATAGCTTTCGCGCTTTCTTAACCAGATCTAAATCTAAGTTAACACAGTCTAAGTTAATTTAGTATATGTGATTGTTATTTTAGTGTTGCATAAGTTTATATTCAGTTAAAAACCCTTTTTTGATTGAATTTTTGCGTAGGATTTTGTAGGTTGTTAAACTCTGTATTGTAAGGTTGCGTAAAATGAAATTTAGATCCTTCTAATTTTGTAAAATGCTACAAATGAATAAAGATTATTATTATAAATTATTTTTCATTCTTATTTCCAGAAAACCACATGCGATACAATCTTTGAATCGGCCACGTTCATAAAGAAGGTAAGATTTCCCAATTCACCTTTGGCCTGTATACTTTATTCAAATTACATTTTCTAGATGTGTTTCCAATTTTATTCTGGAGTACCAGTGACCTTGGAAATGACATTTTCTTTTCTCAAAATTTAAATAAATAGTGAATTTATTAAAAATGCTTTCAAGCCCAGTAAATTTCCCCCCAACGCAACCTCATCATCTCAACCACGAATCAATTTACGAAAGAAAAAGGTATTCCTACTAAAGCCAAGCCTAATTTAATTGACGTTATTAATTTGAGTTATCGTGAATAATTTTTAACTCCTTTCTGATGTAGCTGACAGCCAAATACCATAATCCTATTTCTCTATCATCAAGCGACCAAAAATGATAATTTAAATTATTCAATTTAGGATATTATTTTCCGCATTTCAAATTTAATCACGATGCTTCTCTCTGTACGCTATATTTTAACTCACACAGAAGAGAATTTGTCTACTGAATTTATTTAATTTATAGTATGAGTTAAAAATAACGCAATTTCGGCGAATATAATCCACAAATATGTGTATTTGCCTTGTTCCTGTATAGTCGTGGTATAGGTATGTAAATTTTTGGTGTGACTGGGGATTACTGATAAATCGATATTGATTGTGTGTGCTTCCTCTGCTTCTGTCGAAATATAAAAGGGTAGACAAGGTATATAACAACGACCTTTCGACTTTTTCATAAATAGTAGCTTTGAGTGTTTTTTAACACAAAAAGCCGTCACAGGATGTGAAAAAGGAACGTTTGTTTGGAAAAAGATCAATCAATTAGGAAAGGTTTTTTATGTTCCTTTGAGGTGATTGGCAGCGTTGGGGCTTGGTTATTCAGGTGCCTATTTAATGAATATGTATGCAGAAGTGAAGTATAATTGTTAGTTTAATTTTGTTCGAAATACAGACTTTGATTATCCTTTTATCTAAGTAAATTGATGTCTTTAAGACTTGAAACTGGTCATGAAATAGCCTAGGCTGAGTGGTAACTGTTCAAAAAACTCGTTTTGCTTCTACAAAATGGCCTATCTATGCTCAAAATTTAGAGATAAGTAAAAAATTTAAATACTCATTCATTAAAAGCGACCAGAATTCGCACCTCCCGCTTTCACCATTTATGCGCGAGTTCTGACTAGATGTTATTATACACAATTATATGCAATAATTTCTGGCAAACATTTATAATGCGACTTTCAACATCAAGTATTTCCTACATGTTTGATCTAAACCTTCTTTTCAGAAGTTAAGTACCCTTGCGATGCTGTTTAGAACATTCAATAACGTAATTTACATTAAAAAAAGTTAAATATTACATCAGATCATTTGGTTTCAAAACCCAACAAAATATTATCTTCCGGAGAATTGTTGCTAATTTGGTGTCAGAAGTGGGATTCGTTGTTCCGCGTGTAGTTTGTTGATTTTAGGTACTACTAACGATAACTTTGCTATGACTGAGGTTTGCTGCAATTTCTATTCACTAAGTGCAATCACACTTCCCATATGAACTGGTATTATTTATATAATCTATTTTATGATTTTTCCGACATTGCCTTTCCAACTAATTAACTTATCTACATCCAATACCTGTTTTCATATGGCACCACTACATCCATATCATTGGTAAGACTCATTCGAAATTTTACAATCGTTCGATATATGAAATTCATATACGTCCTGTCAAAGAAATACCGGGAACTTGTGAATAAAACACACATTTTACATTTAATCATCAAAAGTTATTTTGTCGCCTTCAAAGTATTCCCGATTAGAGGCTATACACATATGCCATCGTTTTTTCAAATGTCAAACTATTTTTGACGTTTCTTCAAAACATTTTTTATAAGCACTTTCTGGGAAGGCCCTCAATTAACGGGCCGAATTATGTTTGATGATCAATGGACTAATTCAGGCGAAAACGGTGGTTGATCGATGGTATTTATCGAGTTTTTTTGCATTGTATTCGTTCACAGTTGTAGCTCGGTGCGACGGCGCGTTATCGTCGTGAAAAATCCACGAGTTGTTTGCGCATAATTCCAGCTGTTTCTTCCGAATACGTTCACGTAAACGCCTTATCACGCTCAAATAAAACTCCTTAATCACCGTCTGACCCTGTGGAACGAACTCATGGTGCAAATATCACATATCGAATTTTTAGGGCGCTATTCGGAAGCCTGTTGACTGATGAGAGTGTCAAATTCATATACCCATGTCTCATCACTAGTTTTGACCCGCTCCATGAATGTTGGGTCGGAAGTCCAGCGTTCAAGCATATTCAGACAGACTTGTTCAAGGTACTGTTTTTTGAAGAAAATTGAGCTCTTTTGGAACAAGCTGTGCAGCGACGCGTCTCATACCCAAATGCTCAATGAAAATGGCACGAACAGACTCGTGAGAAATGTTGAGGGTGGTGGCTATCTCTCTTAAGCTGGCTTGACGATTTTTGACCACAATTTCCTTCGCTACATCGACGATAATTTCGGTTAGAGAGGTTGAAGGTCGTCCAGAACGAGGCATGTCTTCGACGATTTCACGACACTCCTGGAACGCATTGTACTACTCATATACACAGGTTTTGGATAAAATTGAATCATAATAACCCTTTTCCAACATTTTCGATGCGTCAGCACAAGGAATTTCGTTTTCAACACAAAATTTAAGGCAAACTCTGTTCAATCATTTCGTTTATGTTGAAAATCGGCACGCACTTATGAGGTTGACCGACTTAACCAGCTGCTGTAAACAAACTGGTTGACAGATCGCGCTCAAACTTGGCATAATAATGGATGGCAATCCAACAAACATAAATTAAAAGCAGCGCGTGCGTTTTAAATAACGGATTCCCGACACTTTCTTGACAGAAGGTATAACAATATTTGTTGGTCCGAACTAAAGGTAGAAATATAGGACCGAGTTTTAAGCTTCATCATTGCTGCGATTCGAAGAAGTTTAAAGCGATTGATTCTCTTAACAACATACATTATATAAAAAAATTTTGTTAGAATTATTGCATGAATGCTATGGTTCAAAAAGGATTAAAGTTAATTATTGTATGTAATTGAAAGTCCACTTTTAACTTTTAACAATCGAAATTAATTTGACAAATGCATTAGAGGCAATCCTGAAACCGGTGTGGCAAAACTGTTAAAGGAAATGGAAACTGCAGGAAGCGTATTGTCAAATCAAACGGAAACAACATTGAAAGATGCCAATCAATGAATGGCAAAAAAACATCAGTCTGCAGATACAAACTTCATATTGTTGCCGTATAAGCGTGCGAAGCGTATTCACAAAAAGAGAATAACACTGAGATTTCTTAGGTGCACTTTACATGATACAAAATAAGTTATACTATAACACTATAGACATGACGCTAGAAATTCTGGATTTCATACAATTTTAGAAAGAAAATTTGAACTTTTGGAATTTTATTTTATAGTCTTATATAACTATTGCGCCATGATCCATCTGTTTCCCCTTTTTTATTCTATTCTACAGCTATCTTAGATATGTCAAGTGTAACATTTTTAAACACAGCATTTTCTGAAACCTGGATCAAGTTGGCAGAATTAGGCCGAAATTCTTGGTTCGTAGCTCAAAACTTCATGATAGTAGCTGAAAAATTTAAGCTACATTATTGCATCCTCTAACGAACTTTTAAGGCCACACTTTTTAACCATTTTAAACCAAAAGGCTGATTTTTTTTTGAATGAGTATCGTATTTTGACGAATCGATGATTTGTCCAGACCCTCTTGTGATGCTGAATCCTAGAGACCTATGACACGAGTTAAAGCTTTGGAACAAGCCCTTCATAGCAATTCCTGGCAATCCCTGAGAAAACCGTGAGTACAAACGATGCAAAATAAATTAAATGAAATTTTTTAGGAGGCCCCGTGCATAAAAAAGGAGATAACGATGCGAAAACAATGCGGACGATTGTCATCCCAGTCATACAATATCATTACAACATTAGATTTCCCATCACACTGTCATATTCTTTAGTAAATCTTGTAGCAGACTAAAGCGCGTATGAAACATGCTGAAAATTACCCACAGATTTTCATAACACATATTCGCATCGCATGCAGTTTGAATTCCTCCTTTAGATTATTGAAAATGACTTTGACAGGCTCATAGGCTGATTGTCGGAATCGCTGATCTGGCATGACGTTAGAACCTCATTCTGTGTAAGCACCGTATTTACTTAGCAGCATTTATTGACTCTCATATTCTTCCTCTATCCGTATTGGTGTTAAGTACTAAGGTTTAAGGTAAAAGATCAATTTTACTACTTAGAAGAATACTACATCAAATGCAAAAGTGAGGATTATCCGATATACAGGATCAGTTTTCTATATCCGATACAACAGTGTGTTGTAGTGTCGAACTAAAAGTTTTGACTGTAATAAAAGGACAAAACTGGAATGAGCTAGCTACGTGGAATGATTTCTTAATTATTATATTCATGAAAGGCCTCCATTCACTCAGAAAACTGCGCAAACGCCAAAACGGACCAATTGAAGCTGAAAGTAGACTTAGAATGACCTAACTTTTAGAAACATGGAATCCTTTTGGAATTCAAGGCTTGAAACGAAATCTTTTAGGCGTCGAAGTCAAAGAATATATTGTAAAGCAAAAAAAAAACCCGAAACTTGCTTTAGGACAAAACCAGGGAGGGAAATTTCAAAGACCAAATTCAAACACATATAAAAAATCAAGGCCAGAAATCACTACTGACAATTCATTGCTGTATAAAATTTTTCACAAGCTGAAGGTCTCAACGATTTTAAGACTGCGGAAGCTGCAATGAGCTGGCCATATGAATGGACAAACAACACTGAAAAAAATTTTCGTTGGGAAAACTGATGGGCGAAGACCAGTGGGGAAACCCAGGAAACGTTGATCCTACTCTGTTGACGAAAACTGTGCTTGGATTCCTCCAAATTGGAGGACACGGTCAATGTACCGAGACAACTGGAGGCACTTGTTGCCGAAAGCGTAGGTCCGAGAGAGGCTCTACTGCTAAAAAGAAGTAGAATTCCTTGTAAACATAACCAACAAATTCAAAATAACGATTTTCATAACCGCCAATATATAATTCTCATGATATTTACCTTTATGAAAATCGAAGAATTTCTTGTAGGCAACCAAAAGTACTTCCCAATAGCGATACTGCTGATCATTTAAAGATTTTCTTGAGCGAAAATCATTATGATGATCCTAATTTGTCACTTTCCCCCGGATAGTTTAGCTGATCATTCAACATTCAGATGGTAACCAAAAAAAAAACAGCCATTTATCATGTATGCGATTGGTTTTAAGTCCTGATCAAACAATTTTTTTCCCAGAGATTAACCACAATATTTAAGGTATGCACCCGGAAGGTGCTTAAAAATGTTCAAAAGACGCTTCTCCTTTCAAGATAGTTCTCTGTTCCCGAGTTTGTGCTGGAATAAACTTTCTTCCCCTTGACATCGAAGTTTTTGCCAACGCTTGCCTGATCTTGTTGATAAATTGCATAATTGTATCTGAATGTTTCTTATGTTCTAAATCCTTCGTATTAGATGCACCACTGCAATCTGATGCTTCCAATCCACGCCGAACCTTGTGGTCAAACGATCTGTCGCAATTTAAAAAATCAGGTATTTCTAAATCAGTGAATTTTACGTATAAAGGGACGATGACAACTTGTCCTTCCATTTCTTGAGTTACGTTCTAATCCATGTTTAATTTTCTAACAATAATTTTAAACAGAAACATATCTTTAGAGCTAGATGTTACAGTTATGTGTGTCCTCAAACGCAGTACACACACTGTATGAATGCATTTAAAGCCAAAAACAATCAAAGCAAAAAGCCGAACTTTGTCATATCCAAAATATCACAAAATCCTTTCTACTGAAACTTTCAGAAACTAGACTTAATTAGTTTTCGAAGAACTTTACAATATGTTGCTATATGTAGTGGAAACTAAGTGAAACTTCGGATCATCCTTCAGCTTAAACATGTAAAGCACATATAATTTTTCTCACCATCCAACTTCGTAGCGATCTAACCTCCCAAAAACTTGAAATTTAATTGAGCTCCCGTACTCATTCTGCATTTTCTACACACATAGTGCCTCATGACAGGATATGCAAAATTTACATTAGCCGTTCTACAAATTCGTAACTAATAGTCTGTAACTTTGCTCAAAAATTACCTGGTCGTGACTTCTTTTGCTATTTAAGACCAATAGGGTTCGTTAAGTACTTTTTTTTACATAGAAGTGAATCAGTACAAATCCATCTATCAAATATTCAGTAAGTTAAAATAATATCCTTGACATAAAAAAAATGATTGTTGGGATTTCCAAAGCCAATTTGTTACATAAGATGCTTTCCTCCACCACAAAAATCAAAAAGGGACTACTCTGTTGAACTTTAATGATAGATTTCAAATGATTTTCCGATAATGTCCTTCGACTTGAAATTTGTATTATCAAGGATAAGGAACGTAGTTCAATATGATTATAGAAGGTATTTGCCTGAATTTTTACTGTGCTTACTAAGGAGGATTTTGTTTTTCTCGAACGAACAAAAAATTCAGAGATTTACGACAAAATAAAAAATTTATGTTGCTATGACAAATCGGCTAACAGCTAAAAAAATTTGCTACATCTGCTGAAATTTTTCAAATATCTGCTGACCTTATTATTGTCGGACGTTGCTTCGTTGTGGGGAATTCCATTAACAATATTAGTGAACTTAAATTTATTCAAGTTTCGAATGAATCGCTCAAAATATTAAACAGTTTGACTTATTATCACTTCCGTATATCCTTTTTATAATTCCGCTTGTCTTTCTCATTCATCCTTATCAGTGTCAATACAATAACCTTTTTTTTTTTATCGTCAACTTCAAATTGAATTTTCCACAAACTAGTAGTAGATGTTGTTATGTGTTCGTTTCAGTTTGAGTCTTAATTCAAGCTCCAGAAGAGAAAGTTATCAGGATCTGATTAAGTTATCCGAGGAGCTGAATTGATGTTTCCTACATCTGGGACAATGTATGTCATTGAACTATATAATCATGTTGAAGCAAGCCTTGTCTGTATGTATTATCAACACAAGTGTGCCGAGGCGTACGTGAAAAGTTTGCTCAACTTAAGGACATGCTCGGCTGACTGGATTCTACCATTTAGAATAGTTGTTTTTCATACCAGATAATCATTTTCGAAGACAAGAATGTCCTTAACGACCACGTTATAAGTATAGATCCCTTACAATGCTTGTAAAAGTGCAAGACTATCTGTTTCATGCAAGACTGAGTATATATATATATACTCTTTGATTCTGTGGGTCTTATTCATGAAGTCACGCAGAAACACGTGCCATTAGAGCTACATTCTATTCGGTTGTGTTCGTCTAAATCCATCTAAATTCCATTCGTCCTTCAAGATTCACCTGCTGGCTTAAAAAGACAGCTTCAGTGTTTTCGGCTGTGCAACAACAATAAAGTAAACGAGTTTTGATGAGCAGGAAAAGCAGGAAAAAATGAATTGTTTTTGTAAGTTGTCCAAGGAAAGATTATGAAGGGTGTGGGGAAAAAAAGATTCCCTCACAATTAATGTTCAGAGTAAAGCATGTTCCATTGTTGGAACTAAAGAGAACGTTTGTTTAGTAACCTGTATTTGCCCTCGAAAGTACTATTAAGAATAAAGTGGGTAAAAGAAATAATGACCACGGATACAACAATCTGATGTATCCACATTTAGGACCAACGCACGCCTAATACAAAATGAGCTATGGAATCTTTCGTATTACATTCTAGATTTCATATGCAACAGAGTTTTATTTGTCAATTACAAACCCCGTGTTATGTGAATTACAAAGTCGTTTTTCCAAACGAACGTTTAAAAGAAAGTATGAACACAATTAATAAATCCAATCTGAAAAGTTCCGAGCACGTCAAATGACAATTGACAAGTCCAGACATGACAGAAATGACAGACAAGTCCAAAATATTTGTCTCACGACAGCATCTAGCCACGCACAGCGCTAACACTTACCGACGACTGCTCTTAGACAGAGATAGAAAAGCGTCAGTACATTTATAATTGTATTGCGATTTCACACGAAAGCTTTTAGGGAGGAAATCTTGTTTTGCGCAAAAATAAAGAGAAATTATCCATCCAAAAATAATTCTTCTCATTTATGCATTTATTCATTTACCGCTGGATCGGGAGTGTGTTTGAATTTCTAGCGCAGTGTGTGTCCGCACACTATGTTTTCGGTATTCAAAGATGGGACTCAGACAATGAAATAAGCACCCCCATCACGTACGATATATACGATATATGTCTGTTTACTAAAAAAAAGGCCTTTTTTTATGAAAAAAATTAAGTACGGCTCAAATTTTAAAAAGATTTTATTTATTATTTTTAATACATTATGAAAAAAAAGAAAACCATTAAAAGTAGCCGCCTTTCAACTTATAAATGTCTTAAACGCGCTGAGTTCTTGCCTAACACTTCATGCAAGACTTCAATCTGTTTAAGCTGCTGTTTTCATTGAATCTTTTAAACTCAATATTTCTATGAGACTTAATGAAGGATTTCGAAAGGGAAGAGCTCCAATGAATTTTGCTCATAAATTGTAGGCGTCGTTCTGGCTAATTGCGCTGGCTCTGAATCCTACTTGAGTACCCAGTGCTTTCCGCGAAACCGAAAATCATTTAAGGGGTTCATGACTTGTTTCAGGACTCTACTGTGTTAGTTTCCAGCTCACCTTTTAACAATTTCCACTAAAATTTCGCCTCGATCTTCTTTCATACTAGATATCACCAAAACCTTACTTCAGCTAGATAGTGACCCCTAGAAAATCGGAGAATATCTCTTGCAGTTTATATGGATTAACGAGTTAGCTAGCAAAAATTTCCCCCTCGTCTTAATAATATCTTTAAGACCAACCCTACATTTCCAGTCAGTATTTCCAAGTTAAAAAGCAAGTCCCTATGTATTAACTAAACTAAACTAAATATTTAGAGAAAACTGGGGTTGTGTGTACTCGGTAATCGATCTAGACCAGTCTGTCGAACTCGATGGCACTAAAATATGGCAGACAACAGGATGTTCCTCATATGGAGCATCGGAACAAACGGGATGCAAAAGGAAAAGTCCCCGAACACTCCGTCCATTTTTTCCACTTCAAGTACACGGACTGTCTGTAAGGCTCCGAGCTACCGCATGTCAAGCTTATTAACGAAGTCCCACGGGTTCATGATTACGTCCTCAACGAAGTTTTGACAGCGTTCGGAAATGTGACACTTTAAAATCTCTTTAACGTTGGGCTTCGCGGTCCGTGACATTCTCTTCGATTTTCAGCGATTTCTGCCGACAACCTGTACACAGCCGTCTTATCATTTCGTGGCCGTTACCAAGGCATGCTTTCGGCCGAGACCGTAATCTCACCGCCCATGAAGACTCTGTCGCACGCGATGACATCCTTTTTAGCGATGTTGCAACCTATGGCTGAAGGTTGGGTTGCTGGGCGTCGAAAAGCATTCTCACCATTCGCCCATTAAATCATCTTGGCATTGATGTCACCGCCCACAAGGATTCGACCTTCTGTGTTCAAGACAGCTTCCTCCATTTACTAAAGCTTGCGTTGATAGAACGAAATTGGCTCATCCGGCGTGAGGTAGACTTTTATGAACATCATATCAGCACGCCTAAGTTTTGTGCGGTTGGCCTACGGTGAAACTTTATCTGCAGGACTTGGATCATGTTTTCGCTTTTCTCTCATGTTTTCATGATCATGTTTTCGCTCTCTTGCTTCTCTTGTGCCTTTTTGAACTTGTGGCACCTTCCACTTCCTGGAATATGATCCAGATCTTCAGGCTTCAGGCCCTTGGATTTGCCTTATGATTTTTGCCTAAAGATACTTATAGCATCGAGTATAGACCAACCCTTGCGAATTCCGTGCACAACCTAGCCGGTTTTGATTTTCTCCTTGGCCAAGAGTTGCACGGCATCTATTTCTGGTTTGTCTACTATTGCAACCCTATGCCTTCTATGCTTGGTAGGCGTGAACCTTATCCTAAAGCTGTCTACCGTAGGAAGAGTTCCTCTAGTGGACTTCTACACTTCTTTAACATTCACAGCACAATCAACGTTGCGTAATTCCAAAGTGGCCATTGGCTGTAATGTCGAGGTAACAGCTTTAGAGCCAACTAGTTCCGTGACAGCACATCCGAACAAGCCTTTGTAGGTGGCTTTCATCCCGAGTTATATAAGGTGCCTCCTGTTTTAGTCGATCTTACCACTCCAACGCATACACCGGTTTTTCGGGTTCCAAATTTTGCCAGATATTGAGGTCCTCAACGTAAGTCCTTCCGACTGCAGGCTTAATTAGTAGAACAACGCTACGCAGCTTGCGCCTGGTCTCTTTTGGCATCGCGCTGAGTTTTGTGCCAAATTTTCTGTCGTTATACGCAGTGTCTTCTTCGCAGTTTTCTGTTGAGATTTGGAGCGTACCAGTTGAAAGTCAGCATTTCCCTCCTCCACTTTATCAGACCTTGATGGGTCTATAGCCTCGGGCTCCTTTACTCTTTTCTAGCGAACTGGCCTTAGTGGCTACATGCCGCCCTTTTGGCTTCTACGCTGAGATTAATATTTTCTGTGTATTTGTTTTCAGGAAATTTCTTGAGCTTTTTCAGCTCGCTCTCTCCCCTTAGCCACCTGCGATGGTAGTGCTGAATTCTGACGAAGAGGTCCTTCAGTTCGCCAATCCTGTTTTTAATGGCCTTATTGACATTTTTCTGGAAGTTTGTTGCATTCTTCATAACCTTTAAGACTGCCTTTATATTTCTTGTGAGCCCCTCTTTTTCACTTCGGTCAACAGCTATCTTCGCACCAAGCTCACTTCAAGTCACGTTTTCGGTTGACTGTCAGCAAGAGGGTGTGGTAGCTGCTGAGTTAAAAAGGTACCTACTTTTTTTGCTTAGGTGAATTTCAACAGTCCCTGGAGGATGGCATTAAAGTTGACTGCTCCGTTCCCCAACGCCTCCACTGGGCTTCTTGTATCATTCGCTCCAACGCCTTGAGCAGGACGAGTGGACAAGCACCTTCATCGTAAATGCAAAGCGTTCAATGGGAGTTTACTTGCCCTTTGTTTACCAGTGGACCTGGATATCAGGTTCATGCCTGTCGGCGAACATTATTGCTTAGATGGTCTGATCACTTGTTGCTGTTGATTCTTCAGTGGCCAAGTGTATCACCACTGAAAAATGCCCTAGTGAGTTTTCCCCAGCTTGATTGCCGGAGAGCAGCCAGCATGGCTGGCTCCCTTACATGCCGAACCAAATCCATCAATCACAAAAAATTAACATGAGACGCTACTCCTACTGGTACATAAAAGTGGTTGTGCCAATTATCCTTATTGCTGCAACACCGCAATCATGATGTGGTGAAGAAGCATGAAGTCTATCCCAATTCAGTTCTTATGGTCGTCGTTGTATCCCCATTTGGCAAATGTCCAAACATAAAAATCCAAACATCCCCAAAACGTCTCCCGGTCTGCACACCTAACATATGCACATACGCTTACTCACATGTTCACAAAAATGACATGGGGCATATGGCCCATTTACATTCTATATTCATGCAAATAATCTACATATTCCACCTGCCAATTTCAAAAGTTTTTATCGTTGTTTTCGACCAAACCGAAACAAAAAGAAAACGCATGGACGACAACGAATAACATATAAATTGCCTCGCATACGTATGAAAAATGCGAAGATTTTAATAAAAATCCCTGCTTTGATTTCGGTTTCGACATAAATTTTTCGACATATCACGTGCAAATGCACAAAAAAATGTCAAGTATGATAAATTATGTCGTGTTTAACGGCCGAATTCATAGTAGATTATGTGAATTGGATTATCATTTGTGAATGATGTGATTCAACGTGACATTCATTCAATTTTGACCGTTTTCAAGTTCAAATGTTTCGTTCACGTTTGAAATTGGATTTTATGAGATGTCTGATTTGGCTGGAAGTAAGCCGTGTCAATGACACTTTCTTTAATGAACAATTTTGTGGAATTAATTATGAGTTGTTAACGAGTTGATTTATTTTGGTGTTAATATGATATATTTCAAGAGAGAAAATTTATGAATGTAGTAAGAATTTATCTATTTGGCGTATCACTCATTTTTAGATTATTGTCTTCTGGATTAAAAATATGTAGAACGATTTGCTAGCGTGCTGATGTACCTCCAATTTTACTTTCAACCTATATTTAATAGGAGTTTTGAAATTTGCATCTCCCAAGATCGCCAAGATTTACATCGCCTAACATCAGCACCCGAGTCACCTTCCCGAAATGCAATCTTAGACATTTTAGGGGCAATCCGAGGATATTGAAATCATTCAAACCTTCCAGGTATTTTTAATTACTCCAATGATTTAAATGAAGCATGTCCGAACCGTCAATATGGGGCACACAATTCAAGGCATCAGTCCAACATCCTTCACCAATAATTTTTTCCAGGACTGTTTGACAGGAAGAAATAGAGCCATTGATCCAACCTGACCCTCAAAAGGCCGAATGCGATTAGATGGTATACAAATGAATCCAAGATTTTAGAGGGAACGCATTCGGAGTATTTACACCAGGCACCATCAGGTATTCCCAATCCGTTGCAAGTATCCTATGTTGCAGGGCTATGACATTGCTGTCAGCTCACAAGCCAATCTTTACAGAAAACAATTGGACAGCTGCACAGACTCTTAAGCTCTAGAACCCCTGATGATCACATAGAGAATAGTTCTATAATGACTAATCATGCTCAAAATGCTCGATATAAAATTGAGCTGCTTAAAGTGCTTTAGAATTATGAAAAAGTAGGGTACTTTGAAAATTGACGTGCAACACTCTTGGCTCAGTAATCTGCAGTTTACATTGTAGCTTGAAATCAAGTGACCTAGTCTTCAAAAGTTAGAAAAGAAAAAGCTTGTCTAGCAAAAGCAGATTTGGATGGAAATCTTACAAAAGGAAACACTTGTTGTGCGGAGTACTCTTTACGGAAATAAAAGATTTTAGAAAGTACATCAATTATTTTTAAGATGCATAACATTGTTTATTATCTAAGTTTTATGTTCTTTTCAGTGGTGGTCTACTCATTCACTGAATTTCAGAAGTGCGCATGTCGCCCAAGTCCTAAGCGCCATTTTCTTTTGGAGTTATAATAGCACTTTTATATAACACGAACCCTAACTCTTCTCCATGAATCTGTACATCCAGCTAGACTGGAAGAGAACACATATTTCTTTTTTGCGGGTCGGTTTTTGTCCCTCTGATACTAGCCCGCTTAAACCCTCTCGCGTCTTATCGCTTTCACTAACAATACTCCTTTTGATTTAAAAAAAAAACCCAAAATTTGCTGATACTTTTCATCCTGAGCGGACCTAAAGCTGAAATACCCGTTCCATAGGTGTCGGTTGCCAGATTTTATTAGTAGATCACATTTTGTGGAATAAAGAAATAAATTCTGATTTTGAATTAATTATTAGTATAAGCTATCGTTTATGTTCAATTGTGTGCAATCGAGGTGAGATACATCCAATCGCTAAGAAAGTTCTATTAAAACACCTTTATAATAACTATTTCCAAAATGCGGCACCCATCTTTTGATTAGCTTCATGGAACCCAGATTTATCTTCAATATAGGATTATCTATCTTGAAGCTAATCAACGTGAAATGCCTGTCGTCAATAACCACAAAATCCAAACATTTAAGGCCTCCTCAGTAGTCAACCAAAAATTGCATTGTTTTTGACGGTCATATAATCTTTTTAAAATGAACAGAATCGTAATACGTAATACTTAATTCATAATTTGGTATGGATCTCAGTTCTGCTTAAATAATCTACAATAAAGAATTTTGGTCCTACGCGATTTCGTTTGCGATGATCTGGGGCCACTGCTCTTAAATATGTGAAAGGATATCTCACCATACAAGAGGTAAACTGCTAAATAAAACAAACTATTGCTTACACAGAGGACAGTCACCATTTATCCGGTTTTTTTTTTCTGCTGAAGAAATCCTCTTAACAATGCATGCAGAAGCAAACATGAGGGGCCATAAATTGACGAGGTCAAGCAAAGTGCCTGGTCTTAAAAACAAAATACTCCAAATCCGTTGTCCTACTCACTTTTGACAACTCTGCAGGTTAGTTGCTTTCTGAAGAGGACAAAGTTCAAAATAAACAAAGGGAAATGTAACGGTACGATTGTTAAACGGGGACTACGAAGCATACATCCACAATAAACAAAAAAATAAATGGATTTGAATGGCAGGCCCTAAGGCCCCTTCATTAACCAAAGAATAAGGACAATCCTTCAAACATTTTGACTTGACACATGATGTACATAAATGACAAGCGTATAACCAGAAAAGCAATAGCAAGAAAGACGAAAGGAAGAAAACCATAGTGAAAACTCAGGAAGCGGTGATTGGACTCAATTGATTCTGATTTTGAAATCAGTGGACGTAGTTGGTAATCTAGAACATTTGGAGATGCCATGTATAGAAGGCGAAGACCGAGAGGGGTAATTTACGTCACGATGACAACGCAAGTACTAAGAACAACTTACAAAAATCTAATACTCTGTCAAAACGAAACGATTTTAAGGAAAGATATGAGGGCTAAAATTAAAAAAGCCTTTTATTTCGGAGTTTTGATTCTTCCGATTTATTTCGAATGCTGCTGACCTTTGTCCTATATAATGACCAGTACCAGAACTAACCCAGAAAGACATTTTTTTTTGTTAAATGTAGATTTAATCATTGTCCATTAAGATAAAACCATTCCAAAGTATTTCTGACTCTTTGATGCTTTTCTTATAGCATCATTCGCTTTTTGTCTCAAAATATGCTTTCGTTTCGGCTAGATCCTATCATCGGAGCCAAATCTTTGCAATGGAACATTTTTTGAGATATATAATAAATTAACGTTAAGCGGAGCTAGATCTGATAATTCCTTTATATGTAAGCTAACTGCGATTTTATTTTACATGTGAACATAACAATGCTCCGACTTTTACTCATAAAATTCGCTCTTATCGATTGATCAAACAAAAAAATTATCTGTACAACAAATGAACCGAATCTCTTGAAATTTTCATGTTTTTATTATTAACGTCTGATCCAAAAAAAAAAATTTAATATAAATCTAATAAATTAAAATCAGTTTCCTTTAACAGGTTTGTGCTTGCACTCATTAACCTACCCTCTTGATTTTATTTTAATTTAGACAGATATATATTTCGGGAGTAAGTTGCTCCGTTCTTCAGTGTCAGTTATTTTTAATAATGAGTTTTTTCAATATATAACGAAAATAATTGTCACTGAAGAAGAGAGCGACTTACACCCGAAATATATATCTGCCAAAATTAAAAACATAGCATTTTTGAGTGGAAAATCAAAAAATAAAATCTAATTAGAAATAATAAACACGGTAAAATACACACAGTACTATCCTTTTTCTTATATTCTACCCGTTAAAAAACGGACTTCGTTGTCCTGCTCCTGTTGGAAGCACACTGATTCCTTGACTCTCTATTTTTGAAGTTCCTTTGATTTGAATATGGCAGCATTTGAACGTAGTATAATTTAGAAAGCTTTCTATTTCGTTTCGTGAGTTAACACAAAACCCTTTATAATTCCACTAAAATTGTAATCAAACATTTTCAATTCTACGAAAAATATCTTGTTGTTTAGATCGTACATAGTGATAGAATTATAATTGATTGAATTCGGTTACTATCATTGATTACTACCATTAACTATTGTCACCTGTTCTTGAAAAAATGTTACGAGCCACTGAAATGAACGAGCAGCGAAGCTAGCATTTACAATGCCAATACAAGTGTCTAGCTGTCTTTTCTTATGTCATCGATTAATAAACAATAAAAGTAAGCTATGCCAAAAGGTTATCAATCCAAATCAATTAGATTGTTTCGGTGTTCACATCAGCTTATAAAAATTTCCATCTGTAAATTATAAAAGAAGTAAACTACCAATTATTTATCTCAGAATTGTATATCAGCCCTAATGACAGTTTAAAAAAGATTTCGATAACGGAACATATTTGCAAGCATTGATTGGCAGACGAGAGACGGTACAAAATTGAAAAGCAAGAGACAGTACAAAAAATGATGCAGTGCATGGTCCGCAGTAGAAGAGCGAAGATTAATTCGGTCAGTCATAAGCCGCTCAGTAATAACTTTATCCATAACCGACAGCAGTGAATTACAGTTTATAAACAAATACGTATGATAAATTCATTCAATTATAAGGAACTGTGTTTCACTCAGCGCGATGAACATTGATGGCCTCTTATTTAGCTCAAAGCACAATACTGATTCTTGACAGCACCAACACAACTGCAATATTTATTGATGGATATGCAGTATCGACACCTTCGTCGGGAAATCTACTTCATGAAGCAGATTAATTCTATTTGCGGTCCTGATTTTCGCAACTAATTTTCACACCCTGTTGGAAAAGCAAATGTAAATGTCACCTTTAATAAAATGCTTTAGTCAACGACTTTCACAATGAGAGATTGAAGAAGAAGCAAAGGGATATGAATTGATTTCGAAAATGTAGTTATTGAAACATTAATGCCACTGCAGGCATGCAGAGACATTATTACATGCATGCATTATTTTCGAGTCAAAATTTGACATCACAGTTCTGTTCTAGAGTTGCTTTGAACGTAAAACCAATTGATATCGACCGATTCCAATGAAAATCTTTTATCCAAAACTGCTGTTTGCCTATTTGAGTAAAGTCTCTGGTAAATGGTATCATCAAATGTCAATAACGAACAAACTGCAATGCAATATTACAGAATGAACCGGCTAAAATGCACTGAATCAGCTTTTGTGAACGAACGGAAATAGACAAATTTCAATTACAGACTTAGATCATTCAAAGGAATAATAAATTGAAATTGAAAGAGGATTTATGATAAAGCGAATTTTAACAATTGAATAAACATACCGATCTGAAAATCTTATCTATATCTTGCTAAGTTTCTTTAAATGGTCAACGCCTTTTTAATCCTCTAGGCTTTACTTATATCATCTAAGTTTAGATATTCAATTTTCTTCAGAGTATAGCGAAAGTCTCGATTTCATGGCAATTTTCTCACATTCAGAAAAGCAAAGTATATCGCTTTCTTATAAGTTCCCGCTATTCAAAGAAATTGAAAACATGAGGTAGATTTTGTAGCTTCGATTACCTGTGAGAAGTCTTCTTTAAATCTTAACATTCTCGATGAAACTCAAAATTCGTTTTTTCCGTTCCTCTCTTCTTCACTTGCAACATGTCTATCATCAACTACGTACGGCTATGATTGCAAAATGATTTATAGCTAAAGATACTTTGTAGTAAGCATTCATGCTATGAAACCATCAGATATACCTAATGGATGATACTTATGTTAATACCGTTTGAAAACTTCTGCGGTTTATTACATCCACAAGTGCTCACATCACCTAAAAGATGAAGTATACTTTTCATTTGAAATGTTTGATAAAGGTGCATGTTGTATAACGATTTTTGTACCTATTGTCCAATGATCTCCGATAGAGGTGTCTAACGACGAGCGATGTTTGTTAAAATGATAGTCCCTATTTGCAAAGGTTATGGTAAGAAAAGCTACCATATTCTTTTTATGGATAAGTCAAAAAAAGTTCCATCAATTTTCGGGGGATATCCGTATTTCATCTATGCCTAAGTGCGTGGTGTTGCTAGGAGCCAATTATAAACCAAATTTCGGATTTTTCCATAAAAATGAGAATAAAAGCTGACTGAGGTCATCGAAATATGAAGCAGCAATGTCTGATAAATTCGAAAGGTCCTTTAACACCACCTAGTCCTACAACTCTTAATAGAAGGCTCGACTAGCTTTCCTATGTTATGCATATCCTTGGGGAGCTGCGTCAGGTAGTAATCAGGCTCTCCTAGCTTTCAGCGAATGACGGCTCCAGGTTACAGACTAGGTATGCAGTCCGACTACTCCGCGTATCTTTCAACTGACTATTTTAATGTCTTTGAGCTGCCAGTGCTGGTTATCGCGGGGACAATATCCATAAAACGAAAGGTTTTTTTCACACAGCCTTTCTGGTACAGACCCCGAGTCCTTTCTTCCTCCACTAGTGAAACAGCCTGCTTATCTTCTTATGACTTCAAAAAAAGACTTTCGTTTTCATAAAGGTGAAAAACAGAATCGCTGGCTTATAAGGAGGACGAAACATGTAAATGGGCTCACCTTTGCGCCTGCATCTTATACTTTCGAAACAATTTCTGTTTGACGATACTTCAATTTATCCTTTATCCGCAGTAGTTCTTGTTTAATCAACGAAGCACATATTCGATTCAATCATTTAGCCAAGTTATTTGATCATCTCCTATAACTCGGTGACAGGATCTCGTATCTTGATGAACGTAACCCTGTTTATATGCTTCTTGGTACGAATGGCGGCCTCAGAGTTTTTGAAGGGTTGAGGTCAGCGCAAAAACTGTCATCCACTAGCTCGCTCATCGGCATCGTTGATCATACGCGACAAACATCTCCCTGAGGGATTGCTTTTACCGTGCCGCTTTTAATTTTTAACTTACTTTCCTTTGCACTAATTTACTTTCTAAACTTTACTGTTTTACTTGCTAGCTTCTTTTATTTCCCAAGAGTTGTGTAGTTTTATTAAGTAGAGTCTTGATTATTTTGTTAGCAACCATCTGCCCTCTGGATTGACAGGTGTCAATTTCACCTTCGAGCCATGTGCTATACAAGGAGTTTGTCAATTGACTTTTTCATTTTCTGGCTTCGCCAACATATTTAATTTTCAGAGATACAATTAGCTGTAGCTTAGATATAACAACTTTCAATCCTAGTAGATTTCTAACGTCACTTTTAAATTGACTTTTTTGTGTTGAGTCCGTGCCATGTTTTGTGTTTTGAGTCTGCCCCAAATTCCACGAAATGTCATGTTTTGGTCCCTCGTGATTTTTTTTCTCCTCATTTTCCCAAATGTCTCCTCATTTCCCCATTTCCCAAAATTTCGAAACAATGAGGTAAGGTCTTGCGTCTGGCCTCTTGTTAAGTACTGGAGTATCTGCATTACTACGCTGCGCTGGTTTTTATTGATTTGTGGTTGCTGGACCTAACTGTAGGAATATACTTGGTCCTCATGTGTGGGATCTTTTTTGCAGAATTTTATTGTGCTCTTAAGATTCTTTTCACTGTCTCGGGGCTATTGATCCCGGTTCTTTAATTCATTTGTTTGTCGTAAGAAGGTTACAAGTCATAATTCAAAGGAGTCAACTTTTGTGCTGAGGAGTGTGTTCTCAATCTCGCTACAGTTCACTAAGCGCGTTCTGCGCCCTCAGTCATCTGCGATGAAAGTGCTCTGTTTTGCCAACCAGTGACACGTGCCCGTCCGCTGTTTTTTGTAAGGTCCTTATTGATATTTTCGGTGATATTGATGGGGTTTTGTATTATGCTGAAGGCCACGCTAGTGTTTCAAGTTAGTCATTACACTACACTAGTTAGTTTCAAGCTAGGTCGGAAGTGAAGTTTACGCTCTGTCATCAGCTGATTGGTCTTTTCATTAAACGATGGTAGGATCAGTCCGATTCCAACTTATGTCTTGTTCCTAGCTTGTCATACGGCAGCTAGCGTTGATGAATCAGGTTCTAGATGCCTCGGTTTTGCGTTTTTCGAGCGCTTTTTTTCAGTGTATCGCTCTGAACAAACCTGAGAAGAATGAGCGTTTTGATTTTGTGGCCTCACACAAATCTGATGATTGCGTTTACTTTCAAAAGGTTCAACTACGCGCCTGGCTGGTGGGAATCTTTGTCAAGCTTCCAACATGTGAATATGGTATCATCGAAAGCATTCATAATAATGATCACCAGAATCAATGGCACGAAAACCCAACATAAAATAGAAAAAAAAAGGAAATACAGAGAAAAAAACACAATCATGAAATTGAAGTGAGAAAATCTAGTGCAGAGCAGATCATTTAAATAAAGGTTAAATTTGGAAAAAATTAAAATTCCGAAAATCTAGTTCCGACTGTAATTATGGAAAACATACGCAAGGGTTTATTTTTTATCCTTCTTTTTATCCTTTTATCCTTTATAACGTGTAAGTTATCTGAACACATATACTTAATCCTTAGTCGAACCACTTTAAAATGAGCAGCATTGACACTGTGATTATTGACACAAGAGGAATATCAGGTGTTTAAATAAGTTATTCCGTATATAAAGAATTTCTAGACGAAAAAATTATTCGTCAACCTTTCGTTCATATGTCAGAAAATTTGTTAATGCCATGCCAAAAGCATTGCTTGTGTTTTACGGCAAACCATTCGCTGAGCAACTTTCAAACTTTATCGAAATCGCTGCAGTCCTGGTCTACGAGCGCGTGTCCTATTGATGCGAAGAGGTGATAATTAAAAGGCACCTAGTCCAGGCCATTTCACTGTGTCTTTCACTTGTTTTGCTGTGTGGTACGGTGCGTTGACGAGTTACTTTGGCCTGTCTTTCGGGTCATTCCGGTAAGTTTTCGGTAAATGCGCGGCTTAAATTTACCATGTTTACCATGTTAACAATAGAGTTACGTTCATAATACACAACGCTGCTCCTACCAGACAGCATGCTCTTCTTACCGAAGCTATTTGGCCATGATTTTTTCCGCTTCGTGTTTTCAAAATAAATCCGTTTTTCGTCAACCATCATAATTCCATCACATCACGATGGAAAAATTAATTATTTTTGTGGCACTGAAGCAACATTTCACTAGTGACTTTTTCATTTCACTTCCTCTTCGCATGTTTGTGGTCTACCATAGCGGTCACTGCCTTTCACATTGAAATTACCACATTTGAATTGTCGAAACCATGTTTCACATATCCTAAATGATGGAGCGTGTCGACCATATTTTTTACCAACAAACGATGACTTTCAACAGCCTTTCCCTTGTTTAAAGAAGAAAAGCAATGCGTCCTGCAAATGCTCTTTTTCAGGCACAAAATTTGACATGATTGATCAACACGATAAAACAAATAAGCTAGTTTTGGCGGACTCAACTTGTGTGTGGTTGTAGCTAAATGTCAAACGATCTACATAGCGTATGTGTCAAATTAATACGTTACGTTTTTTTGCTGGCGCCATCTCTTACTGAAACCGGAAAAAACTTATGCATACTCCTGGAAAGCCTTGAAAATGGCAAACATTGTAAATTTACACTTAAATTTACAGGTTGAAAGTTTATTTACGGTATTCTTTTAATTTTGTAACTGAAATTTTTGATGACTTCAGTAATTTTTTGGAAAATTCATATCCCATTCCGTTTCGCTCCCTGGAAACATAAATTCTCAAATGCTTCCTGAGTGAAATCCATCATTCCGGAAATAAATTTCATTCCTATTTATCATTCATGCAAATTTCCGACATTTTTTCCTGCAAATATAATCCACAATTTATGTCTGGAAATATGAAATCCCCAGTGATAACGTGAAATTTATCAACATCTTGTGGCTTCAACTTAGAGTGATGGTGAAATGTAGTTTAACATTCTTTTACACTAGACGTGAAATTTTCCCCTCCATCTTACCATATGTGGTTGTTTTTTTCGGTTGAAATCAAAGCAAGGAAAAATGAATAATCGAAATAATGAATGCCGCTAAATTGACTACGACGGGAAAATATCTATTTTATTTGTTTGTGAAATTTGGTAAAGAATGGCGATAAGGGCAGTCTTATGTTATCAAACAAGATTCGGAATATCCAATTTATTCTCAGAAATTCTGTAGAGTGCGTGAGTAAGACGATACAGCCTGGCGTTGAAGTGGATAATAATGGAATTTATCAGGAAAAGATAGAATGATCTGAATGTGTTGGTAGTGCCAGTCAAGCTAAGTATTTTTTCAAGTGAGTCTTTGTCCGAAAGATGTCTTGTATATTTAATGCAGGAACACAAAAACAAAAAACAATGGTAATGGATTGGAGGAAAGACAATGGGTATATGTAAACCCTGCAATGTTGGTAGTATTGATGCGCATAATTAATGAGTTTTTGCACATTTTTGTTTATTTCTTCATTTTCATGATAAGCTTCACTGGATAATTGAGATTTTCTTGCTTTAGTGTTGAGCGAGTGTTGAAATGTAGAATAAGAATTATTAACTCAATTTGCTAAGGCCTTGAATTGTATCAATTACTTGATTTTTTTTTAAATTAACATCAAATCTCACCTAATTATATCTTTGATGACGATAAAGTAATTCAAATAAGAAGCACTGGTATCTATACAACAACAAATAAATGAAATCTGAACCAAATTGCAGGTTATTTGGTAAGAAAATACGAAAATTACATTAAGTTTTCCATCATCGTGACCGATTTCGATTTGATTTCGAACTGTGTAAACTACGGTTAATGTTAACAAAAGAACTTAAGCACGCAACATTAAAGATGTACTTTGTGCCAGATAATATCTTTAACATCATCATCAATGCTTAGAAAAAAATGCATCTAGCTCGTTTTCTCCCTTCCCAAATGAAACGAATTTCCTCAAGAATCATCTCAATAGTTGCACAAGAAAATGTAAAGAATGATTTTCGTTAAGATCAAGGTGAAAACATTGAGTCACAAAGGCAGAGAAATTTTTTTTCATTTTAGATTGCAATCAGTACTTTTCAGTAATCATTGTAATGATTATTGAAAAAGAATGGTTGAACAATCATTCCAAAAATTGAATATTAATTGAGATATAATTCATACGTAATTTAGATGATAAGACCGAAACGGAATTGATCAACGAAAGATTTTCGAAAAAATGGGATGGTTTATTTTTTGTAATAATTAATTTGTAATCTTGTACCCATATAATACCCTGTGTGATTCGCACATGATATGGATACTCTGTCCAATATTGATTGGACAGAGATTGGACACGGTTTTACATCAATATTTTACATATTGATGTAAAACCGAGGTCTTGTAACTATTTTCCCAGTATTTACATCACAGCAATTCGATCGTTTCAATCTCTCAACTTGTGGCAATACGCCTGCCCTGTTTTTCTTTCAATTGCTTGAAACATTCTTCGAAATTATTACGACTCAAGCATGGCGTATTTACTAAGAAGCGAAGCTCACACTCCGAAGGAGCATCACATAGAAATAGATACTAACGTCCCATGTAGCAGAGAAAGCGAGCTTTGCAGGATAGAGAGCTTGCGAATCGACGTATGTGGGTGAACAGATCGCGACGGTTAGCATTCTGATAGTAAACGTATATGATAATAATCTTTTTATTGTATTAGTATATGTGAGTCGTTGATAATAAAATTTAAGAACATCTTAAATTTTGGCGCGTACCTCTTTATAGCCGCACTTTACGCACTTACGCACGGCTGTAACTCAGCCTCCTCATCTGTATTTCATTTTTTTTGAAAAGTGTACAATTTTGAACTGAAAACACATACTGATAAATTGCTTCGATTGCCATGGAGTTGGTTCTATTGTAAAGTTAATTCCCTGCCATGTTTTTACAATATAATTTTGGGCATGGGAGCAACACAGCACCAGTCCAAACGTGAGGTCTAATTTCCGACTACTCTAACCAATAATTGGGAACATATCTAGCCGATAACGTGCCGAATGTTTTCTTTCAAATGGTCAAGCGCCTCGAGCTTGTTGGTGCAGACAAATTATTTGACGTATTCCCTTAATAAATAGTCCGGCGGCGTTGAATCACAAGATCCTGCAGGCCAGTTCACAGGCCGCAAACAAGAAATTATCCGCTCAACAAATGCTTCTTTCAATACTTCGATGTTTGCATGAGCTACATGGTATATTTATGTCGAAACCAATGATTCATTGCATTATGACGAGTCAATTCCATTGCCATTGCGTTTACCATTGACTTTAATTTTATTCACAGCAACATTTTTGAAAATATATGGATCAATTACTCTACCGACCTATAAAACTTATCAAACAGTAATTTTCTTCATAAGTAACGGTGTTTGGAACGGTCGCCAGTGGTTGTTCAACACTCTAATTGCGGCGTTTTGTTTACTAACGGAGCTATTCAACCTCAAATGTACCTAATTGCTAAACAAAAATTTTCTTATGTAAATCGGGATCTGCAGCGATTTGTTCTTGGGTTATACACCGAGCCTATGTCGTTCCCGATGGTTGCTTGGCTTCACTTTCAGCACAAGTCGGATTTAGCAATAACCCGTAAACCAAGATTCTTCCGTAAAAGCTTCCATAATGAGGAAGGATACCGATTTAATTGTTCAGCACTATGTGGAATGGACTCTATTTTTCTACATCGATACTACGCTCTACAGCTACTTTGTTGTGCTCATTACGTATTTTACAACGTCTGAATGTATGCGTATTATGAGTGAGAAAAAACGTGGAGCAGAAACGATCCATAGTTTCTGGAATTAATTGTTGTGATGGACGATTATGTCGGCCATAAAATTGACGGAGTGCTCGATGAGTTTATCCAACAGACCCCTGTTCCTTGACATAAATTTGCATAATTTGCAGGCATTGCTAAAGCGTTAACCTACTTATAAAAAGGCACCCAATCTAACCAATAAACGGATGACAGTTACCACGCCATACGTAGCATTGAAAAGTGTTGCCAACTTAAAGTACTATACCTTCAAACAAATCCTACACGTATGATAGTATAATTTCGTATATATAATGTCGTTTAATAATAAACCTTTTACAAAAAGATAAATAAATCTGAAAAATAGAATGAGCTATGTACTGTAGTGATCGAATTATGATTTGGAAACCAAAGGAAACATTGTTGAATGTGTAGTTTAGTTTCATGTAGTGCTCTAAGAGTTTACTTTGGGAATCGACTCCTGAGGCATGAGGAAGAGATGACTGGGATGACTTGCGATGACTGGGATGACTGCAGGATAAGCAATGTTCATTGTGCTCACCCTTACAGAACGATTATCAAGCAACTTATAGAGGAGACCAGAATTTTAGGCCCTTGTGGCATGATTCATCATAGGCTGCAACCGTTTCGTATCAATATGACAAATAGCTTAGCATTCAAGTGGAACGCACGAGCTTTTGGACTGCTCCAAATGGTTGGGGTGGAAACGTGCAGCAGAACTGTAATACCGGGCGACCAGAGATCTACAACTATAAACTATCATCACACCTATGGAGAGAAAGAGCATTTCGGATTTTTCTGAAGCTCTATCGACGATCTCCTTAAAAAAATGTAGCATAGATAGTAGGGAAAACCAAATTCATTTAGCACGTTGCTAACAAATAGGGTAGCCCAATCGAACTGCAAATTTTTAACACTGCTAAAGCTTTCACACCGCTGGCACCACTAATTTAATATGTGTGTTGCAACGTCGAAAAATTTCATTGTTTACAAGAACGCCAAACGATTTGTATGTCAACTGATTCCAAAACAAAAAAAAATTAACCACGATAGAATTGAAACGTGGTAGTGTGATTTCGTTGTATTTGCCAGGAAACCCGCAAGTGGCTATCTTAAACTCATCAATGTGAATAAAACGTTCATTTCTCGAACTGTAGCTGCTTACCGTTATACTGGTCATGTGCAAAAACGCTAAAGTGGTTCGAAAGTTGAAGGGTAATGCAACGAAAGTCGTGTCGTAACGGCAGACCAATGGCTAGTAAGTTGAACATATTGAAGGCAATAATTCAAGGATTATTGATAAACGAGCTCAAACTTCAACGATCTTACCAATGCTCAGAAAATGTTGGCCCCAATTTAGCGACAGACCTGTTACGCTTGCAGGCAGCTTGATTATTCGGGCTGCGATGACGGCCGATGGACGCTCTTCTCTGCTGGTCCTGGACCGTGGAATCAAGGTGAATGCATGTGTTCACCGTAAACGAGTTTTGGAAAATGCTCTAAAACTGTGGGAAACAAAGCATTTCGGAAGGAGTGAGTTTACGTCCCAACAGGAATCTGCAACATCGCACAAAGCACGCTTCGACCAGGGATGGTTGCGTTAAAACGTTCCATTCTTAACCTTTTTTTTTTTTTTGGGTTGGGGGGTGAAGGCAATTTACGCCCGGAGTGTGGGACTCCTAGCAGCGCATGCTACCAGACTACCCACTAAACACCCCCCCCTGTCAAGAGATCCTAGCCTGGAACCGTTTGACACATTACTTCGGGCTAGGCCTCTTTTTTACTACGCGCTAGGGCGCCGTCAGTCTAGAGAAATCTCCCTCCAGCGGGAGGGGGCAGGATGGAGGAGGACTGCTGGAAAGGAGACCTTCCTAGACCCCGCGCCCAAGGTTATCTATCGTATATTTTTTGGCAATAAGTATTGCCCGAGAGTAATGTGCCACGCAGGTCCATTTGTCAAAACTTTTCAGCATTTCTCCGACCAGATTGTCTGGAGAAAGCTCTCCCATCACCTCCTACAAGTCCTGCCGCATCCTGTTCCACCTTCTACAGTTGAAGAAGGTGTGACATGCGTCATCCTTTTCCCCTGGGCAGAAAATGCAGTCTGGGGACCGTGATTTACCAATCTTGTGCAAGTAAGACTGAAAATATCCATGCCCGCTAAGAAGCTGGGTAAGGTAATAATCAGTCTCACCGTGCCTTCGATTTAGCCACGATCCCACGTCCCCTATAAGGCGGGCAGTCCAGCGGCCATTGGAGTCGCCTTCCCATGACTGTTGCCACTCGAGTATTGTGCGCTGCCTCTCTTCTCGGTTGACAGCATATCTTGAGCCCTCCACTTTACGGTCATAAATTCTCCGTCGTTCTCTAGCAAGGAGGGCGATGGGTATCACTCCTGCGATCACCAACACCGCCGACTCAGAGACAGTGCGGTATGCAGACGCAACCCGCAAAGCTCCTCGTCTCTGTACCTGGGCCAAGCGCTTTCGGTACAGCTCCTTACTGAGAGCTCCGGCCCAAACCTCAGAGCCGTACAGTAGCACTGCCTGTACAGCACTCATGAGAAGTCGGCGTTTGCTCGGTGTGGGCCCACCGATGTTGCACATTAGTCGACTCAAAGCTGAGACGCCCATCGCGGCCTTTTTCGCCGTTGCCCTGATCTGTTCCGAAAAGCTCATTTTGGAATCGATCAATAGTCCCAAATATTTTATTGCGACTTTAGACTCAACAGTCGCATCTCCGATCTGCAAAGGAATTACAGTGGGAATTCTTTTCTTCGTGAGAATGACCACCTCGGTTTTCTCTAGTGCCAAACTGAACCCACGGGTGGTCATCCATTCCCTCACTTGACGCATTAGCACTCCCAGTCTGCGCTGCGCATGTTCGACTGTACGTCCGGCGACCAGTGCTGCTATATCATCTGCATAGCCGACTAAGCGCGACTCATCTGGCAGCTCAAGCCTCAATAGTCCGTCATATGTGGCGTTCCACAAGTCTGGTCCCAGTATGGAGCCTTGCGCTACATCAGACGTTATCTCCATACTGCGTCGCCCATCTTGTGTGTCATAGAGCAGTTTGCGGTCCTTTAAATAATCCCTCAAAATCCGCATCAGATACCCTGGCAATCGGAAAAAATTTTCCAAAGTGCCAAGAATATCCGACCATCTGGCGGAGTTGAAGGCATTTCTGACGTCAAGCGTCACTAGCAAGACAACTCGTTTTTCACTTTTGTGCGCTTCGGCTCGACGGACTGCATTCACCACTTCCATGATGGCATCGGAAGTAGATCGCCCTGCTCTAAAGCCATACTGCCGAGGAGATAGGTCCCCTGCAGCACGAATTGCGTCTGTGAGTCTTCTTTTGATGAGCTTTTCGAACACTTTCCCGGCTGTGTCCAGCATACAAAGCGGCCGGTATGTAGATGGCAGCCCGGGGTCCCCTTTTCCCTTGCTGATCAATGTGAGCCTCGCCACCTTCCAGCGAGATGGGAACACACCTTCTCTCAGGCAAGCGTTGAACACATTGAGCAGCAAGTCAGGACAAACGTGGAAGACCATTTGTAGCACCTCTGATGGAATGCCATCTGGTCCTGGTGCCTTTCGAGCTTTCATAGAAAGCACCGCTTCCCCCAGCTCATTTTTAGTGAACGATGGACATTCGCCTGAGTCGACCTCGTGGGCAGCATCAACACGGACAGGGTGAGTTGGAAAAAGCGCCTGCACTATGCCGTCCATCTTATCTGCTTGAAGTAAATACGGCTTCCGTGAGGTACCGAGCTTGCGCCACACTAACTTGTAGCCGAGCCCCCATGGATCCCTGTTCACATCGTCCACAAGTTCTCGCCAGCAGCGTGCCTTGCTCTCGTTGATGAGTCTTCGGAGTTCTTTCCTTGCTGATCTGTATGCTGCTGTCCTATCGGATGCTTCCTCTACGTTTCTCGACCGCTGAGCTGCACGTCGAAGTCTGTGACACTCGCCTCGTTTGTCTGCGATATCTTTTGACCACCAATGTACAGCAGGCCTGTCGTGTCGAGGCCTCCGTCGAGGCATAGATGAGCTACAGGCAGAAGTGATAAGGTTCATCGTTGACTCCGCCATTCCCTCGACTCCAGCCCTTCCGTTCCCCGAAGGGCATCCCGATGTCGTTCCGCCTTTTAGAATCACATTGGCGAAAGTCTCCACGTCCATTTTTCCGATATTCCACCCGGGAGTGAAAGATCGTTGAGACGAGCGAGGAGTGGTATCGCCGATCTCAAACGCGATGTATTGGTGGTCACTCGCTGAGTAATCCTCGAGTACTCTCCAGTTCAACGTCGTCGAAGCGAGGGACTCCGAGGCGAATGTCACATCTGGGATTGTTCCTTCGCAGCCCCAGCGCCGGAAGGTCGGTACATTACTGGTATTTAAAACCACCAACCCAGTCCTCGCCGACATGTCCAGAATGCGTTGCCCTCTGGAATCGGTTTGAGACATGCCCCACTCAACGGCTCTGGCGTTGAAGTCTCCTGCTACGAGTACTTTGCCATCTGTGTTCAGAACAGCATCCTCTAGCGCGTCCAGTCTATTTTGAAAAGATGGCATTGACTCATTCGGCGTCAGGTATACGCTGAAAATCGTTATACCCGAGCACCGAATCCACACGAAACCGTCTCCTCGGCCGTGACCTTGGATCTGGAGTCGCATGCTGCCACGAACCCAAACGGCAGCAGTATGAGAGTCATCGGAGAACCAGGCTGGTGAGGCCTTATTTCGATGTTGTTCGCTCAGCAGCAGCAGATCAGCTCCCTTTTCTCTGGCGAACTGCTCTAACAGATCTTGTGCATTGACGCTACGGTGCAAGTTAATTTGAAGGGTCCTGATCATCACCTTAGAGCTGCTTTTACTTTTGCTAGTGCCTCTCTAAAGATTGGGCACGCGCCTGTTCCTGCAACGTGAAGGTGCTCTGTCGGTTGAGAGTTAAGATGATTACATAGCAAACAGCGCGGAGTCTCAACGCACTCTTTTTTCTTATGCCCAGGTGCTCCACACTTAAAGCAAAGCATACTACGGTCAGGGCCCTTGCAGTTCGAAGTGGTGTGCCCGTATCCAAGGCACCTGTAGCATCGTACTGGGATGGCGCGGCGGCGAATTCTGCACACCACCCAGCCGATTTTTATTTTTCCTTTGGCCAGGAGTTGTGTAGCATCTTTCTCCGTTACTTCGAGTATGGCCAGCCTTTGCCCTCGGCGATTCTCTGGAGAAAGCTTTACTTTTAATACAGTTATTCCAGGGAACTCTTTTTGAATGGCTTCTTCGACCTCAGCCGGATCGGCGATGCAGTCCAGGTCCCTTACTTCCAATGAAGCTCTTGGCTCCAAGGTAGAGACGGTGGCTTTTGCCCCAAGGACGTCCTTTATTTTGTCGCGGAATATCGATTTATCGGAGGAGTCCGCTCCAAACTCGACGAGTAGCCCTCCGGACCTCGTCGATCGTAGAGTTTTAATAATCGTCCCTGTTTCCTCCGGCTTGACGTTCTTGCGGATATCGCGTAGAACGTCGGAATAGCTCCTTCCGTCGGTGGGCTTCACAAGAATGGCGTCCCCGAGGGCTCTTCGCTTTTTTCTTGCTGGTTTATCCACGGTCTTTGTCGTTGTTTGAACAGGCATTGTTTTTTGGCTAAGCCTATGTTCGCGTTTTGCAGATTTTTTCGCCGCCTTAGATATCACAAGTTGGAAAGCGTCTTTTCTTTGTGGCGTTTCTGTTTCTGGCTCAACGTTCTCTTTACGCCTTTTCTCCTGTTCGCTCTCAAGAGGGCTAGCAGCAGTCCTCTTGATACTGGGAAGGAAAGGTTGGGTGACTTTAACGGGCACCGTTTGATCTGGATGTTCTTCTTCCAACTTTTTCCAGAGTCTCCTGTAGTGGCAAACCCGATCCAAGAGGTCTTCGAGCTCAAACACTCCATTTTTTACATCTTTACTGATTGTTTTTTGGTTTATGCACGCTCCTTGCATACGTTTGAGTATCGCATAACATTTTTTAGTCAACCGTTCTTCCTCGGAACGGTTCTCCGCGATAACCTCCTTAACAATCAGGTCTTTTTCGCCGACTTTCTCCTCCGGGGGCTTTCGTTCTATGGTCTGCGTGTCTCCTACTGAGGTCGATTCAGCAGTAGCAATCTTAAGAGTGAGGTGGTCGTAAACCTCCGGAGCCGCATTTACTACCGGCCCATCACTGCTCCTTCCGCTTGGGGCTGAATGAGACCGTGGTGGTGAACGCAAGGTTTTTCCACTACGGGAAAACACGCCAAGATAATCGGTATGGTTGTCAGAATTATGTTCATCGGCTCGTTTGTTCGTCTCCTCTGCGTTATTTATTGTTGTTGTTGTTGTTTTTCTTCATTTTGTTCTTAAGGGTCCCCCCTCAGAGCCGCTATCTCCGCTCGGATGTGTAGTCGCCTTAATGATCCCATGGTTATCTATGCAAGCAGGGAGGCCATGCGAGGGTTGGCACCAGCCCTTATGGAGTCAGGTGCTCAGAGCCAGATCAGCGTTAATCGGGAGTACGACTCAACCGAACCTACACCACCAACTCAATGGTGCGAGCTTTGAACGTACTCTGAGGCCTGCCAAGGTTTTATCGGGACGGAGACGGCGTGATATTAACCTGGAGCCGTTCGCGCACGGGTTTCACCCCGGCGGTACCGCGCAGAAAGCGACTAGGTCCAGAATATCATGGCCGCCAGCCCACATGCGTCAAATAAAGTCGAGAGTCAAATCATAGTCCGGGTTCAGTGCTGTGTTCCCATTAGTCGCCTCTTACGACAAGTTGGGTTACTGTGGATGTATTCTAGCCTCCCCCATCCACAGGGGAAATTCTTAACCTTAGTCGCACAATAGCCAGTGGATACCAATCCAATGAACTTTATCATCTAGGGCATTTTGCAGGCAAAGGTCGGAGCAAACAAAATCCCGCAATAGCGCTTCTCCGTGAATGAGCGAAGATTCCAACCAGTCATATTCGTGCAACGTACGAGTCTTTCTTCAAACGTTTGAGAGTCATTTTCTTCGAAATTTTTTGCTTTTATTCAATAAAATTTGTTGAAAATAGAGTAAAACGTTTTGAAAAGTTGGTTCAATGAGTCCGCACTGTAGTAAAAATAATAAAAATACGCACTTCAGAACTTGCAACTGCCGCACTACTAGCACCGAACAAAATGTCGAATTAAAAATTTTTACCGCTCCGTTCAGTACGGTTAAACAAGTTATAAAGGAAACGTTGTTCAATAAGTTTATTTGAAAACGTATAGAAATTATTAGACTTTATCATTGTATTGTGTTCGGTTCGGTTCGCCGAACGTTTTGTATATTAAGATAAATACGCGAAACTGAATTTTTATCTTCTCATCGAAAAACCTGAGATAACTGTTTCTCATCTGCAACTGTCAGGTTTTGGGTATCATCTGCAACTGCCAGGTTTTGGAAGTGCAAATTTTAGACTTCAAACTCTTTGTATCGGCGAAATGGCTTACAGTTGACAATATCGCAGATGATGGCCAGATTCTGACAGGAAATCTGAAGATCTCTGTTCTGTTTGCAATAAATTGAGCCTTTTATAGGCCTAAATAAATTAGCCGTGGATAATTTCCGAGAAGTCTTAATTTAAAGACTGTAAAGCGTCAGCTAACCCTACTGTTAAAAGATCATGCGTTTTTTAAGCTGTGGAAAAGTTACTATTAACACTACCCTTAATCAACCGAATACGAGGAGAACATTCAAACCATATTATTTCATACTATAGTGAAAATATTACATGCACATTACAAGTTTTTATCATTTTGCATCATTTCAATGTTTTAACATGACGTAAATAAAGACGAATAGATGTTATTCAAAAGGATTAAATTATGTAATTGGTGTAATATTGTGATAGAAAATAGATGCGCTCCCTGCAGCAATATGTAATTTTTAGTATCTATCATTAATTCACTCCTACGTTCACAATGTACCATATGTGAACGCATGAATTAAAGTAATTCATGCGTTGAAAATATGATACATTCAATCAATGCATATGTGAAATAATGAAAAACTGAAACTGTTATAAAAAATTTCCATTAGATCATAAATATTGCTTCGATTGATATCATTATCTCCGATTACATTCACATTACTCGGCGTAAATTTGGAACGAATCGAGGTAAAACGTGCAATGTTAATAATTGCAAGGGTGAAATAGAAACTGGTAAATAATCTCGAAAATTTACTATATATTCAAACCGAGGTAAGTGATTTGGTAGACATAAAACATCTTTAATGAATTGATTACAAACAATCCCTGATTAATTTGTTGCTAGACCGACCTTATGCGTCATGAATTGCCAAAGAACTTCTTCAGAAATACAGTCGTGGTGTATTTTTTCTTATTGCAAACCAAGAAGTATATAGAAAATTCTACCAGAAATAAGAATTGATTTGTTCTCCTGGCTCCTGGCCAAAAGTAAAAGCGTAGAAAATCTAGATATCCGATATCGTAAGGTCGATTTTATAGAAAACGAATTACGAGCATGATTTTAATCCTACTTCGAGAAGACTAAACGAAATAGCAACGCAATGTCTTTAATATGTATTAATATTAAATATAAAATTTATTAATTACCTCAAATAATGTTGATGAACAAATTTTAATCAACCGAAAAAATCTCTTTGAAAAACTTGTTTTTTCCGGAAAATTTGCCGCACTTTATCTCAAAAATAAATAATTAAAGAGAGCAACTCATATTGAGTTAACTTTTGGGAAAGGCTTCCAAACTCATTTGATTGGTGAACGGATTTATAATCAAATATTTTTTGAAATAATGTATGCAGTCTCAATTGAATATGTTCGACGCTATTATCCTTGATTGGTGGAAGTTCTATGAATTTCATTATTTGATGAATAAATTTGGCTACCCATACGGCGGTGACTTTGAGTAATGTGTACTATGTATGTGACTTTGATATTCAATTTACAGTTTCCATTGATGCGAATAGTTATTATGGAGATATGAAAGACTCATGGAGCTGATTCAATATACAATATTTAACACATTAAAGTACAGAATACGTTATAATCGCCGCTTTAAATTCTAATATGTAACAACATTATAATACCTCATGGTTATCCTCATATAATTACAATACTTCATCGTTATCACTGGTTCCGCAGTCAACTTTAGGATTCAGCGTGGTTCAGCAGAAAAAGGCCGAAAAAAATGCTACGTAATTTATTCTTCTTCATTCGATGTGCCGTGCAAAATATTGTCCCGTCCCGGAATATTGTGGTCTTTAGCATAAGTTATCTCTCAAGTTCTTACTTGATTTGAAGTTGCCTACAAAGGTCCCTGCAGTCATGCCTGTCATTCCAATCCGAGCTCATATCTCTTCAGAAGTTTCGTACACGCCCTTGCCTTTTCATTGGTGCTAGTACCGTCTAAGTTGCGTCTATTCTTACATGCTATTTCGTCCGCTCATTTCTTTGCCTGTTAGATAGATATCCCATGTTAGATTCATTTCTTTCTGATAAGCTGTAGTCCTTAACTATGCAAGCTGTTAATCTGCGCGGTTAATTTGAAACGAAGTGTATTTTATGTTAAAGTTCCGTTCATTACAATTACTACCATTACTTGATTACTTGACTAATACACTACTCTGACTGCGCTTGAGTATAGGATACAGAGGTTTATTTCCGCGACAGTGCTCTCACCACTGTTAGCGTTTTAAAGTGGTAATTGTACATTGTCTTTCCAATCTGAGAGGTGAAGTTGTGCAACGTTTCCCCTTCCTTGGCAGTAAGAAAAATGCAAGTGACCGTAGAAATCTACTTTTGTTTTCCTCCAAGAATGACCGAGGGTATCTATTTTTGCTTACCTTCTAGTTTGATAATGGCTACCATTTTGGACCCTGCATCCTGGGATGGATCCCACTTCATATTCGTGAGAGCAGAAATCCCAAGACATGAATTAATGCAGGTCCTCTGCATTTGTTCAGATATCACGTTACAATGACATTAAGCCCCTACACAATCGCCATTTGTTCGCACTGTAAGCAACTGCGTCCACTTATTCTGGCCAAGGTTCGCGATTGCAAGCTTTCGCCACATCCAATAGGGAACCACACACATCTCCTGGACAAGTAATTTACATAAATCCACACGCACTGCGCAGGACACTTGAATAGCACGTGTTGCCAACGCTTATCCTCACGACGACACAGAGGGCACAAACTCTCTAACGACAATCCACGGCGATAAAACCATTCATCCCAGGTACCCAAAGCCACGACCGAAGTCGAAGTCAGGGTTTTTCCATACTGTCGTCACATCGGGGACCAAAACATAAATCACACGCTCTTTTGCATATTCATTCCACCTCCCCTGCCAACTGGAAAACATGCCCCCTATCAAAAAGCTACGCAGAGAGATCAAACTGATATTTTTCGGATCCATGCCCCGAAGTCATTCATACCTTTCAACTGGAAGCACCCTACGAAGTCTGAAAATAAATCCTTTACATATCACCTCTAGGTTAAACAGTTGCGCCCCCATCAGAACATGCATGGCTTCAGTCGAAACTGCCGGACGAACAGAAAAACAAAGTAATAACATTACACGCTGACAAGATCCGATGAGTCGTTTTTGACACTGACAAGATCCGATGAGCAAAATTAAACTCATCGCAGACTCGAAAATACCAGTGACCCATATTCCGCACAAGCAACAAATAGACTCTTGTATATTCTGCAAAATGCGCCACTCCTAAGACACCACTCCTTCAGGAATTTACGTTGTCGTCATAATGTCTGTAAAGTGAGGCCAGACAGTCTCTCATCAATCACAAGTATCTGATCGTAGTCATATACTTGAGAGCACTTACCCTGTATCGCACCCAAGTAGGACTCCCTCGACTGAGTGTACCTTTCAGGAGTATCATCGAGATTTTGCCAGTGGAAATAGTTAATCCAACACATTGACACTTGTGATTCTCTAGGAGGAGCAAGTCGTCAACATCTACACACACTTTACATAAGCATTCAAGGTGTGCCAAAAGGTTATCCATCACTAGCTTCCATATAAATGGACCCGCAACAGATCCTTGTGGACTTCCACTCTCCATCTCAACGTCGACAACATCTCAAACACTTTGAACAGCTCCTCTGAAGTCTGAGGTCCTCAGATTCTACCGCAGCAAGTTTTTAAAGAATGTACAGAACTGGGTACAAAAGATGGTCAGATTCTCCCTTGAAGTCAATGCAAATCATATTTGCATCTACTGTCAGGCACGTCAGTCGTTACCTAAAGTCACGCATCACCAGTACACTGTCCCGCTCGGAAACCAAACTACCTATCTGAATATCTGCCTGATATTCTTTCACAAGATTATGGTAGTTTGTTGGCAAAACGTGGAATTCGACGTGCTCAAGCGCGATTTAAGCGGACTTTTTTTTTTTATTCCTGGAGCATGTTTCTTAAATTTTGCTCCAAAGATTTTCGAGCAAAGTAGTTAATAGTTACCTGATTCATCTTTAATTCAGATGAATTTTTCAGATGATTTGTTCTGAGTTTAAGCCTTCTTGAAAAACAATTTCTCCCATTTATATCGCAGCTTCTTCAATTTCAGGTCAGTCAGCTGTCAACTTTCCCTCCACTTAGATCCTACTCCTTTGCTTTAAACGTCAAAATTAACTTCCATTTTCCCCTCGTAGCGAAATATGAGGACAGTCAAATCGTTCACGAGTTGAGTATTATTTCAAGAAAATGTGGTCCTCATATATGTGACAGGAGAATTTTTTTTACCTAGCAACGACGAGTGCCTACTCGTGATAAGCTCATCAGTAGTTTTTTTGTGGGAAATACACTGTCATTGTCAGGATTTTTTTTCATTTTTTACTTTCTTACGACAAAGACCGATCACGAAGATTTTAGTCATCCTTCGACTTGCTTTTGTGCAAAATTTTTACAAGAAATTCAATTTAAATTTCAAATTCAATTGAATCTTTTTAAATAATTTTAAAAAATTTGATTTTACAAAATTAATTGAGTAGTCGGAGCTCCATATAGCACAAAACTTCTTGACTTTCCACCCTAAAGGTATAAAACGACTGTTCTCTGTCATAGTATTGCTAAACACACTCAAAAAATTCTGCGAATACATTGGATGAAAAAGTGGAAAACGAACAATTGATATGACCAACAGACAAAACACATTGTGTAACATCTAGCTGATAATCTGAAAGAAAAGAGACATCTTTAGGATAGAAAACGTCTGACGAGATTCTTTTTTAACTACGAAAAAGCCTTCTACAGGACATGTTTATGGTGTATTGTATTTATGTGTATTTATGTATTATGTCAGTGACTCAATTTGATTTTAAGTTTTGTGGTAAGAAACCCGACGTTAAATTTGAGTTACAAGTGATTCTGAGTTAGAGGATTTGGGTTGTGGTTATAAGGACCTGTCAACAAGTAGCATTCTGACTATGATCGCCTATATAACGCTATATAATATTTATATAGCACATATGATTTCCCGTAATTATCGAAATGAGACGATTTAGGCAGAATTTTCTACAGTCCATGGTAGGAACTGGTAGAACATACTGGACATGGATGATAAAGTTGATGTTCCATTACATAAATTCTCACAATTTCACAGCCACAAAAGAAGTGAACCATTCCTGCAAAACTTAAAGGATAGTTTCCAAAAGATCGCAAACTAAGAAAAACAACGCTGTTTTAAAAATCAGGTTAGCCACTCTTAATTTTTGTTAAAAATAGGATTTATTAAAACACGTTCGTGAAAACAAACTAGAAAATAATATTATACCTCTGTAACATATATCAGAGAGAGATAACATTTACATCACAAGAGTAATGATCATAAGATATGTCCTTAAAAAAACAACTAGGAATGTTTTCCATTAATTTGTCTACACTGACATTAGAAACGCAATAATGTTCATGGCTGTCTCGGACTCATCAATAGCAGTAAAACCAGCAGCTAGCATGCGATGACAGAAGCCTTGACCAGCATTCCAAGAGGTCTGGAGTGTAAGCCAATGGATCAAGAAAGCTCGGCGCCCCAAGATTGTCATACGAGCCAGAAAATGGGAAGAAATTGTCCGGTTTTCTTTCCCGTGGTGTGCATGGTAAAATACCGGATGAAAGTCCAGTTTTCATAAAGAATCAACTGAAGGAAGCATTCTGGTCTATATAGATAAGAAAGGCTACATGCCCCAATTTGAAGTGTTGCAGTTGGTCTTTCGATTTTGCTCAATTTCGCTGTTTGAAGACTGCTAAAGATGGTGAAGCTCGTGCAAATTAAATAGCGGCAAAATCCTGAATCCTACATACTGCAGCTAATCTCTTCCATGGGTATCTTCCACAAATGTCATCGCAGAAATACTGGTTGCGATATAGTATGCAGAAACATGTACCAGTTCCACACGACTGTCTCTCAAACACAGAGATGGGCAAATATTTTTGAAAATATCCTTGAAAATCGTTTTCAAATACCAAAATTCCTGATTCAAATTTTGACGGGCAACCTGATAGGCCTAAGGCTAGCAGTTACATCATGTATCGCCTGGATAAGGGCTAGTCGCCAGGCGTATGGGCGAAAGTATATGGGCCCTAGAGTGAGGCCTATCAATGTTGCGTTACCTAGATCAGGATTTTGACAGGGCAGCAGCATGTATTTCGGCATTCGCTCAGTAAATGGCCAATATACATCTCAGCGTATCAAGAAAACGACTCCTCACAAGCGCAGTGTACCTTGCTCATCCTTAATCTTAGACTTAGGTGACGTTTAGAGCAAAATTTTGAACCGAAAGCTGTTGGGATATGTCCAAAGATAATGAGCATTGTTAATTACATTCGCATATTTAACGGTCTCCAGGACGCCTCCTGAGACTATTCGGACTTTAGATCAGGGAGAAAAAAAAGTACGCTCTCTCAGCGATGGAAAATTATCTTGGGACCTCAACGCGAAGAAATAGGAGGACTGCCCGTCAGATTCCTGACCAGCTGCCATGGCTCAATCAATCGTGAGAATTATTTCTATATGGGTGTTTCCGGTTTCACCTGCACAACATTGCTGGGTTCCGCAATTGCGTGTTTTGTACTGGAGAGGTTAATAATGCCTGTCATACATGAATTCTCGATTATATTTCAGAGCTATGTTTCCTATGAATTACTTGAGACACTTTCTTGAAATTAAAACCTCTCAAAATCTTCTCATGAGTGGTACATTATCAAACTATTAAAATACGCTGTCCATATGTAATTTACGTAGAAAATGCCAACAGGTTGAACAGCGTCAATCGTGTCATGTGATTTAGATTCGGGAAGTCCACAAAAATTTAATAGCCACCTATACTTTCTTAGTGTTGTTAATATTTAAGCGGATACCCATGGCTTTTTCTTGTCAGTCTTCCGTGTACAACAAATATACGAGTAGAAATATTTAACATAGATCTTACCCAACATCTTGTTGTTTTATTATGTTGAAATCGTCCATTTTTTGATTAATTATATATTGACACACACTTAAAAAAACATATAACTATTCGGCATCCAGCGTGAAAATAAAGCGTTTACCTTTGCTTCTTTTCAGGTATGTCGACACATGTTACACAACGATTCGTAAGTCTAGGTTAAGCTATTTTGCTATAAATTTTAGCCATCAAATCAAGCACAAATCACTGCTTGCCATCTAATAAACCAAATCGATCCTTTTTTCAAGTGAAATCAAATACCTGAAAGCATATTAACCTTGAAAGTCTTTGACCAAGTATCGTTTGTCACCGTCAAGTAAATTTTATCAACAGAAAATTCAACAAAACTCACTTAAGAAGTCATTCGGTGTCGGCTTCGTCCTTTTCCCACGATGTTATTTCAAAAGTGGCAAAAAGTAAATCAATCAATTTAAATTCTGTCATTCTTACCTTGAAACACAACTCACAATTCAACTTCATTAAATATTTCAAGCTAATTACTTGGCGATATTGAAAATACGTTGAAGGAGAATCGCAAAAACTGTCGGTTGGAAAACTGTGGGGAGAAGAACTCCACAAGACGTCCTTATCTACTTAAATGCTAAATGGTTTAGAAAAGAGAAGAGATGCTCAACAAATTGTACTTGAAATCCAGTTGAGGTCTTCGTTCTGATTTGCAGCGCAATGCTTGGATGGATTTTTCCTTGAAAAGGAACACAGAAAGCAAAATTGTGTTAGTAGTCGTTGTATATGCGGGTGTAGTAAGCTTTTGCTTCGATTTCGGAAATTCTTAAATTAAGGATATTTCTGAACGACTCCTTAGTTAAGAAAATCACTCGAGCATTTGATATCTTGATAAAACCCAATTGTACCTTTGGGACGGCATGTTTTACTAAGGATTCTGAATGAGAAAAACTGCTGTAATTGCTAGGTTAGCGAAAATCGAGTTAACCAATTTTGCAAGAGTTGCCTAGCAACTGAGCATCTTTATTCGTTTATATTTGTCATTGGAACTGACTTTTTAACTTTAAATCATGCTACTTCAAAAAAAATACCTTTCTTTTTCTTTAGTTGAAATAATCATTCTGACTAAACATTGTAAGGACTGTTTATGTTCATGGTTGATTATGATTCAACGTTGATTTTTATTCTGATCATATATTTCAACACAGCAAAACTTCATCGGTTCAAAAAAGACCTTCATGTAAAGATTTTCATTCTTTGTTTTCGGAAAAAAATGTTTAAAGTTCTAAGTTCTCGTCTAAATTGTACACTTTCCTTATGTACATGTTTTTCTACATGCATGCTTACACCTTATCAAAAGGCGCACGGCGTTAATATGTTGAAGCATTCTCTTATTGTTGAGAACGTGAAAACTCCTAAATAAATGGTATTTCTTTATTTACCTATAAATAGGGCGTATGTTATAAATTCACATTTATTTCGCTAATTCAGGAATGGAAAGAGCTGGATTTTTAGTGAGTTTTTTTTTCCGGTTTTGTTTTTTAATTAGAAAGAGCTGTGGTTCTCTAAAGGCTATTTTACGAATGCGTTACCAGCATCAAACGGAAAAACTTGGGAAAAACACCAATCTATAGGTATTCAATTTCAATTATCCAGACGCATTAGTATTTGTAAGCAAAACTTGGTAGAGGCGGATGTGCAAAAAATTAAAACTAACGTTTTGTTAAATTTTGTAGTTTTACGCAATGACTTATGTATACTACTACTCCGGAATATTCTCAATTACACTTAAGCATAGAAAGGCAGACATCGCGATCTCACAACTCATCTACATCGTTTTGCTTACAAGCTCTCTACCCTGAAAAGCACTCTATTCTACAAAGCTTTCTTTATTTGCTACATGGGGTTGGGAAGTAGTCATAATTAGGAAAATGAGAATCGTCCGAAAAGGAAATCGATGCAAACGAAAGAATGTAACAATATACTTTTTTTTCATTTAGTTGAAAGGAAAAAATCTTTAATAATCGAAAGTTAGTTATTCCACTTGCTTATCCATCTACGAAGAAGATAAAATGTTCAGTTTTTGGGGACTGCAATCGCCATATCACTACAAAAAATTTATACACGATTCCCATATTGGCGTCTATGCTAGCCTGAATAATACTTATTTCAGAATTGGTTGACGTCGCATGTTTACAATTTTAGGTAAGAACAGTGCAGTAAGATCGTTTCTACAATGCTTAATTAGGCGTCGTTGACAGTTGTGTACTTTAAATCAAAATGAAAACCAGATTGCTGAGCCTTATCTTGACAGTGAAATCAAGGAAATGAACTTTAAAAACCGGTTTAAAGAGGTATGACGAGCAGATTTGAAATGATTTGAAATCCCAAGAAGAACAAAAATTATACCTCAACATTTGGAAAACGTTTTTTGAAACAAATATAAATTTCGAATGCAACTATTTGGGTTGTTCTTAAATCGTTGGTTTGTCAAGGATCCAGCTGACGTAACTCATACGATATCTGCAAATTTTTTTTTGTCCTCGGAACGTTCCGTCTTTCCCAGTGGTTTGTTCGTGTCTGCGTGTGTCATCTTCGATATGTTGTTCCTTTCTGCAAATCCTTGGCTATCAATTGTCAGTCATGTGTCTCCTCTTCTGGAGGCGACAAATTTAGCAGTTCAAATTTAAAGAATCCTCATTTTCTAAGAAGAATAGACGAAGACAATAGAGAAGCCTATTCTCCATAAAAAATTTTAATTCTCTCGCCGCTTTTAACGTTATAGAGTACTTTAGACGATTCCCCTGAAAATTTCTCACAGCTTTTGAAATCGCCTCCCTTGAACCGAATAATAAGTGTCGAAATAAACGAATGTTTACAAACGTGTACCTCAAGGCTACCATTTTGGTTCTTTTCTTTTCAATACAATTGCATCACTTTATGGAGTATTGAAAAAGTATTTCTCCTCTTTTACGTGCCTATAATTTAAAGTTGACTTTTGTTATACTACCCTAAAAAGACGCATTATTTCCTTAAAATTCTCTTTTATTTCGATCACCTAAACCAGTGGAAATTTGACTGTCGACCTAGATCTTCTTTCGAACAACACAGTTCAATTCGCATTGCGGTGATGCCTTTTGCAGAGCCAGTTCTTTGAGTAAATCAAGCCTAAACCTTCAGATTCCAGATCATATATCATTATCCCTTTGATTTGAATATGAGTATCCTAATAGGAATTCTGCCTTTTATGTACAGTTAGACAGGCATGTGCCTGTTCCAAAAATGTTTCCCTTCTTCAGATCTTGCAAAACTCTTAATTTATTGGGTGCGAATTACTTCTCAGCGATTAACAGATGTCATTTTAAAGTTTTTCTTATGAAAGACCAAAGCAAACCTCTTAGGTCAATTAATTGAAATATCTAAAGAATGAGGTGTAAAGTTGTTTGAATGTTTCTTACATTTATTACCGATATCATCGATTGGAAATCAATGTTTTATTTTTTTTTTGTGGTAGGGAGGTGAAAGCTGTTTACGCCCTGAGTGTGGGACTCCCAGATGCAAAATGCTTTTGGACTACCCACTAAACACCTCCCCTGTAAACCTGAAAAGCTAGCCTGGAACCGTTTGGCACATTACTTCGGGCTAGGCCTCGTGCTCCTACGCCTAGAGGGGCCTTCGGATTCTGGGAATCTCTTCTCTATCGGCAAGGAACGGAGAGAAAACAAATCCATCCATCACCGATCCATCCATCATATCGTGCCACGCGGTTCCATTTATCAACCATTTTAAGCTTTCAGTTTTCTACTTTCCGACCATAGTAACCGGGCAGAGCTACCCAAATTTCATTGAAAAGGTCAAGGCGCTGCTTACCCCATCTTTTACAGCAAGGGAAGACTGTGGGACAGACGTTAACTTGACAAATTTGTTGATGTAAAAAAGGTAACCCTGTGACACTCAGGATGTTTATTGGGCATATTCCATTACCAGATTACTGAATTGCAAGAGGCTTTCTTCTCAAAATTAAGTATAATAGTGAATACCGACATCGTTAGCACATATAGTCCCCATAAATCTTCTGTTCTCTAATACCTTAGAAGAGATCTGAACCTACTTGGACTTCAATTATGATTTTGCTTTTTTGCTTGCCCACTCCAGTGGCCTTAAACATTTTTAAATTTGTTTAAATGATTTCATTGCTACGAAATTTCACGGCTGACTCAAAATTGTGTAAATATGAAATAAAGTCCTTAGTTCAAAAAGTAAATTTCTTGCTTTTTTTCATTATTTTATATTTTTTAAATGAAATGTGATTTATCGCTAAAAATGACTGTTATTGGATAAAAAAGTGTGCAACAATTATTGTCCTCGAGGAATTTTAGAAGGACCTTTTAGAGAACGTTTAAATTTCTGGCTCTGATACGGTTGCGAAATTGCAAAATTTATTTTAGCAAACTTTCAATAATCTTGTTTTGTGATGGTGCTCCTTATTTCAATTTCTCAATTCTTCTGTTTTTCTGTTCAAAACAAATGTATGTAACATATGAATCATTTAAATATATCCTTCAGCTCTGGTACATTTATACACTAATTCAACAAAATTCCTTTTTCAGTGAACAACGAAATATGTTCGCAGACTCTTCAAAAGTAACAGGAGATCCCCTTACAACAATGCTATTTATGTTCATAAAGGATGAAATCCTACTATGTGAACCTCCTTTGCCATTTGCTACTAATTGAAATCCGTCCGCCCCAAAACCTCACCACAATTTTTATGATACAGTTTTATCACAAGAAGGTTGAATTACTAAACTTGCCGCATGTAATACCACTAACATCACTCATGCACAGAATATTATTAACAATGCCGTTAACGTACATAGTATACATCTTTTCATATTTTATTCGGCATCAGTATTTTGGAGCGGAGGTCCTTCTTTCCGCACATTGAAATATGTGGGCAAAATTTAAATACAGAAAGGACATGGAAACAACTGATATCAATGCGGCAAAAATATTTAAGGTAGAATACATATAAATTCAACTGATGGGTGATATATGATTGGGTTTTGAAAATATTACACAAGTTTTAATATCCCTTTTTACGACTTTGTCTGGATATATACATATGCTCTCGCCGATATAGAGTGGGAATGTTCGAACTTGTGACATTAAACCTAAATCGATAGAAATGTCTTACAGTATCAGAGAATGCTTTTAAACAAAAGACAAAACATGAGAACGTAGGAAGATTTTTCTTTTATTCCACGGATTTGAATTCTTAATTGAATGTATCGACCACAATATATCTGGATATCTGCTTTGCAAAGAAAGAATGAACAACTTACGAGTATTTAAAATTAAAAATGTAAGCAAGTTCCTAATTCTTTTCTTTTCTAAAAAGTGAACAACGTTCAAAATCCTTTGAATGTTGTCCTTTTATCGTCGCTTTTAATCACATATTCTCTTTAATCGAATCCGAAATCCTTGTTCCAATTCTCATTAATGCAATTATCAGTTCGGAAATCATTTAATAGAAATTCACCATGGAGATTCATCAATGAGATAATCAAGCGGAAGTCCACATACATATCCGCATACGTCTCCACATACGTGTTACCCTTAGCACATAAAAGGCAATCAATTAACGTAGATTTATTCGAAATGGATGTGGATTAGAATATTGAAAAGCTTCGTCCTGGAATTTATCACCTAGTGCGAATAAATTGTGATTATCAAGATTTGATGTCTTTGTCCACAATAACAACAAAAAAATACGTCCGTGATGCAATGAAGTCATGATTCCAAATTCACAGCATTCTAATTAATTAGTTGTTATCAGAATATTTACATTCTGATTTGAATTGTTTGTTTAATTTTAATCCTTCTGTAATTATATCGCCGTGTACGAGGACTGTGTGAAAATTAAGCGCAATTGTACAAATAAATTGACTGCAAAATACTTAATTAAATCATCAAGGTCCTTCTGATCCGAAAGTAAAGATCTTAAAGAGTTCAAAAGAACGCTGTACGCTGATTGTGATTGCATGTTAATGTTAAGTTAAATATATTTAATTTTGTTTCTTATTTAGGACTGATTTAAGTGAATTTGCTTACTTTTTGGAATTTAAATAATAAAAATGACCTCTACATGACATGCAAGGTAAGATATTCTCATAATAAGCGTTAAAACACCAGGAAAAGGAAATACTTTTGAAGGACATCAATCCATCTTCGTCATGTGGAGAAAAGATATATGCTCCAAATTTCAACTTTAAAAAAAAGTTAAGGCATTCTGCATCTGCGGAAAAAGCATGTCCACCGAACTTCGTTTGATGTTGCATGCATTAAGAAAATAGTATAAGACTTCCGTTTCGATGCGGCTTTTCACTGTAACTTCTTCTCATATTTGCTCAAAATCTAACATTCTTATAAGCTCACTCAACTTAGGGCCAACATTGTAATCCAATTAAGGAGTCTACTTTAGGAACTCGTAATAAGCCTTCTAAAAAGTAAATAAGCAATACAATTCTCATGACCAAACGCCCAAAATTGTATTAACGTGAATACTATCAAAACAGAACTGATTGGCCAACTTCCGAACAAATTCATGACAAAAAGGAGGCTTCTATAAGGCGTTTGGCATCCTTTCTCTTGGAGCAGTATTTATCAGTTTTCATAGCAATATTTATTTTTACTTGCCGTTTCGTGTTGGCAAGTGAGCTTCAACATTTGTGTAACAAATTTTACAGCATAGAAGGACCTCCTTAAACTTCCTTGTACCGCAGTACATTTTATAGTCGTCTTATGTATCTCACAAGGCTCCAGCTATTGTCCAGTTCTGTACACTATTAGCTTCGACACATCCAGCGCAGTTATATACCGACTTAATCGGCCTGGGTAGGGAACATGGATGATTTTGTGACTCTAACTTTAACTCTTCCTTTTCGTTAGAGAAGAGATTCCCAGAATCCGAATGCGCCTCTAGGCGTAGGAACACGAGGCCTAGCCCGAAGTAATGTGTCAAACGGTTCCAGGCTAGGTTCTCAGGTTGACAGGGGAGGTGTTTAGTGAGTAGTCCAAAAAGCATTTTGCGTCTGGGACTCCCACACTCAGAGTGTAAACAGCCTTCACCTCTCTACCACAAAAAAAACGCGTGTTCATTTCCTTGTTACAGTTAGTATGTTACCATACCGTGTTAAGGATTTAATAGTATTCAGGAAGTCTGCGTTGCACTAAAGAAATGAAAGTGATCAGTTCGATTTCCTGAAAGAATCGAAGTTGACTTTGTCCTTCCTAATTCGGAAAATGCTTACTAAGGCCACAAAAAGCTTGTATATTGTTATAAAAGAATATAAAAATTGTATTTAATGCATTAGAAACCAACACAAAAAAGGGAAATTAATTATAAGCGTGATATTATTCGCCCACGTATATGTATCAAATGTATGAAACATGGAATTATATTCAAGACTAGCAAGCGCGTGGATCTTGTATTACCTCGATTTATGGTTATGATCGGTCACCACAGTGGCTCACAATATTTTCTGGCGGACGATCTAACAATACCGAGCTATATCCTTTTTGCCGTAAGAAAGTTGATTTGTGTTCCCTCTGAGTTTTCGCTATTACTGTCTATTTCTCTGGGTCTCGCAAGATAATCGGCACAATCCGTTTCTTATAGGCTTCATCTTGTCTTTGCGTTGTTAGGAGCCTTGTGTTAAGTTGATTTGAAGGGCTATTGAACGTGGATGGTTATGGGATAATTTTCATGTCCGAGGAACAGATAGCTGGGTTTTGTGGGTTTGGGTTTGGAACTTCTCCTCGGCTCTATCTTCTACTGCCTCCACTCTGCAAGCTTCCTCATCTCCACTGGCTTCTTCTTCTTCCTGAGTCTCATCCTCAGACATCATGTCTTCATCTTCTGATGAGGAGGCTGATTCTGCCGATGGTGAGGGGGAATTATCCAATTTCATTGCTCGCCCTATTATGGCTCTTTTTTTGTTAGTATAGTTGCCAGCTGGCCCTGGTATTTTTTTCCTTTCTTCACGAATTTCTTCGTGAGCCTCCTGCAGTTGAAGTTCTTTTAGAACCTGGTTTATTGAATTGTCCTGTCGTGGGATTTCAAAACTTTGTTTGCTAGGTATGCTGCTACTTATCTAACTATGAAAATTTGTTCAGTAGATACTTAGATAAATTTAAATCATTAGTTAATTATTTTCTTACAACGTTTATTCTTCGGAACGAGTTTTAGACGATTATCTCATGTGTTAAATGTAATCATAATGGAATATTATAAAGAAGTAAAAATTCACATATGAGATAATCATCTATAATTAGTTTGATTATGTATTAATTTTTTGCTCCTCAAAAGCATTTATCTTAACTGTTCAACATTAATCGCTTGAAGATTCAACTACCAGTCCAACCTGTTTTGATTAGAGAGAATTTCAAAGATAACATTTACAAGCGCTAATATTGCGCCTTAATTTGATCTGGCATTATTACTATCTGCTGCGAAGTGGTTAATTTCAAAAAGATAGCAATTTTCAACCATAAGATAAACAATAAAGACAGAACTTTATTTGAACTTTAATAGCATTTTATAAAATTTTCTTCTCACATATAAATAATTTGTCTAAATTAATTTTGACTCAGCCTCACTAGCCACATTCCCACATGGAAATATCGCTAGGCAATATAGATATATTCGTACGTAGAATCAAAGTGTATTTCCAAATAATTCTATTCAAAATTACCTTATCCAAATAAATTGTGGAATTACTCCTGTAGAATGCGATAAAGATATGAATTCCATATCATATAATTCTATCCACATGTTCTAATAATGGTTTGTGTACGAATATTTATATTGCAATTTCCACTTTATATCATTTTGATTGTTAACATTCGCTAAATGTTCTAATTACAATGCAAAGTCGGGAATTTTTCAAGCTTTCCGAGATAAGAATGTGGCGTTTCTTTTTAATGTACTTTTTCGTTGAGAACTTAATGATTTGAACATGTTGAAAGTGTTGTTCTAATTGAATGATGTGTTGAACATTATCAAGATAATAATATAAAAAAAAGGTGCTAATATGTTTATCGATATTGTCCTATAATGATTTTATATGTTTGGTTAAGGATGGGGTGCGGTTTTTTTCGTTTTTTTTTTTAAATAATAGTTACATGGTAAGGTTAGTGCTGTATAGACCATGAATAAACACAAACTAAGCTGTTTATTTAGCACGGTAATAATTTTTGTAAACATTTCAATAGCAAATATTATTTTATGCCTTTAGCTCACTTCTACTTTTATGCAAACTGCATTGAAGTAGATGAAAACGAAATACATTTCATCGAAAATGTTAAGAAAAAACCTTTTCGCAAAGAAGCAACAAAATCCCGTAAACCATTTTGTAAATGGAAATATATAACTCCCTATCCTACAGAAACCCTACTTAAATTTAAAAATATTCTAGAATTAAATACTAATAAAATGACTTTAAATCAAATAGTTTTCTTTGTGGTAGAGAGGTCTCAGACGGGCAATAGTTTTGGACTACCCACCAAACCTGAGAATCTAGCCTAGAACCATTTGATTCATTACTTCGGGCTGGTGTTCCTACGCGTAGAGATGCCTCCAGACTGCAGGACTGTTGCCAATCGCTGAGAGAGTGACGATTCTCTTCCCTGGTGAGCTCTTCGGTCTTCGCCTCTGCGCAGATAAATACTTCTGCGCTCTCTCGCAAGGAGGGTGATGGGTATCACCCCTGCGATTACCAGCAATACCGCTCCGGAGACTGTTTGATGTGCGCATGAGATTCGCAACGCTTCTTGCACACGCGCCAACGACCAATGATCACTTCGGCTTTTTTCCAGTGCCAGCTTGAAACCGTGAGCAGTCATCCAGTCTATTACCCCCCACATTAACATATTAACTCTGAGTTGCACATGGTCTACTGTGCGTCCAGCGACTAGCGTCGCGACTTCGTTTGCATAGCCGATCAAGCGTGACTCATCCGACAGTTCAAGCCACAGGAGTCCATCGCAGGAAATGTTCCACAAGTCCGGGCCAAGGATAGAGCCCTGAGCGACACCTGAAGTGAGCATCCTCTTTCACCTACCTTCCTTCGAGTCGTAGAGTAGGCTGCGGTCCTTCAAATAGTCTCTCAGAATCCGCTTCAGATATACTGGTACTTGAAAACGCTTCAAGAAGAATATCTACTCATCATGCGCAGTTAAATGCATTTCGGACATCCAGAGTAACCAGCAGGACGACCCGTCGTGTGGAAATACTGTGTGACTCCGCAAGTTGGACAGCGCTCACCACTTCTCCGATTGCATCGACCGTTCGGCCTGCTCTGAAGATATACTACCGTGGAGATAGGTCCCCGGCAGCTTGAATCACGTCAGCGAGTCTTCCCTGGATAAATTTTTCAAGCAACCTTTCTGGCCGTGTCAAGCATACACAGTGGGCGGTATGCAGCTGGCCATTCGGGATTCCCTTTCCACTTAGTAATGAGCACAAGTCTGGCCACCTTCCAGCGCTCTGGGAACAAATCTTCGCGCAGGTATGCGTTCAACATGTGGAGGACCAGGTCAGGGAAAAAGTGAAAGACCATCTGTAGCAACTCTGCTGGAATCCTATCTGGTCCTGGAGGCTTTCTGACCTTCATAGACAAGAATGCTTTCTCCAATTCCATCTTCGTGAAAAATGGGATTTCAATTGGTGTTTTATAGTGAACGGCTTGAACGATGGCGGGAGGGATACGGAAAAGAGCCTGCACCATTTCGTCCATTTTTTCTGCCTCGTATGAGTAAGGCGACTTTTGAACACCGGGCTTCCGCATCACTATTTTGTAGCACAGTTCTCTTGGATCCCTATTCTCGTCGCCCACCAGGTTTTGCCATAGGCTAGCCTTGCTGCTGTTGATAAATCTGTTGAGGCATTGTCTGGAATATCAAACAGTACAATACAGGATATAGTTTGATGAAATGAAAGATATATATCTAACATGTAGCCGCTGTATGCATAAGTTTCTTCCCTTTTGTTTTTGATAAAAAATATGTGATTTTCCAGGGGACAAAATTAAAGTTTAAAAAATTAGTTTTTTTTATTCAAAATACAAGCCATCGGTTTCATATCGCCCATCTTTTAGGTATTTTATAAATACCATGCATGAAAAAATTTTTGCCTTTTGCGCGAAACTATTCGTTTAGCAACTTTCCAACTTCCTCGAAATCGCCCAAGAACTGCTCTGTAAGCGCGTGCCTAATTGATGAGACCAACCAAAAAGATGAAAGTCAGGTAGCGCCAAGTCTGGGGAGTACGGCGGGTGTAGAAGGATGTACCATCCAAGCAATTTCACTTTGTCTTTCACTGGGTGCGACGGCGCATTTCGCGTAACAAACCCACTTTGCCATGTCATCTGGCCCATTCCAGTCGTTTTCGATTAATGGGCGGCTTGAATTTATCATTTGTTAACAATAGCGTTGTATATTAACAATACCACTCTAGTCTCTTCCAACACAGTGCATGGTCCTCTTGCCTAAACGATTTGGCATTTGTGTAGAAGGACCAGCTTCACCAGATGAAAGTCACGATTTTTTCTATTTCGGGTTTTTGCTCGTCGGTCAGCATAGGCGGCATCCATCGCGCCGATAGCTTCTTCATCTCCAAAATATCGTGCAAATTGTATACTGCCTGTTCTTTTGAGATGCTCAAGGCCTCACCTAACCCGCGCAACTTCAATTTACGATCATTCAAGACGATTCCGTGCACTTGCTTTACGATGAACGCATTCGTAGCTTTTTTTGGGCTTGCAGAGTGAGGTCCGTCTTCGGTGCTTTTACAACCCATTTTAAATTCACAAAATCACCGATAAACTGCTGTATCGAAGCAGCAAATGTGGGATAACTTTTTTGCAATCGTTGCAAAGATTTTGTCCATCAAAAACAATCTTTGATCAAGACGCCGTGTTCGTGTTTTTTCATTTGGTTTACGAAGGCAAAAATAGCGTCACTCTAACGACTTTAGCTTGTCAACGAATGAACCAGTTGTCATGAAATTTCGCAGATAAACTAGTGACAGATGATCATCTCGCGTTATGTTCATTTCCTAGTGACGACATCTATTGAAGAATCCCGGGACTTTGTAGCCCATGTAGTAGTTGGAAATTGATTCAGATTTCAGGAAATCCGAAGTAACCGAAGATGCACATTTACATCTGAATGTATTCGCAAAACACAAGCAAAACTGTCGTATTCGGGCTAAGATATCCATTCGGAATCGCGTCTTTGTGCTTAGCAATCCATTATTATTGTGGTATTTGGAAATGTTTGGTATGATCTTTGAACATATCACAAGTGTTATTGGATGTAATTGGTACAGATCCATCATTTTCATATGGATTTTTATAATTGTAATACGAGTTTCAAATTCTTGTCATGATTTTCTGTACAATGTTTAATCTGTCCTTATTTTCTTAAGATGAAGTTGGAAGTAATTTAATTATACATCGCAAAAACTACCGGGAATATGCCAAAATTCCCAAAGAACTTTCAAAAACGTCTTCAATAAACGTCAATTTTTTCAGTTCAATTTCATGGAACCTGTATGTCGAACTTTGCTATATAGTTTAATGGGCGCATCTTATGTGCTAGTGCACGATACCACATATCCTTGATCCGAGAGGATCTATATACTATATATATATTGTATATATATATATATATTTTTTAGTATTGAAAAAGACGTAAGTATTGAAAAAGGTTCACGTGGAAAAAGTTTCGAAAAAGGTTCATTTCCTACTATCCTCTATATTTGGTATGACCACTAATCGTCAAATCCGGACATACTCCAATCCTTCCTGGACATGAAGGATGACGTGGTAAAGTGTGGCCCACATACGACCTAGAATATATTGCAACGTTTAATTGCATTGCACTTGCATCCTTTCAAACTGAACATGATTAAACATATTCAATGGAACCAATATTAACGTAGATAATACAGAAAAGTTCTATATATGTGCTTGTATGTAAATGAAAAGATTTTGAGTACACATTGCCTTCAATCATTCATGCGGGCGATTCGACATGTGTGTTTCATTCTAGCAGATAAACGATAACAAATCAATCACTTTAAGCGTATGATAAACACAAAGTTATTTCCACATGTGTAAGCCGACAAGTGTTGAATGTTCAAACCCGCGTAGAGGGTTGATCGACCAAGGTGTGCAATAAACATACTACACTCACTTTATATGGCAATAACATAATAAAATGTAAAACGTGTCCAATATGTAGTCAAAGAAGGCATTCATGTTTGTTTATTTTGATGTTCTGAAGAACCATAAGCAGGCAGGACTGTGTAGAACCATAAGCAGGCAGGACTTTGTTGAAATATAAAATGAAAATGCACTTCACTGAATCATACATTATTGGAATTATTACTAGAAATTCATGATTATGACCCTTTTTTTATTTTTATACAAAATGCAATTAAGTAATTGCATTGAAGGAATGAATTCCATTTGGAATACATGGTCGATCTCAGTTATTGTTTGATAATTCGAAGGCATTGCACTCAATGAGCAAGTTTAATTAAGAAATTGAATTAATCAAAAGACCTCAATACATTGTCATTTGTTCGATGTTCCATGGGAGTATAGGTGATAGGTGTAAAAAAAATGTAAAAGAAAAAAGGAATATTGATGAGGCTGTTACAGTAACTTTTTTAAATCTATGTATCGACAGCTTCTAATGGTTTAATATGATATGGTAATTTCCACTATCAGTTGCGCCACTTTTTGAGAAATGAAAATACCCCGAAGTTGTATACAGCAATTAAAATTTTCATTATCATGTTCAATATCATTATGAAAACAGTGTAATCTTTGCCACACATGGTTTCGCATTGCCATATTTTTATCAAAGTTTCATCGATGAATCGCCAAAATGTCCCAGCAGTCACGTTCTTGAGGACGGACATAAACCTAATGTATATTTTATAATTTAACCTTTAAACATGGTCCCGAACAGTTGAGAGTAACATATTCAATTTAAACCAAATATCATCGTATAACCTTAATTGTTCGTCATGAATATTACTTACTGACTTTGAAAGAATCACATAAATACTTCGAATTAGATTTACAGACTTTGTTCGTTGTCGATTTGAAATGGGGTGAAGTGAATTCGCCTAGAAAAATCCAATTTTCTGCATGGCTGGGGGACTTCCTATGCTTAGTCAAAAAAGGAAATGAATGTATGTACGAATCAGTAAAAATTATAAGAAGAGCTTTTCATTGAATCGAGAGAAAGAGAGGGAGAAAAAAACCAACAAAAAAAACGAGCACAAAAAAGAAATAGAATTAAGCGTGGAATATAACCCTCTATAGTTTTAATTTCTTGCGGTTTCTAGGGAGGACTAGATTCGAACTGAAATAATTTATAATATATAGCTCCACTTGACCATGCTTTGACGCATTTCGAAGCGCATTTTCAAACCAATCAAAGATAAGACAGGCAGAGCTACAGAATAAAAGGGGATTGTTCTGCTAAAACAATAAAAAAGCCTGAGTCGTTACTTGATTCTCTTCGCTCAATATTTATTACATTGTGTGAAAATGTTTAAAAAATATTAATAAATGGTTTATATTCACTACGAACAAGCAATTTTTACGTTGATAGCAGCACATCTCTCCATATACGCATATTCCATCAACTGATTTTTTCGGTTGCAGATTTTATTGAGAAAACAGCAGCGGACCAAAGATAGAACCTTAAAAAACACCTCGATTCAATAATTAAAGTTGTATTTACTTTTTTACACTTCGCATGTTGAAATTGAATGCAACTGTTTTACAAAACGAGACACTCGCCACTGTCCTGCCATAAACGTCCATTCGATTGTTTATCCTCCCGGGAAAACTTGGATTCTTCCAAAATTGAAAATAATACTGAAATCTGACTTGTTTGAACCCATTGTTGAAGTGAAAAATAAACCATTGAACAAAAAACATTGAAAAAACCAGGTTGAACATGTTTGAGCGTTTAACCCAGCTTAAGCTCTAGGCCGAAAGTTTTAAACTCTTAAGCTACCTGCTGAGTGATAGGTCATTCTCATCTCTTTGAAATGATCCAATTTTTATTTGAGTACAATAACGCCACGTATTTGAGTATAGTCTTCAGCATATGAACACCACGACTGGAATGGAGGAAGCCCAAACGAGCGATCCAATTTTCGACAACATTAACCAATAATTGGGGCCGTTTCTCGCCTTGCACGAGTTCTATGGAATTTCGCGCCATCCTGTTGAAACCGGGAGTCACTTGCATTACGGCGAGTAAATTCGGGAACGAGAAAGACAGTGATCATTACTCTTTAGCGGTCATCATTGACTGTAATGTCATTTACAGCAGCAATTTTGAAAACATGGTCCAATTATTCAACCAGCCCATAAAGCCCACCTAACAGTGATTTTCTCAGTAACGGTACTTGGACAACCGTCTCTGCACATCACTCCCAATGCAGCAGTTTTGTTTATTAACGTAGCCATTCAACCAGAAATGAGCCTTGTGACTAAAGAAGTCCTATGAAATCCGGGATCTCCAGTGTTTCATTCTTGGGCTCATACACCGAATCTACGCTGTGTCCAATGCTCGATCGGCTTCAATTCTTGCACTTCCGTTAAATCTTCCATGACGTAGATGGACATTGGTTTAATTGTAGAGCACCATGTCAAATGTACTTATTGGGTTTTTATCGATACTACGCTCTACAGCTGGTTTGTTTTTTGCATAAGGATCTGTACGACCTCTGGCTGGCAGCTTTTATCAGTGAAACTAAACATGCTGCAGAAACAATGCGTGATTAATGGAATTAATTGTTTTGTTAGACGATTGTGTTAGCCACGCGTGATGTGACAGCTGTCATGCGTTTCAAAAAGTGTTGCAAACCTAATGTTCTATACCTCTAAAGCACCCTAAATTTGCATGATTTGATAGTTTGTGTTTGATTTATGTTAACGCAATATTGAATAACCTAAAAGTAACTCTTGGCAGCAATATCCTGTGTTCTCTAACCTAAAAAGAGAATCAGTCCGTGCGTTTTCGCGGAGATTTCTGAAATAAATAGCTGGACCTCGAAGAATTAGCTTGACGTTGGTATGCATACCAATGACAGTCTGCAATTGACTCCGATTTAAACTGTATTCAGTCAATTCCTACGATATTTTTTCATAACGCTGTCATAAAATTTCACCAACGTTAAAATAGCGGGGAAACAGGAATTTATTTATTTGTTCATTGAAAGCAATTAACTTTTATTTCACAAATTTACTGCCTCCCTAGCACACGATCTAGTTACTATCACATATTTGATCGTCATTTCAAACAGAAATTTTTCATTTGAATGAATTTCTGCTTCTTTACTTAGAGAATTTACTTAGGATCTTTGATTGTGTCGATATCTCCTTGTGATATTCAGCTCACTCAAAGGAGTTTTGCTTATCCATAGGGGCTGGTTTCAGAGAAGAAAAAATGAAGAGAGGGGTAGTGGTTGGGGGTTAGTGTTATGATTGTCAATGAGAGGTGGACGTTTCAAACAACGCTCTGATTAGGAATATGGGTGAAACTTGACCAATTGTTTGTTTAGATCTTTTTTTACCGAGAAGTTATCACTTCCATTATGGTTACTTGTTTTTATGATTGCCCACCTCAGCGGCTCGCCACATTTTTGGAGGCACACAACAATAAATACACCGCATCATACACCTGTTCTAAGTGACTGAAAGCATCCTTCAAAGGAATTTCCATCGAAATTCATAAGACACTATGAGCGATCTTTGACCAGTAAATATGTTTTTACATTGATTATTCATTCCTGTTGTCGTTCGTCTGAAGCAACCCTATCGTTCCTATGTAGAGTTATTCCCGTATGTTGGCTAGTTTTGGGCCTTTTAGTTATGTCCACATCTTAACTAGTTTAGGGGTGAATCTTGTGTAAAGGTTATAACTATGTTCGCATATTGCCTTGTTCTGGGACACATATTTACGCATACATTTAATCCAGATGGATACCATTACAGCAATTCAAATACAAACTAGACGAAACAAAATGAAACTGAATGCTGAAAAAAAACTAAAAAAACTTGAATAAAGTTCCACAAATCTTCATCTTTATGGCTAATATCTTAATAAGGAGCACTCTGAGAGTGATATAGTTCAGTAGGAATCATTGCAAAGGTGAATAATAGTACAATAAAATATAAAATTCTACTGCGCACCTTGTAGCGCTCCGAAAATGCATTTTTCATTGTCAGTAAAGCAAGATATCAAATGGTATCATTTATCTGAAAAGTTCATAAAAGTGATAAATTATAAAAACAAGCTGGTGATCATCACACCAATATTAGTTACGAAAAATTTTTTGAAAAAATGTGAAGGTAAACTTACGCACAACAGATTCTATTGCATAAAAAGTGCTAATGAAAACTATATATTAACACCTAATTTAGCTTGTGAAGCTTCACATTGACGAAAAAGAAAACAAATGCTTGAAGAAATAATTTCACGATGTAGTATAACTTCTCCAGGGCAATTCAGATCTGTTCACTGGTCCTTCAGATTTGCATGACGTAATTGTCCCAATTAAGCAACTGGTGAATGTCTATCAATTTCTGTAACCATTGACCGTATTTTGGCAAGTAAGTTTAATCCTCAATTGGTTAGTAATGAATTTTCAAATACTTGCTATAGACGTTACAATTAGTACCGAACCCTTTGCGTTTTAAAGCAGAACTGAACTCACTGTTTACACTCTTTGCTCTTCTTCTGCAAACTAGCTTCAATGTTAATGTCATAATTCTATTCCCCTAGTCTCATAAATAATCAATAAATTTTCAAAATTCTGAAAAGTCGAGCTTACACTTCAACTTGTATCTCTGCCAATATTTTGGAAGCAGAATAAGTGAGATGGACTTCGACACCAAGGGAATCAAAAAAAATAAAGGTTCAAGAATGAACCCTTGAGGAACATCACAGCGTGATAAAATTGAAAAGATTTTTAACAATTCTATCTTACTATGCGATTATAATCTTATATCTTAACAGACATCTATAATCGAATGTAAGGTTTTTTGCAACTGCTTAGTAACAAATCCCACAAATGAACCCGTGCTGTTAAGAAGCCTTATTATATACAATTCTTTCCGAAAGCTCACTAAACGAAGGCAGGACTGAATTTATCAATAGCATATTGTTAGCATTGGGGCACATTTTGGCATTTTTGAAGAGTGAATCTGAACAGACCACATGATCAGGACCGCGGGTACTGGTTACAAACTGTTCTATTTCATTAATTACATACACCTAAACGAGTGCGCGGAAAACTGTCTGTATATTCCGTTTTACTACTTTGCTTTCGACAACTTGCAAAAGTAGTTTCCTGAAAAACAAATCAGTTCGTGATCCTAGCATTGCCTTACGAATTGTATACTCTTAATCACAAATAATCACAAATACACCTCACTTAACTTCCGTCAACATCTTAAAGTTTTTATTACATAAAAGTGAATTGACATAACTAAATGTTACAAAATACAGATTGTGAACACAATTACTGCAAACTGGTTTATTTTCTGATTCGTTGAGTCTATTTCGTTCACCAACAACTATTTCTTTTTGGGAATTGTCTGAAATTCATATGGTCTTTCACTACGCATGAGATGAATGAAGAAAGGGCACTTAAGAAGTAGTTCGCAGGCTGAGAAACCATAGATTGGGCTCGATTTTTATTAATATGAATAGTGAATCGCTATTCAGATTGAATAGCGTTCTTGATTGAAATCCGTTCTTGATTGAGGAAAGAGATCGTGATTGTTGGGTGAAACCAAGTCCAGAGAAGGGCTTTAGGGCTATCACGAAGGACGTGTGGATTTCAATAACGCACACCAGTTAAAACTCATCGGCCTACAAACTTAAACTTTTGTTTATATTTTTCATCAGTGTACGAGGTGTGATAAAAAAATACGGTGAATAATTTTTTATTAAGAAAAGTAATACGCTTACATAGAATCTGATCTCATCTCCTTCAAAGTACTGTCCTTGGCCAGCAATTCAGTTATCCCAACGTTGACTCCATGACTGGAAGCATTTCTGGAAGTCATCTTTCGGAAGGGCTTTCAGCTGCTCGGTCGTGGCACTCTCAATGTCAGCAATGGTGTCAAAACGTTTTCCTTCAAGCACAGTTTTAATTTTTGGGAAGAGCCAGAAGTCGCATGGTGCTAAATCCGGTGAGTATCGCGGATGTGGACAGACAGGAACATTTTTTTCTGCCAAAAACTCACGAATGAGAAGCGAGGTGTGACACGGCACGTTGTCGTGGTGAAGAAGGAAGCCATTGGCCCATTTTTCTGGCCGCTTTCTTCGCATGTCGTTTCGCAAACGTTGCAGTACGCCCTTATTCAGAGTTTACTGTTGTGCTCCTTGGAACGAACTCTGATCGAACTTCGCCCTCAAAACATTGAGCAAGACCTTGATGTTGGATTTTGACTGACGTGCCTTTTTAGGGCGAGGGGATCCACTGGTTTTCCATTGAGAACTCTGCATTTTGGTCACAGGATCATAGCCATAGACCCAACTTTCATCTTTCGTCAACATTTCATGAGTTTCTTTGGCATTCTTTTGAAAATTAAAACATATCTTAATGTTAATGCGTTGTTCGAAATCCATGTTGCGCGACAGACACGATAAACTCAACCTCACTCTAGCAGCCGGGCAGCTGACTGGCAAGTTCGAACGTGTTACAACTTGTCCCTGCCTGTCTCAGCTGATCACGCTACTAGACAAATTACAGCATATGGATGTAGCGTTCGATATCAAATTGATATCGAACGTCTACCGTCCTGTCATACAACGAAAAATTTAAGGCTGCTGTCACTCGCTTGTCATTACCAAAAAACGAGATCCTTCCTTTAATGATGCTCTGTTTGATTACCGTAAGCTCAGATACGCCTATTCCGTTCGTTATTTTTAAAAGTAAACATCATAAGTTGTGTATGTATGCAGAAATGTAGAAATTTATGCATGCAATTACTAGATGAAATGCAAAAACTTATGAATTTTGTATTTGCGTTTTAAGTATGCACTTTTTAAATCCAAATGGAATTGAAACTTACATAGTACCTGAAATTCAACCTTATAAATAATTAAAACAATCCAACACTGCTATCTTTTGCATCATTTATCTCATCCTTTCAGATTCCACGCGATAAAGTTGCCCAACATAAAAAACGGTGCCATTAAAAAAAATGTCCCTTATTAATATTAAAAACTCGGTTCAAAACTTGACATGCAGCAAAATGTTTATAAATAATTAAATATCCTTCGAAATTCCCTCCGGATGGATTCAAAAGCGCTACTTTGATGGTAATGTGTGAAAAAGGTTTCACTTCAATCCTAATACCAACGTGTGGCCTTACACGTTTACAACATTTTCCAAATGAAAAGCAAACCAGACCATTAAAATCATACAAAGGGACTACCTTTAAGTTTAATTTTGGCCACACAAGGGATATACATATATGCGTGTACGCATCCATCTATTGGTATGAACTCACGCAGAAAGGTTGAAGAGTTAGTTTGCGCTGAATTTGGGATGAAATTAACACGGTACAGCTGTTCAGTCCATTACTAGGGACTTGGTTGAAATTGTGTCAGAGTAAAGCGTGGAAAACGTGTATAACTTTACATGAACATGTGGATAACAAATAAAACTGCTTGGAAATGTATTTACCTTTAAAAATGTCAAATATTCACCCTCAGAAATCTTCATTTTTCCATTTTCATAAGTTTTGTTTCAACATTGTCAAAGAACACCGGATTGTCCTTGTCACTTCAGATATTTTTTTTTCAGGATATCAGTCTATTTTAATGCTACCCTTTAAAATTTTTCACTTTTTTCTTGTTTATGTGTACTATGAAACTCTTTTGTCATAAAATCTATCAAAGCATCGAAAAGTCTTTAATATTATCATACCATTTAGCATCCGTGAAACCATCAAGATCCTTAATTGACATTTTATATTATACAAAATGTAACCTTTCCACTTCAAAAGAAAAAACAGACACCGTGAAACTGTTGCACATATCGCCACCTGAACTAATTTCCACATCAATTCCCTTAAAGCTTCCCACGAAAAAATAGCTACACCGATGATGTTCCACCTACAAGGATGATATAAACAAGGTATCATTTCCTCTGCGCCAACACATACCTTGACTGATATGTATGACTAACAATGTTATCAGGTCATAAACTCAGTAAATAACGATTTCTATACATCACTTTTTTGGTATAAGGAAGTAAATTAAGGATAACATGACGTACGGTGTTATAACGTTCTGTGGAAAGTGTTTGTCATCGAATTTGATTAAATCGGGAGTGAATGAAAAAGTGCGTAAGCCAGATGACTTCTAGGATACTACTACGTCTCCTGAAAATACACGAAAACAAACAGTTAATATTTGATGAACAGTATATGATTCATAATTCTGAAAAAAGGCTACCCTACTAGTCAACATTAATATTGGCTTGCATAGACGGCGTAAATATCCTGCATGCTTCGACGGTTGTTTTTTTCTGTCGTTTTTTTTTCTACCATTAACGGTTTCAGTAGTGATTCGGAAACGTCAACACAAAAATGATAACGTAAATACAGGAAGGAACGCAATCATACGAAATTCGACCAGAATTGATATAACCAAACAAGAAATTGGTAGATTTATCTACCTAGAAAGAATCTCATTAGCCAAAAAAATAAACTGGATGAAATCGTTGCAAAGAATGCTTGTTATACAATGCTATCAATAGGACCAAAAAAAAACGTGCAGGCTATGATGCAATAGAATAGATAACAAAGAAACTAATTATGTGGAAAATTCTGCACGATTCCTTTTCAGGCGTATCGAGTTGGGGACATAACCAGGTAATGCTGTAAGAATAAGTTAAGACGAAGACTTTTGATGGATTGTATTCAGGATTTTAGGTTTTTTTTATACTTTATGAAGATTTAAATGTCTAAAGCGGTGTCTTGATCTAATAAATTGAGTGATCACAAGTTCCACCTTTTTTTGGTGGACATCAGATCAGTTGAGTGAAGCCATTTATGTGAAAAACGTCTTGCTATGATTTTGACTGACAGCAAAAGTGATGCTCGTTTTTTCGTTTCCACCGACCAAAATCTCTTTGTTGTTAATTGGTTCCGCCGGGTCTTGCTTGTTCTTATTCTCAGAACGAGCTGAAAATCGTTGCATAGAGCCAAAATGCGTCCTCAACAACATACAAGACAGGCCCGGCGGACCCAAGCAGCAACAAATAATCGGAAAAGTCTTTTACAACGATACCAGGTGTATGCATAGGTTTTTTTCTGGTTTTACTAAGAGATGTCCCCTGCAAAAACTACACAGCATATTAATTTGACATATACGCCATTTCAATTGTCTGACATTTAGCTACAAACATACACAAGTTGAATCCGCCAAAACAAGCGAATTTGACATTATAGGAAACAATCAAAAGAAGTTTACGAGCAACAGGTAAGATCAATAAACTCGGTAAATGGCTCGCACATGAATTAATTAAATCGTAAATCGCAAACTTACTTGAGAACTGCTACTTCGACGCCACGAAAGGAAATCATTTATGATTTCATTTGAATATCATTTCATCAAATTAATCTGATTTCTATGACGTCAGAGGACAAAAGAATATTCATCATCCTGTCGAAAAAATGCCAGCAGTCCACACGCATATGCTGAAATGCATATCACAACAGCTGGTGGATGCTTGACGGTCCTCACAATGAAAGCTTCACTGTTTCGCTCACGTGGTTTCCTCTGAACGAACTGGTGGCTTTCTCTCAGCTGTATCCATCATTAAATACCCAGAAAAGGAAAAACAAAAGAAATTTGAAACTATTCCTTTAAAGCGAAGAATACAGCAGAAAATTATGAAAAGAAAATTTTTACAGAATATTTTTTACCTTTTTTTACAAATTCCAATCCAACTCTGCGTATTTTGTTCGTTAATTCTGGTTTCTTTGCTGACCTTATATGCCAGGCTGCCTGGTATACTTACATAGTATTTCGCTTTTCTCAAACTTCTGCTGAGTATCTTCCGCGGTATAGATATTCCTTCGGCGACCAGATCCTTATGCAAATTTCGTACGAATGACAAACGGTCTTATACAGCTTTCTACATATTTTTTCGGTAATTTTGAGTCGTTGTTTTCCTGAATTCGGCTAAAAGCCTTTTGTTGACAGTTTGCAAAATCAAAAGGAATCACAATCACGTCACCAATATTGATTCGCATCGCCGTTTGATGTTCTCCATTCGTGCCATCTTGCGAAAAGAAAGATGTCTTTTTTGTTCATAGTTACGCAAGAAATCGTTACTAATACTTCCAAAAAAGACTATACGTCTTTGGAGATTGTCAGATAAAGGCAAGACAGATTGTTGACATTCGAAATACATCAACGGATGGTTTTAGGTGGGATTTGACCCGTCGTTCTTCGAAAGTTTCCCAGTTTGTTTGGACTTGTTTCAATGCAATCAAAAAGGCATTTCAATCTACGGTTATCCGTGACTATTAACGAAACGTACATGCATCAACACGCACTATGAACGAAAGAACTGTCGGCATAATCAACTTTCACCGGGGAACTTATTACTCAAAATGGGAAAACGGTTCCATCAAAATGGGAAAACAACTTTTTCGGTACGAAAAAGTTATGTTAATTGTTTCTTTAAGGAGGTCTAGGTCTTTCAGACTTAACCACGCCTTGGTGTGACTTCGCTTTGCGGCTCCATCATGACAGTCTCAAGCCTGTGTAAAATGGGAGAGGAAACGAGTTAGAGAAAAGGAGCAACAGGTGTTTCCGGTTGCCAATGAGGTCTAAATAAAGCCAAGTAGGGTAACCGGAAAGTGGACTTGAAGCTTCGTTGAAAAGTCCTGTAAGCTTGTGGTCGTTTGGTCTTCTGTAGAATGTGAGCACGTTGAACCGATGAAAGATAACCGAAATTACCGTTATATGTTATCCTTTGTACCGCAGAATTGAAAAACTGAAAAATCAAAGAATTGAATGAAAGAATGGAAGAATGAACCAAGCAGTATAGAAGGTTGAAATTGAGATGGACGTACTGAAATAAAAACGTGCTGAAGGAAAGTCGAAATAAGTCGGACTGATGTTTCGACCGTTGAACTGACCGACAGTTCAACTGAGGCCAGATAACACCAACAACAATGGTGTACGATGAATTCTACAAATGAAGCAGCGAAGATTGCAGTTGTGAAGGACGAACTGAAATAAGTACCGATGAAGTCGTCAATGAGGGCTCTAAAAGGCTGAGAACTAGGGGCGTACTGAGGAAAAACCGATGAAAGCTGGAGCAATGTACGATGGTTCGAAGAATTCACGGTGTACAAGTGCACTTGTGTACAAGTGAATGAAGAAAGAATAAGTATGAAGGAAGAATTGTGAAAGTTGCTTTTTGATTAAAAGCACAAGCGCGACTAGTACACTTGCTAATATTGGTTAAAAGGATGTTGTAGTAAATGTCTCTACATGCGGAATTACATGTTGGGACGGTTGTTAACACGGACCGTTTAGCCTTGTGCTATAGAACTCCGGGTGATGCAGGGCCGGTGATAAGTCTGAGCTACGGATTAGCTTCTTCAGTCTTTCTGGGATGCCGTCTTCACATACCTGAGGCTGCAAGAAAGGGCAATCAGGCCCGTGTGGCTGGAGTAAACGCTGAGACTTTTCTCGGAATGAAGAGAATCACAACCCGATCTGAGGATTATCTGAACCACGTTTTGGGGGACACCGATGACAGGTACCTGTCAGCTTCCCACACGGTGAGGAGCCCTTCCTGATTGTAGATTAGATGGCTTAAATCTATGTTGAGCCCGGATGGCCAACCTTATTCAGTGATGGCCTTTCGGAGAGTATCGTGGTGACAAGTGGAGCGTAAGAAAGGCGTTTTCCTTATCAGCAACAAGAATAGATGGGGACGCATCCACCAGCATAAAGGTTGGAGATCCTGAATGGAAACTGGTGCCTCATAACGATGTGATGCGGACGGTAATTGATCAATCCCAAATTTTGTCTAATGCGACTGTCAGATTAGGCGTATTTAGACAGCCATTCGCCATTAGAGTGCTGATTTATTCAAGATAAATGGAAGCTGAATTCATGTAAAACAAACTTATCGATTTTCTGTTTCATCGTTAAAACGCACCATCTTAGGCATTCACAATATCCACTGAAAACCTGATAGAATCATGTTTCGTATATATGCCTTATCACCCCTTTTCTCTAAATTTGATTGTCTCCGCCGTTGAAAACGAATAACTCAGCGTAGCAATAGTGGTTTGTTTTGTCATATTCAACAAATCATAATATTAAAGTGTCCTGAAAAAGGTGGATTATTGGTGCATTAAAATAAAATGGCCTAGTGAATATTAAAAAATAAATAAGGAAAAAATCGTTATCTTGCTTAACACATAAATTGACCATACAGCCTTCCTTAAGCTAGAATGTCTTTGGATTGCCATATTCAGGTGTTAACATTCTATTTTTTTAAAAGGAAACGAGTAAATCTTTTTGAGTGCGGTTTTTTTTGCTTTTATTCATGATATAGAAAACGTTAAAAAAAAACAAAATGGCGGCCATTGCAGCTCCGCGAAAACATGTCCTCAAATCGCGGGAGGTAAACGGCTGACATTATTACCCCTCCTTGTTGATCTGAAACACAAATTCAAAGCATATTATCAATCGGTGACCCTTTGGTCATGGAATGACGGATGGGTCATCGGTTAGTACAAATTTCGTTTAGTACAAATTTCAGAAAATGGCGGCAATTAAAACAAAATCGAATTTCCGCGTTAATTTTTTGCATAAAATGATAAATAATAAATGCAAAAATGTATCTATCGAAAAACGATCCGTCATTCCGTGAAGACATATTTTCTGAGTATGCTCTCCAAATTTCAGGTCGATATGTTATTTACAGCGGTCAGGAGAATGTCAGCCATTTTTAAAAACGTGTTTTCGAGAAAAACGCATTTAAAGTTTTGTAAATTGTTTACACAATTGTGTTTATAATTACCGCTAATCGGCAATGCCTGGTCCATAGAGGCATCCCTCTTCTTCTTCTAGCTGTTCATGTTGAGCCGCTAACATCTCCCGCTGCTCAACCTGGGCCTTTTTTGCTGCGTCGGTCACCTACCTCTCCGCGCGCTGGATCCTTTCTTTGTCACGTTAATGGAACCAGCTCTCGGTGCATGTGCCAATCGGAACACCCGTGAGGTCCATGGCAATCAGCAATGATTCCTCACCTTCGTTGAAGATAATCACTGCTAATTCCGTGGCAATATTGACCTCATCTGCGCCGGAATGAAAATGTTTGGTCGCACGCATCCAAATTATATTATTAAGTGACTCATTACTGTTTTGAGTATGATCACCCAAACATCTTTCGAGCAAATAGTCTGACGACTAGTCTTTGTAAATTGCCTCGATGGCCTTCAGAACAGTGTCACAAAGAGGAGCCTTGTGCTTATATAAAAATAAAGTATCCGACGCTTCAGCTTTACGCCACGTAGATGAGCTGTTTTCTCCTGGTGGACACTTCTCATGCTAGGGTTTTTTATCCGTGGAGCTATTGTGTTAATATGTGACCCATATCGCGTCCTTCATGCACAGAATGTGAATTTCGGCGGATTGCAAGGCCATAGTATTTATTGAGTTCCCCGATCGCTTTATCAGTGAGTTTGCCTGGCCCTTTTTCTCCGAGTCCCTTGGTTCCTTTTTGCATATTTCTTAATCTCGTTCCCATTTTTTTTTCGACGTGATCAATACATTCTTTTTTTTTGACAGTAATGTCATCATAGGGATTGGCTTCAAGCCATCCCTTAAAAGTTTTACTGTCACCATCCCCGACGTAATGACGTATTTGACTCCGTGCAGTTTTATCGATCGGAGAAACATTTCAGTGATTCCGTTTTTCAAATTCCCAGCGATAAGGAGCATCCACAATCTTTTGCGCTCGTACTGTTTCGTGTGATCTTTTGTACCCTTTCGAGACATATTGCGTTTGTAATTATGAATAATAAATTGCGATTATGAATAATAAATAAAGCGCTTTCGACTTTTACTTTGAGGCATATTGCGCACAAATTTTCGATAAATGACTTGAAAATAACGAAAAACAAAAAACACAGACGCTGCGATATTTTTGCTTTCAATGCCGAAGCCAGACTGAAATTGATAAAGGAGAAAATAGGGACTCTTTCCATAGGTTTCTAAGCATAAAAGGCGCTGTATACCTGCGTCAGACGCGCTGAGACCTGCAGGAACCCAGTTAGCCGGCCCCCATCCTGAGACGGTCAGAGCGCGCTGACGGTGTCAACTTTAAACGCGTTTAAAATATCGTAAACGTTCGAAATCCAGGAAACGCTTCGACATATTTATTTCTACTTACATGTAGATTAAGAATCCGTAATTAAAAAAAATTTATTTATTTTTGAAAATTTCAAGGACAGTCTCCCTTAAGTCAAAGGTGGTACTAACCACATCAAATTCGTTTTCATTTAGAATATGTCAAAAATACTTTGAGTTCCCTGAGCCATCCCTCTGCGAAATTGATTATTTTGCAGTATATTGTTCCTTAATATCCCTTACTCCATCGCAAGTCCACGATTAAATCTTTCGTTGGAAAGCGTGATTACCCGCGAGGAAAAAACTTCCCGAAATTTATTAAAACGTTAAGGAACTACAATTTGTTAATTGCAGTTGATGCTTCATCGTTATCCTTCTTTTCATCGTTTCTTTGTGAGTTTATTCTAAGAAGTTCGTTTATTATGGGAACTTCACATTCTGTCCGCATATATGATATCGGTATACTTATGTTGGTCGTAAGTTAGACGGTATAATGCGGATTTCAAAGCAGGATAACTTAAACAGGATAGCTTGAAGATATCATCAGCATCTTATTTTTCTCTCATTTCATTCGTGTGTCGTTTTCCTTGTTGTTGACGACACCAGCCATCTAACATACCGTCCGTAATATTTAAACATCTGTTCAGGATCTTCTACTCTCCCTCTGGTCTTGTTAATCTTGCAAGCTCACTCATTTTCATGCAGTATGTTTGCCTTTTATAGTAATTGGAAAAAGTTGATATCATCAAGCTGGGAGAGTCATCGTTGCAAGGAAGAAGAGACAGACGGATATATAAAAAGAAATAGACGATTGTGAATATATGCTTACAGCTTAGATTGCTAAAGACGTAGGCATGTATGAACGCCCGTCAAGCAGACGACACGATTGTGATAAGGAAAATTTTTAAGAGATTAAAAAGATATGTAATGGATCATTTTCTTTTTGAATTTATTGTGCAAATTGTCAATATATGGATTAAATGGCAATTATTATCAATTCAATAGACTGATTATAAATGGGGTTTAAATAGGTCATTTGAGAATATAGTAAACAGCTTATAGAATGATAAAGGAATGATTATTATAGTCCATTAAAGTATGTTCATCTGGATAACGCTTGCAGCTATGTGTACGAATCCAGTTAGGACACACCTTTCACAAATTACGTCATAGAAATAGATAGTCTGTGATGGAAATTTACTTTGATAGTAATGAGTGCTACTGATAGTATTTAGCATCGATTAAGTGATCGTTCCTGTATATCAGCAGGTGTTGTATAATCTAATAATTAGCAGAGAGAAATGGAATATAATGTTATTCAAGGTTGTAGTTTTTTACTGCAGAGGGCCAACTCATCTCGGCCTTTCGGGACCAAAGACTCGGTCCATCGACTGTGTGCTCCAATTGGAAGATCTGACTTGTGATTGACTTTGACTAATCTCCTTTCATCGAGTTCCACTAGCGCCTCTAGGGGATTTCCACCGATCTTCGTTCCTCAGCACTACCTGTGAATACCTTTCTATGGAACCGCTCTTTATTCTTCCGGAGCTTTTGCGCAGCCCTACCTATGCAACCGCTCTTTATGCTTCCGGAGCTCTTGCGCAGCCCTTTGAAGTTTTCGCATCAGTACCCTCTGCTCATCAATAAGTCCAAACTTTTGCTTGCACTTATTCGCCCCTAATCCTTCACACAATTTGCTCCTACAATCTGTGCTAGGTGACCCTCATTTAATACTATATATATTTGTTGGAGTGTTTTTTCTGACCTGAATCTAAAAATCAAAGCATATCACGGATCTTATCACAGCTTTGTATGTTTGGAGCTTCATTTTTCCATGCAGGCAGATGGCCTGACTCCTAAAAACGTCTTCTTCTTCCAGAATTCAAAATTGATAAGGACGGTTTGATCTCGTTTTCGTCTCGTTACTTATCATTTCGTCTGTGTTGCTTCTGGGTTATTTCTTCAGCCGATGAAGTGAATCTTGGTAAGATATTAATATTCTCTGCTAAGGGAGAATTCAGTTCGATTTATAGAGCAAGCTGACTTCTTTGTCAGGATTTGTTAAGGTTTGCATCTCTCGGACGGCTTCGGCACTGGATCTCAAACGTATTGAATCGGTATATCGATGGCATCTCGGGTACAATTACAACCATTCTTCTTAAGTCCTATTGCAATCGTATCAATGCATTTTGCTTTGTTTTTGTCTGCTGGAGGATTTAACTCCCTCAACGTTCAAAGTGCAAAAGTCGGCCAATAAGATGCCTTCACAATATATGTTGAAAGATAGGTGTCCCACCTGTTCTTGATCTTGTTGTCCTCAAAAGTCCTACCATTCTCGTCTTTGCAAGAAAAAGTGCTGTAGTCGTATCCATAAACAGACCTTCTATCTCATCAGGAGATAGATTACTTAAGACAACAGGTGACAGAAACCCCGAAATCCTACGATCTACACGTTAGACTAAAAATTTCCCAAACTCGACGACCCAATAAAATCTATACGAGAAAAAAATCCTTCTCTTCCATCTGTTTTAGAAAACGGCAGATCTCAGTTGGAGATGCTATTTTCTCACACGAAGGAAAACGATAAGGACTAGTTGGATGGACTATGTCATAGAATCTATGGAGCTTCTACGACATATCATATAAAATGCGTGACGGTACCACTGAAATTTTAGTAGACAACTATGCGAAAGCAGTCTCAAGTATATTCAGCATACTAACGAAGGCCTAAATGAAATCTCTTGAAGTATTAAAATAACATAGTACAATAAGAAACCAAAAAAACATGGTAAAGTTGGTATTCTTAGCATAGTTTTAGAGAACTTGTGAAGAAAAGAAGTTATTTCCATATTCCTCCTATTTAATGCAGGCATCAAATTTAACTATTTCTTACTGTTTGGAAACATGCAGTGGTATCACCAACTCTAAAACCCAATTAAGAACCCAATTTAGGGTTCGCTCGCAAATCTTTTCAAGAAATTTAGGCACGGAACATTAGCTAGAATCGTGGCAGGTACAACATTTTGTTGAATTTCCAATTCGGTGTTAGAAATGGATATGCAACCCGACACGACAATCCTAAGTGACCAAAAAATTGGGTAATGCGAGGAGAACCAGGTCCATCGACGCCAAAACGGAATATTCACACTTCCAAAGTCATTTTGTGTATCTGATGGGACCACAGTGGCGTCATCTATTACGAACTCCTGAAACCATCTGAAAAAATCACTGGGGATGTATACCGACGGCAATTCATCCGTCTGAATCGAGCTCTAAAGGAAAAACGGTCAGAATGGAATGACAGACATGACAAGCTGATTTTGCTGCTTGACAATATTTGGAAGGTGTGATTTGGGAAATCTTGACCTACCCGCCGTATTCCCCAGACATTGCTCCTTCGGTTTTCCATTTGTTCCGCTCCATGCAATCGGCCCTCACTGGTGAAGGATTTACTTCTTGTTAAGTCATCAAAAAATGGCTTGATGTCTGGATCGAATCGAAGGATGGGAATTTTTTCCACCGAGGTATCCATCTACAACCACAAATTCAAATGGTGCTTACTTTGAATGACGCGACTGTTTTTTTTAATGTTGAAATAAACTAAAAACTTTGTCAAAAAACGGCGGAAACACATTCCCATACCAAATAGTTTTTGGAAATAAATATTAAGGAATTTCAATAAATTGTGACAACTTTCAAAAATTCAAAATCAAAAACAAGAAAACTGATTGTGGGTATGGGCGAGTGCTGAATGGGCTTTTTTTTAAACCCAGAGCTATGCCTCCTCCGATCCTTTTAGATCGGTCCTTTCTGTGAATTCTATGCAGAGGATGTTTCCAGTTTCAACCATGTCGACTGCCTAAGAAATCGAACACTTCGGTTCATTTATTTCGAATGTTCTGTATATTCCAAAGAAAATAATAAAAATTAACTTGCGAAATCAAGCTCAGATGAACTAGATGAAATTTGTGGCTAGCTAAAAGCTTATTACTAAGAAGATGCTGATGTGAAATAATATTTTTTACAGAGATCAAATTCTTGGTTCTTAGTGGGATGAAGAATATGATGAAAAGCACTTAGCATCAAAGATTTGAAAAAATCGGAGCTTTACAACCTGAACGTAAGGATACCCATGGTTAGCGCTGTTCAACGATATTTCAGCAACATAAGGCACCTCTTGTGGGAATGTTTCACTTTCAACAAGCCGACACGTGAAGATCTCTTCATATCTAATAAGCCTACTTACTCGAAATAGATGCCACTTGAACCAACCTTGATATTTTGAATTCAATTTCAATGAAAGCACCAAGAGCAACAGCACACACTACTTATTTTCATATATGTAGCTGCATTCACATCAGTAATTGGATGCGGCGAAAGCCCCCATGATTATCGATTTTGATTTTGAAATGCATTCAGCTGCCATGGATTAATTACAAATCCTCTTAATCCACTTTGGCTGCATCCGTTTTGTCTATTTCTATACTCGGCAGTCATTACTTATATAGCAGCTGTGTTTACTCTGAACATGCGAATGATTATATTTCAGCCTGTAGAAATTCGAAGTACCATCTCCATACTAACGTGGACATAACGTATGTAAATATTCACTCGTGTACGCGTTACACTAAAAGCAGAACGAAAGCTCCTCATGACTTAGCTAACACACTCAATCAACTTTTGCCTGCTTGACGACCGACGCACACATTTATATTTCAAGGGAATATCTACTAACTCATGGATTCGATTTCCTTTTCATTGTTCCTCTCCAGCGAATTTCAGGTTGGAGGAAACGAAGAATGGTGAATGAGGTGAGACAATGTCCCAAAGCAGAAACCAAAACATTGTAAACTTTAACGTTTTATCCGTAGAAACGACTTTAGATATTGTATTGGAATTGTTTGTTTTGCACTTTGTTGTATCTACACTTATTTTGTTATTTTCTCGGGTGTTAATATTGCTCCATGAAATTTTGTCATTGTCACGAAATATCTGAAAGTCATTTGCAGCCATTTCAAATTTATCTTATCTTTCCGTACAGAAGATGCTTTCATACTTTGTTTGTTCGTTGCAGTAACAAATGTTGGTCATGGTTAGCATGGCAAGGCAAATAACTCTTGGGAGACTTCGACAAATTTGTAAAGGATTTATTTGTCGACGAGGAAAACTGTTACTGTCTCGAGTGCATTTGACTAGGAAAGCTAGAAATGTTGCTCACGTAAGAATCTGCAGTTTTATTGTAGTACTACGGAATAAATTTGAAGAGAACAACTCAGTATCAAGATCTGTCGGCCGAAGGACGATAAACCTAGAGAGAAAGATCAAATAATTGGACTTGTTGACATAACATTCTGTTGTTTACTCTATTGCTTAGCACTATCTATGAAAATCAACAAACTTCCCATTCAATTAAATATATGTAGTTAATGCAAAGAACATACATGCAAATATTTTTTTCCTTTCATTATGACGCGACTTGAAGGAAGTAAATATAACTTTTCTGTCATTTTATAGGTTTGGTGTTTGCATCGTTGCAAACGCAATCCTGGAAACTTTTTTTTCAATATTTGCTTTTGGTAGATAATTTAAGTTAAATCAGAACCTTATTTTGCAAAAAGATTGCCAAAAAATTAAAAAATTCTACTAAAATTCGATCAAAGTTTTAAGTGAAATGATCCAAAAAACATTCAAAAGTGAAAAAATAGGAGACCGAATTGCCACAATGCAATCTTCAGAAACTGCATTTTATCCCAATATTTTTAGTTCAACATTAACCTTTCAGATCACTATAATGGACGACTGAATTCAAAGAAAAAATTATACCAAGCAATTGCATGTTCTGGACTATTCTTTTAAATGATTAGCAATTTTATAGACGAAATTTTTAAACAAAGACCCGCGCGATTAGCTAACAGCATTATTTGTCAAATTTCGAACAAAGCTTAAAGGTTTCCTATCAGCCAACACGCGAATTCCGCTTTCATCCAATCTTCTGGATTCGTTCATCCCGATGGGGATACTTCCTGACTAAATGAAGGGTGATGCTGAAGAAACCCGGAACGGCTCGATCAACAAAAAAAGAGTTTAACTGCTGACAATTCGGACTCAGAAGACTGATTTGACAGAAATTTGGAGAAGCTGATTTTTGGGATTCAATTCCCATGAATGAAGATCATGTCAAATGTTGATCTTCTATATTATACTCTTTTCATGTGTAAAAGTCTCGAAAAGATTTCAACTGCCTTTTTGGTCTGCATAATTCTTACAGACTCATGTCAAGCCAAGCTAATGTCTGTAGTCTAATGTATGTATGTTGTTTGTTTCACTACAGAAATAACATCATATCCTTTAAACTCTTTATATTCAAAATGAATGTTTGACCCGCTAAACAGGTATGTTAAATTGAAACAAACGTTAAATGTACTATTACATAAAAGCCTTCACTACGAGCATGTATCTCATTTGCTTATTATATCTGCTGGAGTTACCCAAGGGCCGTATTTAAGCCCATCACTTTTCTCTACATATTTCTCAGATAAGCATTTCCGTACGTATAACCTAGTTCTTTTCACGGTTAACAGCTCAAGTTGATAACAATGATTTGACTTTTGGTATTCGACAATTTGACTTATGGACCTAGTATTTTAGGATACACCAAATAATCCAAACTAAAACAATGATCATTCCCAAGTAAGGAAACTGCCTAGTTAGTAGGTTAAACTTTTTTTAGCTTGAAACTTCTTTGCTGAAGTAAAATTGCGTACTTTTCTCTACCGTAATTAAAAAACAGGCATTTAAACCATATTTATTTTTAACAGCAAAAAATTACCCATTCATAGAGTGAAGGAATAGGCTAACTACTCATCCCTGTGGAAAGAAAAACTAACTAGGAACTCTGAATACCGCCACAGAGTAGATTGGATCATCATTGTCTTTGACTACATCCAGAAATCTAAACATTAAAATACAATTGGCATCTTATCAGTCAAATTAATCAACAAACCTGGTGCTGTTAAATTTTTATAACAGCTCGCAATTTTGGTACCAATTTAAGTGATAAGGCAACTTAACATTGAAACAAAGGATACACAGTGCCTTAAATAATTGTAAATTGTAGCCTCTTGCTGATTTGCTGCACCAGTTTTCTACAGACTTCCGCCGTGGGTAGTGGTAGAACTACCTTTTTGAAACCCGAAGCTACACAAGAAGATGATCAGAAACACAAATTCAACAGTCGCTGAATGCATTGGAATTCGAACGCAGCATCGGCTGCACAGAAAAGGAGTACGATTACAACTTCATCAACCAGAGTGTCAATTGTTGCCTAGACATATCCCATCACGGCTCTCTACATCTGTTTGGGGGAAATCCTGTTTCTTCGAAAGCAGTAAAAAAGTCGAGACTACAAACTTACACGACCAAAACGAACAGCATGGTTTAAACTAGAACAATGACAACGACCCTGCATTATATGATTTTGAATGGTGAAAAACTAGAAAAAAATGTCATATTCGTATATCTATGCATAAAGTTATAATAAAAGGATTAATAACCAGCGGATACCTAGAAACATATAGACGGGTAGGACTAAGGAACACAGACTAGTGGAAGATTCGAGAAAGCACTCCCTACACTTTATTAACGAAGATATAAAATCACTTTTAGGATGCAGTAAATGAAACGGCATTAAACTAGGTATCGCTTACACACTCAAGACCGGAAAGAGGCTGTAGCGCCATGACATTGTCATTGAAATAGAAGACGAAGTGCGGCTATGTTTTCGAATTGTAAAGGAGCTACCTGATTAAATTTATTACTCCCTCGTGACTAACTTTATGCCAGAAATTTTGGCAATAATGAATGTCTTCCAAGGATTCATGGCATGGCTCTTCGTTGAACGAGGGGAAATTCTTTTGGGTGAGCAAAGTGCAGAAAACTTGAAGCCTTGCCACAAATATGCATATTATGAAAGGAAAACATTTATATGGTAGTAGCAATTTGCTATGACTAGTCCTGAACTTCCACTTCCTGTGAAAGTGGGCCGATACATAACAAATATGTCCACCAACGTCGCATCGAATATACTCAAGGATTCGAGTAAAAGGCCCTTGTTTAAAAGAAGACAAAAACTAGTACTCTAACACCTAAATAATGTTGAAGCTGCGAAGCGGTGATTTTCTACGAAAATCCCAAAAAAGGAAAAGAAAAGAAAAAAAGAAAAGAAATGGAAAAAGGAAAATGAGATTTTCCACACGAAAAACAATGAATGGATTGCATTCTTGGATACCCAATAGGTTTATAAGACCAGGCGAATAAAGGGATCTACCAGCTTTGTCAAAGATCTACAAATCCGTCTGTCAGACTGTTTCGCCGGCTGAAATCTTTAGTGCTACTCGCCGATTCTTAACCGTTCCAAGATCATTACAAGTATATCGGCTTCTAAAGAATTGCTAAACATCACATTAGGAGTGATGCGTTCAGCTTGCGAGCCTACAAATTGTTCCAGGAGATCTTCGATCGCCGCGTGCTTACTGCTGATGCTATGAGGACATATACTCTCCTTTCATGTAACAGGTTAAATGGTTTTAGATTCTGGTAGCTTTGCGCCTAACAGTGATAGATACCTTGAAGGTTAAAATTGAGGTTAATAGTAGTTTATGCACATGTGTCTGTTGTATAGGAAAAATATATATCTAACCCATATCAAGGACCCAAAATTGGGTTAATGCGGTTACAATTATAGCATCAAAACGAGTTAGTTTACTTATCAAATTCATTAACCACCGTGCCAGGATCAAGTCTGTGAATGATATAAATCAGACTGACAAACAGTTGGTCATTAATCAGATATAATATTAGGGGAAATTTGTGGTTACTCTTGTAGGCAATGCGATTATCCTTTGAGCTCATTAGTTTTCAAGAACTTTTCTTGAAGCAGCAACCTCTTTTACCTTCATTTGGTTCAATTTAGTTGCTGTTTGTCGGGCAGTTATCGTTTGGGGACGTTGCTCACAGTAGGTACACAGCTCCGGGCGCTGTAACAACCTGCCGCATTGCAGGAACTGCGTCTTCCGCGGACTTTGTGTTACGCATGCCATAGGATCTGAGGTATGTCCAGTCTATGCGGACGTAGTTGCGAGGTCGATTGCCAGACATAAGTATGGCAATACACAGGATTGTTCAGTTGAACTACGCGAGAACTGCGGCAGTAATGAACGCACTGGGAGCCTATATGGTACAGAGCCATATAGTCGCTGGTGTGTTACAGAAACCTTGGGTTCTGGGTTCTTTGGTTCATATGGGCTGCGTTTGTACAGCGAGTATGTGGTGTCGGTTCAGAAGGGTTGTCCGCAGGGATCCATTGCCGGGCCATTTATATGGAACCTTGTAAAGGATTATCTGCGCCCAGATGAGCTTGTGAATATATGTTATGTGTGTGTATGCGAATGATCTACTGTGTTTTGGTTTAAGGTGACGATCGCGGGCAGTTGGAGGAAACTGCTAGGCAATGCATGGATGTGATGTTGAGATGGTGTGGTAAGGTAGCACTGACCGTCTCTGTTCACAAAACGTCGATGATGCTCCTGAAAGGAGTACTCAGCCCGAGTCATCCGGCATGGGTGAGATATGAAGGACGTGCTCTCAAATATGTGACATTGGTCATACATACATACTAACTGGACATGGGAGCTTTAATGAATTGTTGTGTAGTCGTGGTATTGGTGTCTTTTATGGGTATCTGTTGTGTGGTGCGGAGAGTGAGACTTGGCAGCATGTCCTGTTCGACTGCCGAGCGTATGCCAGCCTACGTGTTGTGATGTTGGGGATGCATTGATTTCTTTCAGAAGCTAAACGAATTCGCAGGTGAAGACTTCCGAGTCTCTCAATGTTATAAATGTGAAGTACCCTATACCCTATTGTTGTAACTGTCTTATTGTCTTGTACAACCTACTGTTATTTTTTTTACTGTTATTCTGGGGGCTACTGGGACACCAACCCATCGATATAGAAACGTAAATTGGTAGTAGAACAAGGCTGTGTTCTGCGAAAACCTGAGCACAGGTTTGATATGTACCAGGGGTTAGGGGAACGCCCATGACAGGTTACTGTCTTCCTCTTACTCGGTGAGGTGCCTATCCTGACTGAAACGTGATAGTTTGTGGTTTGCAATGTGACTAGGAAATAGTATTTGAATACCAACCAGTGTAATTTGGGTTTCCTATACTGTAAGCTGGGGCTTATCTGGTTGAAAAAAGCTTTCTCCCTATTAATTAATTGAGTATTCGATTCCACTAGTCCCGTCGGGCAATCCCTCGGTCCCGAGCTTAATGAAAGCACTAGAACTAGCTTCTTAGTTCAAAGGTTTGTGGCCGAGCTTGCTAGGATACCACCGTACGGTGTGTCACTTCCACTCGGTTAGCGAACCTCAACCCTGAAAGTACATATGGGTACCACAGCAAACTGATAGGCTCCCATCTTCAAAAGGATCAGTTTATTTGTGTCATCCCATTTGGGAGTGTCGTGGTAGCTGTGGTGCACAAGGGTGGCGTTGTCCCTTTACAACGTCAGAAATAGCTGGGTTACGCATCTACTAGTATTTAGAACTGGTACTGGTACCACAGTTAGAACTGGTACTGATAGGTTAGTAATAGTGCTACCTGGTATCCCGGCAATAGCTAGGAAAGGATAATAAATATAAATGAGGAAATTCGGCCGATATGATTTAAACTCATTAAAGCCACAAAAGAACAAAAGAAGTTTGCATAGAAGTTGTAGTGCCTGGGAATACTTGATTTATCCATAGGGCGTAGCCTTCATAAATTCAATCCTTCAACCCATTGGGAATTTCATAATAAGGAGCAAATATAATATTATATTTATTGCACTTATAAAGGAGTAAAATTCCATTGAATTTAACACAGAGCAATTAGACCAAACTTCAAAAAGGCTCATAGGGATCAGTGCAGCCTACATGTGGTCTCTCGAAAGTACTGTGCGTTGCAAAAAGAAGAAGTTCACGGATCGGACAAGCCCCTGAACAACCAAAGTACAGAGGAGTGAATGCCTTACATAGCTTGCTTATAGCTCATAGCTTATAGCTTGAAATCTGTTCCTAGCGGCCATGTTTTCATATTTTATCAAAAGCTGCCTTCCGCATCAAATTCATTCCCAGACCAATAAAGGTATCATATGTGATGTCTTATTAATGGTTTGCGTATCCTGATCTACATCAAATGCATCAACAAAGTAAGGCTCAAATTTCCTAGAAAAACCTGATCCTGTGAGTTTGATAAACTGACCAACAAAAGTCATATAGAATTCAATGGTCATTTAATTCCTCGAATAATGTGTCTAATCTCAAAAATCAACAGCGTAAAGGACACGTTCTCTTCATATATGCGAAAACCACCCACGTCCTTTTTCGAATGCATTCCAACACTATGAAAACATACACTCACTAAAATTAATTAATTTTGCATTAAGATAATAGCAAGGTGGTCTCAATGGCCCGATTTCATAGTTTATAATCGCAACTCGAATCATTGCATTCAGCACAAAGAGATTAGCAATGCCTATTATCCTGATTCCGACATACTTTCCACTTATTCCCGCAGGCCATTATGTTCAAGAATGACGCGGAAAACTGACTATTTTTACTATAAGGAGGGCAATAAACTTGCAATATATTGATTTTAGTCACGAAAACATTTAGCTAGCTTTATCGGCCACTTTCTAGCAAAGGAGAAGTTGATGGCGGAAATAATGACAGCACCAAATGGGAACGACAGAACCTTTCCATCGATTTTTGATTGTAAATAATATATGAACGTTTGCATGGATTGTGGAAAATTCTCTACTATCACGGAGAACAAAAGGAAAAAGATTATATCTTCTTGTTCAACTATATTTGACAACTCGCTTCTTCTTTTGGATTAAATCCAGATGAAAATCCATAAAATTTCTAATCCATTCCCATCGCCCAAGTCTATCGTCTGTTTTTTCGCGTCTTATTATAAATGGTCGACCATTAAGATCCTTCACCGACAGCCTTATATCCACTCAATTTGCATTCGCATCAGAGTCATTATCGTTATTGCCAGGGAAATTTCTTCCATATTTTCACTTGAACAACATGATTCGCGAAATGATTGTTGGGCAATTTAAGCCTTCGAACAAGAATAGCCTGAAAACAGACAAGACGTAGTAGGACCATATACACGAGCTGGATCAAATAATCATCAGTGGACGAAGAAGCAATTTGTTTCCTGTAAGCCTGAGATTAATGAGACATTTCGAGAGTTTTGAACGCAATACAGGCCGCTAAATTCAGCGATTAATTCAATGGTGCAGTTCAATTTCATGACTCCTGCGTAAATAGGTCAAATTGATAGCACTCAGGCAAATTTATAGTCCTTAATTTTAAGTTAGTGCTCGATTGCCCTCCCTCTCTCTCTCTCTTCCTCTCTTTTCCATTTAATTTTAGTACTGGTTCATAATACTAAAGAGCCATAGTGCACACAAATTCAGTTTCAAGGTAGAGCAATATGCTATAATATGGCATATGAACACTTTCCTTGAACGTTTCCCTCCACATTCCGACGTATTTAAATTCTGGGTAGCTCCCAGCGAATGTCCAGGCCATTATTCATTGCCGTCGCAAACAATTCATGAATATTTTCTGGTCCAGTTTAGCTTTATTCGCTCCTGTTAATCATTCAAGGACCCGGCAAACTATGGCTTATAATTTTTGGGAGCTAATAGCCTCAGCCTATCCCGAAAATGAATAAAAGCGCGACCATTACTACACTCCCCAGAAGCGCGACCGCATTGATGCTCGTTACAGGACCTCCCGTCTCTCGATTTGAAACGGACGCATATGCTTTGCACAGCTGAAGGAAACAGGACTTTCATGATGCCAATTAAATTTTAGTTGGCTATTTGAAAACCAAATTATTGGCTTGTACCGGAATTTCTTGTTAATCGTTGGCACGATCCTTTTCGAAAATTTCCACCATTATTCGTTCAAGCTGGTGATTGTGAACTCTAAAACATGGTTCTATTTAAATAGGCTGAAAATTGACTGTCCACAACTCCTGGCTAGAAAATAGCCTGGAATGAAAGCCATTTGCATACAAAAAGCGATATAAAGGTGAGTGTTAAGTTTTGAAAATCAGTCTTGTAAGTTCGTTGCATAACGAAGTTGGTGCCAATGTGGTTTACAGGCTATTTATTTCCAACCTTAACTTGCTTTGCTTTGCTCACAAATTCATTCCACTCACACAGAAGCAAAATTTGTCGGGTCGAAGTTGTTATAGCTGCATGAGTTAAGTGTGGGTGGCAGTCCGTTTGGGAGCCACTTTTAAAGGAAGATTTACTGAGAAACAAAGGTAATTTGTTGTTGCTTCTTATAGGAAATTCATTGTATAGGAAGGAGAAAAGGATGAGGTGTAGTGATTTATGGTCTGTGTCTTTTGCTTGTCTTTTGTTCGTAGCTGTCAGCACTTTTCTTTGATTCTGGTGAATAAATAATGCTGGCAAGGTATTTAGTTAACGAAATTGGCATGTCTAACATTTACAGGCATTTTGATTTTCTTTCGTTTTGGATGTTGAGTAAGTTTTTGAGTAGCTGAATCTTTCTTCTCAGATTGAGTGGGTTTTTTGTACAGCTTCTGCTAACTCCTAATAAAAACGTTGATTTCGCTGTATTTTTTTTCAATACAGAACAAATTCATTTCATCTTTGGAAGTTATATGATTACAGGTAAATATTGTTGGCTGAAAACAATGCTTGTATATAATGTTGTTGAATAAAAAATGTTGTTGTTCGAATTCACAAATTTTCTACTCATTTTTTCGAGAGTCCTTTCAAATATATTCCGGACTCTTCTTTATCAATGGCTCAATAGCTCAGTATGACCGTTTACGTAGGAACTGCAATAATTCCGAAAAACAAAGTTTCTGAAACACCGAAACCCATAAATAAACCCCAATTGTGGACAGCTATTTTTACCTGTATTACTTTCAGAGAAATTTCATCAGTTATATTGCAACATGTAGGTATATATATATCATATAGAAAAGACAAATAACTTTGAGCCTTCTTGTTACGTGTTTAATTTTGCTTCCTCATTATTATACCAGATGTATGATGGGTTTTTATCGGTTTTACTAAGAGATGGCGTGATCGAAATTAATTTGACACATACGCCATTACCCTCATCTGACATTTAGCTGCAAAACTAGCAGGTTTGTTTCATCGTTTTATCAACCATGTTGAATTTTGTGCCGAAAAGCGGCACGCTTTGCTTTTCTTCTTTAACCAAAAAAAAACGCTGTTGATACCCATCGTGTGTTGGTAAAGCCATATAATGTACACGCTCTATCAACACATGTGAGACATGATTTTGACGATTCAAAAGTGGTAATTTAAATCTGAAAAGCAGTGAGCACTCTAGTAGACCAGAAAATGCGAAAAGGAAAAATTTCAGTAGTTATGGGGTGGTCAACAGATCGAAGCGAGCGACAAGTCGAAACACGAATTTAAGTGTTGCGTCGCTCATCGCGGGCTGTGTTTATGTGTAGAAGGCCTCATTGTGTTTTTCGACGGAAAAGTAAGTATTTTTTGCTCGTATATTTTGCAATTATTATGGTTTAATTAAAATTAGAATATTGAGAGCTGTGTATCGTTTCAATTGAAGTTTGTAGAATATGGCTGTATGATTAGTTTTTATTCGAATTTGTTATCATTTTTACTGTAAACCGTTTTATACCTAAAAAGGGGTTGGGGACAGTTGAAACAAACAAAGTGTTTTGTTAGCTGGAGTGCTAAAATCTAGTTAATAATTAATGTTGCTGAATTCTGAGATATATAATAGCAAGTAGTATATAAATATTACAAAAAAACAAATAATCATTACCAACATCTGATTAATTAATTTAAGTTGTACTTAATATTAATCTTTCAAGGCTGATTAAAAATAATGTTAGATTATTAGTAAACAGATATATGGTCTTTTAATTAATATCTTTCCTTCATTGCTCACTTAATTATTCCCGATGCAATGGACGATAAACGCTAAAATGTTTCAACCGTACCCAGTCTACCCTAATATCAATAAACTCGATAAATGCGTTTCACACGTTTTGAATGAACGTCAAATGGGAACTCGCAAAGTCACTTGGGAAATGCTGCTTCGGCGCCACGGAATGAAATCATTTTTGCATTGGATTGTGACGGGTGACGAAAATTGGATTTATTTGAAAACTTGAAACGTAAAAATCTGTGGCTGTCACCTGGCAAAGCTGGTCCTTCAACATCATGGTCAAATCGCTCAGGCAATAAGACTGTGCTCTGTGTCTGATGGGATCACAGTGGAATTTTGTATTATGAAGTCCTGAAGTCAATTGCAAAACCAGCACAAAACCAGTGAAAGACACAAAGAGATCACTCGTACATTTGACCAAAAAAAAACGGAAGAAACTTATGCATATCCGTTTTCGTGGAGGACAACGACCGAAATTCAACTTCTTTCCTTCAAATCTGGTCGCTATAGTTCAATTCCTTGGGTTAATTTGAGTTGTTAGTCACAATCCCACTCACTCAGTCCCACATAACACATAGCCGCAGCCTGACTCTGCAATCGTTTAAGACGTAAAGTCTTCTATAAGTATAGTCACACATTGTTCAAAGAACAATTTAATATAGCCCAATTCAATTATTTTTAATTTTGTTTTTCCAAAAAATGACACGACTGCATTTTGGTTCATTGATGCTTCGTGTTTGAAAACTTGATGTATAAAGTTGTGCATGTATAACATGTGCGGAATTCAAGCTTCTAGATTTTCTCAGTCCTGCTTGACTGCCAAATCAGCTCTTTGAACAACGTTCACTTCTGCAGCAATATCGCAAACGCTTATATGAAGGTCTGCCTTAATTTTGAGCATGCATGTTTTATTCGAAAATGGTATGAGCGCGAGGTGTTTTTACCACTAAAATTTTCGGACACCATGACATTTTGATTGTCACCATTAACTTCAAAAATTTTTGATCGCATACGTTGCTTATTGCCCTTTCTTGAAAGGGAATTTCACAATCTATAAAACTCCTTTTACTCCCACATTCTTGAATCTGACTTGCTACCATAAATCCCCAGCATTTTCTTCAGAAACGTACACCTGAAAATACCAGCTGTCAAATTATTGGAGGTGGGGATTTATTAGTTTTTTGGAGTTTCACGGTTCTTAATTTTTTTTTTTTTTTTTTTTTGAATTGACACCGGGTTATATTTTTTATTGTGATTAATTGGCCCTGGCAGCTGTGGCACTGGCCAGCGTTATCGATCCTGTACATCACGGTCCCCTAACTGCATGTTTTACAAACGAGCAGTAGATGACGCTTGTCACACATTTTTCTCTTACAAAAGCTTGTTAAAAAAAGTATGGTCAGAGTAATGCTTAAAACGGTTAACAAATAGAACCACTGGGCACAATATGCTCGGGCAGTGCTGACACTTAAAAAAGGCATATTGGGGCAGTGGGAGGCGCCGGGAATGGAAAGACTTATATTTCTAGCCTTCCCGCTGGAGAATACATTCTGTGATTTGAAGGCGCTTCTAGTTTTAAGAACACTAGGCCTAGCCCGAAGTAATGAAAGGATTCCAGGTTAGGTTCTCAGGTTGAAAGGGAAGGGAGTGGGTAGTCCAGAAGCATTACGCGTCTGGGAGTCTCACGTTCAGGGCGTAAACAGTCTTACCACAAAAAAACTATTGCTCTGAAAAGCCGAGCGTCGCGGTTCCAAACTATACAACTCTTCCACCACATAGATGCAGATGTAGCTATATCATGTTAATATGGTAGAAAGTATGAACTTCTTATTTCAGTTTTTCTATATATCTTTTGATGACTTTCGCGATATGGCGTTTTGTTTTATCATGAAGCGAACTGATCGTGTTGTGTCGAGCCTTGAATCATGGAGCGTATAATTGGAATACCTCATAATGGGATATGTTGATTAAAAAATCTTTCAGCCATAAATATATGCCATCGCGCATGACCAAGTTTTGGCGCCGCGTATTATTGAACGGTACACATATATTTTGTCATCAATCACAATGCTGTCCAGAATTCCTTTCTTTGCCAGCCGAGCCGTCTCACTAGTGGGTAAACTTGCATGGTTATGTGTTGCCTCAACTCATATGAGACACACGTTCCAGCATTTTGCTGGAATTTTAAATGTTATCGATGGTTGGTTAAACGGTGGAGTCAAGCCAGTAACGACCCTTCAAGCATCTTTAAAAGTCTTAATGGAGAAAAATAAAGTTACACTACCCTGAAAAACAATTTTTCATGCACAAAAAGCGACGCTTCAGTGGAAACTATTCTGTTCCCGGTAACGAACTCTAATTTCGTGTAAAACTTACTCCGTGTCGGGAGCATTTCCAATACTTATATTTGCATGTGTGACTACGGAAATTTATGTAACATTGTCATTTTGTAAAACCCTTTGAATCCTTACCCCTAATATATCAAAACTGTTACAAGACGGTTGCTTTTACCATCTGAATGGGAAATCTCTTAAACTTTTTCCTGAATCCAATATATATTATCATTTAAATCCCTCGGCAATTTTAGTTAATATTTGCGGAAAAGGCAATCCATCATCATCCAAATAGATGTAGGAGGTTGGGTGTCATGTTTACCAATATTATTAGCTGCCAATATTTTAGCAGCCAACAATGGTAATTTAAATTTTATTTTTAAAAATAGATTTTGTCTGAATTGTATGAAATAGTCCAAAAAAAATATTTATTGCCGGAACTATCCCATTTTTCAATACAATGTGATAAAAGACGTTACTAAGTATCCACCATCTCCTGAACTATAACTTTATTTTATTTGTTTACTAATCCAAATCCACCAAAGCAATAAATCAAAACACAAAGATTCCTTCTTTGGGATTATCATTTTTTTAAGTCTTTGCGGAGTCGTGTGTTTATTCTCACAAACTTCAATGATTACAATTATAATTCAATAAAGATTCAATGATATTCTTCCAAAACTGAGTTACCGATTATTCAAAACCATAATTATCTTACAGTTGAATTAATATGCCTGGAATTTTATGTTTTTTATGATTTTCATCCAATTTCGTCCTTATTGTCAATTTGCAGTCTGCCTGGAAAAAAGCAATTTGAAAACGTTCAATAAACTCTTTGAGCGAAGTCTACTGGATACATTTAGTACCCGCATGATAGTAGCTTCCAAAACATCCTGCTATTTACTTTCTATCCTTATAGTCTTATTCCTATAACTACTCCCAGCAAACAGGCAAAAACTTTTCGGATCTAAATTATTGCTTTGCCTTTAACTGCATTTCCAACAAAAGGATCTCATGTTAAAGAGAACAAAATAAAAAGATGTCCTTTTCAAACGGTTATCCTCCCAAATATCCCGATTTCGCGTGAAATCACTGAACCATAAATTAAAAGCAAGAATGAAGAAAATGTAGTACACCCTCGCATACATTCCAACAAAATTCGATATTTCGAATATTTTTGCTCCTCTCAAGGCTGGCTCACCTTGTTCCATGTACACCAATTTGTACTTTCATATGTGTACACATAGAAATATACATGTATCTCTTCTGGGAATGAAATTCGCACGTATGTAGTTATCAAGTTGGTATGTGACTATGAATAATTCATATATACACACAATTTATCAAATATTTCAAGGTTCGTATGTTAGTTGCAGATGTGGAAAAGTGGACAGGTGTACATGCTGTTAGGCTCCTAGTATTAATATGGGCATATCAGTGAAATGAAATGAAAACATTTAACGGAAACAACTGATGAAATTGATTTTTCGGGATGAAATCACGAAGCCAGTTTAAGGTTCAATTGAACGTGACGGACCTTTCCTCAAACGAAATAAATACCATTTAGGTTAGATTTGACTTGAAGTTTGCAGAAAGTTATTAAAGGAGACCACGCGAGTTGAGAAATTTCAATTTACATTGAAGAAGACTTCCATAGAAATAAATTGAACTTTTACACTTATCTTGACATCAGGTGCTACTACTTCCTAAATTATTACTACAGCTAATACTACCACTGCTAGCTACTCGTAACAATGTTACTCTTCTGCTTCTACTACAGCAAGTACTTGCTTCCTACTACTCTTATGACCCTATTGCTAGAATTGCTACTTGTAATTCACCCTCTGCCTGCAATACTACTTATTCTGCTGCTTCTGGTGCTACCACTGCATTTACTACTATTGTTACAACATCTGCTATGACTGCTGCTACTAATACTACTATTATTAAGAGTACTACGACTACTGCTACTACTATTACTAATGCTTTTACTACTACTACTTCTTTTGCTATTGCTACTACCGCTACTACTACTGGCAGGGTGGCTAGTCTGGCGATTGCTACATTATCGACATAAAGGATTGAAGGCATCTCTTATAGTTATAAAATATCCCCCAGGCCGCATCCCTTATGGTTTGGCGAGGGTCAGACTCCTCTAATGCACGCAGTTCGTCTTTATCGATCGATTGTCTTAGGTGGCCACATGGCTCATTTCCAAAGTCCATATCCCCGGATCGAAATTTGTCAAGCCACTGTATCTAACTGTATCAGGCCCAAATGCGCTATAGATATTCTTCGTGCTCTAATATAAATTCGTATAGTAAAAGTAGCCGTTTTTGATTTACTTCCATGTTCACTTTCTCTTTTTGTTCTGACGATCACTATGAAGTGCAACACAGAAATGGCTCCATAAAACAGGGTAGCCGTGTTTATACTTCACTATGTCATATCATTTTCGTCGCCTTGTGCCAACATAATACAATAAAATTGCAGCCAACTTTAGGACATCGTTAAATCGGCCATTTTATCTGCAGTAACCTAATACTTGTGGGAACGATTACTGCAAGGAAGACATTAGAGTCGCTTATATTTTGTGTCATTCGGAACCTCCTTTTTCTTCGTGTTTTTGATTTCCAGTGTCACCCAACCGCCTTTTCCAGTGTCACCCAACGATTGACTCAAAATGCCGAGGACATTTCTACGATCTTCACAGTTTTCATTTCATAGATTATTACGGATTATTTATTTTTAAATTTTAACCTTTCCGAATTGTTTAGTCTTCTTGGATGAAATGAAAGCAATTTATTATGTGTTCGAAACATTCCGCCGTTCCCCGTCTCTAGCTTCGATTCGTCCACAGACGCGTTTCGGCGGTGCATCATTATCGGTGTGATGTTCCGTTCTTGGTCAAGTGTCCTTATTCATAGGTCCGTCGTTTATGCAAGCAAGTAAATATCTTTGCATTGTAGTCCCTCATTTGTTCTTGAAATGTTGTCCTTATTTTCCGTCCTGATTGTCTGATGTAGCTGTGTTGGCACGCACAGGTCGATTTGTAAGCACCATGTTTGTCCAGGGGGTCCTCTTCATTCATGGTCTTAATATATGTCCCAAATTGCTTCTTGTTTTGAAATCCATGTTGATGTTTTGTTTCTTCAATAACTTCGCAAATTTGTATATTGTTTTACCCATGTTTGTTAGTGTTGTCCAAGTTTCCTTGTCGTCTTGTTTTTCTTCCTTCTTTTTTATTTACTTTTTAGGTGTTTTAAGGTTCCTTCGTATCTTTTTCACCAGGTTTCTCTTATATCCATTGTTTTCTGCAATCGTGTATATCGTGTTTCAAAAATTCAAGGAAATTCAAAAGTCTTAAGTCACATTCTTTGAAGGAAGGCTGGCCATAAATTGATTGAATTAAGAAAAATTGTCTTTACCATTTGCTTTTTGACATTTTCCTCAAAGATGAAAAAATACTTTACAAAGAAACAAAGAATACAAATTTTTATTGACAATTTTTTTTTTGTTTTCTCAAAGGAACTCATGATGAAAATGATGGAGTACATAGCATCGAAGAACATTGTGTAATCAGGTCTGAGCTAAACATAATTCAAGCTGCTGCGATTGAATCGAATCTGTGAAAAGGAACATACGGACGTATTTCGGACCCATTCGAAGGTACATACTCTTATACAATTAATGCTACAAAACGTCACTATATTGAAGTTGTAAGTTTAGATTTTTTTGCTTTAAATTTCTCAAGTGAAATTCTGGCATATAAGGATACGAAAAATTCTCTATAACGCCTTTATTTGATAGATTCAGATAGCTCTAATCAACTAGCCACATTTAGACAACATAACATTTTAAACTACTGAATTCCCTTGCTACTACTACTAATGTTACTACTGCTACTACTACTAATGTTACTACTCTACTACTATCATTCATTTTACTATCACTACTACTAATTCTATTACTACTAATACTACTACTACTACTTCTACTACTTCTACTACTGCTACCACTATTATTACTAAATGACTACTTCTTCTACTACTAGCAGTAGCTATACTATTAGTTATAGTCAGTAGTAATAATAGTAGGAGGAGTAAAATTTGTGGTCGTAGTGGTGGCGAGTAGCTGTAATTTATAAAATAATTTCATCTTTTTGTCGGTTGACACTTTGACGTTGGTTGACTAGAACTTTTCAATCCCATCAAAGGTCTCGAAAACAGATTGGTGTTAAAATTTGAAATTCCACTCAGATTAAGATATTCGATGAAGAGAAAATTTACTATCAAGGAAATGTTTTGAGAACAAAACGTATTGATGAACCTTTTAACTGTGTAGGCAAATTACTTTCCCAAATATTCAAAATCAGATATAAATAAAAACAAAGCATTTCTTGGGCTGCATCCAGGGCTACATAACACGGGCATATTTTTTTGGGTTGGGAGTTGAATTCATTTACACAAGGAATGTAGGGCTCCCACAGTCACACTTGACTAGACTACCCACTAAATACCTCCAATGTCAACCTAAGAATCTAAGCCTGGAACCGATTCACTACTTAAGGCTAAATTTCCTGTTGCCACCTTGTCAGGTAGGGGAGAAAAACGTCGGGACGAGAGGGGGAAAGAATGATTACCAGAGAAGTGATCCCCCAACTCTGACGTCCTCGGCTGTTGTGAGTCCATTTTATTTTTCAGGATTGCCCGAAAATAATGTGCCACATGATTCTATGTGTCAACTGATCCAAGTATCCCAATAATACGATTATACCTGATGTTTAAAAATGTGTGGCACGTGGTTGCCGCCTATTCTTGGCAAAATCTAAAATCGGTGGTTGGTGATTTCCAGATCTTGTGCAGGTAAGACTGAAAATACCCATGACTTCGCATTTGCTAAATCAGGTAAAAGTCAATCTCACCATACCCTCATTTTGCCGCGGCCTCAGATCCGGGATGAGCCGTGCAGTCCACCTTCCACAGACTGCTGCGAATCCTTCAGTAAGCGTTGTCTCTTCTCTCGGGAAAAAGCCTCCCTCGAATCTTCATTTGTACGCAAGTAAATGTCGCATCACCCTCTAGCAAAGAAGGCAATAGGCATAACGCGTCTCGGATACAATCCTCACTCGGATAGACTGTCGGATACAATCCTCAGTTCTCCTCTTCTCTGCACCATCACCAGGCGCCAGTCAAATATTCCGCTCCGGAAGCACTCACTGTACGGTACTCATCAAGATGTCTCTTCTTGCTGGGTTGGACTAAAAGTCGACTCAGAGCCAATATGCCTGAAGCAGCGTTTTCTCCCGTTGCCCTGATTTTTTCATCTTCAATCAGTCGCCCTAGGTACTCCACCGCGAGCTCCGATTCAACTAGACCATAACAAAAACTGACCATCCCTACTCTAGGAATTCGCGGGCATTGAATTGCAAATATGGAACTAAAATATTTCTATCTTGTGCACTGATAAACGTTTGTTTCCACTTTATAGCTCGGTCGAGTAGAAGTCAATCCAACGATACTTTCGACAGATCCAAGAACCGAGTTCCTTGATGTCCCGGGTGATCCAATTTTAGATAAGCTTACCTACTCAGGTTTGTGGTCAGTCTTCCAGACTGAGTCGTCTTTAATCGCTTTTGACAGCTCGTGTTTCCGTTGTCCAAAGTCGATGGATATTACCGCTTCAAATACCAGCAAGGCGAATAAGAACCTGCCAGAAAAAGCCACACGACCTGGAGACAGCTCGAGTTAGAAAGGGTTGACCTTCAATCATTACGCCTCCATAAAAAGAAAGATAAAACGACCAATTAAGAGCTTCTAGAATAAATGAACTCACAAAAAACAAACTTGTGAAACAGGGTTAGTTCAAAAAGAGATCAAAAGTACCCGAAAATGCCTAAACAGTATCCACCAGCTTGGTAGGGCCTATCGGTGATTCCCAAATAAGGAGTTAGCACCTAGTGCGAATTGTCAGGGGCGCTTATTCGCAATTATAATCGTAGATAGTTTGTAGTTTGGTACTGGCTCAGAGAATAAATCGTTGAAAAAGACTGTAATCAAACAACGTTTAAGATCGATTAGACGTTTTGCTCGCAACTTCAAAACATTGATTTCACAGATGATAACGTCCGCAGACGCACCGTTGGACCTGTTTTCGATACATAGTTCGAATCCAAAAAATTCTGCGCTGGACAGGACAACCAAATTTTGCCAGTTGGACTGACTTCATAAGGAGATGTTACTCTAAATTCCATTTTCACGAGTTATGCCGATGTACTCTACATATAATTGTGGCTTAACCTTTCAAGAAAAAACTTCAATTTCAAATCTGTTGGTATTAGCTTAGCTATAAGGACAAATATAATTTTCAAAATTTTTGACCATGGACTTTAAAAGTAAGTAACTAGCGTTTGGACCACTACCACATATTATGCAAGTTTTTTTTCGATCCCGATCATGTCTCTGATTAAGGTTCTTCAAGTGACACTTACTTCCTTTTTTGAACAGACGTTCAAAAGTCGAGATATTTTAATCGCATGTACCAGTATTCTCAATACCAAATTGGTAAGATACAATTCTCCTAAGCAACATGCAGCAGCGTATTTTAACAGCATTTTTTTCAAATTCTAGCGAAATTTGACATGATGGCTTGACAAAATTTGATATTTTCGACACAAACAACTCTATCGTATGCATTTTGGTAAAATGACGTTCACTGTTTAACGTAAAATGACGTATTCAAGCTTAACCTAATGATTTTGAAGTTACTACTTCATTAACAGGAAACGACACTGCAAGTGTACTCGGCCAGGATCCATTAAAGCGTAATTGCACACTCTTTATGGCATCTATATTTTATGTGTAATTGACAGTACGACCAAAAGTTGCTATCAAAAATTTCAGATAGGACTTCTAATGCGAAGTAATGGAATGAAATTTCATTTGAGACCTCAGTACACGATCTAAGTACTTGAAAATAATATTAATTGAAGCATGTGTTTTTGTCCTTGTTTTGAATTTATTGGAATGCATAAAATTTTTCGTTCCTGATTTAACAGAAAGTGTAATTCACCCTGAAAACGCCATGATATTCCGACATCGTTTTGAGCCTTGCGTTACCATTTAAAGTTTAAAAGCAGTTTTTCCCTTACCTAAAGCTGCAAATAAATTTTCGAGTCCTGAAGTTAATCGACCGACTCTTTGCTAAGTTATAACTATAAATATGGTTAAGACATCGTTGGAGGGTAATATTTTATTAACTTTTACCATCATCAGCACATAGTGTGTAGGCATGCGCGCAAAAATAACTACCAAAATATTTTATCCTAGCTTTAGTATAAAATTTCACCATAATTCCCCACAACCGTTTAATATCCCCAGATAATATAATAAAACACTCTAACAGTTCGTTTTATTAAAATCTACCCCATACGTGACAAGAAGGGCACAATCACTATCCTTTTATGTAACCTGACAAGTCGTGCTATACGTGAAGGCGCGGAAACTACCCTATGCGATATATTCGTGTATCTCGTATCCATCCCTTGGAATGAATTCCCTTAAAAACGTATGTTCGCCATAGGAAAATTGCGTGAGTGTTTTACACAAAATCGCTTTTCCTATAACATTTCATGCTTTTTCAGTAAATGCGATTTTCGCACTACGTGCGTACGCCCGATACGTTTTACGTATGGACATTTGTATATAGGTGTACGTGTGCTAGCTAAAAGTCAAAGATAATCAGGATTAGATGGTGGCTTAGTGAAAAGCGTGAATGTTTTTCTTAATAACTCAAAATATAATGTTGGAATACCAAATATTGTAACCATCATTGCTACCGTTTCCTAGAACTCAGTGCCTGTGGTAAGTGCTTTTTACTAGTTTGAGGTCTGTGTATCATTGCATGGAAAATGGAATATGTCTTGTGTTAGTCCGTGCACAGATAATAAAATTTATCTTGGAGATATCAGTCGGATGTATGTAGATAGGGAGAACTTCATGATGTATGCAACTCGCATTGAGTTGGCGGAACATCAGGATTAAATTAGAAGTTGTTAGAATAAGTATTCGCGTAATCTGTTGGCGAAATAACACTCAGTAGGTAGAAAAGTGTGATCGCTGATGTTACATGTTAGCAATTCGTATTTCGTCATCATTTTACCTTTTCTTTAGCTTGGCTTGCAAATTTTTATCTTTACAACCTTTGTTACCATTGCCCACGTTAAGGATGATATTTCTGTCTCGTAGACACTCAATTGTTTCGTGTTAATATTTAAGAACCGATGCAGAAAGCAGCTAAGCAAAAGGATTTTTAGAGGAGAATGTCTTTCTTAACACGTGGGAATGCAGAATAGTCTTCGAACTTAAGTCACTCATAGGGAAGTTAATTTTTCCATACAATCGTTTTGTTGAATCGAGTTCAAAGGCCTTTATGTTCGTCTTCTTTCTTAACCAGTTTTCTTCCTTAAGATAAGTTTATAGAGTTGATTGATTAAGGTTAGTTTTACATGTACATTTAAAAAAATGATGACCAATCTTTGCCTATTTGGACACCATTCTTTCTTTGAGGTCAAAATTTTGATGGCCAAGTACAAAGTGATGGACTCTAGGTTTCACACAGACGAGCGATGCAAAAATGATTAACTGCTCGTGGGTTCAGGCTAGCATTGGAAAACCCGCAGTGTTCTTTCTGACAAACAAGAGAATCCACAAAGTAAGGCGAATCGATATTAACTAAACCCATTTGAATTGAAACCAACACTCAAATACCATCAATTATGATTACCGAGAAAATCAAGAGACTAGCTGCTCATTAATCGAATAAAAAGATAACATAGAGGGGTCTATCAAATCAATGGAGACAGCTCCTGTTTTCCTGGTCATTGAGGTACGGATGTGATTTCTAACTCTTTCTCTTCCCCTCTGTTCTATCCCGCTTGAGGGCGCCTCCTTGTTACCTGAACTGTCCTCTTACCGTAGAAAAACGAGCCTGACGTAATGTACCCAATGGTTCTTGGCAAAGTTGACAGGCAAGGTCTTTAAAGGACAATGCGCGCCTAAGAGTCCCACGCTCAGGATGTAAATAACCTTCGCCTCCCCACAAAAAAAATATACAACGAACCAGCGGAATCACACGTTTGATCCTTACATTATGGAAACTCAATGACGATATTGCAAAACTAGGAGAAACGGAATTCGATGTTTTAGCAAAATGAAAATATGAGGTTTCACTCTAACTCATCGGTCCTACATTTGTAACTTTGGTGTTTTTTTTAGGAGCTTGAGAACTTTGAATTATAAGACAAGACAGAAATATTGTTAGAATAATTTTTTTATTCTTATATTTTAGCAGATCATGGGATTTATTTTTCCAATATGATTTCCAGCATATGTCCGCCGCAGCTACACGTTACAGAGTCAATTCAATCTATCTAATTTTTTACTAAGTTTTCCAGTACATGTGGCCGTATTGCGACAATGCTTACTTGAATATTGGCTTCCAATGCTTCAAGAATTGCTAGTTTGTTGGCATAAACCAATTACCTCATAAAAAGCCCTTAAAAAGTAATCGAGAGCTTAAACCCCCCGCACGAACGGGGGACCACTTCTGGAAATAAACTTGTCACCAAAATGGTTTTGCAATAATTTGATGGTTAATGTGTTAAATTTGATGGCACGCTGTATGGCAAGTTGCGACATCTTGTTGGAACCAAATTTCGTCGATGCTTAGCTGATTAATTTCTGGAAAGAATAAATCAGTCAGTATTGCTCGATAGCGCTCGCCATTCATCGTAACTGCAGCTCCTTTCTCATTTCCAAAAAAAAGGACCGACGATGTCGCCCGCGTGTAAACCGCAGCAAACAGTTAGTTTTAATGGATTTAATGGTGATTCGTTAATGGCATGAGGATTGTCTTCGCTCCATATACGACAATTTAGGTTATTGACGAAGCCATTTAACCAGAAATGAGTTTCATCAGTAAACACAATTGTTCGATAAAAATGCTCATCTTCGGTCAGTTTCAAATTAGCCCAATCAGCAGAATGCGACGTACACGTTGGTCTTTTGCCTTTAATTCTTGCACGAGCTGTATTTTATAGGCACGTTAGCCAAGATCCTTACGTAAAATGTTCCATGCAGTTAAAGGACAAAGGCCAACAAGTTGAGAACGGCGACGAATCGACATTTCGACTTCTTCTTCAACACTTCCGCTACAGCAGCAATATTCTGATTATTTTTGTGAATGGTTTAGAATTGAGAACGTTAAAATTAGTACAAAAACAATCAATAACTGCACAAATAGCTTGCTCACTAAGCCGATTACGTTGACCGTAAAATAGATGAAGTGCTCGATGTACTTCGCGAACATTTTTTTTTTTCGAAGTAAATAACCACATTTCCGAAGCGTTGTTCTGGCTTTAAACGATTCACGATAAATTGCCAAACCTTACTGAACAGAAATTTCAACTCCGTTTGACAATCTCCACTGTCAAACCATAGACACAAACCATCTGAATTTCTCATGCAACTGAAAAAGGTATCCTGCTAGAATTTAATAAATCTCCTTTTCCATCATCCCTCAGTACCATCGACATTCCCGCATTCTTAAGCAGTAGTTGTGTAGGGCACTTGGTTGAATAACTTGCATTGTGCTCGTTGCATAACAGTTTTGAATCCTCAGAATGATCTAAATTCGCTGGGTGGGTTTCAATAAAGCGAATACAATTGTGAAGATTATTTCTTTACAAACTACTGCAAGAATATCGATAAATACACTGTTCCTTTATATTGGTAAAGAAATCAGGCACAACTTAGCCAAAGTTTTCTGTAGAAGGCCCTCTTTTTAGAATTTCAAGCCAAATTTTTTCTTAATTTGTGTTGTGAAATGGAATTATGGCTACAATTCGCCTAATTTTAGAACTTAGATTCCTCTATAATTACTCAAAGAACGCTTACAATAGTTTTGGGGGATCAAAACGTTATCGACGAAGTGTGATCCCTATTTCATCGAACTTCTCGGCTATGCATTCTTTACGAAATTCAAATATTTGGATTGAATTCGATGCACTTTTTCTTCCTTCGTATCTACCCTTGATCTATGAGTGGTTCTGCAATGAAAATAGGAGACGAAATCAATTATGGTTAATATCGATATTGCGGATCTTCGCTGGTGTAAAAGCCTAAATTTTTAAAATCTTATATGCTAATCCAAACAATTGATACTGAATTGATTTCCTACGAAATAAATGACACCACTTAAAATAAAATATATCTTCCGTTGTCGCTGAAACTCCTGATTTCTTACTCTGCAGTTAACTTAAAGGAGGTTTTTTTTTGCAAGGAATTTTGAAAATTGCAACTACATGCTGGACTTTGCCGGCTAGTTCTAGCGAACATGACTCAACCACACACATTGTTGAATAGCAATGGAAGGTCTTTTTATGTAAAAGGAGGTGTCCTACTCACGAGACTTTAACCCTGAGGCCTTGGACTGGCTTTGTCCAGGGACTACCATACCTTCTTCTCACGCTCAATACTAGCCAAGGTTTAATTGGCCGCTTTTGAGAAAATAGGCGAACTCTTCAGAGTGCTGCCAATATGTTAACTTTGAAAAATACAAGCTTAGAATCTATGAGATGCCATTTTTGAAAAGACATTTTTAATTTTATTTCTCGAAATGATCACGTTGAACAGATGAAATATTTTTTTGTCGCAAATATTCTTTAAGTAATCTACACAACTTTGTGACATAATTGAAAGAGTTTCATTAAAATTCAGAAAACGGGTACCATGTGACATCATATGAAGTTTTTAAGAAACATTTATTGATATCACCCTTTTCTTATAACACTCCTGAAATTTTGCGCCGGTCTTACCTCGCTTTCCCTTATTCTTGCCATAAGTTTTTTATTGGATTCAAGTTAGAAATGTTTCCTGTCTACGTCCGTGACTCTATCCGAAGCTAACCCTTAAATTGTGTGAGCTAGGAAAGAGAAACAAATATAGCATTTATCCGTAACCAAAAGTTTTTGATCACTTACTTCATAACTAACAGAGTGAGCTCGATGTGCAGGAGCGGAATCGTGTTAGATTATTCACCAAAAATTTTAGTTTCTACGCGATTTTGCAAGATATTTCCTTTACATGACTTTCATAGGAAGTATTGTTAATCATCGCTTGGATAAGTTGTTTCGAATATCCTTCAATGGTTCTGCGTCTCGCGCGCAATATTTCATCTATTTCAATAATATTGACAGGTTTCCTGTCCATTGTATGATGTGTGATAATGTGTGATACATAGCACGATATCAAGGGTGTTTTTTAGCGACATAGAACCTTAAGATGGCAACACTTTTAATTCTACGTGTAGTGTGACAGCTGTCATGCGTTTCATGATTAATTTGGTAGTCATTTTATCATCAAGAGGTTGACGCCTGAGCAACGTCTGTAAATTGTGCAAATTTATTCCAGAGAATACGGTTCGGACAAGCTCATCGCGTATTCCGTAATTTTTTTTGCATTAGTTCGATAAACCATGGATCGTTTCCGTACCACGTTTACTCTCACTGATAATACGCATCTATCCAGACGTTGTACAGTTCATACTGAAGAAACCACAGCAGCTGTAAAGCGTAGTATCGATGAAGACACAAATGTGTCAATTAGACATCGTACTCATCAATTAAATATGTGCCCATCGACACTATGGAAGATTTTGCGGAAAGATTCTGGCTTGTGGCCTGTCAAAATCCGACTCGTGCTAGAATTGAAGCCAAACGACCATCAGGCACGGTGTAGATTTGATGTATGGAATATAGAATAAATAAGAAGATCCCGAATAAAAATCAAAAATAAATCGCTAAAAAATATAATAGAATCATCAAGAATAAATCGCTGAAGACCCAGAAGTATAAGAGAAAAGGAGGAGAAAGGAGGTCCTCGTTGGACATGTGAACTGATCTGCAATATCTCGGACTCAACACCGCTGTACTTTTTATTGCGTCAAATCAACCGTGTTCGCCGATAAGCCGTACGGTCAGCTCTCCTTGTCTGTTTATTCAGCCACGTTTATATTGTCCTGATACTACGAAACTGATCATTGATTCCGACAACTTTGATCGTATTTTTGACGCTGATTTGTATCGATTTGCTAGGCCAGGGATTTCAAATTGTCTCCATCTCTTTGCGTGGTTCTGACTTCTACTTTATTGCCATTTCAATCAAATAAAAATTTCTTCTTCGCTGACCTATCCGAAGCCTAGACCTCAATTTTTTCCAAAGTGAATTTCACGTATTCAGCAATTTTTACGTGTAAAGTCAAACTGATGTTGAAATCTCACGTTATCTAGTTTATATGGGATCATTAGTTTGGTAACCCGATAGTATATAAGGGTGAAAATATCGCGGCCCAACTTAAAGTGGTTTTGCAGACAGTTTCAGACCAGGCTCATTATGTGACCGGAGAAGTTTCAAATAATAGTTCAGTCGCTTTGAATGACTGGAAATCCTTTATATATGGCGTCATAAACCTCATAGCAACAGTAGGTGTTTAAGTACTAGTAATAGAAGCAGAAGCAGGGAAAGGAGTCAATACATGTTCGCTATGATTTTTTTTTGTATTTAATTAGTTTATAATTTATTTTATTACCTTTTATTGTGTTTTTTATTTATTTACATTTGGTTTCATTGTAATTTATTTATTAACTTAATTTTAATCGATTTTTAATGTCATCCTACAAGTGTGGACACATTATGATAATTCTGAAATTGACAGACTTATATAAATAGAAAATTTGAACAGAATAAAACAAAATTAAAAAATTATATGAAATTTTGATGTTATACAAAAGCAATATTTTTAATTAATACTTTGGTTTTCTTCTTTTCGTTGCAGTCCTTCACATGACCATCGCAGCACGCTTGTACAAATACTTGTATCTACTCCTCGCAAAGATAAACGGCTGGAAATAAAGCGATGGAAATCACAATCCAGTCATCTGCATAAAAATTCATCTTGGATAATTTATTTACAAATAAAAAGTGTTAAAAGTGCCTAAGAATGTCTAAAATGTTAGATAATTTCCGAGATTCGCTTTTATAAAGCCCAAATTACTTACGACTGCTTGAAAAAAAGTCATCTAGTTAATTAAAAGAAAGTAGTTAAGTTTCCAAAGTCCATCATAAAATATAAAAGTAACTATCGTGTTCTTTGCATCATTTCGATAAGCATAAAAAGCCAAAATTAAGTTAATGAAAATGGATCACGCCGACTTAATTGCCGAAATGCCCACTGTGGAAAATCTACCCACACAGGATCGTCTGCATTTAGCGAGAATGTAAGTAAACAAAATTGTTTTCCTGATTTTTTTTTCTTGCAAATCATTATAACTTTATCATAATACACATTTGATTTTCTTGACATGGAGTTGAGCTCGCAGAAAGTTTCCGAGAAAAAGGATTCAAAGCAATTAATTCTCCTACGCTACGTCTGACGCCCGTATTCATTCAATACTGCGCTTATATGCACATGTATGCAATATTTTCAAAATGCACATGTCTACATATAATGAAATTGCCATTTTACGTTTTGTGTTCCATATAATTTTCTATTTAATTCTATAAATTTTCGCCAACGCATCATCATACGTTACTGCATGCATGCTCCATATGTGGATGCAAAGAAAAACCGCGTAGATTTCGCTGAGCCTAGACACAGACCCACCGGAAACAACAAGAACTGCTTTATACCATTAGACATTTATCGATTAAGTGCTTATTATGGAATAATCATAAATTGTTTGCATCATTACAATACGTATCTGGGCATCGTATCAATTGGATTAAAATATGGTAATCCGACGATCATTTACATAATTTCACATTTATGGTAAGCGAAAACGTGAGTGGCTTTTAATGTTTGTGTAAAGTTGACATATGTTGCTGCATACGGTACAAATGTATGGTTCTTCTTTCCCATTTCAATACTCTCAAGTGCATAATATTTAATGAGTATTCATATGGTAAACAGTTGTAATAAATCATTGACTTGATAAACATACTGAGGAAACATTAACACCAATACATTTTACTTTGACCCGATTACATTCTGAGATAAAATGGGGTCACTTGCTTAAACGGTTGCCGAAATCGCGTGTAAGTCTCGAGAATTAAAATTTTGTTGGCTAAAATGTATTTATTCAATATATATACTTTGAAACCCGTGGCAAAACAATGGTGAAATCAAATTCTTTGAAATCAGGTCTTCAATACATTGATGCCGTAGAAGGCTCACACAAAATAGAGTTGGATCAACATACTATATAGAAAAGTATACTCCTATCTTGAGCTGCTAAAAATCTGAAGTCATGTGAAGATATTATCATATAGAATCGAGTAGTTCCAGTATTTGTTTTGTCCCATATACCTTTCACTATTTGTTCTTAATCCAAAGGTGGAGCGAACATATCCAAAAGGCAATCAGTTTCATCTTTGTTCTGAAAATGCTCATTTTTCTTGAACAATAACTGAGCGTTGCAGCAGTATCACATATTGTTTCTTCTTCTAGGGGACAACGCATCGCAGTAGCGTAGCACTAGCATATCCGCGGATGCTTCCTCTGCACGCGTTTGCTTTCAAGCCCATTTTTACGAAACGCTCTTTTTGAAACCCTGCAATTCTACTCTAGAGCCTCTAGTATCACCATTTGCATTGAGGCCTGAAATGAAATTTATTGCAGTTTTTCTAAAAGGTGCAGGATCTGTGGAAGCTCCTGCGTTTGCGTGCTCTGGCACCCAGTACAGGGTAACCCTATCGTTCGGACTTGACTTGTTGAATGCATTACAGAAGAAGAACTGTTCTCAATGATATCAATGGTGATTCTAACGCCATTAAGACTGATTGGCTATTAGACAGCACAGCAATTCTTTTTACTTTGTATCATTTGTCTAAGCTGAGTTTGCGCTTACTGCAATCGAATAGACTTGAGCCAGGGAGATATTTGGCATAATTTCCATCATTTAGGAGTATTTCATGTCAGACCCAGATACTCCAATTCCTGTTCACTCCCTGTTCCTTTTCTTGAAGCCATCCGTATACCATCTGATCGCATTTCATTTTATGGGGTGCATGTTAGGTTCAACACTCTATTTTCTCTTGTCTATTAGCACTAAACAAATTTTTTTGTGACAGCTATTTACTGCCGGAATGCGATCCAACACAGTATATATTAATTGGGACATCTTCGCTAATCTAGCTTGACACAAGTCAGTATCTGTGCCCTATTCAGAGTCAGCTTCTCTCCTTTCATCGATAACTCTTGAGAATTTATTGATGTTGCTACTATTGGTTTTATTAAATCAAGTGGCGGTCGCATGTGTCCAGGAATCTTGAATCAGTGTTTGCTAATTTTTTATTTAGTGAGCATAACAAGACAGCGGAATATGGCTTGGGGAAGGTTCGCCAATGCTATAAAAGCTACATCTCCATTTATTTCACTTTAGGGATTGCGGTGCAAGCTCTACTTCCTTCTCCGTGCGGTCCTTTGATATTATTCCCAGAAATGAATGATCCAGGGCAGCGGGCATAGTGGCACGGTAACTTTGTTTTCCCATCCATCTTTCATGCTTGTTGAGAGCTCTATTGGCGCTACAAAGTCCTTGATTATGCTCGCGAACAGAAAGTTCCCTTCGTAACAGTCTCTGAGGTAGGGTCCATTGCAATTACCGTACGAGGACCACATCTTGCAACAACAGCGGTCTACACAGCTGGTTCCATCGCCGACGCTGCGGGTAAAACACGTTCCCCATCATTTCTCACGAGCGTCGCAGACCCTTAAAGGTGCGCTCGCTGACAAGGGTCACGAGCAAGGTACTATACAGAGTTACCCGTGCAGCTACCGATAGAGCAGGTGTCTTCCTAACAGCAGAGGAAGAGGCTCCACTGCATAAATCCCAGGAGGTGCAACTTGATTTGTATAGGTTGCCTCCACTTCCTCAAGCCCACGTTTATTGACTCTGCTCCTGAGCAAAAAATTTCCTTAACGATGAAGTTGACTAAACCTTCATCAATGCTAACGGTCAACAGTTTACCATTTTCACCACGTACGCTGAAGACCTGCCATTGCCTTATACTGAGACTTTTGTTCGAGGCTTGCAGCGCTTTGATTAGAAACATGTTACTGAATAAAATAAATTCACTTATTCACTTAAAGAGAAAAATTCATGAAATTATATTTGGATTCGTAAACTTCCCCTTATTTTAGCATTTAGCCTTACCCCTCTCAAATCTTATACAAAAAATTGCAATACAAATACAAATCTCCTTTTCTATCTCTGTCTGATAGAAGCAGCCCAAGAGTGTTAATGCTGTATGTGGCTTCGCTGTATTGCTAGCACGATCCCACTTGTCTTATGCTCGTAAAATTAAAGTTTGACGATCATTTAGGTCCTTCATTGCTGCTTCCTGTAATCCAGTCCCTTAATTTTCAATAGAATTTCGCTGTTGACCAGTTACCAGGTCAACCAGTTAAAATCATCAGTAAAAAATTCCTTGCCTTAGCAGCAAGCGCGATCTTGTACAAATATTCGATATTGCTGTTGGAATTTGTTGGACTTTTCCGTAAATCGATTCCGATTATAATCGCCGCCATCTGTATCTTTCTTTTGAATCATGATTAATTTTGACCTTGCATAAAATAGATGACTCCTCCCCAATTTTAAGTCGTTTTATAGGAGATTGCACTAGTTTTATCTATCCCGAACTTGATTTCGCGTTTCGGTTCGCTTTTGCATAAATTTCATTTTATTTTTGTCGGTAAAAAGAGTCGAGCATGTCGTCAGTTCCCGCTCACGCTGTCCTTGGGAAAGCCTTCATTGATAAACATTTTGCAAAACATTTTTTGTCTTCAATATTCTCGTTGTTTCTTCAGGGTTACAGAATCGGGTTCCTTCCATAGACAGCATTTGATATTATCCTTGATAATCGTCCGGGTGATGTCTTTTGACGGATTCTATTTAATTTTTTGTAATTCATCGATGTAAGTATCGGCGGTCACCCAATCCTGCTTGATTCCCCAAGCAGTCCTGCAGGGCGTGTGCTTAAAACTTTTACGGTTTTCAATTTAATCTCAAATTAACAGCTGATTGATGCGAAGCTGTTTCTGTTGTTTGTTATGCAAAGCTTTTCGCCAAAATTTCTCAAAGCTATAATCCTACGTAAAAATTAACTAAAGGTCAAAAAAGTTGAGGCGCAGGAGCAAAACGTTACTCGAATCATTGCCAAAATAATTGATTGCTCCAATAAGTCGTTGAAAGTTTACACTCCAGAGAAAATCATATTGGTCTGACGTTGACGAGAATCGAAAAATCAAAAAATCAAAAAATAAAAAAGGGATAGTTTTTCAACATGGAAAACATTACTTGTCAATAATTCCAAAAATTGAGCTTATCAATTTGCTAATATACAGTGGCTTGGTCATTAAAAGGTAATCCAATGTAAGGAAGTGCTTTCAAAGATTGTTGGAATACCTGCACAAGGATTTCTAAAAGACGGAAAATATTGGCATGAATACCTATATCTAATCTATAAAAATTCATCGATAAACAACATAATCTATAAACACCTAAACATTAGAACAGACGTCAAACTTTAAGGGAAACAAATGATCTTCTTGAAATAATGAAATAGGAGGCAAACTTCAAATCAATGCGAAATCACTGAAGAATCAAATATGTTTAACCAATATCGTGAAAATAAAACGTAGACTTCCCTTCGAAAGCGCATTGGAATTGTATAAAAGAGCGATTGCTGAAAGGTTTTGAAAAATTTAAACCGATCTTTGGTGGTTAATCGTTGAAATTTTCGAAAACTCAAAGTTTTTTAATTTTTGAGTCAAAGTATGACAGCATCGATGGAACCCTCGTATACTAAAAAACCTTGCTTCAACTTGATGTTTCAACTTTTGATGTTGTTGTCCATAAGTTCTTCTTTAAGGAAAACTTATGAACACCATCAAATATACACATTTTTTGAAAACAAACATGCTGCAGTATTAGAGTCCTATACCCTACCATCTAAGACTCTAGTAATAGGTTATAATATCTTAGTATTAAGCTAGCCAAAAACTGACTATTCGTTTTCAAAGCGAATCAGCTCTCTCCCAAATGCAACGAATGCTTTTGTTGCAAAGGTTAAAAAAAGAAGTATTGAAAAATGTCATTTTGATTCGTTACAACGACTTGCTAGCTATTGCTGTAGTCTCAGGCGTTTCAAATACAAACTGATTCTTCTGATGCAAACCAATATTCCTCAGTGGGAACAGTAACTCTGCAAACTTTTTTTTGAAGATAGTATCCAGATGAGAAAAGAAGCACCTGCTTAGCGTTGGTTGCCTGACTCTGTGCTAGTTCCGGACAATCGTAGAGAAAATGTAAAATTGTTCCTTCTTCCCTGTCTAATACCCCTGAATATTTCTTTGGAAGATTTGCAACGGAATTCACACGTCCTGGTGCTTGATAACGGTGGCAACAATTTTGGTTTTTTGGTAAAGCACAGATTGTAATGCGAGCTTGTGCCAGAAGACTGCTCTCTTATCGATTTTAAGCGGTCCACAAAACGCTTCTGTACAAGGAACATCAAAGGCTGAGGTCTGATGTCCTTCTGGTCAGTGGGTCAACCAATTGATTATGTCTAAAAGTACGAGTGTCCAAAACAACTCACTGTATACCGGTTGTCTACAAGCCAAAATCATCTAAAATCAGGCAATTAAAAAATTTCCATGAATACAGGAAAAGAGGCCATATCAGCTCCAAAACAGCTCTCAGCTCTAACCCTCATGAATGCAGTCAATCTAAAAAGTTTATGATAAAACCCTAAACCCTGAAAAAGTTATACAATGATAAAAGATTGATTGTAATGAACTTTTTTACAATTTAGAGTAATTACAAATATAATCATTCGCCGGAAACATGTGTGTCAAGCAAGAATTGAACTTATAAAGCCTTGAAAATTTATCTAGTTGTTAGGGAAAATATGATTTTAATTTTCTTTTATAAGTTTAAGAAAATTAAATCTTATCAAGTCTTCGATGTTCTATGTTATATTTGAGTAGTGGATCATCATTGCAATAGATAGAACACTGAAGAAACGCCTGTCTCCTGATTTTTTCAATAAGAGCAATCTGATACATCAAAATGACCATAATTTTTTTTTAAACTTTTTGTACGGCGGAAAGCATCCAATTTAGCCAATATTACTTAGTTATTATTCTTACATTTTAATTTAAAAGTTTTAGATAAAACTCATCCGGTTGCTAAATATATATGTCACATCCATCAGAAAGGAATCTAATTGTCAGATTTACAAAACTACAAAAAAACATAAGTTTACGTTTGGTTTAAAACATTTGTTTACGTCACTGGTCAATTTGGACGATCTTTTGCCTCAACAGAAAGCTTCAATTTATTTTAATAGATTCGCAAATTTCTTACTCTCGAAAAAGGCGGTTCGTTATAAGAAATCAAAAATGGACCGAAATATAAACGATACTCTTCTTCAGTGACTTTACTTTGCTGACTTTTAATCATTTTTCAATGAGAAAAGTCTACGGTGATGAGAAGAAATAAACAACTGAGATGAGAATTCGACCATTTTACCCATTGAAACAGCTGACCATTTTTAGGTTTAGGAAAAGGATTGAAGAAGATATAAGCAGGATTAAAACGCATTTAAAGGAACTATATATATACTACTAAAAAATGTTTTAAACCGGCATCGGTTGAGAAAGTTTCTTTCAAAAAGGACAAAAGGGTCTTATTTTCGAAGTTATTTCTGAATTACAGGTAATTTCCATCAATGTAAGTTTTTCTCAACACTCATCAGTCTACAGTATAGACATATGGGTTAAAGGGACGAAAATTTTTATATTTTTCTGAACGAATTCAAACTTTTCTTCGTGTTTTATTCCACTCATAATGCAGGTAAGTCTCTCGTTTAATGATTTTGAATTTTAAAGTGTTTCTCTTTTTAAATATTTAAAAATAATTGTAGTCAATGCCAATGTGGCCATTGGGGACAGCATTCGTACTAAATCCTCTCTGCAGTGGAGTTGATTTCAACTCCACTGCAATTCTCAATTCTCTATGTTTTTATCTAGAACTTATAAATTTTATGATGCGGTGATTCAACGATTTAGTTTATTTCGGAAATTCTTGAAAAAAAAACTCCACCGCAATATATACTCGTAAAAAGCCACATGTCCTGAGAGTTCTCAATTCTTTACATATAAAAACATACTGGCCCCAATATTATGCCAGCTTTACCTTTGTTTTCAAATAGGCCTCAAAGGAACAGAACTATATCCTTGGGATAAAATGTAATTAGATTTCTGAGTAGACCTCTCAAGGATTAATACGTTTTCTTTTCCCTTCTTTTCTGCCCTCACAAATATTCAACAAGCAAGCACATTTGCATCTTATATCTAATGTTTTTTCATCCTAGGGATTTTTTGTTTTGTTTTTCATTCACTTCCTTTTTCTTTATTTGCTTTCATTCCCCTACACTAACTTGCTACTTTGAATGAAAGAATTAATTTTTTGCTCTTTTGCTTGAAACACTCATTCCCAAATGAATAACGAGAAAACTTTATAGTTTCATTATCTGGAGACAAAACGGTTGGAATTCGGAAATAAGGGAAAATTTAAAAAAAATTGTGGAAGGTATTTTTCGGTTACGGTATTACAAATGGTAACTTTTTCCTTTGTGCCTAATCGCTAACATAAAAGTATTTTTTGTTACAAATCGGTTTTGTTGTTTTGCTAGCTTCGGCAAAATTTATCAAGTCGTTAAACGATTATTTGGAATATTTCATTTAGGATTAATTCGATGTACCCTCTAGACACTTTTTGAGTAATTATTTTCTTTTTTTAATGCAAAGTGTTCGTCGCTATTTAGAGCCACTGCCTGCATATAATTAATGCTAAAATTAAAATTATTGAAAATTATCAAATTGAAATTCAAAATTCGAGTATAATCTATTCATGCTTAATTTTTTCCGTTTAACTTTGCTGTAAGCCATCTTCAATCGGGAATATGTGCGGAATTGTTAAATTTTCATGAAACTCCACCAGGAGTTAGGAGCCATTTAAACGAAATTTATTGGTCAGCAATTCTTCTAAAAGTCTAGTCTTAGTCTTCTCAAGGAAGCATCAAAAATTTCGAATGTTCAGTATTTATATCGAGTAAAAATGGTACAAAGTAAGAAGAGCACTGACTGAAGTTTCCTGTATGAGACGATACTCGTAGATAATGAGAAATTTCCACTGAAAGTGTATTGCAACCCTCGAATATCAATGAAAATAGAAAGCGTTTCGGAAAACATATTGATGGCTCACTCCGGGATGCACCAACAGTGCGAATGAACAGAAAATTGATAATGCAATTTGATTTCAGAATGTTAGATCACGCAATGAAATAAGTGTTGTTAAGTCATTTTTACAACAGGTCAGTTGAAAAACTAAATCCAGACAAAGAAACAGAATGTCAATCAGACTTATGGCACGTTATCATGCACAATAGAAGCAGTTGGAAGTCCAGAATATGGTATCGCTTTTATGTAGATACCAATTAAATGGGGTGTCCCTAAGAAGCATGGCTGCAAACGCAATGGTCGACAATAAATCCTAGTTTTGACTTTAGTCGATGATTTGATTCAAATAAAAAAGCTAGTAGAGACTTACAAAATTCAAAAAAATCCGATGTTATTCTTGTTCCTCTTCTTCTTCTTTTCGAAGTAAGGTCTTCTTCTTTGTGAGTAAGAGCGATTTAAGCTTTGGAAATGGTTGAGTTCAGCAACTTTGAACCAGCTTTAAAAAGCATGTTCATCCATATTACGGAGATATGGGGCGTAATTCAAAACTATTGGTATAAAACCAAAAAAAATTTTTTATGTGATTTAAAAACCGTGTAATACTGAAATCGTGTAAATCGAGCAAACCGAAGGACTGATGTTCAACTAATCATGACTGATTGCAATGTACGTAAACTTAGCGAAGAAATAATACAAAAGAGAGCAACTGGGGACTGTAGCTTCCCTAATAAAAACGACGACAAGGACCAACACCTGATTATCTTTCCATGTAACCGAAACATAGCAATCAGCTCGTCCTACTGTTCAAATGATTCTCACCAGGTAAAAATACATTCAAAAAAGTCGACCAAGTATTCCTCCATTCATCCATGATGTTCCTCAATCATGACTAAAGGCCATACATTTCGAGGAGTGAACCATGATTCGGACCCCTTTAAGGTCAAACCGATCCTTCAATGTAGTTTGGGTCGTATTCGATTGACAAGCACAGTGAATCGGTACTTGGATTTCATAGTGGAGGATTTGATCTTTGGGCCAAAGTTAGTACATACGAAAGCCCAGGTCCCCATAAATGCTCCTTCCTCAAAACCATATTGAAATTGTATTGGAATTTGCTATGAGGTAAACTTTTCATGATTTCATTGTCTCCGACTGGACTTCATATCCCGAAATTCCATAGGCGTAAATAAAGGAATTCAAATAATTCGTACCAAATTTCGAAATTCAATACGAATTATTTGAATTCCTTCGTTAAACAAATTATTTGTGGAAAATTTATAAACCTCTTTCTACGCTCCTTCGGATAGGTTTTTATTAAATTCCATTAAGCTTGCTCATAGCAATCACACTTCACATTATAATTTCAGTTAGTATACATTATAGAAAGCTATTTACCATGTACCTGAATATGATCAAGCGTTATAAACACACATAAATAAATAGGATATGTATTGCTACTCGCATTATGTAACTGCTAAGAGAAATACGTGTATACTATATTATATAACAATAAAATACTTGAAGCAAGCATAAAAAGGAAAAAAAATTAATTAACAACTTGTTGCCGGAAATTAATTACAGAAGATTTGTTGTGGTCTTTTGTCTTCCTAATGAAATAATTGTGCCATTCGCAAAATGTCTGGCAATGCAATTACTCTGTATAAATTTCATTATCCTTGCTTCGGAGTCATAAGCTATTTCTAACAAAAGGCCAATGGTTACTCTAATAAAATTGTTTCAAATTTGTTTTTGGTCAACTAATCACGTCTTTTAAGAGCAAAAACGAAGCGTTGTAAAGTTCATTTAAAGAATTCCTCGAAATATGGCACACATTTGCTGTTCTGAATGTCTTCGATTCAGGAAAATTTAAAAAATGTCCTGCAAAAGTAGATTATAATTAATGATGTCCATCGTGGAATCGATTCAATATTTAATATGTACTTGATAAAAAGCCGTTTTCGAAGCTTCTTCGTAGTTTTGTAAATATATAACAAACTATCATATCACTAGATGGATTTAATATAATTTTCGTTCATCTTCTTTTTTAGGCGGCGAGCGCAACAACTCAAAGTGGCCCGTCAAAAAGAGAAAGAATGGCAGAAACAGCAGCGTCGCGAACGCGCACAACAGCATCAATCACAACATTCCCAAAAATTACGTCGCCACATCTCGTTTGAAAATAGTGTTGTCCTTTTGGAAGCAGCCGGTCGAAATGACATAAATGAAGTTGCCTTGCTATTGCAACAGGGTATTACACCAGATGCATCTAATGAAGATGGTTTAACGGCCCTGCATCAATGTTGTATTGATAACAACATTGAAATGCTCAAACTCCTGCTCGACTATGGTGCTAATGTTGATGCTCAGGATAGTGATAAATGGACACCATTACACGCAGCAGCAACATGTGGCCATTTGGAACTGGTGAAAATATTAATTAGTCGCGGTGCTAACTTGCTGGCGGTGAATACTGATGGTAAGATTTATAATTAAGATTTTTACTAATAGTTTGAATTTTATCAATCCATTGTTCCAGATGTTATATGAGCTCTATAATAAGACGATTTAGATTTTAAAAGATTTAAATTTAGAAGATTTTATATTTTAATGGTCAGGAAGCTGATTCTCAAAGTAAAGGCTCATCCGCTAACTTCTTGGTTCAATTAAATACTCCAGCAAAACTTCGTTCAATAAAACATAAATGCATTCGGACATAACTTCTCAGTTTTAATCGTTAATGTTCAAACATTCTCTAAATCAAATTTTCGTCAGTCAAGTTTTCCTGCTTTCGTAAATCTTAGTTTTTCCTGTTTCACCCGTTTACTGCTCTTTTTCAAACATCGGCTACGAAATTTTAACAAAAAAGTTCATGGTCGTGATCGAGAGTAGGCATCTTCGAAATGAATACATAAACGCTTTTGTATCATCTGTTATATTTTTCCATGTAAATTTCTTGACACTTGTTCCAATTCGTCACATCGTCCACCGACAAAATCGTGGTAAAGTTTATAATAAATATAACGTCAGCTGGTACGTCATCCAAAGACCCAGCTTTGGTAAACCGCCGATGTGCTGTTTGTCAAAAATATCTTTTGCTGAGCTGACCTTTGCTGAGCAGCAAAGGATCTGTCACCTCGATATGAAACTCATGATAATTGCAGCATATAGATCAGCTAGAAAAGGGTCACGTCAAGAGGAATAAGACCCGCTGCTGGGAGGAACGCAAGGACGATGTAACAGGTATGCAGGTATGGAACAGGTATGCAGGTATGGAACAGGTAGCTTGATGCTTCCTAGTCGCCCTTCATATACGAAGCTTTGAGGATAAACGATATTATATTGGCTGTCTTTCATGCACATCCTATTCGTGTAGAAGCTGAAAACGGGATATTATCCACAAAAAACTGGAACTAGTTATTCTTTACAGGATGGCCCCAGAACAAGACAGCATCACTGCCGTAACTTTAGCCGCATATTGAAGCTGAGTAAATTTATATATTCTTGTGATGCGAGGTTTAACATGATCGAATGATCGAAAGAAGATTGCTAAACTCATGCTCATCCATAGAGAAGATGTATCCTGAGTCGCCTTCAGCATATCGCCCGTTATGCACGCAAGATGCTTCAAGAAAAGTATGGATTCATAATGGTAAAATTTACGGACGTTACTCAGGCCGCTGGGGAATTTCTCCTTAGCACAATGGGATTGGAGATGAGAAAAAATGGAGTCAGTTGTGGGTAAATGTAGCGCAAGCACGTGGATAGGATACGTTTAAATTACAAATGATCCGCCTAATGATGCTCAAGATCGAATCCAGATTGGCTAGATGGTTAAATATTGTGAAAATCCTAAAAAACTGAGTTCATGTATAGAATATTTGACAGAGATGCTTTGGAATCTTCTTAATGACTACGAAACGACTCTTAACGAAAGATATTACTCACCCCAGACATGGGTTCCATACTGGATCCAGAGTTGTAAAACGAACTACTGTAAGATTCCCGACTATTAGTTATGCATGACTATTGGTTATGCGCGAATACGGCGGGTAGGGAACTAGATGATCACCAAAATTAGTCAGAGCTACAAAATAATGAAGAGCTCGAGGGAGAAAATCTTTAGAGTAAAAGCGTTTAGTGTGGAAACTATTAGTTAAGCATCTATATTAATAAACTCTAACTCGACTGACTTTCTCGCAGCAAATCAGGGAAATGGTAGATGAGTCCACAATGAGAGGGTGTGGTATCGGCTATTAGCCAAATTATGGTACATTTTACTAGGACGAAGTCCAACAGACAGACGTCCGTTGATAAGCGTAACCCGGTATCCACTACGAAGTAAAGTAGCTCTCAACAAAGAGCTACATCTGAAATGGTAGGCGCTAGTTCAAAAACGACGCAGAACCTTGCGCGTTGCAACAGCATATTGTACAGTCTGTGAATCAATCCTGCAGGCAATCGCGGGATTTGTACAGCCCTCCTTGTCAACGAGCATGAAAGAATATGTCTTTGAACACAAAAACCAGACAAAGAAGATGTCGCTTGCTGATGAATAGCAACAATACCGAGAAAGTGAGTTAAAATAGCAAAGGCTACTCGACTTCTCAACGATTGGAGACTGTGGATGAATTGATCTTTCTGAAAAAATTGAAGGAATCTGTCCGAACAACGTAAATGGAAAACGTTAAAATCGGCTGATAAATAAATTGTACAGTATTACAGTAGTTACTAATAGGAAAGATTATTATTTCTGTTATAAGAAAATGCTTCTTTATATTGTTATACGTGTTTCGGGATTTTAATTTATTTCTTGAGTAATTTGCTGCAATTCTCAGTGTCAACTATTTTCAAAAAACTATTAGTTTGAAGAAAACAACATGAAACTGAGAAAAAGCAACTTAATAACGAAATATATATATTAAGATATGTAAAAAGAAAAATATTTTGAAGCGCTAAACATGGGTGAGCATTCAAAATAAAAGGACGAGATGCTTGATTGTCTGAGAGTACCGAAATGGCAGAGTCGCATTTTCGTTAGCCCACATTTTCATATCGCTGAAGCACGTACTGCTGTAGCCCAAAGTAATACCACCTGAAATGATTCCAATCGAAGTTCTCCTAGGTTGAAAGTATTTAGTTGCCAGTGCAGTGGAACGCCATCTACCGTCAGCAACGCAAATTATTCTCAAAAACGGGAACTTATTGATTGACTCAAGAATACAATATCCTTATGCATAATTTTCATAGTCTTTATGTTGGACATTTTAATTTAGATAAGTTTAACCAAAAATTTAAACTTTTTTGAGGGTTAAAAAAGGAATTTATATGCAAAACATAGCGTTCATTGATTAGTTCCTTCATTATGCGATACCAATTTTAGCAATGATGGCCAAGTTAAGCAATCAATTTTCACCGCGTGTTACTTTTCAGCTATTAATATTCAATGACTTAGATAATAATGTTTATTTGTTTGGACACACAATCTAAGACATAAACTAAATGTTCTATTCATCCTGTTTACGATTATTTTAGTCATTTCATAACAAAGTTATTTCGATCTCGCGAAAGAAACAAAATAATTCATATAAATATTAAATTCGGAATATATTGATTGAAGATGATTATATAGTGTTATCACTACTATGTTGTCAATCAAATCGTTATCGTTTTCTGATGGGTCCGTCCTAATATAAATATATCTATCCAATCTACTTCCCTTTCCTACTTCCAACTCCCTGACATTCAATTTTTGTATTCGTTCATGACAAATGCACCAGTTTCAATCTTAGTTGAGTAAAAGCATTATGTTTTCAGAAGTTTTACTAATTTATAATGGAAAATGCCAAAGTTAAATTTACTTTTATACTCCTTACCATGGATATGTTGCTGCTCACATGCCATAGCCAGGACATTTCAAAGACAACAATGAAACTTTTCAAGAAATTCTCTTAAAACAGGATATGAAAATTGTAAGTGAACCACTGAGGGAATATCCTTTTTCCACAAAGATTAAAGCTGCAAAATTGCACTTTAATAATCAGAAACAGATAGTAGATACAAGAAGTTAAACCAGAGGCAAATAGTAGATTTACATGCGAATAGTAAATTCTAGAAACATATTCACCACTTATTCAATAAAAATTCCCACACATGGGAAGCACGAGGTTTCCCTACTCAAACTAATTAATCCGAAACTCTCCAAGTTAATTTAGTGTAAACAATTATCATAGATTTACTACCCGCAATTAATATTTATTGTATCATATAATTTATTCAAATTCACACTTCTACAGGTAATATGCCATACGATTTATGTGATGATGAGGAAACGTTGGACTATATCGAAGCTGAAATGTCGAAACGTGGTGTCACGCAGGAATTAATCGATGAAACGAGAGCATTAACCGAAAAACAAATGTTAAACGATTTAATGGAACTAGCAAGTATTGGTGGTGATTTAGATATACCAGATCATCAAGGTGCAACACCGGTAAGTGATAAGTATTAAAATGAACAAACAATAAATTTTTTAATAGTACGTTATCGTACTATCGACAAGATTTCACGAGTTTTACAGAATGAAAAATCTTAATGCGGCGTGATCAATATCAACTTAAAGGATACACTGTTCCCCGACTACATTCTAATGAACCATTCCTTCTGAACTCTTTGCAAAAGCTCCTTTAATTTATGAATCCAGTTAATCTCGAGCGTACAGGACTCCTCCAACGTTGTATCCAATTGCAATACGTAATAAATTTTCGCGGATATTTCCAAGGAAGTTTATAAATTTCCGAAATTCTTAGCGAACAATTAGTTAAAATCTACGGATATATAAAGTTGTGGTTCACGCTTTAAGATTTGCATTCGAGGAATTCTCATCATTTTGCTTTGGATTTCTGAATATTCATTTTATAATGTAAGGACAAATTTTTTGATGCAAATTTTTGTGTGTTCGGTTTCTTTTCGAATTTAAATTTCCATAATTGGAATTCTGAACGAAAAATTGGTGTGCAAATTCTGAAGGACTTTAGGACGTTATTGATTAAATTGGCTGCTTCGTTGGAATGGAATGTTGGCTGGCGTATAAAGGATAGATTTAAATGTGTTACCCAAATACGTCGAATTTGATTTATTTTATCGACTCTTTTCAAATTATTGTAATCAAAATCCTGCCAAATAAATATTTTCTTAACTTTCTGATTGCAAAAGATTTTACTATGGGTTTTGTCATCAGCTTTAATCTTGATCGAAGCAATATTAGAATTTATATTCAAAGCAATCACGATCCACTTTTTTGAGAAATAATATATTTTGTGTTCTTATTTTCTTCGCCTGTTGTCAGCTTTCTGTTTCATCGTCTGTAGTAAAATGGTTAGTGCTGATGGCAATCGATTTTATTTTACTATATTTATTTAATTTTATTAAAGTAAATTAAATTACGAAATATACGAAAGATATAAACACAAAGTTTCATAAAAATCATTTGAATTTTCATTAAGGTAAAGTTCAAGGAACAAGTCAATATGGAACTCCATTTGTAACATGGAGGAATGCTTCGCCTAGTATTCCAAAAAAGGAAAATCTAATCGAACTATTTTGAAGGGAATGTCATCTGCTTATTACGACTGTTTCCATGGTAAAACCATGGGTTACCTAGGGCCCAATCTCTTTATCCAATATACAAAGACTCGATTGGAATGGATGCCCTGTTGAAACGATTACGACAGAAATTGTGGACGAAGAAAACAAAACAGAATCGCATTGAAAGACGCTCGTTTATTAGAAATGTCAAATTGCAGAAACGGTCGGAGTGACAGCCGCAATCATGTTAAATATGATCTTGGTTTTACAAAGGTATGCGCAGGGTGGGTATAGAGAATTCTCGCACCTCGCCAGATGAAGCGATGAATCAAGTGATTTCCCATGTTTTTGGCACTGTGTGGAAACAAGGATGCAAGGATGCAAAATATGATGATGAAATATGAATATGAACCTAAACTACTATGCGGAAGAAAGGTGGAGAAAATCGAACGCATCTGGTAAAATCTGGTATCGATTTCAGGCGTATATTTCATCTGTAAGAAGATTTCCAAAAAAAAATTAACAAAATTTGAATAAAGCAATAAAGTACATCAAAATGGTGGTAGCTTTAGCACGAATTCAATCAACGAAGACAGAATGCTTGGATTTCAATATTTAAGGACCGAAATTGGCAACGCCTGTGATGGTCTGTAAAGCCTTGATGATGACAACTAAGATTGAAAACCTCATGTTCATGGGCAGTATAAGAATGAGTACAATAATAGCAATATAATAATAATAAAAAAATATTAAAAAATGTAAAGTCGGCAGTACATTTTAAATAATAATATCAAATGAATAGTTTCACCTAAATTAAACTTAAAAAATAACAAAACATTTTAATGTAATATAAGATGCGCTGAAATTTCAATAATATCGAACATACTGGGCAATATTGGATGGATTCCCGAACATAAATAGTAAATTTTTCATGAACAACTATATCAAGGCATTACATTTTAAATTGAAATTGACTTTCCAATCTTTGCAACCTTCAAAGATCTGTAAAAAAGCGAAACCGCAAATTTTATGATCAAAAATCGTTAAATCAAAGGAAGGCAGCGCAATGACAACTTGGTTTCAGTAGCCTAACACGTTATTATAAAGCAATATTGCTTCTTATTGAATGCTCAAGACGTTCGAAATAACTGACAGTTTCTGCAATTGAATTTATCATTAGCTTCAAGATTGAGAGGGCATTAGGAGAGGGCCCTACATTTTTATTGGATGAATGGAAAAAAGATGGTTGCGGCTTCCAAGGAACAAATTAATTAAATAATAATAATTTGTAATGAATTTAAACATAATTTTGCAAGTAAACAGTTATGCGGGATCTTTAAATAAACGTCATCTATCATGAAAACGTTCTGAATTCTTTGTGGACAGACAATATATTGTGAAAAGCGAATTTCATTTAAAGCAGTAATTCACGAGAGAAGAGAAAAGTAGTAGTGAGAAAGTAATTTAATCTCGTAAATTTTTATACCTTGTACTCCACAATTTCTTCCTGTAACACAAAGTCCTCACGAGTGTAAATTTAGCTTTTTCAATTTCGAGTGATTACAACATCTATGTGGTTTTAATTTTTTAACGATAAGCATATGGCTTAGAGGTAATGTTTCCCTGGGAATTTAAATATGTTACGTGGAAAACTAGTATCTTAACGTAAATACATAGAAAAATAGTAACAAAAGTACATGATCATCAGAAAAATCAACGATTTTCAAAACATCCTTTTTCACCGAAAATTTGGTTTTGGCATAGACCACATTTGGTTCTACTCTGTTCTCTCATGACGTTGACTTTTCTCAAAAAAATTTACAGTGACACGAACGATTTTTGGACCATCTTTCTATATACTCAAACTTCACACGGGTGCAAATGTGTTTATTTTTACATGATGCTACGGGTACGGTTAAACTAATCATACCAGTATATTGCCAAACCGTTGGACAAACGTGCAGACATATTTTCCGTTTATAATCGAGACCTTTACAGAGCGTGGCTTATGAGAAAGATATAGTGTCCTTTAATTGAAGTTCGTTTGAATGTTGCCGCTGACCAAAATTTGCTTGGTGTTGCCTTATAAACTCGACCTATCCGTCCGGATAAAGTTGAATATAAAAAGATGCACATCACAAGAAGGACATTAGAACGAACTGGAGATGGCTGCATACAACCGAAGCGCGTCCTCGACATCGAAATTGCAAGGCTCGGCGGACCCAAGCAACATCAAGTCCTTTTTTGCCTGACTGATTTGCAACCGTGCCGAAATCATGGGTTATATTTAAAATACAATAAGCCTTCGATTCAACACCACTGTAAAGTCATGAAATTAAATGGTTTTTGAGATGAGACCCTTCCCGTGCCATTCGTCGAAATATCAGCTAAAATACCACAACATATCATGACATATCCATTCGATAACACAAGCAATTTTCCAAATTAATTCAATTCCAATACTCGTAAAATACTGATAACTTCTTCATCAAAATGAACCACATAACATTCCATACACTTGAATTCTATCTGGTTGATTTGTTCCGTTTCATTGAGATTTGACGTAAATACGATTTTATAGACCATTTCTATTTAATTTTCACACATGCCATCGTTCAGTTGCCTGCAATATTTTCCAAGATGAGATAATCTTCTCCATCACGAAAATTGTCAAAAGAGAATGCAAACTCGTATATTACAATCGATGCTAATCACATCCAACCACATTCTACAGATCATAAGGACACATATAAAATGCATGACTGAGCTGTAGAAGATCCTTTCGCTAGTATTCTGTGGTGACATTTAAATACTCATATGATATGAACGGAAAAGGATGAAGAAATTATGTTTCAATTTATTGTGCTGGTATGAAATGAATTTTAAATACACTTGAATTGAATACATTCAACTTGAATAGCCAAAATAAAAGAGAAATTGAATTTATGTTGGTACAGAAAGGGTTTTTATTTAGTTCCAAGTATTTCGATAGATCCTTGTAAACATGCAATCATGTCAAAGATAATTCTCCGCTTTAAGAAATTTTCAATTCTGAATTAACTGTTGCACGCGCTCGTTATTGCAGCTATAATATTCGTTATACATTGGAAAATTCCGTCAGTTGGCCATTAAATAATCTGCAAGCTTTCAGTGTTCTCTATCCTTCTTAAATGGAATCATTTACTTTCGTTATAACTTTATGAATAAATGATGCCCTATCAAGTCCTAACGCTCTTCGTTGCTTACAGCGCTGATATTGATGGTATGATTTCATTTAACAGAATGACAAATCGTTTTAAAACATCCAATCCAAATGGAAATTATCCTTGTTGTAATCAAATTTTGCGTTCCTTGCTTTCTTGCTTTGCCCTCGCAAAAAGAAAATTTGGAAATATTCCAATTAGCCTCTTCGGTCACACCTAAAAATGTCTTAAAAATGAAAACATTATTATACTATTCCAATTTACTTTTTCATTCTTACATTTTCAGCTCCATATAGCATCAGCTAACGGCTATATCCGAGTGGTAGAGTTCCTTCTCGAACATCACGTTAACGTCGATGCTGTGGATAAGGACTTATGGTCACCAGTTCATGCGGCTGCTTGTTGGGGTCACGTAAGTTTATCATTTATTTTATTTATTTTTCTCTTTTCGAAGTCGTCCTGTTCTCGCTTGTCATTTTTTTAAGCTGAGTAAACGTGCGATGTAAAGGAATGCACATGAACAATGAAGATAAAGTATTTATATTAAATTGCGAATTATACATTACGTAAAAGGACTTGTCGAAATAAACCTCGCTTACGAAGATCAGAGTGTGTCGGTTCTTAAAGTGAAAAGTGTTGCAAAATAATTTTGAAGTACTCCGGAATATTTACATCATTTTCAACTTTAAGGACATTAAAACTATAAGAACAATCCCACGTGCGCACAAGTTGGTGATAAGCTTCCTTTTATATTTCTAAATTTTTTAAGCAAGCGTTTTAGCTACAACGTGTTATTTTTATCTTAATTTTGTCAACACAAATACATCAAAAAAGGCTTTACATACACACAACGCCCTAATTTTTTGTTTTTGCTGGATGTATCCTTCGTATGTTCTTAACAGTGAGTTACTTTAATATTCGGTTAATCATTAATGAAAGTTCCGGTAATAAATTGAAAGGATAGTGTAAAGCATATGAGAAACATTTTATTTTTCAAACTGCTACTTTTTATAGCAATCATAAAAAATTTAGCACAAGTTCATCTCTTTTGTAAAAATTCGTTAACGTTGCTTCAATATTTGGCGGTCCCTGATAGAATTCGAAATAAGTCTTGAAAAATAAAAAGTTCTAGTTAGGAACAAGAAATTACAACACCAAAATTTCAGAAATCTAAAATACAAGTAAAAACACAATGGAGTATGGAGTAATGAAGTAAATTATAAAAGGGAAGAAAAATAGAACCAAAGCGGGAAAATGTTTAACCGAGCAAATTAATGGAAGCAGAAGAACATTTGGTAACAAGAAAAAATGAATTTGAAAGGGCTGGTAAGATAGCATTGGATATATTCTAAGAACTTAGTAAACAAGTTCATTAACAAAAATGAATTCGATGAGTATTGAACGCGGTTACCACAAACAAGCACGAGAGGAAAGCCCATTCACAAATAAGACATGTAAAAAAAGAAACGGTTAATTCAATATTTTTCAATCAGATAGACGGGTAATGGCGTAGCGAAAACCTAATAAGAAACTGAAAAAATGCAATTCTAACCTGCTCCTAAAACGTTGGTTGGTTTGAAGGTGTAAGCGGCCAGCGTAGTTGATGAATTAGTATTTAGATAAGGCAATATATGCTTAAAAATTTTCTCTGAGATACTTTATTTTGCAAATGCTGATAAGTCTTAAAAGTATTGAGCCTTTTTTTTAATATTTCGATTGAATATTTCTTTTACTTAAAATGGATTTTATTTAAGTACATATTGTCCATTATTATCTATGACATTTTGCCATTTTTAGGGTGGAGCCTTTATTCCGTCCGTGTAGAACTTCTCTGGTTTAACGACAAAAAACTTGGCCAAGTGATTTTCACAGTCCCTTTTCGAAGTGAATTTCTTTTCATTAAGGAAGTTTTGCAAAGACCGAAACAAATGCTAGTCTGGCGGTGCAAAGTCTGGACTTTACGGTGAATGCATCAAAACTTCCCAGCCAAGCTCTGTCAATTTCCGTCAATTTTTCCGGTTCATCAAAGATGTGTGTAGTCTGCCATTGTCATGATGGCAGACAACGCCCTTTCTATTGATTAATTCTGGCCGTTTTTCTTTTGAATTGCAATTCCCTTCTAATCCCACCATATACACAGCATAACCTTTTTTGGTGTCAATACTGGCTTTGAAGTCGTTTGTGATGATTCACCTTTTTTTGACCATGATCTTTTTCGAAGGACATTCTCGTATCTTACCCATTTCTCATAGCACGTAATGATTTGCTTCAGAAAAGACTCGATTCCGTTGCGTTTTGCGTTTTGTTTGGTTGCGTTGCACCCAAATGTCAAGCTTCTTTGTGTATCCAGCCTTACGCAAATGATTCAAAACTGTATGGTGATAGATATTCAGTTCCTTAGCAATGTCGTGGCTGCTTATGTGTCGATCTTCTTCAATTTTTTGTAAGGTTTCATCGACTTTTTCAGTCATTGGTCGACCTGAGCGAGGTGCATCTTTGGCATCAAAATTTCCCAAACGGAAGCGAGCGAACCATGTCTTGGCTCTGGGTTTTGATAAAGTATCTTAACCGTAGACATCACGAATTTTTTCACGAGCCTGCGATACAATTTCACCTTGATCGTAGCGATATATATGTAACGAATTTTTTCAAAAATTTCACTCACTTTTAAATGAATACAACTTTTGACACAAACGACAAAATACAAAACTGTCCAAATGAAAATTGTAGACTGGAATGTCACCGTTCAAAGGCATGTCAGTTTTACTAATTCTGATTAGTATGACAATGAACACCATCTAGTGACCAAAAATGTTCAATACTTTTTAGACAATCCAATATAATCAACCATAGTTGTTGGTCCTTTCTAATGATTCTGCTTTGGTTCAAAGTAAAAGGACCTTTTCAAAAAAACTGAAACATCTTTCGTGACTGAATAAATTAAGTACAAAGAACCCCAATTTCGTTAGGTCCTTATTTTTATACAACTTGTTTTAAATCATTTTAAGAAATCAGGCACCAATCTCATTCTCCATTTTTTTTTTTGATTGTACACAAATTTCGACATCATACAATAACTAAAACAACAAATAAATTTCTAAATAAGTCTTATTCATATAATAAACCGTAAAAATTGATTAAACAACTCCCATCCCTTCGAATGCATCATCATTTCTATTTATCTTTCTTATGTAATTGTAATTCTATTTTGTTATCTCATTTTCAGCTTGAAGTCCTCGACATGCTGGCCCAATATGGAGCTGACCTAAATGCCAAAAATAAAGACGACGAAACTCCCTCAGGTATAATTTTATTTTTAAAACACTTTTGGAATATTGTAGAATGCCATTTTATTTTCAATAAGTTTTCAAGTTGCTGCCACTCCTACTATAGCGAAACAAAATCAAATGTCATAGAGGGAATGGAAATCCTAGACATTTCATGGACATAAAGGAAATACAAACAGAAAATAAACAAACATGGTAATGAGGAGAACGAAACGTGAAATAACTTTTGAACGAAACGAGTGACATTTTTTTAAATTGAATTAGACAACAAGTTGAATTATCCTTGATACAGTTTTCGAATTTTATTGGCTTTTTGATTGCTATGAAGCAGCAAGAAGGGCGTTTCTACATTGTGAAAGAAAGCAATCTACATTGTTTCGCGATTTTCGTTTTACTGAACGCACAGACAACCTTTTCAATTCAAGGACTAAACGCACAGACAACCTTTCCAATTCTAGGATATTCATTCTTTCAATGGCGTAATTTCTGATCATTTATTAAAGCCACCGAATTTTATTTATTTAAAGTCTTATGAATTCTTTTCTCCTACTCTATAGACATTTGCGAAGATCCTGAAATTCGGGAACGAATAGAGCAATTACGTACGGAACAAGAGAGTAAAAGATTAGCCGAAGCACAAAGGAGACGCGTAAGAAGGTCCCAAAGCAATAACACCAGGTGAGGATTTCTTATCGAACCGAATAAGATACTAGTAGAAATATTTCAATCTCTTCATACGTTTTCAAAGAATAAGCAATTTCATGCAATATTAACCCTCGACACATTACATAAATCGCTGCTTTCGAAAAAATGGAATATTACGACAAAAGAAATCCGAGAACAAAGCGAAACAAAAAAAAAGTAAATCGAAAAAAATACTCACAAGTGAATCAATCTAAGCTAAAAGTGTCACAAATGCGATTTAGAAATTTCAGTAAAAAGTAAATTGACTTGTAAATTAAGAGTATCTTCATTCACGCATGTGTTGAATGTCATACTGAACGTATGTCTTTCACACTTTTCACATCACATGTACGGGCTCCGGTGGACGGTACGGAATTTCTTTGTATGAATAGTATAGAATCGACTTGTTGAAAATTTCAATCAATTTAAATGGAAAAGCTGGTATTTGAGTTGGAGAGCTTCACTTTCGAGCTGACTCCTGACAGATATGTACTTTACATTTACTCATGCCTTTTGACATTCTGTGAAAATGGCTCATTATCTTTCCAACAAAGAGACGCAAATATGATTTTAGCGGATATCCTTTCACCATCATTCATTTCCTAGCTTATTCTGTATTGTCACCTCTTCATTATGTTTTCACTTTTAAATCGAAATCGACATCAATAAAAAGTTCATTTTTTGATATATCTAAGTCGCTACTTTATCCAAGTATTCAAATACTTCTATCACTTTACTGAAATGCATTTGCCTTTTAAGCATTATTAAATCACGCATCCCTCTCGAATATATACAAAATATCTAAATTATTCATTCTGTGTTAGCTGATAACTCTGAAATCTCAAGTGAAAAGTCTCAAAATACAAGTAATTCAAAAAAAAATTACTTCGAAAGTGAAGCAGAAGCAAAAAAAAAAATACTGTCAAGCTTTTTTATTTTTGCGTATATTTTCCTTATAGCGTTCCACGCTTTTTCAAGTATCTCTTCAACTTTTTAAACCGTCCATAGTGTAGGATTACGAAAAGTTCTGGAAAAAGACAAATTTTTTGACAATGACTTCCTCTTATGAAGTATAGTGCCGAGTATTTTCGATATAGCGGTTCGACTCTTTTTGACGCTGTTCACCGATTGTTTTTACATTTTGTTTTCTGAGATTTTTTTTTTTTTTTTTTCATTTCTGAGAAATTTTCAAGTACCCTCGATGCGAGAATTGAATATATTGCTTAACATACACGTGTAACAGAATTTAGTTTATTGATAATACTCAATTTAAGCCAAGAATTGCTCTAACACCTTAAATGAAATTAAATATTATAATTTATTAAACACTTTTTACTTATCTAAAGCTGATTATGATTTATAATCGTTCATCTGAGGTTCGTTTAGAGGCTCCCCATTTGATATAACTTGATGCTTTAGCCTGTTTCTGTCAATTTGATAGTGATGTCATCGTTTAGAAAGCTCGGTGGGCCATCTGTTTCAGGAATTTGTTTCCTGTACAATCTCATTAATTTGATTGAGCCATTTATAAACTAACTTCCATGATTAAACCATCCCAATGGACTCAGGACCCTTATTTATGTAAAAATTAACGTCTACGAAATCATTTCTTCATCGTTTCTGACTAACAAAGGCGTATTATCTTAGTCACAGTCCCCTCTGACGTAAATGCCTAATAAAAGCGGATTATGTCAATGAAATCACTGACATTTCTCCTACAAACTTCAAAACCTTCAAAACTGGCAGCCAACGGAATATTCTCTTTTCCTTCTGTTCCTTTGTCATTTGTCTTCGATGTTAATTCCAAGGGAACAGTAGAACATTTTCCTTTTTCAATTGCATGCATTTTAGCCTTCTTTTTCTTTGTTTTTTTTTTAATGCGTTTTCCAGCTGCCTTTTTCAATCAACTTGAAAAAATGTCAGCAACTCAGTTTTTCCTTTCATCCTTGTTGTAAGTTTCCAGAGTTAGTCTTTGAATACGATTCAACTCGACTCAAATTCAGGAGATAGAGCTTCAGCGACTCTATTCAATTCCTAGAGAAATATTTGGAGCGGCCAGATGCAACCATATTATTTGAATTCACTGGACTGTCTTCATACTATCCATCGCTTATAGGTACTTCTTATAGTACTACGGTTAAACTGTCTGTCTCCCTCTTTCTATTTTTCTCTCTACTTCCGTTTCAAGTTTATTACCGCTCCATCCTTATAAGACTAGCAACAGTCGATGACTCGAAAACAGAACATGTCTTCATCTGAAAATAAGGCTGAGTTAACAAGCCATTAGCCAGATTTTTTAAATCCTCTTCGAATACAAAGAGCTGGTAATTTAGAGAATTCATCGGTTAAGTTTTATCTGCATTATTCACAATCTAATCTGCCAAGGGTTTATCATAGTAATTTTTCAAAGATCCGTGTACCTACTGCAATTTTCGGTCAAATTCAGGTGGAAGGATACTTAACATATTAGGTTTTTATTTCCATAAATTGAGCATTTCCATTTAATAATAATAATAATAATAATAATAATAATAATAGTAATAATAATAATCATAATAATAATAATAACTGGACGAATAATAATAACAAATATCACTGAGTTGACAAAGTCTATGGATGGGCAGGGAAACGTAGTTCACTTCGACTTCAAATTCCACTACTAACCAAAAAAATTGAACAAATTAAACTTGATTTATGAAGATGTGTCTACGTCTTCTAACTGCTCATTTTTACGCCTTCTTCCTTCTTCCATCAACATTCAACGCGCTCAGAATGTCGGTAGACATACAAGATGTGGATAACTTCGCGACAACATTTCGAGGGTCTTTGATCGGTATCTTATCTATATTATATCTATAATCAATATCTTCAGTCATTATCTCTGTGCCGCAGTTTTTCTCAAAACGTCCTAGTTCGCACACAGCGGATATTTATTTACATAGGCTTTTTCGTGTTTGTCAGATTTGACGGAAAAGTACATTAACGAATTTGCAGCAAGTTTTGCTTAAATCTTGGAAAAAAAGCTCGGAAACAACTGCAAACCAGTAAAGAAACAATGAATGAGCGTTGTAAGCGAATTAAAGATGGCCGCATGTCATTTAGTAATTATTTTCGTTTTGGTCGACTTTCGAAAGCAATATCATCGGGAAATGTCGAGCGTGTACGACTTGAGATTGAGGGAGATCGTCGGTACATGAACAAGTAAGTTATCGTCCAATACCAAAATCTACTATTTGGAGAATTGTAACCAAGAATCCTGCTAGCGGCAAAGAATCTCGGCTTTGAAATCTCTCAGGACAACATAAAAAGGGTTACAAGACGAACATTTACTCAAGACGATGATCTGAGGATAATTCGTGGATTCACGTCTATTATGCAGTAACAGTCTTCACAGTGGCAGCATTCTGAATCGCCAAGGACAAAGTCGAAGCAATGTTAAGATTATGAAGTGTTATTGATTATCAAGCAGACCACCAATATGCCCCGAGAGCACAAAGGATGAAACTAAAAAATTAAATTAAAAAAACAATAAACTAATATATATAATTATTCATTTAATTCATTTCTATTCATATGTCCTCGCCCTTCATTATACTCCTTAAAAATTAAAGCGGAGGGACTAATTACCATATCATAACATAATTTTTAAATGAAATAAAAGTAAAAATATTCGGAAAAATAAATGTTATTATAATCTGACTATAATAATTTCAACCGAATCTTTACAATTAATAGTAAAATGAAAAATTTAATTTTGTTATTAACTCATGCGGACATCGCCAAGTCAATAACTTTTATGCAATTGCACAAATCCTACTGCAAATATACATGAAATATCGCACTTCAAAGATATTGCAATATCTGTAGTCTATATATATTATATTATTCGACATTTAGGTCCTTCGCCGAAATACACAAGTAAACTCCTGTAAAGTATGAAAAATGTATCCCATCACTTTTCTTGACAGTTGGTGACACTTTGTAAATATTAATGCTGACATAAACTTTGCTATTCTACCTCACATTATACTTAGATACACATGTATTGTTTGCATATTATGATAAACGAACGCGTATTACGCCTTAACTGGATAATATTAGGCGTAGACTGCAAATTTTGCACAGAGCAAATAAATAATTCTAATCGCTGAAAGGCAATAGATTGCAATCAATAAATGAAGGATCCTTAAGGCAAATTAATATGAAAAAGGCTAAATTAGAGTACAGTTGTTCTAACAGTCTTCTAAATATAAAAGTGAAATCTCTTTAATGTGCTCATATGAATATTCTCAATCAATAAAGGATGGCTTAAGTTCTTTTCAGCTTAAGCAATTCTTTTCCTCGTGTTTTTTTTTCATTTGACTTTTCAGTTGTCCTAGTATACTCTTTATCCTCTGAAAATATCCTGCATATTATAGCACAATGTTAGACTCTGAGTGGAGCCAATCAATTATATCCCCTATCTATAAAAAAAGTGACAAGCTACAGTGCGAAAACTGTTGAGACATTTCACTACTTTCCACGCTGCCAGATCGACTATTGACCAATTGTTTACTGCCAAGCAAGTACTTTAGAAAAGCTCGGAATTCAACATAGACGTTTGCTAGATTATCGTTGACTTTTAAGAAGCATATGGCAGTATTGATCGTAACGTACTTTATCAAATAATGCTTCGCTTTGTTATCCCAACTAAATTAGTCCGTCTTACCAAAATGACAATGACGCTGACGAACTCACAGCTCCCCATCACAAACCAACTCACCCACACCTTTGACACAAATACCAGACTAAAGCAAGGACATGAGCTGGCCCCTTTGCTATTCAATTTAGCTTTAGAATATGTCATAAGAAAGCTAACTGTCGATACAAAAGGGACACTATTATACAAGGTCAGCCAAGTGGTAGGCTATGCGGATGACATCAACATATTATCTCGGTCGTTTATAACCGCCTAAGAACATTTCCTGAAACTCTGCAGCCACGCAAAACTTGTTAGGCTACAAATCAATCATGAAAAAACAAACCTCATGACGCGGTCGAGAAAAAATACCTCATGTACCCAAAATATCACAGTAGGCGAATACAGTATCCAAAATGTGGAGATTTTGTATACTAGGCGACGAATATCGAGAAATATAAAGAAACTAAATACGCTGAAGAGTACAGTCCGCAAATAAAACCTTTTATTTAGTTCTGACGATTATGAAGACCAGTTGCATACACAGGGAGACGAAGCTCCGAGTATACAAATCTGTGATGAGACCTGTTCTATGCCATGAATGTGAAACATGAACTCTAACCCAAGCGTCCCAAGGACCAATGGCGAATTTGATACAACCATGAATTGTATGAAATTTTTGACGAGCCGGTGGTCTCAACGCTTTTAAGACAGCGGAAGTTGTAAAAGGATAGCCATATGTATTGGATGGACGAGAAAGGGTACGTTGTGAAAACTGAAGGGCGGAGACCAGTAGAAACGTAGAAACGATGGTCTGACTCTGTTGACGAAAACAGTTCATCGCTGCTTGCATTTCAAGATTGGAGGACGCGGTCAATAGACCTAGACAGATAGTGGCGCTTGTTGCGGGGAACGAAGGCCCGAGAGGGGATGTAGTGCTAAAATGAAGAAAGATTATACCCAATGGCATGTGTCACTGTCACACATGCTCCATAATTTTATAGAAAAACAAAAGATATTAAAAGAGAATTTTCGAGAGTAGATTCCCACAATGATATAAAATACAAAATAATTCAGCATTAAATTCAATCTACAATTTTATTATTGACATTCGGTATATTGTTTTTCGAATGGACTTAAATATTTTTATAGTAACTTTTCAAGGCTTAAATCAAGCAATCTTTTAAAACGATTTAATCTGAGTTCATATTCCTACGTTATTTGATCAATTAAAATATCCTGCCTGTCGATTGCTAAATCGCAAAGAAAATACCAATCGAACCCATCACAAAATTAAATTAAAAAACTGTAATTTGATTTTAATGTATTTTCAAATATATTATATATATTTAAATGTATAAGTATATATAATGATACAGCATCTGCATTTATGATCCTGGAAATGTGTCATTATTGTACAAAGATATCTGTCATGTTTTCCTTTCGCCGAAACCGTATTCCCATATTCAATATCATCGACTTCCATCCTCCGTTTCCGAGGAAATATATTCAATTCTTTTGGCCTTCTCTCCTATGATTGTATTTTCTGACGGTTCGCCACCCTGCATTTCATAAATGTGAATAATGGAAAATTTTTAACCATAAATGTTGTCCATAACCCAATCCACTGACCATCAAATTGAAATTCGAATAAAAATCAAATTTTATGAATATTCCATAAATTAAACAAGGTTTTCATTTATAAACTCGTAGAATTAAAGAGCGTAGTATTGTAGAAAGGACCTGTTGTTGTTAGGGGACGGATATGTAGAAAATTCGATTATTTTGCCGTGACGGAAATTGATGGAAATTGCTTTGAAATATTGGCTTTGATTGCTTGTTACGATAACGCTATTTAGGCTATCGAAAAATGTGTCATTCAGATTGAGTTTTATGTTCCTTGAAACTGTTTCGCTCTATGCTTATATAATTGAATAGGGTTGATAGATTGTAACAGCTGTATTCAACTACCTCAGTGAACCCACCTTAGATATATTTTATGATTTTTCTTTCGGGAAAAATCTCAAAAACTAAAAATTTTTTTGCAAATACCATATGAACCTTATTAATTTACTTATAGATCTTATAAATTAATTATTTACATTAGCTTGAACTCTTTGTTGGAATAAATTTAAAGCTACAATCTATTACTCTCATTCACAGAGCACAATCAGTACGACGAACATCACTTAGAGATAAGACATTGACCACGAAAAAGGATGCTGTAGAAGAAACAAGATTGCGATTACAGGCACAAGAGGTAAGTCAACAAGGAAATCAGTAAATTTATACTCAAAAGAAACAAACTGTATTGTAAGCTAGATGAAATAGATGAAAATCGATACTTTCTTTAATACAATCGAAAATACCCTTTGAACAATAGACTACTATATCTATACTTATAACGTACAGATAAAATCGTAAAAAATGAAAGGCATTCATTTCGTTAGAAAAAAGGACAACCTTATGGGAACTGTCTTCTCGTGTCATTCCATCAAATATTGTTGACGTAACTACTATTGTTGATTAAATTGCTCTTATATCATCAATCAACAAAATATATTGCGTGTTCTGTTATTTATTTATCCGTCGATATGAAAGAATCGATGTAACCTTGGGAAGTCGGTGTTATCTTTCCTTTCAAAAAGATTTTATTTCATATTATGGATTTACCTTTCTTTTCAACATCAGCAAATTCTTGAAAAAGTCAAACGTTATCCTTCAATAATTTTCGTAACAAACAAATAAATATTGGACATTTGTCATCATCTAAAGAATGTTGATTTTTACTGGTCTGCTAATTCTGTCGTGTACAAAATAGCCACTTTCCTCATCAGTTTCACCTGCCTCAAACGTACGGCCAAAGTGACCCTGGTGACGCCCATGTCCGTCTCTTGTTGGCTTTACAGTGGGCTGATCGAGCACTTGACGAAGGTTGACTACTTGACATTTGGCTGAGGTGGAAGGTACCTGTCAGACTTTAGCAATCAACATTCTTTTATCAATGAATCGCGTGTGTAAAGAATAGAGAATAGAATATTTCCTTAGCAATGGGTGAAAAAAAGAAAAGACGGGTTGACCTTTCAAGGGCCAATCATGAAATAAAACAGACCAGCCATGAAATTTTTGTAAATGTGAGCCAAAGAGCAATCGATGACTTTGGAAAACGACGTGCTCACAAACACTGACGATATTCTAAGTTCCAAGCTCAACTGAGATGGTTATTTTAGGATTTTATGGAGTGGAACAAATTCAAGGCAATGCACCTGTACATAATTCAGAAACTTGGCTTTATAATATCTGAGAAGAAGATTTTGAACTGCCTGAATACAAACTTGATTGCCGTCTCTAGTGACTGCAATCAAGTTGATTGACTGCAATCAATGACTGACCTGTGTCCTCATTCCAAGCAAGAGCCCAAAAACAAGAAATTTGGAGTTTATACTGAGGTATTTTGATACACTTATTTTCAGTGCAGTTTTTTTTTTACTAACAAACATTGCGGGTATTATTTGCTTGTGCGTTTCTGTTTGTAATGCTTCAGCTTATTTTTTTATATCGCTTGAGTCTATGTTATTATTGGTATTGAGTTTGCTTATTTATAAGGGTGAGCCTATCTCAAAAATGTCATGATAACATGTATAACATGTCCAACAACGGTATGGATATCGATTCCCAAATCAAAGTTTCAAAATCGAATAAGCATCGTCACCTCCCAAACAACTACAAACAAGTAAGGCATCTTTGAAAAAACTACTGGAAAAATCAATTCTTGCCCGGTTAAGGCTAATTCTCGAACAAAAAAAAAATAAATTCCTAATTTTCAAACACAGGAACAATTAAAGGAATAATTAATTTACCTTTAGGTAAAGAACTACGTTACTTGATTTTAAAAAGCGTTTTCTAGCGTATGGCATAATAGCCTCCTCTATAACTTTGTTCAATTTGAAATTTTCAGTTCAATCTGAAAGCTGGTAATCATTTTGAAAAATTGAGTTCTTCCATTGAAATCCGCACCTTTCCCCACTTTCGCAGCATACTTGCAAAAATTGGTATGAAACATGACTTCGAGGGCATAACCCATTGCTTTTCAAAAAATAAATCTCGAATACGCTTGTCCTGGTTACGTGCAAGATAATTAATTTTGCGGACGACACGATCTCCTTTAATGTTTTGATCCCAAGGTAATAACCCACGAAGTAGAAACATTACTCCACTAAATTTTCCAAGATCACCATTGGTAAAAACTTGAAGTCAACATTTCCAAAACCCACGCAATATTCCTTACGAAGAAAAGGAAACTGAATCTTCTTGCGAACCTGAGCACCAACTCTATAAGGACGAGAAATTCCATGATCAAATGTCAGATTATATTTTGGACTTACCTTTGACAAAAAAATTGACGAAAAACCAAACAATATTGGCAGTTTACCTTTTGACAAACTCCAAGTCCCAGCTTGCCCCAAGAAACATGGTCCTTATCGTCAAAATGATAATTGGAGCATTTAGAACTTATGTGCAAAATACCTACAGTGTCAACTTCAAGTCATACTTAATACGACATCTGAAAATCGCTCTAGCAAACCTGTTTATTTTTCTAAGTAAAAATGAAATGTAATGTTGAAAATGGTTTCTTGGTCTTCTATTCCATTCATTTTGGCACTGTTGAATATTAAAACTTAATAATTATGATGCCTTCTCAACTTTAAAGCTATGTTTTAGTAAGTTTTTAAGTCTTTTCTTTTACTTCGAAATTCATTTTTTTACTTTTACAAGACATTTCTTTATTTGTATTAGATGTAGAGCGTTTTTTTTTTTTGACAGTTGATTGTTAATATCGAGAGTTTCGAATAAACTGCTCATGACATCTTTGGTTGCGTGAATTATACTGTGGCACACCTGTGGCTAAGGACACATGATCATGGTTCTTAAAGGCTTTATAAAACACTGAGTGATTTCATATGAAGTTTTTTTAATTTTTTTGAGCAGATTGGCCCAGCGCGAAATTGCAAGTTCATTTATGAGATTTTAACGTTAGTTCTATTTGTTTTAATTTTGGCTATTTTGTGTAGAATTGTTTTTTAGAACAACTTGCCGTAATGCGAGATGGTATCAAACGCTTTTTCAATATCGATCGTAAGCAGGCCCATGATCTGCTTCGTAGTCAGAGCTGTTTTTATGTGTTTTAACACACGTAGTGCCTGATGCTTTATTGAGTATCCATGCCTGAAGCAAAACTAAAAATTCAGGAGGATATTATTGTCTTCAACATAATCAGTCAACCTTTTCAAAATGAGCTTGTCCAAAAATTTTCCGAACAGCCCAAAGGCTTATTAGCTTGAAGCTGTCAAAAGCTCGCCATTCTTTACCAGGTTTGAGGATAGGTTTTATGCTGACATGAATTTTCAGTCATGTGGAAAGTATGAAGTATCAGACAAGCGTTGAATATGAGTCAAATCAAAAATTTTCCTTTTGTCGGGAAAATTTTGATGGCTATACTTGTATTCTGTCGAATCCCAGGGCTTTGCCGTTTTTTTGTTTTTTAATTTGCTCCGTTGTTTGTTTGTTTTTATAAGAGCTCCAAAAAGTTAGCTATTATTATTTCTGTGATATTGCTAATTCTATAGGGTGAGATATCATGATGTTCGTGGAACTTCTATGCAAGTCACTCTGGTTTCCCTTCACAAGAATGCATCTGGATACCATTGTCGTCTTTCCGAGCAAATGGAAGATCCTGATGTTTATAATTGAGGATTTACGTCAGCTTCCACACAATTCGAGCATTGTGGTGAATGCTGCTAAGAAGATTGTTTCAGCGATGGTCCCCGATTTTCGTGATTGTGATTTGGGAACTCTCGTTAGAGAGATTACACCAGTCTTCAAGGATGGGTCACAATTTCACTGTCACTAACGCAGTACGTGTTCGAATCAGCTTCCACGCGTCCTCGTCTAGCTCCAGGACGTGGACATTGCAGCTGTATTTTGGTTCACTATCGTCTATTGTTTTCCAAATGGTAAATTTCAAGTTCCTTTATTTTTCCTTGTATTTCTTCCACTGAAGATACCGAATCCTGTGTGCCCCATTCATGATTTTTCGAATTTATTTCATAAAAAGTCGATGCGAGCCATGCTAACATATACAAAATTAATTTTGCTAAAGTTACAACACAAAGTGATATAAATAAAAGAGTTTTGAAGCAAAGAAATAAAAAATCAAGTCTACTGAAAACCTACACTAATGCCAAACAAATCCTAAGCAAATTTTCTGATTGTTGTTCAACTTCTTAATAATGCTTTATCAAGTCCATATACAAACAAGATAACAAGTACAAAGACTCCAATTTAGAATTCAATAAAACTCAAAGATTTGTATTATATTTTCACGAAAACAAAAGAATATTCTTGCTCATGAAACAAAAAACTCCTTCCCATTGCCAGTTATCAATGTTTCATCTCGCAAAATCAAAGTAAATATTACGTGTAGGCGCTTTCCTTATAAAGGTCATTATAAATTTCGAAAGAATGAAATGTTTAAGCCTTGCCTTTTTCGTTATTCAATCAAAATTCTTATTAAATATCCTTTGCATATGGCACAAATAAATAAAGTATTCACTTAAAGTTAAGGAACATCTTCCAGATAAATCAAAACGTTTCAATGTGTTTACTTACTGATGTTTGCACTGCGAAACAAATATTTATACCGGCATAGGACTATGAATTGGTATTTCCCGTCTAAAAGATGCGCTCGCGAAAACGATTTTCCATCCTGTTGATATTCAATTTCCAATCGTAATCGGATACGAAGTGAATTTCCTCAACCGTTGGATGCAACATCGAACTCAAGACGTTAAGAAATTGGACTGGTATTACGGATCTGATTGATTTCTGCAGAAAATGGATAAAGTTAGTAAGTGGTTACGTAAATTTTGATTTCTTGGTCAATAAATTGTTGATATTTACGTAACTATTTGGAACGTGATCCATGTATATCTGTAACGTTTTAATTAAATGAAAACTTCAATGAAAAGCAATGCTTATTTGTATCTGGTTATATAATATTGTATAATGCTATAATCATAATCTATGACGCAATAGAGTAGAAAGGTTTGTTTGAAAGTCATGAAATCAAATTTGAAATCCTAAATTTGAAAATCCGTCGTGTTTTTATAGTGCAGAAAAGATTCGGTCGGAATTACGTTTTATCATTATTCCTTATGTAAATAAATTTAATTTGTAACCATTGTTATACCTACTAAAATCTTCAATATCTTTCGTGTATAATCTGATAAAAAGGTTATCTAACAAGTCCATGCACTATACATTTAGTTGTGATTATCAATAGTCAAATCTTTTCTAATTCACAGCACCCGGATACTCATTTCTCGATTATTTCCGTTTATTCTTGTATTAATTCATGCGCGTTCGTTGTCCTTACAATAATTTGATTATAGGACATCCAGCTCTATCTATGGATCTGAGTACGAGTTCAATTACTGTTGCTTATACCAGAGTGCGAAAATATACTTTCTTTCGAATGCACATCAACGAAGAAAAACTGGAGCAATTTTATAAACTAACAATGAGAAGCGTCTGTTTTAATCCATAACTAAGATATCCTTTTATGTATTTCAATAGTTGCTCCATCTGGATGATGTTAAATTGGTAATGGAGTGTACCGTCAATCAAACAAACAATCAGATTGTTATTCGGAGCATGAACAATTAAAACAATTTCAGAATATGCTCAGAAAATTAGTTAATTCGTTTAACATTTGATACGGTCAATGAATTTCCTGGAAGTGCTAGAAAATTTAACGAGTACATCACATTGCCTCGTGTTTTAAAACCAGTAATCAGCCATATTGTAATATATTTTAATTGCTCATTTTATAATATACTTTTAAAATCCTCTTTTTAAAAGTGTTGATGCTATCCACTAGGACGATTCAGTGGAATGTCCATTGTTCACAAAGAATGAGCTGGAGGACGCGGTGTTTTCTATGAAAGCTCGAAAGGCACCCGGACCAGACGGACCAATTCCGATGCCATCATGAAAGTGGTGAACGCAGTACGTCGAGCTGAAGCGCACAAAAATGATACCAAACGAGTGGTTCTGCTAGTGACGCTTGACGTCAGGAATGCCTTCAACTCCGCCAGATGGGTGGATATTCTTAGCACATTGGAAAATTCTTTCCGATTGCCAGGGTATCTGATGCGGATTTTGAGGAATTATTCGAAGAACCGCAGTCTGCTCTATGACACACAAGACCGGCGGCGAAGTAGGGAGATAACGTCTGGTGTAGCGCAAAGCTCCATACTGGGACCAGACTTGTGAAACGCCTCATATGACCGGCTATTACGGCTTGAACTGCCAGATGAGTCGCACTTGGTCGGCAATGCGGATGATGTAGCAGCACTGATCGCACAGTCGAACATGCGGGCGCAGACTGGGAATGCTGATGCGTCGAGTGAGTGAGTGGATGACCACCCGCGGGATCAGTCTGGTACTTGAGAAAACCGAGGTGGTCATTATCACGAAGAAAAGAATTCCCACGGTAATTCCTATACAAATCGGAGGTGCGACTGTCGAGTCAAAACTTGCGATGAAGTATTTGGGAATACTGATCGATTCGAAATTGAGCTTTTCGGAACAGATCAGGACAACGGCGGAAAAGGCCGCTATAGGTGTTTCGGCTCTAAGTCAACTTATGTGCAACATCGGTGGGCCCACACCGAGCAAACGCCGACTTGTCATGAGTGCTGTACAGTCAGTGCTCTGAGGTTTGGGCCGGAGCTCTCAGTAAGGAGCTGTACCAAAAGGGCTTGGCGCAGGTACAAAAACGAGGAGCTTTGCGGGTTACGTCTGCATACCGCACTGTCTCTGAGTCGGCATTATTAGTAATCGCAGGAGTGGTCACATCGCCCTCCTTGGTAGAGACTGACGGAGAATTTACGACAGAAAAGGGGATGGTTCTAGATATGCTGTCAGCCGAGAGGAGAGGCAGCGCACAATAATTGAGTGGCAACAGTCCCGGGAAGGCGACTCTAAAGGCCGCTGGACTGCCCGCATTAAAGGGGACGTGAAATCATGGCTCAATCGAAGGCACGGTGAGACTGATTATTACCTTACCCAGCTTCTTAGCGGGCATGGGTATTTTCAGTCTTACCTGCACAAGATTGGTAAGTCACGGGCCCCAGACTGCATTTTCTACCCAAGAGAAAGAGACGACGCATGTCACACCTTCTTCAAGAAGGTGTGACATAGAAGATAGAAAGTGGAACAGGATGCGGCAGGACTTGTGGGAGGTAATGGCAGAGGTTTGCCCAGACAACCTGGTCGGAGAAATGCTGAAAACTTTTGACAAATGGACCTGTGTGGCACATTTCTCTCAGGCAATACTTAAATCGAAAAAAGGTATCATGGATTGCCTGTGAGCGCGGGGTCTGGGGTCTCCTTTCCAGCAGTCTTCCTACGTCGTGCCCCCTCCCGCTGGGGGGAAGTTTTTCTCTAGGCTGACAGCGCCCTAGGGCGAAGGAAAAAGGGGCCTAGCTCGAAGTAATGTATCAAACAGTTTCAGGCTAGGGTCCCTTAACCAGGGGGGGGGGGGGTGTTTAGTGAGTAGTCTGGTAGCATGCGCAACAAAGAGTCCCACCCTCCGGGCGTAAATTGCCTTCACTCCCTAAAAACAAAAAACAAAAAAAAAATACTCATTGCAATTCCGCGTCCACATGCTTTTATACATCATTTGGTATTATAATCCTGGGTAAGACGGAAAATGTATCTTCAATAGCAAATACGAAAGCTTTTGATAGAACCAAATAGCAAATACTTGCTTTAAACGTTTCATATCCAAGAAAAACAAATGTCAAAGAATACGACAAAATTTTCCATTTCGCATCATAAATTTATGTATTCTTCCTTTTCATTCATTCGAAACTTTAAACCTTCAAATGAATTAAATTGCTCAGATTGGAAAGCTCCTCCGTTTAAAAAATAAAGCGAATTAACAAGTTTTTTGTACTTCAAATGAAAATTACATAATTTGCATTATAAAATATGTTCCAATTTTGGCCCTGCTAAATTTACTGAAATAGGGTGATAACTGGAGAATGTTTAACTCGCTGAATACGGTGGATGCGACAGGATTAGCTAGGCTGCACCTAAGAGCTCCGATAATTTTCCAAATCATTTTGTAGCTTGCCATTATTATGAAGAAGGATATTATACTAGTTCATGTTTGCATGTTGTTCATGTTCAAAGTGGTGTTTGCAATTATCCTACTGCTGACAGTACCTTTCCGAATTTTTTTCCGATCCGGAAAAATTCCGATCTAAACTAAAATGCACGCAACAGCCCGGACGTATGTAGCCCCATGTAGCAATTAAATTGATAAAACATGCAATTTCAAAACAATGATTTATCGATCATCTGCAAGTAAGACCTAGCACATTCATGCCCGGTAGGAGAAATCAGTTCCACCATGCCGTCGATTGAAATGCGGCCTCATGTCAAGGATCAGAGGAACAGCCCACCTTCCTTTGTATCGCGTTCTCAGGACTTTTGCCAATCGCTGAAAAAATGTTGTCCCTTTTCCCAAGTGAAACCTTCTCTTTTTCTCAGAAGGACAATGATTATCATCCCTGCGATTACCAACAAGCCACCCCGTAGACCATTCAATGTGGGCATGCAATTCGCAACGTTCCTTGTCTCTGCACCTGTGCCAACATCTTTCGGTGATTATCCTTGCTCAGATCGTGGCCCCCTTTTTCTGCTCAGCGGTCTAGATCAGAATGCTTTGCTTTAGAAGTCGTCTCCTAGACGTGGTGGGTGGGGCCTATGTTAGCCATTAAACGAGTAGCTATTGTTACAGGAGTTGCAGCCTTGCCAGGTGTCACCCTACTTTGCTCTTTAAAAAACGCATATTCGGTCTATCAATACGTCTCATTTTGATTCGACCAATGCTTTCCCAATATTCATGCATCTCACTCTGCAGATTGTATTATTTGTCAGGATGACCACTTCGGTTTTTTTCAGTAGCTCGCAAATTCTGGGAGCAGTCCTTTGCTTCCTCACTTTTTTCATTAGCATATGTTGTTTGAATTTCGCATACTAGACTGCCCGTCCCGCGACAAGTAACACGTAATCGCCCACATATGACTCATTCAGCAGCTGAAACCTGAGTTAGTAGGTCATAGAAAATGTTCAACAGGTCCGGGCCGAGAATGGAGCCCTGCGTGACACCTAATATGACTTGCATCATCATATATCATAACTGTAACTACAACCTGAATTTTTCTTTCGTTTTCTTAAAGAAATAACTTGAATCTCTTCTAAAATCGTTAGTAGAGTTCTATTATAGTTCTATTCGCCAGGATCTTTTCCTTGAATCTTTCCTTTTTCACGATAATAAGATTTTTGTTTGAAATTCAGTCTTTTCCTTCATGTTCTTCTATGAAATCGCAAGCTGTGTTTACCCCTAAAACGGCGGTATTAGAGCGACATATTCCAACTTAATTGTTTCAATGTCACTGCGCAAGTGATTGTGTTCGTCACTAAGTTCTCGATGCTAAGGTGAAATTTCGTTCAATTATTCAATTATTCGTAAAATTTGTTCAATTAATCCTTGATTTTGATCCAGCATCTTGGTGAATTACTATACTGTGCCTAAAGTTGTTTTAATCGTGCCATCCATCCATTCCATCCATTCCATTCATATCATCCGAACCAAGTAATCTTCGATATTTAGCAGAGGTGTGCATATGGAACATTCCCTCAGTTACACTCGAATGAAGTCTTGCCTTAATAGCCTCTATCGTCAAAGAAGGTTTGCTCTAATATATTCTTTGCATTTATCGTAGTGGATTAAAAATGTTCGTTCAGAGCGTAGATCGAAAATGAGGAAATTTGATATTACCTTTTTGAAATGTTTGAAGTCATCTTGTAAATAGGCTTTTCATGAACTTTCAATACATGACCACAGGCTTTTGTTGTATTTTCTTTTCCTAGAATTCATAATAAGGACAGTAGCGTTAATGAACTTTATCGGTGGCCATGGACCATCAAAAATTGATGATTCCTAGAATCGGTAATATCTGGTCGCACGTTTTTTAACCACTACCATCTTTAACTTATCTCCCGATTTTCGGTCCTTATGCTGTAACCTTCTCTTTTCGAAATCTTTCTTCTTATCCTGGGAACAGCTTTAAGTCTTCAATCGAAATTTCCTTAAAACGTTTCCTTCGCTGCAGACGAGGATCTTGGATGAAAATCTTAGTATTGTTTGAAACTAGTTTTAATCCAATAAGTAAATCATAAATCCTATGGAAACTTCTATAATCGTTCTCAAGAAATATCTGTCAGGAAGTAGGAAAATAAATACAATTTTCTTCAGTTCTTTTAAGATTACGAAAATGACCCATTTTTCTTTCTTTAATTACGATTTTATTACACTTTTTATGTCTATCACCTAGGAATACTAAAAAGCAAAAGGCTCGGTTCGGACCATCGTTTTCAGTTGCTGCTTTCAATCGATCTTATCCTGTAATTTCGATCTGGACCAGCGCTTCCTTAGACTCCCAACTGCCTGTCGTCCGTCTGTTTTATCGATGCATATATTGTAAGGTTTCCTTCTTTCGTACCACAGTTGCTCTAAGGTAATCATATGATGTATCGCAATTCTCGTGGCACACAATGATTTGTGTAAGGATTCGAGAACTTTCTGTTGGTTTGCTGAGACATTATTGATATTTCACTATTCACGTAAAGTGCCCCATAGATTTTATAACAAATCCATCCATTTCGCGCCTGGCTTGCTTATATGGTGTGCATTCAGCAGGCTGTCAAAAATACTGGAAACTTAATAAATGTCCTTAATACTAAATAAAATTTAAATAAATGCCATGAAAACTGAAATAAAACGAAATAAATACCATGAAAACTGAATAAAAACTAAATAAATGCCATTGATACTGAATAAAATACTGAAAACTAAATAAGTCCCACGTCGCGGATTGTATTTCTCGCTTCATTCTACCATCAAGGACTTTGATCAGTAGATTTATTAACTCTGATTTTTGATATTGTAGATAGGATAATCTTCTCGTTAGAAGAAAACTTAATCCTAGAATTTTGGATTCATTACTTAGTAATTGCATGCAGCATTTCTCCCACCACTATCGTATGGTTGCCTAAATTTTATAACACCGATGACGCATATTCTCTATTGTTAAAAAACACAACTGATGTTGCTATGGATAACCTCTGTTTACGATAAAATTTACACTCTATAGATGAGAACCTTGATATCGAACTCATTTCAGATATCACCAGCAAAAATATCAAATTCGGCCGGACCTAGTTTTGAGCCATGTAGCACCCCATCATATATGTGCAAGTGTATGAAACTACACGTTTCATTTATGTATGACCAACTTATTTGATTGGACTCCTTTCAATAATCCTTTCCATTCGCAGCGAATTTTCAACTCTTTTTCTCAAGTCCAACAAAAACTACACATTTGATAACATACACATCAAATTGCTTTAGTCAAATGCGATTGAATCTATAATAAATTGTGGCAACAAAAATAGTGCACCATCAGCCAAGAGAATAAAATTTACGTATGCATTTATCTACAAGCCAATGTTTCTATAGTAATTCTATAGATAAGACATAAATTTTCGATAGTGCACTTTGCTTTGGAAGCTGACGTTTGCCCTAACTAAAAGGAATCGATGAGGACATGTTCAAACCCAAGTTCCGGAAGATACAATGATTGCTAAAATGGGAGCCTCATGTATGAACACAGTCATAATCATATACCACCTACAATCTTCACGCCTAACAATTCAATAAGAATGTTCCACTCCAAAGATCCGAAAATCCGAAAGAGAAAAGGAAATACAATTTGTCTTAAGCAAAGCACAAACCCGAAACAAAAGTCTGCAAGAATGTTTGATTTAAGATTTGCACTTATATCCGCTAGGAAGGAAAATTTATTTCAGCAAACGAAGAAGAAAAAAAAGTTGGGGGAAAGCAAAGAAAAACAAACTTAGCGACTAGAGCTGCCGCTAAGGGTCATCGTCGTGTTGAAAGAAATGGCGAAATGTGGTAAATGCTCCTTCAGTAAATTTATCCCTAGATTCATTTTCGTATGTTCCTTGTTTAGATGGATTGAATGGTCCAATGTTTGCCAAACATTTTCAAGATAAATGAAAATGGTGGAAAATTTCTGAGAAATACATTACGCATTTAAAGCAATCAAAAGAGGGCCTGAAAAGAGCGGTAGTAGAATAATCTATCGGCAGCTGATGTTCGTTTTCGTGAAGTTTATTCCGCTTGTCCTGTAAAGAAGTCTAAAGCCCCAGCATCTATCTTTGAGAAAGAATTCCGAATAAACAATTTAATCACATTATTCAGGAACAAAAATACAAATAGAGAAGAAAGATAAAATGTTCGACAGAGGCGTGAACATAAATAATACATTGAAGGAGTTGGTAAATGCTGATAAATATTTATAAATAACAAATCTAAGAGAGAAATCAATACTGAAGTTTTTGCTATATAACAATAAGATTCACAGCTTATTGCATAGTAGCATATTTTTCAATTTGATATTTAACATTCAATGGACTTTTATCTGGCGTAACATTATCAATAAAAATGTACTTTCCTTGATTCCAAGTAAGACATTTAATTACAATTAATATCACTCAATTAGTGTTTTCCAACATCACTGTGAAAATTATTTCATTTGCAATTCAGTTCATGCTACCAAAGGCAAGTTTTTCCTGAAACCACGATTGCCAACATATAAACTGGTCGGTCACAACAACGATCCAATTAGATTTCTGTAATTGCCATAAAGCTATTATGCAAGACATGACAACAGGCAATGTCCTTGGGGTACGAGTAATGAGAAAAACTTTAATACAGGAGGGGAAAAAACGTTTCCGTGACATTTGCAGAAACATTTTCAAAAATATGAAATGCTTTGCAAAGAAAATGAAGTCAGTTTGCAATTATTTTCAATCTGTTTACAAGTTAATTTAGTCACAAGCACTTTGGTATGGAACTTTTTCAAATCAATAATATTATATTTACTAAATTATGTAAGGGTAAGTTATTTACTTCTTTAATTTATTTCTTGATGAGCACAGAAAAAATTGAGAATAATGTGCATATTGATTCCTCTCTCACGTGTGACATCTGACAAAGTATAGAAAATCTCTCTACATTTGATGTATTTCCAACTTGAAATACTTTTTTCTGAATTAATGTGAGATTTTTTTCAAGTCTAGTGTATTTTAAAAGTTTTTGAATCATTTAAAAATTAAATCAACACGTTGTTACCATACCTACCACGCAGATATGAATTTTACCAACAATGAAGATTTCTAGTGTATCTAAAATTTCGTTAAGCTCATAATTCGTTACTAGATCAAATGAACGCTAATAAATAAAACATATTACTGTTAAAAAAGGGTCTTTGTTCGAAGCCATCAACCTTTCTTCTATGAGTGGTCTTCATGTCAAGCCAATTTACTACTGGCCCACTTCTGACTCCGATGTTTACAGTATGCTGAAATTGGCAGAATTGACTGCTTACCGTATTTCGTCATTTCTTCTATCATCAAGGTCACAACCATAGGGGCAGCACGTCTCACTTGAACCATTTGTTTGTTCTTAAAAATATTTTTTATTTTTTGTTAGGCTCAACTATTTGAGCCTAATTAAAAAAGTTATCAGAAAATTTTTTTATTTGCTTGGAATTCGTTCCAAACTAAATTTTAAAAATTCTAAAAGCTAAAAATTCTATTTCAATTTCGACAAGACACATACTATAAAATATTTTAATATTTTTTAGTAAATGATGGGTATAAAACATAAGTATTTCTTTTAATAGAAATTATAATTGAATTATAACAAATGGTGCATTAATGAAGATGAATGTCGCCATTAATAAACCATCGATCAGATTTCACAAATCAAAATCCCAAGATACCATCAAGCACATCTATATCGATTTCATCCATTTCATGGTCGTTTTCTGAAATAAGTAGCTTAACATTACCACTCCACAAAATACGTTGGATGGGACACACACGCATCCTTCGCTAGATCCTAAACGATGAAACCTAGCAAATAACAATAATCATATGGTTGCTATTTCTAGTCCTTGGAGAGTCTAACTAAACATAAAAAATCGAAAAAAAGAGGAAAAATCACTGAGCATGGTGTTGACGTGGAAAAAATCGATTCTAATCGAAGATTATGTACGATTGGTTGTTAAGAAGCTTAGTTTCAAGTTTAATGGAAAAATGGAATGTATTAGTGGTGGACTTAATGCATTTCTGTAAATGTGATGCCTTATTTCAAGTGAAAGTGCTCTTTTTATGCGTCACGACGATTTTTTTGTAGCCCAAAAAATGATTCACCTTTGGGCCGCATTACTGAGATACATTCATATTGAAATCTACGACACTTGTGCTCCGACCATATTATCCTTTCATCGATTGTGAGGTTTGAGATTTGTCTACACATTTGAAAACTTTGAAATAAATTTAGTTCCTTAACTTCGAATATTTATTCCAGGCTGATAAACCTGCGAAATTCAGTGCGTAAATAATCAAAATAAGAATGAAATAAATATTCCATGCAATAGAACAATACAAGAAAAGTATCCATTTGAAAACCAATCGACTAACACAATGGAAACATTCATTATGACAACTAGTAATTTGGAATTGTGCCAGAATCTTTATTGACATCTGAAACGAACATTGCATGCGGTATCGAATTCTGTGCATCCTATTCGAGTTGCAATGTAAGTTTGCCAAATCAAATCCGCAGTTACTTTCAATGAATACAAATATTCAGTACTTCAGAATGCAATACTTCAGAAATTAATATTGAGACAGTCTGAGATCGCACTGTCTTACACAAACCGCTGCTCCCAGTTGTTTATGATAATATCAAAACCATATTTGCAAAATTTGGCCGTTTATACGATCCTTTTCGAAATACAGTACTACTCACCATAATTCGATATATTCTTCCATGCTAAATAAAGGTGCTTTGTATCCCGTGTTTTTTTTTGTGAGTCAAGCGAAACCTTCCTTCGTATGTTTCTTCTTAGGAATCGCCTCTATTTCAAAAATACGTCTACATTCGTATAAGTCTTGGTTTAGTTCTCTCGATATAGCAACTTCGGCGTCCAAAAATATCTCTGTGATTCGTTTCCTCTTGTTGTAGTTATGAAAGTTCTTCTTAAGGAAGTTTCCCCCGGCAAGTAGTCCTTCTAGTGACGCAGAACATAAAGAACGCATTCAACTCCGCTAGATGGACGGATATTCTGGAAGCCCCGCTACTCACTCCAACAACCAAAATATGTGATGGGGATAGTTCGAAATTACCTGAAGGATCGCAGTCTGATCTACGACACGGTGCAAGGTCGACGGCGGATGCTAGTCACACCAGGTGTGGCCCAAGGCTCCATTCTCGGTCCGGACTTGTGGAACGTCTCCTACGACCGGAGAACTGCGGGAGGAGTCGTGACTGATCAGCTATGCAAATGATGTTGCGGCACTAGTGGCTGGGCGCACAGTCGATCAAGCGCAATTAAGGCTAAATGTGCAAACGCGCCGGGTAGGGAGCTGTATGACCACTCATGGGTTAAACCTAACGGTAGAAAAACTGAAATGGTCTTCTTGACCAAGAAGAGGATCCCTAGAGTAAGTATGGTCCGAGTCGGAGACACATTAGAAGAGTCGAAACTATCAGTTAAGTATCTGGGCTTGCTGATAGACTCAAAGCTGAGTTTCTCGGAGCAAATTAAGGCAACGGCGAACAAGGCCGCAGTAGGGGTCTCGGCAATTAGTCGACTAATGGCCAATCATGGGGGACCAAGTCCAACAAAAAGGTGACTGCTGATGAGTATCGAACAATCTACGCTTCTATATGGACTGAAAACGGCTAGCACAGGTGCAGAGACGAGGAGCACAGCGGATCGCATCAGCATACCGGACAGTTTGAGGGGTGATACCCATCGCTCTCCTTGCTAAAGAGCGTAAAAGAGTCTACCCCCGAAGGCACGAGGGTAACGAAGAAAAAGTTGCTCGCGATGAAATACAATGTACTCTCGACGAATGGCAACAATCTTGAGAACTTGTGAGCTAAAAAAAAAGATGGACTGTGCGGCTCATCAACGATTTGATTTTTAAATACATGGTGAGACTGATTTCTACCTGACCCAGCTACTGAGCAGACACGGTTGTTTTCAGTCTTAGCTGCACAAGATAGGTAAGTAACTGTCTCCAGATGGCATATTCTGCATGGGGGAGAAGGATGATGCCTGTCATACTTTCTTTTCATGCAGAAGATGGGACAAACAGCGCGGTGATCTTGCCGAAAAGTGGGAGACCTCCGTCTAGATAACCTAATCGAAGAGATGCTGTAATCAGTTGACCGATGGAACCAGGTGGTACATTACGCTCGGGCAATTCTAGCTACAAAAAAAGGCATACTTGATCGACTGCAGGCGTCAAGGGTGAAAGATTTCCTTCTCTAGCAATCCTTCTCGTCATTCCCTCTCCGCTAGACAAGGAATCCCTGTTACTCGAAGGTGCCAAAATATGTAAAATTAGGAGCCCTAGCCCGAAGTAATGTGACAAACGGTTCCAGGCTAGACATACTCCGATTGACAGGGGAGGTATTTAGTCGGTAGTTCAGTAGATTTGTTTTGCCACTGGGAGTCCGACACTCAAGGCTTAAAAAACATTCACCTCCCTACCCAAAAAAGGAAATTTCCCAGTATTTTCAGTTATCGTTCTTCAAGTACGATTTCTGTTCAGTTGTCGAGCCTACCATGGAACTGCTGCTTTCCTTTCGTTTGAGAGTTGTTTCATCCATCTTTGGTCTCATTACAATTTTGGCTGGTATAAGTTCCACTATATATTCTTACGTAAACGATGGACCTATACAGAAGGCAATTTAAGAAAGAACACTAAGAAGAAATGTTTGTTCAGAAGACAAATGACTAAGATTTCTATCACTATCACAAATACAAAAAATACCCCTATCACTATCAGATCAAATAGCAAAATGCTTACAAATTCCTCAAAATATTCATGCTATTAACTGAAGAACTCGATTTGAAATTCTTTTAGTAAGAAGTAAGTGTAAATTGAGACCTAAAAATAAAGAAGAGTAGATTAACTTGACATTACAATAACAATTGACCATAGTCCAAATTCAAGTATGAATCACTTAAAACCTAAAGCAACAAACACGATAGTACACAACTTGTCCAACCATTCCCAATAGCAAAAAAACTTAGCTATTCTTGAATTAATAACAAGGTCCTGATTCTTATAATTGAAAATCCTATAACGGTAAGTTGAATGCAATATAAACTATAGCTAGAAAAAGGATTCAATAATGATATGATGGGCAAGATAAGAGGAAACTTCTAGATATGGCAACAATAAACCTACGACAACAGCAACATCACTATACAAATGGGCATAATGATTCAAAAAGACAACATCAGCACTTTTTCCAAAACAAGGAGCGATTGAGGATAAATATCACTAAACAACACAAAAGAAGAGAACCCGCTGAACATATATGTCGACGCCCATAAAGAAATATTCGACAATCTGTCGGTAAAATAAAAGCAAGATTTAGCAAACTCATAAGGAGCTAAAACATAAAGACAGGAAAGCCGTACGCGTCAATGGAATCTATCATTGAAATTACATGTTCACCAACAAGTGTACCCGAAATCAATAAGTGTACGCCAAGGACACAATCAAACTTTGAACGTACTGGAAAAGATGTGAATCTACAGACACTAACTTGACCGACGAATCATAAACGAACAGAGAAGCACTCAATCTGACAACTGCCTAAGCTGCTGCACAGAAATAAAGAAAATCATAAACCTAGAGAGGAAAACCCTTATAAATTAATCTCAATTAAATTAAACCCATAAACCTTATTAAATTAAGAAAATCACTGACTTCTTTCTACATGCATAAAAAAATATCTACCCGCTTACAGAAGCGACGGACGTTTGAGGTCGACAAGATCTAAATGAAAGCACGACGAATCAGAACTATGTCTGCTGATGATTGAAACGGAAATAATTCCTAAATCCAATTAGTACAATTTCAATTTCTCACTGAGAATCCGTGCAACATAATAAAAAATTCAGGATGAACTTGGTCGTACTTTCATGAGTACGTCACATAAGGCGTACTTTCACGTTCACCGAGCAAATTCTATACCACCATCAAACACTAACCTGAGAATCTAGCCTGTAACCTTTTCATAGATTACCTCTGCGACTAGAAGCAACTTCGGGCTTAAATGGCGCCTTCGGCAGTGTAATGTAAGGGACGAAAATTTTGGAAAAAATGCCTTCATAGTTTATGCTTTTTAACCAGTGATAACTTTCCGAACATGTTATATCGTCCAATTCTTCCAATAACAATCACAGTTTCTTTGAAATCTTACAGAAAGGCTCACTGAGCTACTTACTCCATATTTTCTAGGCAAAAAATGTGGTGCCTACAACTCCTGTCTTAAACACATGTTTTGGAGACAGTTCCCTATCCATTTCGTGCAAGTTCTACCAAAAAGGTCCATGCCTGCCCAAGATCGGAGTCAGATGCTCAAGTCAGAACTCAGGTCAGACTTCACCTATGAGCTATCCTTAGTTTCACTCTCCCAGGACTATTGCCAATTCCTTAGAGAACGTCATTTATCCTCCCTGAAGACCGCCTCCGTGTCGTCCTCGCTTCTTTACATGGAAAAATTTTTGTGACTTCTACCAAAAAGGACAATGGGTATAACTCTTGCGATCACAAACATCACAGACCCGGAGAACGTACGGAACGCGTATGCCATTCGTAACCCTCCTTTATTCTGGACCTGTGCCAGTGGCTTCCGTGTAACCCCTTGCGTGTATCTCGTATTGGTGGTTCATCGAGGAACACATATGGCCGTTCAGGAGTCATCTCGTTGTTGAGTGGAGGCCTCTAAGCTAACCATTCATTGAGTGATTGTCGTTACTCGTAATACTCTGGAAAAATCCCTTCACGCAGACAACTTCCTGCTGTGCAAAAGGTGAACGCCTGAACTTGCTGAGCACTAGGTGAGCGCAAATTTGGCAGACTACGTCTAGCGTTTGATCTGGAATCCCACCTGGCTTTTGAGCCTTTTTTGCCCTCATAGATAATATTGATTGCTACAGTTTCATCTTCGTGAAATCCTTTGTGCTAGAAACTCCGAATCAAATATCACGTCCGTTGTGGTGTTCAATGCAGCGATACTATGTCGATGCGAGGATGCTTAAAAAAGGGCAGATCAGTAAACGTCACATCTCTGTCATTGCGTTTTTCCAACATATCTGTTCAACTCTTACAACTCCTTATTTACTATTTACTTTCAATTATTTAATGACGTATAAAGAAGTTCTTATTGCATGTACAATATTTCAAATTATAATCGGAAGCTATCTTGATCTTTATCAAATTTTTTGGCTGCAGTCATTGCCTTTAAATACGAACCTTTAAGTCTTTTGCTTCATTAGAACCAAATACATCTGTTGAAAACAAGTACATAGTATAATTCCAAAACCTAGTTTTTAACTTCGATTTCTAGGAAATAATGAAATTTTTGCATAGCATCCTTACTCACCTTTCACCATCACCGTCGGAAATATAATATCTACATAGTTGAGCTGCTACTTCAAATGTTACACTATTCAAAATATTCTATTAAAATAACTCGTCCTATATAACGCAACACATTCCTTGGCTTTTGATCCTATCTGGCACTCGAACATCAAGCAGCGAGAATTTTATCGAGGAATGCTCGATAAATTTCTGAGTATGTGAAGTGGAGATAATTTATGTATGTGATCCTCAGATCTACTTCATAGTTCATACACCAGAGGGAACAGCAACCCTTTTCATGCTACGCTGTAAGTCGGCTGACATTCTAACCTTATTGCTTTATATCATAACCGGATATAACCTTTTCGAAATAGTGGTCCTTTTATGCTAGAACGACATTCTTTCCGTTCCAATACTCTGTTCTAAGACGACCTCTTGTCCTGTATGCTGGTTGAGCGTTCGGTGGGTAGATTTACTATTTGTAGTAACACAAGTACAACGAAAAATCCATACCGTGTTACATAGAACTTGTCTATGCTCCACAATCAACTCATAAAGGACAAACGGTTTACATGCATTCAACACGTAAACGATGTCTCATTTACATATTCTCCTACTTTAGCAAGACTCACGATATAAGCTCGGATTTCCAACAAAGAGTTTTTTGAATAGCTAATTTTTTCTTCATAATTGTGTTCCAATAAAAATATCCTTAAACAGCTAATCGAAATCGGTCATAAAGTTGTTAAGCAATTATAAACGTTGCATAAAAATCTCATTTTAAAAATTAAACCCATAGGAATATTTTAAATCGTCGCCCATGTCATTCATTGAGACTTATGAAAAAGCGTACCTTCGGGACAAAAGTTACATGCCATAGTAGAAAAGGACGAGCATCACTCAGCACTTGGTAAAACTAGATTAAGCTGTCACCACTTGATTCGGACAAGCTGCTATCATCATGGGAAAAACTTTCGCTTCAGTGAAAATTGCGACAAAATCATCCGGAAGAGAAAGTCCAAGGATGAATGTCTTGCTTTGCGAGAATGCTTTCTATGGAAAGCATTCTCGCTTCTTATTTTCTTTCAGCATGTGTAGATGGTAACATTCACAAAATATTTAATCATGCATTAATATTTTATCTGGCAAGAATATTATCTACATGGAAACGTGAAGTCATCTTAAAAATATTTTTTGAAGTTGAAATAAGATTCACGTTCCACGCATTGCTTCATTATTGATTCTAAATTATTTATTGATCCATAGCATACAATCGTCTAAAATTTCAATTCAGAATCATTTGTAAGCTGTTCACTGTTGTGATTTTGACCTTGATGTTTAGGGAAAGTATCGATTTTTTTTTTGGGTAGGGAGGTGAAGGCTATTTACGCCCTGAGTGTCGAACTCCCAGTGGACCAACTGGACTACCGACGAAACACCTCCCCTGTCAACCGGAGGTAGACTCTTTACGCTCTTTAGCAAGGAGAGCGATGGATATCACCCCTCCAATTACCAACACCGCTGGCTCAGAGACTGTACGATATGCTGATGCAATCCGCAGTTATCCTCTTCTCTGCACCAGTGCCAGCCCTTTTCGGTGCAGTTCCTTGTTAAGAGCTTCACTCCATATCTCTGCTCCATATAGAAGCGTAGATTGCTCTACACTCATTAGCAGACGCCATTTTGTTGGACTTGGTCCCCCATGATTAGCCATTAGTCGATTAATTGCCGAGACCCCTGCTGCGGCCTTGCTTGTCGTTGCCTTAATTTGCTCCGAGCAACTCAGTTTAGAGTCTATCAGCAAGCCCAGATACTTAACTGATAGTTTCAACTCTACTAATGTGTCCCCAACTCGGACCATTCTTACTCTGGGGATCCTCTTCTTGGTCAGGAAGATCACTTCGGTGTTCTCTAACGCTAGGTTAAACCCATGAGTGGTCATTCAGCTCCCCACCCGGCGCATTAGTACATTTAGCCTTAATTGCGCTTGATCGACCGTGCGCTTACCACCAGTGCCGCAACATCATCTGCATAGCCGATCAGGCTCGACTAGCATCCTAGCGACATCCTAGTGACTAGCATCCTCCGACGACCTTGCGCCGCGTCGTACGTCGTACTCTAACGCACTGAGCAGCAAGTCAGGATAGGAGTTATAGGCCTGTTGCAGTACTTCGGCTGGGATACCGTCCGGCCCGGAGCCTGCTTTACCTTCATGGAGAGAACTGCTTGTTCCAGCTCGTTCCTCGTGGAGAGTGGACAGTCTGATGTTGTTTCCCTGTGGGCGGCACCAACACGGACGATATGTTAGGGGAAAAAGTGCCCATACTACCTCGTCCATCATGTCCGCTTCAAGTACGAAGAGCGCCCGTAGAGCACCGAGCTTCCGCATAACTAATATATAGCCCAGGCCCCAGGGGTCCCTGTTCACGACTTTGACGAGCTTCTGCCAGCAACCAGCCTGTTTGTCAATCCGCGAAGGCATTTTCTGCCCGACCGATATACTGTCATTCTGGTGCATGCCTCTTCCTGCCTTCGTGCTCGTTGAGCTTCTCGCCGGAGTTTGTAACACTCCCTTCGTTGTTCAACTTCTTCAGTGGACCACCAATACACCGGAGGCTTTCTGTGTATAGGTCTCCGGTGGGGCATAGATGACTTACAAGCGGAGATCTTCAGCAATCAGTCCTCTGGTCCACGGCGATGAGCCAAACGGTGGTAAGCATCTCATGAACGTGTCGACGAACTTCTCCACGTCCATCTTCTCAGTATTCCACACGAAGGCGGAGCACTGAGTGTCTGGGAGTTTAGGAACGTTTTCGACGATCTCGAATGCTATGTACTGATGATCACTGGCCGAGTAGTCCTCTTGAACTCTCCAATTGTGTGTCATAAAGGAGAGTTACTCCAAGGCGAATGTCACGTCCGGAATAGTACCCACGCAGCCCAAGCGGCGGAAAGTAGGAGTGTTACCAGTGTTCACCACGGCTAGCCCTAATCTGGCTGCCATCTTCAGGATTCGATTCCCCCTTGGATCTGACTTAGGAATGCCCCAATCAAAAGCCTTGACGTTAAAGTCTCCCCCGATAAGAAGATGACCCTCTGTGCTCAAGGCAGCGTCCTCCAAAGAGTTGAGCTTTGCCTGGAAAGATGTTATTGCTTCGTTCGGTGTCAAGTACACACTAAAAAATGTTATTCCTGGGCACCGGACTCGCACGAAACCATCTTTTCGCCCACGGCCCTGAACTCTCAGTTGAGTGCCGTTTCGAAGCCATATGGCAGAAGTACCAGATTCATCAGGGTACCATGCTGATGAATTTTAATGTCGGTGCTGTTCGCTAAGCAGCAATAGAACGGCTTTCATATCCCCTCCATATCCCTTCCTCCATCTTTGAATACCCGGTACTTCTCTGCCCCTGGAATATGTCTCAGATCATCAGGTCTAGGATCAGCGTTCTCGCAGAGGATACAGTGCGCCTCTCCTATGCATTCTGTTATTTTATGTCCTGCGTTGCCGAACTTATAGCACGAGGAGCTCCTATCAGGCCCTTTGCAGCCTTGTGCTGTATGACCATAGCTTAGGCATTTGAAACAGCGGAGAGGAACAGCTTTTCGCCGTATTCTGCAAACCACCCAACCTATTTTTATTTTGCCAATGCAGTAGAGTTTTTCGGCTTGTTTCTCAGTTAAGTCGACTATGGCCATGCGCTGCCCTCTATTATTTTCAGGGGTTACTCGTAATTTGAGCCCACTTAATTCGTGTAAAACCCTTTTGAGGCACTCTTCCACCCCCGTCCTGTCCGTAACCGTTAATTCCCGTAACCGCCATTCCCGTTAATATCGTTAATATTTTCGATACTGACAAGGAGTTTTAACGTTGGCTTTGCTTGCACTCCCGGTCTTTTTTAAAGTCTTTGCCAACGACAAGAAGTTGGGTTCGTTTTTGAAGTTTCCCTAGAATGAATAGGCCTGTGGTGTACACTTTACGATCATTCAAACAACGTTCAGGCCTATGGTTTTCACTCTATGATCCTTCGAGTAACATTCAAAGTGAATTTTCAATTTTTCTAGCGAAATTTTATTTAAACTCATAGAATAGAAATTAATATGGAAAATAAGCATTGCTTACAGCGTACAAAATATGTTACATAGCATATATGTCCACCTAAGCATAACAGACCTGTTTAAGTTAAAATCACGAAATTTGGCTGCTGCCATACTTGATATCATCTAGGATCTCCGCGTGCTCGATTTATTAAAAACCCTTGAAGTTTTTCGTCTAAATTTGTTTCGAATTTCCTCGGTAATTCGATTCAGGCGCTCCATATACCCTCATGGTTTTCACAATATTGTAAACGGGAAGAATTCAACATTGTTCATCAAAATCAGTATGTAAATATCCTTCTAGCAAAGTAAACTTTACAACATTTCAATCTGGGATAAAGGATTCATGTTTAAAAAAAAATATTTTTTTGTAGACAACCTGAATAGCCTTCAAACTCGCAGCACTTATGCTGAGGCCTCGAGTACAAAGTCAGACCAACGTTTTGAGTATTGGGCGTAACTTGATGTCCTTCCTAAGACACTTCACTGTAACTTTCATTATTAATATACTTGCCTTGTTGTCATCGTTTCTCAATAAACTTGTGAGTAACATCGTTTCTCTCCCGAAATTACGTAGTATTATCAAAGGAAACTGAAATTTTCCCTTTAATCCACAATTCCTCAACTCTCTTTGTATCTTTTATCCTCCTCTCCAATAGAATCACACCAATAGAATCACACACCTAATCAAGGATTCTCTCTGATCTTATCTATTTGCGCAAGTTCATTGCAGTGTTTAATTATAAATGTAGCAATTGATTCCCATGTTTAATATTCATCAACCAAACATTCCATTAAAATATGAGAATTTTTTTTTCACTAATTGGACAATAAGTCATAATTTTCGTTTAAATTTCGTTGTAATCCTAGCAACATTGCTGTTTGATCAATATTTAGTAAATTATTTTCAAAAGATAGAATAGTACTGCGGAGAATAGACTTCGTAACATTTATGAAATCATGGAGTATCAGAGAGCCGGGAAAAATTTGTTTAATATTAAAGATGAGTCCTAGTGCCAAATTATGTTAAAACACATGTGTATATACGATACATCTGTCAATAGTTCGAACCCCATAAACGATAATAAAAGTTGTACTGGGAAACTATAAAAAATACAACAAAGTTGACAGTTTCTAAAGCAAATTTTTCGAAAAAAAACATTCATTCTCTCAAGAATGCAATACATCTTAGAGTGAAACCGGTTTATTTTAATAAAAAAGTTGCTTTATTTGCAATTATAAAAACATATATTTGTTCTACACTATTCTAATATCTTCAAACTTTTTCAACAGCATGTTCTTGCCCATCACGAGGTTTATCCTCGCTTAAATGTTGAATGTCTTTTCGTGCAGGTTGATTTTGTGACTTTCGATACAAAAGAAAAACCGCCATTGGCAGGATAAATAAACAACACATAACTGCAACACCGAACGCTATTAATCGCGGAATATCGTGTGAAACTTTCTCTTCAATTCGAGGTATAACTTTGCCAAGCATCGCTGTTGAAACTCCCCCCTTGGAATATGCTTGGATATGTGTTTCCACTTCAAATCCGTTCAAATAGATCCGTGAAATTTCTAGCTGAGTTTCATTTCCTGAAACAGTTCGCTTCAGTACAGCGGGATTGAAATTCTCTGATAAAACCAGTATAAAAAGTTGATAGTAGTCGGGAATCAATTGAGGCTTCTTCCAACTGATTATCATTCTATAATCAAAATTCGACAAAGGGATAAGTTCAACTTGAATATTTTCTGGCTTTTCCGGTGCACACTTTGTCAAATCGTTATCGTAGAATTCAAAACAGGTCGGCATTTGTAGTGTTTTCCAAAAAAGTACCCCTTCATAATACGGTTGGTCAATCCTTTTGGCTCGTATTCCAACTTCCAGGCGACTTCCAAGTGGAACCTTAAAAATCTCACAATCAAAAAGGTCATCGTGATGAAATATCTGTTGAGCGGAAACATGGGTATCGTCTTCAACCACTGACAGGACCTCATAGTAACAGGTTCTATCTTCTGCCGGCTCCCACTCAATCAACGCCGAAACCTTTTTCGAGTCGCTAAGATCGATTTCCACATGGGCCAATTTTATGTCCTTTATTTCTTCTGGCACATATGAATTTGGTAATGTTTTGTATCGATAAAATTTACTTTTTGTTAGAATGCCAGCATCTTTCCTGAAGAGAAGCGCTGACACAATGTAAGCTGTATTTTCTTGTAATCGAAGTATTTTCGCGATTGGATACCCTCCGGGAATATATTCAAATACGATTTCAATGTCATCATAGCGCACTTCTTGAATCATGAACGAAATCACATCGAAAACTCCTATCTCAACGTCGGTTCTAATTAAAAGGACTACAAAATTTTCACTTCGGCAAATCAATTCCAATTCAATTGTAAACGCATTTTGTGCCGAGGAATCTGTTGCATTCGCAGCCACAATGCAATAACGTTCGCATTGATTTACCGTATCAGCAAAGACATCTACCGAATTTCCTTTAACGCACTTAGGACACAAAACTACACCGTAACTGCATGCTATTGTTAATAAACACAAGTAAACGATCGAAAATGCTAACGTCGTCGCATCCATTGTAATTGGCAAACTAAAGAAAATTCGATATTCCTAGTCAATTATATCCAGAGTCAATTTGTTTTCTGAACGTCACGAAATGATCTAGATGTTTATCAAAGCTTATCTTGAAACGTTTGAACACTTTTAGATAGAATATATGTGACGCTTTAGATACTGTAATATGTATAAATAGAAAATATCGTTGATCCTAGATTAATATGGGTTCATACTTTTAGTCAGGAAGCTGTCAGTTTTTTAAGCTTATCTACGCTTAAATTAAACTGCTCAATACTGAGTCATTAGTCTATGATTATTTTTGTCCTTACCTTAAATACAGAAGGTCCCATTTTCCTCTTGAAATTATTTTCGGAATGTTTTTGAAAACAAATAAAGTAATAAAAAACATATTACCATGTATTCTTTCAACATAATTTACCTGGTATAGACTCTATATAATTGTTTTGTTTTGCGTATGGTATGAGTCATTTTATTTTTGAAAACCAGGAAGAAGATATATGTGATATTGTTTATATGTATTGTGCATACCACATACTTCTGATTGTGTGGATTGGCTTTCATGTATAGATATTTCGAGTAATTCTACCGCAAGTTGATAACCATTACGTTTCCCTTCACTACAACAAAACGCTATATGATGTCATCCTGCGAACTCGATCCCTAGTAGCCCTAAAATAATTAGTTTGCACTTAAAATGTACGTTTTTCTTGTATCGGGTAATAAATCACAATAAATTGCTGAAATGCTCTTAAATTCTTTGTTCAAATTTAAAATTATTATCGCGAATATTTGCACATGAAAATTCCTTCAGCAGGATAAAGATAAATAAGGGAATACCTTCATGCAATATGTTGTTGGCCTCATTCGGCATGCTTTCTGGAGTTGGCTGGAATAAAAGTCATCAAAGTCTCCATGCATCAATATTTATAAGCTTTGTCTTATTATTCGGAATTCTCTCTTCGGAGATATCATAAATATAATTTTACAAAACCTAAATCAGGAATTGAAATCTACTAGTGATAATAACAATTGTTTGTTCTTAACCAATTCTAAGACAATGTTTTGAATGCTGCTGTTGTTAATATCCTCAAAATATTTGTAATAAGTCAGAGTGGGTCCGAGCGCTTCAATTCAAGAAAGCCAAACCAAATTTACAATTGCTTGCTCCTTCTTAGCTTTCGATTAAGACCATAACATTTCAATGTTGACTTCGTTTGCCGAATATTCAATTTCAGGATGTTTGTAAAATAGGGACTTGCTAGAGTTGGAGCTGGAAATAAAATAAGAGTATGTAATAATTATAAAATAAGAGTATGTAATTTCTAGTAGTGTAATCATATTTCGTTCACTTTAATGAACTGACGTAGAACTTTGTTGAGATTATGATGAAAACTCTTGAAAATAGCTTTCAGAGTCCAAAACACGTTTGTCAAAGTTCTCCCCTCAAATCAAACTCCTTGGTCATCTGACCCAGACTTTATTCACGATTACTTCCGTATTTAAGTATGAAAACTATGTATATAGCTATAAGGATCTCAGAACATCTATAAAATGGGATTGGAACTTTACTGTTTAACGTCAATTGCATAGCACCGGAACGATTTTTTCGGTTCAGGAATCAACAAGGTGACCACGCTCTGTAACCCAAAAAGCAGGCCTGATAAATCGTTTCGCTGGCTGATTCAACCGTCCTTGCCTTTTTTGGGAAAAATTCTAAAACCTTTAATTTAAAATGGACCGACCCATCTCTCTGAAAATTTACTTCCATTTCCATGTTTCACGATAACATATTTATAATAACTTCTGCGTCGGCCAAAATGTCATACGTGGAAAACGGCTTAAGCCAGTACAGAGGTGAATAGCACCGTAGGTTGCAATAGCATCCCAAATATCCTTAAAGTCTGTATTGCCAGTAACGGCGGGAGTGAGGCCCGTCGCCATATTTGCTAACGTAACGTAAATCAAAGCGGGTCAGTACTAAACGTAAATCAATGCGGTTCAGGAAATCAGGGGCACCAAGAAAGTATCCCTAGCGATGAATTTTAAGCACTCTCAACGAGTGCTGAGCAACTAGACCAGAACATCCAGCGCAGTTTGGACTCGATTGGAAAGAACAATAAATCACTATTCGGATTACGTAGTTTGTAACATGTTATCTTTTGTTGGAGGGGAGAGAGAGTTTCTGACCAGGAAGAAGATATATGTGATATTGTTTATATGTATTGTGCATACCACATACTTCTGATTGTGTGGATTGGCTTTCATGTATAGATATTTCGAGTAATTCTACCGCAAGTTGATAACCATTACGTTTCCCTTCACTACAACAAAACGCTATATGATGTCATCCTGCGAACTCGATCCCTAGTAGCCCTAAAATAATTAGTTTGCACTTAAAATGTACGTTTTTCTTGTATCGGGTAATAAATCACAATAAATTGCTGAAATGCTCTTAAATTCTTTGTTCAAATTTAAAATTATTATCGCGAATATTTGCACATGAAAATTCCTTCAGCAGGATAAAGATAAATAAGGGAATACCTTCATGCAATATGTTGTTGGCCTCATTCGGCATGCTTTCTGGAGTTGGCTGGAATAAAAGTCATCAAAGTCTCCATGCATCAATATTTATAAGCTTTGTCTTATTATTCGGAATTCTCTCTTCGGAGATATCATAAATATAATTTTACAAAACCTAAATCAGGAATTGAAATCTACTAGTGATAATAACAATTGTTTGTTCTTAACCAATTCTAAGACAATGTTTTGAATGCTGCTGTTGTTAATATCCTCAAAATATTTGTAATAAGTCAGAGTGGGTCCGAGCGCTTCAATTCAAGAAAGCCAAACCAAATTTACAATTGCTTGCTCCTTCTTAGCTTTCGATTAAGACCATAACATTTCAATGTTGACTTCGTTTGCCGAATATTCAATTTCAGGATGTTTGTAAAATAGGGACTTGCTAGAGTTGGAGCTGGAAATAAAATAAGAGTATGTAATAATTATAAAATAAGAGTATGTAATTTCTAGTAGTGTAATCATATTTCGTTCACTTTAATGAACTGACGTAGAACTTTGTTGAGATTATGATGAAAACTCTTGAAAATAGCTTTCAGAGTCCAAAACACGTTTGTCAAAGTTCTCCCCTCAAATCAAACTCCTTGGTCATCTGACCCAGACTTTATTCACGATTACTTCCGTATTTAAGTATGAAAACTATGTATATAGCTATAAGGATCTCAGAACATCTATAAAATGGGATTGGAACTTTACTGTTTAACGTCAATTGCATAGCACCGGAACGATTTTTTCGGTTCAGGAATCAACAAGGTGACCACGCTCTGTAACCCAAAAAGCAGGCCTGATAAATCGTTTCGCTGGCTGATTCAACCGTCCTTGCCTTTTTTGGGAAAAATTCTAAAACCTTTAATTTAAAATGGACCGACCCATCTCTCTGAAAATTTACTTCCATTTCCATGTTTCACGATAACATATTTATAATAACTTCTGCGTCGGCCAAAATGTCATACGTGGAAAACGGCTTAAGCCAGTACAGAGGTGAATAGCACCGTAGGTTGCAATAGCATCCCAAATATCCTTAAAGTCTGTATTGCCAGTAACGGCGGGAGTGAGGCCCGTCGCCATATTTGCTAACGTAACGTAAATCAAAGCGGGTCAGTACTAAACGTAAATCAATGCGGTTCAGGAAATCAGGGGCACCAAGAAAGTATCCCTAGCGATGAATTTTAAGCACTCTCAACGAGTGCTGAGCAACTAGACCAGAACATCCAGCGCAGTTTGGACTCGATTGGAAAGAACAATAAATCACTATTCGGATTACGTAGTTTGTAACATGTTATCTTTTGTTGGAGGGGAGAGAGAGTTTCTGACGCCCCACTGATGTTTTGACTGATGTTTGACCATATCTTTAGATTTCGTATTCTGTAGCAGATGGAAAAATTAAGTCTTTTATAGCTTCTATTCATGCAGAAAATGCAATCGATGGCGTAAGGAGCTTGCTGAAAAATGGGAGCATCTGTCCAAACAACTTGAAGAGAGGTCAATTGATTGGCTTGATCGATTGATGAATGGAAACATGGAATGCATTATACTCAAACTATCCTAAAAACAAGAAAGGCAATACTTAATAGGCTAAAGGTGATTCCATGGCTCGAAGCCACCATTTGAATTGAGACAATATGTCATACGGTTGTAGACTAGGCTTTCATTTATTTATTTTCATTTATTTCATTTATTAGTCATTTAAATGCTATGCTTACTTTATGGCACTGGGAGAACTGACGACAACTCATTATTCAAAAAAAGAGAGCGTTTCTAGTTAAAAGTACACACGGAAGATGCTTCCGAAGAACATCACAAAGAAAGAGGTATGAATACCCCATGTAGCAAATAAAGTGAGCTTTGCGAGATAGAGAGCTTTCAATTAGAGCTTTTAAAATTATTATTAAAATGGCGTAGAGTCTTAAATATATCAGAGTATCATTTATCACCTTTCCGGTTCTATATTATATATGAGTTATTGTATATGAATACAAAATTTACAATGATGATATCGCAAATCATGCGGCACCTTCATATTTATGTCTTGTCTCCATTTTGATCACAAATACCAATGCATCATAAAAATTTAAGTTGACAATCGTTAAATTTAGAATTTGTTCGGAGTGTCCGAATTTGTCAGTAGTCACGCTACGAAAAAAAGGCTCCTACGAGGATTAAAGCTACATGCTTCGAGAAAATGTTTATTTTATTACTATTTAATTCAATTTTCGGCCTATATTGATACCGCAGCTCAACCTTGCAGAAGAATTGACCTCTATAGACTAAACAATTTTAAGCAGTTTCATCAATACGTACGATGATTTCGATCATTCAATACGTACTATGTATGCTCAATTTCGGTGGTAGTAGTATCCTCTGAGCACATTAAACTAAGTTTATCTTCTATTGATGTACGGTGACAATTAAACTCATTTATCGAATCGAAACAGAAGCTAATGTAGGATGCTTGCGTGGAATATGGATTACAGGAAAAAAATGCGATTGAGCGTCTTAATTCCTATCCGACGCGATGGTTCAACCATTCTTCCAAAAATTTCTTATTTATTTAAAATTTGAAAATAACCTAGAATGGACTTGAACTATTATAATCCTGGATATAAATCACAATACCCTCTTGCAAGGGCTTTGGGACCTACCAACAAAGGGTACTTGCGTGATTGTCAATGATTGTGTCAAATTGTTTTCGTGCTTTCATACGTGAAAATTCAATTGAATCCGATTTCTCGTCAAGCCCTTTAATTTTTGAGACGAAATTCAAAACCCTCCTTTTTACGTTTCGTTTATTACGTTTATATGTTTATATTTACGTTCGAATTAGCAAATAAACTTTTCCTGAATCGAAAATGACAATTTAATCGTATATATGATTATACCTGAAATAAGGCAGCTGGCAAGGAAATGCGATTTTCAAAACTATGGGTTTCACATCGCCTAGACTTCCAAATATCAATTGTACAAACATCTGAATTTTTAAGATTATACAACTGGTAGCATATAACGATGAAATCAATATTTTATGTCTTGATAAATTCCGGATGCTAAAGAAATTCGAATGCGTCACGATGGGGAAATTTCCCTGAAGAACAAGGTGACTCTACCGAACCGGGAAATCTTCTCCGTCTGATCCAGATTATGGCCTTTCGAAGTGATTCCCCGGTTAAGGTTATTTGGTACCTAACTGAGAGCCTGTAACCCGAATAGAATTTGAAACCTTTTAGGGGTTGATTTGTGCCGATGTTATTTCACATTGCTTTCGAACAAATCTTTAAGGAAAACACCATCTGATACGATTAGAGAGTTGATTTCTTAATCCTCTAAGTTATATGTGCGAGCCACGTCAACGTTATGAGACATTAATTCCAGGTGCCCCGTTATAAACAAAGTGTGGTAAGCAAAAAAAGGAGACCTAAGGGTCATGACCCTTAAGAGTACTTGTCGTTGGGTTATCATCTCGTTGCTCATATCACTAGATGTATGACTTTTTGTTGTAAACAATTAACACTTCATATCCGGAACAAGCAAAATCATAATTTAATCGAATCTGGAAATTCCCATTATTTGCAAAAATGCACTGTAATTAAATTTTTTGGGATGGTATTGATTCTGCAGTAGGCCTCGCGTCCATATACGATAATTAAAAATTTGGCTCGTTTAATTCAAAAATTAAGATAGACATGTGAAGAAATACCCCGCTCGGATCGACGAGTGATGGTCGTTAACACAAAATATGGCCAAAAATTCAAAGAGCTCATTCGGACCAAGAATTAAATTATAGTGGTAGAACAAGAAGCAGAAGCTTCGCTAAGAATAAGTTGAGGGGATTATATACGGATATACACGGATAAAACTCAGAAAAAGACCATCAAAGACCTGCAAAGTTGTCGTCATGTCTTGAAATCCAAGTAATTCGTAAAGGAAACCCACCGCCTTTCAGTCCGAACGAATAATTCTTAGATTTTTTCACGAGACTCACTTTACAGCCCGAATATGGCTGCTAATAAAAGAACTAAATAGACGTAGATCTTCGAACGACTCAGAGTAAGATGGCCGTAGAAAACTATTTGCACGCGAGAATTTTTGTTCCAGTAATTTAAACGTGTTATATAAACGATCTGTAAAGTGTATTTCACTTGGAAAATTTATTTGACAACATTTAAAATATAAAAACCATATTTTTCACTAATTAAATGCCTTAGGTCGCGAAATTATCAGACGCCTCTCTTTAAGGCATGAAATCCTACTCTGACAAAATCTTGCTTTGCGGCAACCGCATTAAAAGTGTCATTTATTGACTTGATTTACTGCCCTGTTAAGAAAAACTTCTGTCTTTTGTAAGAACATAAACATTTTTAATTAAAATTATTCAAAATTCTTTTATTTCCATTTTCCTACTCGGAATTGATAATAAAAGGTCTTCAAAATATTTTAAAATTTAACGTTAACCAAATCGCTGCGTTGCTGGATCATTTTCTAACATCACTGGGTTATCTTTTATCTTTGTAGGTCTTCATTACACCGGATAGTACAACAGAAAGCAACAAATCTACAACAACATCGACTAGTTCTAATGGCATCGAGCAAACATCACACAATCAAATCAATGGCCAAACAATTCCTGCTGTTGTTGCTAACAATAACCCGTCATCAGCATCGTCGCTGGGCGGCGGTACGACAACATTTAATGGTGGTACTACCAATGATACGAATATAACTTCAAATTCCCTAGTGCATTCCAGTAACCCTAACAATAACTCCAGCAATGGAGGAACTTACGCTTCAATATCCACCAACCACAACAATAACAATACCAACCACAACAACAACAACAATACATCACGCTTGAATGGTGGTAGTAGTACAGTTAGTAAAACGAGTAGCAATCAGAATTCAACTATAAGCTATTCTAATTCGTATCCTTCGCATATGGAGGCCAATTTGAATGCACGGAAACCACCAGAGGGAAAGGATAACGATGAATTCGCTATAAGTCGGGATAAAATGATAATAGGTAGTAACTCGGTAACAAACCTACACAAGATATCAAACGATAGGTCAACGGAAATTTTTTCTGCAACAAAAGAGAATGGGAAAATTAATGTACAAGTCACTGTTTTAGTTGGTAAGTTTTTTCTTACACACATATAATACAACTATTCATTTTCTAGGCTGCCATAGACATCAAGTTAGTCTGTGCAACATATATATACAGTTTTGGTTCACTATATTTGACTGAAAAATTCCGCAAGTCTCTGTTGTACAATTAGCTGGTGGTATTAATTTGTTAATGACGAAGGAGCTAGCTTTTCGAGCACTCGATCCGTCAATCAAATCTCATCTTGAAAATTGAATTCGTTTTCATACACGTCAGCTGTCGTTACCAAAGATGTTACCAATGATACTCAAGAGATTTCCAAGTTTATTCTGTGTACTCTAATGGAAAAAAACGTTTTGGGATTAGACTTGATTGATCATTGATTCGAAATCAAATGAAATCCAGCATATCCGTTCGAATTTCGTGTTTAAACAATATATTCTTTGAACTAGAGGCAGTATTTTGGTGAAGGCAGTGTTTTGGGGTTTATTATAATTTACAGTCACAAATGTTCCAAAGATGTCCATTCAAATCCATCCTCAACTAATTGCTTTCTACTAGCTAGCTTTAAAGTGATGTGGAAAGCTCTAGCTATCTACTTTTCACAAAACAAAAAAATTAATTAAAAAAATTCTTGTTAGATTCCATTTTTAGGTTGATATTTTTATTTTGCAACAGACAGCTGTTTCGAGGCCGATATGGTCCCTTCTTCGACATAACACTGAAGAAGGGACCATATCGGCCTCGAAACAGCTGTCTGTTGCAAAATAAAAATATCAACCTAAAAATGGAATCTAACAAGAATTTTTTTAATTTTTTAGAAGGTTGCAAACATCCGAACCAACAATTGGAAAAAGAAAAAAAAATTAAGTTTTCAAGTTTAAGTACATCCCGGCAAAGCGATTAAGCACCGCAAAAATGAAATCTTCAAGCTTAAGTTTAATTGCAGTTGTAATTTTTATCATTAGGACGATTATTTTCCAACGTGAACAACAAACTTTCGTCCTTAACTTGACTACCAATGTTCCAACTACAAATAAACTATTGAAAGCAAAAAAGTGTTTATGTGGATTTGATATCCTTTATAAGAAACTTGAAAATTTACTTGCGTTCTTAAATCGATAAATTTAGAAAACCATTTTACTTAGCAATACTGCACAAGCAAAAAGCGCAAAAACTTATTTAACATTTCAAAACTTTGGTAAAAGCGCAACAGAATCTGAAACTTTCTCATATTGAACACTCTTAATATGTTGGTAGTTCATACTTTGTTTCAAAGACACGACAGATAAAATAAAGAGCAGCAGTGGGTTTGAGTGAGGGGTTGTAACTTCATGATACACAATTCTTGCGACAAAGTATTTACCTATACAAGAATATCCTATCCAATCGCGCTACAGAGAAGCGTGAGTCTTTCTCATCTGCAAATTGATTCCTTGATGTTCAATGAAAAAAGTTACAGCGATTTCAGAATATGCTATTGTTAACAGCGGTCGCAATTTAAAATGAAGTTCCACGGAAAATATCAAATTACTTAAATGAATCACAAAATAAAAATGTGATTTCTGTTTGGAATTACATTGCCCGTTGTATTGCTTTATTTCTTTCGCAAGTTTGTTTTCCACGAGGGGAGTTCTTATGTATGTCCAACTATATCAAAATTTTATTTGACAGCTTGATTTGCCTGGAAAAAAGTAATCAGCGTTGGAGTCAGCGGTCTTTCTAGTATTAACAGTGAGGCTCAATTTGTATAAGATTTGCTCTGCCGCAGGGATTATATTAAACTATCTAGGTGAAGTGTCCCTAATACATCTGCAAAGCAAGTATTCCTCTTCCAGGCAATTCAGCTATCGTAGAGATAGTTTGGTTGTGAAGTTTTACTTTTTCCTTATATTTGATATCCCCAGTGAAATTTCGGGGCCTCCTTCCGAAAGCGATCTCGAAGTTCTCGATTGACTTTCATCTTAAATTCAGCATGACAGTTAATTACACTCTTGCGTTTCTAGTAAGGGCCTTGGTGTTTGTTACCAATCTTGTCTCGCGAGTATGACAAAATATTCTGAACGGTTCGGTATTCCTAAATTCCGCCGCATCCATTCAGTCTGAATTATTTTACGCTTCTTCCACTCTCTATCAGCCGGATATATTGCGGATTAAGCGGATATATAATAAGCTTACTATCCCCCCCCAGCTAAAGCAAATTGTTTTTGACTTACCTCTGGACACATTTCTAATGTTTTCACTTCTGTTTGCACTGCGCTCTTTCGTATAGGGTGAGAAGATAAACAAATCTTGACTAGAGACTGTGTTGGCTGCCATGACAAGAGTTAAACCCTCAATACTGATTAATTTTGCGACATTACATCGGTTTTTTCTTCTTGTTTATCATTTCTCCCTGGTACGTACATACAGCCACATTCTTTGTTAAAAAAAAAATACGTCCCTAAGAAAGGTAGTCCTTACTTCGCCATTTCTGAAAAATGTATTGATATCTTTGTATCGTCGAACCTTTGCATGATGGCTTTGCTGGGGCTTTTGCCTTTAATTTTCTCAGACTATTTGTCGCGTTCTTTGTTTTATATGTCTGATCAGTAAATCGCTGTTCCCGTTGACAGAATCGCCGCAATGCTTTCTTAGTGTTCCAAAAAGGACTTTATCTCTCGTTTTTGTCAACTAACGATTTTACTGATATCCATCCTTTATTCTATCGTTGCAAACCATCAGTCAATCGTAATTTCCCCAATTTTTAGTCGTGTAAATCTCTGGCTGGTCCAGTTCTTGCAGTTCATGACTGTATCTTAAACACCGTTCTCATTTGCCCTCAAAATTTGCTTAAAGACCCGCCTTTCACAGGCGCTTAACACGTTTGCGGAAGCTTCGATGATGGTTAATGTGTCACGGATCTTTCATAGTCACAAGTCTAATAGTGTCGTAGTGTACTTGAACCTTTTCTTTTCTATGAACTGAGCTGGCCCTGAAATTGTCGAAACAAAGGTACTCATAAGCTTGACTCTTTCTTTGATTCCAGCCATTAAATTTCCAGTCTACGCAAAATTTTGGTAAATAATTTCGCCCACGGGTTCCAAATTCAATTCATTAGGCATTCGATTGTCTGTGTTGGATATTTTGTGTAGGGACTGTGCCATCGCTTTTGTTAGGACTTGAAGTGGAATCAAAACTTTTACTTTTAACAATTGAATTCAGCACCATCGTTATCAAATTCACTACATGCTGCTAGTCAACCACATCTGTATAGCACACACCTCTCGTTACAATTATTCACGCTCTCTTCTACCGCGGACTATCCACTGCCTCTTATTTGTAATTGTTTGCAATGCAGTGTTTGTTTTGATACCCACACAGGCAATCGAGAAACTTTCCAATCATTCAAAGGAGATAAATTGATTTCATGGTTTACAATGAATAATTGGTTGTTAATTTTCACTTACGCGATGCGTCCATTGGTTGCTTTCAATGCATCACAAATCATTTTTACTGCCTATTGTGTTACGAGGCGGTAATGTACCTCTAGCCTGATTTCCATTATATGATTTACGTCGTTCGCTCGCCCGCCTCAGCATTTCGCAACATTTTCTTGTGAAACATTTAAAAATGTATCCGATGCCGTACAATAGTCAAATATGAACATGATTTACCTCTAAATGAACAAATGGAGTTTATTATTAAAACTAGTGATGTCAGCGTGATCATCATACTCTACAGCCACCATCGCCTTCAATATTCTCAATCTTTTGATTGTGTCTTTCTTGGATGGATTTTGTTCAGAACTTTAAGGGTTTTCTTATTGGCCATCATCATTAGTTCCTACTATTTTTGGTAACCGTTTGTCGCCTATGCGCTGCAAATGACCAGTCCGCTGAATTTTTTTCAGTTTAATTAGTTTAGAGACTTCTGGCATTAGTCTCCACCTCGTTTCACTTTAATTATTTATTTCAGGATGCTCTTTTCACCGCTCTTTTCGACACTCTTTCCTACAAATCAATCTCTTTCCTATTTCACCCTTAGTTTCTATCTCGTTTTGCTCTGATGATTTATTATAGGACGCTCCTTTCGACGGTGTTTAGTATTTTCGGATGTTTTCGTTAATGTCCATACTACGAACCCATAGCATAAGAGATTTGTAGAGCCCTTACAGGCTGCATTAGAGGTTTATCTAGGTGAAACCCTCGTTATCCTATGTGTGCCATCCTATTTCAAAACGACAGACCGGCTAAAACTTCATATTCGGAAGCTGCATGTGGCGCATTTCATTTGTGTGCCCAGATAATCAAAGTTTTCAACATTTTTTAATTTGTCTTTAGTTTCTTTGTAGCTATCAAAGATCCTGTTTGAATCACAATGTTTGTTTAGTGTTTCTTGACGTGTAAATACATTTTCTGGAGCTGCTGAGTTCAGAAAAAGGCTTTGACAATGAAAAGGAGCACGACATCAAGTTGATGCCATCTGTACAGGCTACGGTTTGAGTCACAAAGCAGTGTCATTCTCGAGTGCTTTCTTATTGCGTCCTTCAATGCATAAACAATGAGAAGAGAGGCCGGGCGGTCGTCCAGTTAAATTCCGACTATTACTTCAAAAGCACCTGTCAGAGTGTTATTGAACCTTACTTTTGCTGCTAAATTCTGCAGCGAATGATGGTTAAATTGTGATATAAAAGGGAAACAATTGGAATAGGAGCGAGTATTTTTCGAATGTTTGTATTATTATCCGCGCTACTCATCCATAGCAGAGTAAAGGTCGTATTATAGATTTGTAAAAGTGGAACCCCATTTACCTATGTGTACCGTCGGATGTTAAAACCACTAGAAACGAATGAAACAGCGTATTGAAGAAGAATGTTAACGTCTGAGCTTCAATGTCTCATTTTTTAAAGCTAGTCTCTTTTTCATGTTTACCCCAGAAAAACATCCTGAATTATAAATGTGTGGAGGCTAGTGTTCAGACGCAACTTGATTATTCGACTGAAATATATTTTTTATTCAAACTCAGTATTGTCACTATGTCTCACATTGTAGTTTTCACATTTTATTTCGACTTATTCCAGACACACACAACCTCGATAGTACCATGACTGGTGCAACATTGGCAAATTTGAAGAAACAACGTTCGCAGTCGCGATCGAGTACACTGTCAGAAAATGGCTCTGTGATAGCAACAACGGCATCAACAACATCACATCACAGTCTCAGTCCCATAGCAACAATAAGAAATAATTCGATTACAGCTACTACCACTACGTCACCACAAACGGCTGGGACCGTTACAGGATCCATCGATTTAGCAGTTGTTCCAACATCCAGCCAAAATAATATTGCAAGTACTAGTAACTCAATTGCTGGTACACCTACAAGCCTATCATCGCCGCAAACAGTCACCAAATTCAGTGGCATTACTGGGGATGTAGTCAGTGATAGCACACGGTCGAAAAAGTGTTGTTTGCTTATGTAGGTGTTAACGTTTTCTATTATTGTTTATGTAATATTAATTTGTCTAGCGACCATTTATATAATTTTTCATTTGTGTTACTTATTGAAAAAATGTTTTTGAGCAGCACTTTCCTGCGGTGCAAATGAGAAATCGGGAAAGGGATGTTTAGAAGGAGACTCAAGGAGTCTAGGAGAAATTATATGTGTTCCAAATCGACTTAGATAACAAGTACATTTTCCTTATTTAATTTTTTTTTTTTTTGTTAAAATCGTTTTCTTTAAAATTCATCAAGCAAATTGCAAATGCGGCTGTGCTACCTTCAAAATTTTGTGTAGATGTGTAGATCTACGCGTGTAGATTAACATTAAAAAGGAATATGTCAGAAACGATCGAAAAGCTGTCTATAAGAGCGGAATACAAAACTCGAGAATCGATTTAAGGTAATAACAAACTTACATACATTTCCCTCGTCAGCTTTCCTGCTAATTTAATAACGGTGAATTGTAGAAATGAACAAATGCCTTATAATAAATTGTAAACGTAATTGTGCTACACATCTTTCTAACATTAAATATAAATTTCCATCTATTTGATAATAGTTCACATTTCACCGGCACGTTTCGTTTTAGTAAATGGAAATGTAAATAATCTCCTCCCTTTCCAACCCTTCGATAAAATTCCAAAAAACAATGCAATTTATTCATCTGCTCCAACTAGGGTATAACAGACCAGTTTTTTACGAAATAATCGACAGATTAGGCCTAATATTAAACACAATATTGAGTCAAAAAAAAAAGAACATCTAAAAAAAACTATTTCATGTACCGGGCAGCACTTTCCACATAATTGATAACACCCAATTTAAAAAACAAACTGAAGATATATCGTAAATTTTTATCACACACTATCAATTATAATCTAAATAAAATGTTAAAAATAGAAAACATAATAATCCAAAATAGAAAAAAAAACATTTCTTTAAACTCCTTCAACACTATTCTAAATAATTGAAAAGCAATCGCACGATTTTCCTTACTATGCAAACCGAAACGGAATGATAAAATTTGCATGAAAATCCTCTGTCAGAAATATCAAAAATAAAACCATATAGCAAATGTTTCCAACCTCCACTATGTACTTAAATAATCCAAATAAATATTAAATATATCAAATTGTGTATGTTTATATAAATATTTGCTAATGTAAAATTTAGAATTTAAACATTTTCTAGTTTAAGTAAATTATATACATATATCAAATTTGATACCTATGCGAGAAACAACTTTAAAAAAAAACAAAACAAGGTTAAAAACAAATGCAAAAAGTATATTCGTAGAAAAATGTTGTAAAATCTATAGTAAACGATTATGTAAATTTAGAAAAATAAATCAAAATGTAATGAGTAACTTATTTGTAATATATTCTACATACACTGAAAATATTAATACGTAAAAAAATAAAAAATTGAGCACAAATCGTATCGTAATAAGCCGTTTTACTTGATCCTCCCATCTAATTCTTTTTTATACTAACAAATTATTGCACAAAAAATGAGTTTTTTTTTGTAAATTTTTATCTGTGTTTATGTTGAAGGTGCGCGAGTTGCTCATTTCATGTTGTAACGTGAAATGCATTATTTAACAATCAAAGTAATTTATTAAGGCTCTGCCCAAAGTCTCTTACATTGTTCTTTCTTACCAAACTGCATCACTTTTGTACAAACTAATTAATCGGGTGATCACAACTTTCTTTCGTTGCTATTTATACACTGCGTCTGGTTCGTAGGTTCCTGTGTCTGTTACTAGTTGATTACTAGGCTCAGCAATCGATAAAACTTCCAATCATCCATTCGAGATAATTTCCTTAAACTCAAAAGGATAATTGATTGCTTGATTTACGGTGAGTAAATGCTTTATGGAAATGGTTCCTTTTCGTCCGAATGATTTTCTTGCTTTCAATGCATACTGCATTTGTTACAAAGACTGTCTTTTGGTTATCGGTACGATAGCGCATCACCGGCTTTGTACTTGAATTATTATAACTTTTCTCGCCCATTTTCTTGTGAAACATGTTAAACTGTTTCCTCAATAAACTGATCCGAGTCCCATTAAATATTTAAGGTATTAACTTGACAAACGATTTCCGATCTAACGAAAATTTATCCCTTTTCATGCAGATTTAGCATCGCTGCACGCTGTCTAACTTTTAATTCCTATTAGCGTTCATAGTAAAGAATAATTTTTAATTCACCCAAAACTCGCCGCCGGAAATTTTGAAGAGTCCCCAAATTTTGAGAAGTACGCGCTGACCGTTTGAGCCACTAATAGAGTTCTAAAGATGCAAATCAACACATTTTCGTTATGTTTGGGAATTTTTATCAAACCTGGTTTGAACGTGGCTTTAATTTGCAATTTGTAGTACGCATACAGATGCATATTAACACCTAGGTGTTCAACGAAAGGCTTATTAGGAACCTCCTCTAATTTACCTTTATACCAGCCATAATGTCGAAACCCTTCCAATTACGTTTCAAACCTTAATTGGCCAGCTGCAATTTCATTATTGTTTCACCTTTCTACACATTTACTTTTTTTTACCAATTGTTTATTGATATTTTGTTATTGAATGTCCTTTAACATTTCGAGAAGATTTTTTTGACAAATTCAAATGTTACAAGTTTACAGTATAAGGTATTAGGTAATCTCCAAACGAGTTTAATCGCGATCCTGCTCGCAATACGTTCAAATCAAAACCTTTCAAAAGGCTACGAACAAAAACTGAAAAACCCGTAGGCGCAGTAGTTACTAATCCTTATTGTACACTGTTCAAGACTTTGAAATTGAAAACCATTTGTTATTATTATTTTTATTATAGGAACAATTTTTTCTACAACATATTGCGCATTGTGGTGACAAGATGGGTTGGATCAAAATCAAATATTGAATAATATTTCTGGTAAAATGGTCCATTAGCACTGCCAACTGATTTTAAATACAAAAAAGGCCGTCTGTAAAGATGATTGAGGCTTGAGATATGACCTTTGTTTCAGCAGATATTGTGCATCGAAGACACACTTACGTAAGTCTAACGTAAATAGATCATGAATTTTTGCAAGACATAGACTTGATATTCCGAAAACTTATTTTTTATGTGTAGTGTAGTGGAAATGTGTAGAGTACTACGATCTCATTCCTAAAAGAGACAGCGATAGTTGCAAAAATATATGTACATGCCGCATCTTTGCGTCGCAGGAATGGTAATCGGGAACGATACACGAAAATCTATTCTATTCTTCGTCTCTTTATTTCAAAAGCCCTCTTCTTTCATACAGGCAACATGTTTGCATTGAATCAGGAGCCTACCAAAACGCTCCTTCAAATCCTGTCATACTAATGCTTGCATGGAGGCCTGAATGCCTTCCCTATGTTCGCCAAACATTTCTTATTAGTTTTAAACAAAGATACGTTCTTGCGTGACTCCCTTCAAACTTTCTGCTTCTACATTAATCATCATTTTACCAATGATCCTGCAAAATATTAATGAACTAATAGATACAAGCATAAATTCAAGCGTTATTCTGCATTCGAAAAACGATTGGTATTCGAAGATATTCACAATAAAGTGTATGTCGCAATCTGATATCGATTCAACTCAGAAGAGCCGTTTACTGATACGAAATGGTTAAAGCAGAAGTTTAATTCTCCGTCATTACAACCAAACTATAGACCTCGAAGTGGAATTGAGTATATTGTTCCTGAACGTGATTACGAATCAATTGCACTCTGTATGTTCAATGTTAACTGACGAATCTTCACACACTCTATCGTCTTCAAACTGAATTCATCCAATCAGTCATTCATTTCATTTAATCCTTGAAGACCCCGAAGAACAACGAACGGAAGAAACTCGAGTCCATGTGGCATTTGAGATCTGAAGATGTTCGCTAAGCACCTCTATTTGACAATATCCTTTTAGCGATCATATCAATAGTCATGAAGACAAAAGTAACAAAAAGTAAAAGTTATCAGTTCGAAGGCGCTCCAATTTATCTTAAGGACCAGATCATTATTAGCTCAAAGCGATCAGATCAGTCATCACAATTCCCAACAATCCTCGCCTAGAATTTCTTTTATGTTTTTTGCAAAATATATTGTAAAATAACATTTACACATTTGAATTTAATTTACGTTTTCCTCGTGATTTTACTAGAACATGAAACAGATTTGTAACACAAACAAATCGGGAAAACACAACCTTTAAAACATAATAAAGAATTCGCATCAAATCCTCAATATTTATTTTTAAATGTAAACATTTTATGAACGGGAAGCGCAGCTAACGTGGGTAGAAGCTATAGCTAGTGAGTGGCATCGTGCAAAACAGATACTAGTGCCCGCCCGTCTTATGCAGGACAAACCACGAAATTTGCATCGATACCCACCCTGTCCGTTTATAAACTGTCAATATTTGTTTCCCTGGTCAACTTTCCACACTTAGAAAAAAATCCTCATCAACCAAGTCATAATGGACCATGATACGCAGCAGCTTCTCACATCCATTCATTACAGCACATTTTCTTGTATGAAACGAAAGAATCATCATCGAAAAGGATTTCCCTCTCGCTATCTTAATATCCGTTGTTCTATGCTTCACAGTTTAAAAATTCTCTGTTTCCAATTATTAAACTATTTATTTTGAAAAATTCCAACACTAACATTTATTAAACTTTTTTCTCGGGAAATTTCTTAGACGAAACTCCAAAAATGTCGAACGTTGTTTTAGTCATTTAACCAACCATTCATTATCACTCCATCAACAAAAAATTCTTATTTGTTTATCTCTAATTTAAAAACTAGAATCATTTGAATAGACTTTGATTTTGTTGTAAATGACTAAAAAACTTCTTTGAATCCATTTGACGTCTCCCTCTGCAAAGCTCTACCATGTACCATGACGGCTGACCATCATTCTCAAAATATCAAAAACTGAAAATTTTCATATAAAATCAGTCAACCTACTAGGCGTCCAGAACTCCCAACCAGTAGCAGGCAAAACTTTTCTGGACTTCTCAATTGAAATGAACTATACTTGGAGACTCTCAGTTGAAATTTACTATACCTTAACTGGTAGATGCCTTCGCTTAATCAATAACGCCTGACATTATGCAATTTTAATTCAAATAACTTTCGTTGTACCGGTTTGGGTCTTTTAGAAAATAAAACAACGAATTGATATTTAAAATTTATATATTAAAAATTATGTAATCAATTGCGACACATTTTAAGCTTCGTGACGTAAGCAAACAAAAGAGAAGAAACTTGAAATTAATTATGTCAAAAACTACAATTCTATATCGAAAGTATGCCTAAATTTACGCAGTAATGATTTAATTCCTACTTAAAAGCGCCAAAATTTATGCAAATAGCATAATACCTACGGCAATATACTAGCGTACACCACCAGAGCGAGAATTTATAACTTAAGCACCAACATGGAAGGATAGGATTTGTCAGGATATTTTCCGAAAGGTGTTATGGAGGCAGGGATTTTATTATGAACAGAACTCGCGAAAAAGGTTGTAGTGACACGGAGATGATATCGCATATGGGATTTCTTGTTTGGGGAAGCCAATCCGAGGAAACAATTGGGTTGACATGTATGTAAAAATTTATTATTGGGATAATCCGATTGTTGTGATCGACAAAACGCAGTTAATGGTCAAAAGAGGAGCTGCGAGATGCCTAATTAAGTTTTTAAAATGGTAAGAAGAGTTGACACTGATCGACTGCAGAATTAGGACTCAATTTTTACCAATGGGATGGAACCTATCCATCTACCGATTCGGTTTAAGTGTTATTACTTAGAGCAGTTATGCTGCGAAATTTTTTGAAAAATTAACAGTTTTGCGAGTATTTTGATGAAAAATTACCAAGGAATAGCATGATAGGTTTTAGGAAGTACAATACTGCAATTTTGCAGGAATACAGGGTGAGTTAATCTGAAAGCACGGAATCTATGAAATACAGAATGATCTTAAAAAACGAACTGAGAAGAGACTAAGAAAAATACGGAAGTATGAAACAATAAAAGTTGACGTGGAAAGATTTATGTTTGAAAGTGAAATGTGTTGTTGCAAGTAATTCACCAGCATGTAAATACGGCTGAGTTACTCAAAGTTATTCGGAATTGTGAATGAAATCATAAGGAATTATTATTAGTGTACAAGGATAAAAATGTCTAGAATTTTACAAGGATGAAATTCTATAGGAATTTGCAAGGATGGAAGTTATCTGAATAGGAATTTACAACGATGGAAGGTTAATTAAAACAACAAGCGTGACGATGATTTATTTCGCTATCCTAACATTATTTTCGTCTTATTCTAGGCACTTAGAGTTAAATTTAATTGTTAAAATTACAATTGTTTAAATTTAACCATAAGTTAGACTTAGAATAAATACAAACATAAAAGAATGTACTATCATTCAACAAATTACATTGATCCACAATTTGTTTTTGAAATATGTCCTGTTGGAGCCAATCAATTTCGCCGTTGAATCCCTCGACAGCCAAACGAGTCATACTTTGAATCTTTAATTCGGCATTGTTAACGACTGATATCCATGCAATGCAATATGAATGAGACGTCCATCATAATTGTAATAAAAAAAAAACGTTTGATGCCAGTTTTCGCACTCACCAAAGCGTCCTGAAACAAGCACAAAAAAATCTATTTAAAGGAATATCAACATCAGTATCATCAATAGCGAAACAGCCAAACCAAGTTTTGTTTTCTCAATTCTAACTCAAAGTTTATCACAGGAAGATTCCTTAAAAAATTTGAATTTATATTCATAGTTTTAACAAAAAACTTACCATTCTCGTCCCTGACCTCCTTTTATCAGATAAGATCCGCTTTTATTCAATGTTTTAATGCCCCTTGCAGCAGAGAGTATCCATTGATTTATTTTGCTGAATTTGATCCTATTTCATGCTGAATAGAGCTTGAGAATGCATTTATTTCCGGTAGGGGGTCATGATAAAATATTTGTAGACTTTTACGAAGCATGGACCTATAAATTACTCAGTCCTGTAATATCGATAAAAGATAGGATGTGTCAAATAAAGAATAGTTTGATTTTCATTGGTTTGCATTTCATCCTTATCATTTACTGTCTTGTAGCTGTATCTTGAGCTTGCCGCTAATTGGGGGAACATTTCCTTGCGTTCGTAAAGTCAACGAAACATTTATAGTCGTTCTGAGTTGTTTCATTATGTTGGGTTTCGATTGCAATTCGTTTGGGTAATTGTTGGACGTCATTAGAGTTGTCTGTTTATCCCTGTTTCTGCTTACTTATCCCTCTTAATTCGATTTCGTTTATGCTATAAGACGGATTTCATAGTATGCAGCATGTGTTATAGAAAGTTTCCTGTATATTTAGGATCTTAATAGGCTGAAAGCCTTGACACGGTTGAAACAATATAGTTATGTTCCGTGTTCCAATTTTTCTCTTTCTGAAAATTTCTTAATTTTCAGCAAACTTCTCCGCCTGGATACGAAACTATCCTACGCATCTTTAGCGTTGATAACCATAAAATTAATGAAATCATCGTTTCCTCGGTGTTGTTGCACCTTTACAACTTCGTTTCGCATTACCGTAAAAAGACGCGAATCTATTTTTGTGTTTTACATATGTTCAAACAATGAAGAAGGAAGTACTATTGCTCCCGAAATATATCTTTCTTAAAAACAAAAATTTGCGTCTTTTTACGGAAAATTTAAGAAATGGAAAACCGAACCCATTAAATTATTAAAATAACAATTTCGACGAATCCATTGCACGTACAGAAAGCAACATCAAATACAACTCTCTGTTGATTCCTTAATGTAACGCATCCGCGATGTAACCAAGATGTGCAATGTGTAAAAAGATTTGTCATGGATTGCAATCATTCTGAAATTGGGGCAACATATCATCTAGTCATCACATTAAATACAACTCATATCGCGAAAACATCACAATCTTTACAGACTTACAAGCCCGTGTCCAAAAAATAGCTTCTAATATTAGTATTAAATCTCCTTCACCATAAGAAACCTGTTCAGATAGTGTCTTGGAAATGTTTAGATCAATAGAAATCTATAAAGTTAAATATGAATATTACATAGGTGACGGTGATATAAAAAAAATTTATGATATTACTAATTCTCAGACATATCAAGACCTTGAGGTAAAGAAGAAAGAATGCGTGGGTCATGTCCAAAAACGGATGGGTAAGCGTCTTCGCCAACTCTGCAATGAATCAAAAAAATCGACGTCCATCATGAAAGAGGAGCCAATTACATAAAATCAGAAGAAACGAATTAGTTTGGGAAGAAAAAGAAAATTAACTGCCAAACTAATAGACGAGCTAACAATTTATTACGGTTTGGCAATAAGAAACAATATTGACTCTTTGGAAAATAGAGAAAAATGCCATATGGGCGACATTCTACCATAAAACATCAACGGACGAAAAACCCCCGCATTTTTATTGTCCGCCTGGAGAAGAAAGCTGGTGTAATTGGCAGAGAGCAAAAGCCGAAGGTACATAAGACGGAGGCACGCAGTCGGTCCAACCGGAGGGTAGTCCTTTTAAGAACGCTGGACATAAAGAACGCATTCAACTCCACTAGATAGACGGATATTCTCGAAGCCCTGGAAAACTCATTCCAACTTCCAGAATATCTGATGCGGATAGTTCAAAATTATATGAAGGATAGCAGCCTGATCTACGACACGGCGCAAGGTCGACGGAGGATGCTAGTCACACCAGCTGTGGCTCAAGGCTCCATCCTCGGTTCGGACTTGTGAAACGTCTCCTACGACGGGCTGCTCAGACTTGAACTGCGGTAGCAGTCGAGTCTGATCGGCTATGCAGATAATGTTGCGGCATCAGTGGCTGGGGGCACAGTCGATCAAGCGCTATTAAGGCTAAATGTGCTTATGCGCCAGGTAGGGAGCTGGATGATCACTCATGGGTTTAACCTAGCGTTAGAAAAAATTGAAGTGGTCTTCCTGACGAAGAAAAGGATCCCTAGAGTAAGAATGGCTCGAATCGGGGACACATTAGTAGAGTTGAAACTATCAGTTAAGTATCTGGGCTTATTGATAGCCTCTAAGCTGAGTTTCTCGGAGAAAAACAAGGCAACAAGCTAACAACGCAACAGGGGTCTCGGCAATTAGTCGACTAATGGCCAATCATGGGGAACCAAGTTCAACAAAAAGGCGACTGCTGATGAGTGTCGTACAATCTACGTTCAATATGAAGCAGAGGTATGGAGTGAAGCTCTCAACAAGGAACTGCATCTAAAGCGGCTGGCACAGATGCAGAGACGAGGAGCACTGCGGATTCCATCAGCATACCGGACAGTCACTGAGTCAGCAGTGTTGGTAATTGCAGGGGTGATACCCATCGCTCTCCTTGCTAAAGAGTGTCAAAGAATCTGCCTCCGAAGGCACGAGGGTAATAAAGAAAAAGTTGCTCGTAATGAAAGACGATGCACTCTCGACGAATGGCAGCAATCTTGTGAACGTGAGCTGAAAAGATGATGGACTGCGCGGCTCATCAACGATTTGATTTTTAAATGCATGGTGAGACCGACTTCTACCTTACCCAGCTCCTGAGCGGACACGGTTGTTTTCAGTCTTACCTGCAAAAAATTGGTAAGTTACGTTTACCAGATTGCATATTCTGCATTGGGGAGAAGGATGACGCCTGCCATACTTTCTTTTCATGCAGAAGATGGGAGAAACAGCGCGGTGATCTTGCCGGAAAAGTGTGAGAGCTCTGTCCAGATAGCCTAATCGAAGAGATGCTGAAATCAGTTGACAAATGGAACCAGGTGGTACATTACGCTCGGCTAATTTTAGCTACAAAAAAGGCATACTGGATCAGCTTGAGGCGTCGAGGGTGGAGGGTTGCCTTCTCTAGCAATCCTCCTCTTTCCCTCCCCGCTAGAGAAGGAATCCCTGTAGCCAAAGGCGCCATAAGACGTAAAATTGGGAGGCCTAGCCCGAAGTTATGTGTCAAACGGTTCCAGGCGAGGCACTCCAGTTGACACTGGAGATGTTAAGTCGGTAGCCCAGTAAGTTTGTTGTGCCACTGGGAGTCAGACACTCAGGGCGTAAACACCCTTCACATCCCTACCCAAAAAAAGTACATCGCGAAAAAAGTATCCTTTGCAAAGCGGGTCGATTTTTAAACGTACACTAAAAAAACAAGCCTTCAAAAAATTCCATTTCTAATGCTCGCTTTATTCACGTGAAACCCAACAATCGAGCTACCTAAGTATTCCAATTGCTTTGAAATGACTTGAATTTTATTGTAATCGTAATGCAAGCCAAACCACGCTGCAAATTCATGTGTCATTTCAGACAGATTCACCTGTACCATAGCTACGAATGGATGAGACTAATTAAGGACGAAAGATGTGATTGATGAACGTATTAATGCTGCAAAACGTAAACGTTTCGACCTACGTGTCTCGTTTTACAGCGAAACTCCTAATCGAAAATAAAGCAAAATTTTTTTCAAAATTTAACCTCCAGAAAGCCTTACGATTGAGAAGAAAAACAGTGCCTCTGAAAATCAGATGCTACAACCCGTTTAAACGCAAAATAGGAAGGACGAAGTGAAACATCAAAGATATCGCGTATAAAGCTTGATATAAGTAACCGAATTTTAGACTTTCTCACCCTTTCAACAATAAGTTTTTCAAATTAACCTATTCAAATCAATTCAATCAACGGCTAGACGGTCTTTTTCATATTGAAATCTATTTTATTTAATTGTAAATTTTGGTATATGAAATATACAAGGCAGACCCATACAGACAAAATTATTTTATGCTTTTTATAATTTTATTTTTTTTTCTTCTAATTTTAATCTAAAATTATTAATATGTGTATAGTAGTAAATCGTCGCTGAATGGTTTATATTGTTTGGAAGTTATACTTTTCCAAATCTCATTTTCCTTTCAAAAATATATCTATATACCTTTTGATTTGACATGTTAATTAATATTTATTTTTTCAGATTATTAAATATTTGACTCGTTTCTTTAGCACACAAGCGGACCTTACGGACAATTTAATATTGTTTTTAATTGTTCAAAACCGCTTCTCGATAGTGATGCAAGCGAAAATACGTAAATCCTATTTTTATGTATAGCACATTTTACAATGATTGAAAGAAAGAAAGGAAAATTATATACTTAGTGTGTCAAAAATTTGTTTATAAAGTAAACGTGACAAAATCGAATACTTAAATACGAAAGAACTGAATACTTTTTTGTTTCCTTACTTACAAATGACTCGAATTTCTTTGATTTTAAAGGAAAGGGGACATTTCATTCTCTTTTCCGATCAACTGCATCTTCGCAACCTTGCAGTTACAGGTCAAAATTCACGGATAATAATTCAATTGTAGTACAATACAATGCTTGTAAAATTATCAATGGTTCCAAATTTAACACAATTTACGTATATGATACTCAAATAACAAAAACATTTAATTATGAACGATCATTTGAATTCATTTTGAACACTTGCCGAGTTTTTCAATTACATTTAACCACATGGTCTTTAAAGTATTCAATAATATACTTTTTTATAATTTTACTACGTTCATTAACAAAATATTAATTTGGACTCAGTTCGAATTAGAGGTGATTGGAACCATCCAGAAAATTGTGTACAACGCAACAAAAACAGAAGTGTCATAACTCATAAATTGATAAAAATCAATAAATCTTCAAAAATCATAGTCCATGTTTAAATAATATTTTTAAAAAGGATACTTTATAGACAACTCACGCAACATTGCTTTATCTTAAGATGAAGAGAACAAGGAAAATAGAAAAAAATGTGACACGAATTAGGCTATATTTCCATTTATTGCCAGTCTTTCTTAATCTCGAATGTCCAATCCCACTTTAAATGTTCATGTTTATCGTCGTCCGTGAATAGTGATGCCACCGAATAAGTACCACGAGCCATCATACCTGATGGCGCCTCTTCCACTGGGGTCGTGTAGCTTTGAATTTCCTTTTTCGGTGGATACGAGCCAACCATGTGTGTCATTTTGTCAACTAAAAAAAGGCAATTCGATACGTCTTTTAATTCGAGTTTGGCGGCTCTTTCTACAACACAATTTTTAAACAACATTCAACACCGCAAGCACAATTCGGTAAGCAGGATTAGTTATTTACGATAGCTTAGATTGTTGATTTACATTATAAACATGTGAACGTACAATTTAATGACTGGCATGCTGATAGAAATTTTTTGTGATATATGGTTCTAAAATACATATGAAACAGCACTACGATGAATTTATATTTTAGCAAAACATATAAAGCTGCTATGATGTTATGATACGTTATGATTCCATGTTAATATTCCAGGTCACGAAATAATATCTACATTCTTTTCGCGCCTTTACTTGCTTTTTTCAGATAGAAGACAAACTTTATGTCAAAATTGGACTGGAAATTTAAAGATTCTGTATACGAAATGCATTCTAAAATTGAATTAAATGAATTATGAAATGAAAATTTAAGAGTCAATAAACGTAATGTTTTTAAATTGTAGCTGTTTTAAGTGTAGCTTTAAAGTAAAGGTCGCTTCGATGCTTTTAAACCAAAAGATAAATATATAGAATAAACAGTAACATTAGCGACTTGTGTTAACTGGTGTTGGTTTTTTTGGTACCGCCAGTACTACGTTTTTGACCGAAGAAGCAAACAATTTTCTTACCAATAATAATTTTGAATAAAATTTCAGTTAAAAAACCGTTACCGACGTTAGGAGGTTAATCTTTGACTACGATAGAACTAGAATTCTAAATTTTATTTACAATATTTCATTTGCGAACTCGATTAATATTACAGCAGAGAATTAGGAGACATACGACAGTTTTAACCATAATCTCTCATAGATATATAATATTCGAGGTGTGTTCCATAAGAATCCAGCTAACCTTCAAGTTTTACCATGGTCCTAACATTATTTTGTGTCATTCAACTCAGTGCATCCGTCGAGGCAGTTCGTATAGCAATCTCAACATTCTGAAGCAGCTCTGGATGTCCTGTTTCGGAATAGCCTTCTTGAATTTGTTTAGAAGCGATTTTAAACGGAATTTCCAATCTTTGGATCAACTAATAGTCGCAATTAGTATGTCTAGGGCTGCATGCAGGCTTGCTAAATGTTAGAAGAATGTTTTCTTTTGTTCTTTTTACGCGCAACAAACACCGCAGACTGTGAAACAGGCGCCGTAACACATTCGGTGTGCGAAATAACGCGTTCATAGACTGAGAATTCATTAAACAAATTTAGACCTTTCTATTAGTATTACCATTACTGCTACATATCCCAACATCGATCATTTTTATAATAGCAGTATTCTACCGCTCGCCCTACTACAAATACTAGAGTCTAGACTGCCAAGGACGAGTATATAATACAATATTTCAGAACTTCTTCATCGCGCTACACAATATTTTAATTATTTAAAAAAAAAATTTACAGAAGACAAATGTTCGGTGATAGTCAACAGTTTCAATGATATTCAAAAGCTTATCCAGTTGATTCTTGAATCGATATAACGAGGAAAGGGTTAAGATACTCTTCCGTCTCTAGCTAAACGTAGAATACTACTCTCTCTAAGTCATGGATTCCATTTAAGCAAGTGTCAGTTAAGAAAATATTTTGCAAATGCTTTAAAAAGGTAGGTAAATGAATAAGCATAAGAAGAATCAGCAAATTCCTTTTAGATATTCGGTCCAAGAAACGATTGTTCAAAAAACTAAAATAGAACTAAAAAAATTGTACTAGACCAGATTAAACAGCAATTCGATATTTGCTACCCCCTAAATTATCAATAAAACACTTTTTGAAACTATTAGTATTTTCGAATGACTATCGAACAAATTAGAGCAAGTTTTGCAAAACGAATCTTTTTCCAATCATTAACAATGGACGGACATAAAGATATCTGAGACTTACAGTCTCAGTCTTAGTGCGGAGGGACTGCATGGAGATTAGTACACGTTTCTTTCATTTTCAGGTGAGAATGTTACACTAAGCATTGCTCTTCTTTAACCAGATAATTATTTCGATGCATTTTAACCGAATTTTTGAATATTATATTTCAGTGAAAAAATGTGTGCGAAATATATAAAAATATTGCATATAATGTTCTAATTCCTACAGAACGCCATTAAAAGTAATTATGAGAAAATAACATGCACACCCAGTGATGAACCAATAATACACACGAAGCAACAAATGCTTTCCAATAAAACATTTCAGTATTGTTCCATTGTAATTGAAAGTTATTGAATACGCAGTTTTCAAGATTGTTAAGAAATGTTAATGCAAGGATACAACATGGTTATTAAAATAGATAGTACGAGTACATTAGCACAACAGTCGATACAACATTCACTCTTACCCATCACTACTTTAGTCCGTGATGCGTGTGAAAAATAGTAAATGGAGGGAAAACAAATTGAAGAAATAGTTTTATCAGAATTAAAAAGAATAAGCGGCATTTTTTTCAAAAGTTTTGTCAATTGTCTCAAACCCAAACGGAATTCTAAGTAATTGTAGAAGCAAAATAAAACTTATTTACCTGGAACGCCCATTCGATATGTTTTCTGGACGTATTTAAGGCCATGAACTATTTCTCGTTGTACAATGAAGTCAATACGGACCTTGTATTTGACGCCTTCTTTAATTGTAAAAACCTGTCGAGAACAAAAACGTTAATCGGATTCTAGTTTTTGGAGAAAACGAAGTAGGTATACAGGGTTGAATATGTTAAATAGGTAAAAATAGCAAATTGGATTAAATACCGCCAAGGGAGAAGCGAAAAGTTGCTAGATTGTATAGTTTAACATTTTGCACATATCTATATATCGTATACGAGCATATTATTGATTTACCTGTTTCTTAAGTGAGGACAAGTCGCTGGTAAGGTCAAGTTCCATATCATCACGACCATCTACGCATAATGCTAATTTTTTTACTAGAACTTTTCTCGGATCATTGGGTTCTGAAAATATATAAATTTGAATGAAGAGAAATAAACGCTAATTCGTGTTTATTCATAAGCTTAATTTTTTAAAACCTACCCACTATAACTACTCCTGCTTGTGCATCGCCCAACAATGCCTCCTTGTAACGTCTCAGACTTTCATCTTCCTGATCAGCAGCAAGAATTTCTTCAATAGTTTTTTGTGGTGGTGGTTGGTAGTTTGAATCATGCTCCTCTTCGTCACCATGTTCGTGTGAATCAACTTCGACTTCCTTTTCTGTTGACATTTTTTTATCGATGGAGCTAGACGAGATTAGTTATTATAGGTATTATTTTAATTTTTAACTGAATACAACTTATATAAGTTTTACTTTTCTTATAATATAACATAGCCGTCTTAAATTGTAAATATCGTCATTATTCTTCCTCTATTTTTTTATATTATTAATAATTGTATTTTCTCTATTTATATTTATTTTATTAATAATTGATCCTTAAATAAGATGTATGCCAATTCTGGACTCTCAATGAATGTGCTAAATCAGGAGGATAAATAAAATACAAACAAAAACTTTTAACCCTGAGTTTTTATCCTTTTGCTCAGTACTCATCTGACGATTTTGGGCAGGAGTTTCGCTCGACCTATCTGTAAGGTACTTTTATTAAGTTCCTTGCCGCAGAGTGTGTCAAACTCCTGGTAGTCTTGAAAATTTTAGTATACTTTTGATGTAACTCATTCATGAGCTAGAGCATTTGCATGGCATAGGACATTCGTGGATGACCGTATGAAAGTTGAAAATAAAAGACCAACGTAGCTAGGATCGCTGACACCGCACGAGCATCACCAACGATCATATCGGTTGCGTTAAACAGCTTATAAGAGTGGCAGGAATTCTAAACAACTACAGAACAAGGTTAGCAAACTCCTTATTGCAAGAAGTGCGCTAGGTGTGATCTGTACAAAAGTTATGTCTTGTACTGGTGTGTGAGTGTTCCTTAGCAAAATTTCAAGATGAGCGCGACCAGTCTCAAAATCACCTTTTCACCAGCGATGAAATGTGGATGCACCACTATAGCTCTAGCAAATAGTTGATAGTTTGAAAGCCAATTCATCAACCGTACCTCATTCTAGTATCCATGAAAATACTTGTCCCATTCAGCAACACTAAACAGAGAAAAATTGCAAAAACTGGAACGGGAATAACTTAACAGTTTGCTTATATCACGGACCTGCCGTCGTTCGAATGTCATCTCTTTGGTCTGCTCAATAAAGCCCTTGGAATATGTTTCAATAGTCTGATTATTGAATATGTGCAATTAACAGGAGGTACAAACGGCTTCTTTCTACAAGGTGGGTATATCAATATTACCAATTCATTAAGAAAATTTGTTTCTACATCAACCGTTATGTTCAAGATGTTACAAAAGAATGCCCTAACAATATTCTAATAATTAATATTAATTTAATGTTAAAATTTAATATTAATTTAGTTTTATACAGTCCACGAAATAAGGATAAAAGCAGTGCGTATGCATATACTCCTTCTCTAATATTTCAGTTATTTCCAATCGGTACAACCCCTTTCAACACTTAACATCTATCGCAATGGGTAGTTTATTAACCGTTACAAGATCAAATGTAACTTGCCTGATTAGTACGTCATATCGACCATTATGTTGGAGAGCTTTGAAAAGTGCAGTGTTTAAGAGTGAAATGAGGAAAAAGGCAGTGCGTGTATTTTGTGCTATTTTCATTGAAAAGTATTTTTGATTTTCAATTAAATTAATGATAGTATTCCTCTCTTTGGGTAACGTAAATCAAAAGAAAAATGATTGGCATATTTTGCAAATAGACTTGTTTTTTGCCATGCCCCGAGATACGGTATTAACGATTGAAGAGAAAACGAAAATGACCACTTACAAGAAACTAGTCTTATCAAACAGAAGAATAGCGACTAGAACAGGGCGCTCTTCCACTGTTGTTGACAATTTCATTAAATGTCGGTGTCGCATATGGAAGTATAAAGCCAAAAGGTCCCCCAAAACGGATAACTACAAGGCAGAAAAGACAGATTATTTCAGAAGTACGAAAGAATAAATTGACTGCTGCACAAATAAAAGCCAAATTAACATTACCTGTGACAGTTAGAAGAGTGCAACAAATTTTACATGACAATCCAACACTTGTTTATACAAAAAGGCTTACGAAAGTGCACAAAGAGGCTACATTAAGTTGTTCGAGAAATGTCATGAATTGGACTGATCAATGGAAAGATATAATTTTTAAGTGATGAAAAGAAATTTAATCTAGATGCCCCAGATCGGTGTCAGTATTCTGGCATGACCTTCGAGATCGCAAGGATGTTAGAATGAGCCGTAACTTCAGTGGAGGCAGCGTGATGGTTTGGGACGCTTTTGGCTATTCAGGAAAGATTCTGATCATGTGGGTTTCAAGAAAAATGAACAGTGAAATATATCGACAACTGCTTGAATTTGCTTTAGATGAATATGGGGAAGCGGTAGCTTGTCCAAACTTTACGTTCCAGCAAGATAATGCCGCTGTTCATACTGGAAAGTTCGAGAAAATGGTTTTCTGAAGCGAATTTTAACCTTTCGGATTGGCCTTCTCGCAGCCCTTATTTAAATCCAGTGGAAAACATTTGGTGCATTATGTACCGTAGGTTATATGGCAGGCAGTACAGCAGCGTTCCGGAGCGAAAAGCAGCGATTTTGAAAGTTTGGACGAAGATTGAAATGGATATAGGCTCAATGCCACAGCGTATATTTGATGTAATACGGAATCAAGGCTAATACACAAAATAATAGAATTAAGATTTCTGTTTATTTACTCTGATTCTGTTTATATAAATTCGCAATAGTGAAATGCCTTATGTTTATTTCGCAGCCATTTGACGATTTATTTTGTTTTTTCGTAATAAGTAGTAACAAATATTAAATAAGCGGAAATAATTTTATTAAATTTTTGTTATATATTGACAAGTTAATAAACAATTATAAAAATCATGAAAAATCGCAGTCTTATTTTGGTCGGGCTTAAAATAGTACATGTGCCTTTATGCTTATTTCGCGAATTGTATTACAATTCCTGCGTTGTTATCACGTTATTTCCCAGTTGGATATCGTCGAACATCCGACACATGCCAGAAAAGTTTCTCTTTAGTACAATAGCGCCTAATAGTCGGGATATGAAATCTCACTCCCCGAATAGCAAGCTTGTAGCGATTCCAAGGATGCTTTGATTTGAATGTCATAGTAAGGCAGTGTTACAGTACACACGCCGCACTTGAGCATTCTTCCAAAAGCTTAGTCTAGCTCAAACCTGGTTAATGAACCTGGGAGGTACAGAAGCAATAAAAGGCAGCTCAGTTGTTCTCAGTACTAGCCGTGCGTGCGCTTCAAAACTGTCCTGCATATACACTGCTGGTCAATTGAAAAACAAGGCAGTAGACTGGCGAATCAAAATAAAAACGTCGTAGAACTAGAAGGACTCTTGAATATTAAAATTTTGAAACTTTTACAGATCGTTGAGGCCCATTTACAACCTAAACTGTGTTCAATTACTTCTACCATGACAGTTGACGATATTTTCATACATCGTTGCCAATTGCGCGCTATATAAGTATCATAATACGAGATTTCCTATTACTTGTCTTATTCTATTTATATCTGTTGGTAGTACCCCAATGTTTGCGCTGTTTAAAAATTTTTTGGGCTTTTTTATTATGCCAAACTTAATTAATTGCCATGGAGATAAGAACATACATTCAAATAAGGCGATTCACCTTATTAGGAAATTCCTTGACTAGACCTTTCTCACTATAAATACATGGTATTCTAAAAACACATTTCAAATTGGAACATCGTATAGCCCCGCAATCTTTTCCAACGCAAAGTATAGAAGAACAAACTACATTGTTCAGTCAAAATTTATTATTTCAGAAATTAGACTACTTTACACGGGACCATATTTACTATTCGTCTAAAGATTATAGAAGCCTTGAAGGTAATTTCTTCTGTTCTATATAAGCCTTCTGGCGTTTTTTCGACAATTTCTTGTTTCCCAAAACACTAGACATCTTTGCTTATTTTTCTCACATTTTTATACAAAAATCGCTCGCCTTTTAACAGACGATATTATTAACCTTCGCTATTGCTTTGCAGTATTCAATACTCACGTATCCAAAATCGAATTCTCCAATTCCATTGTCGGTTCGACAATTGAATCATCAATACTTTTCCGAAGTTCGATGGCTACATTTTTTCTGTTCACCATATATAATAAAACTTATTGCAACTTATAAGCAGAATGCCAGTTCATACGTTTTATTTTATCTTTGCTCACATATGAAAACACGACTACTGCTGATACGTGTATCTATCCTTCGTTACACTTCACTCATTTCGACGTCATTGTCGCATCAGCAATAATATTACTATGCAAATCACGGAAAATGTGAATATTTAAAGGTGATTACGCGATTCAGACGCTACATATACTTATTACAAGTCTCCAACAATGATATAGAATGCCTTGCAAATTATTTTCCGAATATTTCAACTACATATTAGATTCGAATTTTATACAATTTGTAAATTAATGCATTTGCCAGTAAAAAATACGTAAACATCTGATAACTGTTACACTTTCTTCACACATGCGTAGTCGATTTAATGATTTAAAATTTTAGTCAATAAAATACTTTTAAGAAAACTCTTTTTTTTTCATATATACACAAATTCGGTTTCGGTTTTTCAACCGAAAATATTTTATTTTTGGACATCACACATGTATGCATTTTTCTTCATAAGATCATTTCAAATTCAAAATCATTAGTGAAGTCATTAATATTATAATGAATTTCGAGACCGAGTTATCTGAAAATTACAGTGCTTTTATTAGAAATCAGTAATTAGCACTTGTGTAGCCATTTCGATACAGTGTAATACAGAAATCGTTTTGCTTAGGATTAATAAATGCTTGAATTCAAATCTTAAATGTATATTTTTGTACCAACTGTTAATATACACAAATCTAAAAATAAAAACTTTCTAAATCTGAACCATTTTTGTGTCCATATTTCCCAGGCTAGTTCAAAACTGACTCAATTAATGTTCTGTTGAATATGCTGAGCATTTTATAAAACTTTCAGTCTTGATGGACTGTTTTGCTATCGATAGTAAATAGATTGTTTGAAAAAATACACATACGCTTTAGAGGTCAAGGTCGAAAATTAGCATTTATGTTAGAAAAATATTTAGAATTTTTAATTGAAATATACGCTGGTGTCAAGACTCCATTTATAATGGACAAAATTTGTATATGCTCACAGAGCAACTAGCAAACAGCCCCGTTCTATAAATAAAGCGGAGTGTCCTGAGTTCCTTCATCAACTTTGTTCATAATAAGCTCCGGAGTACATTTACCTGAACACATTTTTCCGACAACTAGGTAGTTTACGTATTCTTTGAGATGAATCAAACTAATGATTCCATGATTCTATGTTTATAACTGAGTTTACTTTCATCCTATTTGCAACGGTAGTGCGGAAAGAAATTATTTTCTCCAATTATAAATTACTTCATAATAGTCATATCATCTGTTTACAAATATGAATGACAATTCCTCACAATTCTGTAAAGCTTATACCTGAATATTTTAACTATACTGATATTATATATATTTTAGATAATATCGTAACTATACTGATACGCCTACCAGCGAACAGGGATTATGCTGATGATGACTGAAATTAGTTTTGAATTGCAACTGAGTACTTGGTACGGGAACCGAGTCAAAATAAATCCGCGAAAATAGTCGAAAGACCTCACCCATAAAGACTAATTTATTTTCACGAGTCTCCTACAATCTATGTAAATATACTCGTCTTTTTCAAGGCGCTTTATCCCGTCTCAGGCTTTGGTTTTCAACATATTCCGCCTTCAACTTTCTCAAACATTTGATAGTGTCCTCCAAATAAGGAGAACTTTGGTTCTCCAGTTGAATACATGATGCGGAATACGGGTATGATACATGCTCTGCAAGCGACCAACCTACTGGAGCATCTACAAATTTATTGTTTTGAGAGCTTCGGGCTAGTTGAATCATTTCATGTGACAAGTCTTTGGTCTCCAACTTATTTTTCCCGGATGATTCATCTCAGCATCCCCTTTCCGAAAGCGTTTCTCGGATGTTTGTGCAAAGAATCATCCTTAGCAATCGTAGCAAGGCACAGGCTGATTTGAAGAACTTCTGATTAGAAGATTACGAAAATAATTATTGCAGGCACTGAAAAGACACTACTCTTCGTGTAAAGTGATGCTCCGCTGACGTCAGCTTCGAGCTTACTGATTGTATGCTACAATGTCAATTCAAACAGAAGAGAGACCAGTCTAGCACGTTGCTTCAGTCCGGCTTGTATTTGAAACGCTTCCGTGAGGTTATCGCTTCTTGTCAATAAATGCAGCTCTTTCAAAATGCCAAATGTTCAAATTCGTTAAAAGATTAGAAATCTCAATTTAATACAATAGAGCAATAATTCTCCCAAAGCTAAAATGAATTCGGATCATGAGAATCTTGTCGTATCGTTGACAACAGGAAAATAATGAATGACATTTTTATTGGCTCCGTTGAGCAAATCAAAGGAACTTTGAAACCGGCGAAAAATGTTTTTGATTCGAGTAGAATAACATCAATAGACTCTCAAGTAAAAAGAAAACGAAGCATATATTATTTATCGTTGGACCCATTAAAATAATAATGAAAAAAATCTGCCTTTCTCCCAAAGAAAATTTAAAAGCATTTAAATAACATTTGCTTACATCCTCATCCATAGCACTCCTGTCATCGTTTTCCATGCCTCAAAAGATGTCGGTAAACAGAAAAAAATTGCATTAAACCAAAAAGTTGAATTGAGAACTCATGCATATCGTGAAGACATGTTCTGCAAAAAAACATGTGCGATCCACTAAAGGTAGCCGATTTCGCATACCTAATAGTCACCATGGAAGAAAAGCTAACTACACACTGAAAATAACCCAATTGAAATTTTTATGGAATGATTTCCATAAATAAATAAGTTAAAGTAAACAATTAACAATTAGGCAAGTAGGCAAGTTTCTTGATTAAATATCTGGAACAGGTATTTAAAAAGCACCAGACGAATTGTGGGTATGTCAACTAAATGAGTTAGACACATGTAAAGTCCACGAGTGAATCATTCCGAAGAAGAGGCGATGAATAGGAAACAAACTCATTCATTTTTGTAATTGCTTCCATCTTCATAAAATTGTTTTGATAAAAATAAAGAAAAACCTTCCTTTTACTTTTATGTTTTTTTATTTACCTTGCGGCATCGATTTTCGACCGTGATCGTTCGGTCTTCATCAGCGATTGTTCATTCATTCGCTTCGCATTCGCTTACTCTTTAAATAAAATGAATGATTCCGCCCTAATAATCCCTTGAATCTTAAATTTGAAACATTTAGCACATATTTCCACAGCATCAAAATATTATGGTTAAAAATGATTTTTCGAAAGCAAACACCTCGTATAGTTTAGTTACCATAATGAAATGGAACACAAATAAGTTAAGCATCTTTCGTCGACCTTGGTTTTTTTGGTAGATCAAACCACAATCTTTAAGAGAATTAAGCATCTACAACATTTATATTGGTCTTTGGAATGAGTTTTCTATCATTTTCAGATTATCAATGCTTCTAACCAACTTAATCGCATTCCTGCTGTACACCGTCACTAGGACAACCCGTCGCATGGACCGAATGCGTATTTTAGAGACACAGACACCGCCAATTGAGCAGGTCCAATTGGCGACGCGGCCCTTCCGCTATTGCATCGATAATATAACGTCCTGCCAAGACGAATGGGAAAGTTATCGCGATCACATTCTCGTCTCCTAACGAGCGATATGCAGACGGCATCTCGATTTTCCCTTTCGACTTGCAGATCAGCGTAAGGTTGATTAAAAGCGTAATTGATTAAAAGCGAAGTTTAGTATCAAATCATTCACACATATCTCTATAACCTTTCACAAGAAGATAGTTAGTATCCATTACGATGTTTTTAATTAGAAAAGACAAGAAATCCGTCCGGACGTACATTATCAGTATACAGTATTTGAGTTTATTGAAAAGTTTAACATTGTCATTTAACACTTCAGAAAGTAAAACTCTACTAACATCATGATATGTTTGGCTTTACCGATTGAGAATCAACTGGATTTGAATTTATATCGTTAAGCTAAACTTTTCATCCTACGGTATTAGAAATATTCATTGTAAGTTTTGTATAAGGACTTTTCAAAAGAACACCACGAACTTCCTGTCATTCTTATTTAGATATTTAAGCATTTGAAATTTTAGTCTAGATTATACAATTTTATTCTCTTCTATTACTTTGTACTGAGGTTCGTGTAGGGAACCGTCAAAACATAATCTTACGAAGTTAGCCATAATCACCATAATACGAAGCAGGCTGCAGTTTGGCACTGCAATTTAATTTTTTAAGTGTTCTGTAACAGAGAAAATTTAAAATTACATGGCAAACTACATGAAGACAAAATTCAGAAAAAATAAACGTATATATTCCATGCAACTCAGTAGTCGAAACTTGAAATTTATAAAGGTTTCCAAAACAGCGATCCGAAAGCCAATAGAACACTCATTTTTTAATATTATTGCCAGTAGATATTTTCAAAATGAATTTATTGATAAATCTTAGATTTATAAAGCGTAAAAGACAATAGGCCGAAATAAACAAAGAATTCAATACAATTCGGGAAACATTTTTGTGAAATATACATGAGGATAGACTTATCAAATGGCAAAATTGAAGGCACATTATTTGATAGGTATCTGGAAGTCATTTAAACATGGTCTGACTTTTTGAAGATGATGAACAAAGGTCGTACAGTATGTTATGAACATAGTAATATCCAGCAAAATTTAACTAAATTAAATTTAAATTTAATAAAATTTTTTATAAATTTCGCATGAATTCTATTGAAAATATCAACGTCAACCTTTCATTTACATCATTTTTGAAACTGAAAACATTATCAACAAATATTGCCTTTGAGTAGGTTATGCTAAAAATCACTGCAACGCTTTCTTTTAATCTTTTAATTTAAAATGCTTATCCCAACCGGTAGTAGTTCCAATCAATTGAAAATTTTAAATTAATTCTGCGTTTTTTCTTTGCAAGTAATTTGTGTGTGTGGGTCTAATTCCTCATTTACATCAATTAGCTTTATCAATGAAACTTCAGTACGGGAACTATTCCTACCAACCATTTTCTTTTCTAAGTCACCTTTCGCTGTTGTTTATCAGAACTATCAAAATTTTACAAATACAAAACGACAAGGGCTGTCTCAGTATGGGGTCACTTCTCGTTTCACATGAAATTTCGTTATCATGCACCATAAAATATTATCGGATTTCACAGCCATTTCACAGCAATTCCCATTCTAATGTTTGTCAAACATGTGCATAACATATCACGAGCGCAGGAAACGTGCTCAACAAAAGCAGAATATGTGACCATGAAGCTGAGGAAGGCAACCTTGCGTAAAAGGAAGCTCACTTGACGAGTTGCATAAACATGGCATTAATTAATCGATTTGTTTACATTGTGCATTTCCTCTTTTCCACCTATTCGAAAATGACTTGATTTGTTACCGACTTACGTATGCAATTGAACTATTTATTTGGAATTATTAATTATTGGTTAAGAATTCTTGAATATCTGATCGATAAATGGTCAGGGCGGGGTCGACGTGCGACGCCCGAACGCTTTTCAGGTGCACCGCTCAATTGACGCTTCATTTGCAAGCAGTTGCATCTAGAATACAAATTTATTTTTCACCATATATGCGTTCACCGCTTTCATAAACCGAGTATCGAGACTTATCTTCGAAGTTTCCCAATAAGGAAATTAAAAAACAATTAAGATTACAGTGCATCTTATTAAGATTCCGCGTTATATGTGTCATTCTTTGCAATAATTTGATAAAATCTCTTTACCAGCAGCCAAGAACACTCAGGATTTGTTTGGCAAGAAAAATTTGGGTGGAAGAATGACTCAACCGGCGTTTTAGTGCCTTTCACAGAATGACACTTACCTTTTCTCGAGTTATCCGAAAATCAGGCTAGTCAAATTATCCAAGCTAACAAACTCAATGTGTAACCACAAAAGTTGGAAATAACTTGATATTTGCGAAACACTGCGTGCACAACAAACGATAAACTAGAGGAAAATAAACGGAAAAAACTTGAACGTACGAACAAAATTATTCTACAGGCACAGCGACGACGGCGATAATCTGATACGAACTTGAACAAAAACTGACAGATGTCGTCGAGGAAACGGATGGGCAATTTGTGGCATAGCCAATGAACAGCAAACTATATGGATGTGATAAATTTGCCATTATTATTGTGAATAGAATTTAACACATTATGGATGAAATTTGGATGTTGCTGTAATTACTTTTTCAAATAACGAATAATACACTTAAATAGAAAAATACTCTTAAACAGGAATTTGAACCATTTGAAAGCTTGAGATTTTTCCAAAAAGATGCATAAACTGTACAACATAAAATCAAAGAAACGTTCCAATTTATTTACATTCCTCGCATCCTTAATTTGATCTCGATTTCAAAAAAGTAAAAGGTTGTTATAAACATAAAACGAAGGATTTTAAGCACCATATACAAGCAATTATTTCATAACTTCCTCTCCTTCGGTATTCTTCGCCGCTTCACACTGGAAGGATATTGTTATTAAGATAGTACATTAATTGTTTCAAAACCATCATAAGCTTCGAGAGAAAAACTGGGTTAAAAAAACTCCAGATTTAGGCAGTAAGGTAGTATTACTTAAGTGATCACATTGGATGAAAGAAGTTGATATTGTTTTGATTTTATCAAGGAAGTATTTCATTGTTTTTAAATATAATGTATTATATGTAGATGGGTCGCTACAGTGGCATTACTTAAAGAATTGTCCATCGAACTCCATTATCTTTTGTTATATTACCGTTAGAAAAGTTTCCCAGGGAAAAACGCCGACCAGTGTAGCTTCGATAAAACGCAATGCACAAGTTATGTATTCAATAACAAAATGTCGAGTAGAAAATATGCGCTATGTTCTAAGCATTATCAAGACGGTTTACTAATATATGTAATAAAGAGAGACTATGCCCATGTATGTGACCGCCCAAAGCTTAGCAGCTCTTCGCACGTTCGGCTCTAGTCTAAACCCATCAAAATTTCGATATTGAAGAAATGTATTCTTAGCTTACGGTCAAAACATGAAAAATGTGTTGCTTTTCAATCGAACCCTAGCAGGCATAAGACTGCTTAATCGTCTTAATACAGTTTCCGTCCAAAAATATCAACTTTTTAACACATTAACAATTTATTTTTGTCATTAAAAAGGGAAAAATCAATTTTCCAAAAGGGCAGTTCACTTGTCAGTGTTCCGCAATAAACGTAAGAGATGTCCTATTGATGCAAACTTTAATGCAACATACTTCATGTATTGCTTTTCAAATTATTTGATTACTCCAAGGTGTAATAGTCAAGCTGAGGACAATCTGGAGTATTCTTTTTTGAATCAATCGAAACATTTCTCTTTTAACTGAATAAACATTTCGTTATTACTTAAATTTTTTTTTTTTGGGTTGGGGGGTGAAAGCAATTTACGCCCGGAGTGTGGGACTCCTAGCAGCGCATGCTACCAGACTACCCACTAAACACCCCCCCTGTCAAGAGATCCTAGCCTGGAACCGTATGACACATTACTTCGGGCTAGGCCTCTTTTTTACTTCGCGCTAGGGCGCCGTCAGTCTAGAGAAATCTCCCTCCAGCGGGAGGGGGCAGGATGGAGGAGGACTGCTGGAAAGGAGACCTCCTAGACCCCGAGCCCAAGGTTATCTATCGTATATTTTTTGGCAATAAGTATTGCCCGAGAGTAATGTGCCACGCAGGTCCATTTGTCGAAACTTTTCAACATTTCTCCGACCAGATTGTCTGGAGAAAGCTCTCCCATCACCTCCCACAAGTCCTGCCGCATCCTGTTCCACTTTCTACAGTTGAAGGTGTGACATGCGTCATCCCTTTCCCCTGGGCAGAAAATGCAGTCTGGGGACCGTGATTTACCAATCTTGTGCAAGTAAGACTGAAAATACCCATGCCCGCTAAGAAGCTGGGTAAGGTAATAATCAGTCTCACCGTGCCTTCGATTTAGCCACGATCCCACGTCCCCTATAAGGCGGGCAGTCCAGCGGCCATTATAGCTAAAATAAAACACACGAAAATATCCATGATTGAAATAATTCGAATCTAATACGAAAGCATAATTAAAACCTTGTTACCTGTGAATGTGGAGATTTTGAGCTTTTTTAAGGTTTAATAATTAAAGTGACAATGGATAAAATAATCAATTGAAAACGGTTCATTAATTCAAAATACTCAAATCAATCAGATCAGCAAACAGATGAACTTAATATTTCTAATAGGATTAAATACTAAATTTCCAAATTTCCCAATAAAAATTGAATTAGTAGTTCAGAATTTAAAAAATTAACTGACTGTCCTCTTAAACTTTTCGATGCAGTTCCCCTCACGGAATTTCAACACAACAAATCTGGCCCTGCAAATAAACAACCTTTATGTGAGAGACAGCTCTTTATAGTTCATTTTGTTTTCCCACAAGTTGCTGTTGGATGATTTAGACTAGGAATGAAAATCACAGGTAAAAGATTCACCGAAACTTAAATTATCTTCGAGACAGCTTATAAAGTCGTAACCTATTGCTGAATGTTTTAACTCTTCTTTTCTTCAATTCGCTTTTCAATATCACTCAACGAAATGTCTTCGCACATCTGAAAACGTATTTAGATAATTACAAAAATCACAACTTAAATGTTTTCCTACAAACCGCATCTGAGATCTTCATTACGTCGAACATCTGAGAAAATGGATCAGCTTTCGAAGGTATTTTATCATAATTCCAGTAATTGATACTATCAAATGCGCCGGCAAATTTAAATGCTCGTTTGGCATTTTCATCTAGATGACATTCTACTTCTTGGAATATAAGTCCTTTGAATTGTGAGGGGAGCGTAAATTCACATCCTGCTAGTGGATGGCCGCGGAAAGAATTTTTCAATACACCATCTTCTCTCGTTGTGTAGGGATTGAAAAACATATCCACTTTCGCAGGACCATCACCTTTAATTGATGCTCCCATATAGTGCATATTAGCATTACATGATTGCGGGTCATTTATTTGAGCTTCGTTTATTTCCAAGTTGATTTCCATTATTAATACACCACAGACACAAATACTAAAGAATTTTCAATACCGATGTAAATTGACGCCGAGACGATTTGATGACAATACGTTTGGCGCGAAAAATTTTGTCAAAACTATCGGTATTCACAATATGAAGTGTTTCATAAAATTAATATCGCTGTCGGACCATCAATAATTTCTGGCATTAGTCAACATTATTTGATATGAATGTAATTTTCGTTGTTGTTAGCAATGAGGTTTACATGCTTGTATATTGAATGATATTAACAATGTACAAAGCAGCGAAAGCAAATCCTTTTCATCCTTATCCGTCGTACATATGAGTGCTTCAATGAAATGTTATTTCTATAATGTTCCCAAAAAAATTATGTAGCCAATATTATTTACATGTATTAAATAATTCCGTTTTCCATCATGTTTTCCTGATTGCCTATTGTGTCACATTATTATAAAGCGTATTAATACTAATTAGTAAAACATTCAAACTTTGGTAACTATGCGCTCTATAACGCTGTAATGTACGCTGACAACTTTTTTCTACTGTCAAGGAAAACCAAAACATATGAATAAGGCGGGAAGTCTGGTACTAACCACACTTGTTGAAATTTTGCAATAGAAGTTGAAATGCCCATCCTAGTTAAAGTGTAAGTACAAACAATATAAAGTAGAATCTTAGTCAAGGTTGATATTTTCCACCGCTTGAACATTGTACATTGATTATGTGCAGATGAAAATAGTTCTACGAATTAAGCAAACTAGCACTTTTAGTTTTAAAAATTTAAATGTGAATTTTTAAAAGTTTTTACACTATGTTTTGACTGATTATTGACTGTATTTATAATTAAATAATTACTGAGGTTTATATTTTCCCATGTGTATGTTTGACTCGAGACATGGTGATTGACAGTACATTATTTAATAGACAGTAGGGGTCGTGAGTGTACTTTCTTCTGTCCGGCAGTGTAAACAGTCGTGTGGCAGTGTGTCAAATTAGAAATTTGAGTAAATTGGGTCTGTGTCCCGAAATTTATTATATTCTGAGCTTTTTTCGATTTCTCTGCCTATAATTGCATACCGTACATGGTTTACACTTTTTTGCATTTGTGTTATTGATATGTCGGGCGTAATACGCATAAAAATGCAACCCATTGCTGATTAAATTTGAGTTGGTTATGATGCCGTGCAAAATGTATAAAGATATGATCAACGAATTTCTATGAAAACGAGTAAAATACTTTGCAGATTTAAGGGAAATAAAATCTTATAAATAGTATTATTCATATGCTGCTAACCTTAAAAACAGAGGGATAGAAAAAGGACAGAATGGGAGAGAAAAATCAAACATGAAATTGTTTTTTCGAGATAAATCATTTTTCGATTGTCCGTAGGTTGGAAAATCGTGCATGATATTCTCTAGATTCTCTCCCCGGACGAATATAATTCCTGGGGTAAATAATACATCCATCATACACCCGCAAGGAAATGCATGAAGCAACCCCTTATTAATTTTGAGGTTGAATACGCAGGACATTTAAATAAAAGAATAAAATTACTCAAATGCAAAATAATATCTACCGCATAAACGCAAAATTGTGCAAAATTTACAATTATAACACACGCGATAATACCACGTACATTCGATCCGAAATCCTCAAATGCAAAAAAGAAAATTCAAATTATCACCCCACGGATGTTGTTTATTTAGTGTTTCAACCAAAAGCAACTACCAATGAATTGAAGAAATTTCTTATTTCCATTTAACGACAAAAAAAAAATCGGGTCTCTAGGCAAACTTTGTCGGTCCCAGTATATTTTTGTTTTTACTTACTGCAAATTATCGGACAGATATGTTGTTATTTATGTAATATCGTGTATACAGCGATCAGCAACAAGAGGGAAGTCACACTAGGATGAAAACATACGCTTTGTAGTTTGCAAGTGTCAAAGGTTGAAAGATAAAGTGAACTGTTCTAAATTGATCGGCCATGGGACCACCAAAAAAATCTAAGCGTGAATCGAAAGGAGGATTTAGCGATAAATTTGGTTAGTTACCAAAAAAAGTTGGTCTTTCTACTTTTGCTCTGATGTAAAATGTGAATTTTCCGATTCAGCCAAGAAACGGCGTCCGGAGGATGAGGCTTATTCACAGCTTGTTGAAGAAAGCGAGCCGGATAACAATGAAGCAGATGGTGTACCGGGCGCGGCGTCGAAAGATGTAGAGAAAAATGATGACAACGTGCAGGACGATGAATTTGGGGCTAAAGATTATCGTTCACAAATGCAACTGAAACCTGATCATCAGAATCGACCTCTATGGGTAGCACCGAATGGTCACGTTTTCCTTGAATCATTTTCTCCCGTCTACAAGCATGCTCATGACTTTCTCATAGCTATATCGGAACCAGTTTGTCGCCCAGAACACATCCACGAGTATAAACTTACCGCATACAGTTTATATGCAGCAGTTTCTGTGGGTCTTCAAACGCACGATATTATAGAGTATCTAAAACGGTTGAGTAAAACGTCGATTCCCCAAGGCATTGTGGAGTTTATACAGTTATGCACCCTTTCGTACGGTAAAGTGAAGCTTGTCCTTAAGCACAATAGGTAAGTGAAAAAACATAAAATATTTAAGCGATCCCACTTGCTAATCAAAACTTGTCATTTCAGATATTTTATTGAAAGTCCACACCCCGAGGTCCTTCAAAAGCTACTTAAAGATCCAGTCATCCAACAATGTCGCTTAAAACGCGACGAAACTGATGCCGGGGATAATTTTATTACAAATGTCAATGAAAAGAAAGGTGTCCCATCGTTTGGTACGAAAGTACCTCCAGCTGCCCCAGCTCCCGGCGCTCCGCCAACCACTGCGGCAGATGGTACTGAGAAACCTGTAGAGGGAGTCACTGCAGTGCCGGATGATATCACCAACTTCTATGATAAAATTGACAATGAAGAAGATGAAGATGAAGCAAACTTGAAAACAGTTTCTTTTGAAGTTAGTCAAGAGAAGATTGAAGTGCTACAGAAACGTTGCATTGAAATTGAACATCCGCTTCTGGCTGAATATGATTTTCGCAATGATACTGTTAACCCGGACATCAATATCGATTTGAAGCCAGCTGCAGTGCTCCGTCCCTACCAGGAAAAAAGTTTGCGGAAAATGTTTGGTAATGGTCGAGCTAGATCAGGAGTTATTGTATTACCGTGTGGTGCAGGCAAGTTACCTGTTTCTTTTGATACCTTTCGTTTCCTATTCTTCTTAACGAAATCTTAATCTCAAATTCAGAAGTTCACTCGATAATTGGCTGCAATAATTGACAATTATCTCTTCTAAATAGAAGACGCAATTTATTGCGAAAGGATTACCAGGAGTATACTTCTGGGGATTCAATAATTCGACTAATATTAATTTTCAAATACAACACAAAATTGAACAATAATTTAAAATCAATATTTCAGGTAAATCGCTGGTTGGCGTAACAGCATGCTGTACAGTACGTAAACGTGCTTTGGTCTTATGCAACAGTGGTGTATCTGTCGAACAATGGAAACAACAATTTAAAATGTGGTCTACCGCAGATGATAGCATGATTTGTCGCTTCACATCTGAAGCCAAAGATAAACCAATGGGTTGTGGCATTCTTGTGACCACTTATTCCATGATAACTCACACACAAAAACGTTCTTGGGAAGCTGAACAAACAATGCGTTGGTTGCAAGAGCAAGAATGGGGAATTATGGTACTCGACGAGGTACACACGATTCCAGCAAAAATGTTCCGAAGAGTATTGACAATTGTTCAAAGCCATTGCAAATTAGGCTTAACAGCCACTCTCCTTCGTGAGGATGATAAAATTGCTGACTTGAATTTCCTGATTGGTCCAAAATTGTACGAAGCCAACTGGTTGGAATTGCAAAAGAAAGGGTACATAGCCAGAGTGCAGTGTGCGGAAGTTTGGTGCCCAATGTCGCCGGAGTTTTATAGAGAGTATTTAGCTTGCAAAACTTCGAAAAAGATGCTGTTGTATGTAATGAACCCTTCGAAATTTCGCAGTTGCCAATTTTTAATCAAGTATCACGAGCGACGGGGGGATAAAACTATTGTTTTCAGTGATAACGTATTTGCTTTAAAGCATTATGCTATAAAAATGAACAAACCGTTCATCTATGGGCCGACGTCACAAAATGAACGTATACAAATTTTGCAAAACTTCAAATTCAATCCGAAAGTGAACACAATCTTTGTCAGTAAGGTGGCCGATACAAGTTTCGATTTACCAGAAGCGAATGTGTTAATTCAGATCTCGTCACATGGTGGCTCGCGTCGTCAAGAAGCGCAACGTTTGGGACGTATTCTACGAGCTAAGAAGGGAGCAGTAGCAGAAGAATACAATGCATTTTTCTACACGCTTGTATCCCAAGACACAATGGAGATGAATTATTCACGCAAGCGGCAACGTTTTTTGGTGAATCAGGGCTACAGTTATAAGGTTATTACACATCTAGCAGGAATGGATCAAGATCCTGATTTATTTTATAAATCTCGTGAAGAGCAAGGACAGTTGTTGCAACAAGTACTCTCCGCTTCGGATATGGATTGCGAAGATGAACGATTGCCAGGCGAAGTGGGAGCTCCTCGAGCTGGAACTTCAAAGAAAGGCGGTTTGGGATCCATGTCTGGTGCTGACGATGCTGTTTACTACGAGTACAGGAAAAAAACCGCTAATCCTAATGCGCACCCATTGTTTAAGAAATTCCGATACTGAAATAAAATATTTATAACATTGAATATATTTTAATATGAAGTTAATAAAATTCTATAAAAAGTGAAATATGGCAACAGTTTCATTTCTTTATCTTTAATCTGGATACGAATTTGCGCTCTATTGCTGCTTCTAATTCTTATTTCAGTCCTGCGAAAGAAAGCGGTGTTCCGGAATGGGCAATCGTCGAACTACAAGGCGACTTGGAAGTGCGTAGTGATCAAATAATGAGCGGGCAATTTGTCGGTGACCTTTGTTATAACAAATATGGACAACCGGTAAAACCCACTGACAATTTCAAATAAAGGCGTTTTGTTTATATCTTTCTTTTTTAGATCTTCATTATTGGTCATCACATTTTGCAAGGACGTGAGCAAGGATTAGAAAAACCTTTCGCTGTCCTCCAAAAGTCGCGAACGAGCGAAGGCGTGAATTTAGATCAAACATCTCAACTAGATTCAAGCATCATGAGTACAGCTGGGGATCAAACAATTCTAGATTCTACAGTGGCGTTGGAGAATAAATCCAAACAGCGAACACAGTACACAGTGAAAGCGATTGTTACACGAAAGTTGATATTTAAATCGCGACCAAAACCAATTATAGCCAATGTTGCAAAACACGTATGAATAAAGTTCTACTTTAGGATTGTAAATTTTAAGATGTTAATTGCGAAATTAAGAAATCAAAGTGGAGCAGGTTTTCTACTAATAAATACTTCAATTTGTATTTTAATCTATCATGGAAAAGTCAATTCTTCATAAGTGTTGAAAATCTATATCTAAAATGAGTTTCTGGGAGCAAAGAAACAACTGGTTTTGGCACAATTTAGAGGACGTTTCTTTAAGCCCGAATGAATATGATGGCAGTTGCACATTCTTGATGTGACTGAAGCAAATATATTGTTGTGCATATCGACAGATGGTCAATTTCCGAAGGTGCTTGGAAGTTAGTAAAGGCTATAAATTTCGCTTTGTTCCACAGTTTCCCCAATAGCGGTTAAAATTTTATTAAGTTGATTTTGGATTAGTTCTCCGTCGTTCCGTCTTCTTTTTTTCCGTTTACAGACGCATTTCGTCGTACAACTCCGAAATGTAGCTTTGTGCTGAGTTTGTCCGTCACCTTGATTTAAGAAGCGCATTCATAAAGAAAACGGAGGTATATTTGGTAACCTTTCAATAACCTTTCCAACCGATTTTCAAATAATAAGGTCAAAACTAATTCTGGAGAGGTTGAAATAACATAGCGAAGACAATGAAGGTTCAATTTGGCAACTGTGTATGTACTACCTACTTTTTAGCAACATAAGCTATTTTAGACTTGGGCCACAACCATTTTCCTAATTTTGTAATAAATTATTTCGACTATCATGGCACTGGAGGATCTAATCAAAACGATTCATGATAAATTAAATCTTTCAAATCAAGTTTCCGCTTGCCGTTAATTAAGTTAGTCGCAGTATGTTCCGATTAGCTTTTAATGCCGCTAAAGATTTTGGTGGTCACGAAATCACTTTTACAATGCTGGAGCAATGTTATATAAATTTCACAATTAGGGGCTCCTCTAAAAGACCTTCGTGCTTCTTTTTCTGAAACAAACTACCTCTCGGTTTCTTATCAACATTATAAGACGAATGATTCCTATCTAATAAAATATTCAAACATATTTTTCTTACATACCCACTAACTAAAAAATGTCTTCTGCATAATGATAATCTGAAAAAAATAAGAGTATATCAATTAAAACAATCTCATAATAAACGAAACGTAAATGTAATAGATTAATATATGCAGGTAAAGTACATATCATGCATGTGACTAAGAGTTAAAAAAAACATTATTTTATAATTAACTAGTAAATGTGTGAATCTTAAGCTATCGAAGAATAAAAAAAAACTATAAATTCATTAGTATATGTCACCATAAATTGATGCGAGCTCGAATACGATTCGACTTATACGGCGCCTTACTTTTTGTCATTGAGGAGTTTTCTTCTTATATTAAACAACAATAATGTAAATTTAAGTATTTATTAATTGAAAAATACACATACTATTATAGTCAAATTTTTAAAAATATGTTATCATATGTGCAAGACATTATCTTAATAAAAGGTTCCTTATAAAAATTCCATCTCTCTTTCTATCCCAACAAATTTCAATTGTTCCGTTGGTCCATATCGATAGTCAAAGAATAACTCCTCGCCGGGTTGGATTGCGCGTTTAGCGAATATACCAATACGATGATCACCATTAACCATCATTACTTTTGCATAACAATTTGGGTTTATAGAATGATTTGCGAATCTTATTTTATTGCCTTTTCGCGTAGCGTCCACAACAAAATCATTGTTCAAATTAAATAGAAAACTGCACATATATTTGTCGTAAACTTTCCCCCGACGATCTGCTTCGTCTTGAGATATGATTTCTCCGCAATATTCGGATATGAATTCATTCTTTTGTGCTGACTCTTTCAAAAATATACCCCAACCGGCAACATCAGAAGGTGCCATGAGAAGATGTTTATCTGAAAATGTGGGAAATAAATTTAGTATGAGCAAATTTTCACATCGCTTTGCATGCGTTCGTTCACTGTGTCAATACTTACGCAATCCTCTCTGTACGCTAACATTTTTGCAAGTTATTTTAGTCAATTTGAATTGATCCGCACCACACGTCTGGCATAAATCAGGATCGCATTCTCGTACAGCCAAGTAACATGGGCATTGTTTTGTATTGCATTGAGCTTTACAACGGCAACCGGGAAAACGATTCTGACAATCACTACTGCAATTGCAAAACTTCTCACAAAAGTTTTGAGCTTGTATGCAGGAGCATGATTGGTCGCAGGGGCCAGCGTGATCGCATGGTGTGAAATTGTAAACATGGTTCGACCCGGAATCTTTCTTCAATTGAATCTTTCTGCAATGCATTGACCAGAGACGATGCTTCTTCTTCTTTTTACGCGGTGGCGTGTAGTCCTGTCGTATCTCTTCAAATGGAATGTCAGCGGCCTCTTTTTGACCAAACTCGTATACTTGTTGGCAAGTTTTCGTTAACATAGCTTGAGCTATAGCACAATAATTATTTAAAAATACTTTGTGTAATGCGCGAAACATTGATTGATCAGCTCCAGTCCAATCACATTTTGTATCCGATGTGTTCATCATACCAGCTGTTATATAAAAAGGGCATGAGTAAAATCTACGGAACCGGTTATCTTTAGGCATAATATACCCATTATAGATGTAATTTCTGCTGAGGGACCTGAACATGCTGGCGTATCTTTGTTTCCCTGAAAGTCCTTACTGTACTGGCTGTTGCTATCGTTACTGTCTTCAGAGCTAGCTTCATTTCCTGAATCGATTGGAGGTGTCTTTTTGCTGTCAGCTGCCAATTTCTCTTTCATGCCTTCCTATGGGAGCGACCGAATTTAGCTAAATTTCAAAAGGATCTGTTTACATCATCCATAACTTACCAACAACATATAGCAAGACGTGCCACATGGCTCAGTGAATGGTTTCAATTCGGGAAAACGGCGTTTCTGTAAGTTTGGTCCCGGATGACATGCTTGAAGACCTTATGGAATACAAATTGTCATTAAGTTAACATTTCGGTAATATCGTCGCAGTGTGGCAGCATGTTCCGCGTAATCGATGGATAATCGATAGTTGCGATTATGCTTTCGTAACGTTATTCTAGACGTTAGAAAAACGTTCCTCTAATGATTTATCGAATTTGATTGCCATATGAAATTTCCAAACATGTATATGGGTTTGAAAAAGCTTTAGGACATAAGCAAATATACGAGTCTAGAACGAATAGTCTTGACTGTTATTCGCACTTTGTCCAGATCGAGTCTCATGGATTAACTTTTCGACACAACTTGATTGATATCAAATGTAAATGAAGAAATTCCGTTCCTATTCTTCAGTACGAAAATACGAGGATACATCGTAAGGTGCTTTTAATTGATTTTGAAATGAATTCAATTTTATTAACAGGTTCAGTTCAAACGCATGACAAACACTTAATCAAAAGGCGATCGGGATTTTATGTACAAAACTGCAAACATCTCAAAAAGGAATAGTTCAATTAAGTGAGAACTGTGTGAAATAGATGCCGTCCTTGCAGTTTCGATGACTGAAACTGTATGATACAAATACAATACCCTATAGGAGAGTGAGAAAAAATACATAATCGAATAAACGTCGGAAAAAAGTTTGCAGAAATGTAGATTTGAATAATGTCCGAATTAGCTGCTACTACTACCGCAACTATTTTGTCTTCATTGGAAAATCGTGAACTTAATGTGAGAGCAATATAAACATCGAATTATTCTATTTGATTTTCTAATCTTTATCTTTGTTGTTGATGCATAAAGAAAGAAGAAATGTGGCCTTTTGTCGAATATGTGTCAAGTCTCAGCTAGGAATATTTTGATCGACTCCACTCCGCTGATTTAACGGATAAAAAATCTCATCTATTGGTCGTTACTTGTTACACCAAGATTTGTCTACTTTCTAGGAATTCATTTATTTAGTAAATCTATAATTTTCTAACAAGACAAGTAGATTTTCAATGTTTGGTCAAATGAACTTGTTGTGGTTGTTCAGAGATATAAGGAAAACAAAGACAGACAATGAGCACAATTTGTTAGCAATAATTTTTGAGACCGTAATCCATTTAACAAATTACTCGCCTATGGTGATCAAAAGCCTAACATTTTCTCGCGTTGCATTCGTTTTCAATGAAATAGTTTCAGAGCGATAGTAAGACTACGTATGAAATCTATCGCAAACCAATTATAGAGATATGAACGAGTTTGATTGATATTTTCTAAGAACACAGAAAAAAATTCGCAGCTTCATATGCCTCAGTGCAGTTCCCACGTGCGACTATAAGCCGTTCTTAGGGTTGAAGAATTCCATTCCAAAGTCGCATTTATACAAATTTATCGTATAAAAGGCATTTTGTAACTTTGAACTAGAACTGTTCGAACGGGGTTATAAACTTAAATCGAATATTTTTGGGACACATTTGTATCATACACATTGCTCAACGTAACGATTATGGCTGCTTATACCGTCAATATACCATTATTCATTAATGTAAATATAGAAATTTTCAGCAATCAATATATTTATACCATTAATTAATCGAGATTCTAAGAAAATAGCATGATGTAATATATTAAGGGTTGGTAGACAAAAATTTAATATTTAAAAAACAATCTGTGATTATGAGAGTGCAAAAATGAAAATATCTTTGACTGATTAAAAGTTGGAACAAAAACGAGATGTTTCTTTTTAAATTAATTTCATTTAGTACTAGACCTAACTTGTTTTCTGTCCTTGGTGTTCAAAAGGATGTCATTATTTTGCAAACAATACCGTTTGTCTGTTTCAATTAATTGCTAACAACACTGAATATTATCCAAAGTGTAAATTTAATACAACCGGATGACAATTTTCCATTACTTTTCTTTAGATTTCTTGATTATCATTTATCAGATTACTCGATGCATAAACCTAAAATGGCACTTTCAACAATATCAAATACAATACGTTATACCAACAAAACGTTTCAGCTGTAATATTATAATTTATGAGAACGAATACCTTCATGTCGTATAACCATGGACATCACATGAAATCGAACCAATCATGAAACATGGAAATTATGAAAACAGATTATGAATCTGCCAATTTGTCGACGTCGAAAAAACAATGCAGCGCAACATTGATGCAGAAAATCGATGCAGTTGTCAAGCTTCCTTTAAAATTGAAATTATATTAGAAGAGGTGCTACAACCAAGCATACCCAGTAGGTACGGAATAGAAAAACTCCTTTTTTGAAATTTAATTCTTTGTAAATTGAGTGGAACCTGGGGATTCAAAGATTTCTGGTTAGAAAATCATCAATGATGAAGATTTCTTAATGCCATACGAGTCAATATTCTTGGCAGATGAAATCCTACGATTTTTCAGTTAACATCACATTGAATTTCTCAACAGAATTTGACGTAAGCTTGTTTGGAAATTTCACAGATAATGAAAGCGTATGTATTTATAATTTCTTCGTTATCGCGGCAACTTTAAACGCGATAAAAGAAATAAAACTTAACATTTACAACCCCGAAAATAAAAATAAATGCACTGAAACTTCAGCAAAAGTTTTAGTACATGTTCAAATCTTTACAACTCCCTGTTTCCCCTGCCAAAAAACATTTAAATCATATCGTCTATGCTTCACATCTCCGCTCATTGGTATTACATATATAGTATACACAAAAGCCAAAAAATTGTTTTATCTTTATTTTGTTTTTGCAACAATTTACCCATTCGGCAATTTCCATTTGCTGTGTCTAAATAGAAATAAAAATATTTTTATAAAATTTCATCCTAGATGGATATCGAAATCTTAAACATTAGGTTTAATTTTGATTTGCTTTTTGTTTATTCAAATTTAGATATTGGATTTGGCGTGATTTATTGAATTTGTTGCTAAACAAAAATTCCAATGTAATGATTTTGATGATGCGGCGATATATAAGGATTCTATGTTTAATTCAAACTGGTTAAATATAACTTGTAAATATCTGACAATGAGTTATTCGAATAACAAATTAAATATTGCATCTTAAGGGGAAAAGTGTGAAAATGCAAAATTGCTTGAACTATAAATGAAATGAATGAATCTTAGTGCATAGATTCCAGAATATCATTTTTAATTGCAATTGTTTTGTTTTAGTAGAAGAGTTCTGGCTGTTACCGAAGAGATGTTGAAGTGATGAAATAAAAAGGGTTTGATTTAGATAAGATGAGCGAATGACGATGGATGGTGCAATGATCAGTAAATATGATTGATTTACCCATCAGATATACACTGCTGAAAGGAATGATAAGCAGCGTAATTATAAAAGACTTGTGTTCAAATTACATTTACATTCAAATTATTGTCAATAAATCGTCAAACGCTGGTAACGTGGCACTGAGCAGTGTAAATCCAATTAGCAATGGAAATTTAGTAGCGAGTTTTAGAGCACTTCCTTACTAACTGAATAATTTTAAATAAATAATCAATTAATTCAATTCATTTAAAAGTGGAATTATTAACTTATGGACAGATTATTTTGAAGTGTGTGATTTAACTATGTAGTTCTGATGTAAAACGATTTCGACTCACCGGAAACTTGGTGACCTTTTGTTTGCAATTTTAATTTGTTTGGAGCGATAAATTAAGGAAAAATAAAAGAAAAAAGGAAAAACGCAATGTTACTTTTATTTGACACTCTTATACTTAGCTGTATTGTGCAAATGAAATTAAAATGGAATACTCACGATGTAAAAAACAATCGTATTTGAAACAACGTCTGCAAAAAAGTGTGTGAAATGAATGTAGAGTTTGTTCTCGTGATACACTTTCAGCTTTTTCTCCGTCAATATTAGGTGTACATTCTGGCGGACGATCGGGATCTGATCGTTCTGTCAATTCAATGTATCTGAAAAATATGTCACATCTATGCACACTTTCAGAATATAATGTAACAGAAACTTTTAATATCAATTTTAAAGTGAAATTCCTGTTAAACAGATGTTCCAGAGTTTACAAAATAGGATTTGCATTCTTAAAGTTTCGGTTTTTTATATTTGCAATAGAATTGAATTATTAGATAGTATTAATTTGAAATCTTCTTTAAATGCAGTAAAAAATGTAGTAACAAAGAATCAGAAAAAGTGCTACTAATAAGAGAAACCGTGGATATCGCAAAATTACACGATCAGTATCAATGATTTATAATAAAAGAATAATACTAAAAGTTCCTCAACACCTGCCACTTACTTGTCCTTTAATTCATCCGGCGACCCCTTATCTGGGAAATTACTGCTGATAGCGTGGAAAATTATCGACGGTGGATGAATCACTTTCTTTGGAGTTTCGGTACTGCTTGAAGGCCCAGCTTCAGCGTCATCATTTCTCCCGCTCTTCGAGTCTTTTTTATTTGTTTCATCCTTTTCACTTCTCGATCGTGGTTCGCGATCCACTCCTTCATTATCCTTCACATGATATTGCATTAACGCTTGCACCAAATCAACAAATATTGGATCATCCATAAACGAAGGATCCTTGTCACCGTGCACTTTTCCATCATAATTTTTTATCAACTCTTCAATAAATGTTCCATCCTGATCAAGAACTTCGTCACCCATATATGGAATGTTGTGCAATACCGTCTCATCTTCTACCATGAAATTTTGTTGTGTGGGCGCCCATGTGTACATTGTAGGGATTGGGGTAACCGCATGTATGACACGAATTGGCAACTTTTGTGTTTCACCTGCAAGCACTTTTTGTTTACATCGTTCAACCGGTATGCCGGCGTAGCAATAAAAAAAGTAAAACCATTTATACCTGCCGGTGTGTCTACTGCGCATTTCCCTTCAATGGTCACCACTTCGGCTTTTTTCATGCAATTAACGTGTGGTGGGTCAATGTTTTGAGGATTCCAAACAGCATTTGTATTACACCATGCGTCACTCTCCTCTTCAAGTATCTTTTGCATATAATTTCTGTGGTGATATAAAAGATTAAAAGCATGTTTGATGAAAAATGCTGTTTCTATGGGTCGCTGACCGATTCCGATTCCAAGCAACTTTAACTTCGTCTGCGCGCTTAGCACGTTTCTGTTGACGAATCTTCATGTATTCAGTTTTCACCCGACGCTTCCATTCTGCAGACACTTTAATTTTCGACATTTCTAATGAGTATATTTAGTTATTCGAGCACTATAAAAACTTTGTACACCATCACAAGCCGAACAGAAGACAGCTGTCATTTGTTTGTCGAGCGAATATAATTGCGCGCCAAACGGAGCGGCGAAATAAAAATTAATAGCGGGGAAATTTTAAAAAGAATAATAACGAAAGAATCATAGCATTTGGACTCTTCAGCAGATAGTTATGATTATTGGCTTAAAGTTTCAACATACTTAAATGCTTAAATATTTCAAACAAAAGATTACATTCATCTAAATATTTGTTTTGAGCAAGTCAGGCTAGTTGGTTAACACAATAGAACAAAACATTTTCTGATATCTTTTCATGATTTTGTTCATGACTTTTTTATTTATATTTTTACGTCTATTTCTCGGCTGATTGAGCTTAGATAATAGTTATATTATTTCTTTGTGAATTATTATTGTTTGTCGTCCTTACGTTAGACATATGTTTGAAAATATGCTGAGTTATCTCGGTATAAAGTGCACAAGTAGTGGATAATTAAAAGTAGACTCAATTAAAGCGCCACTACCAACAGTGGCAAAATCCACCAGAAGGAGGTAAGCTACGCTTGGGATGTATATTCCAAGTATGTATATATTACAAAAACTGTAGGATAAGCAGAGCTATATGGCGTTAGCCTAACAAAACGAGTACTACACAATACAGCAGAACGAAACATAACACCGAAGATAAAGCATTGTCGAAAAGCGTCTGTGGACACGTTCGGCAGAAACAAAGGAAGTGACGGAATGTTCCATTATAAATATTCTGTCTACGTCAAATATTTCTAGAAGAAAACTATTACACAACTCATACGGAGGAGCAGAAATAGCGTCTAGATGCCAGTGGTATTCTTTATTATTGCATTTATATTATAGCAATTACAAAATCAATGACACACACTTGTTAGTATTTGGAAGATGTGAAAAATTTTTATTTATTTGTGTTGGAAATTGAGACTTTTGGCTGCAGATAAGCCACTATTCCCTTTCAGGATACGCGGAAATAGAATCAGGATGCGCAGGTTTTGACGTTATAACCATCATCATAGTACTAAGAAGACAAAAAGACTTTAAAAAATACAAAAAAGACACTTAACAATTAACGGTTAGAAGACGAAACTCTTGCTTGACAAAAGTCCCCCAAGAATGAAAAATCTTTCGAAGCATACTATGGATTGGATGCCTGTAATGAAATCTCCAGAAATAGATTTACAGCCAGGTATAATCAACTAACGACTCGACATTGTTGTTGACAACTGAAAGGTCTAAAGTAAACGGTGTGCATCTAGAAATCTAAAAAATAGGTATGAAACAAAAAGAAGTCTGAAACTACCTTTTGAAGCTTGAAGGTAAACGCGTCATCATTTTAAAGTAAAGAAATATTAGGATACAATAACAGCTTTCAGGTACGTTCAAGAACAAATCGGTTAGAAATCTATCTATTCGGAAAAGTTTGTTTCCTTTAACCTGAAGAAATGAGACTACGGCCAACCGAAGCGAGGGAGAATTTTCAAATTCAAAAGTCTCCGTAAATTATCACAACTGCGTACGTTTCATTGAATTTCATTCTAATTTCAATCCCGTGACGTCAGGAACGAGTGCGCTATCTATATGATTTCATCAAACTACATTTGTCTTTGCATGCCTCTTTCAGTTTCAGTATTTCCCGTGTCATACACAAGTCGCTGTCAGCCGACAATATACGTTTGACTTTTAGAAGCGGCATGTCAAGGTGCTGCGCAGGACGCCTTTGCCATCGTCGGTCCCCGCAAGCACTACCTATAACCTTCGCGAACGCATTCCTATCACATTCCAAACATTCCACTCGTGGAGTTTTCTATGCGGGTCGTGTATTGTGTTAGCTGTGTTGTACTCTGTTCTGCCTGCTTATTGCCTCGCTGCTGATGCTGTTGGTCAAAACGCGAGTGAACTTAAATGTCAGATAAACAAAACCCCGCGCACCGCACAAAAAGGAATTTCGATTTGAAATCGGATTTCGTCTCTAGCTGAGCGTAATTGTGATTTTCCCCCCGCGCACAAGAAAAAATTCCATTGGTTGCGGAAAGTTCGCTCCCTGAAAAGTAGTGAAGCAGTTGAAAAGTGCACAAAACATTTTCGTAGGTTCGCGCATAGATAACCGTCAGCACAACGAGAGACGATCGAGTCTAGATTTTAGATTACCGTGGTGAGATTACCGTATATTGTTTTTGTTTCATCTGCGAAAAATATTTCGCGTATTGCGTGTAAGCAAACGTTTTGATCAGATCCATCGCGAATGTCGTAATAATTCGAGTTTGAATGCGATGTTTGACGTGTAATACCGTTGCGTGAACAAGTGGATGAGTCTCCTGTTTGGAAGGACTCGGAAGTGGAATGTGCTTGGGAAATTTATTGAAGCTGCTCCCCCATATACGCATCGCATATTAGGCTGCTTGGAAAGTGCTTTTTCGAAGATTCATTGCACAAGAATCCAAGGTGCCCGCATTTTTGTTGATTTCTACGTGGGAACAACAAAACAATAGTTTCAATCCGCTCACCTCGCGCTTGTTTCCTCCTCTCAAGCGTTTATCGCCACTCCGAGTGAGAAATTTTCGTTTGGAATGCGGCTGTCGATTGTCTGCGTTAAGTGAGACCCCACATTGCCGCTTGGTCGTTGCCGTATGTGCCAGCTGCCCAACAGCAGGCCCCAATTCCAACCATCAGCCGTCATCGACGTCACCGTGCTAAGTGGCATCGAAGAACCCACAGGCTCGGATTATTGGTCGTGGAAGTTCTTCCCCGCGTAATTAGACAGTTTTAGCCGGCCTGCAGTCTACGGAGCACATTTCAATCTTAGACATGTTTTATTGATTTTTCTTCGTCGGATATGAACTTACGGATTGTTCTCAAGTCCGCGCACCGAACGATTTTCTCACCCCTTGAATATAGTTGAAATCCCTTCTGGCATTCCCCTGTCTAGAGGGAAGGTGTGTACAACGCCAGTTTGTTCGTTTCTCGGCTACTAAGAACCCTCGACAAGGCGTCCCCTTCGTTGGCATCGTCTTATGTGGTCTGCGCGCACTAAGGACGAGAAAGTATAAACATAAGACAGAGGGAAGAAAATTCGAAGTGTAAAAGTGTCAACTCGAAGAGCAGTTGCGTTTATCGGAAATCCATTGGTTCGGACGTCGATTTGCGTTATTTCCTTCGCAACGCGACATTTAGTACAGTAAAATTGTATTTCCTCCGTAAACTTTGGCCGTACGCACAGAAAAGCAAATGTCTATCATGGAATCCCCACTAGAAGTTCTATCGCGAGCAGCTACAATGGTGCAGGACAATGCGAACGGTGAGTAGTTTTACTTCCTTTTCGTTTTGACAATCACCTCTTACATACAAAAAATAGAAAGCAGCTGCACACTTTCCGACTGCTGCTGTTCTTATTTTTTCCATGTGAAATTTCTTTTTGTTTTACTTGCATTCCTCCGAAAATTTCGTCAGTTTTCTTCGCGCACCACCTCTTGGCACCGAGCTCTGCTGGTAGTAGAAGCAACAAGAGCAGCAGCAGCAGCCGCCGCCGCTACAGAAGCATTGGTTTTGAATGTTCGCGCAAACCGAAGTGCTGGGTAGCAGATGGACTGTGATGAGTTCGAGGTTTCTCGGCGGAGTGCTGGTTGTAGTCGGCATCAGGCCAGGGTCGAGGAGGAATACCTGAGATCAGTCAAAGACATTGTGCATCCCATTTACCACATGGGTTCTTACAGCCTGGGTTTCAAGATGCTTTCGCCTTACTCGCGACCGGTTAAATCTTCAGTCCCAAGACATGCTCGAGTTAGTTTCATCGACCATTTGCCTGGCGTTCAACATTGAAGAGGTAGGGAGACGTGGTAGATTTTCAAGAGCAACAAAAGAATCGCGTCCATATGTAGATCGCATTCAACCGTAACTGAATACGTAAAAATATTTAGTTTGCCAGCCTGTGCGCCTCTGGGCTTGGGTTGAATTCGTTTGATGAAGATCCATTGATTTGTAGTCACCCTGTTGCCACATTCCATCAACCACTTGGTTGAGTTGGCGGCGATCACGTTGAGTTGTTTATCGTTGATTTGGTCACTAGCTCGTTCGCCTCTGCTCGTCATGGGTCTGTTTTAGTTACAACTCGATGTATTCCTCGTATTTGAATCAAATAATCACTTCACAAGCTAAATATCGGGTTTGAAGCGAAGATGGATTTGGCGAAGCAATAAATACTTTTTGATATTGGGCACTAAACTTTGGTTCACATGGTTGAATTTTTGGGATGTTTTGAGGGACCATCGGGTTGCCAGAACGGATGGTTTTTATTTCGCAAGTCTGATGTTTGCTGTTTCAAATCTTTGGATTTCAAATTCAAAATTCATGGTTGTAATAAATTGATGAACACTAGAATCTTCTGAAGTTTCCATTGCAATGATCGTCATAGTTTCCGATGAATCGAAGCCTTATACGTTTTTGTTTGGATTGATCAATATGCAAATTGCCACAGTCACCATCACCTAGTTGGACTTGAAGTGTAGAGTCTAAAGGAAGTGTTCAGTAGAAGAGTCGAGATGCCAATTGAAGTGTGCAGTGGAAGCTAACAATAATTGCCTATTAGTCAGAACGTACCAGAAATCAAGGTCCTAAAATAATTAAAGGCAACTTCCTTTAGACCACTCAACTTTCGCTCAGGCAGCCACAATGTCTATGATGATAGTTTGGAAGCTTTATTTAAATTCGCTATTTACAAAAATCATAAAGAAGCACAGAGTAGCAAGATAGGATTCACATTTTTCAGTTTTTACAAAAGTCCAATTTGTTGGATTAAAAGTTTCCTCCAAATGTTTGTAAACTATGGAATCACTCCCTGATAAATATTTATAAATTGAGTGTACAGATAGTTAAAAATACGTTCGAATACTAACGAAACAACACATAACTTATTCCCAGTTGAGACTATCACCCATTCCACTCAAAACCATTTCAAAATACAATCGTCCTCCATATAAATATGTATTTTTGCAACAGGTGAAGCAGATTAGATTGATACGCTTCTTTTATGAATCTGAACGCTAAATTCAATTCTGTCGTTGCGTTCTACCAATTTTCAGGTATTAGCAATTTCGCCCATGTGTCAGAATTGGCCTAACCGAAAATTCGTTAGAAGAAATCGTTATGAGTTTTTAATCAATCGGACATAAGTAAATCATAAATACTATAATATAAAATAGAAAAAGTTGCCATTGAAGAAGAAAACTTCGCGAACGTTTCAATCCACGGGTAAGTAATTCGATTTTTTACACGTTTAATCGAAGATTTCTAGCATCAATTGGCTTATTGACTTATATTTCCTAAGGCTGATCACGGAATGGGAAGATTGCTAGGGGTAAGAACGATGTGATCCAACAAGTAGATGGTTGCATCACAAACCTTTAAAGCTATAATTTCTACACCTTGTTTATGTCCCATTTAAATAATTGTGGTTTTTCTGTTCTGAACTAAGAGTAATGCTTTGCTCTTTAACGATATATGCATTTTGCTTGTGAAAATCTTTGTCCTAGTGGTCCAAAACAACGCAGCAACCAACTGAATACCTCCCTTTCAAGCCGAAGACATATATTAAACGCTCGATGCTAGACACTACGCAAGAGTAATGCTACCTCTGGTTTCATTCGTCAGCTTTCAGCATCTTTGCGAGGTTAGGAAATTGTTGATACGATTAAAAGAAGGTATGATATGCGTCATCCTTCTCTCCAGTACAGAAAAAGCAATCTTAAGACTGACTTACCTACCATGTAAAGTTTAATGTGGAAGCTTTTGTGTCGAACCGATTGCTGATCATTTAGAAGTCAGCCTCATCATGTTTCGGACTGATCGCGGTTTCAAATTATAAATGAGCCTCGCAGTACATTTTTCTCATCACGAACGACAGTTTCATTGCTAGCTTCGTGTCTTCGGAGGTAGATTCATGTATACTCTTTGGCAAGGAGGATGGTGAGTATCATACCTGCCATATGCTCATGCAATCCGTAGTGTCCCTCATCTCTGCATCTGTGTCATCCGTTTATAGATTACGTCCTTCTTAAGAGGTTCGCTCAATTTGTTTGCTAGATATAGAAGTACATATATTCATCACGAAAGGCCCGCCTCCTCCGGCCTTATCAACTCCCCTTCTCCACGACAGTGACCGTTTTTGCTCTAGGGATCTTTATTCTTAGTATTGCCACTTCAGTAATCCACAGTCCGCGACTGGTCATCCACCTTCCTACTCGGCATATTAGCGCATTCAGCCTTCATTCCGCTTGGTTGGCTGCGCGCTCTGTTACTGGTTCCTTTAATCTATCCTTGTAGCCGATGTTATGACTTCTCCGGTAGCTGGAGTCTCAGCAGCCCGTCGTAGGAGACGCTCCACAGGTCTGTACCGAGGATGAAAACATACATGATGTGGACAGATATACTAGCACTTTGGGTCAGTTTTCCAAGTTAACCAGAATATCCACTCATCTAGTGAAGATGAAAGTAAGCGGTGATTTCAAAATAAAAATTTCAATTTCTTGAGCGCTTTACCCTGCAAAGAATCGGCTTTGATTTCAGACAACTTGGGCATATGAATATATGACGATTTTTTTTCGTTGTTTGATTGAAAAGTTGTGTAAAGTAGGTAGGATATAATAATACGGAAGATTCATTTATTTACAAGTTATACAACTCCAAAGATCCATACTTTATTCGATAAATTGTATATTGTCCTATCATGTTTTGTTGAAAAGTAGTTGAAAACATTAACGCGATGAAGTTAGTCTTGAGCGCATATCATTTGTTTGCCCTTCGTTCGATTCTCTTAAGATCCTTAATAATTTTCATTTGTATTATGTTACTGACAAGAGTATTTGTACTTACATGCGAGCAAATAAATCTCAGATTTTGCCCTGCATGAATTCTCTTATTCAATAATGTAATGAATACAATCTTATCTCTATATATAAACAACCTAATTATGAAAGCGTAAACAAAAGCTTTTCCCATTTTGTTCATAGATCTGCTGTATTCCAGTGTTGTATTATCGTTTATAAAAACATCAATAAGCGTTTTCAAGTTTTTAAGCTACCGTGGCAAAATTTATTCCAACTTTCTCGAGCCTATCAACACTCTTGTTAAAAGAGTATCGATACTCCATAAGTCCATTGATAATGGACTTTCAAATATTTAAAATAAATCCTAACACCGCTCGAAACTAGTGGCGCTATTTAATCTGATGTCATTTAGAAATAACCTCGCAGCCATACAGGATTTCTTTTTCTTCTTACCGTTTGCCCGAAAAAATAGGACATTCTAATCAACAATTTGCTTCCTATTTAATTTTACACACTATTATTCATTAAAATTGATTAAAATCAGCGCACCGCAGATTAAATACTTTGCATGCTGAAGACAGTCTAATCCCTTTGCTCGGCCGTAATGCATCAACATTCTGCGTAAGATTTCGCAAAAATTTTTCCGATTCTCTACATTTAAAGCTTGAGAATACCATGCATTTAACTTGTTGCATGTTTATTTCGCAGTCTCATGTGCTTACGTACCCATCACATATGTTGCATCTATTTAAACATACATATATAAATATAGAATGCATACGTGCTAGCAGAGAAAATCTCTTGAGGAATCTGAAAAATGTCGCACTTGCAGATTATCTTGCGAAAGAAATGCATTTCCAAGTACACATATCATTTCGTTCGGGGGGTTTGTTCGTTGGCGTTTGTGGTATAATGGTCACAAAAAATGTGTCTTCCCTTTATTTTTGCCTTCTTACTGAGTTTTCATTTTCGTTCTGGCTAAATGCTTTATGTTAATGCCATAAAAAATGCACTTATGTGTGCAATGAGAAAAAAGGCCGCTAGAATGGTAGTACGGGGAAAAATTCGAAAAATTCAAATCGCTTACTAAGCCGTTAAGGAATGTTCGAAAGGTCATCAGAATGGGAATGAGCTTTTCGAATTGTATCGGGTATAAGATATATGCGAGTATCTATTGTATATATTACCAAATGGTACGTGGAAGTTAGTATTTTGCTATTTAAATTGACACTTTTAGAACAGTAGTAAATAATTGAAATGTATCTCATTAATTAAGCTACAAATTTAGTGTTTATCTTATGACGCATTTAAAACATTCTATTTGGTGGTGCGTTCGATTAAGAATTGGGGCGAAGAATTTCAATTATTCCCTGGTGATTTTGCAACACGTGGAATTGAAAATCTTAAAATACATAATAAATACAGAATTTCAGCGAAGTCACTCATTAATTTGTCAACTTTTACATGTAGATGTGTGAACAGATTTGCAAAACGCAGATGAGAATGTAACATTTTTTCTGAATATCAAAATACTACCGGAAAGTTTTAAAAGATGTAGGTATTGCTTCATTGTTGCTTTGTGAGGTTCAATCGAAAAAGTCATAGAAAGAAGGGTGCAACCGTGCCTTCCCCGCTTTTCTACTGCGATGGAAAATCTCTATGATATTTATCATGAACAGTGATAAATATAAATAAAAATAATATAATAAAACATAAATGGCACAAACTATTATAAAAATCCTAACAAAAGATATAGGGTTAACCATTTCAGATGTAAGAACGTTTCACTGCGTATTATGTTCATAACATAATAAACTATCGCTTTTATGTTTAATATTTGTTTCCGTGTATTTCGAAGTTACCCTCGTAATTTATCAATGACGGGGGCTTGTTAACTTCTGTGGACAGTCCATCTCCTTGGATTGCATTACTCGTCGAGCGGTGGTACCAAGTTTTTCCTTCTTGTTCAACGTACAGACAAAGCTGAATCGTATAATGGTGTTCTTGTTATTGATCCATTATACCAAATTATATGCAAATGAATTTAAATATGCTTTCTTATTCAAAAAAATATATGAACTTCCCTCGCTGAAAACTAAATTCTATTTTTAAATTTTCACAGACCTTTGAGAAAAGTCGCAGCTTGAAAAAAAGAGTCCACTTACATTGTACCGAAATGCTACAACAAAAAGTGTTCTTTTTGTATATGATCTCTAACGGGTTTGCGTACCATTTTATGCTCCTTACCATCCATTCAGTAAATGACGACTTCATGAATGAAGATTTGCTTACCACGAAACTACCAAAACCTGGCATACTAATCATTATCTTCAAATGCTTTCGTTACACTCACATTACATATCTAGCACATATAATCATGAGAAAACCACAAAACGAAGACTAGCTTTTAAGCTATTTACATTAAATGTGCAAATGAAAAATTACTTCATTTCCAAGCGAAGCAAAACCAAAAACGCTCGTGGGATGTTCTTTACAAAAAAAAAAAAAAAAATTAAAAACCATGTAACCATCGTCTTTCTAGCTCTTTAGTAGGCATTCCTAAAAGGGAAGATATATCTGGTATATAACGTTGCACGCAAACCCATGAATGAAGCAAGCGATCGATATACATAATACTCACGACATGTTTGAAAGACCGGACGTGGATGCGGTTGTAAGAGGAAGCCAGCAGCTTGGCAAGAGAATGTAAGTCAAGCAACCATTGCTTGAGAAAGACCATTCCATTTATGGAGGATGAGAACGGCGGCAACTTTATAAGCTTAACCATAACTTGGAAAGAACATTTTCATTTTTGGTTTTTGTCTCAATTTTAAGAACCAAATCACTCATGGTTGGTTAAAAGAGGAGCAGCAGAATGCTTCCGTGCTTCTACATACTTAAAGTAACAACGGCTAGCATTGAATAATTATCTATAGGGCTATGGATAATGCAAGTGAAATATCTGTTTCGTCGTAAATGGATCATTGACGAAGAGAAATGACACCGCCGTCAGTTCATTCACAAAATGTCTTGCAAAAAGGCGGCAATTTCATTCGATAGCATCAAGATTCAGTGTTCACATTCTTCTCATGTAGCGCATACCTGCGTCAACACCAACATGTTGTAAACGTACTATGTAAAAGAATTGTTGTTTTCATGGAGCTTAAAAGTCACGCAAAGTCAATGTATCTTTTTGCCATCAGTGAAGCTATAGAGATGGTTAGACGTTATCTTAAATTTCAAAGAGATGATACTGACTGCGGCTAAGAGGAAAAATCAAAGTGAAAAATGATTCTTCCAAACGGCAAAGGAAATGATGCAATAAAAAACATACATGCCACTAAAAACCCAAAGATACAACGATTTAAGTAGCTCCAAATGAGAATATAGGATAAGAATGTAACCAATCCGCCCACCTTGAAAGGTGTTCGCGCCGACAGCGTCCGCCGCGTACAACCAGTAGCCAAGTCAAGTCGGTCAACTTTCATACCTACACACTAGTTTGTATCTAAGTACGTTTATCTTTTTTAGTGTCCGGTAATGGAAAGATGGATAAAAATGATTTCAAAGGTTCCCGTTCATTAATCAAATTTTTTGGAAGATTTTTTTTTGGTATCATGTATGTTTTCTTGCGTGTGTAGCATATTTTTTCCATGGGCTTTGCTGATCCAGGCGAAGTTCACTATTATTTAACGTCATGCAATCTTTGAAGTTTTAGTTAACGTTTCAAATATCTAATTTTCTGTAATTTATAGTAATTTCACTGCACGTAATTGGTTGGTGGCTTTGTACACATTGGAATGCTCTGAAAAAGTTTTTTCACCAATGTGCAGAGTCGAACGGATTTATGGATTTTATGTGAAACGAAATAATGATTGTGATATGTACGCTTGATAATTAGACGTCACGCTTAATTTGAAAAAGGATTTTCAATTGCTATTACGAGTAAAAGGACACGATTAGTGCACCTGTAAAGTGCATATAGAAAATAATTTATAATAGTAAACCATGAAAATATTGTTTTTATCTGGGTTTAAAATTCTGAGTAAAAGCTTGTGAACAGAAAAAATCCGTGAATTATGATTAACTTTTTGTTTTAGTAAATTAAACTTAATTAAGGCATTAATACAGTCATATATATCATCATAAAATGAAACATTCTGTACAGTATATTGAAAGTAGAAAAATGCGAGCTCTTCCGAATTGAACATGTTGGATATAAGAAAAAGTTCATTATAAAAACATTTAGGAATTTATGAATGATATTAATATGAATTAAGATTTTCCGTTTTGGTGATATGAAATGGCTTCTACGATCAGCGGATTTTACTCTCATGGGCTCTTTCCTTTAAGGACAACATAGCACTAAAGTATTTTCGAGTTATTTGAGAAGAGTTATAATGATCTGCCCATTACATCTCTGCTTGCACGGAATAAAAACGGATGAATATAATGAACCAGATGAAAACTGGAGATAAAAAGTGTATTGTCTATGAAATCATTGAAATATTATGAATATGAATCCGAAAATTACATCTCCATTTTTGAAGCCTAAGTTAATATTATCAAACATTTAAGGACCAATATCATTTGTGGTGTTGAAACCAAATGAAAATCAGAGTTCCGTGAGAAACAATCGGCAACTCTATAGTTTAAGAACAGAAATAAGAATAAAAAATAAGGGCAGTAAAGAGAGTACATTCTGGACTACCCACTGAACACTTCGCCTGTCAACCTGAGAACTTAGCCTTTAACCGTTGGACACATTATTTCGGCCTAGGCCTCGTGTTCCTACGCCTAGAGGCGCCTTTGGATTATAGGAACCTCTTCTCAAGCAGAAAGAAGGAGAGAGAAAAGAGATTCCCTCATACTCGGCACCTCCCAGCGCTCCAAAATTACTTTTTTCAGTGTCAGTACTGCCCAAGCATGTTGTGCCGCAGGATTCCATTTATCGACCGCAGTTTCAGCAGTTCTCCGAACATAGTTCCCGGAGAGAGCTCTCTAATTTCGCTGAAGAAGTCAACGCTGCTTACTCTATCTTTTGCAAGAGAAGAATGTGTGACAGGCGTCATTCATCTCTCCTGAACAAAACACGCAGATAGGCGACCAAGGCCTGTCGATCTTGTGCAAGTGTAACCGAAAACATTCATGCCCTCTTAAGAGTTGTGTCAAGTAGAAATCGTCCTCACTACGCACTCGACTGAGCCACGGTGGCAGGTGAGGGATCAGACGTGCAACTCACCTTCCGCTTGTGTCCTGCTCCCAGGACTAAGCCAATTGCTGAGAGAGCGTTGTCTCTCTTGCCTGGTGACCTCTTCTCTGCTGTCTTCGCTTCTGCACAGGTAAATATTTCTACGCTCTTACGCGAGGAGGGCGATGGGCGTCACTTCTGCGATTCGCAGCGGTCCTTGTCTCTAGGTCTGTGCCAACCGCCTTTGGTGTAACTTCGTACTGAAAGCGTCTCCCTACAGTTCTGACCCCACAGTGTTGACGCCACCCACTATTCTTGATGTGGAGGGCTTCTAGTGCCAGCCTGAAACAGTAAGTGCTCATCTTATCCATTTCCCGCTGCAATAACATATTTTGTCTGAGTTGCGCATGGGCGACTGGGTGCACAGCCGATCAAGCGTGACTCATCTGGCTGTTCAAGCCGCAGCACTCCGTCATAGGCGATGTTCCACAGGTCCGGACCAAGGATGGTGTCCTGAGCGACATCTGAAGTAGGTATCGTATTTCGTTTACCGAGTCCTAGAGTAGGCCGCGGTCCTTCAGATAATCCATCAGAATTCGCATCAGATATACTGGTATTTGAAAACGATTTCCAAGCGCTTCCAGAATATCCTCCCATCTAGCGCAGTTAACTGCATTTTGGATATCCAGACTATCCACTCGAACGACCTGTCGTGTGGAAATACTCTCTGCCTCCGCACGTTGGACCGCGCTCAACATTTCTCTGATTGTATCGATGGTGGAGCAACCTACTCTGAAGTCATACTGCCGTGCGAATAGGCCCCCGGCAGCACGAATCACTCCAGCGAGTCTTCTCCTGATAAGTTTTTCGTAAACTTTTCCGGCCGTGTGTAGTAGCACGGAGGCGGTATGCAGCTGGCGACTCGGAATTTCCTTTCCCCTAATTAATCAGCACAATTTTCGCAAACTTCCAGCACTCTGGGAACACCCCCTCGGACGGGCAAGCTTTGAACGTGCTGAGGAGCAAGTCATGGCAACAGTGAAAGACCATCGGTAGCATCTCAGCTGGAATCTCATTTGGTCCTTGAGCCTTTATTGCCCTCATAAACAAGACTCCTTTCCCCAATTCCATCTTCGTGGAAATGCGGATTCCCATTGGCATTTTATCGCGAACGGTCTCAAAGATGGCGGGTGGAGAAGAGGAAAAGAGCCGGCATTATTTCATCCATCTTTTCTGACTCGTTTAAGTGAGGCGACCTTTGGGCGCCGAGCTTCCACATCATCACTGTTTTGTAGCCCAAGCCCCATGGATCCCTGTTCACGTCGTCCACCAAGTTTTGCCAACGGCTGGCCTTGCTGCTGTTGACATTTTCTAGCTGGCTTATAAGCTGCTGATCGCGTGTATGCCTCTTTCCAGGTTCGAGTTTGCTGTGCCTTTCGTCGTTGTTTGTGACACTCCCTTCGTTTTTCGGCAATTTCAGGTGACCACCAGCATACTGGGGGCTTGCAATGGCGGGGTCTTCGTAGGGACATGGAAGATCTGCAGGCGAACGTCATGATTCTCAGAGTTGAGTTCACTACATCTTATGCCGCAGGTCGTCCGTAGTCCGGCGTAGCTTCCGATAGTGGTGATCGTGCCATAAGCACTTCAACAATCTTTTCGGTATCCGTTTTCTCAGTATTCCATTGGCGCGTAGAAGACAGCGCGTGGTCTTCTGAAAGCCCCGTCATGGATCTAGATCGCTATGTACTGGTGATCACTGACCGAGTAATTCTCTAGCACGCTCCAATTTTCAACAGTCTGAACTAGGCACCTTGCAGCTAAGAAAAACTAATAAGTTAACCACTTCCATGGCCTATATTTTTCAGAGGGAAAAGAAAAAAAGGACCGGTATAATTATTTGCCTTTTAAAACATAAAACATTTTTGTAAGACAGGCAAACTAAAATGTCCACCACAATTATATTCGAAGATTCCCACTGCAAGGCCAACCGAACGAAACAAATGTTAACCTTCTAAAGAAACATATATTTAACAGCATATTTATATAAATCGTTCTTTTTTTCAATTAAAGTGCCGAGAATGTCAATTATGCATAAAAATTATGAAACTGATTTGTGCATAGACAGACTGGAACGCATTTTGCCATCTTAGTACTTTGATAATTAAATTATAAAAATATAACGAATATCTAGGCTTAATGCCAAATACATCAAATAAGTTTTACTTGATTTTTGTTTATCGTCTACCGATCTTAATAAGTAGATTAATATGTATTCAAATATTTAGGACATTTTTTCAAAAAATTTCAATGAAATTTTATGACACATGTTGGCACGGAATTTTGTCATTTGATTGGTGGAAATATTTTGAGACAGCTATTAAGGCCACAATGTTTGAGCTATGTCTGAACATATATAAGTACAAATCGACATTTTGGGAAAGCCGTAAAATTCAATAAAATTAAGCCTTTTTCTATAAAGCCATGTACGAAAAGCATCGTAAAACAAACCTCCATGTTTCCCCAGCATCAGCAATAAATGTTTCGAAAATTTACGTGTATAAATGTACAATACAAGCCTACCTTAAACAGATGTGTAGCCATGTATTACCGACTGTCCATATAAATTAAATGATTATAAAATAAATTTAACCATATTTATCGGCAAAATGAATTGAATTGTAATAGTGCTGTTCATTGTATCTATTCGTTCATACGGAGTAGCCATAAATAATTTTATAGTATTGGAATAAATATTTATATGTCCGAAGGTTTTGAAGCGATCATATCACGGCTTTCTGAAGTGGGCCAATGAATTGAGCACTTCAGCTGAATATTAAAAACGAAATTATCTGCGATTGCGAATTGCAAATTCCAGAGATATTTTCTGTATGATCATCATACATATGAGTATCATAGTGGCATTCGTCGGCGGTATTTGTCCCCGCAGCGCATGAACATCGTACCAGTACTGCACGCCATATGCATGCAGTCAGTCAATTTGCAAATTTTTTACATTTATTTTCATATCGCTTTCAATGTTTTGTTGTTTGCATTTGAGATTCCTGAATGTTACATACGTTTCATGGATGTTTACATATGTGTGTCGACTTTTCGGAAGGAAGATGTTAAAGAATTTGGAATGAATGTTGGTATTTATTTGCTGATAGGTGGAGGACAGGGTGACATATTTCGAATATCTTTTGAATGTTTTAACAGTTGTTCATACAAACATTCTAGACTATTGCGACGTATGATATATTTATGCCTTTTCACTATCTGCATATTTACACTTAAATTAGAAAAATAGAATTCAAAATTGTTATCTTGCCAATCTTTAGATGCATATTAATTATATTAACCTTTGACGACGTCTTCACTCTGTGAATGCCCCTTTTGTTCGAAAGATACACATCTGTATGTATCTTTTCAATTTGAAGTGATTTCTCTCCTCTTCGTTGCAATCAGTTGAAATTTTATTTTTAGTCGAAATGTTTCACGTTGGTATGCAAAACATTTGTTTGCATATCTCTTGCAACAAATCTTATAATTTAAATTCGCATAATCGAAATGCCAACACGCGTATCTGTCTCGCAACAAATTATGTTAAATAATCGGAATTTAATAGTTCTTTGCCGGATAATTTATTGTGTTATTAAACTATTCTTGTTAAAAGCTGAAAGGACGAAGATTAAAGTTGTATGTTGTCTGTTTTGATTTTTCACTTTTCTGGCTCTTCGGCTAAAGTTTATTGTCTGATATTTTATTAGATATTACGATGCAAATTGTTGCGTTATAGAATTAGAGCATTTATTTCAAATGACTAGTGAATATGTTAGGTTTTTTGGTATTTTAAGTATTTGGTATATGATAATTCTTGATTTCTTCTGATTCCTGATAGCTTATTCCAGTAACTAGAACGCTTGTCGTTTGATGATATCATTCATGATCAATTCTGAAGAAAATCCTTAAGCTCGACAAGTAACTAATGTTTTATTTTAAAAATTCCGCAATGAAAGTGACTTTCTCTCAATTCATTTGTAATTTCTTTTGTAAAATATGTATAGAATTTTTTTCAAACTTATCCTGGTTGGGTTTACCCGACCTATTACGAAAGCATTACAAACCGTTCAAAGCGGTAATCGGTAATTCGTAATTAGTTCCTTACTGGAACAGTGTTTAGTGTAACAGGGAGGTAAATAGATCCAAAAATTAGATATGCAATTCTAGATAAGATCAGGGTTTTTTTCTTTTAGAGGCTCAAAATCCTTAAACTTTCTTGCTTGGCGAGAATAAGACTCGAGTAAGTTCTGCCGCCCTTAAAAGTACGTATCTTACAATGCAGAATAGACTTCTTACCTCGTGATCAACTAAAAATTATGATCTAGAGATATCAAGTAAAGTTTTGCTTGCAAAGAAGGTGCGTACCTATGTATATGGAGGCAACAGAATTTATTTCCAAACAACTCCATTGCTCCTTACTGTGGGTACCCGGTGCTTGTAATGATAAAGTTATATTAGGCTAATCTTGTATGCTGATTTTCTATGTTAATTTTTCCTACTTCATTCGAGTTGCCATCTGATACATTTGCCATAGTGCTGGCACTGGCTTTAATCTATCTGATGAAGCAGTAAGCGAACGTGAACATCACGTTCGGTATTGAACAATAGCGCTAAAATGGGGAGTAAAAAAATATGAACGGATCGTTTAACTCCATGATACAAGCCCGAGCTGTCCTGCAGAGACGATCACAGCAAAAACCATCGACAAACTCGAAAAATTCAAATCATGTGTGACCTGGACTATAGAAAGGTACCATTGGCTGGAAGAATCAGTTTTTGTTTTTTGATCGAAATTTATAGAAAATTGAACTAGCAATGGAACAAACCGCAGCCTCATAAGTTTGAAACTTATTCTGGAAATCATCCTTAAAGTTCAAAATGAATTATAAAAATCGCGAAAAAAATTGTAAATAGATCAACAATTGTTGTTTTTGATCTTTTGCACCTGTGGTCGGAAAAATCGATTTTTTTTAATGAAAATTTGTAGAAATTGAAAATTGAACACCCTTTTCCATTAAGCAAACCATAAATTTCTATTTTTCTTATCTTTGTAACAAATTAATCAACAGAAATTACATAAATACAAAAAAGAAAACTAATTTTAACATTTTAAATTGCAGAAATGCAAGAAAAAATGTATTTTTTCGATGTATCCTCTTTCTTTTGATTTTTTTTCAAATCTTCATTTGCTTCATAATAATTGTTTTTGAGCGCGGATGGCAAAACGCGTTTTGTCCAGTTGTTCTTTTTTGTTTTGTGAATTTTTCGGCTTTCTTCGTTGACTTGGATATTTTATTTGTTGATGTGTGGATGCTGCATTCCTTTTTTGAGGGTTAATAGAGGTGCAATTGAGTCAGCTTTTACTTTGTCGTAAACCAAATCACTCAAATCATTGTAAATATACCAGACTGAGAACTTCAGGAATAATTTCACAAAATTAGCTATTAGGGGATATCACTTGAATAAGGTACAAACATATATATTTTAAAAGCACCACTGTATAGTGGAAGAGAGGTCCCTCTCCATCTCTAAAGAGAGGGGGAGAGCCAAGGGTAAGACGAAAAAAGAAGAGGTAGACGCTCAAATACTAACGTGACGCACGAAGTGGTGTTTGCAAGCATTTTTAACCTCCTACAGGATAAACTTTGTATGATTTGCAAGGAATTTTCAACTCATACCTGAAGCAGCAACACAAGAAGTGTGGTACATATATATATATAGATAGAATCTCAGGGTCCTTCTTGATTGGGAAATTTATATCCGCTGTTTTTTGGGTACCAAGATAATCTTAATGTACAAAAAACACTGCACCGGAATTTCTACTTTGGCATTATGTTTTATATATATTATTTTTGTATGCTATAGTGTATGCATGTTTCTCTAATAGGCGAAAACTATTAAATTTGCTCCTTGCTTTCCTATAATTGAACAAAAAAATGCCGAAATATTTAGATCAATTTATGTTCAGATGACTTTAGACTTCAAAACGTAGCTTGTAACCACGTAAAGTTTTGTGGCCAAAGGATTCTAATCAAAATTAAATTGTAGGTTTCGTACCATTGAGTTAAGTTAATCTTTAAAGATTTCGTCTTTAAACGCGCCAATGCGGTAGCGTGTAGAACTATAGTTACACAGCGCAAATCACGGGACTTAGGCTTGCCACTTTTATCTTTTATATTTATATACTTTTGCCGGCGTGGTGGTGCAATCTTTTCAGCTTCCAATAGTCATCCATCTATCACATCCTCCTATTTTAAAAATCGATTAGCGTTTCACTTTCTTCGTCAATTGGGTTCGATCAGCGCTACGTCGGCTTTCGCTCACTGGTCTTCGTACGTCAGCCTAACCAATGAATACCTTCTAGTATATATGTCCGTCGTTTACCTTCTGCACAAGGCCGGACCCATTTTCCGGACCCGAATTACTGCGTCAAGGCCTAGCTCTTAACAAACAAAACATAATACATGTCTTAACATCGCTTTGTTTTCTTGGGTGTGCAGCTGCTTTGCTTCTTGATACGTCGTAATTTCACTATTAAAAGTCAAGGACAGTGAAAGAAGACTATAATTTAGTTCGATTCAAAGCGCATCGTTTCTCTTTTATCAAAGGGGAGTTCTCTTATCATTGTCTATCGCGGTCAACAGCAGTGAGGCCTATCCCTTTGCTTCAGTCCAATCCTTGTGTACAATGCATCAGTATTTGTTCGTTCAAGGATCATTATTAGACTATTTGGTCAGATGAACAAGGTCAACTGGGATGCCAATGCCATGATTTCGTACACAAAATACCGATCGATATTTTTGTATGCGGGTATAATATTGGTTAAGGCTTTGTTCAACCATGATCAGCTGATATTTCTTTATGTTGTTGTTGAAAACAGCGATTGTGCCTTCTAGCAGCTCCGCAAACACTTTCCATGTTATATAGAGATTGCTGATATTTCTCGTTATTGTTAACACTTTAAATACTCTCTTTTTCGTTGATGGATTGGCAGCATTCCAGCCATTCCATTCCAACCAAGATTTATTGTATCAACAGGATGTCAGCATATTTTACAAGTTTTGCTAGAATCTCATTGCCCAGCACTTAAATTTTTTAAAACCTTTTTATTAATAATTTATTTCAATATAATATTTTAGATGAGGTCTCACTGATTTAGTACTTTCTTGGTAGAAGCGACAAGAAAATCATCCTTATGTTGCTTGTATTTTGGAGGGTTTCGGTACATATTTCTTTTATGTAAAAATATTTCTAAACGAACTCAAAGATGTTGAATGTTCTTTTAAGAAAGAGGGTTAACAGATAAAAATTTAAAGGTGTCTTATGTGCGCCACGCTACGCGACAACAATAAAACAAATTTCACGTTAGAATCAATTTAATTTTTAATTTAAAATACAAAATCCTAATGAATTCGAAAAATAGTATTTGATACTTTGATTTTATAATAGGTAATTGATATTTTCAGCCAGGAATGTTGAAATACTCTACCTAAAATGATAAGCCCCAATGCAAAGCCATTCGTTTATGAGAAATTTCAAGTTTATGAGAAAATTCAATTAGTTTATCTATAAAATGCGGTCGGAATTATCTGCGGAATGTTAATTCCCTTGATACGGAAATAGGGTAAATTTAGCAAAGTATTTACTTTATTCGGTCTGTTAACAAATATCTTTCGATCTGTTACGATCGTTTATGATAAAATCAATAAAGTTCCAATGAAATGGAACATGGTCTTGAAAAGGTTATTTAGAGGTTAGAATTTTTTTTCAAAATTTTTGACGAAGAAATACTTGAATTTACTATTTAGCAATTAATTGCAGAGCAAGGCAATCTTCCAGAACTCATTTTTCATCGTTTTCATGAGTGAACTCTGCACCAACACCTTAATGAATCATTAATAAGATTTAATAACTCCTTGATGTTATTAAGATTAATAAATAATAAATGAAAAGTAAAATCAAAATGTATAACTTTAACGCTAAATCAAAGCCTTACATATGGTCGTTTTTATATATGACATATAATATTTGTTTAAATCGATGTACCGGGCTGCTATGATTAGTTGTAAGCGACGGAAATGTGCTAAGGATAGCTTATCTTTGAACTAAATAAAATATATTTGGAATATTATTTATTCAATTTCAAAAAAAAACTTTGGTTTGGAGGTGTTACTTCTCAAATTAGAGTCGTAATTGGTTTCATTAACGTGTCATCGAAAGAGCATAATAAAAGTCATTAATCATTTCAATAAGTTTAATTTTTTATTTTTACTGTCCATTATTATCTATGACCTTTTGCGATTTTTTGGGTAGAGTCATTATTCCATCTGTGTAGAACTTCTGTGGTTTATCGGCGAAAAACTTGGCCAAGTGATTTTCACAGTCCCCGTTTGAAGTGAGTTTCTTTTCATTAAGGAAGTTTTGCAGAGACCCAAACAAATAGTAGTCTGATGGTGCAAGGTTTGGACTATACGGTGGATGTATCAAAACTTCCCAGCCAAGCTCTGACAATTTTGCCGGGTCATCAAAGATGTGTGTGGTCTGGCATTGTGATGATAAGAGACAACGTCTTCACTATTGATCAATTCTGGCCGGTTATTTTTGAATTGCTTGCTGCAATCTGGTTAACTGCAACAGTAAAGCCGGATTGAGTGTTTGGCCAAGTTTTAGCACCTCACGATAAACAATTTCCTTCCAATCCCACCATACATACAGCATATCCTTATTTGGTGTTAATTCTTGCTTTGAAGTCGAATGTGATTATTCACCTTTTTTCGAACGTGTCTTTTTCGAACGACATTCTCGCATTTTACCCATTTATCACCGCCCGTAATTATTTGCTTCAAAAATGCCTTGATTTCGTTGTGTTTTATTAGCATTTCAAAAATGGAAATTCGGGTCAAATTTTTTTGTGTTAATTCATACAGAACCCAAACGTCAAGCTTCTTTGTGGATCCAGCCTTATGAAAATGGTTCAAAACTGTTTGGTGATGGATATTCAGTTTCTTAGTAATGCCATAGCTGCTTATGTGTCGGACTTCATCAATTTTTTGTTAGATTTCATCGACTTTTTCAGTGATTGGTCGACCTGAACGAGGTGCTTCTTTGACATTAAAATTTCCCAAACAAAAGCGAGCGAACCATCTCTTGGCTGTGGCTCTTGATAAAGTATCTTGACCGTAGACACCACAAGTTTTTTCACGAGCCTGCGATGCATTCTCACCTTGATCGTAGTGATATTGTAAAATATAATGATGTTTTCAGAAATTTCACTCATTTTTAAATGAATACAACTTTTGACACGAATGACGAAATACAAAACAGTCCATACGAAAATTGTAGACTGGAATGTTTAGTATTCTAATCTGATTAGTATTGCCTGATATATGACAACGAACAGCGTCTGGTGACAAAAATTGCCCAAATATTTTTTAGACTATCCAATATATGAATTATCATCTGCCATCTGTTTGGAAAACCCTGACTAAATTTCTATGCTTGTTTCACAGGAACAACTCGCAATATTCTCTTGAGGACTCTCATGACCCGGTATTTTAGGTTTATTTTTGCATTTAAGTTTCTACCTCATAAGTGACTGCAGGGTATCTATCGGAATAACTTCTGGACTTTGTGATGGTCAGTCGAAAGTTGTGACTCTACTGAACGACTGAACATGCTACTGAACGACCTAATATAAACTCTTGGAGGATTTCAGCAAGCCATTTTTAAGAATGCTTGATAATTAATTTACATTTGAAGCTTTGGTAACCACGATTCAATTCCACGATTACATCCTTTTCACGAAGCATGTCCGAAATAAGCTGCTGTTGTTGCTTACTACATGGCTCATCGTTAATTTTAAAATATTCTTCAAATATCTTAACGCATTTCTTTACGAACGAAGCAAAAGTTTTGGTATATCTTTAACCACTTGTTTTACTCATTCTTGATCCTAATAGGTGAATCAGCAAGAAATTTGTTAGGCATTTATTTGCCAAATAAATTAAGTTTAAAACTGAGGTATGATAGAGACACTTTTGTGAGAGATTATCTAACTAATTTTAGCAGTGGTAAATACTGCACTTTGAAAAGGATGCTACTTAGTTTAATGCTTTGAACACTTTATAGTGTTTATAGTGTGGAAGATTTTTAAGGAGTTTAGGTGATTTAGGTGACTCCAACCCTATGTGTTATCATTGAATGTTCATAATTTTGTATTGGTTTTTGCTATGCATTGATTGTTTGCATTGTCAAAAAACATAAGCACTCCTTCCTATCTAAACGGGCGATCGACTCTTTAGGACAAATCGTACAATGGTCAGAAGAATAGTTGTAGCTTGGGTTATTCCATGACAAGACAACTCAGGTCATTGAACAAATTAATATTAAGGCTTTCAATTCCGTACTATATCTGTACCCACTACTCAACTTGAGGTCCCAATTGAACATGAACAACAAAATATGAAACGAAAAGATTGTAATTCAGTCTTTCATATTATACAGTGCGCCTACTTGGAGTCAATGTACCAAATATTTGAAAACAGATCTTAAAATTACTCAAAATTGTTGGTAATAAAAAGATAAATGCACTAAATTAATTAATAGAAACAAATTAGCATTTTCAAGGAAAGTTTAAATAAAGATTTTTTATGTATAGATTATCGTTATGAACGGGTTATATTAGAACAGGAGAAGTTTATAAGGTGATATTAAAGAGCTAGAAAAGCTCCAACGGTTAAGTACTTAATATGACTACGAAGGACGAAGAATAGTTTTTTCCACTTTTATGAAAACTATACAATTTAATTACATGTTTAATTTCCTTGAAGTTAAATGTTAAAAAGTAAACAAAAATCATGCTCTACTTTTAAATTTCCGGTTTGTAAGTTCATCTAAGACAAGTTGAAACAATTGCTTCATCAATTTTATTGAAGCAAATGCTGTCGTCATTTCCTTTTCATTGTAAGTCATCTCATTTTGCTATCAAATAATCTTTCTGCATACAATAATTTTTCCGAAAATTTACTCGTCGAATTGCTACTGTCTTTCTTCAGATCTATATTCTCTTATGTTTGATGATGAATACGCCAAAAATATACAAGTAAATGATTCAACCAGCTTCTAGACAAGATATATCTTCATTTTCATCTTGTATCTTTTTCCTTTGATCGTCTTCCTCTGCGATTTCTTGTGCATACACGTTAAACGTCAACGAAAAAAGTCGAAAGTCTCGAGGAGATGGTAACGTAGCGTAGTTATAAGACCTTCAGAGCATTTTGATTCTTAAAATATAATGCCATATAAGCACGTATGGGTATAGTAAGTCTCTTACCCATTTTCGTCCATTCATTCATTCCCATTCAAGAGCTCTTGCCAGCACGCTATACTATAGACACGTTGATAGATATGAGCGTATATGCATACACAAGTTCATGATTCATTTTGTATGATATAGTGCAATAGGCAATGTATGATACCAGTGGGAATTGGGCGGCTTCACATGAATATAAGTTTGTGGCATGAGTTTGAATATTGAAAATTATAATAATTAGAACGCAGTGGAGAAAGAATCCTAAACGAATATCCAAATACGAAATATGTGTGTCCCAGAAGTTTAGTAAAGGAATTGAATCGTCCATTTTCACAGTTTTCACATTTTATTGAAAAGCCTATTACTACATTAATACACTTCTAAAATACACTTCTAAAATACACTTCTAAAATACACTTATAAAAGGAAGTATAAAGTTTACAGAAATTATTGAAAAAAATTTCTAGTTCTACTTCAATGGCTAGTTTCAGGCTGAAACTTAGGTTTCTACCAGTAAAAATATTGCGTCCAGAATCTACTAAAGATTTTAGAAGATTTAAGTACAGAAAGTACTAAAATCAAAGCGGACTTACACATCTGCATAGTTAGGTTGGCTGCAAAGGACTGTCTTTTCCGAAGTTACGATCGAGTTTCTCCATTAAATACAAATTATGCATTATGTTGGCATTTACGAAGAGAACCCCTGACGATGTATTTTTCAATATCCATCTGAATCACTAAAAGGAAGAAGCTCTAAGCTTTGAGTCAATGTCATACAAATTTATTCAAATTAATTGATCAAATTTATAGGAGAACTTTCGTCTTTCGTCGAGATTCGTCTTTTAGGAGAGCTTAATAACTAAAGAAGCAAGTTTTGATTCATTTTAACAATGTTAGAAAAGGGGTGTAAGGTTCGCCGAGGAGATTCATTCTACGGGATGCCAACCAACAGTTCGCACAATTTAAAGGCTATTCAATTGTTTGAAAATAGTGGAACCAATTCAATTAACTTGAAGGAAAAATATTTATGTCCTCAATTCCTACAAAATAAAATTATTTATTAAATTATTCATTCCGATTGGTAGTTTGATTGATTGGCAAGTGTACCCTCGTCTGTCTAAGTTTCCCTACAGTCCAAAGATCCTTACTATAGGCTAATACAAACGAAAAGCAGAAAATTCACGCGTCCTAACAACTTCCTTAATTTGTATTAGTATCCCACTATGTTCAGCTGTAGCGCCTGTAGCGTTTAAAATGTCTCCTATCCAATGTCGTGCCGATGCATACTTAGCCCATTGCCCACTGGTCGCTCATTCTCCATTCTTTGCCAGGTATCTCGACTTCTTCTCCATCATTTACCTGTACGAATTGATGTGTTATTATTTTGTTCTTCATTTTTTTTGTTGTGTTTCTTCATTTATTATCATCTTTCCAATTGAAGACGGCGGTACGATGTGTTTTTTTTTCTGTTGTCATTGTTGTTTGTTTTGCTCTGGGAGATCTTGATTGAGTGCGGTGCGGAGTAACATACGCGAGTAACTAACGAAGAGAATGGAGAGATCGAGTATTTTTCGCGGTACAATCGCTATCGCATCAGTATCCAAAGAAGAGGAAGGAATAGAAGTAGAAGAACGATAACACAAGATCTTAAAGACATCTTTTTGGAGTCTTTGCGCCGCCGTACGAGATCGCGCGACACTTGAACAGGAATTGGAGAACATTTTGAAAGAGGATCTTTGCACATAGTACAGTACGTACAATTCGTAAAGTTGAGTAATGTAGCCTAGTGGTGGCCTGGCTTGGCCCTGGTCTGACGCGGCCCCCAATGTCTTCGTTTTCGTCTTCGCGCGGTTTAAGGCTGGGGCTGTTGAATCGTTAGTTTGCTAAGAGTCAGTCAGTTTGTTGAATTGGTCGTAACGGCAACGAATATACACATTTCGATTTTGGTGGGTTTCGGGTTGACCAAATCAACCGCAATAGTCTAGTAAAGCAGCGTTGACGCTTTGGCAAGAAGGTTCTTCTCGTGTTATTGTTTTCGGGGGGATAAAGATTGCGCAAACACTTCTCTTCGTTCGAAACATAAGAAAAGTGCTAGAGTACTGACGTTTTATTCGCTGAATTGCAAAGCAAGCAATTTTCGTTTTATCTTAATGATCGTATAAGATGATGTGATCGTGTTGTGGATTCAATTGACCAAAATTGAATTTTAATAAGAGTAGTGCGAGAGGAAGAAGTGTTTATTTTCGCTTTGAATATAATTCTACGGTTTTCGCTTATTTTCCATATGAAAGCGGGTCATTATCATCCAAGGAATGAATATTAAACAACGTGTTCCGCCAAATCGACGGATTCTATTGATTTGAATTTTGTTTTCCAAGTGATTGTAGATTTTGAATTGCGAGTTGGTTACAAAGTTTTTTCTTTTAATTCTACCTTAACGGCAAAGCAAGCAAATTAAATGTTCTTGAAATGTTAATTTTTTCCGATTTGTTTTCGAATCTGTTATTGGTGAATCAATGAATATCAGAAAAAATTGCTGACCATTTGGTGTTAGATATGTTTTGCATATGGAAGTTGAGTGATTGTTGATGTGTCGACGTTTTTTTTCCTTCGATGTGAACGTTTGCTTTTTGGGTCTTCTTTGGATTAGTTTGCATATAGATATATCATTTATATGATGGAATATTTGTATATACTAAATGCTTACGAGAATTCCGGAATGATGCAAGAAGTAAGAAAATCGTCAAGTACAATGCTCTGGCAACCATGGAGGGATTATACCAAAAGAACAGGTACATAAGCGAATTGAAATAGGAAATGATGAGTCTTTTTCTTTAGAAAAATCTATTTTAGATAATTCATTGATTCTGAATGCACTTAATGCAATGGATTAACGCAAATGAATAGAATTTTACAATGAACCTTCTTTAGAATAGAAACAACTTCCATGAAAGATAATCATCGAAAATGATGAATAGTCGATTATTTATATGGTAAACGTATTTTGGTCACATTCTAAGTCAGTATGCAGTTCTTCCTAGCGAATTTTGAAACTCTTTTTAGTTGGAAAATTATATCTAAATCATTTCGACCCAGTTTTGCACTGATAGAAGGAACTTTACAAGGTTAAAAATTAAACGTGCTAGAATTTGGCAGTTTACGTACTTCAAATTGGTGTGTAGATTCTAGATTCAATACAATCCACGTCTGTTTGCTGTATGCAATTGCAATGAATCTTGGCAAGGTATATAATGAAAATTTCGATGTAAATGAAAAAATATAAAATAGACATAAAAAACTAGACTATCTAGACTAAAGCTAGACTATCAGAGTAATTATACTAAAACATGCCATATTATCGATTGTTTCTTTCCAATGAATCAAAGTGACTACTTGATCAAATATATATGATGGAACTCATATGAAAAAAACTTCTAAAGGTTTTGGAAATGATTAGGTATCAATTGCTCACTGAAAAAAATAAAAATATTTAAAAGACAACACCAAAAACGTCCAAATCTATTTTGAAGGGGACTGTAAATATATAATAATGATGAAAAAGTATGTAATATGACAAAAATGGAAACTGAAACGGATGCGTAATGATTTTCACCTTGTATTGAGATAAGCAACGTGGCTTTTAGATGAAAGGATATTTTTCAAAATACTCCCTGCAATATTACGTAAATGCATAAACTGCGTTAGCATGATTGTTCACTTTCACATTGATTTTGTTTTTTGATAGCGAATAATGAATCAAGAGTTTGATCAAAGAGCTCGCAAACAACTGGCTAGTATGTCTTTCACCGTAGCCAATCCTTGCTACCATTCCCGATCCGGTGGAGAGATATGGAAGAGGTGCGATCAAAATAGTATTTTATAGAAATAGTAATTAATTTAGAAATCGAAAATAATATATTATCGAGTGCTCTAAACGAAATCAATATGCCGCCTTTAAAAATTTCACTCCCTTATTTATACGACAAATCAATTATCCTAGTTTCGTCCCCAATCGGTCGCAATAGTGCACAGGCACTTCGAAAAGCGAATTTAGGTTTGTACGTAAATGTAGATCGCCGTCACCGTGTTGCTGTAGCCACTTTCAGTCATTTGCCAATCGTTTGTGACGCTCCCAACAGTTTCAGTTCATAGGTTGTGTCCTCCAATTGTTAAAAAGATTAGCGATTCACTATCCTCGTCGATCGAGTTTGGCCAGCGCTTGCTGGGATTTCGCGCTAGCCTTCGTGTTACCTGGCAATACCGCCCTCGGTCTTTCGACCGCTGCATTTGCGCTCTTTGAGAAAAGAATTACTCAGATATTTCGCTTAGATCAGTTCGATATTTTTCATTCACTTAGTAAATAACACTGAAAGATCATGATACAGATTCCTTTAAGGTTGGTTTGTGAATGACAAATCAGGAGCTAGATTTGACCTTTTAAAATATAAAGATGCACATTCATTGTATTCATTGATATGTGACATTTAGTCAGTTATGAAAACAATCCAAAAAGGTTAACAAAGAGTACTATTTGTACTGATCGATAGTTCCAAAATTCTATCAAAATTCCCAAAGTAATCTTCTCCGGCTGAATTGCTTGTAGAACTAACTTCATTGTGACAGCATTATTCAATGTTTCAATGGTTTGATTTCTCAATGTTTCCAAGGATGGCAAGGCACTGTTCTTTCTTTTTTATCTTTAAATTTGCAGATAGTAGACATCAAAAAGTCGTCTGTAGTTACATGCGTACAAGTAACATCCCTTCAAAAAATTTGGATAGAAGAAAATTCACGTAAAATAAAATCGCTGCACTCCGAAGATAATGTCTTCAAGATCATTGATGGTCCAAGTTCGGCTCAGTAAAGTGTACAAGTGTACGAATTCCCTAGATGATACATTTGAAGTATGCACAAATGATATTAAAAATATTTGCGAATGTTAACCAATGGAGGGAACATTTGTTTTAGATTTGGATTAACCTTGTTTTTACAATATCGAAAATAAAATAAAATGAATTGTTACTGAAAGGATTAAGTAATGCCAGTTTCTGGAAAGAGCGTAAACGCTATTAGGGCATATCTTTAGAGAAGCTTAGATGACCTTATTCTGTTAACACACTTCAATTAGCAGTTATTCTATAACCTATTCTATAAAACAACTTCTATTAGACATAGTCTTTTGCAGTCCGAATATGCAAAAGAAATACTGAACTTCCGTAAAATAAAATTCTTATGCCTTTCGAAAAGCTATGCTAGCCGGTGGTGCTAAAATGAATACAAAAGAATGTGGTCAAAGTAATTTCTTTTATTTCTTCTTTCCTTCGCACAGAAGAGAACGATCCGGCCTTGTCGATCGACCTTATATAGAATTAAAAATAAATCAATGCAAAAACCAGTAAAGGAATTCTTCCCAGGCTTGCATGCTTCGCAATCATATATAGAAACAGCACGGTTAGTTAGTGCCCCCCATCCACATGTACCATCGTGTTCCTTGTAACATCCGTCCACGATTTTTCAATGGCTCTGATCTTCATCTTAAATCTCGTCCCCGGTCTCCTTCCAATTGTTTGGGCGTTGCCATCTTGGACTTGCTGAATGGGAAAGTCAGTGCACAGCAAATAACAACGATAAAAAACAAGTCCAACATGAACATGAAAACAGCAATATAACTTCACATTCTTGGTTGCGCATTTCCGGTGATCATTGAATCGTGGTGAATAATTTCTTGAATTCGGGGCTCTGCGGGCGCGTCCACGTAACTGAAACCTGACATGGTAGAAAGGTGGCAGGATGCTGCGATCGATTTCATTTATGTTCTCGTTAACCCTTTGAATAGCCAAATAAAATTTAGTATATATATATATATATATATATATATTGCAGTCATTTTATGGATACGATTAAATATCTGGGGATGCCGAAATATAGAATTTTCTCGAGCAGAACGAATCAATGAAATTACACATGAAATCCGAATTCGAAGTCATTTGAAAGGGTTAAACGATTTTCATCCTCGGCAAGAAACTCTTAAAGCAATCTTAAAAACATATTGGCGTCTTCCAGGTAGATGGATCTTCCTATTTACGCCACTCTGACCATATAATCGTCGATTTCCTATCTCTTATTTTATGCACAATCCAGTCGCAAAGAAACATGAATCGTCTGAATGATTTTTATTAATGAATTTCAGCTTCGTGATCTTACTCAAAACACAACCCAACGACTTACCGCGATCACCATGAACCGGTTTCAAATGTTATCAATTTTTTTCGAACCAATAGATGCGGCAAAAGCGGCAAAATCTAAAAGGCTTAATCTTTGCTATACTCCTTGAATACGACCAGAAGATACTTTTTGTTTTGATTACTTTTTTTCGTTTTCTTCAAATATAGGGGGTCAACACCTTCACTACCATCGTCAAATAATTGCTGTTTTTATCTAAATTTTTGTCTTCTGGTTTCTCTGTATCTGTTTTTCCCGAAAAGATTATCACATTAGGCTATAATCGATTGGAATGAAAAACAAGATAAAATGAATTTATTTTAATTATAGATATCATAAAATTTATATATCAGGTGGGAGAACAAAAGATTCTACTGCGCCACATTGTGTAGTTGTTTAGAAGGAGCATTTAAATTTGGTTTCTAATATTGATTATTAGCATAAACTGTTTGGGTTTGGATTTCGATTTTTATTTTCTGAAAATATATATATATATATATATATACATTGTCGGGGAGTTTAAAGTGTATAAATTAAAATACTGATAAGTCTAGACAGCAAGCGCGTTGGAAACTTCGTGTTGAGTTTAGACCATTTGCGTTTTGGATATTAAAATTCGGCAGAGTTTACACAGCGTGAGACCTTCGCTAGTTTTCAATGACTGACATGGATGGAAGAAGATTCGGCACCTTTGAATTCTTGCTGAAGTTATCTTAGAAATTCGCATTCAATTTCCGCCCAATTGGTATGAATGAAAATTGGGATCAACTGATGAAGTTCCTATCTAAGGAATTTTAATTTACTTGATGGATTGAGGATGCTTCAATAAGTTCGAAAATTGATTGTTTTCAGGGTTTTACTTCCTTTAAACCTATAACTATCACATAGATGCATTTTATGATGCATTCATGCATAGTTGCATTTATCAAATTTATAGATTCATTCATCTATAAATTAAAAAAATAAATGTTTTTCATCTTTATCCCTCCTTGATTCCTTTAATGAAACGTTTCAACTCTCCTGGATCATCTTTTGATCGTTCGTCAAGAACTAGCTGAAAAACTAAGATTGCGGCTCTGAATGCCTTCTTCAGTCTATAATACTATTGCATTCTTTCAGATCTCTTCAAATGAAAATTATTTCAGTTGCACTAAAAAGCTCAGAAGCGTTAAATACTCCTCTTTGCATAGTTCATTCGCCTGGATTACTGTGTACACGACTCTCAGTATAAAGTCATCCTGCTGCGTGGAAGCAAGATCTTGAGTGCGGTACAACAATGCAGAATCATTCTCTATGTGATCCAGAGAAATCCAGAGCCTTTAAAACTGCTTGCCGGTCAGATAGTATAATTATAATTTAATTGTGTAAGAATACTACCTAGGTCTTTCCTTTTGAACGAAATATTTAGTGTTAGGCCAAGATGTGTCGATTCCTGTTCCCTTACGAGGTGCGTGTCGAATTCAAGACTTTTTTTTCTTTGATCACCCAGCACTGGAAAAAATGCATTACCCAAGTTGAATGTTGCTGTTCTACGGTCAATTTGTGCAAATATGAATAAGAACAGCTTCGCTAGTATTTCTTGGTTATCGTGCCGAATGTGATAGTGATATTTCCTTTTGTTGCAAATTCTTAATTTTGCAGATATTTCTATCATCCCTCTCACCAAACGTAATGCAAGCTGAAATTAGTGCAAATCACATACTGTACCATGTATTCTTCTGTGTAGTGGTCTGACCATTATAGCATTAATTCAGCGCAGGATCCCAAAGTTGCCTTTTCTTGCACATTGCTGCGCATCCTTAACGTGCCCGTTCTGTGTGAGATCGCCGGCTGTGTGAGATTGGAGATACTTTATTCCATTCTTAAATCAACCTCCGCCGCCTTTAACAAACCAATATTTCGCTTTTTTGTAAACTGTACACTTGACGCAGGCCAAATTTATATTATCTTTTATGACCACCTCGTGTTTAGTCTTGGTCCTTTCTTTGCCTGTGTTGTATTTACATCAAAATGGCAATGGCATCGGGTTTGCGTTTGCTTCTGCAGGTGAGTTGCGTCGTTGGAATCAGGCGAATACGGTTGCGGAACTTTATGAAGCCGAGTTTTTGGCAAAAAAGTCGCGAAGAACCAATGCAGTATGACATGGTGCATTATCGTGATGAAGGAACTAAGAGTTGTTCGCCCATAATTCCGGCTGTTTCAGACGAATAGCTTCACGCAAACGACGCATAACGCTCAAATAATATTTATTGTTAACAGTTTGGTGCGGCGGAAGGAATTCATAGTGCACCACACCACTGAATCAAAGAAAACTGTCAACATGACCTTGATTTTTGATTGACTTCACCGTGGTCTTTCGGTCTTGCTTCACCTTTTGCACGATATTCTCCGGAATGGTCGGTGGTTTCCGGCTCGTATGCGTAAATCCAAGTCTTGTCCCCAGTAATAATGCATTTCAAGTGGTCCTGATAGTCAGATAGCAAAGCTTCACACACATCAACGCGACGCTGTTTTTCCAAAAACTTGAACGATTTTGGCACCAATCGAGACTTGACGAGTTGTGAGACATAAAACATCTTTCAAAATGGTTTGGGCTGAGCCAAATGATATTCTAACACTATCAGCGAGGTCTTATTGCCAATCGACGATTTTCAAGGACCAAATCTTTGATTTTTTGAACGCGGCCCTCGTCGGTAGACGTTGATGTTCGTCTTCAAAGCGTTCTCGACCCGCTTTGAACTCGTTGTACCACTTATAAACGTTTTTTTGTGCCATAGTTTGATCACCAAAGGCCTTCCGCAACATTTTCAACGTGTCCGCACAACAATATTCGTTCCGCAAACAAAATTTGGTGCAAGTTCTTTGCTCAACAAAATCACCCATTGTAAAAATCGAAAATTCATTTTTGTTGTTTACAAAAACACGTGCAACTCTGAGATAATTAAACCTTTTGGCAAACAGACGCTTGTTAAATGTCATAGACCCTTCAGAAATTCCGCAGTCCGCCTTCAGAAATTTAAGTGTTGTTTTCAAACTTGAAGTAATGTAAACCTTTGGTTTTTAATATTAATTTGCACTTTTCCAGATCGAACGTTTTTTCCATGGGTATGGATAAGTAGTGGTTTGTGATGTCAAGTGATAAGATGTTTTGGTTTTCGTTGAGTTTTTGATCACAGTTTACATCAAGTAATGCACCTAATGCTACTTCCTATTATTCTAAAGTTCCCTTAGCCTTTTTATTGATCTCATACAAAGCGGTGTTTGTTGACCTTCCCTGGATCCTTTTAAAATACCTCAAATAATGAAGGGTTGCAGGATCGGCATAATGTGTGCGATAAACTATATGGCAGGCACATATTGCGAATACTAAGGCATATTGCATTAGAATATATAAAATAAACCACATACCAAGACCAAACTTCAATTGTTCGCTCAAGAGCCTTAAATTTCCTGGATTTCCTTAGATATGCGATCTCGTTAACCAGTTTTTATCTATTTTGCATGAAGATATTTTTTTTTATTAAAATAAAATTTGACTTATCTGTTCATTCATAAAAAAATTAGGATTCTTCCCCATCTCTAAGCTTATTCCAGAAAAAAAATCTATCACGACAATGATATTATCGACATTGAATATCGCGTGTCTATTATCGATTTAAGTATATATCCAAAATACATATAAACGCACAAAAAAAAAAACGATTGTTAATTACATTTTAACCAAAATTAATAATCACCTTTCTGATTTGAACGTGTACGAACTGACTGTTGAAGTGTTGGAATCCGACAGTTGCTTCCGGCCAATCAATTGAATTCTTTTCTTTCCGAATTCTCTGCAGCCATTCAGTTAGAATGATTAAAAGTAAAAACAACAGGAACCTTTAAATTCATTTTTTAATTATGAAACTTAGCATTCTGTCTGTTGCTGAAGATATTTTTTGACTTTCCTTATAGTCTATAGTGCAATCTTAATGGATTACTTTAGTGTCTAGCATACATGCAGGTTATAGCATTAATTTCAAAGTAAATTCACGCAGTTGGATGTTAATGTGCGTGGAATATTATAGATATAATTTAAGACCGGATTTTGATGGTCACTATAAATGGTCAAATAATTTCCTGAGGCGTTGTTTCATTGTCGTTTGTACTTATGTTGTTTCGGCCTGAAGCCGTGGAGAAGTTTTCATGTTAAATGTTTTTGTAGTCGGTCAGCATATTTTTAAAGTGTAGTTTGGCCAATGATCTTTTATAAATTTCTAGCCTTTGTCTTAAGCGTGTCATTAGATGAGATGCACTAACCTGTTGAATAGATACTGTGAACTAGAATGGCATTTTATTTGTCCGAGACTTCTTCGCGTGCATTTTCTTCCGGGGCATTGTCTTTGTGGCCGTTCTTTTTTAAGCCGTTTCATGAGAGTTAGACAGCTTCGGAGATCAAATGATCAGTAGTGCCCCCAAATGACTGGGGCTAAACAGCTACCTAATGACCATAAAAGTTAAACTTGAATGATAAAACGCATTCTTTAGCCCAAATCCCACATAATATTACCGCACTGAAAACCACTCATCAACCACTTGTGGCTCTATGAAATCAAGCCAACATTGATCGTCATAAAAACAATGCGAAAAGTCGATTAGCCACAAACAATCATGGCAACTGTTAGTCTAAACCTTTTTTCTCCATTATCAAAAATCGCCTACAAATAGATCCTTTGTTACTACCACGCATTAAGAAAATGATTGCTTTGGAATTCATATCTTGATTATCGGACCGTTACGTTTACAAAATTATTTCAAACATTCCAATTACCTTTAAAGTATTTATCGTTAAATATGTGCACCTAAATCCTACATGATGACTATCATCTAGACTGTGAGACTAGCGTAGAGTAGTGACTGTTTCTTTTTTAAGCTCTAGATTTTCTTCGGCGATGATTTGATCAATTACTGTCGACATAGAAAAATTCACTTTGTTTTTGGTTATATCTCTTTGTAAAGTCATTTCCTTTTGTTGCTCTTAGTGCTTAACTAGCGCAGTTTCTAATCTAACACGACCGAATTACTTACTTATTACGTTCCGCGGGAGTGCAGTTATCGGCATAAATATTTAACCTAAACTAAATTATCGCTACATGGGACAGTGGCGAAAAACAAAAGGCCAAGTTCTCTAGGCATCACGAATATACCAGCGACGAATACGACGTTTTCAAAGCAAAAAACAAATATAACAATAAGAATATCTAGTGAATGGTTTTGTACATGTAAAAACAATTTAGTTCGTTGTTTTTGTGTAATATTTATTGAATTCGAATGGAATTTAATCGTTCAAAGCTTCTGTGTGAAGAGAACTGGTATCATGAAAGATATAATTGGCTATCTGGGCATATTTCGGATAGTAGAGACGGACATACTAAAGGGAAAAGATTAAGATAGGATTAATTTGGAGAGTCTAATTCAACGTTGAAAGCGAAAAAAGTTGGTGCTAGTCAGATTCTTATTTAGGTAATAAATTTAACGAGTGAGTTTATTGACTGCAAGTGCTCGTTGCTGCATAGAATATAAAGGATGAATCGCATGTTGTATTTTGAAGGTAACTATAATCTTTAGCAACAGCATTGATTTTCGAATTATATGTCCTTTATGTCGAAAAACAGAAAAGTATATAATTTCCATATTGAAAATATCACTTTGGTTTTCATACTTTAAGGTATTTTATCAAGACTTTTTTTTCCAAATTCTACTGTGACAAATTTCAGATTTTACATTGTTTCCATGTTCTACCTTTTCTTCAAATTTTGAAAGCTCTATTGGAGTTCATTTTCGTGTATGTCGATGTTCAGTTTTGAAAAGATTTTATTAATAGTAAAATCATCCCATCACAGCCATCCTTTGGTGGTTTTCTTAAACCTTGAGATTGAAGCAGAAACGGCTCTCTAGCAAATTCAGCAGATTAATCAAAAAACACGAATTACATAGTCGGAATAAAGTGGCATCTTGTTTCCGATATATTTGCATTGGATAATTAGCTTATTTATAGTAAAAACCCACTAAAAGCTGTACGAATTAGGACACGAAAGACTACCTCTTTGGAGGAAGCCGCCTTTTATTGGTCCGTTCACGTGGTATTTTCTGCAGTTTGTGGCATTTGTCACTCGTCACTACCAGGGGTTAGTGGAAAAGCAGGGATCGTCCACTGAGTCCTCCCCACTTTTCTTCAGTTTTCGCCAACATTCGGAAATTGATATTTTCTGAATCAATCCCTTAGCGTCGTGGTAAGTTTTCTTATGGGAGTTCGTTGTGAGCACTCTGCCATTGTATTATTTGTTCCCATTAACTTCTCTTCACAATTTTCACTAAATAGTTCAGGAAACCCCAATGTGAGTATCTGTATTGTTAGAAAGCCTGCATAATCTTTTCACGTCACACCAACCTACAGGCCTCCATTGGGGTTAATTGTGACACTGTTTTTATGGCACGCCCAAATTACTGCAGGAAATTTAATGTTTTAAAAAAAAATCAATTATGTCAGTAGTCTCAATTCCTCTTTGACAAGACAGCAGCTTCCCTTTTGCGGGAAAACGCTCCATAGTATGCTAGACATCTTCTACAAAATATCAGAACCTGTACAAATTGTAAGCCTCCATCCCCTTTTTCCTAAGATGTCCTCTCCGAGTATGTGATTTAAAGATCCCAATATTTTCATATCCAATTGTTATATCCTGATTTCCTCGATTCCGGCGTTCCCAGTCATAAACTTGATTTATGCGCTCCCCGTACGCTCTATATGGTAAGTTAAGCCTATTTACCTTGATTTAGCGCTGGTTGAGGTGTGTTACAAACGACTAAGGACTACTTTCCACGTGATCACAGGTCATACACAGGACGGGCGAGTCTTTAAGATTGCTTAGCTGTCAGGTGAATAGCAACTGTTTTGTTTGTGTACCCTCTTTCAATGTAAAGTAGTGCCCTTACAGCAATGACATAGATTTAATACAAAAAAGTCTTGGTATATTTGGGGCCAGAAAAATTATATAGTTCTCTGAAGTTTTGCCTATTGCAGATAAATACCAAGGAAGTGCACCAAGAAGATTGAAACTGAGTTTCAAACATTGTTAAAGTTTTAATCATGTAAACTGTTAATCATCATTCCGCCACTATAAACAAATAATTTTTCATATATGTCATACCATTTAAATATATTGAATTAGTTGCTACCAACAAGTTATTGGAGGCTTGCTAAGAGGTTCAGAAAAGTAAGTCGGTTACGATATCAGTAACGGACTAATGGCATAAGAGGGTAGAGTGCGTTGAAAATTCAAAAAAGTTGAACTTATTAACGTTAAGATGAATTAATCCTAGCGGATGAAGCAACTCACATAACATGAGTCTGAGAAAACTACCGAAAATCATCTCATGGGCTATGTTTAGATATAGCAAGGATAAAGTAGCCTTAGAACATTCATAGCAATACTCATGGACCACAATCTTTTGGGTGAATAACTAGACAAATTGAAATCAAACGGATGACATCTGATGCGTTTTCGACGAGGAAAAAATATCCAAAAGATTTGCTGCTCCATTGTCTAAATAAAGCCACAAGCGCCTCACATGTCTAGGACGTATTGAATTTACAGAGCCGGAACATTTGCTGACTATAAATGACCATAAATTCTTAGTTTTTGTAACACGACTGGGTATGATCCATTTGTAAACAATAGTAGTGCCTTGTCTTTCATACTTCATACGATAATCCAACTTTGGCGAATAATCATTTTTAATTGAACACACATGTGTAAAAATACATTGAAAAAGAAAAGTGAAACTAAAAAATATGCAAATACTGTTTACTATATGTTGTTAATATTATTTAAATACAATTATGTTCGAACTGAACATTCCAACGTGGGCTGCTGACAGTAAAATCATATTTAATTCATTTTTTTGTATATTCTTTCAGAAGCTCGCCTAACCACCAAAGAATTACCCACTACAAAATGGCGTCGTGATCGCCGTTTGAGAACATCAGAATATCATCACTCACTCTCAACATCATCAATTTCACCACCATCACCTCAACAGCCACATGTATCACTTCATCAATCCCAAAATAGCAACAGCAGTAGTAGCAGTAATAGTCATACTAATGGGACTGCAGTGAGAACATTAAATGAAACAACAGAAACTCCACTGGATATGTCTGTAACATCGGCTATTGCTAAGCCTCGTAGTCCGCCACCACCATACAGAGAACCATTGCCTGGATCAACTTTTGCCACGGCTTTAGCAAGGCCTAGTGTTATCACACAGGCACCACCAAAACGTGAAAGTCTAAGGATTCAAAACCAAAATGCATTGCTAGAACGCGAGGGTGATACTAGTTCGAGTGCAGGTTAGTGACTGGATTTCAACATCAATTCACACATTCCCATTAACTCATTTGAACTTTCAGAATCCGATTCGGTTTGTGATCCTGTAATCGACGAACACTTCCGCAGATCATTAGGTGCGGATTATATGACGCTTTTCAAAAAGAAAGCATCGCCACCCGCATCCGTATCACCACCACAACCAAAACAGCAAGAAAACGAGGAAGAAGAAAATCACTTACCAAAACATAGAACAACGGTGACTGTGAATGGAGAATCGGTCGGCACATCCGTGGACGATCACTTCGCAAAAGCTCTGGGTGATACGTGGAAGAAACTGCAAGCAGATAAAGCAAAAAATGACGAATAAATAATTATTATTAATTTTAAGGATACATACTACAAATACTAACAATTAATAGTAAACATAAAAACAAAAATATTTGAATAAATATATAAAAAATGAATACAGAATGAGAATACAACGTGGAGGCTGTTGTAGTTCTTATTTTTATATTACAACTGCAAAACAAAGATGATTACCGAAAACTAATGTAGTATAAATAACAAATTGAATCGGTTAAACAATTACATTTGGTAGAAAGGTAAACTGGGTTACGATTTAATGGTTTCTGAATGAAGTTCATTCTATTCTGAACATAAAAAAAATACGGGATCTGGTGATGTTTGGCAAAAGAAAAAATACAGTAACGTAATTTTGAATATTATTTAAAAAATAAACTAATTATCATAAATACTTAAATTATGTAAATTAATTTGAATTTTTGAAACAATGCTGAAAGGGTTTATTTTTATGTCACCTTGTTTATTTCGTTCTAAGGTCAAAGAATTCCTATTATACATAATGTAATATTTTATTCCTCATTATTATTAGTTGCTATTCTCCTTTAAATTTAGTTTTGTATGAAAAACGATTTCGAATCATTCATTTTATTCGCTCGCGATGTATAAATTTATTAAAAGTAACATTTAAAGAATATTCTTAATATAATACACAAACTCATACATTTGTACATTAAGGTATAAATTTTAAGCTTCTTTGGAATTTGTATGATTTATTTTTTGTCACCTGTGGTGAAAACATAAATACGTTTATCTTAATATGCTCTTTCAATTTGCAATATTCATAAGGCGTGCATTCTTTCGGAAGTAAGAATCCAGGTTGGGCTTCTCCTCCGTGTAACACATGTTTAGAATCAAACTAAACTAACAGACAGGTCGGCGTTTTTTGGAGTTTTAAGAATGTTAAGCACAATGATTTTTTCACATTTCATAGCATTACAAATTAAGCCGAGCTTATCCCGAATGTGCATTTGACTAGTTCTTTTTTTATCTTTTAGAGAAATCTATGCAAACGTAGGTTTTTATAGAGTATTACTCTCCCTCCATTCCAAAGTACTCTGATACAAGGACACAAACAAGCGGTGCAGATGCGAACTAGTTTAACGTAGAAACTAGTATGCTGATGGCAGAGGAACTTACGTAAGGGTTTGGAGAGTCTGGATGACAAAAAAAAAAAAAACAAGATCGAAAAAACCATAAAAGTCACTTTGTGAAAGACAAAATGAAAGGCTTGTTTTATTTCTTTCTCACAAGTAGGTGGTAAATAATTTGTTAAATTTAATTGTACACATGTGAAGCTGTCACTAATTAAATTGAAAATTCATTTTCGTATACATTTTTTTTTATACTTTGAAAGACTCGAGCAATTTGAAAACTGATTTCATTTTAACCTCAATACGAAAACTGATTAGTGTTATAAACATGATAGTGTGAATATTTAAACGTCTCATTGAAAGTATTTGAATTTCCATTCTTACCGATCTATGTATCCTTATCATTAAGCCCACCTGAAATCGGAAATCTAAAGTTGTTAAGTATTGACCAAAGCCCGCTTATCGACTTTCAAGGGACTTTCAAGCGTTATTCATAGATTTTCTGCACCTTGACGATTTATACACGATGAAGATTACCGACGAAGTTGTTACTTCTATCAAATCGATGACACAAAACGATAACCAACGAGTCTGGTCATTACTAATCTTTAGACATCCATACCTGTGGACGAAACTCTGGATTTAGTTAGGGACATGCAATACTTAGTTAAGAACAGAACTCCTATATAACAACCGACCATTCACGTAAGAATTTATCGATATTACTAATAAGTTGCCAGTCCATTGTATCACATATGTTACATGACGCAGTTTTTGCATGTATGCGCAAATTGATTAGTTATCTTATGAAATTGAATTTATACTGCTGCGTCCATTAAAAAAAAAAATGCTCTGAAAATTAACTATAAATTAACTCATATATACTATGGTTGGTGCATCATATGTGGTTTCGCAAATTTCGTCACGTTTCATACGTTATACATCGAACCTGTTAAGACAACAACCAAGCAAAACTACTGCAAGCTTTGTAACAACAGATACATGGCTCAAGATGGATTGGGTCTAAATATCATCAATAGACAGAGGTGTCCTTGCATAGTACAGAAGAAGATAATGTATCGAAAATCAAATAAGTTCAAAGTTTTTTATTGCAGACGATTTGGGGATGACGGAAATATCAGAATGGAATCAAAGGCAAACATGAGCCCACTACACTCATGCTCAACATTAAATTAAGTTCACAATGGACAACAAACTGAGGGAAATCCATCCGCTTGGAATAAGAAAATTACAGGAAACAGCAATTAAAGAAACACGCTATTGATTGGTTGTGTACTAGGATTATTGCCCTTCAACTTTCAAAAAATTATTGTATCCCGTTTCCGGTGCACCTGGAGTAACTCAAGCAGATCGATCCTCCTAAAAACTGATGGGTCTGCTTTTGATCCAGGCGTTCCGATTCCTCTTCGACCAGCCAGTACCTTTCCAGATTGTCTCAAACCTCATGGGACAGCGCTCCGCAGTGTGTAAGCAGATATATGGTATACTCCCTTAAAAAATTGCGGAAACTGCACACTACATTCGAACGTTAATTTATTCTTTAAGTGTGTAATGCCCCGGAGAGATCCCAATTAGAACCCTCGGTGTTTAAAAGTCTTCTTCTAAGTCTATTATATTTTCTATCCTCATTTTTTAGGTTTTTCATACATTACTCTTCTATAAACTTCAAATAACTATACGCATCATGCGACACCGGCATATACCACATGCAATATAGAGACTGCGACATAATATTAATAGGAAAAACAATAAGAAAATTAACAAACACTGGCGAAGGCAAATATTTTGTAGTGTTTATTTTGTATGCGGTTAGAGCAAGCTTGAATTGCTCTTTCATCATTAGGAACTTTCAGTGTCTGTCAAGGCAGTCCCAGCTGAATATACTCAATAATTATCCTTATGAATATTCATTTTGTTGGTAAATCGGCCATGAATGTAAAACATCAGACATGATTTCGACAATAACATTCAGGACTCGTGCAATATTTTGACCGAAAAAATTCTCCTAATATTTTAAATGCAACTTTCTTAGCTTTAGAAGACAATCAGGTATGAGGACACTTTTTAGTACTTGAGTTTATACAATATTTACAAATTTGTAGAGTATTGATTGATACTTTTCGATTCAACACTTTGCTATTGTCTTTGGAATAAACATAATTGGTACTTGGTGTTTGTCCTTGTCGCAAGCCAAATAAATAGTTGGTTCAGATATTTCCACAAATATTGTAATGGGTTATAAACCAACAAAAAAATCCTTTTGAAAAGTTTACCAAAAGCATACTGAATATATTTTAGTATATTACTGTTAGAATAAGTACTGTTGTCTTATGTTTGTACAGAGATCGAAAGAAATACTGCTTAAGCTATGAGTGACATATTCGATAGGATAGTACTTTTTTACTTTGGGAGACTTAATAGGATCTTAGGCAGATATTTTATAGCTAGCATTGTTATTTTTTAAGTATGTATGCATTGGGTTCAATGAAACTGTAGACAGGTGCATTTGGAAAGTTCGGAAAATACTTATAGTTTTGTTCAAGATAATTATTACAATATCATTACTTGTTATGAGTTTTTGTTTTGCGAGAAATCCCATTTGCATTTTAAAATGTTCGCTTATCAATTTAACTCCTCTTTGAACTGGGTTAATCGTGTGACCTTTTAAGTATACCAATGAATTATCTGTTAAAATATCAATTCTTAATAACGCGTTGTGATGAATGTCCCAAAATTTTTCGTTAATTAGTTAGCAGATAGTTTTTGGACTTTAAAAAATCTCAAGTGTTGCCAATTGGACAAACGTGTCTTATTCATCATCTAAAACAGTCACTTTTACTTTTATATCTCAGACTTAAACAATCCGCCTTAAAGTATCCTTCATAAGAGCTGATATTGTGCTAAAATGGGTAGCAGAAATTTTAATTTTATTTCTGCCCTTGGAATCAGAGTTAATTTTTTTTTTTGAATTCGAAATCTTTTTGTTATATATTTCCTGAAAATTTATTTTAAGTCAGCTGCTAGCTCCTTTATTAGCTTAATGAGTTAATACCATTTTCGCTTGAAATAACCCATTTAGCTACGGAAAAGTAGTCAAGTTGATTTTACCGGAAAATATGAATTAATAAGCTTCTTTGCCTTAGATTCACATTGCACTAGTTATCTTGCACTAGAGTTATCCACGTTACAAATAAACGATTGTTTCAAAATTAAAAACGTATTAAATTTATTATTAATTTATTATTATAATATAGCCTATTAAAAATTATTACAATTTTCGAAGAATATAATTATGTTATCTTGGCTTAAACTGGATTGAATTATTACATGGTCGATTGGTTTTAAAAATTTTTATTGATACGAGTTTAGATAATACAAATGTTTCTGTAAAATGTTGATAATTACAGTTTTAATAAGCCACCTGCGGCGTGGCAGCCCTTGTCGAGCCTATTTCGTTGCGTAAATAGGAGAACAAGCCTTAACGATTGCGAGATTTATAGCCTGATTCAAACATCCGTAAGCAAAAGAAATCCATTTGAAAGTCGAGTCCGAAAGCGCAGTAGTGTAGCAAAATGTGAAGGTGATAATGTCGAATAAGGTTCTACCACTAGTTGCAAAGTTTTTGGGTGAGCCTAACTCCATGATTATTAAACTGCGGAAACTACTTTTATCCGTGAATGACGAACGGATACTTCGGAAGGTATTCGTAGGAAAACGAAGGACCTATGATCAGCGGCTAAGCATTGGTTGAACTCGATTGAATAGCGAATCGTTGCTTGTATTTTCCAATTAGAGGATGCTAACCCTGGACCAAGACTACTAGAGGCGTCAAATACGACTGGGCAACGCCGGAAATGGGTAATCGCATTCTGATGACGACAATGGTTTAGGAGAACTCGAAGAGCTCATACTTATCTTGAGTTTGAAAACGAACCTTACCTGCTGCTAGTAAATTTTCTTGAATGAAACTTAGAATTTTTGATAAGTAACTTTCTTCTTCCAACTTCCGGAATCGAAGAGAAACATAAAAGAACAACGTTTAGTGTTTAAAACGAAATTATTGACGTCCGACAATTTCTTCGGTTAGATTGTTTATTCCTTACGAGTTTTCATTTTTGATTGAAATCCGATCGACTTGTTTCTGTCACTAGACAGTAGTCTTCATTCGATAGATGCTTTTTGACCACTTGTACCACCTACTCCTAGTTCAACGTACTTGTTGATTTACATGTCCAATGATTTGGTAGCGCTCATTGGTAGATGTTTTATATAAGAAAGTATGATATAGAACTTTTCAATGAAAATTTTGGCAAGCTTGGTGGTATGAGCTATCTGAACCCATAAATCGCTTCCATCTCTAGTCCTAATCTAAATTCTCCTTCAGAAGCTAATAGAAATAGTAAAGAAAAAGATTCAGAGTCTTAGTCGCGATGGAGCATTACGTTGTAAAAGGGATACTTTAAAAAGTAATATCTTACAATAAAAATAAAATGAAACCTCGAGCCTTAAATAGCAAAGTAGTATTGCGTCGTTTGAATTAATTGGTGGTAAAAGAGAAATTGGTTGAATTAGTAAGAAGGTCTAGTTTAAGATTCGAAGATGGGAACCAGGCCTGAAAGGGGAGGAATTGAACAAATTTTTTTACCGAAATTTCCTGTTTCATTTTCCTGTTTTCATTTTTTTTAGTACGATAAAGGGTACCTCTAGAACATTCTTCATGAAAAATCGATGACTTCTTCGATATCACTTGTTTCAGTGCAGATTTTCCTTTCATACTTCACCACAGGTTAAATTAGTTGCATTTATATGCTAATTTTTATGTATATGTTACTGTGGTGAACCCATTGCTGGACCTTAATAAAGAAAAGGCAGCGAAATGTAATTTGGCGTTCTTTTTGATTCCTTTACTATTAATGGTTTTGTAATATATTCTTCTTTGCTTACTTTTCTGCCAGTACTTGGACGCTCTTCTTTCTTTAAGTCAATATATTGGTTAACTTTCAAAGGACCTATCAGTTATTTTGACGGCTGGATGATTCCTTGGCAAGTGAAAATATCCATTCAATGATGTTGACGACGTCGGCATATATACTGGAGTTGAATAGTTGTGTCCTGTGAAATTACTTGTAGTTATTGTAACTTGTTATAGAGCAATGTTAAATAGCACAAGGGCAGATTCTGGATCTTGTATTAAACTTGTCTCAGTTTGAAAGGTATGATCCTATTAAAATTTAGCGGAGACTGTGTTGATCGTGCGGACAAGGTTCATTGCTATGCCGATTCCATAAAGTAACCCTTCTGAGCTAAAATACTCCTACAGCGATGCAAAACCGCTTGCGCTTTGTTTCTCGTTAGGAATTTTCTCATACTCTTGAACTTAATATAAGATACCTGATTGTGATGCAACCATTTACATGTAACATTCTTAATGATGAGTTCCGCATCGATTTTAGAACTGTTGTGTATTTCATGAGCCGAACAACAAATCCAAAGGGCCCAATAGCCCAATTCTCGCTTTCCCCGTGTTAGGTTTTAAATAGGATCTTGAAGTTGCGTTGTACTCTCGGCGGAAGTCTCAACAGAATTGTGAATTGAGAACAAAATACAATTCTAAAATCTAATGCTATCCTTGGTAAATTACGTATTCAGGAGAAAACAAGTCGAACTCAAAAGAGTGCGGAGAAAGGGAATGATCCCATGAAGAAACCGATCTAATGACCCGAAGAACCAGTAGAAACCCAATATGGATTCCAGGTAACCGCGACAAAATGGGGAACAAATGCATTTGATCCCGTGCTGTGCTTGATCCTGATGATTGGAACCAATTTTTGTTGAGGGCAAGGCTCGACTTTTGCTACTGCCTCATTGAGTATGATAGAAAAAACCCCTTTGTAATGAGCGTTTTTTGGCTTAGGGTAAGTTGGGACGAAAAATTGTTCAATTTGATTCATGCTTTAAACATGCAGGCCAATATTTTGATATTTGCCATACAGGAATTGTGTTAAAAGATTTGATCGAACCTCCAAATGTGAAAGTAAATGTTTTATTAGGTTTTCTAATCCTGAATTTCGTACTAGATTTCATCTGTTTCATATTTACTTCTTAATTCGCCGAATGTCAGTTGAAATGCAGCCCATACTTGGGACCTGAAAAATGCTGTAAGGGAAATTACCTTGAATTTGAAGCTTATGGGTTATGAAATAGAAATGATTGCAAATACATTGATTGCAAGAAAATACGAGCATGTTCACATTTAGTAATGCTCACTTGGACATTGAAAAATTAATTTTTGTATCCATCAACCTTTATTCTTATCGTTATGTAAATATTCAGTTTAATTTATATGCTAAATTAAAAATTAGGATGATTCTAGAAGTAGAAAAGATAGGTTCATCATCTCAGAACGTTTACATTGTTTTCTTACCAAGTACAAATTCTTATAAGAAGCAGAAAAACCGCACATTTGTCTCTCTAGTTTTGCATTTATTTTCTGATGTTGGGAGTTTCTCGTAATCAGGAAAACGTTTGTAGCGAGCGTTCGGAAATTAAATATCGCAAGTGTACCTATAAATAAAGAAAACTGTCTGCGGATTTGCGGTTACGTTTGAAACGTGGCAAGGGTAAAAATACTAAAGTGAAGAAATTTGATACTTCCTTCAGATTGCATATGTTAGCCATAAACTTCTATAATTAACTGATGATATTCATTTAAAATGGTCGCGTATATTTGCTGAAGCGAGGTAACTTGTAACTTATATGAGTATTAACCATTTGTAAAGGCACGAGGAATAGTTTGTATTAATAACGCCATCTTTCAACTTTTATGGTTTCAATGGAATGTTCACCAGAAAATTCCAATAACACTGTTCGATTATAAATGTTATAAATATTTAAAATTTGATTGAGGGAGAACTGCATTGTTGGTCTCGATCCTTTAGAAAGATGTCCGAATAAGGATGCTTAAAATCATTTCAAAGCACTGATTTCGAATGGTGCTAGAAGTTTTAGAAGGAGACAATCTATCCACCAACCGACTTCAGTTCTTCTTCATGAAACTGTAGAGCTGATAAACTTCGTATGTCCTCAAAGGGCCACTTTACATAAAACTAAAAGTCATCACTCAAGTATAGTTTAAGAACGTTATTATGGTCCTTATAGAGTCACTGCACAGGTTAGATCACTATAAATTGGCGTCCTTTTTTGTTAATCCTTCTTAATTGGATAATCCTTCCGGTCACAATTTTATTAGTAATCAGCACCGTCTACAATATTTGTCACCGATTGAATGATATCTAGCAAACTGCAGTGTGGTGACTGGATGCATGGGCTTAAATGAGAAAAACGAGTTACAGCTGAGAAGTCCCATACAAAAGATCTTCGGGTAAGTAGAGTGCACAAGGTAAGGTAAGAATATAAATCTGTATTACAGGCATTCTTTTTAATTTTCTTTCAGCATGCATGACATGCTGCTTGATGAATTCAAATGGTGTATATTTAATTACCAATCTTAGAATGTCTTTAGGATAAAGTACAACCAAAGGAGAGCTGTATGATTAGAAGGGCGACTGTATAAAAGTCTTGAAGACGAGAAGCCTTTCTTGGTTTAAATGATGAACATAACGGATCAGTGTCACATATGTAAGTTTTCTAACGTATATCGGGATACAATTTGTTTTGCGAAGACGACAAAACACTCATTGTAGAAAATGCAACATCGGTGACAATAAAATCAGCATCATTGTCTGTCAATGGCCATCACAAACGTATTTCTAACAGCTATAATGTGAAGAGGATCATATGGCAGCTAACAAAATTCCATGGTCGTTACAAGCGCATGGATTTGAAATAAGCTTCGTGACGTAAGTACAAGATGTAATTGAGATCGGAGCATCTTCATTTCATATATCATCTCATCTTACATTATTTTGTGAGAGCGCTCGTTTGGCACTGATCCGTGGAGAAACTACATTTGAAAACGTTGCAGCATAACGGAATGTTATGATATAGCCTGAATAGCGAAGTAGTGCAATCAGGATTCAGCTCGATAAAATTAAACAAATATTTTGAACCAAATTCATGGTTTAAAGAAACATAAAGCGACTAGGACGAAAACAAAAACAAATATGACATGTATTTCGTAAGGAGAATAAGCACTTGAATTCCACAAGTATTTCACAACAATCATATGTTAGTGTCGACCGTAGATATTTCAATCGACCAACAATAAACTGACAGATGCAGTTGTCGCAAACATTGAACTGAAGAAGGGAGATCGCCAGGCCCTATTGCTGTTCAATTCAACTCAGAAAAATGTGGAAAAACCTCATTGATAAAAGAACTTCGCTGATATATAAATCGAACTGAATCGGAGCCTACGCAGAACACATTAACATATTATCATGAAATCCTGTAAACCATGTTAAAAAGGACGACACGTTGGGCTATGAAAAAAACGGAGGCAAAAACAAAGTGCATGGTCCAAACACAAAAAAAAAAACGAACTCAGTTCAAATTGTTCAAAACTAGAAAAGTCTTACATAGCGTGGCTTACGTAAAGCTTGTGAATGACGCCAAAGAATCAGCTGGAGTAAATATAAGAATACAGCTCCAATAAGGCTTTCCTTAAGGCCAGCTGCACACACAGGAAAACAAAGCTCCAAATAAATTACTTTTACTAATTACTACTTGTTGTATGAACTTTTCATCGCGCCAGAGTTCTCTAAGATTATAAAACTGTTGCAATGAAGCGTCACATCATGCTTAGAGATGACAGGAGTGAAAATTACCAGTAAGCGCTGGTCGGACTTGTTTTAGGTGGAGAGGGAAATGCTACTAGAATTTTCCAATGGTACGAGGTGATCAACTGGCGGAAACTTTTGGGAGCGGCATATAAGAGAGCCCAAGGACTACCTGACGTAGTCATATAGTAGCTACATGACGATGATGACTTTCATTTAAGTGTTGAAAATAATCCAATACATACTCATTCTAGAGGATTGCTAGCTCATCCTATAGGACTTAATTAAGTTCTAATTCGATTATATTATATTTATAGCTATATTTTTTATATATTCTATATATTAGAAAATATATTTAGGGGTTCATTAGAAGATATGCTTCCTTATTTTTACTTATGTATTATCACTTCCGTGTTAACTTACACCAAACATCAGAAACCTGTATTGCAATGAAGGAATTCATGTAAAGAATAATTTTTTATTCTATTTTACTCATTTTTCTAAATTTGTTCAAGGTTCCTAGTATCCAAATAATTTTCAAGGCAACGTGTAGATACATTTTTAGTTGTGAAAAATATAGCTGTGTTAAGATTAAAAAACACGTTGAATCATATGTACGTTGAAACACTTTCCTAGTATCACTAGATGCTTCTTTGCAACTTCTCAAATAACTGACGGTGGATGAATCCTGTTCTGTTTGGGACCTCTACTTGATGTGTATTACCAACACGTTATTACTTTTGTATGGTTACCTTACCCTACAATTACTACGTCAACACCCAAAGAATAAAAATTGCTATTTGGTTGCTGGCTTTGATGTTGTGGCGCAAGATATCCTGACAGAACTTAGGGCTTTAGGGGTTTTAGAGCTACCTCGTTTCAAGATCAAAGGAACACAAGAAGTTGGTCTGGTCAAAATCACGCTTGTCCTTAAGAATTTCCCGGAAGGTACCTATCATAGCCAAGAGGGATGATATATGAGAAACACAGGACGTTTGTACATACAGTGAGTACTCGCACTATTACACTAAAGTAAAGATACATTTGAAGTATCTGTTTCATTGTTTAATGAATCTCGTTATTAATTTCTCAGCCAAAATCGACTATTATACGCTTATTACTTTAGGCATATCTTCATCACTAAATGCACGGCTTTTGTGCGGACGTTACTGAAACCATCGGCTTTTTGGATTGGTTTGAATGCTTAAACCTATTACATGTAGCAATATCTGTTGACTTATCTTTTAAATTAAGATGTTTAGTATTCTGTATTCACCTCCAAGGTGAGATGAGCATAAAAACCTATGAAAAATTTGATCAACCAAGGACCTACCAGGTGAAAGTCTAACGCACGAAAGGACAACGCTACTAAATCATGTTTAGTGTAAAACTTAAAAGACTATTACCGAGATTCAGGGCGTTTTCGGCATGCCTATGTTGATGAAGTTTTTACCAGAGCAGTCTAAGGAAAAACGAGATTGGATACCCGAAAGATTCCAAAAGAGTTTCATTCGTGCAATAAATTGTTGTACAAAAACTGGGGCATGCACAAATCCCAAGTGTTCTGACCCGTCCCAAGTGTTCTGACCGCCGATCAAAAGGAAACATACATGCGTCTGTCTCGCGAAATACTGGAAAGTGTCGAAAAGGATAAAGATTTTCTTGAAATTCCTTTTACTGTTGATGAAACGTAGCAGGAGTAGGAGTATGAACCCGAAACCAAGACACAGAGTAAGGACGCACATAATTTCACAGTTTGTGTTCTTCGTCTGAACAGGCACCGTATAAAATTGATTTGTGCCATGAGGAGCTATTGATCATGCGGCTTTTTACAAAGACGTGCTGGATCGGCATGAAAAAGCGGCGTTAGTTGTCGGCCATTACTCATGAGGAGGTGGATCCTCCTTCATGACAAGATCGTCTCACCGGGCGTTGCTCTGCAACTTATTTAAGGCTTTTTCCTGCAGACAATGTCTGGTTTCAAGTGGATCGTGCATTCATATTCAGACAAATGGGCGAGGACAAACGAATCGGAATTTATTTGAGGTACCAACGATAAAACGCAGCTAATGTTTAGTACGAAGAGTCAGGAAGCGACGAAGTATCTACCACCAGTTATACTAAGCTAGCAAATATGTTGGATCAACAAGGTAAAATATCTAGGAAGAATTTAGCATACCTTAAGATACCTTAAACTAGAATTGTCAAAAAAAAAAAAAAAAACAAAAAAAAAAAATAAAAAAGCGACGCTTTTGGACAGGATTTTCATAAACATAAACATGAATTGACTGTTGAGTAAACCATGACGCCCGTATTAGCTCATTTAAAACATGAACAACTAGAGATCTTCGTCACAGTTTTCGAGTTGGTAGTTTTCGCAATCAAAACGGCCTCTGTAATGGCAGTGAGTAGCCTCTAGGATATAGACACGGTTTGGAAATGGCAGGAACTGCTGCAGACTGAGCCGAAACCTTTGACCCTTTCGAAAACGAGGAACAACCAACTATTGGGTAAAATCGGGTATAGGGTTAATATGCAGACTTCAGCAACAGAATTCGAAACTATAGGCTTCCATTAGCTTCTTTGGAGCGAAAGGATTGACTATTCGCAAAGCCTGAAACAATAACTATTAATTTTTTAGTCAAATGATTCGTTATGATTCGAATGATTCGAATTAGATAGGTACTTAGTCGAGTCGATAGTCATAAAAAATTATTAAACATAATCTAACGGATGTTGACTGTTTTTTTTTGGAGATGTGAAAAGATCATAACTTCATTTGATAAAGTAATCGATATGTATGGAATTACTTTAAGGCTGATTGTTTTCGGGACTAATGAATGATCCTTTTCCCAACCTAGAAAAATGAATTCGTATTCGAATTTCGAACTCGTTTCTGCATATTTGTGCATGAGAGCAAGAACACGTAGTGAAGAGATTGACTTGAGATACTTAGGAAAAAGTAATTTCATTTACATATGTGTAACTTAATATTTTCGCTATAGTATCAAGTGTAGTCGTTATGCCTATTGCTAGGAAATTCGATATAATTTCTATCTTTCATCATATTGCCGTTTGTCGAGGGAATTCGTACATCGCACTACAGTAAGTTGTAAGTATGAAATATATGCATACACGCATTTTCCCATTAATATTTCTTGCTAGTGCATGTTGAATTGTTCGGCTCTCGCTTCTAGATATGTTTCTTTTTAAACGTAATCTTTTTTTAAGATTCGCCGGCTAGAATTAATTGAGAGCTTTGATAAATTATGTATTATTATATTTGCGAAATTTTGGAGCTTATTAGTGTTGCGTGTAACGATTTGCGTATTTAACTTTATTTTTGGGGATCATTTTTGGGCGGAGAATTGTGATAGACAAAATTTAAAATTTACTCTGATGAATATAACCTTTGGAGAAAGTTTAATCCCATTTAAATTGTGCTTTAAATATATATATGTGCATATTGAAGTTTGGGTATTGTTTTATTGTTACAATAGTGTGAATGTTCCTGATGTTTGACTGTTTTATTGTTCCAAAAATTAGAATGAATTTTTTTTAGCAATATTGAGAAAATTTAAACATCGTCGTATTTCATTTAGTTTTTCCGAATTCAGAGAGTTATTTTAAATTTAGAGAATAAATTCAACAATTTTGTCGTCTAAATCTAATTGTCTAAAAATGAGATGAATCATTTAATAAAAATACTTTATCGGGTTGGTTTTAGTTAAAAATGTAAGGGACAGTTATTTGAAGGCGGATATGGTCCCTTTATCTGTATTATGTGTTTTGAATTACAAGGAGTTGGAGTGCTTTTTATATATTTTATACAATTACCTTACAATAACTTTCCTCTCATTATCATAAATCATTTTAAAATATCGTGTTTTATGGCGTTAAAAGATGTTTGAGAGTTTAAACGTCGTAAGATTTTTTTGGACTACCCACTAAACACCTCCCCTGTCAACCTGAGAACCTAGCCTGGAACCATTTGACACATTAATTCGGGCTAGGCCTCGCGTTCGTACTCCTAGAGGCACCTTCGGATAATGGCAATCCCTTCTCCAACGGGAAGGAAGGGAGGGGAAGGAAATGCTAGAAAAGAGATCCCTCCATCTCCGATCCCAATTGGATCCCCTCCGATCCCTCCCAGCGCTCTAATAAAGCTTTCTTCAGTATCAACACTGCTCGAGCATATTGTGCCACGCGATTCCAATCGTCAACCTTTTTCAGCATTTCTCCGAACATAGTTTCCGGACAGAGGTATCCAATTTCGCTGATGAGATCCCCTCCGTGCTGGCTCCATCTTTTACAATAGAAGAATGTGTGACAGGCGTCATCCAACTCTTCTGCACAAAACACACTGTTAGGAGACCATGCTCCGTCAATTTTGTCCAGGTAGGTTATATAGGGATTCACAATAGGGACGCAACGGTAACACTGATGAAAAAGTCAAACTTAAATTTTGTCTGCTTTACGCAATATTGCTTGACAAGTAACCATAGAGCGATTCAAATGTTTAACAACGCTAGAAGTTATTCTAGCGTTGTTTAACAACGCAAATCTCTAGAAGTTATCATTGAAATGAGTGTGAGTGTGAAATGAGAATGAGTGAAGTTATGATTGAAATGAGTGTTGAGTTCGCCGGACGTTTCATGCATTGAGACATGTTCTACGTGATTTCACAGCCGAACTCTTTATTTAACGCTTGATCGGAAAATTTTTGAGAACTGCTTCGGAGCGTCAGGGAAGTTTAGAATTTCTTTGTTAGTTGTCGTAACAGAAATGGGGGCGTTCACAGAAGACAATGTACAGAATTCGAAGGGCAATAGAAGATCAACAGACTCAAGTGTCTGACAAACTGAGCCTTGATACAATTGCCAATTCCCAATTTTAACTTCAGGAAATATCTTCCTTCGAATTAAGGGCATTTTTGCCTCAGTCGATTTGTGAATAAGCGAAATTCGAGGATTGGTTCTGGGGGGAATAAAATCGCTTCTTTTTCTCAGATAACCACAGTTTTGTGTGCTTTATTTGCAAAATATATTAGAATGTGATTGTTTAGGTTTCGGAGACACAGCTTTATTAAATGTCGTTGAAGATGGCTGATTTATTTTACCCGTAGTTTCACAAAAATTAAGACTTAAGAATTTTTATTAGATAATAAGCAAAAATGATAATAATCAATTATATGGTTACGTAATAATTGGTTTACAAATTGCGAGATATCACATCAAGATAATGCATTAGTTTCTACCGTTGATAGCTCGGACTTTTAAACTCAACTTTGATTTACGAATTGACTTTCGAAAGCCGCAAACATTGAAGGTGACAGATAGGACTACGAAGAAACTACGAATAAGGCTGTATGACTATAAAATCAAGCTTCCTGCTCAGAGCCAAAATTAACCGAAGAAATGGGGAAGAGGAGGATTGTTGGAGCACTTATCAACACTTTACTGTTGAAATTTTGAAAAAAAATTCTTTAAATCTGGTTTATAAAAAATAAGTTTCAAGAATATTTAAAGGAAACTGGTGCACTTTTCCATAATTTGTTTTCTTTAGTGGCGAGATCTGTTTGGAAACCGCAAGAGAAGCATCCAGTGTTGTGAGAAGAAAACCGGAACAATACAACAAAAAACTCTGTCTTCAAAAAGCAGTGAAAGATTCTCTGTCCTTGATGATATTTAATTGCATAACTGAGCAATTTATAAAAACCCTTTCTTACGTTTTATTACCTCATTTAAACTCCGTGCAATATATTCGGTCCAGTAATAAATATATGTGGGACAAGTGTCGTGCCATAGGAGTAATACTAATTTATAGGCTTGTAAGCCTTTGCATGAGGAAGATTACACTTTTCGACGAGTCCTGCGACATCAGTTTTTTGTTCCTAAAAAATGGTTGGCGTTGTCGATTTTCGAAGCTTCATTTTTTTGGAGATGAGTTTTGCCCAATTCAACATCCTTTAATTTTGACAGGTCAACATCTATAACATCAATCTTAGTAGTTCAGATGCAAGTTAGTAGTTCAGGTGCTCTCTGAAAACACCCATTGTTCCCTTGCTTGATTCTCAAATGCTATGCTTCTTCGTATTTTCCCAATGCCGAGAGTAATTTTCGATTGAAAATCCGTCTTCTGACTTGTGTTCGCCAAAATGTCACCAATTTTCCTCATTTCTTCGTCTCAGTTTTTTATCCTTCTTCATTTTTTAAAGCTGCACGTCGTTGTCGAAAAGTTCTCGCCCCTCGTTTTCTATAATGTTTGTAGTCCTCCTTTGCCTGTTGGACACTGCTACTTCATCAGTAGCAGCATCAGTAGCAATCCAGCAACTTCATCAGTTATCGACTTGTTTCCGATTCTTAATTTATGCCAGGTCGCGTCTAGAGAGTTAAAAGATTTCGTCATTGTCCTGTAGTAGCGTTCCCAATTTTGTTTCCAGTCTGGCTCTGCATAAATTGGCTACCAACTCATTTAGGAGGTTTTTGAATCTCGAATAGAGAATATGGAATAAAAGCCAGCCTATGCCGGCCGGATGCTGGACGATCATATCGTGGAGATTAGCATTTGGGAAATCTGCTTGAACTAGCTATTGTCTGGTTTATAAGTTTTGATAGTCTAAATAGTGGTCCAAAATGTATTTTTCCGGAAATCAACTTAGGTTGGAACTGCTTGACAACTTCCGTGACAGATGATCCTTTTGTTTGTATATGAAAGACAACATTTTCGGGTATCCATAGTGGAAGAGAGAAAAAAAATGGATTATATTGAAAGTTCACGTATATTTTTTCGTCACATTTCATACTGAGGACGAAAAATTCCTCATTATCAATTATTTTCATCTACCAATTGCATATGGCAAAATGCTTTGGGGTTTTTCGTAAGTATTTTATTCGAATTTCCTGGGAAGACCTTGATTTATCTACGGTGTCAGCAGTGATATATCAATCACCTTTAGCAATCTGGAATCAGGCTCCGTTCAAACAATTATGGAATGTCCGTTTTGATTAAAATGGAAGAAATCCACTCTTATTATAACTTATAACTGAATTATACCTCGTGTTAGGCTTAAATTTGATCAGGTCCTGGGTTGACAAGAATACGAAACTATATTAGGAAAAAAGGAAATGTGTCTCAAGTAGGCTACGAGTCTTTCTTCATGAGGTATTTTTGCTGTCCTCTTAATATCCCACCTAGTGAAAATCTGGTTCGATGGTGGGTATATTTGTTCCGAGGCATAAGTTTAGCGGCAAAAAATTCGCGGTCAAAGCGGAGAATCGATAATAAGGTAATTGGCCTCAGCCGTTGTGGTCGGTTGCTCAATGAGCCCCGAAAATATTGTAGTAATTTGCCTCTCAAGTATGGCAACTCCGCCAAGATGACACACATTATCCAAAATTCACCTCGCAAATGTGACAATGCCGTCAGGGCGACACGCTGGCGGATGAAAATAGCCACCACGACGAACACGTGGGGGATCCCGTTGCGAAAAAGTGGTTCTTGGGGAGGAGTGTGTGTTCTTGAAGGAGGAAAGTGGATGTTCGGTGGCGAGTCCAGTGCCGTGAATTGTAATTCAGTTGTCTAGGCCACATAGAGTGAAAAAAAATAATAAAGTTTCGAATTAATAGTTATCAGTGCAGCGTTGCGCATCTACCGGATGAATTGGATTCGCATATACAGTGTGGCGGGATTTTCCAGATCGGGTAGTGGGATATCCAGCAAGTGTCCATTTTGGGATGGAACTCAAAAAAAAAACGCTAGGGGTTACACATCTAAATGGACAAACTACTGTTCCATTGTGTTAACGGGTGCAGGTTTCTATCATTGCTACTACAACTGTTTAGACATCCACTGGCTGTCGTTGCTGCTATTTAAGATTTTTCTACATTCCTCCAATTGTGAAGATAACCTTATGAATCTCCTCGAGTCACATGTCACTAGTAAACCACCTATTAAAGCACGCAACAACATAAGGGTTATAAGGACCGTGAGCGTGGACGGTCACCATGGGTCACGATTCTGATCAGCTTGAACACATTTCATCCTATAAGTGGTATTGATTCAAATGCAGTTACTAGGAGTATTGAAATTCATTTGGGTTTTAGTTCTCATCAGCTTATGGAGTAATTTTTCGAAATGTCGCATTCGGAAAATCGGGTTTTTCGGTGGCTGGTTCAATAATGGAACCAGGGTGGAAGTTCACTCGGATCCGACCCACGTCCGCAAACCTCGCCGCACTGATTTAGTCCGCCAGCAGCCACCAACGTAGTGAACTTCCGAGTGGCTGAGTTGTTGACCATCAGGGTACAACTCGTTGCAACGCCTCTAGGACTTCACGTCCGGATGTCGGTGCGAGGCCGACTCGTCCTGCATTTGTCGGCATACCGATTACTATTGTTGATTTGTAAAAATTCTCGAGGACAGGCAATGACTTTGGGCGGTTATGCTTATCATTAATGATAAAATTCTCTGTAAAAACATTATTTCTTTCTCATGTGCAAGAATTTTTGTGTATTAAAACTGCTTCATGTTAAAAAAGTTTAGTTAGATAAACGATGGATTATGAAAGTTTTCAAAAGCAAGCGCTAGCTGTTAAGATGCCTGACGAGAATTTCGATCCGACTATTGTTCCCACACGCGAGGAATATCTGAAGAAGGTCATACACGAGCGAATGCATTGTCCTGAGATTTTTGTTAAAAAAGTAACACAGTCATATTTTCATGAAGTCCCTGCTTATAACTTATTCATCCGGCCACGGAAATACGCTCGACAGTTTCCAGGAGTGTGTATGCTGTGCCTTATATTTGGACGGAATATTTTTTAGAGCATACACTCCACATTCAAGATGTTACTGTACGTGTTTATTTAAGCTGGAAATTATAACTATGACTGTATTTTTTGTTTTATATGTAATATTTTACAGTTTAAGTGATAGGCCCACACTCTGCCAGAAAACAATTTAATTAATATTCAAGCAAAACAGTACGAAGCGCCTAGCACTCAGCAAAATTCTTACAACTGTTGATATTCCCACCTGCTGATTATCATTTTGTGGTTTGTGGCTTGGCTAAATCATAAGCTGAATTCCAAGCTTCACTATCATAACGTTGTCAAATATTGTCAGCTGTCAGTTGACGTTCGGTCAATAAGTGCGTGAACATCTTTTGGTTTTGTTTACGTATTAAAACTGCTTCATGTGAAAAAAGTTTAGTTAGTTTAACGATGGATTATGAAAGTTTTCAAAAGCAAGCGCTAGCTGTTGAGATGCCTGACGAGAATTTCGATCCGACGATTGTTCCCACCACAGGCGAGGAGTATCTAAAGAAGGTCATACACGAACGAATGCATTGTCCTGCGATTGTTGTTAAAAACGCTGAAGTCAAAATGAAGGAACCAGCTTCGGATCTTCAGATGCTTCTTTCCGTGAGTGCCCCTAAGTGTTTTTAATATCCTAAATAAAATTTCTGACGCATAATTAACAGGACAGCATTATCGACAGTTCGGATGAAGCCTTGCGACCTACACCCGAGTGGAAGCATTATCAGCTGGAAGAATTTACTGAGTTGAGAGAAAAGGTAATTCAACTTCGATTACGTTTGTCTGAGCAAGGATACTCGTCTATGATACCCTTAACTGACGATGAGGATCAATGGAAGCGTTTTTGTCAGGAGAATCAACCACTTCTGAGTATAGTGATGCGAATTGATCAACGCTCGCTAGAAACCTTGTTAGAATTGGAGTCGAATTGGCTGCAGGAGCGACGAGATGATGAAGTTTTAGTTGAACTAGCAAACCAGGATAATTGGCTTGGAACGTGGATATATTCAACACTTGCATGTCTACATTTACCATTAGAACCCAACGTATTTAGTTCGTTACGTGATATAGCAAAGAGTTGTGTTATACTAAGAAATAGGTTGAATAAGGGACAGGAAGAAGACGTCAGTGCATTAAATTTGTTCATATTTTTAATTTCAAAATATTTCAATCAGCTTGATCTAGCTGGATATGTTTAAGTAAATGTTGTTAGAAATAGATTTTACAAAGCGTTACGAGCGTTTCAGTTCATAAAAAAATAACAATTTATAAAAGGAAACTCGGTAATTTTGGCCCAACTTTTGTTGGTTGAGTGAACATTTCTTCTGGAAAATTCAGAATCACATTCCCAACAAATACTTGGATTTAAGTTGGAACAAGATTTAAATTAAGGCTACATCTTAGAATATAATTTCCCCATGTTCAATAAGTATAGAACGACAGGGAGAAAGGCTCTTGTTATGATATGGCGAATAGTCGTATACGTAATGTTTTACTTCGTGAATAAGATAATCTCCATCAAAAGGAATAACTGCCTTCCTACAGTGCTCTAATTTTGACGTAGCATTCTCATTACGTAGTTTGTAAATCCAGCGAAAAGGTACACCTTTGCCCACGAATCTTGAGTTGCAGCTTTGGAAACAATGAAATAAATCCGCTGATCTTTTTATTGTTGTTTGTTGGAGATGAACTTTGATACGTTCGATAGAAATGTAATTCAAATATCGATTCGTTTCCTTTAGCCTCACAAATCATTGAATTAGCGTGTTTATAAGCATGTCTTGACATTTTTAAATTTTGAAAAAAGCCTAACGCTAATAGCCGCAGGAATCAAAAAAGAGAAGTTCTAGAGTACCTCTGGGGTGAAGGCTACGTAATACTGACACTGACTTGATACTTGATGGCCAGTTTTGTTAAGGGTACGTGCGTTAAGATTTAATTGCTTCCTCAATCCTTCCACGCCTTTACATATCTAGGCCTTTCACTTTAAAAGCGCTTCTTAAAAGCAATAATATCTGCAGAATGAGTTTCATTTGAATTGATGGCCCAGTGACCTAAGCATTATAGTAAAATGGCAACTGATAATCTGATTTAACAGCTAGCGTGGGCGCATTAATTTAACAATCGTCCGAAAACGTTATCAGAACTAAGAGGTAGCTATTCAAAATCTATCCCACAGAAACAGATCATCATCGGCTTCAGACATCAGTGAAGCCGGCGTATTTCGAAAGGAGATCAATTTTATCTTCCAGCGATTTCTTCATACTACTGGTTCAAGTTTGACAGCGTTCGGAATAGCAGACAACACTGGCCTTGGTGCACTTTCTGTTTGACAATCTTATGATGCTGAACGCCGAGTGATGCGCTTTGGCGAAGTACATAGGAACGAAATCGGCATGTGACAGGCAACATGTGCAACAAGCAACAAGTGTAACGGAGGGGCTAATCAACTATTTAACATCCACTGACTTTAGTATATAAAAGTAATACTGCCAAATCTTATGAATTAAAAATGAAGCAGAAGTGATAGACGTTTCTTTGATTAGAACGGACAAAACCACATTCGAGGGCTTGTACGAGTTTTACGGTCTTTGACTCACTAAGTATATCGAACTACAAATGGATCACATTTGAATTCAGAAAAAGGAAGAGCTGGGTTCCGTGTCTACCAGTTCAAAGATTTGAGATCCTCAATGTAAGCTGATGCCTGATTACGTAATGTAATCTAATGGGACACAAAAGTTGACCAATCTCAACTTTTGTCCAAAGTGATTGTTAAGTTAGGTTTAATCAAAGCAGGTACTTACATTGAAACTTGCGGTTTCATAACGACCAAAGATGCGCTTGACTTTTCCTGGTTTTGGAAAAAGTTATTATTGCTAGTTGACATCGTTTGGAATACTTTTTTTGTAAAAAAAATGCTTTCCCCAATGCATAGTCCGCAAAATATTGGTTATATGTAACAGCAATGATACCAAAAACTGACTACGTAGTATTGGTACGGTGTCAGACACAACAAAAGGGAAACTCTGCAAAGAACTAGAGAGGGTCTAGTGAAAGGCCTGCTTTGGCATCACTGGTGCAATGAGAATTACGCCAACTGGTGCGATTGAGATGATGTTTAACCTAATTTCATTTGATAAATCCATCAGAGAGGCATCAATTAGAGTGACAGTCCTTGGTTATTCACCTATCTTCCCATCTACCCCAATATGGAACACTTCTGCATGAAGCGAATTGCGGGAATGGTTGAACGAGTGAAAATGACATTATGGACATAACGATCCCATACAGGATCAGCATGAAAATACCGACCAGAACTAACTGCCTATTATTACATTTAAGTTACGATTCCAGTAAAACCAACTGGCGTTGGTGCTCCTGCGGGCCTTAATCGCTTAGTAAAATTACTATAACTACGATTTTAATTCGAAGCATAATGGACGACTTTGCTAGCTTCTATCGTAGGAGTTATCCTTGCGACTCATTCCGCAAAACTCAACCCTAGGGATATATGTAATTATCATGTGTAGCTGATAAGCCTACATGTGTATGGATGGATCTGATTATTTATTATAGTAACAAGTGGTACACAAGGGAGTCTTTGTCCTCAAATAGCAATGCGAAGATCGGCTTCTATGCCGATTAGAATTTGAACTATATTGTCTGGTAGCCAGGTAAGTATGGCATAAAGTGCATGGCAGATCAAATTCGAGCGCTTTTCTTTCGTTGAGTGAATGTACATTATTATTACTTCCTGTAGGTTTTGTTTTAATTTGTCTTCGTTTTCCAAAGTCATTGCGCAATCCTCGCTTTTCTGGCAGATTCCTTTACATTGGAAAAGATTTCCGGAGGTCCGGAGGTAGAATGCTTTTTTCCTTTGGCAGCAATATTTGAAAACGCGACATAAACTATCGAATCCAGGCCCATCAAATCCAAATTATGGTTTTATTTGTCAACCAGCAAGAATTTCTTGTCAATCATTCTCCGTTCATGATTCCTCCTTGGTGTTCAAATTCTTGTGGAGTTTTATAGAGGTTAGTTTCCTCAATCAAACTTGAGAACCTATTTTTCTTGCTTTACTTTGTTGTCCAATTTCAAAGTCTTCAATTATGAAGTTGGTGTGTGGGTTATATTTTCATAGGACATTGAGACTTTAAAAGCTTTTCGATTTGCCGTCATCTTTATTTATGTAGGTACATTCATTTAGACGTTTTCTTTCAACAAAAAGTATCGGATGCCAGTCTTAGGACATCCGTGGAGGACATTTAAATGAATCTGGCGATGAACATCCTGTGTTTAAAAAAATGTTTCTTGAGCCAAACCACGTTAGTTCATTGAATACATGCATGTTCAGTTTATTTGCTGTGGTGGATCTGTTTAGCTTCCCACATCTTCTTATTGACAGTGATAGGCGTTAATATCTCCTATTAAAACAAGACCCTTAAAGTTGAGGAGGGTACAGAGATTTTAAATGAGGTTCTGCGAGGATTTCGGTTATGTATTAAAACAATAAACTCGAACTCGAAGAAATTTGTTCGCATCTTGATGAGGGGGCTAATATGTGACAAATAAGTGATAAAAAAAAGTAAGACAAAGGAGAAAGTGACATTTCATGTCATGAGAATGGTGTTACCGTTACACCTTTCTTTATGTCTGTCATTTTCATAGGGATATAATGAGTAATGCGAAGGAATTGCAAGCTTCAAAGAAGTTTCCTGCGTGGGTCATTCTGTCCCTTCTATCCACTAAATACCAGGAATGTTATTTGAGCCGATGAATAAATTCTGTTGGTTTCTATATTCCATCCATGTATATTTTTAAGAAAAGCCAAGGACATTTGCCTATAAAATTCAGACCGCAAACTATGCACTGAGAAAATTCCATTCAATTTTAAGAAGTTTTTGAATTGTTTCGATTGTTGGTTTGCGCCTTGAAGTTAGTTTTTCAGTTAGTTAAGACTGCAGCAACATAACGATTAAAAAAAGTTCATTATTAAACATATGAATGGATATTCAATATTAATGGAAATATGTTTATTCAAAACAAATATTTATATGATATAATATAAATATTATTGAGTGAACTTTGTTGGTCACTCAATTGTTGTTGGCGTTGTTTTTAATTTGACATGCTTTAGATACGGAACTGTAAAGCGGGACGTAATTGAGAAGAAATAAACAGAAATGCTTCTTCATTTAGCAAAAAACTACAAAGATCATTCTCAGACTTTTGCAAATATCTCTCATCTCTACATATGATACCATACCTACAACCAATCATTAAATTATCATATCCAGAAAAACAGCATTTGACCAGAGAAAACCAAAGAAAAAAAGATATGAATCAATCAAAATAAAGCTTAGAGATTGAAAAGTTTTCATTCGAATCAGTTGAAAGTTGAAACAAGTTTTAGTAGAGAGTGAAACTTTAATGTGAATACATCGCGAACTAACTGAATTAACCCAATTTCTCTATCTTCCCACGCTATAAAGATACATTCCTTCCAAGATGCCTCACAACGCAGTGCGCGAGTGTTTAGGTGAAAAAGATCAAAAAGTTTTGGATGCAATTTTTAATCCTTTGCAACTTGGTGGTAATGCGCATGAAACGTATGATATCAAAACTGAAGAATTGGTAGATCCGCCGGAAGAGCAGACAGAAGATGTTAAGGAATCGATTAGACTGGAGTTGAAAGCGGTGGAGCTGGCGGAAAAAGGAGATACTGAGAATGCCTTGAAACTCTTCCAACAGGCAATCGATGTGAGTCCTCGACGATCAACAGTCTATAATAATCGTGCCCAGACGTATAGGCTTAAAGGGAATGATAGTGGTAAGTTTGAGGCAAGAGATTGGAAGATTACTTCCAGATTAAAGCTTTTGTATAATAAATTTTATTCAACCTCTAAGAGCTTTTTGATCGTAATACCCTAGATGGACAGTATATTTAAAAAATATAAGTTAGGTTGAAAGATAAAGATAAAGGAGGAATATTTATATATTTATAGGTTATATCTTATACCTTTATATGTTGAAAAGTGGCATAGCGTAAATACAAACAGCGATAGCACTCCCGGGCGGGTTTTGTCAGAAAGAGATAGGAAAGGAAAAGTGATCAAAGAGTCAAGAGAGTCTAAAATCATGAGAAAATTCACCAAACCAAATAAAATTCCCCTTATTTTCATTGAATAAAGTTAGATCGCCCGTTTGTTTGAAGGATTAGCACTGCTTAATACGTACGAATAAAACGGAGCAATACCCATGGATTTCAGTGAAGAAGATCTTAGACATAAAGCTGATAAAACACTCTAAATAAAACGATATAATATATAAGTAATAAAACGATATAATTTAAGTCTCTGCAAAATTTACTTGTACAGCTGCTACTCACTGAAGTTAGATTTTATTGCTTATCACCGTAGTTGCTGAGCACAAAGAATTGGGATAAATTGGGACTCAGCAAAAATTCAGGACGAATTAAACTTCGTCGTCTTTGTGAAACTTTGAAAAGCTGACGCGTGCGCAGGCCAGAGCTCTCATTGTTCTCTTCTCCTCCCATCGGAAAGGAAACGTGGCATTCCATTATCAAGTTTCCAAATTATCCATGCAGTTTTATTTCATCGAAAAAAAAAACGTTTTTACAATATCAGACATCTCTATACATTAGCCTGAAAATTGAAAAAGGATTTCAAAGCTAAATTCGAAATTGCACTGAAAACCTGACGCATCCAGTGGCATGACATAATAATCTGTGATCTTACAAATTAAGGTAGCAGTTTTTTATGGACAGCTAAGTCCCAGTACCGACTAGGACGAGAAATTCTTCCGAAATCATAAAAAGTACTAAACAGCAAGTAGAGATGGAAAAACGAGAAAGAAAAAGATAAATAGCGAGTTTGAATAAGTTATAGGAACACATAGGCTTTTTTTATCCTGAATAGAAAAGCAAATTAATGAAATACATGATCTGAGACATGAAGGTGAGAACGTTTTTTGCATAACATTCAAGTCTGTGCCCGAGTTTTCTGAGGCCCATTAATATATTTTCGGATATGTTCAGGCTGCCCACGAATCAAATGGGGAAATAATTTCAGCCCGCAAATAAGGCACAGGTATCTCCACAAAGGCTAAATCAACAAATCTTCTGAAAATACTTCTTAAAAGGTGAATATCGGCATGAATAATAAAAAATTTTCTTAATCTTATAACAGATCTGTGAGACTTTTCAGTTAAAAGCAGGACACATTTCTTGGTTGTACCTTCATACAATTGCACTGGGTTTTCTTTCGAAGTTAGGAACTTCGAAGAAGTTTTCTTTTACACGAAACAATAAATGAGCCTTCGATTATGTCCATTAAAACATGTGAACATTAAGTTGCTCTATCGATTTCTTTACAAAAATAAAAAGTTTGTTTTGATACTCCCAATACGCCTAAACAGTGGCAATCACTTTACTATCATGTTTATATCTATATCTTCCCTCAAAGACGTTCCTTGAGGCAATCAACAAGCGCTGGGATCTAGGTCAAATGAAAAAAATGTGTTTTCGAGCTGTTTGAAACCATTTTCTTGAATGGTAGCCATTGAAACTGCGGCTTTTAGAGCCAGTCTGATGTATAAGTGAACCAGTACACTAGCTTGCAGTTTGCTGCTTTTTTTAAAATTAATGGCATCCAAAATAGCTTAGTTCATACACTTATTCAGATCCAGGAATATTGGCTTCTAAGTATTCCACCATAATCATATCTTCAACGTTCTTCAAAACCGTCAAACTTGACGCTTTAAATTTATTCTGTACCGACAAAGGGGCTCGAATGCAATGTTGTTAGGATCAAAATAGTAAAATTCCAGTTTGGTTCATGATCTAGAAGCGTGACACGAAATTTTGTTGATATACTCGAAACTTTTCCAGGTTTAAATTTTCTGAATAAATCAACCCAAAAAATTGTTTTCAATTGCTCGTCGTATTAATTATTTCTTCCTTAACATTTTCTATGGTCACCTGCCATCTACCGGTCATCTGTCGAGCCAACACCTTCAACCTTTTTCGCGTTATTTTCAATAAGGGACGTAGATGGTTGTACCACGCAATGGTTGTTATTAGTTCATGCTCGGTCCAGCTTAAAATCCTAGTCACAAAGTAAAACTGTTGAAAACTGTTGGGTACCAGTTCCCCAATATTTCTACCTAGCCAGTGGGTATCAGGCCAGAATTTTTTTTTTCAAACAAAGAAAGTTAATGGTTAAAATTCTTCGTCACAAACTACATCAGTGGAAAATAGAGCAGTGGCCTGACATATTTCCAAGTCATGGTATTCGGTAGAAATTTTTTTGAAACAGAGTTGCCCGATGATGACTGTAATTTTTAAAGATTTATGTATGTCTCACCCGGGAATTGTGGTCTGCTACTATGACTTTTTATGCTACCTTATTGAGTATACATGAAATTCTTATCACCTGTAAGTCGTAAAGCTCTCAAGTCCCTTTACGTTGTCTCTATTATATATTCAAATCTCTAAATCAGGACTTGTAGGGTAGTTATCATTGACAAATAAAAAAGTGTAAAGGTACTTATTTTTTTCCCAGTTTTCCACTGTCGGATTTAGCATAGATTTGCATTTGCATGTAGCTACTCGCATATGGATTGGACTTTAGTCTTAGTGATTTGATCTTACAGGCGTGCAAGAGCTTCTAATCATGTGTTTATCAGAGGTGGTAATGTTGTTGCTTAATTCCACCCCAACTACTTTAAACGCGAATGAGTAACCGACTGGTCGTCCTTCTAGACGGCCAGTCCAAAAGGGAGATAGACACGGCCTTTCTCATTACCAAAGCCTTGGCATGCTTCATCCGTTTGAATGCGAAGTTGTTAGATGTGTTGACCTTGTAAGTAATGACACTAGAGTTCTACCAGGATTTTCACTCTTTTTTGGCCTAATTTCGTTAAATGGAGGCTAATGCACTCGGCGATCGGCTTATGCTGCAATTTTTCCTGCGTATCCAAGCCGACACGATTCCTCCTACCCGAGGGGGAGGCCTTTTCATTGTTGCTACTGAAACTTCAATTGATTCAATTTCACTGTGTTTTAAACGATGACCCATCTGTAGCAAGTTTGTCGTTCACAACACCTCACTGTTTTCAGGAACCCACGTAAGTTTTACTTTTCTCGGATCACCTATACTTTTGTTCCAGTCCTGTTCCGGCTGTGGGGCTTTTTCAAATTTCAAAACCATTGAAACATTTCAAAACCGTGGTATTACTCTGGTTTGTAGCTTTCAAACTTCTTGAATTAAATTTGAAATCGTTTTGTAAATAGATTGTCTTTGTATGGTAACTGAACCCATATTTTTTCATAAGTTTAATAGTTCCTTTTCCATGACAATTTAACAAATCTTTACACTTACTTTATACTTTAGACTTACACGTTGTGAGGCAAAAACCAATTTTAAATTATTTCCTTATAACAGCTGCGTTTGCTGATTTAGAGAACGCTATTGAGTTATCTGGTGCCAAAGGAAGAACAGGATGTCAAGCTCTTTGTCAGCGAGGAATTCTAAATAGAAAGCATGAACATTTGGACGCTGCACGTCACGATTTTGAGGCAGCAGCAAAACTCGGGAGTAAATTTGCGCGAAATCAGGTAAATTGATATTTAATGCATACACAAGTCATTCATGTTATCTTTACATAACTCCATCAATCCTACATTTTAGATATGTAATCAACAATTGATTCATGCAGAATGTTGCGCATTTCATATGGGTTCGTAAATATCTGTTTTAAAATTTTTTTGGTAGTCTAGATAATTGGATATAGATTGAGTATTGTAAATAGATTGAGACTACTAAGCTTCAGCGTTACTTCTGCAACACAACAACTCACATGACTCATGTCTTTCATTGAAACAGTATTTTACTATACTTTTTTAAAGGTTTTACTAATTATTAAATAAAAATTTCATAAGAGAATAAAATCAATTGACTCACTTGAAATATAATCGTAATTCACAAAAAGCATAATGTATTTTAAATGTTAGTTCGCTAGCCTTATATATTCTGATGAGAAAATAATATTTAATTTTTTTTTCTTTCTAAATTTCAGCTAATCGAAATTAATCCATATGCAGCACTGTGCAACCAAATGCTTCAAAATGCTTTTTTGAAGTTGTCAAAGAATTGATACTGAGCACAGTCTGGACGAAGTTTGAACTCTAAGGTGTATCCTTTCAATCGTTTAGAATTATGTTGTTAAATTTATATAATATCATGTTAATAAAAATAATTGAAAATTAAGTAACATAAATATTTGAAAAATATTGAAGGGAAAATGTTACTTCGAAGCGAGCGAAACGCTGTATCATACCTGCGGGCTACTTTACGCTTAGATAATAAATTTACACGGATAAAAACAATAATTTTTTTTAATTGGCCTCTGCCATTGCCTATTATCTATTGCCATTCAAAAACAATTATAAAAATTTGAGTTGATATTTTAGCCGACATTGCCTTCACATAACATGGTGTTTTTGCGAAAAGAACAAGGAAAGCAAACTGTGAGTATTCGGTGAGTAAAGCACCTTTAAATGCGATTAAATAATTATTATTAGATCATAGAGAGTTTCCAAAATGCTTTTTTAAAAATTTGCAATGGTCCTGCCGAGAATTCGATTCAAAACTTGCTGATCAGAAACTTAACTACGGTGAGCATTCGAATATTAGAAGAAACAACAGTGGCAATAAAAAAATGAATAAGAAGATTTACTAAATGGTTCAAGTAGAACCAATATACAACATCCGAACATCTTTTAGGAACACGGACGATCAACTTTTATTTGCAGGAGAATTTTCTACGAATTGTCTATGTTAAAAAAAATAGAATACTAGAATAAAAATAAGAATAGAATAAAAAGAATAAAAATATAGAAAAATAGAATAGAAGAACATAGAATAGAATAGACAAATAGAATAGAATTTAGTTACGGATCGTTAAAATTTACCAAAATCCTACAAAAAGATTTGGATTATAGTTGGACGTCTATTATATTCCATATTGTTATTGAATAGTTGTGAATATAATAGTTCTCCAGGTGAAGTGCATTGACTTGATCTCAAAGATCAAAATCCTAGAATGATTTTCCATATTCAAATATCACCAAAATTTTGATGCGATGCGTCAAATATCTTTCTCTTTTTGTAAGGTATGTTTGAATGGAAGTACCTTCGGATTAGAAGTAGTCTAGAAATCCTAGTAGACGCAAAGATGTCAGAGGAAATCGTCATTCAATGTATTTCAAAAAATAAACTTCCTCCTGAAGCTCCGAAAAATAGAATCGTAGGATGAGCTACGGCGAACGAGACAGCATGCAGAAAATAAAAATGAGCCTATAGGCAACGGCAGTATGATTATTCGATTCTCTATTCCATGAAGTGATATTTTGGATACTTTTGGAGATATGAACAGAAGACGGAAATAATTGTAACTGAAAAAAAGGAGGAATGTTTTAGGGTAGGGTAGGTAAGATTTTTTGCTTTTGCCGTAGTTTTGGTCAACAAGGTAGTTCCTGATAATCTAAATTTTAATTGGTTTTATCAACTAAAGGTCTGCGAAAAAAATAATAATAATTTCAGGGGAACACATAACTTTAGCTAAAACAGAGCTTTCTTTGAATTTTAAGTGCTAAATTTTTAATTTTCACTTTTATTATCGCTGAAGAAGGTTGAACGATGACGGTCGAAAATCGATTACGCAAAAATAAAAGTTGAAAACGCAATGTTAAAGGGAAGGTCTTTCTTTCATTTTCCAGAAACATTCGGCGTAGATTAAATCAATGATCAATCATGAACAATGTTCATTTGTTTTTGTTGCTCTATTTGTTGCGGTTGATACCTTCAACAGACTTAAATACCTGTTGCTTTAAGATTTATAAGATTGGTGATGATATAAGTCACTGATAATTTATTATTTCTTATCCAACAAGTGTTTATCACATTAAAATTTTATTTCCGCCTTGAAATCATTAAATACGAGGGTAAGTCCCTTTGACATAATTGTTGCCCGGCAAACTTTGTCGGGCAAAAATATTGTCTAATATATGTTATATTTAACTTTTTAACTATTTAACTTAACTTGCTTTTCAGTAAAAATAAATTTTCATTTTCAGTTCAGGATGTCTTATATTGGACTTACTCGAATGCCAAATTGTCTCGACCACTCAACAACTTGGCATTCGAATATGTCGAGTTTCGAATAATAGAATCCATTCTCCGAATCGAAATGGTAAATTCAGCAAATTTTAAAGTATCCTGGCAAAAAAATTCTACTAAAATTTACGTTTTACTTAAAAATAATTACTGAATTCACTTGTTTAACCGGAAGCTGTAATGAAAACCCACAACTAGCGTGAAATAATAAAAACACCCTAATTAATCATCACACATCAATTCCATCAAGAAACAAAAGACTCCGATGCATCCATTAAGCGAGTAACTCGAGTCATCTAGTTTTTGAGGATCACCCAAACGATAATCTTTGCATAAATTGAACAGGGGAAAGGAGCATCGCTATTCAAATATCCCAAAAATTTGTTACTCGTGTCCTAGCATCAAATGTGAAACATATCATTCGACGAATCAATTGAATAACTCTCATTTGTTGGCTCATGCAGTTTCACATATGACTCTTTGATGTTGCCATCGAGTTGGTGGTGCAGTTGGAACGTGCTTATCCTCCAGCCGTATATCCTCGTTTGTGTTGTTAAGGCCGGTTACTTGCCGCGTGGATGTTTCTTAAAAATGTTTCACCCGAATAATCAAGGTATCCGTAGATAGACAAATGCTAAAGATATAACTTGTGCTCCACGCATGAATGGTGTGTGACGGTGGTTCATGGCGCACTACAAGTGTCTGCTGAGGTCGCGACGAAGAAATAGCAGCAGATTCGCTCCGTTACACCTGTCGCGTAAAGCTGCGCGCTTAAACTTTATAATGAAAATACAGTACAAGGAGATGAGTGGTGTAGGTTGTGAAGAACACCTTTATCTGGGGAATCTGTTGATTTTTTCCAACCGGTGTCGGTTGTCGTTGTGGCCTTACGTTCCTTTTAAATTGTGATACAAAGGTCGGTCTTTTGAGTGCTTCGTTGATCGGCTGTTGATTGTAGTACCTTCACCCTTATGTTGTGGATTTTTTCGGATGTAGTCAATGAAAACACACCCGAAAACCTGATTTTTGTAAGATGAACGGCAGGAATTTAATTTTAGCGGTTCAATTTGATACAGGGTTTTCGAACCTATATTTTCTAGATATTTTGGCATTTGCTCGAGACAAGAATGATGTCCATTCCGAAATTTTTCCGAGGCCCATACATCCGAACCAAAACGAATTTTTTGGATTTTATTTAAGAGTTTAAAGTCAATGTGACGTACCTCTGGTTAGCTCCGTTGCTAGAGTCGGGGTGCAAGCGCAGCGCAGAAAGGACCAAAACTCTACCCAAGGCATTTGGCAGTGAGGATATAGAAATACGTCGTTTTGTCATTAATGTCTCTGATTGAATAATCGGTGGAAAGGTGCACCAAAAAGTTGTCTCGTGCCCCATGTTTCCGAATTTACGTGCGGTCATATGTTGCCGGCACTATAGCAATCAATGCGTCGCATTGGCTTTGAATAATTTGATTTTATGTCGTTGTACAGGAAAGCTGCATCGGATCGCGCCCTTTCAGTGTATGTGATTACGATGGATTAAATTTACATGTTGAAGTGAATTCAATATATTTACTATAATTTCAGTAGAAGGAACATTGGGAACGTATGTATGGTTTTTTATATTTTAAAGATAGCATATAAATTAGAAAACAGGTAAACGAAACTTTGGTCTCGTCACATTCCTTACTTATTTGTTGCACAACATCGTAAAGCTATTTTGCAGGAAAGCATTGAATCAGAATGTATTTGTAAAAATGGCCATATATTGCTTACATTTTAAACGATAGAAATGGACAATGCCATATTTTAAGAATTAAAAACAAACAGCATTTTATGACTAAAAATTATCATTCATTAGAACAGCAGCATCCGTGTAGAATCATGATTTGATGTATGAGGAAATCCAAACTTAGATATCATAGATGATCTTAGATCTTAGATATCATAGATGGTCAGTTCAGAGTTTATAGAAAGATAAAATTCACGCATTTACAACATGCAAACTTTATTTTTCCAGTTCGATGCAATCTACCGCAATATTTTCTTATACAATTCCATTCTACTAACATCTAAATCTAACATCCAAATTAGAAAAATGGATGATATTATGCTGTATATTACCCTTGCAATGACAATTTGAGTCATAAAACAATCGTAGAACAAAATCTCTATTCTTCTGTTTGTTCTTCAATAACGAAGTCTTTGCTTGTGATGCAGATAATTTTCCACGGATTAGTCACCTGCTCAACATAGAATCAGGAGAATATCTACGAGTATTAGTGGAGGTTTGTAGGAGACATACCTGAAGTTCAAAATCATGCGGCTGCAATAGTATGCTTTAATGTGCCCTCACCATACTCAGAACAAATTATGACTTTGACAGTTATTAATTGCCTTTAGAATATGGCCCGCTCGTTGTCGACAATCACGTTGAGGACGATGAGGATTGCGTTGGATTTTGAATTTTATTTCTTTGAACTAAAGTGAATTGAATGAGCCGCAAAGTTTGCTACCTCTTGATAGGATTGCAGTTGGTTTTCTTGTCTATATTTACGCCTACCAGTGGTGGTTGATGAATGTTTAGGGTCAGTTTACATGAAAAATAATACAAATTTCGTTCATTGAAATAAAATATAAAAACATCTCAAACTTCTTAATAAATTGTATTTTAAAAGCTATGAAGGTCCAAAGTAATTGAAGTGTAATTTTAGTTTGTTTCAACATCATAAGATAATATTTAAGGGTCGGATGATGTCAGAAACAATGTTGTTGTCTTTCAGCTTTTTTGAAAGATTTTTAAAGGGGATGCTTCATGAAAATTTGTTGACTTTAAAGAAATCAAAACGAGTTTTTTAAGGATTAAAGTCAATTCAAAGCCCAAGATAACATTCCTTTGCTTCAACGTTTCCTAAACTAATGTTAGTTACTACCAGACAAAACGTTACCAGACAAATCATCAGAGGAAGTTTCTCCTGTTTCCCTTTTTCATTTTGTCTGATTTACTCGGCTTTTGCCCGCTTTGCACGTCTGGGATAGTAATACCCTTCAACAGTTTGTATGCGGTTTATATGTTTTTTCATATCACATACTCGAGACTTCGGTCAAAACAACAGTAGTTTTCTAATTCCTTTGTCAACGAAATCCTGATTAATAGTTTAAAAGTAGTTTTACCTGATAACTTTTTCAATATTTCATTACCTCCTGAAAATTTCTAGTCTAGAGTGCTTAGTTTTTTTTGGGTAGGGAGGTGAAGGCTATTTACGCCCTGAGTATCGGACTCCCAGTGGCACAATGGACCTACTGGACTACCGACTAAACACCTCCCCTGGCAACCGGAGCACCAAGCCTGGAACCGTTTGACACATTACTTTGGCCTAGGCCTCCCAATTTTACGTGTTACACGTGGCGCCTTCGGGTTACAGGGATTCCTTCTCCAGCGGGGAGGGAAAGGACGATTGCTAGACTGGAGACGCCTCCAGCCGATCAAATCAACTGATTTCAGTATCGCTTCGATTAGGATATCTGGACGGAGCTCTCCCAATTTTTCGGTAAGATGACCGCGCTGTTTTTCCCATCTCCTGCATGAAAAGAAAGTATGACAGGCGTCATCCTTCACCTCAATGCAGTATATGCAACCTGGAGACCGTGACTTACCAATCTTGTGCAGGTAAGACTGAAAACAACCGTGTCCGCTCAGTAGCTGGGTCAGGTAGAAGTCAGTCTGACCATGCGTTTGATTCAGCCACGATCTCAAATCATGGATAAGCCGCGCAGTCCACCTTCCTTTTAGCTCACGTTCCCATTATTGTTCTATTCGTCGAGAGTGCATCGTCTTTCATCGCGAGCAACTTTTATTAGCCTCGTGCCTTCGGAGGTAGATTCATTTACGCTCTCCAGCAAGAACAGCGATGGGTATCGCCCCTGCAAATACCAACACAGCTGACTCAGAGACTGTCCGGTATGCTGATGCAGTCCGCAGTGCTCCTCGTCTCTGCACCTCTGCCAGCCGTTTTCGGTGCAGTTCATTACTGCAGTTCCTGTGCAGAGCGCGTAGTGGTTAGACTCCTCTAATTCTGTTTAGCAGGATTGCCATTCAAGTAGCGTTGTGGTAGTGATGGACTATATTGTCAATCTTTACTGACCAACGTACTTTGTCATTCCCTCGGACGTTTCTCGATATTACGTTCCAGTAGGTTGATGTAGTTTTTCAGAGAAGAAATAAAAACCTTTATGGAGGGCGTTCCCAGGCATTGATTTCATGAGACTTGAAGTTGAGATTTTCAGAACTTTGAGGATGAGTTCCAGCAGGTGCCCCATCCAGCATAATAGGCATATTCAGCATTTTGATGAGGAGGATCTTATTTGGTGTACCAAAGAATATAACATCATTATTGCCTTGGACACTTCAGTCAGTGTTAGTTAAATGTGATCTCTGAATGTAAGTGTCTTATCAAAAATGGGCCCAAAATATGAAATTCTATTTGAAAGAAAGAAATGTGATGACTTTGTTTTTTGATTGCTGACAAATTCGATTAAAAAATCTATAGGACGTCAAGGCAGTAGGCGCGGTTTTATATATCAATTCTCATGGCACTATCAACTACTCGTATCAAGACAAATTTCCATGTTCCACCGATGAAATTATTTGTATATTTTTTCGACTAGCATTTCCAAGTTAATACTTATACGGCTCTACTAAGTCTGTTTAAAAGCAAAGCATGAAAAACTGGCTAGTTTGCACACAATAGCGAATAGGATATCAGTAGTATATATATTTAATATTCAAGAGTTAAAGCGTGAGCTTCGGGAAACTACAGCAGGTATACTGCGAAAGCGAGATAAGGTTTTCGAATTTGGACATGCCTTTTAAAAAAGATCTAATAATCTTAGTTAAATATTGGGGCTTTTCAATTTCATAACTTTGTAGATAAGGCCATAATGCCATACTATACCGAACGATTTTTAAAAGTCAATTGAAATTATTTCGAGCGACAGCCTTCCTGGCAACTTAAATATCCTTAGTGACACAGTATAGTTGCTGTTCGGTTGAGTGCCTATGCCTAAAACTAATTTGATAGTTAGGGAGAATATGGTGTCGATCAAGCAACCTGTTCGGCCGGTTAAGAGCTGACTTCTTCAGTTAAATATCTTATGAGTCCTATTTGGTTCTGAAATAGGAATTGTTAGAATTGAATAAATAGGAATTGTAATTGCTCTTCGAGGAAGAGGGGAGATACTTTGGGTGCATATCAGACTAGGATTTTTATCACTCAAAAACAGCATCATATGCATGGTTTCTTTGGTTTTATAATAAGATCAAATTGCTGTTTTCTCTTTCAACTTTTTTGAGGATTTCATTTAACATAGATGTGAATTTTGAATCAGGATCCAGCTGCGGCTTTTATACGTGTATTTTTTTCTTAATTTTTCAACAAATCACTATGCATTGACCTTTAGCAAAGTTCTACATTTATCGTCTGCGCTAAGTATCAAGCATATCAAGAAACTAACTCGTACTTTAGTCCCTCGGATATGTTTTGGAGCGAAACATAAATGCAAATGTTGAGAGCGAATGTGAAATTGAATGGAAGTTTAAATTATTCAACAATGAAAAAGTTTTCGTTTTTCCTTCGGCGGAGGTTTCACTAGAATTTCGTTTTTGGCATGGACTATCACATTTATGGTCAAATGCCGTTAATTTTCCTGAACATAATCATATCTTTCGGATTTTGTCTGTTATATCTTGAAGTCGAAGTTTGTTCGTAGGATGCATCTCTCCCCGTCCAAACAACGAATGAATCCTTGGCAGTCAGCGTAGCGCAATTTCATTTGCATGCACATGCGTGTGATTGTTGTATTTTAATGAAGGGGGAAATGGCTTTCGAAATTGTCGCCCAATGTCTTATTTTTTACTGAGAAATTTTTGAAATTGTTAAAGTAGACAGCTTGTCGTTTAAGCGCAATCCGCTAGGTGCTGCCACAATAGTGAAACTTAAGCAAGCAGTTAATAATAATTCCTAAATTCCTAATTAATAAATCCTAAGTATTCGAAGGAAACCCCGTAAAAGAGCGTTGGATACTTAGAAAACTGTCTTTAAAAATAATCAAAACAACAAAAAAATGAATTAAATCAAATGGAGTTGAAGTGAATATTGATTTACGTTTCTATGAACATGGTTAAAACGAACTCCGTTTTATGGTGAATACTAACGGAAACCCTACCACCTCATTCCTCCCAACCACCAGCGTAGTACTTAGTCGCATTTTACAAGACAGAGGTGGTCACGAGTGGTACTCTGATTGTATGTACAAGTTGGTGGCGCTCTGTATTTGGTACCGCCAACAATATCATTCGCAACCGGACAAAAATACAAATGGTTTCTTGTTGAGAGAAGACTTTAGCGATCTTGTCAGCACTAGTGGGGGTCCTGACTATCTTTTTCGTTTTACTGCTTCACTAAACATTATCACACATTTGGTTTGTTGTCTATTGGTCTGTCAGCCAAGGAGCTCGTTTTTTATTGAAGACCATTACCATCTAGATCATTTGTTAAATAGCTGCTTAATCCTTGGTGCGCTTGGTAGTTAGTTGATGTTGGGGCAATGCGATTAAAGTTGCCAACAAGTTTAATTGTTACAACAATTATAGAAGATATACGCGCAGTAAGAGATGATAATCTACATATGTTAAGATTTTGTGAAGACTTCTGAGTTAGAAATTTAAATGATCGGGGATGTTAAATCTGTGGATCGTTCACTTGAGTTTTATCAGTGGTTCATTTTCGAAAGTTGTTAGTAAGAGCAACGGCAGAGTTCGAAATAAATCAGAATTCATGAATTCGCATCATATTCATCCTAGAAAAAAGTTGCAACTTCTATTACGAATTATGCTCAAACTTAGCTTCTAACTTCTTGTTTGAAAAATGTATTGATCCCCCAAACTACAAAACAAACGCTATGATATTTCAAAAGTTTGAAAACATACGAACCGAGTTAGCAAAGGATTATTGTTGTAATCGTCTTTTTGATGATTTTATGATAAAAATAGCTGAATGAAACTCACTGGAAGTTGAAAGATTAGGCTTGGAATGATTAGCCGAGCCCCTTGGCCTCATCCTAACAAAACCTGTGTTGAACAATTACTTGGGACGAACAGAAACGACCTCTGAATTGTAGTCTTCCCGTTCAATATGGGATCCAAACGGACGGCATATGCTACGCATGCGGCAAGGAGGATTGAGATAAGATTGTCTAAGACTTTCATGTCGCTAATGTGGAACCAAGCAGCCGAATTCCAGTGTCTAGCAACCACCGAGCTAGAGGCTCTCCTTTAGATTTGTAGGACGGACCACCTGACAAGACTGAATCGTAGGCGGCGAGCTAAGATTCAACGTAGGCTTATGCTAAATCTAACAGTGGATCCCGGAAGCAATAATTAAAATTACATTCGAATTTTTTCAAATGCTTATGAAAGTCACATCATGTTACGATGTAATTCATCAATATTAATATTCAGAGCAATTAAGGGCTCTCAAAAAAACATTTTGCTTCTCACATTCTCATTTTGTTCAATCAGCCCTTTTTTCGTTTATACCATTTCCATTTCGTATTGTAATCGATTTTCACTTTTTCCTTCGTTTGCTTAATCCTACAAGCAAAGTAAAATCTGTATCGAAACCTTTTAACTGTCGTATGTGCTTAGCTAAGCTTCTGGCCATTTTCTGATTAGCAAAATCCAAGTTAACGCTGTATATTTCTTTTCATTTGCTTGATCCCATAAGCATGAAGCACACCATTGCGTTTTGATAGGTGCGTACTGTTACGACCTAATGTTATTGACATCTGAAAAAATCGTTGTGAAAACAGAAGGGGTAATTAATGATTTTTTTTTACAAATCGGATTAACGTATTCCTACTGTCGTGTTTTACTTCGTCTTGTGTCCATATAATGTACAGAAAAGTTGATTGAAAATGGTTGATAGGATACAGGATAGGTAGACATTATCCAACTAGTTTTGATAGTTCTGCTATCGGTCATTCTAGTTTTTGTAAGGATTCGCTGAGTGAGGATAGATATTGTTTCATGATTTTCCTTATGCTTAGCTTTAAATTAAATTGTGTGGTATCGATTGGTGTGTTATATTATCTTTAATTTATCTTTCCTCTTCAGGAAGTAAGATCAGTTAATCCTACAATTGTAGGTAATGTAAGGTTCATATTTATTTCTCATTTGTATCCCATATTTCAGATTTTTCATATTGATTTTGCATCTAAGAAATGAAATCCACAAAAATTATTCGTTAACTGGCATTTTTCTATTAAGGAAACAGGAAATAAACTAGTTTCGCGAAATAGTTGATTGCTAACATTCAAAACGACTAACATTAAAATAAATCTTTGAAAAATTAAATGTTCGTGGCACATCTCCTTTTTGTTTGCAACTGCTTAGGACTTGCAAAACAAATTTAAGTTCTAAGCTTTTAAAATACAGGACATACTAAGTTGAAAAATTAAGTCAACACTACGAGCAGTATGGAAAATCTTTGACATAATTGGAAAATCATTTCAAGGTACGTGATTAGCTGATTACGATTTTGAGGGACTATCAGAAGGACCTTAGTCTGCTTTAGAACATAAAGTAACGTAGTCAAAGGGCGGAGTTACCTCAAATGCTGCTCAAAGCTTGAACTTCGTGGTTTGGGTTGTGGAACATATCTTATGAATGCTGAGACTTGTGCTGTTGGCTGAGTCGTATTTTATTGGCTTTGTAAACGATATTTCGTGGATAGTCACAGAAAGTCCGTTGAATTCAGGTATGCAAATGCGCTGAGGTGCAGGCTATCATTCGAAAAACCCAAAGATCTCATCTTAACAACAATAAAAAAGAGTCTCTTGAGTGAAGACTATCTGCACCCGCGAGCAAGGGGGCAATAGCTGATTAGTTGCGGTACTTGTCAAGGCACTCACTCGATTAACAGTCAGCAAAGGGGGCCCTACAGGGGGCACTACATTTAATAGACGACTCGTTATGAGCATCGAGCAGGCTTTTCTTCACAATAGGTCAGAAATATGCGACCACGCTCTCAGCAAGGAGTTATCTCGCAAGCAGCATTGTACTGTTGCAGAGACAGAAAGCGTTACGAATTGCTACGCATATGATATGATCTTCAGGACGACGCTTCTGATTATTGCAAGGTTAATACCCAAGCCCTTTTTTCTAGAGAGCAAAGAAATGTCGAAAGAGAATGGAAGCTCGTCATGGAAGCAAGACAGAGGTTTCTTAATGATAGGAAACAGTCCTGGAATTTTGAACGAAAGGGATGGTACGAATAGGCACGCGTGATCCTTGACCTTAGATCATGGTGAGACTGCGTGATCCAGCTCCTCAGCGACCATTTGATAAGGTCTCATGGTAGAAAGATCTCTCAACTACGTGGTTTGAACAATAGAGGGGTAAGCCCACAATAGGTGACCACACATTGTGTGGTCGGCGTTCACGCAAATTTTTCATTTAAAGTCTTCATTTTCAGTGAAATTTGAAAGCTTTCTCCGGAATTTTTAGCAGGAGAGATGTTTTGAAGGGCTGACAGAAAGAATAGTATGGCACATTATGTTAGGGTCAAAATAGTATAATTAAACATCGATTCGGATAGGTTCCTTTTTGTTATCCTGTCCTCAAGTCTATAATTCCTTTGAAATCTAAATTTGAATCAGTAATTGCATATTTTTTTCGGACTAAATAGTTCTTATTTTGGTTACAATTATTTTTTTGGACTTAAGAGCACAATTTAGTGTCATATTGCTATTTCTGCTAAACAGCAATTTATGTCATATTGTCATATAACGTAAAATCTCAACCGAGACGAGACCAGGTGGAATTGCAAGACGAGAAGTCTGTGAAGTTTGTCCATATGTTTGGAGTCTGCTTAACTTATTTTACTGATTCTAATTGCAACCTCAGTTCTTACTAATAACCGAAACACCTGATTTAATTGCCAAAAAATACAAAACAGCTGCCAGAATTTTAACTTCTTTACCAACGATTGTCTTAAATCTGGCTTGCTTATCAAATAACAATCAAAAAAGATCCAATCAAAAGATCTGTTTAGCACGCATATACTTACTCGAAAAAAATCAAACTGGCGTCTTCATGTCTTGAAGGCGCATATGTTGAAAATTTCTATCAAAATCAATCCACCCAGTCGGACCGGTTGCCATGGATCATCATTAAATTTCCTGAACGCTCTACTTCGATCTGGACCCTATTTAAGGATTATTTCATAATCGCCGGGCTCAACAGAGGACATATTCAAAATTTTGTGTTAATACTTTCTTATTTTACTCGCACAAGGGTGAAAGAAAAGTGAGTATATGTTGATGGTTTTATATTCAGCCCTTAATGCAATGAAGGGAACAAGTTTTTATGGTCCCGCCGTTGAAGCTGTTGGTTATGATAGCAGTCGTCTTCGGTCCAGATTAGGGTTCGATTATGTGGTCAGTGGGTTTTGAAAAAGCTAATATTTAACCCTCAATAGAAATGATCACGAAAAGACGTGCCTCAGTTACAGCTACTTAAAATCCTTTTGAGTTTGAAGTGTTTAAATGGGCCAAATTCTAGTCTCAGCCAAACGCGGATTTTAGCTTCAGCTTAAGACGAAAAGAAATCCCGAGAAGTCGATTCGCGACCACACAGTAGTTAAAAGCATTCCCAAACAGTTTCGACCGCTTAAGATACAACAAGTATTAAATATATTGCCGATGGACCTCTTATGCCTTCAATACGTATAATCTTCCGCTTTTACCTTTAATGCCCCAAGTAAAGGTGCAATGTGCAGCTACAGCACCGGCAGCAAACCGTATGCCTTTTTTCAGTTCCACTTTTTTATCGGAACACCCGGCATGTGGCCATCAGACGAAAGATAACATAAAGCCGGACAACAAGGCTGATGATGACCCATCGGCAGACTGGCACGCGACCATCAGAACAGGATTTGAGGTTTGCAGGATTGCGGTTTCAAAGTTTAACTTTTCTTCCTTTACCCGTTGCTGTTTTTTGCACACTTGGAGGAGTCCTAAATTTGTTCTCCATTTGCTTCCTTATTGCTACAACTGACACCGGTTGGAAGGAGTTTGTTGTCAACAAATATGCAACCTTATATGCTGCTCTTCACCACAATGATCAGCTGGTGTAATATCCTTTGCCAATTCTTTCGCCTGTATTTCGTTCAATTCTATCTTCTTTCATTATTCAAATATTTGCGGGATTCCATTCGCGCTCCGGTCGATTTACCGAAGCTTATCGTGAAACTCTTCCATCTGTACCGCATTGTCATGACCCGCATACGCTAAGAACAAATTAGCAAGACAAGGCAATACCCTTTCAGCGAACATAATAGACTAGCACTAATACGAAAGGTGAAAAAATCGTAGCTAAGATATGATATTCGTGTATTCACATTCGTTTCTCCTTTAGTGATTGTTTTATTTGTTTCTTGTGTCTTTTGAGACCATCATCATCGTCATCATCATCATTTGTCCAAGCTGATTGTCTCATTGGCGTTGTTTGTCGCAGAACAATGACTCGGGCATATGTTTTCCAATTTGACGTCATATGTGCCCACAGAAATAAGAATTTATGAGACATCGACCAAGGTGCCAGCTGTTCTTGATTGTGTTTTTGATCCGATGTCTGCACATGGAGCGGCGAGGATGTAAAAAAAGAGGATCTCCTCATTTAATGATTAGGATCTCTCTTGCTGTAGGTTAAAGATCTTTGATTTGCTTCAGATAGAAAAAGTATATAAAGTGGCAGACATAACAAACTTGCTTATAAATCAAATCAGTTTGGCAGGGATTTATAGTTTTGAGCATAGCAAATTGATAAATTGGTAAATTAAATTAATTAGTTATGTGAAATCTAATATTTTCCCTTTATAAATAAATGTCGCACCTTCATTCGTGATTTTGTCTTAACTAAAATTAGTTGAGCAAATGAAGGTGAAGGAAGTCTGCCATTTGAGAAATTCAAGACAAGGATACAGGAATTGAAAAATGATAAGTCAATGACTCTAGTATTCTGGGTATATGTATGTCCTGCTGCAGTAGAGTTGATTCCATAACACTGAAGATCAATAAGCTAAATCATATTCTCTGTCCTCTCCCTTTACCTAGATATAATGAAGATCAAGGATGTTTTTAAAGCTTTTGCGAAAATTTTTCAATTTCATTTTAATTCCTGTGTTATATCATTCAGCGCAAGATACGAGGCGACTCGTATAGGATAAGACTAATTAAATAATTAGTTAAATATAAGTACATTAATTTACCACAGGGAAATCCGATTATTCGAAGGCGTGGTTTTACCTTTGGTTTTATTATAAATGTGGTTCATCATTGATCATTGTTAAAAAACAGTACTTGGCATATATTTTGGGCACTTTCGACATGCATTTTTATTGCATGAGATGCTATCATGAGTAATTTTACCTGGAAAAAAGAATTTCATTCATTTTTAAAAAGGAAGTGTGTTATCCGTTTTGCCTCCTCAGAAATCTCTTGCATTTATCGATCATTTGGATGCCCAGTCGATTAGCATGTTCACAATCTCATACATCAATTTTGGTTCAAACTGTGTGTTGTGTCATCTTCGTTCGTTGAGGATGTGGCCGAAGTCTCCAATTTATACTTCAGTCATTCCTAACATAAACGTCGTTCCGAACAGTTTCATTCAACTCCTTTTCCACTGATGCTCCTTTTTCATATTTAGTTCTCTCTTAATGCATTTTGACGAGCTTAACCTACTTTTGCTGGTTCCTATGTCCTTACGTTAATTCCTGCATCACTGCATCTAGAGTTTTCGTTTCTCTCTGGCTTTATACATTTTTCTGTCTGTTTTTGCAATTCTAAACTTTTAGCGACTAGAAACAAGCGCCTTTACTGGTGACTTGCAATCCGAGAGGATGTGCAATTATTATTATATTATATATTATTATATTATTATTATTATTAAGGATGCTCACTAGCATTTCCGTGACAGCTTTAAATGCAAAAATTACCAAATGGATTCGCGCAGTATTGGTTTTCATCACAACTTATTACTTTCCTAATAATTTTTCCCAAACACTAACTTCGTAGCTTAAAAATGAAAATATTTTCTTGCTGTTGCTCGTTAAAAGAAGAACTCTGATCTACCCGACAGACACTTACGTGCCTTTCAATATGAAGTGCTGCTTCCTAAAACCAGATCCATTTTTAAGGAAGAACATGGTTTTGTTAGGAGATTTTAGGCACTTCAGTGAAAATCTTTATTGAAAACTTTACGAAAAGCGTAATTGCATAGTTTTTTGAGGAAATTGATTCTTACCTTCGTCCTTTTCTATTTATACGACGTCAATGCTCGGTTGAGCTTTTGGGAAGCACTTTGAAAAATCAAAAGTCCAGGCATCTGGATAAGTCCATCAAATAAATTAAATATGATTATCCCTAACAAACTACGTTTGTCACAACAAAGCGAAACGAGGTACTGTTAGTAATATGACTTTGGATTACGTAGTTAAAAGATGTCATGAACCTACTGAAAGATTATGTTGGACCATAAAAATCATGGTCGTAATTCGGCAGGGCACTACATAACACCATATCGGACGACAATCTTTAGCATTTTATCGGAATAGACGGAATAGTATTGAAGCGATAGACTAGTTAAGCTTACAGTGGAGGTTCGAAATCTCTGCAATAATACAGCACGAATATTTCGACGAATATCATAAGCTTTTAACATTTAACTTTATTATAGATTTGTTTAGGGGCGAGTTTTATAGGTTACTATGCAAAAGAAAAGCAAACAACGAATCATTGTCATTTTGTATCTTTTGGTAGATATGACCAAGGATAGTCAAATTGCAGCCAAGTTTCATAAGACTCTGGCAAAGTAGGCAAATAACTTTACCATTGCATTAAGGCAACCTGGCGATAGCTTCACGAAAACTGAAAGGGAATTTGTTATTCTTCTTTTCAACAAAGAAAGGGATTGACAAAGTGTTTCATGAGAGATCAAAAAGATCGGAGTAGAAGGCTGTGACCAATCATACAACAAAACGTATATGGTCCCATTTTAACCCATTGTTCATCACTCATCCAGTCTTTTTTCAGTATGGGGGTAGGAACTGCTCATACGCGTTGGATACGCCTATTTTGAAGCAGCATGGCTGTGCAAAGCATTCAGAAGCCATGGAGCTGCGAAACATTTATTCAAAGGTATGTCAACTGATAAGCTTAACGCTGTTTATTTTGACAACGATGTGGAAAGTGCTAGAGAACGATGTGTACGACTAACAAAAACAACACTACGTCCTGATTCACACGAATACATGGTGGGAAAATCCATAGGTACTACATTGTTTGAGTCGACAAACAATTATTGCAACACAACAGCCTCGATGCGACGAAAGACCGCACGTTGAAAAGGAGGTGAATCCTATCTTGATTCATTTGGTTAATGGAGGTGGAGCAAAGTGTTGTATTTGATGTAGAACTAAGCATTCTAAATGTTCGTACAAGACTTATGATTATAATGGGTGAAGCTTGAGTTAGATTGAAAGCTATCTAAACACATATCACGCAAATGCGAATCATACAGTCATTTTGACCAGAGGAAAGTACGAAGGCATACTATGTGATGAAATGCAGCGCTTCCCGCGTTGAGAATGACTGATGGCAGGATCAATTTTAACAAAAATCACACTGTTTTCGTCCACATGAAGGTAGAAAATAGAATTACTTTTCAACATATTAATAATGTGGCAAAGATGAGAGTCACAAATGAAACAAAATATCTCGGAATACCGATAGAGAGTGGGGTTTACCTGGAACAAGCTGATAAACGCGGTGTCTGCAAACTTTGCTAAAGCTCTGGTGGTTACGAAAAACAGGACATCCAAGTTTTGGATTAAACCTGTGGCATACACTGTATTATTGACATTCTAAAGTATCGCCAGATACCTAAATAACCTCTTTTTTAGACCCTTTAATGACACAAATTAAAAAAAAAAATCTTTCCTACTCATAAGGTTATTTCTTTATCTCTTCATTACACTCTCCAGCCGGCAATAACATATCAGGTACGGCTAAAGACCTTTCTGTTATCCTATCGTACGTTTACTCTAAAAGAAGTCACAACAAGGCGCCAATTCCGAATTTGCAATTCGCACTGTTTTTCACTCATGTTCTCTCTTTTGCAACTTTGCAACACTATCCAAGGAAAAGTTCAACTTCATTTCTGTTGTACGTACAAGACAAACTCTCCCAACAACCCGAATCACTTGTGTTAAGACTGTGGCGGTAGTTTAGTAGCAGTTGCAACATGCAGTTTGCAAACTGCAAACTTGCAAACTGGTCAACATTACAACAAAACAATTGAACACACACTCATGTTGTTTTTCCGTGTTACACTCCTTTTACGATCAACTTCAATTAAAATCAAATAAAATTTAAATAGATACGCTTATGTATCTTGGGCGCGCATACACAACAATATACAAGGATTGTTTCTATGCACACTGTTTTATCCTAGGAGCATTCAATGAAAGAGAGAAAATCATGCAAATTAATTCGATTTGCTAATTCCAAATTCGTGATTTGAATCGCGGATGATTGGAAAGAAAGCAATAAATGGGTCTTACGAAGGCTATCGATTCCTATACGAAAATTAGCTACAAATAGTGGTAAGATTCAGCTCTCTACCAGGAAAGAAAATAGAGCTTGTTGGTTGTGCTCCTTTAAGACCTACGATGAAGCTCAAAATTGCTGATGGAGAGCAAGCGTGCAGGCAGTAGCTACTACCGCATTTTCGTTCGTTATTATAGCCAAGTCATGATTTTACTGATTGTCGTCCAATGATAGCCAGATTTGTAGAAAATCGTTTAATAATTGCAGAAAGACAATAACGCAAAAATACACGTTGGGTGTTTTATTTTATTTTCAGCAATAATATCTACGATTGAAACTATTTGTTATAACAATAATCCGAAGTAGTGGTTGGGAACTTGTTGATGTCGAGCGTTCAGCATTTCATGATATTTCTATCGAATGTAAATTTGTCTTTAAAAAATCCCAAGACTGCTCAGTTTGTTCAAATGTGTCTACCTAAGGTTGATAATTTCAAAGCAAGCTATGCAATAACATTACATTCGATACCAACCCTACAAACTTGAAATAATTAGTCGAAAGGAACGAACGTCCTAAAAGTATTTATTTTTCATTCGAAACCTCCGCATGAACTCGGTCAGCAACTGAAGAACCCTTTCAAACACATACGATCATTGTAATGAGTTTCATGGAGGCTGTTTGATGCAGGACTTTTGAATGTTCTTTGAGACTATTGGCGAGATCAGCGGAAAATTGCGAACGAATGGAAAATATGCTAGTTTGAGGTTTGATTTGTCCTTGTGCTCTTACCGACATCCAAATAGCCATATTTGTATTTAAAAAATGCATGGATAAATTGTTTATCAGGTGGAGCAAAAAGTGTTTTTAGGGATTCGGTGGGTCACAAAAGGTTTCTAGATATTGCTCCCATTTTCACTTTTGAAGATCTGGTACTGCATGATCGGATATTATAATTCGGATTGGTCTTAGTTCAACAATCTCGGCTAAATAATAAGCACTGTATCAGACGTTCATCGTTATCATTTTTAGTCCTGATAAAATTTTAGTGGACAACATCCGAGTTGGACCGCCAAACAGATGCAATTAGTATTTCTTAGTATATGCTTGGCTTTAGAGTATGTGTTTCTTTTTTATCCAACCGTTGTGCGTGATGCTTGCGATTGTTGCACTGATCAAATACATCTGAGATTCATAGTGAATGCCACAGGAGTGAAGCTAGTCCATTATAGTTCCGAAGACAGAAAACATCATTATTGAATTTAAACGGGGTCATAGAGCTCTAGGACCAACCATCAATAAGCCATTCAATGTTAAGCCAGTTCTGGAAAAATATTAAGAGTTCAACATTGATGTCTACTAAATGTACATAGACTTCAAAGCAGTATTCCACAGTATGGATTGAAAGGAGTTGTACCAAATCATGTTTGAATTTGGCATCGCAGCAAAGCTAATCTATTTGATGCCTTTAACGTCGACAAATATCACAAGTCCAAATAAACAATCAACTGGCTGATCCTTTTGACAATAAAGTTGCAGTGGAGCCGGAAGATAGTCTAAGAATATGTGGTTAATGTGATATCTGGTTAACAAAAGGGCGGGTACAAATTAACCAGGTCAAAAAGAAATCCACTCTCCAAACACGGAAAATAATGCCAGACTGGCCTAGTTTTATGTTGAACGGTAGAACAGGAGAAAACGTGGCCGATTTCATGTATTTTCGCGTAAAACTTATGTAAGACTGAAACGAATTATCAGCAGCTAATCTCAGCAAAGAAGAACACAGCTCTCGTATAAGACGTTCTTCTCAGAGTTTTGGCCAATTCCCAAGACAACAAATTTAGAAGTTTGCTGATAAGGCCTGCGTTATGCTACAGTTGTGGGACGTGGATCCTGATGCAAATTTGGTAAACTAAGTAATTTGGTAATTCAAAAGCCTGATCATAAGATGAATTATTACAGAACACGAAGGGCATCGATGACGAATATGTTGCAACTCAGCGTTGTGTAAATTATTTCACAAACAAGACTATGACAGTGTAAAATTACAAGAGGTACAATCGGTGGATCAATATCAAAGAATTTAGAAGAGCTTCTATAGAAAAGAAATCAAATTACGGACTTATCCTATCCGGACGCGAAAGATTTTCAAAAGCAGAAGAGTGCATCTGCAGCTATTCTGAATGCAAAAAATGGGTCAAAATCAAATATTGGACGCATCGGGATTCAACTTGATGCTTTAGGCGATCAGATATTTCACAGTTAATGATTGAATAGATGAGTTGAGTAGAAGTCAAGAAGAAATCTGTAGTTACTCTTTTGAACAAAATATAAATCGGTCGTACTCTGTATTCAATTGTGTTCAGTCATCTCAGTTCAGTTTGATCCAATTACGTAAGACAACTAACGAAAAAACACATCGAAACATAAAAAAAATGTTGTATACCGTCAAAAGTCGTATGTGGACGAAAAAGAAAAGTGACAGAGGACGACGGAAGTTCGTTAAGAAAGTCTACATTCTTCAAAATCTGTGAGAGGATGCTCCCATTGTATATAATAATAACGTGTAAGGGCTTATAAAGTCCTATTTGCCATGCTGTGGGATATATGGGACTGTTATCGTTAATGCTTAATCGAATCAGATGTTTCGGCTCGAAGTTTTTTTAAGGACGTACCCCAAGTTGCCAAAAAGGCCACACGCTGCAGTAACAAAATATAAGTGCAAATGGAAGGTAAGAAAATAGGTTATTTGGTGTTTACATGTGAAAAATTTTGATGAACTGACGTAAAATTATTGATGAAGAAAAAGCTAGCAGTATGATATGAAATGGGTTTTCGAAGTACTCGGATTTAATCCTGATTTTCCATGAAAGAGGCGAGAAGTGATAAGTTGTCTAACTTGTTAATAACTTTTGATTTCGTGGTGTTGTATTTAAGCCGTTGACACATTAAAGTCATGTCGCAAAAGGTGCCATTTGGGGAAAAAATCAGACAAATTTAGGCAGCGTTACGTTTTGCCGTGAGAAATCATTTTGGAAATTGCCAAGTCAATCATGTATCAGGTCAACTTGTCACAATAGATTGCTATAGCCCACTGTTGAACACTCAGTGAAGGTTCATGGTCACTGTTGTTTCTGGAATATATATTCTTTCAGTTGCCATCTCTTAGCCCGTAACCTTCAAACTAAAAATTGGAACCTTTTCTATTACTTGGGTCCACCAGGCTTTGCTCGTTTGTTGTTGATGACGCGTTTCTGTATTTTTGCGTTCTGCGTTTCTGCGTTTCTGCATTTTTGTATGTAGTTATCTTCAGCCTGTTTACACGAAAAACAAACTTAAAAAATGAAACCTTATTCACCAACTTTTGCAACATATTCACCAACTTTTGCAACATCTACCCAACGTTGGTTCTTCCAAAAGAATGAAGACTGAATTCTTCAAGAGGGTTGTGATACTAAACGTCGGTGACATAAAAAAATAGGATTTTAAAGCAATTTCCGTATAAAATCTAGAATCTAGAACTTTTAATATAAAGCATCTGGAGAATTCATGCAAGGAACGTTTTCTTGTTCTACAGGTTTGATACTTGCTATTTAATTAAGAGGATCACAAACCAGGATAATCACTCGTATTTAACACTTCTTTCTATATAGTCTATAGAGTTTTTGTTGAGATTGCGTACAACTGTGTTTAATTCAATTGAAAAAAAGTTAAACCGCAAGTACAAGTTAAACTATAAGTACAAGTTAAATCAGCCAACAGACAATTTATATGCTTCTAATCCTTTAAACATGCATCATGTCACCAAAAACTTGAATACCATTCTACTCGCATCAGACCAAATATTTTTGATAGTTATAGTATTTTAATTGTTGGATCCATTCTATAGTTATATTATATTGTTGGACTTGCGATTATGTGACTTCAGCTACTATTGTGCCACCCTTTCTTCCAATTCTTTCAAATGTAATCGATGGATGACCATTTTTGGCCGCAACCAATTGATAGGGCCCAATGACTTTTGTTTATTCCGTGTTGCGTATATCCGAGCATTTTACTAGATTGCTACCAGTTGCATGGAACTAGGTTGCAATGAACTTCTTAGATACGAACGTAGTTGTTGATAGTTTTTAAATATGCACCGTTGGGTGGTTGCTAGTACTTGGAATAGAAAGCTGAATCATTCCTTAATGGTAGCTGAGCAATGGATTTAACAAAGGAACTATTTACGATTAAACTTTTCGAAAAAATGGCAATGTGTCACCAGAATCTATATTTTCACTTAAGGTATAAATTTCACATATCTTAAGTTCAGTACAGAGCGATACGATTGCTTTGTTCGAAGAAAGTGCAGATAGTTTTGTGTTAAAATTGTTCTTTGCAGGTTTGTCTGCGATTCTACGCTAAGAAAATTAACACAGAATTTGATCTACGCTATTCTAAAACTTGCTCACAATATATAAGAATACATTTAGACACAAAATTAGTTGCCATTATAAAGTACATTTTAAGCAATAATTATCTTTTTAGCATTCAATACCTTCTCTTGCTGACAAAAACTTGTCTTTGAAAAATCTCAACATTCATAACAATTAAATCTCATTTAGTTTTTTCTTCAACTTACGCAAAAGTCTAATTATCTCGTGACAGAATGAATTGATCATTTTTCAAGTAATTTTATTTGGTACATTTATATCATCTGCACTAGTTTTGCTGTTGTTGCTGTAAATATCTACATGCGTTCTCGTGTATTGAAAACTATAGACACATGTCCGCATGCACATGCATGTATCCAAGTCTTCTTGAAACTCACGGCGAAGGTTCCATGCCATGTTTCCAAAACTTTCAACTACATACATAAATACCTTGTACCTTGATAACGTAGGTCAGGTTGTTTTTTCCCAATGGATGGAAGATTTTTCGGTTCCAATTCCGCCAAAATGCAGGTTTCTTCAAAAAGTGACTTTAATCTTTGGACCCGATGCCGACACTTCGACAGGTGATACATGAAGATGATGATAATGATGATTTTCTTGATCTTTAAATTGGTGCCGGAGATGAAGAGGGAAGAAGCCACGAGCACTACCAATGCATTTGGTAACCAACGCAAAAGGAGTATGCGAGCAGTAGCACCAACAAGAGCAGCTTGATGTTATCAGGGCCAAAATATTTACAGGGAATTTTATGAATGGACCAAGTAACAGACGTAGTGAAAAACAATCGACGGACTGAAGAATGGAGGTTTATATGTTGGACAAAAGATTTCGCTAAATAAATTAGCCTGAGTAATTTGGTGGCTTGTAACTTCGGATGTGTCTATATTGACGTTGAGACGATCGGATTATTCAGTTAAGACTGATATATGAACCGAAAAATGTTGTGATATCCACTTGTTCTCATAAGATGTTTGCCTCCTGGATTCGATTGAGTTTGAAAGGAGAATATTTTGAATGGAGGATACTCAAGAGTTCGTTTATGACTTTGTTGAGTGCCATTCTGACTTTAAGCGCTCTTTGCCAATACATTTACACATTTTTCTTTAAATCTCTCCATATATATGAGTGGCATATTTGTTCATAAGTAAGGCCTGTTAACAGACAGATTTTAAAAACAAAAACTGATAAGAGTATTTCTTAAGAGTGACGTCTTTTTTACTCGCATTCAAGAGTAACCTAACAAGTGATTTAAAGAACATCCTTATTAGAACGAGAAATCCTTCAATAGATTTGAACTAGAACATTAAATTCTTATATAATTTAAGCTTTAGTAATATAAGTTAGTGGCAAAACATATTTAACTAAGATCTCTATAGTTGATATAATTACTGTTTAACTGCATATCTCGTTGAATTTCACAGCCTGCATTCCAGAATCGAGTCAATATATTGCGTTCCTGAGTGGAACGAGGATTCACCCGAAAATTTCTCGACATTCATGGGTGATCACGTAGATCAGTTGAAACAAAAGGTTTTATCAAACACAATAAGAACAGTTTTGAGAATTAACGACATTTTGTTGGCAATGAGACGAATCCACTTATAGTATAATGCGTATAATGTAAGTATTACCGTCAAGGCATACAAAATGTGCCAACTCGTTTGAAAAACGGAAACTAAGCCTTCGAATAAATCTCACAGATTCAAAATAACACATGGGTATGTACGTAGTTGAATCGCATTTCAAAACTGGAGACTCAACGACATTGATACTCTCTCAGTATCACTATCAGTGTACTCTTTTTTGAGTACATATCAGATAAATTGAAGAAAACTATTTAAAAATATGAAACAAAATTTTAAATTATTTATATTGTTGCTGACCGATTGTTACATAAATTATTATTTTGTCATATTGTTTATTGTTTTAAGGAGTCTGAACAAAATATTCTTTGGTTTTAAGACTTTTCTCCAAACGGCTCCCTTTCTTTCTTCTTTGCTTTACGGGCAATGAAAATCCTTGTGATGTACTTAAAAAAAAAAAAAATTCCGTTTAATTCACAATTTCTATCCGTACTCAACATTTTACTATCCTTCGTATAGGTATATTTTCACAACAAACAAGTGAATCATATCAATGGAAAATTTCTTCCCAAAAGCGTTCCAAGAATTTTTTGTTATTTCCTACTGAGAATTTTTTTTCTCACACTTTTTGTTTTATTGAGACTTTTTTCATTTGTATTTATGTCGCCTACACAACGGGATACTTAACATCCTTTTTGATACTTGGTTCGCACTTAACCGTAAGCAGCGAGCCCAAAAATGTATCGCATGATTTCTTTAGAATTTTTTTTCTTTAGAAATTTCTTTCTTTAGAAATTATATTTACACTGATAATTCAACGATATTACTACCAACGAAAGAGTGTTAATTTATTGTTATTTTGGTTGTTGAATGAAATTATTAGTAAATTTTTATTAGTTCACTTTTCAAAGACGGCACAGCGTTTGCGCCATCAACTTGAAGCTGATTTATATTTCGAAGTTTATACATGATTTTATTTTTCAAGACAGCCACTTTTATGTTTTAAGAAGTTGAAAAATGCAAAAACGTTTGATTTCTGGAAATTTCAAAAGTATAGGTATGCCTTCAACTCAATATATATAAGATACATTCAATGCATTCATAAATTTATTATAAAGATCATTAAATTATTTACAGAAATAACATATCTTTATCATATGTTTACTGAATTAATTTGATAAAAATCAAAATCAAGTCAATGTAACAGAACATGATTTCAGTAAAAACCGACATGTTAAATTTTTTTTAGTTTTTCTTTTAAAATATTTGTACATACATTTTGGTCACAAAAGAAACGCTTGATTATTCGGACTATTTCCCATTCATTAAATGTGCGGAAAATCCATCAGTAATCATACGCGTTTCATCTTAAACTGCATTTTAACGTGTGTACAAGAAGTCTTTTGGGTTGATTGGTGGCAGTCTGATGCGCAACCCAACCATTCACGCACCACCGATCATAATTGATTGCAATAACAAGAAGTTCAAGTACTTTGGTCAGAGATCGTGTCACCGTGCGTCTTGCGTCACATCTTGTGTTGTCGTGTGTCTTGTTACCAATTTTATCTTCGGTGTTCTTTTCTTCAGTGAAATAACAGAATTGAAAAAAAACGTGTAAGATGTTGTTTCTTTCCCGTCCGGAAGAGCATCATTCAGTTACCCGTTTAGCGATCATCATTACCACCGGAGATGTTGGCGCATCTTGGTATACTTTAACAGTTTTAATCAAGTCGGTATGATCAGCATATGTTGCAGTTTTGATCTGTTGTGCATGGAATAAATGTGTTGAAGACAGTGGATGACATGATTATTTTGATATTGGAAAACCCGATAAGAAAGAACGGGGGTACAATCTTTCAAGGTAGACGTGCAGTACCCCCGGCGTTCAATCAATCAACATAACTCACCGTATCTCTATCTGTCCTAAACCACAGGAGTACAAGCGCAACTCCCATCACTTAATTGTCACATAATGTCTTTTTTCTGGATTTGTCATTTAACTGGAAGATCGAAGTTTCAGCTCGATACTCAGAAGTAACCCAAACGAAAATTTTACAACTCAATCTTTGCCTTGTCAACTAGTGCCTCGTTTTGGCGAAACAGCACTTAGGGTCGTAGTTTACTGGATCTATTTTACTTAATGGCCTCTTGCAATACTAAACTGGCCTTATATGACCTACGTATCAGAAAGTAGTGCCTTGATTTCCAAATATTTCATCGTTGTTATTACTTCAACTTGACACTTTGAATTTCCTCGATGTCGGTTGGGAGGCTCGCTTCTAAGTAATCGAGTGTTGTGTGGTTAAAAGTCTCGATATGATCGATCGTGAAGAAAATCAATGAATAAAACTCCTTGAATGTCACAAAAAAACCGTTGACATAACCTTTCCGACTGACAAGCCTATTTTAACTTTTGGTAATCCTGGCTTCCCTTTGCTTATCCACTCCACACTAGCCCTTTTTAGATGCGGGAGTGCAGCGGTCAAGCCATGTTTCATCACACATGACAATGCGTTGCAAGCAAGCCATTCCTCCATCATTGAAACGAGCAAGAAGCCTTTCGAAAACTTCAAGTTTCGCATTTTTGTGTTCTTGGGTAAGCAGACGTGGAAATCATCTCGCCGAGTTTTTCAAAAATCAAGTTTTGACGTTTCCTAATTGATACCTACTGCAGAAGCGAGACAATTTCTTTGCAGAATTTTGCGAACAGCTGGAACATTGATGATGCAGGTGCTAAATGTCGATCTCCTGGGATTCGTTTGCTTGCTAAAAATTCCACCTTAATTTTTGTTGTGCTGGATCGAATTTTTGTTGTGCTGGATCGAATTTTTGATCAGTCTTCCAGTTCCTGTTTTGGCGATTAACAAATATAACCCAAATAGATGGAATTTGACTTAGTTAAGTAAATTTTCTCTCATTTTCGTGTAATACAAGAAAACCCCTTTCAATTTTTTTGTGTTTTTTCTATCTCAGTCTGAGGAGCCCAACAGAAACTGTAAGCGTTATGCTCAATGGCATGAACAGAAAGCCCCGATCTTATTGAAATTGGAGGTTGTATCAGATAGTCTTGAACATCAAAATGAGTCCAGGACTCCGAAAAGCGTAATGTGGAATATGAAAGATGAATGTGTGTCATCCATCAAATGTGACCAGCAACGCATTTGGAGCTTGTTATTCAAGGATATACAGCATATATGGATATAGAACTAATCTGGGTTGCAGAAAAATGGCTTGCAGAAAATTTATTTTGTAAATTTTCATATTGTTTTATTCAATCAATTTTAATTTGCAATTATTATATAACTGCTTGATCTGCTTGAATTCTAATTTGATTTTTAAATTGACCGAAAACTATAGTCTGCCAACTGTAACAATAATGACGCATATGTGTGCGCAATCGCAAATCGATCGATTATTGAACGATCATGATTGAAAAAAGGCCATGATATCGGCTGCATCGGGTGCAGATTACTTAATATATAATGTGATGAATTTCTGATCAATAAGTACCGGAGGCAATTGGAATGTATTTTCGCGAGAAGGCATGAAAACGCGCGGACACCAGCATGGATGGCATGTGCCGCGCGCCTGCTTCCAATATTTCTTTTCAATTTAATAAGGAGTAACTCTTCGCTTGCAATGCAATAAATGTATTTTCAATTGCACCTGAACTGAAAAGGTGTTCGCGGTGAAATTACATTGCATTGCAGATTGACATCGCAAATTAGTCCTTGGGAATGAATGACTATCACCTTTTTGTCCACCTCATCTTATTCCACTTCACTCTTGCATATCTGCTGCCAGTTGTTATTTAGTGTAGTGTTTTAATTACGAGCAGACTTCTCTAGTAGGACAGGTTGTAAATTAAAATGAAATGGACAATTGCTGAAGGATCAAAAACAGGATGGCATCGTAAATACGTGGATATTTAAACTATGCGTAGCATGACATTGTCTGGTGTATTCCATTGTTTAGTTTAAGACCTAATAATCACTTACTGAAAGTTCTTTGCAGATATTCTCTAACCATTCGACGGATACAGTTGATCGTGAAACAAAGAGTAACATACACTTAATGTGATGTTCGCCAGTATAAGGCAAAACTCTGACTACATTTTATGAAATAATTTTCGCGGTTAATAATCGCGGCAACATTAATCATGCTTTCGGGAAATTTTTTTAACAGCGTGACTGCAGAAAGTAGTAGACTTTTTATTTATTATTTGTTTATACCCGAGACGTTAATCTGACTTTTTTGTTAAATAAAGCGGTATAAATTTCAAAGTCGTGCGTTGAATAATTTGTATAAGACCGCGAATCGTTCCTGGGTTATTTTCATAGACAAAAGATTTCAAAACCCTGTGGGAAAAATGCACTAAAACTGTGTTCCTTTCCTGAAGTCGTTAAGCTTTGCTGAATCGTCAAATTTTGACGACCACTTGCCAAATAATACTGATCCTAGTTCGCGTTTGACTTATTGATTAATGCGACAGTTAAAAATTTTGACGCTCTCCGGAGTTATTTATCAAGTTTTCAAAGCTAAAATTGTTCATTCTAAACCAGCACTGGTTCCGATAAGCTAGTGCTCGGAAAATCTTCAGACATCTGTGAGAGTGAGAGTGATACTGAAAAAGAAGGGTTACTTAACCAGGAAGAAAATCAATTCATCCGATTACGAAGAGATATTTATGCATTAAAGAAAAACTACCAGTTTAGCTAAGAACGCTTTCGCACACTATTTCTCGCCAGCGATGGATCGTTCGAACTTCAAAGATCCACACATACCCTGTCTCAAAGAGAACATTTCTGTCTTTAAAATATTTTTGTAGAAGATATGTGCTCCTTTAAAGTGCGAAAGACCAAACGCTTGCGAAAGGGAAAATATTCAGGTAGGGTATTATATTGGAATAGGACCTCCTGATAATGGCTATCATAACAAGACAACTACCGTTTGTGCTACGTGAGCCGATGGATCAAGACTAGTGTTTCGATGAACGTCGAAAGTGCAACGATGAACGTCGAAAGATTCATTTGACTAGGCAGAGGAAAAAGTTTTGATAATCATCTCATGAAGATCAAGCAGTAGATATCTGGATATCTGGGCCATGCTCAATGAAACCTTACCACACTAATACTTTTCAGAAAAATTTAATCGTGGGTAACAAATGAATTCCATGTTTGATTGACACTGTTTTCACGCAGTAAATTTCATCACAACCTATCAAATATGATATCAGAGTTTTGTGAATAGGTTATCAGAAGAAAAACTTTTCTTCCCTTCAACTATAAGGTTTATTGAATTGAGCAATTAAACGACATACCGGGAGTAATTCAGGGAGTCGTTAAGATGTTGGTACGGAAGTACAAAGAAACAGGACGAAACATAACCATGTATACATTTTCTCCAACCTTAATTAAAGCTCTTGACGACTTTCGATCAATAGTTGGAACACTGCGAAACAACCAGAGCTGTTTTCCGTTAAATGCTTCTGAGCAACAAACGAACAGAGGAATCAACTTTGCTTGTCCTCCAACAGAATTTGCACTGTTCCCATACCTGCACAAAGGGAACAAATGTTTGATACTGCTTTCGAAAGTATATGACAAATTTATCCTGCGCTCAAAGAGAAGTAGAGGCGACCTCCTGCTACAGCAGAAACGCAGCTGCCGAATTGATAGTCAAAATTTTTGGGATAGTCCAAAGATTTAACGAAGCGAACAAAACGCATGCTTTTTTCAAGATTATATTTGATGTCGCTCTTGTATCCTAATTCTTGTATGCGGAGCACACATTAGATGCCTGATTACCTCGAATCGCCTTATTTTGCTCTTAGGTCAACGAAGACAGATACTTTGTTAACAGCCAATTAACATTCTGTTAACATGGAGTGTGCAGTACATTCAAAACACCTATTACCTCGAAATACGTCCTGGTACAGAAAATAAACAGTATCTTTTGGAGCCGAATTGACGCCGCAGTTACAGGTCACTGCACTACATCCATAATGGCCACTACATCCATAATACCAGTGCTTAAAAATATCGTAGGAAAACGCGAAAAAGTCTAAACAATAATCGATCAACGAGTCTCTCAATGATCAAGTGAACCAGTTGCGAACCACACTAAGTTCGACTATGAATCTTAATGGAAAATGGGGTTACTATATTCTTTTAAGGGAAAATGATGTCAACTTATGACCGAAATAGCAGGAACCAATTATAGGAACTTCAGGCTGCATTTAATTTGAAATAAATATGAAGTTCGACTTAAGATTTGTGTGATTTTTCATTCAAATTAATGTGATTACTCTAAAAGGGTTACTAAAAAAGAAATAACCTGCTTTAAAATTAGTCAAATACTAGTGTAAATCCAATCGCAGGCTTTTAATTCGATCATAGTCCTGGAACGAAATTCCTTTCAAGCTATTGCTCATATCCCTCCTAAATACAATTCGCCAATGTACCAACAACGGAAAAGATTCGAAAGGATACTCGATCTTCCTGTCAGATTTGTCGTGGCACACCCCCATAATGTATTATATTTTGTTACAAGTTCTATCATTAAGATACATAATTAGATGTGATCATAACGCCATGATGAATTTGACTTTCGTTAATTTTAATTTATAAAACATTATACTAAATTATCTGCAATACCAATTGAAATATAATTTTTGTATTGAAATACTGAAAATTGTTGTTTAGAGGTTATTTGCTAAATGAAAAGCCTGCGTGCTATACCATGTTAAAAATATCACGACTATATTGTTTTGGCAAAGAATTGGACGCTATTGAGTCTGTGGATTATATGGGAAAAAGGTTAGGTTGTAGCATCGTATAGCAATTCAGCGATCCGAAAACCTCTCTCAGCACCAAATCACTATTCTAATACTTCCTATATAAAGATGTTCTATTTTTCTTTCCTGAGAATTATACCAGCTCCTGCATAGAATTTCTCTACTCACTTTTTCTGTTCCAAATGGTTATTCCTTTAATTCACGAACATAACGCGAGTCACAAAAAATCCGAACCCGAAACTTACTTGCGTGAAAATCTAAAACTGTCCACGGACACTACCGACACAATAACTTTTAACTCTAACATACGCTTGAATTATTAAAAAAAACGGCACTTCAGTCGAATACATATCGAATTAATCTCTGTGGCAATTATATTTCAAGATGTTTCTGATCGAAATGGCGAGACTTTTCCACGAAATCACGATAAGTGTCAATGAATATAAATTTGCGCGGGAGACCCCTGCAGATTCGGACAACAGCACGAAGAACAATTGAATGGACGGCAGACATCTCGCGAGTGATCATTGCAATTATGTGCGTGAAGTTGCCGCTGCAATGCGCTAATTATCGATTTCGTGCAGTGATTCTTGGAAATAGACAAAAATACTCTTGCTACCATGCAATCTACCATGGAATCTGACCGAAAACTCATCAGTCAGTGACATATCTTTTGGCGATGGAGGTCAAAATTGATGGTTCGTATGGATTACTTTAATTTTTTTTTTAATACTCTCCGTGATGGATTCTAGTTCCTATAACGGTGGTTATTCTGTATTTTTAAATGGAGCTGTTTGCTTTTTTTTAACGGTGTTCACAAATTCGGTAAAAGGATTTCTTTCGCCACTCCAGTAAGTAAAAATTCACTATATATTCGGATATTTTACATGTTAAATATTAAGATCAGATGGTCCTCATTTATCATATATATGGAACTGAATAAATATCTTGCATAATTTTACAAAATTTGTCCTACAAATCCACGAGACAGATTCTAGGAGCAATCTATTTTATAGTTTTCGTGCTAGCAAATACTATTTGGCATCATTCTATCAAGTAACTAGTATGACGTAATGTTGCCTCTTAAATCAGCCAAAATGCGCTTTATTAAAGTCCGCATGCTATGCAAAGATTATAAAACAAATTGAACAAATTTTACTGCCGCAAAAGATACTGTAAATCAAAACATTGTATCTTTAAAAATCCATCAACAAAACTCATCTGTTATAAATAACTTAAATGAAGATGATTTTAATAATCTTTGATTAATTGGGAAAATGGGAAATTGGGAAAAACCAATTCTATTACAATTTATTATTAATGGGAGCACGAAGGGAAATTTTGACTCATTGTTTCATCTTAAATCTAAAAAGCTCTTCTCGTAATGATCCTAACTCTGATTTAGAGTAACAACAATATCCCTATTCAAAATTGTGCCTATTACAGGTCATTAACACGCAGCAATAATCATAGAACAATGATTCGATTGAAGATGTTCCCATTCAGCCACCAAACTTAAATCTATGCGTCTCAGATTGATCGATTTAAACATAATTTGTGACTGATTCGGACAGAAATTCGGATAAAGTTCTATATTCTTCTCGCTGGACTATATAGAAGGTGTTTAATCAAACACCACCTCTTCGAGTTTCGCGGTGTAACGCCATTCTTGTGGCAACTCTGAACTTATCCGTCAGTAGCGCGGAATTTCTGCGAAATCCAGGAACTTTCACTCACCACAACAGTATTTGCAACACAGTTTCGAATCAATTTCAAAATGAAATCTTAGACGTGGTCACTTTAGCTCTTTGATAAGGTTTTCGATTAGATTTGTAATATTTCCAGTCCGCAACAGAATTTCTGTACACACCAGAAGACATATCCTTTCGAAAACTCATAAGTTTTTAATTATGTTTGCACTCTCGTTATACCAGATTTGACATCCATATATTAAGGCTTGTGGCAGATAATTTTGAACTTTTAATCAATTTATCTCAAATAAAATTGTCATCGATGTGATATATACACCTTAAGCGCTTTACTATGTATAATATTAACACATTATTATAGTATAGATGCTGATCCATATGGACAACGAGGCACCTTACGTCGGCTTTATATGTAACTCGTTCATAACTTCCTTCGCTCACCATAATATCTTCAACTTCGTTTTACGTCTCGATTGCTTGACGATAGCAATGTTCGAAGCAAAATCGTTTCGCACTTTTGGGCATTCACTTTGATTCGCCTATTTTTCATGTAGAATTATACGTTCTTAAACATTTTTTGAGGGTTCTCTGGAACTACTGAGGCATGCCCATTTATTGTACAGATGATCCGGTAGTCATCATTATCCCTAATCCCTAAACAGCCCCTAATTATCGCGAGGGCGACACGTTGAAATCAAATTTGTTCCAGAAATCACGAATATTGTTTTCTAGGTCAACTTCAGCTATTTTGACAACAACCTACATGTCTTTTTCTTCATTTGTTAGGTTCCTATAATTGGAAAGCGTTGTGCAAGCATTAGCATCATCAAAAGGTGGACATTGCTTCTGTTAATTTCGATAAAAATATTTTTGAAACTTTTTTTAATCGATTTTAATTCAGAATTGGGTTTATGATTTGTGAATTGAACTTTTGAATTGTGAATTTTTGTCTTATTGGTATGAGAAGAAATCATCCCTTGGATTATTTCAGTTGTATTATCTTTCTGGAAACAATGGGGAAATTCTAAATCTTTGAACGCCATTGCGTGTCATGGAGTGAGGTGGGCCTCATTGAGTACAATGAAATCGGGTTTTGTCCTCGTTTCAAAATCTTTATCACTTACAAATTTAATAGCTGGTGCTTCTAGCTTTGGCGTTTCAGGGTTAGCATTACTATGCTCCGCGTAGTCCAAGGCCCTTCAATAAATCTTCCAGAGCTTGTCTGGCCGACTTCAAGTCAACCAGTGTCGCAGTTCTGATGGAATTTTTTGCCAGAAATACCGCTTCTAACTTCAATATTTTGTTATTAATCTCGGCCGCCAAAGTTCGAACCATTTCTTTGCCACTCAGGTTAAATACGTTTACGGGCGATTCTATCTTTTTTTAGATGTATAGTTTTTTTTACATTATTTTAGTTATAATTCAACTCTTTATTTTCTTCCCTTCCTTCCCGAATTTATGGTCGGTTGTTAGCTTATGCATCTTCTTCTGGTGCTCTATTGACGCTTTATCTTGCATTCGTCTCTTAAAATTTCTTTTTCTTCGATGTAACTATTTGATGAGCTGGCTTCGTCCCACCGGTGGCGAAAGAAATCGGGCTCTTCCGTGTCCTTCTCACAGCGACATTGGCATGTACTTCTGCTTATATTTTCAACCTTTGCTTAATCAAAACAAAAGAAATTCAGTAATAAATCAAAATTTGTCCAATCGAGTTACTGTTCAAATAAATTGACGTTTGAAAAATTTATATGATAGTAGTTATTATTGCCACAAGCGAATTTAAACACGTCTTAACACAACGTAACCTAGACATAGAATGTCATGTCGCTACATTTTAGTCTATATGAAATTCCTATTCATAAGTCGATTTAAATTCTCAGCGATTGTCCAATGCCAAAATATTTTATTCTATCGAAATATTTAAGGATGAGGGAACTTATTAAATTTCGTAATTTGCATTTTAATTCCTCTATTACTTGATTGGTTGGTATCTGAATTCATAAATATACTATGATTATTACATAACCTGATGGTTTGAAATTTGCTCCTTAATTAACATAGACTTGTATGGATACGGGCTTAAATAATTTGAATAACTAACATCACCTGCATCATTAACGTCCTTTCTTCGCTTTTACTAGAAGAAATATGTCCAAGCATACCCAATAGTGGTGCACTTTAAAAGCAAGAAAACAAGGAAGTCAGGTGTAACTTCCTTTGAAGGTTTAAGAGTACAGAAAGGTTATTGTCTAAGGGCGCCACGATCGATAATCAGCTAAGGGTTAAGATTGGCAGTTATATTTTATCGGAGTTCAAGCATTATCCTCGATTCCGTTTAAGATACTGGTATGCAAGGAAGACTATAAGGGCAGTGTTAATGTATTTATACAAATGGTGGTCCAAACAAATGTTGTTTTGTAAATTTTAGATATGAATTGGTTAGAATACTTACGAATTAAACAACGCATTTCAAATTTATAGCAAATCAATACAATTTTTGTTTTCGAAATAACGAACATAAAGATGAGCTCACAATATATGATACTACAACTATACACTATACTATAAATGAGCGATAAATATACCCATATTTATTATTGTCCTGTGGCCAGGACCAGTGTGGTGTGATCAGAAATTATTTGTCAAAACACTAAGTGCATCGAAAACTTGCATTTCGATACGTATAGTCTGTGTGATCATAGCATTATTTGCAGTAGAAAGGACCTTTGTAGATCCTTTGCAGAACTTTATTATTTTAAATTTTCATTTTTGGTTACTGCTGATCAGAGTTTTTACGGAGAACTTCTTATAACTTCATATATTTAAGTTCATGAAGCGTCCTCTTTACACTACCACTTTATTATTATTACGTATGACGGTTCACTGTACTGTTCTTTGTTCAGAACTACATAAGCTGAATGGCTCTGTGCTGATGACAACTCACGTCATTAAACTCAACTCCTTCTTGGAGTTGATGCAAAGGCAATTGGATGGGAAACAACTCATCCTTGCCGCAAAAGTTAAACGTTCAGATGATCATTATATGATCAGGCTGCGAAGGAGCTATCTAACCATATTGAAGGAGCTAGATAGCTCCTTCGCGGTCTGATCAATGATAACAAAATTCGCTGCTAGTCGTTCTGAAGCGTGGAGCCGAAGGAAAGGAAAGGTGCAGGTCCTTTGTTATGCACTTCATTTGTCTGGATGCTTGGTCCGAAGAGAGTCCACTTGTTCCTAAAATTTCAGTGTGCATGAGCTTAACATTACTTGGCAGTCATCGCAAATGCCCAAGCTTATGTGACAGTTTCCCATAAGGACTGCTGCATCTTTGTCATTATCTTTGTCTTGACTTGCTGGTTAGTACATTAAATGCTTGTGCATAGGGACACAATGCTGGAAGGAGGCTAGGCTGGTGTTGACCAGCAATTCTATATTATTTTTATAATATTATATATTATAAATATATGTATTATAATATTATATGTAAGTTCTATACGGGATACAATACAGAGTAACCAGTCGATGAAATCAAAATAGCATGAAATATTTCTCCTCGGCAGTATGGCTTTAGAGCTGGCCGATAGGAACAATTGAAGAAAGGGTATCGACGGTCTAATAGACCTAAAACGTATACCATTGCTTGTAGCACTTGATATCTTGAATATCTTCATCTTCGCTAGATGCATATGTATTCTCAGTGCTCTGAAATTATTCATGCTAACGGGGTATTTAATTTGGGTATTGAAGGATTATTTCAATGACTGAAAGCTCGCATACGACAAATCGAGTGAAAAATGCATGCCGCAACATCGCACGATTCCATTCTTGGCCCAGATTTATGGAATGTCAAATTCTTAAGGGTGAGCCTATCGGATGATCGCGCTTGATGAGCTAGTGGAATGACGTAGCTTCAATAGTCTTTCGATGGAAGGATAACGCAAACTAGGGATAGTAATGCGTCGAAGAAGCTTAAATTTCAGTTTACTGCTGGAAAAAAACTGATGTCAGTCTCACCAAGAAGAGGTCTAAGAAGTCGATCCAATACTTTGACGTGAATATTATTTCTAAGATAAACTTCTTCGACCAAATCAGGGCGACGGCGGACAAGGGCAAACTTGCTGGTTATCTTCGTTTAAAAGACGCCTACATACGAGCGGGATGTAATCTGCGCTATTGTACGGCTTAACATATTGGGCTTAGTGAAGAGTTGCCTAGAAGGAATTTTGCGGCGTGCAACTTTCTGATCGGTCGACGTTCCTTATCATGTGAGCGGTCCTTATATTGCTTCTTAATGAATCGCGAAGGAAAGTCTCCTTACCGAATGAGCTGGGGCGAGATAGAGAGAGAAAGTAGTGAAGAGAGTACCTTACTTTGTGGCAGGAAACGTAGCTTAACGAACAGCGAGTAAAGTTGACAGCACGTGACTTCAATCTTCAATGACTTTAGGGTCTGGTTCGGTAGAAGGAACGGTGTGGCGTATTAGCACCCGATGCAAGTTCTCCGCAATTACAAGCAAATAATTTTAGTTTTACTTGCACACGATGGGGAAACACACGGCACGATGGGGAAGAGATCGCTTTTTTTACCCAAATACTAGAAAAGACGCCTTCTAATCTCTTCAAAAGGCAGATGATCCAGGCTTCAATCGAACCCTTCCTAAAGAATAGGCGAGTTCTGTCCAGATAATTTAGTGGACAAGATGGTGTGTTAGTAGTGATAATTGAAACTGTGTGTCTTAGAACATACGAGCTTTTCTCCTGGAATTCTAAATAAAAATAATATTTATACTTTAAATATAAAAATATTCACATTTATGCTTTTAATTCTTTGTTACATTTTCATACCGGACGTCTTAATTCGCTTCAGAAGCCTTTTTTTTATCTACAAGGATTGACCGCGGGGTAATCTGTAAACCCTACCATCTCACCGATCACAGTTGCAAGAGTACCTCTGTAATTTCGACGTATATTTAATTATTCAATATTTTCTAGACAAAAGCATGGGGCAGACTTCATATTCGTTTTCTGATAAACGCGATGTTTTGAGACCTTAAGCTTTCAATCTGGGGAAAGTATAAGTGAAATCTCCCCTACTCTCATTAGAGGCAGGTCAAGAAGATACAATTAGACCATGGCATCGGTCGAAAAGCGTCGGGTCCGAGGTCGAACGTGCTGTACATCCTTCTTTTGTGTTACGCTCTGAGCGCTATTACAAGCTTTATTGCGTTCTCTTCCCTACTGCATAGGTGCATTTTTCTGCGATCTTTTGCAAGGTAGATGGTAAGTGCCATCCTAGTTTGCAGTACAATTCTCAACGCTCCTGAACCAATTACTTTCATAGCAATTCGTTGCCGAGAGTGTCGCCCCATAGCACAGAATCCGAGACTAATAGCGGCGCTTTAGGGGTTTTGACCTCATCGTGCTTACGCATGACTATTTTGATGCGCATTGTTTGTATGATCCTTCAGATCCTGTCAATGGCTAGCCGGAGTGCTGTAAATGTGTCTGGTGTATGTCTCATCGCTCGCTGGTCTCTCGTTTGAGCTCGTGACACTGCCATTGTTTTTTAACAATTTCAGTTGGACCTGAAGAGACTGGGCGATTGCTGAGGTTGAATCTTCGTATTGGCATGAAAGACTTACAGGCAAATGTCAGGATTCTCATAGTTGAGTTAACTATATTTACAGAACGGCTAAGAACGCCGCTTCCAGGTGAAGTATCGGACAACGATATTCATGTCATTGTAGCTCCAGCTAACCTCTTCTTGTCGGATTTCCCAGTTTTCCACTGAAGCACAGGTATGAACTGGTGATCCCTCTGGCAAAGCTGTAATTTTTAACCCATGATATGAGGAACTCTGAAATCAATAACGCGTCTGATATTGCTGCAACCTAGCTCCATTGGTGGAAATAAAGGTGTGGGCTGCGTTTATCATAACTATTTTTCTGGGTTCGAATTAAACTTTTTTGAAAAATTCATCGTCTGTTGCGAATTTTCTCTCCAAAAAAATTAGAATTGCTGGGCTTTTCATACGTTTTCCAGGACTTTTATTTAATTACAAAAAGACATATTTTCTTACCTTACCTACCTGGCTACAAATAGCCAGTTGCAAGCACTTTTTTGGCAATATTTTAATTAAAACACTTCACTCTTCATCTTTTTGATAGTGTGATTTATTTAACAAAATTTAATATTTAACTATTAATACATTAAACTAAGCGAAACTATTTGGAATGGTAGAAAGTATTCAAAAGTTTAAAAAACGGTGCATTTTTCTTGAGACGGCTCAATTGTTCGTAACCGGCGTATTTTATTCTTCTAGGAAATATGCAAATATGTTGCTTCATATACCATCTTACACATATTCACATATGTTTATGGCATAAAGTTATGAACTCATGAAAATCATCTTACATTTAAAAATAAATTGCTTATTGCATCATTCATAAAATTTAACATTTAATTTACAAAATTTCATGAAATTTTGGTAAAGAAGTCTTTACAATGTATACAATATAATCTTTGGTATATTTAGCTGTTCTTTTGTGTTTAAATATTTAACATTAAAAAAAATTATATTACGAGTTTAATTACACTATGAATAATTTAGTGAAATTAAATGATAATTCGACAAAAAAAAAAGAAATTTATTTTACAAAAGCGGACTAGAAACTCAAAATGAACAACTGGAAATGTAATTCACTGGTGCTATCTATATTTTACGTGTTTTTAAAAATGAAATACTACACACATCTGAATTGAATATTCTAAATGGATAACTATAAATGATAATCATCTATTGATACTATGTACATATACGAGTCTAGACTTAAAAATTTGCTAGCAAATATTTATAAATTATTCCAACAATTAGATATTTGCAATAATAGACTTTGGTTTTCGTACAGACTAAATCAAGTTTCTTTCGTAGTCAAAAATAATCGTTTTGGGTGAACTTTTGAATATTTTATAATTTAATTCTTAAATGAAATTTTTATTATAAATGAGAAAAAACTGTAGACTATTATCATTATCATATTACATTACTCATACTAACTGTAGTGTATTTTCTTTGAAAAGGAAATCATCAACAGCTACTTGTCACCTCTATTTTAACACCATTCACATTTTCATCGTTATGGCGACTTTCGCGATGACGACGTAAATCAACCTTCCGCTGAAACGATTGATCACATAATCCACATGCGAATGGCTTATAGCCTGTATGTTTTCGCATATGGGTGATAAGATTCGAGCTTTGGCTGAAGGCTTTCAGACAAACGGTGCACTTATGTGGCTTCTCACCTGTAAAGAATTAAAAAAAAATCATTTTGAGTTACTGATTAGATGTTAAAGTACGATGAAAGTTGTTCCATTTTGATGTCAAGCGATATGCTCAGTCATATTATACTTTCTAGACCAAAAACAGAATAAAAATTCATTGCCGCTAGGAAACTGATCACAGTACTGTTAGTAAGGAATGTTGCTACGATGAGTTTCTAGAATTCGCCCTGATCAAGGACTCTTTTCAGGATTTCCTTCGGGTCGATGGTTTCCGAAATTATTACATGCTACAGACAGAATGGCAATGACTACATTAGAGAGTTTTTTTTTGTTTAAATACAAACTGGTGTCCTGCAAACATTCAAGAGGGTTACGATAGGTATAGTACGCTATAATGGGTAGGGAAATATACTTTCGGTAACTATTAAGTCAAACATAAACACTTTTTGAGATGTAAATAGACATTATAAAAGTAAAGTGAGCCATCTTGGTTAATTTTTTTCGGGAAAAATAGTTCTGTCGCCCTAGAACTTCGGAGCATTTGCGCGCAGAACAGAAACCAGTGATTTTCACGGGTCTCTTTTGAAGCTAACTTGAACTGTCAAGCCAGTTATGCGATGGCCACAACAGTGTTGGTCCGATGTTGCTCCATTTAGGCTATACAATGGGTGCATAAGAGCTTCCAGCCAAGGTTTTTAGTTTTTAATTCAGAGTCGTGAAGATTATGCGTGGTCTTTCATTGTCATATTGGAAAGCAATACCTATTCTGTGGATCAATTCTAGCTGCTATTTTAATTGTCTTTTGTTATCTGAATTGTTGGTCACAGTAAAGCCAAAACGTAAGTACAAACAGCACTAACACTCCCGGATGCCTTCTTTCAGAAAGAGATAGAAAAATCACAAACAAGTTTGTATTTGTATTGCGTTTTCACGCAAAAGCCTTGAGAAGGGTTTTCAAGTTTTACACAATCATATGAAAAAATTAACCAATGCAAATAAAATTTTACTTGTTTGAGTCGAATGCCGTTAGATCAAAGTATTGTTTCGAAGTGATAGCGCTGTATGTCCTTACTCCCTTGTACAGGTTAAAATCAATGGTTTATGCAAGCTTCAGAATTCAGTAGATAACAGAAGCTTTGATCAAAGGCTGTTTCGCTCACTATTGTCACTCGTTATCCACTTATCATAGTTTGCTATCATTTTTAAAAAAATTGATTGCAATCTTCTCGATCCTTTGATCGATGAAATGATGAAAATCCATTTCAGTGATGTTTATCAGATAATAATTCGGGCAAGAGTTTTTCCTAGTTAATTCGTGTCGGTAGCGTCGAGCTTCTCTTGAATCCTGTCATATGCAAAACTGTTATTCAATCAATTTGCAGGAACTCTTTTAAGCTAGTCTTTCTCAACTTTTTTATGACAACATTGACTATATCGTCGATTGGCTGATCAGGATTAGAGCGACTTTGATCGTGAACCAGTGATCTATTTACAGACTCTCCTATCAGATCACAGGAAAATGCAGAAATTTTAGTTGTCGGTTGGGACAAGTTTTTCCCTTTCTTGAAAAATGTCAACGTTCTTCTTGATTTTTATTAATTTTTCAGAAGCATTTTATGTCAGTTGAATTGGAGGGGTACAATTCTTCAACTTTACGTGAATCAAATCATCTTTAAACTATAGAGTCACAGAAAGTAAATAGTCAGAATGTCTGAATCTATTCTTAATATTTAATAAAAGACAATAGTGATTGGGTTTGAAGCTAAGCGGTGTTTCTCGTTCAAAATATTAGAGTCCCAGAGGATGCTTTCTCTCAGAACTCAAGAAAAAAAAAGGTAATTAAATGACTTTCAAATCATATTAGCATAACCACCTTATAGTTCCGACACCTCCATCACTTCCCACACTTAATAACCTTGTAACCTTATATCCCTACTTTATAATCGTAATAGTGTAATCTTGAAGGAAAATTGTATACAAAATACAAAAAGGTATTATCCTTGTATGGTTCCCATTTTAATTGTACGAACACTGTTAATAAAATGAAAAACATTAAGTAATAGGCAAATGCTGTATCTCGTATTTAAGATCCACCATGATTATTCTATCCTTACTTTACTCCCATAAACATTAAGTGATAATATTTGTCACGGGTGCCATTAACGAAATTAAATCAAATTAAGTGCATATAACCGTTGAGGAGGAGATTGCATTTTTCATGTTTTTTTCAATCTGCATGCACATATGCTGCCGTGAGGAGCACTGATTGCTTTTTGATTACATGCCATCCTTTTAACTATAAAGCCAGCGAAAACCGAACCTATCTTTTCACTGCGATGAATCAATATTTAGATAATATAACACAAAGGTATTGTTTGTAGAGTGCAAACGCTCACAAATAATGCACAATTTTTATTGTCCTATTCGTAAATGTCATTTGATGGGAGGAATTCATGTTCATATCCTGATTTACATATGCTATTGCTTCGAACCATACATGCATGTTAGGGCGTTGGACAATTAGAGCTTATCTATCAACTATTTAATTTAGTAAATTGACTTATATTCAGGTGTTTGAAAAGATGTGATCATATTTATAGTATAAATATTTATTGCTGTGAATTTATGAGCATTGTTATTGTATATGAAAGGATATTCTAGAAAAAGCAAAGAAAAGCTCTGGAAGTATACCAGAAATTTATTTCACGGAATAAAATACCCATCTTACTCATTTTACATTTTTATTTCTAACGATTTTGAATCCTTTCTTGCATTTAATAAAAAACTCACAATAAATCAATGACTAGAGTCAACATTTGGTTGAACTATATGCATAACAGCTGTAATATTCCATAACAGGGTTGTTTAGTAATTATACGTTTGTATTCTAACATGTAATTTGAATGTCTTCAGTTGGACTTTTTCTTTTCACTAGGATTGGAAGTAGTTATTTTGTCATTAAATCCGTTTCATATGATTCATTTAAAAAAGTATGGAAAATGTGATAACTAGGAGAAATACTTAATGTCACGTTGGTTTATTTTCCTTCATATGAAAATGCTGCATTGTTTTATTTTTAATATTTCGTCAAACCCTTACCGGAGTCTTAAAAAGGGAAATGTGTATGTTTGTTTCGATTGCAGCAACACATATGTATATACACACTACAAACAAAGTTCACAGATAAAATTGCTGGAAATTAATTGTCCACACAATCGCATGACAACTTTAAAAAATGTCGTAAGGCGTCTTTAAACGCAAAACAACCCTTCGGATTTTTAAGTTTTTGTTTTAAATCCTCTCAAATGTCTCTATCATTGTCTCTATTTTCATTCGTGTCTGGACCTTTTCCATGTGAAAACGCTTAGACGATGTCAGAACTGAACGTACATTGTTTGAATTTTCCAGTTGGTGCAATAGGTTTCGAAATAAAATTTTTGTATTTGATTAATAGACTTCAAAGAAACGATCAGTGTTACATAATCTTTTCGACGCTGTATCAATTAGTTTCTAGTTTATCGTCAGTGCTTGGCTGGCTATACGAGGTTTCCTTAAAATTAGGCGGACTGACGGCAGAAAACGTCTTTTTTTGGAAATAGTAAGTATGAAATCGAAGGATCGAGAAAAGATCATAAAAATTAGATGTGAGTTCTCCTACAAGGCAAGGCCCGTAATGGGCTGTAGCGCCATGACAACGACGTACGATGACCTATGAGCTTATTTAAAAATACTGTTCGCGTCAATATACGCAATTGTCTCAATGGAGTCCACACCAGCTGAGACAGTGGTGGTAAGCTTATTTTCTAATATGTTTCAAATTCTTTAATACATGTACCTTATAGTTAGAATTCGTTTTGAATGATTTATTGAGTTGATTTATGATCCTGGGTGATAAGCTTTCATGTTCAGCCGAGCGATCAATCAGTTCCTGCCTAATATAGATGTGATGAATATTTCGATCACATTGAAGCTGCTTTTCAGCGGTTAATTGTTTTCAAATGCATTCGTAAATATTACTTTCTTTGATTTAATGCTGCCTAAATTATCTTCTCACGTTGATTAATGTTAGTTGTTCCTGCGAATTTTAAATCTTCAGATATTTAGATGCATTCAGATGTTCAGTGTAGTTATACGTTTTTGATCCCACACCCGCTAACTTTCAGTTTCAGGACTTAACTATTCAAAAGAAATTAAGATCCAAAACATTCGCAGAATAAAGAATCAGGTGGACTATATCCAAAATCGTGAACCATCGGCCAGCGAAAATGCAATATGTATTAATTTATTTTTCTCTAAACTAAAAAAGGACGAATTGACATGTATTCAATGACATGTTCCAAATGAATGTAGTAAGTAATAATAGTTCAATATATGTGATTGCATATCTGCTTCATATTGCATATATTGCTTCATATAACTATATCAAAATTAAAAAGAATTTTACCTGTATGTATATATGTGTGTTTTTTCATATCCGATTTCTGATGAAAACGTTTTCCGCAATATTGGCAAGGATACGGTCGTGTATCGCTATGTATTAATAGATGAGTTGATAACGTACTAGATCGCTTAAATGTTTTTCCGCATTGTTTGCACTGTAATCAGAATTAAATATAACATATGTTAATATGAAGGTATCATAAAAGATAATATCTCAAATGAAATCTCAAATTTCTCTAGTGAGATCCTAACCAAGTTTGAAAATTTTCTGACACGAATGAAAGTCAGCCTAAAAGTGTTTTGGCAATTCTTAGGGTATCGGCAAAAAAAGAGCAATTAATATTAATATATAAAAAATTTTAAGTTAATCCTTTTGAATTTAAAGTCAATAAGATGGAAATCCTAAGCTTCGTTCAAGACAGTCAACGTATACGGATATTTGCATAATGTTATCACTAAGTTTCATCGCAACCGATTTGATTGTTTATGATGAATATGAATAACCCATAAAAATGAAAATATTTCTACATTGACCCAGATAAAAGAAAGATTAATTAGAACCTGGAAGCGTATTTAACAGTAATGCAGCCATTTTGTTTTTCCTTGCATTGGTGCCGTTTTCAGAAAAGAACCGGACATACAATTATATAACCATTATGTTGCTGCGCTGAGGGATAAACTACAAATCAAAAAATTGCAGTTTTGTTTTGGAAACAATCTTCATTAAAATTGGCAAACAATCTTTTTTGTACGAACTAAGATAAATGAGTAAAATTAAAATGCATTCGGGGTGATGTTTTTCATATTTCATCATACTCTTATATTCGTATGTAATGTTTATTGCAAAAAGGAATCATCAAGGAATTGACAAGGTAAAATTACACGGAATATTCATTAAAAGAAATCAAAACTTTCATTGGCTGCTTTGATTGCCTTTTTAAAAGTCTAAAAATTCAAATTATCTCAAATACATGCCGCAAATATTACCGAATCGTAAAGCAACAAAAATATATTTCACCTTGCTGAAGCTATTGAACATACACTCTTCCCATTCTTCATATGTTAACTGAAATTCGACTTATATAAAATAATATTCAACTGTAGTGCCAAAATTGATATTTTTCATAACACTTTCCGAATGTCAAAATATGTATTTATTCTTATTTTTGCGTACGATTTTTCTGAAAAATATTTTGACAGCCGGAAAAAGCTGCATTCAAATAATTTCAAGTTCAAATTTTTAGTTTTTAACAAAAGTTATGCAAATGAAAACACAAAAAAGTTTTTTAGTACCCATTAATCGTGAAATTCCAATCCTTCTTAAACAGGGTACCGATTTCTAGGTTTAACAATTTAGAACGCGAACAAGTGCAGACAAAATAAATACTAATTAAATTTCATCTTACATATATTTGAAAATAAACCAACACAAGTGGTGAACGAGTGACGCATTTTACAAATTTGACACAAATAAATGAAACTTGATAAAATAACGAAATCGTTCATTTCTTTTAATTTAGATTTTTTATTTGTAGCAGAGTTTTCAGTAATGAACTATTTGCAAATATCAGTTTTTGTTTGATTGCCTGGTGGTAGCAAACTGTTTTTAAGGCGAAAATATTGTATGAATATCCGTCCGTCTCTGCTCCTGAGTATGAGTTTATGGTTAATGTGAACTATAGACAATGGATGCTGAATATTCATTTTTTATACAACCTTCTTGGTAAATCTGATGTGTCAACACTATTTGTGAAATTTTGTGAATTAAATATTTGAATAATTTGGTTTGAAAAAATATACCAATGCACGTTGACTCTACATGAGCTCAATATATTGATTGTACCAACTGTTTCAACCATTTCGCTCAGAATTATTGAGAAATGATGATAATTTGCATAACAATGAGTACTGATTAGTTTGAAAAGTGTGTGTTTAAATAAATAATAGTTGGCAACGTCTCGTTACTTCATGTATAAATTGTACTTGTTCTGTTGAAGGATGAAATCATTTGCGATATTGATAAAAAATACGCTCTACTGGTATTTGGTAAAACCACTTTAGAAAGGTTATTTATTATCAAAAAAATTATCTTCCTAGTTAGATTAAGAGTTTCAAAAATTTTGACTAACGACATACGGGATCAAAGCATAATATACATTATCTCTTTACACAGGAAATCCTCAGACATTTTTCGAAATATTTTTCATCCAATTTGGATACGAAATTCATACGAAATTCATCCATATTTCATGCATTCACATAAGACATGTACATATTCACATAAGATGCATACATATACAGTACGCTATTTGGCAAAAAGCTCTGTGTTCACCTTTTGGCATTTAATTTTCAATTCAGAGTAAAATGAATCAAACATACGAATGCTTGTAAAATGACGGACCTTCAAGTTTCCAAGGTAGAACATTGCACCAAGGACCTTCAAGACATTTTTTGAAACACGAAAAAGTCACGCGGGACTATGTCTGGCGAATTTGGAAGCTGATGGGTTATGGCATGGTTATTTTTTCACGCACAAACAAGGATTTGTGAGCGGATGCAATATCGTGATGCAAAACCATTCTTAAGACTGTATCACGCAGTCGGCGTGGGACTTGCTGGTGGCACTCCTTTTTGGTCGTTTGCCTTTGTGACAAGAACTCATGGTCCACTACGCGATTACAATCGAAGAACACAGTGAGCACAACCTGTCGACGGACCTTATCGAAGTTTTCCGGTTTCGGCGAGCCAGACGGGTCAGTTTGTTTCGACAGTAAGTTTCAACATCATAACCATAAATTCATGTTTTCCCTATCAACAGTTCTGCATCATTTTTGACTTCATTTAGCGATTCCTGAACAAGGTTGTTGGAAGTTCAGCATTTCAATCAGCAATCTGAGCCTCCCTCAGATAAATATGTCGACGCGCACTTATCGAATTAGGGGGCATTGGGGGATTTCCCGACATCCAAAGTGTCATATACACATATTTCCTTACATTCACTAATTTTCAATCTGCAAAATTTTCACCAAATTTTAATAATGTTTTCACTGTGAAACGATCGTTTTTCTTGAAATGACTTATAACCGAAAAGAGATTGAAGCAAAGGAGGCATACATAATAACTTTTGAATGCTAGAGAAAAAGAAGCTACAAAAACACAGGAAATCGTTAGAAGGTGATGTTCGTCAATTCAAAGCGTTGTTAACAACTTCAACTGATCGAATCTCCGCTCAGGCTGTCCAAAAAAGGTGATCAAATTGAAACAGAGCACACATTCAAAAAACAAATTTCTCCTGAATTTTCGAAAAAAGCAGGGTACTACGAAGTATATAGGGAATTAAGGGAAGAGTGGCGTGGCAAAACCCCTTAATTTCACTGATTAGATTTTTGGCTAACAATATTTATGTGATCTTTAAGGAACTTTCCTCAGACGAAAGCAAATCTATATTTTAGAGATAAAACAACGGTAAATAGTGTGGAGAAAACCAAGTGGAGAATTCGTAAAAAGACATTTGGTACATAGAGCTGAGATAGCCATTAAGTTGACAATGGATAAATTTGATTACCTGAACATGTGATGAATAATTCGGAGCAAGTTGGAAGCAATTTAGCTTGAAGAACGACTATTTTGGCGAGATATTAACGCCACGCCTGCAATTGTGCGGTTCGACTTGCTTTATAAAGTCCTGGAAAAGCATCCAAAATCTCCTGATTTAATTCAATTCAGTTTTTATTGAATTTGCAAGAGAAAAACAAGCAGCAATGAGTAACGACAAAAGATATGCTAAGAAATGATCTGATATAAGAATAGAAGAAAACTTTAAAGGAAGACACAGCAAATCTCATCACTTGATTCCCTAATAGACTAAGATGGATAATATAGAATCAAGATTACTATACAATAAATGATGTACGGCGATTGTTAAACCATTTTTGATATTTTTACGGATGGAAACTCAAAAACCAGTGTGCCGCAGTGGACGCTTAGTATTCTCAATATACATTTTTAATCATCACTGGAATTGCTAACTTCAATTTATCTAACCGAAGGAAAGTTATTTGTTCCGGTCGGTAATAAATATAAGACTTTGCGATGGTTTGAACTGAATCATTAACAGTTCCATCAATTGTCCTTCACAACTTAGCGAGTAATATTGCTTATTATAAAGAAATCATTCAAAATCATTCGAAATGAACGCGTTTCGTTTCTAAATTTTTAGTAAATAAATGAATTCAAAATACTTTATGAAGCAGCGAACGTGTTCTAAATCACATTTTTAAAAACACATATAATTTAAACACATATGGCGGTTAAATAACCATAACAATCCATTTATTTGATTTCACTTTCAACCCCCAAATATTATACTACTGTCAGCAATTTCAATCGCTATTTATCAGCAATACTAAACGAAAGTTCCGATTTCCTGTCTATTGTCCTTTAATTACGCATGCATGTCATGACACAGTTAATAAATATCATATGTCGGATATAATGAATGGAAAAAGATTCGTAAGCTAGTCTTGGTTTTTCCTCATAGCTTCTTTCAGCCAGTTAACAAACAAAGTAACAAAAATGATCTGCATTCAAACACCTTTTGTTTGTTTCTTGGCGGTAAAACGTCAGAAGTAAAGACAGTATTGTTAACTTCTTAAATAGAAGCTTCACTCATGACTGTGTTGCAATACAGGGTTGCTCTGTTTAGGATTGTTGAATGGTTCAATAAAATCCCTTTTCTTTTAACCGAGCGAGAAGCATATATACCTTAAAGCTCTCTTATCGAACGTAATTATTATCGTATAGGTAATAGGATCTAGAAATTCAAAAAAAACGAATTTAAAATATATATTTCCTGATTTAACCATTGAAATTTTTCACACTGATCAAGTTTTCAAGCAACCCTGTTAACCATGTGCTACTCACACACGCAGCTACTGTTCTGCACCTTTCAACAAAAGTATACTACTTTTGTTAAATATTAACTCGGAAGACATAACATTTCTTCATTCTTGAATGTAAGAAATAAAAGAAATGAACAATCTCACAAATGGACCAAATGTCATGGTTTTAAATACAATTACTTACTAGATCCTTATTTAAACAGTGAATACACGCAACTGACGAAAGGCTATAACAACATCTTCTCAGCACAATAGGATTGATGATAAATATTTACAAAAAATACACTCTGTACACTCTGAATATATTTGTCAACACGCAACATTGCAGTGGTGCTGATGATGATTCTTGGATGTTACACTTGTTTGAATGTGTATCTAATACGTGACAAACAGTTGAATCAATAATGTAACAAATCGGACACACATACGATTTTAATGTATGATACATTCAAAACTTTTATAAAGTATAGCACCGCATGGTATCGGAAGAAAAACAATAAGTTGTATCTACTGCTAACAATTAATTATATTTCTCCGTATGAATCAAATAAGTCTAACTTATATTTAACCAAGTGTTCGCAAGTTGTTTTTAAGTTAGATTTAATCTAGTTTTCCAAGTGTGAAACTTGGAATTCCGAAGATGAACAATTCTAGAAGACAGCACATGCTTACTATTGAGACTGATATCTTTATTTGTTCTTGAAAATGTTGGATCAACTGCTTAAATACATTTTGACACGTGCATTTTGTAAGATTTTATTCAAGGGAGATTGAGTTATGGCAGTGGAAAAGTTTTGCGAATTGTTGAATTTTATGTTCTCTATTGAGGTACAGTTTAATTTAATATGAAACTGGCGACAGGGGGGCCTAGAGAATCATTTTATGAAATTATCTCATTGTATAGCAACTACTACATAATCGAATTTTCAGGACTGAAATAAATTTTTTTCTGTCTCTCAGTTTTTCTCAGCATACGCTTAGCACTCTTCTCGGGACAACTTGCGTCAGCGAAAATCGTGGCTTTTTAGGGTTTATTCTGTAACCACCACTCTTTTTGCTTTCATAAAACAATGCAAACTAATATTACCATTACTCATTACTACTTTTCCAATTTTCTTCTTCTTATGTTTTTTGAATTGGGGCCTTCCAAGAATTTGAAAAATGAGCTAAAGGTAGCAAACTATTATCTCTTAATCGCTGTGTAGATAGTTAAAAGATGAATACAAAAAATAAAAGGATCTTTGTTCGTAACAACGGTATCCACTTATGGATTGAATAACGGTTTTTCCCATGGGGATATGGAGCCTTGGCTTTATATGAACTCGTCGCCATGTTTTGGTACAAGCTTTGATTAGCCTTTTAAGATTGAGACTCAAAATTTTCCACAGGATATCTATTTCGAAAATCTTCCTTTTAACAATCCATATCAATATGCTTTGATATATTTCTACAAAAACATGTTGTATTTTATCTATATCCAATAACGTTACGCTGCATTTTACAATAAATATGCCTCATAATTAATAACCGTCGTAGTGTTGAGAATATGCAGTCCAAAAAAAAATTTCAAAGTTGGCCAAATTCGATACTTAGCTTCTGCTTCAGAATAAAGCAAATGCTGGATGGTAATGATGGAAATGAATATAAATATAAAATAATTTTTAGACATTATAACCTTAGATCATTGACTTTGCTTCAGGTGGAACAAAAAATCTAATCATATTTCCTTAAACATTTGGAGGCCTCCAACCATATTGGTATTGATTTTTTGCCTCCATTAACCAATGCCGACCAGCGCATTCTAGGATTTTTCGTCCTCTTTTTCGTCCCTCAGCTTCACTGACGAATGCCTTTCCAGATATGCGCGTAAGCTTTTCACACGGGCCTTATCATCGCCGTTTATGTTTGGAGTTTTGTTGTCCTGTGTATGTATCTAGCATTAACAATGGGCAACCCTCATGAGAGCGTCTTTTACTTTAGCTTGTTGGTGCATGGTTAACAGAATTTCTGCAGCCGATATAGAGGACCGTGATGGGACGTACATTTTCCGTTATGAGCGGAGTGTCCTTATCAAACATTTCAGGGAGCAAGTTTTTTTCTAGACTTCCTTGACTCAGAACATGGTCCGTGGTCGATTAAAAGAACCACCAATGAGTGTTCATAACCAATTTCTAATTAGTAACAAATAACATAATATAAAAAAGTGCATTATCAACCATATTGAATTTACTTATCATTCCACTATTTTATCCTTCAAAATCGTGTTACCTTTTCTCCGAGTTGTCCATTTCAGTAAAACAATAACATTTATTTCCTTTCACAAACAATTAGGTCAGTCATTCCATCTCTACGTTATCAATCTATGTATGCGTTATTAACCACCCATTTTCAACCCTACGATTCTTTCAAACAAATTTTTCACTTTCCTCCGCTCTCCTATATCTTCCCTTAGCATTTGCATTGCTCTGCAATAATAAAAATTAAAATGTTGCGTGTGCAAAATTTATTACATTTATTTTGTTGTTGTTTACAATTCGATTATGGTCATTATATCACTTAAAGGTGATGCGATTTTTATGGGAGGCTTTGTAAGTTTATGTCAGTAGGCGGTTAGGTTCAATAAAAAACCATAAAGCAAAAAGGAAAAGAAAGGAAGATAATAAGAGTGAGTGGTTTGCTGTCTTCGATTTGAATGTTACTAGAAATTATGTGAGCGTTAGATTTCACTGATAAATTGCAATGGAAAAATGAAAAAGGATCAGAGATTGTACGGATAAAAAAATTGCATGAAATTCAGAATCTTTGTAGTATATTTCGAATCGCTTATATTTTTTTCTTCTTTTATAACGTGTATAATAACCTTATTAAGTATTTATGCCATGCCTCTTTAACTGGGGATTTGTTTATCCGAGCTTTTTGTTGAAATGTAAGGTTTAAAAAACACTTTGTGTAAGTTCTTGAAGGTGTTTTATTTCGTCGTAGTCTGCTGCTCTGAAATTATTTATCCATTCTAATGATTTCAATTGGAGAGATAAGTCACCCTTTGATCGTCAAATTATTGAAAAGGCTGACAGAATTTTCAAATTTAAATTACGTTATTCTAGAACGTTTGCGAAGCCAGGATTGAAATAGGTTTTGTTGGAAGGGAATCATTGGTTGGGCGATTCGATCACAACTCTAATGTTGTTAAGGAAGCAGATGGCCGTAAGTAATTGAAAAAAAAATGCTTCGAATAGAATACTAGCAGAAATGTGGAAAAATCGATCATGACAACGCCCGACCGCCCTCTTCTTCATGACCAAAAAAATTCGGAAGCTTGCTTGAGAAGGATTGGATCCATAAATGGGATTAGCATTTTTGAGCAGCATTAGCTTAAGAACAGACTAGCATTAGAACTTTTAACTGCAAGAACCAGTGCAGGCATAAACTTAAGGAGTAATAGCCCTTTGGTGATCTTATTCAGAAATAAGCATCGAGCTGTGACGAATTGTAGATACAGTTGCTTCTAATCAACTACACGTGGCGATTTTTAAATTTAAATTTCATAACTTTGAACATGAACAAAGCGACAAAATTCAAGTACAACTTGAGCCTTAAGGTTATCAACAAGGAACATTAACTTGTTTACCGGAAACTTTCATCACTTTGCATCTTCAGTTGAATAACATGTTTGAATTCTCTACATCCTGCATTTCATCAAGAAAGTCATATACTTAAGCACATTGCAGAGAAAAGCTTCGCTTTGATGTACTCAACAATTTCTTGAGGAAAATTCAACGTAGAATACATAAGACTAGATGCAACATAAGACTGGATGCAACCTTCCTGTATTTTTGAATTGAGTACTTCACAGTTGATGAAATCAAATTATTCAGCACTTTTACTTGGCGTTATTTCCATTAGTGTTTCTTGAAAATTATCGTTTGGTCAAAGTAGTACCAAAAGTAGGTAGTACAAAACTCAAAATCCGAGAGAATTTGGAAGCTTTTTTTGAAATCATGCATTCTTAAAAATATTTTTCATGTTGTCTTCTGCATACTAAATAATGTGTATATATTTTTGAGCATCATGCCAACTGCAATACTCAATGATATACCACCTCATCGTAGATTTCCATCAAATATTATTGACATGATTTTTATTACTACAAGACAAGATTGGATCCTTCAGGGAATGATAGAGAAGGTTGAGAGAATAGCAGAAAGAGGTTGAAATTAATCATGAAACTATTTCCTCTTTGAAATTCATTCTTCCTTTTTGGTAGATTTTCAGATCTATCTTAGATTTGGGCATTTCCATTGCCCAGCAATATAGTAATCATGGGCAATGATTTGTCTTTGATATCCGTAAAAAATTTCTTCTTATATTTCCTTCAATACCTTTGTTCTGTTGAGTCCTTACTAAAGAAGGTTAGTACTGTCCCTCTATAAAAATATTTCCTTTATATAGTCGAAAAATACGATACCTTTGTATCGTAAAACTACTTTATGACACTCTTTATATTTTTAAATAGATCAAGTACCATTTTTTACTTCACTGCATAGTACCTAGCTTTTATTCAGGTCAATCCTGATGAACCTAGGTTTTGTCTTAATCTTGTCAGTCGTGTTAATCATGTCAGTCTTAATGTCGTCTGGTATTTTTTTTTTAATTTACAAAGTTAAATGGCCATTATCAGAATCCATCCTTGAATGTCTTTTGTCTTTCAAGGATACTGATAAGGGATGTTTGAAATGGTTGTTAATGATACTTATTCTTATGGTGTTTCCTGATACACATGACTCTGTCTCTATTATTTCAACGATTTCTAATTTCGTTGATAAAAAGTTCATTACGCAATGAGTCAAGCTTTGTATATACACTTTCAATATACATATCACTGAACTAGTTCCAACAGGAACAAAGGATTTCACCCTTATCAACTCTTTAATTCCAAAATTTTAATAAAAACCAGCTGGAAATTCGAAAAGGAAAAGGACACATTTATAAATTCATAAATTCAAGTTCACTCCCTTTTTTTTTTGGTTGTCCCAGGGACCTTAATAAAAGATGTTCAATTGGCATGAAATGGTTCTAGCAAACTGTAAGGCTGCTAACCATTACTTATGCGCTGGGTGGGTTTCCAAATAAACTTATGGAAATGGATTTTCCACAAGAGTCTCGCCTGCATTGTTTATTAGAATGTAATCAGATTTGACAATTAATAGAAAATATTCATTGTTATGTCAGTATACTCTTATAAAAAGTATTGTAGTGTGCTGTAAATGATGCTGCTGTTGGTTAGAGAATTGACTACCAGATATTATTTTTTTCTTTTACTTTTCGTTTGACGGCCAAAAATTGACGACAACATTAAAATTGCTCTGTGCTTCCTTTAATCAATTGCTGTCATTGCCTGCGAGAATTCGATTTTTTTGTTATTTTTTTCAATATTTGCTTTATATAATTTAATTGAAATTATATTGAATTATTTTGAAGAATATCTTTTGTTGAATGAGAAATGAACAGTCTTTGGTCAAGTTAATAAAATGTTTTCATAGTACTTCAAATGCAACGTGATCTTGTTTTATTACCCAAGCCAAGCCCAGACTTAATTAAAATGCACGAAAACTCAACAATTATAACCATAAAACTAAAATCAACCCTTCACCTTTAACCCTTACCGTTTATTACAAATCGAAAACATCAAAATCATTTTCTCTTATGGATGTTAAAATATTAAATCCTCTTCAGGTTTAATTGCTACCCATTCCAATGGCCACTTGGTTTGGTGGTATATATATTATCCTCATCCAATCAATGAATGACACCTACCACTTTCATTATTTATTGTCATCAATCCAAACAACCTACAAAACGCACAGCCACCAAATAAGTAAATAAGCAAGCTAGCAATGGAACAAGGACTTGTCTGTCTGTTGACTATTTCTGTTCAATGACAACTTTTATTGTGCTACAATCAAAAACGTTTTTGTCTAATTAATTCGTACAAATCGCTTACATCCCGATAAATCTACAACGTTCATAAAATATTATAAGTTGGGGTCGTCCTGCTTTATTATACAAGGACGAGAAATTTCGAGTGGGGTTGGAGTAGTGTTTGGTTTGATTATTATATGATTGACACAATGAAGTTGTCGCATTTTAAGGTGCTTCCTTTAGTTTATTATTGGTTATGTCATCTGATAGCGAGTCCTAAATCGAAGGTGATAGTGATATATTTTTTTGCTATCCGTCGGTTTGAATATAACAGGAGCAGTTATTATAACCTTGCTACATTACGCGTGTTCCTTAAGACATAATATTCAATTCAATGCTGAATGGTTTGGGGATCGCGTGACACTTTGAGGTTGTTCATGATGCATTGTTTTGTATTGGATATAGATTCAATCTAGCAATAAGAAACATTGCACGTGAATCGTTGAATTTTATCTAGAATCGTTAATTTGTTACAGAAAGTCTTTGTTAGGAAACGTCGTTTGAGAAAAGAAAAAGCCATTGGTAGCCTTTTCTTGAAATTAAACGCCAAACGCGCCAAATGAAATCAATAAACAAAGGTCTCAAAACAATAAGTAAATGCTCCTCAGTCTATATTCCATGAGTTGAATTGTTGATTCGGAACTGATGAATCAAAATAGCTGGTATATGTTGAGATTTTCGATTGCCAATTAAAATTATCAATTTATACCATTTAACCTTATCAAACTGGACTCACCTGAAAACTTCGTTCTCGCCGTTTTTCCTCGGTATCGGAACTTCTTATCGACGTTACAACATCACCACCATGCACTATCGTCGCCGTTGAATCAGGTCTTGCACTTTCTGTTTCACTTTTTACACTACACACGCTACTGTTTTTACTGTTGCCAGCATCAGTATTGTTGTTACTAAATTTATTACTATTGTTATTGTTGCTAATTGCATTATAAAAATCGCTAACATTAACACTAGACGCACTACTCTCGATTTTCTGTTGTGCCCTTGCAACTGGTGAAGTTGTTGTGGATGCAGAAAAAACGTCCAATTCACCGTGTCCGTTTCGATGTTGCAGATGGTGCGTGGTATGATGTTGGTTGAATCGAGAATAAATCTGTCCTACATATGGCGTTCCGGATGGTATTCTCGAATGGATGGGAGATGATGGCGTTTGAGATGATGCACTATGACCACTGATCATGCCTAAACGTCTTTCATGTTCCAGTAACTCTTGATGGTGGTGATGATGGCTTTGCTGTTGTCCTCTATAGTAACTTGATCTCCTTTCGTATTTGAACTTTTTCACAATAGGATCATCGTCGCGTGTTATGTTAAGATGTGAACCTTCAGCACCGCCTGGTCCTTCGCCTGGCAAAAACCCTTTACCTTCTTTTTCGCACATACTCGCAGGTGACCAGATAATTGTTGAATTGTGATGTGTATTAGGATGACCTAAAAGTGAAGACGCCGCATTCATGTAACAACCACCCGGAGATGATGAGGGCGGAGGTGTCATACGAAGGTGATCATCTTGTAAACTGCTGCTGCTACTGCTCGAATTATGATCGATATGGGATCCAGATGACGGTTTTGTAGATAAATTAAGTGGCATATCACTTTCGTCGATCGGATCTTCCTTTTCCGGTGTTAAGGTATAGTCGCGAGGATTTGCATAAGATGGTGATCGGGGTGTGGCAGGTGTTGAAGGTGTTGAGATGCCTGACGTTGAGGGGAAGAAAAAATGTGGCCAGAGCAATGCACTTGAGTATAGGAGGGGATTGTAGAGAAGCGGGAAATCTGTAATGAATTTGTACTTTGAACGTAATGCTGGAATCGGGAGTAATAACTTCACTCACCTCTACCATTAAACTTTTGACTAGCCGATGCTAGAACTGTATTGAATGCAGACGCTCGTTGAATTAAATACTTTGGAGTCGTGGTCATATCAAGAGGATTGAATGCATTCAATGCCTGATATCTTTCCTGTTGATGCGCTGACTGCGGTGATGGAGGAGGTGACAAATGCTCCATGGTAGCTGGAAGGAAACCATTTTATTATTTAGACTCTATTGAAATAAGTAATCATACGATATGTAGCAACGAAACATAATTAGATTACAAGAGGGTAAAATGTACAGGATTCTGTTATCAGTTCAACACCAGAGTTCTTACAAAATGGCAACATTTCGCTGATCATTTTAGTGTAGGTTGAGGAATGGTATGTTTAGCATATGTTAAGGTGTTTTGTTGAGGAATCAATCTCGACCTCGACGACCCTGAATTTAAATGGTTCTGATTAAACTCTCAATCAAATATTTATAAAGCTATAAACCCAGCACTTTCTGGCTAGAAGCAATTCTAGAAGGATATGCTTATAATAGATAATATAAGTCCTGTCTATCAAACGAAGGCAAATATATGTTCAAATTATTATCAGGTGTGTATAAAGGTAAAGACAATAATCACAAATAAAAAAAATGCGTCAATTATTTCATTAGAAGTTCTCTCGGGACTCGAGATAAACGGTTTGATGGATGCTATTTGTTTATTTTTTTGCACATTTCTATTCGAATTGAAGATATGAAAGGATTTTTTTGAGAAGACAATTTGAAATCGTTACCATGTGTTTATAATAAATACTTCCGAAACGTATGATTTTGTTTTCAAACATTAATTGATACAATAGAATTAGAAGCTATCATAGTGCAATTAAAAGCACGATAGACATAATAGCAGTCACAAGGCAAACCTGCCTTCCCAATTCTTATTTCCCTTCACTTTTGCTTTCACGAATTCAGCCCTCCTAAATTCCTTTTCTTATTTCCTGCACTTCACTACGCAAGTATGCAGTTCGTGTTTTCGTGTCCTTAATTGAAATATATTACGACAAATTAGTGGTGTAAAAATGATAAAAATCATATTGTCTGCGCACACTTCTATAATGTGTGTACATTAAATCAATTAGTAAAACTTATTCTTATTTTAATTTATTTAACGAGTGATACATCGATGAGAATCGAGTATTACAAAGAAGGAAATGAAAAATATTGTAAAGCTTAATTTAATTTATTTACTTCAACTCACCGGCAGTTTGAAAATAATAAATTGGAACAACCTTTTCATTGGAACGTATACAATTCATAAAATTAAAACATTCAAGTTACACGGTAGCAAAATCTATGAATGGGGAAGCCAGAAACATATATAATTAAAAAATCTTTCTTTGCAGTTGTAGTGAGTTATCAATACGCCACGCTTAGTGCATAAAAAAAGACCTATTCTGTACATAATTAACTCACGCAAAGAACTTTAAAGGGGAAAAGAGATCTCTGAAATGTTTTTCTATTTCCATTACATATTGTCCAAAAAGTTAGACTTCTTATATTTAAGATATGCGGCATGACTTGTGTCAGTGGTTATTGCATTTGTGACTTCGCTAATCCAAGCCAATCATAGTTATAATTGATTAATTTTCTTGTGTAGTTAACCTGTCATGTTAACATACATTCAGGACCCGGTTCGGGTCTTGATATTTCTTGTGTAAAAAGCAGTGTTGAATGGTGTCAAGTGAAAGTAAGTCCTCAATCCCTAGAGAACTACATGTGACGCTTGGTGTGCGGATTCGATTCCGCTGTGTGTCTTGGCGCTTTAAGGGTCTAAAGTATCTAATGCATCTTAAGAGCTCATTTTAGCAACCTAAGACCCGTCTAGGTTACATAAAGTGGTTGTCGAAGGATGCACGTAACGTCGAAAATGATGAAAGATTAAACTCTTGGCGAAGTTCTCAGGAACGCATCCTACGACCAGCTTTTGGGGTTTCAACTCCTGGATAAGATTGGTTTATCGGAAATATATTGGCGCTGCTCGCCACACGCACAGTCGGAGCAAGCGCTACTAAAAACTCTGACCGAGATGTGAATCCTTGGCGTTATTCGCACGCCAATCCCATAAAGTCGACAGAATCGATCAAATAACTTTGGATGATGATTTCCTGCAAGATGAGCTGCATGAAATAATTCAAAGCTTTGGAGGACAATGCCGCGTAAGGAATGTCATCTCTCAGTCGCCACATTATTAATGTGCCAGTCAGAGCCAGTTTCGAGTAAACTACTAATGACATCTAATGAGGGCGGTGCAACTAGTGCTTTTGTCGGGTATTGAAGTTACCACACAAAATTACCATAGTACCGCTATTATTATAAAAATTTTTTGTTTTCGTGAGGACAAGCTAGAGAGAGACCGTCTATCGAGGGAAGAGAAGAAAGGCCTTGATTTTGATTAGGTAGTTGTTATGTCAGCCCGCGCATCCCATCAGTGATAGTAGCTGTGCTGTAATCAAGAGCTTAGTAAGACCGATAACTAACTGATACAATTGCTTATCATAGGTATTTCAAATACATGCAATAGAAAATTTCCCATCCTCTTATACTTCTTATTGCGTTGGAACACTCTTTTCTCAATAGACAAATGGCTAGGACTTTGCTTGACAGTTTCTTAGAAGAGGTTCGAACATTTCATCTTACCAAATCCAACTAACTTTATTAGAAATAGCTTCAAAATGAGCTGCCTAATAATGTGGCCACGGATGGGGCTTGAACTACCCCGGTATCCTATTTGAATTTATTTATTCAATTTTCTGCCTGCTGCAAATTTCTCTTATTTTAGCACTTTTTGGACATTTGAAAGGTGACAAAATAGAACAAATAAGCTGTTCCATATTAAACATAAAACTACTTTGCTTTGCAATCATCCTGATAAATACAATGTTGGTTAGCTACCTATCATTTTATCACACCTAATCAGGAATGTGGGCTTTTTTGATTAGATTTTTTCAACGATCATTTAAGTCGATGAGTCACATGTTAGATTCAATTATATGTGATAATGCATGTTGCTTTTATTTGCTGGCTACTTCAAACAAAAGTATTTTCGACAATACGATATTTTTAACACTAAAAAACGGTCCTATGCATCTCATGAAATGAAAAGAGAAGGTTTTTTAAAAAAACTTCAATGCAAATGATCTCCATCCTAACAAAATAGATTTTTGTTAGGATGAGCATCATTTGCATTGAGTACTATGAAAATATTTTCTCAAAATGAAAAAAGCGAGGAGAAAACCAGACGTCAACTTTGACGCAAACATCCACAAAGGAAGTAAAAACATTTCAAAAATGGGCCATAAGATGCATCATAGGAGGGAAACACGAATCAATGTCAAAGATCTTCAAGATTGTAAATTACGAACGTGTAGCGGACGAATCAGGAACAGATGCTCAGGAAAGTTTTCGCAGGCAATACTAAGGAAAATGGGAACACCCAGGAAGCGCTGATCCTATTGACGATTGACGAGTGCTTCACAGCTCGGACTTTCAGTTAGAAAGCACGGTTAAATGAACCGCGAATCTCGAAAATGTCACAAGTAGCGGGCCAAGCAACGAGACGGGTAGAACCAGTTCTTAAAATTTTTTCGAAAATCATAATAAAATGGTTCAATTTAACTCCAAAGACTCGCATAAATAATCAATGAGTTTCGTTGCTAAAAATTTAATAATGAAACACCTTCATACCAAGAAACTACTAGCCACGTGAGTTTTTGATGTAAAGGATATTATAAAGGCTATACGGAAAATTCGAATCAAACCACTCTTTAATCATTATATTCAAATTTGTTGCAAATGTGCCGTTTGTTGCAATTTCGAAAATTAAAAAAGTCACTTGGTTCGAAAATGACCGTAAACGAAATGGATGCATTATATGTGAATAAGATAGTTACTGTATTTTGAATAAGGATTTGTCTAAAACGTCTAAAATCACTGAAATATTTGGTAAGTCGAACGGCAATGATTGAAATAACAATACTTTTTCAAACAATTATCAATGGCGAGTATACTCATTCTTTTGTTTACATTAAATTTGTTGTAAATTGTGTTGAAGCAATCTCTGGGTATTGAAATAAGACGTCTGGTTGATTCTTAAGAATGTTTACTAATGAAACTGACTAAGAAACTACTTTCGAGTGTTGTAGAAAAACAAAATATCATCGATATGTGTAGTGCCCTAAGGATTTCTAAGCTTATTGGAAATATTCTTTAACAATTATAGGTTTTGCGGTTTTATAGGTTTTTTTCTTTAACAATTAAACAAATTCTTGTCAGAAAAGGCAAAACAGATTGGTATTTTTGTATAATGTTTTTTAGGGAGAAATATTTATGCTTTCTAAGATAAACATCACAAAGCATAGTTTTGATCCTAAATTGAAATGAACTGGATCTGCTCTACACTAATTTGCAAAAAAAAGGACGTGAACAAAATTTGTCCAGAGGAAAACTTTTACTGGCTTTTGTTTTTGTAGAAAATATAAACTGTGATTTCAAAAGGTTTATAGGTAAGAGAATCGTTTTTCACAAAGAATACTTGTAAAGCAATGTCATAATAAAATCACTTACCAGCCATACTATGACGAGCCGATTCCAAACAGTTGAATCCAATGTTTCAAAACGTAATTGACAAATTTCACTTCACTATGTTTCCGCACCCAACCAGTTAACAATATACTGCTTCGCAGAATCTTTCCAAGTTAAATCTAATACATGATTCCATTGAAATCAACATCCACTTTGAGAATCCTTTTTGTCTCTCCACAAATAATTCGCTTTGCGGATTGAATCGAGTTTAAAATAACTTTTGGACACGTAAACTCAAACAAACAACAAATTCCTTTGAGACCGAATGTACCGCATTAAAAACAATATCCGAACTTGCGACCAAGAACAACACATATCGCCAATGTCTTCAGCAACGATGACCACCGTATGATTCGGTGCTTAGCACCTGACTGACTTAATCTACTCTTGGAAAACGGATAGAAAGGTGCCCACCAAAGTCCACGTAGCCCCTTCGATCCAATTCGATGCGGGCTCGAGTCGAACGGCAAGAAAAAGAAGTTACAAAAACTATCAAAGCCCGCCACAGAAGGTTTTCCAATCCAATCTTCTTACCTGGCCTGACCACCGTTCGCTGTACACAAGGATCATCCAATGCATTTAGATACATAAGGGAAACAGTTTGATTAACCCACCTGAAAGATCAGAGCGCTCAATTTCACCACGTCGAAATGTATCAAGTAAGGTAGCACGAATGGTACCAAAGTTCAACTCCGCGAAGGATGAAAACAAAAGATAGTAGATAACTAGATAGAGAATATGCATGGAAGTGGATGCTTGTGTGTGTATGTGAATTACGCTTGAATTTACCACCCGCCTTATTTGATATTCTTATGAAGAATCCGTTGAGCTCATTTGTATGTTGAACTTACCTGTGCCAATGTGTGTTTATTTATCTGTTATTTGATAGGTGCTGCACAAATATGGTTGTGTGACAAAGATATCCTCATTCGACGCTCACGCTTCGTTTTAATGGGGCTTCAGGTGAGACTGATGGAAGATGGTGTGAAAAATGTTGTTGGATATGTTGAAGTTGTGCAGAGTGCCGAGTGGAATGTGATGTGCGGAAAATGTTTGATGTCAAATCATATAATAACTTAATGCTTGAGGTATCAATCTCAGTTCGCCCAATAGAACAGTGAAACATTGTCCTTAGCTTGTAACGGATTCGATGACAGTGTAATTAGCTGCATGGATTTATTAAATTGAATGGCTTTTTCCGTTCTTATTGGATACTCTTAGACTTGTCAACCTCATCGCAGCTAATCACATTCCCGAATATATAAATTTATAGTGCAAATTATTGAATTGTTTGACAATTCAAATATTAATCTGCGTTGATAAATTGAGTGGAACCTAAAGTACCTTCCTATGGACGGCTACTGACGAAATTTCAGCCGGATCGGAGTTGTAGTTCTGTTTTGAGAGAGTGTGAAAGCAAACGTGTCCGTTTGTGATTTCAAAAAATCAACGGATACAAAGGAAAGGAGCAATATTGGTCTGTGATTCGATTCTTGTTTTTGGAAAAAAATCATAGAGGACTTGGATGCAGTATATGAGGAGGTTTCTCCTTCGATGGCGACCGTCAAAAATTGGTTCAACGAATTTCAGCATGGTCGCACGTCGGTTACTGATCAGCTACGCCCAGGTGCTGCGAAAACAGCAGCTACGGAAGATAACGTGACGAAAATCCACGATCTCGTTTTGGCAGACGGCCGATTCAAGGTACACGAGATATCTGCGATAGTAGGCATCTCAAACGACCGCGTGGCGCATATCCTGCATGAAATTTTGGATATGAGAAAGCTGTCAGCAAGATGGGTGCCGTGCTTGCTCACTCCGGATAAGTGCAACTGTGTGACCTACTACTTCAGAGATTTGGCTCCGTGTGACTTCTTTGGGTTTCCCAACTTGAAAAAGTCACTCGCCGGCCAGAAATTTCTTTGCAGCCCTCGTAAAAACCATTTTTTCAGATGGGTTAAAGAGGTTGGAGCACCGCTGGATCAAGTGTATCAAACTAAAAGCTAAAAGTTTTAAAAGATTATATTGAAAAATAATTTGCATTGATGATATCAATTTTTTTCAATCGTAGGCTAAGCAATCCGCCCCTTTCGCCGCCGTATTTTAACCGCCCTAGTAATGTTGACTTCATATTTTTGGCAAGGGAATCATTTAAGGTTTTCGATACGTCGATACCTACAATCATAGATATATTGATATATGACAATCAGCTGAATTTTGCTTCCAAGCTCTGTTTTAATGCAGTCCATTTGCCTTGTGTTTCGTTATTCCACGCTTTTCGCCACGGGGCTAGAGGGATAACAGCAAATGTGAGAAGATTTTTCCTTCTTTCCTCTTGAACACTAAAAATAACACTCATAAAATTATATCAATAAAAAACTTCTGTAATTGATAAAGCCAGACCAAAGGCAACTTGGAAAATAGGAGAAGTCCAAAGCTGTCGAGCAATATTCATAACTAGTAAATAACCAGTCGACATCCACCTAAGCTGGCAGTGCCAATCGATGCGTCCCGGCCTGTGAGTTGGCACCTGACGAGAAGCGGCAGGGATGCGTGTTCGAAACCAGCTTGAGTTCTTTCCATCTTTCTAAATAATAAAATAATAATAGTAAGCAGGAGCGTCGGTTGCTTCAATTCGCATAAGGTGAATTGTGAAGCTGTTTTTATGCTCAGATTAGCTTGCATGTATACGTACGCAACAATAATTTGTTATCTTTCAGGCAGTAGAGTGCCGCCCCTTTAATTGATTAAGAGCAATTAAGTTTGGGATTCTGGCACTTTGTTAACCTGAATATGAAAGGAGTGTTTGCCTCAGAAAATCACAAAAAAATTTTCTTGCTTATGCAAATCTCATTACCAAGAAATAAAACAATTCTCCAAAATTTGAGCTCCAGAAAGAAATGCGAAATAATTAGCGCAATAGATTGAAACGTAACAAGAAGGAAGCATGGAAATCCTTGAGATGAAATCTAAGGTGTCACTAAAAATCTTCATATTATGTGATTTTGGAACAAGCCAAATTAACGAAAAGTATGCGCAGTATGGTTGAGCAACATAATATATGCTGTAAAAATCGGCTGGAAACATCTCAACCAAAGAAAGAAGAACACTAAAAAGAAGTAAGCGAACATATTAGCTAGAAGAACCAACCCTGAAAATCTTCCACTCATTAGGGTCGGTCGGTAATTCTTCGATTTTTATTATTAAAAGAGTAGCTCGCTCCCCACTGTGTCAACAAGCGGTTAAATATTCTCTTCCTTATGAGTAGAACCAGCTTTGGGTAATATGACACGCAGTTCAATTTAGTTGTCTTCAGAACATATTTTCCACAAAGATTTCTGGAGAGTGCTCCAGTATTCTTTTGAAGATTTTCAATTGAAGCCTGGATCATCTTACGCGGATATATCAAGTGGCTTTCTCATCTTATACCGATATTACTGAAAAACCCTGTATCTACTAAGCTGTTGCGACAGATATTTTCTATCTCACGATAACCTTTAGTAACTCTCTGTCCCAATTCACTGATGAATTGTGAGATCCATTTGCCACGCGTTTTGTTAACACACCTGCTTTGCCGCATAATTAGGACTATTCTTCTCGCCTCTCGAGTAATAACCTTTCTCCAGATCGTCCTTGCTTGTATAAGGGAAACATAATGTAGGGGATGAGAAGATTATGAGGTGTTGAACAAATTTTTCTAATGTAACGATTCCGTGATTGAAGTCGGTGACAGTGTTACTTTACTAACTTTACTTTACTTTACTAACAGTCAGAACCGAATCAAATCTGGTCTTCTTTATTTCTCAGTGATATAGCTTTAGAAATAATTTATAGAACCAGAGCCCCAATGGACTGCCTAATTGTCTTCCGGCTAGTAACACTACATAGAAGCGAGGATAATAAAAGAAAACTGTAAAGAAGAAATGCATATTGATTGCGTATCGAATATTTCATACCGTCGTTACACGGCTGAAGAGAAAACAAAAGCAAAAAGCGCTGAACCTAGTGCAATTACAATGATTGCACTTGTTGAGTTCAAGTTTATATTTCGGGCTTAGAGAACAGAAAAAAATTGGTTTTAAAAGTGGTTTCCTGAAAAATCTTCATGATAATCAATATATTCTCACAAGCACTTGAGCCAAAAATGGAAAAAAAAAATTTCAGATCAGTTATAAAACGTCCGCTTCAATTATTCTTATATTATTATAATTCCTTTCCGCCAATTGTAGGTTTGGACGCTCGTTTGCACTCCTGTGATACTTGTCAACTATGCAGTTTACAATTAATGCCTACCGTTGACTTGCTAAGCTAAATATGTAGTTTTTAACAATGAAATTATTCATTGCCCTTTCTTTGACGGCCTTGATTACTAACATTTTCGGCTGCAATCGAAAAGTTCTGGATAGTCGTGGTAGTATTTTCCGGTTCCGTTTCACTGATTCGCCCTATATCTGCTGGTTTAGAGTATTATATCATCCTTTCCTGGCAAAGTTATTTTATCAGCTTTCCTAGCCGGTAGGTTTATCTTATGCGGATTTTTATCCCACCAGTAAAATACTATTCAGTTCCCTATTTCCTGATGGGGCCATAGTATTTATTAATACTAAAATTTGAAACTAGCAGGCTCAAGAACAGTTCCAAATTTGAAAACTTATCAAGTCAATTATTTTTTGTATAAAGGCGCAAGCTTATACCTCAGTGAGGTTATTCTTATTATATACGTATGAAAGTGGTTTAGTTCATTTCAAAGAAACGCTTATGTAGAAGAAATGAACAACGAGAAGAAACTGAAACAGGACAAAGCACAGGAAATATTTTCCAAAAAGTCAACAATGTAGAGCTACATGATTTCCACCTTCATCTTAAAAAAAATAAAGTACGATCTCGCCTTGAATCAAAAAAACCAAAAGAAACTTTGGTTTGCTGAACATGAAAAGACGATTCATGAACCGCTTGAGCTTTTCAATTTGCAAAAGTGCAAGGCAAACTGTTATCAGTTAGTGTGAGTACTAATAAATGTAATGTCATAAATAGTATGCATGTTTCGTTGAATACATGGACCATATATTTCTCTCAATACAAGAAACGATGCGAACTATATACTGATTTCGATGATGAATTCTAATTATTCTACGCGTTGTTGATCGTCTACTTTTTCATAATCACCAGTAGAAAACTTTAAGATTGTTGTCAGCTTTGCGGCTGTTGAACGCTCTAACGTGAATACAGTCAGTTTCTTGACGAACTCTTTTTGGCAAGACTACAGGAGACTACGTTCGTTGTTATTTTTTCAGGTCTACGAGGATAATTCTTACTCTGAACGTTTGTAAATGTGTAAGGACGTGCGTCAAAAAGTTAATGAATCGGCATGCTAAGAACAAGCCTTCACTGAGGCGTCGCTGATTTTCATTGAATACGTTACAACAATGCCGGCAACGGTATTTCGGTGGTATTGGTCAGCTGGCTTAACGTTGTCATCATTTGAAATTTTCGCAAATGTTTTAAAAAATTAAACGTTAATAGTAAAAACGTACTGCTCTGCAGAGAAGCTCTGAAAATATATCTCTGTGAAGCTTGGGAGTGAAGACAATAATAGATACAAACAAAAAAACACAAACTTATTCTGTAAAATGTTTTCTTTTTACGTTTAATGCAAAGGTGTAATTGTGTACATCTATATATTATATTCACTAACCGTCAACATATGCAGATAAACCAAATTCGTTACTTATCAATTTAAAAATAAATTGTAACGGATTTTCCATATGTTAACTTTGAAAATTACACATCACAAAACATCGCGCCGGACGATTCAGAAACGATTACATATTCTTATCAAATCCAAAGATAAAAACCTATCAACAATCCGAATAAGCCAAACTCCGCCCCTAATTGAACGCAAATCACCTTTTGCCTCCATCTCATCGTAATGTTTCTGTTTATATTATCTGGTCTACTGACAGGGCGCGTTTATCGATGCATATAACCATACCAGGTGAGCTGAAATTTACCTGTGTGCCTTGTAGTGTACACCGCTCAAGCCAGGAAAGTGGTAGGTGCAGAATCAAAACGGGCGGAGCTGCGCAGCTGCTTGAAAAGCATTGAAGTGTGGTAAAGATTGGTTCAGGGGTTTTTAACTTATATACATGAAAAAAGAGCGAGGGAGTGCGCTCAACGAAGAACTACAAATTGTTTGGCTCGGGTCGTAGGTTGTATCTAAAGGACTGGCAGGCACAATTGAACCTCAGGTGAAAACACGTGGGTTACGATTTAATTAAGTAAGCGTAACATGTCACTGTCAAGGGGAAGAGACGAATAACGAACTTTAGTGAAAATAAATTTGGCGCGTGGACGAAGCGCGTATTTGTTCATCCATGTGTGTACAGAACATGTTGTTGCTGATCAAGTTGGCAACATGTATCTAGAGAGCGGTGAGAGAAATATTCATTGCAAGAACTATTTTGATATGGTGGAATATTCGAAAATACACGAGAATGCGCATTTCTAGGCTAAATAAATTTTGACCAGGGGTTTGAATGGGTCGGATGATTTAATTGAGATGGATATAAATAGGAAAATATTTGCTGGAATGCCCGCAAATATGAATATGTTAAGCCTAATGTTAATAATCCAATGAATACCATTGAGTAGAATGTAACAGTTTCAGTACAAAACATTTTTCACAATGTTAAAACTTAACATACTAAAACTATGTAATTCGGGATGTGTAAAAAAGTTGATCCAGTTTTATAAGTCTTTTTTTGCAGATAATGTTTATAGTTTTAATTGGTTCTTTTAATTACATCTTTACTATCTAATCATTTGCATTTAGTTCTATCAAATTATTCGGTAAAGCAGTATAGTATGCTAGTTTTTCTGCCCAATGGAAAATCAGTATTTCAGTATTTTTATTTTTACACTCTTAGATCTAGATGGATAGATACATAGTTTTTTGCAGTAACTTTTCTTCCAGAACTTGATAATCATTGCAAATTGTTTTCAATATAAAACCTTGGTTTGCACACCGATCTTTGTCAGTTTCTCATACGTCAATTAGTTTAAGGGTTCATTCCTGCAATCTCTGCAGCGAATTGAAATGTATTTCCATATAAGCACTCCATCATATCAGAAATATGTTGAGCTCCTGTTAAATATATAATGAATGTATGTGTCACATTTGGTTTTTTGACTATATGAACATGCAACCACTGAAAAATTTCGAATTGAATTAAACGTTTAAAACAGTTTTATTTAAACGAACTGTTTTATCTAGGGATACTAATAATTAATTTGTTTAAGTATAACTAAGGAAATTACATCTTATTTATGAATGGTTTCAGCAAGCAAGATCGTCCTTCACACTGCCTTTCATTTGAACCAACAATTGTATTATCCGCCTGCAATATTAGTTCGTCCCACTGGGATAAAAGATCATTTGTGCATAGAATATATAAAACTGGCTCCAAATTTGAAGCTTGTGACACACCTACATAAAAGGCAGTAGATTGAATTTTAATACCGTTCACTATAACGACAGGAATACTTTTATATAAGTAACTCAGATTAGAATTAGGTGCTATAGGTATCGGAATGTTTACTTACTTACATTTGTAGTAACCATATAAAGTAGACAATATCAGGTATATTAAACTGAATATATTAATATACACAGGTATATTGAAATTATTTCTTGCCGGCGTCTAAATAGGGAATATATAAAATCAAGTAAAATATTAAATAATTAATCAATTTTTTCTTTTCCTTGTTTTTCTTCTTTTTTTATTTAATATGTTATATTATTGCTTGGTTTTTAGTTATTAGTTCACAAAAGCAGTTAGGTATAGTAATAGTTGTTCTAAAATAAGTATCATTGATGTGATTTGCACAGATTTAAAATATTCGATGTAACAATTTGTTAGATGTTAACGATGTAAATTCCAGTTGGAAGCTAAATTTTATCTAAAGATACGAAAAACAAGGTAGTTTACTAAAATGAACTCACTCAATACCATCTTAATGTACTACAAATTTGACATACCGAATGGCTTCGACATAAGTTTTTCATTCTCAAAATATTTTGAATATATGCTAATTTTAAACGACAATAAAGAATGACCATAATTTTTTTCAAAATTAATGCGTTTCACAAGCTTCACCTAACAATTAATCAGAATTGAATGCCATCAAAATCCAAATGTAAAATTATTTATATCTTGGTTACTGATCTAGCTCATTTTCATCAAAGTAAATTCCATAATGAGAACGCATCGTTTCGCAAATTCAGATTATTTGGGTTTCTTGAGGTTTGAAGGTGGAGGCGATAACTTATTTATTATATCCGCTTATACACCCGGAAATAAGTCCAAGTGCCCTGATGAACTCTATTTCCTGTTCAATTTTAGCTGAATTGGCAACTTTTATGTACTTGCAAAGGCTTGAACCGAAAGGAATTTAAGGTTGAATACCACCAACCACATGTTAGAGATATTTTGGGAATCGTGGATTACACAGGGATAGGAAGAGCGAAAATTGTCGAATCTAAGTACCATTAAGCGGAGCAGCTATCAAGATCAAATTCATGTCTCGATTTGTGCATAGCTGATGCACGACTTAACTGTAAGGGAATATATTATACACGGCTGTGGACATAATTTCCTTATGAAAGCTGCCATCATGCAGGAATATCGATTGAGCAGGAGTATCCTAAAAAATGCTCTTTTTTAGGTACAATGAAGTGATGCCAGACACTATGGATCGTAAATTATTCAAGACCGAACTTCGTTTTGATGTGGAAGGATGTTAGGCTTCGACCAACGAATGGTTGAAAACGCCCAAAATCTGCGGCTTAACACGCAAGATTCATCGCATTCATCGGCAATTTCCGGTAAAATTTCCCAGTGGTCTTTACTTCTCCATTTTGGTGACGCTCTGCAATGCTAAAAGATTTGTTGGCTTATTACTAGATCTTGTATAGTGAGTTATCATATTCACATCGGTAAATACGAAAGGAATTTCAGGACCTGAAGTAAGAGTGCGACTTTATTGTTCCATATTCAAAATTTTGAACTTTGTGTACTTTTCTGAAAATTGAAAGCGAGCTAATAGGTGTACAAATATGAAATGTGGATTTTTTCTGGTTGAAATATGCATTTATTTGAATAACAGAACGAATGAATTCAATAATCAAAGTATTGGCCATCGTTAGTTACGACTTTTTCCTATCTTTCTGTCAATTGATGGATTCCGTCCCAGTACCAGTTCTCATTTTTTGAGGCTAACCACTCATCAAGCCAATTTTTAACTTCTTCGTAAGAATGGAAGTGCTGTTCCAAAAGTCCGTGCTGCATCGATCGAAACAAGTAGTAGTCAGAAGGAGCCAAGTCTGGTGAATACGGCGGGTAAGGCAGAACTTCCCAATTAATGTTTCCCAACTAGTTTTGGACATGTATTGCAACATGCGGCCGAGCATTGTCATGTTGAAAAATGACTTTATCATGTCTTTGGTGAAATTCTGGTCGTTTTTCCTTTAGTGCGTGGTTCAATTTGATCACCAGGTTTGATCAGTTCGTAATACAAAGGTCTCTTACTATCCCACCAAATACACAGCAAAGTCTTCTTTCCGTGAATATTTCGGACTGGTTGTGATGTTGATGGCTGGCCTGGGTCTACCCATGATTTTTTCCGCTTGGGATTGTCGAAATAAATCCACTTTTCATCGCCAGTAACAATCCGATGCAAAAAACCATTTCTTTTCTGTCTGGCAAGCAAAATTTCACAAATGGTTTTTCGCCTTTCGATGTCTCTTTCTTTCAATTGATACGGCACCAATTTTGCAGCTTTTTGGATCTTTCCCATGGCTTTTAAACGTTGTGAAATGGCTGCCTGAGTAACTTCCAACGCTTCTGCCAACTGTTTTTCAGTTTGTGTGTTGTCTTCATAAAATAATGCTTGCAAATCTGTATCTTCGAATTTGTTTGGTGGTTTTCCACGGTCTTTGTTGCTGACATCGAAATCGTCACTTTTAAATCTTTTAAACCGTCGTTCACAAGTGTCTTGGCTTGGGGCATATTCACCATATGCTTCCACTAACAATAGATAAGTTTCTGCTGCCGTTTTCTTCAAATGAAAGAAGGTTATTCGACTTCCCCGCAAAACCTCTTTTTCTGGCACGTAATTCGACATTTTTGAAGCGAAAAAAACTATGTTATTTGTACAATCAAAACCTATGACATACTGGAATTTGTTGACAGTTTTTAACCCTCCAAAATGCCGTATTAGTTATCCCCGACACAAACCATGTGTAATGGTTATGCCATCTGTTAGTAAAATCTGCATTTCATATTTATACACCTAATAAGTCCTGCTTAGCATTCAAAAACCCAAAAAAATTGTCCACACCCGAACTACGATCTAATCAGTTTACTAAAAGTATCATCAAGGTTTTTTCAGATGGCACTGGCATCATAAAAAGCATCACAAGCGCATCTCATGATAACTGCTGTTAGATTACCAATTATATTCATTCAATAGCCAAAGACATACCTTGGAAAGTCAACAAAAGGGAATGCATCTGCGTATGCCTCATATGTATGGAATGACCTTTCGAATCAGTGTCATTCGGTTGGTAATGTTTAACCTCCTTTTCTTCTAGAATTCTTGGTCAGATTTGTGGGCAAATATGAATATCTGAAGTCGAGACCTTCCACACCATGTTAACTTTCCATAAATCATGTGAACTGCAATGCAATGTGTATGTTTTTTGATTGGGACCTGCAATTCATGGAACATTTGAAAACCATATTAAAGTGAGCTAGGCGGTCTTTACACCTCCTCTAAGACTTTTGTGCTCCAATCATTTTGAACCAACCAAAGATTTTCTTAGTTAAATTTTTCTATGGATGCCCAATTTACTTTAACCACAGCCGCAGTGTAATGGCGAGTCTTCGAGGGACGCATATCTCTGGCACGCATCGGTGTTTGCAGATATCAGGAATCGTTCCTTGTCTATCCCAGTGCGTCAAAAAGACAGTAGCCCGTACCTCACAGGCGAAATTGTTCGAGTGACCTTTAATGATAATCTACAGGTTAGTAGAAATAACCACGATGGATTAATGTATTTAATTTATGGTAGCGTTTATCGTCTGCAATAAAATGGACAAAAATACTGTATATATGCTAGTTTTAAGTTTTTATGTTATTTTAAAGAAAACTCTCATGCGTGGAGCTTTCTGCATGGGGATCCATTCCCGTCTGTGTCTATGTTTGCTTAAGTTTGTATAAGTCTGATAGATTATGTTAAGCTTGCATCTCCAGTGTTGCTTCTATGTTTTTTCAACTTGTTAATTTAATATGTGTTTTACAAAATGATTGATTATGTATGTAAACTCAGAAATAATAAAGATACTTTGTGTATCACAGTGAATTTTTATAAGATAGCTATGTGCTCCTGATTTAAAAACATATGAATTTCAAAGCAAAGGAGTAATATAATTAAAATTATTGTAAACTTTTAAGTTGGAGCTGATTATTTATATGTATTTGACAACCATTTTCCTGTCGAATTATTTGTCTTCTTTGTTCTCCTTGTCATATATGAAAAGGGTCTGGAATTCGTTTTGATGATGTCAATCAACTTGCTGCATCACAAAGCATATTATTTTGTTTCCAATGCAACCATCTAATATCAATGATATTGGAATTTTATGACTAACTCGTAATAACTTTGGTATCATAAAATCCATAGAAATTGTCATACCATTACTGTGCATACTTATGGCCTTTTCAATCATTGATGATTTTTCAAGAAACAAGTTTGCTTGTCAAACTGCAGATTGGAGACTAATGAGTGATTTTTTTTGTAAAAAAGAGAGGCTCTCTCCCGTGCCGCCATCAGGCTATCAAAAAAAGAGCGGCAGGCACTACTATTTAAGAGTTAATAAGGCGAAGCGATGCCAACTCTTCATTGTCCTAAACGCGCTATTTTGATTCCCATTGTTTAAACTGATATTTGTGAAAATATAATAAAATCCTTAAACTGTGTAAATAATTTTGATGAGAGGTTAAGAATCTTCTCCCCAACTGCCTCTTAAAATTAAAATTAAATTATTTTCAATTGTGTTACATTTTATTTATACTACTTATTACACGAACGCAAAAAAGCGATTTGTTGTTGGATTTGCTTTATGAGAAAGTTTTTTCGTGCTGATAGAAAATTAAGTTACGTCAACCAGAATATTTATTCCTCGTCGCTTTGGTATCATAACGATCAAAAAATAGTTACACCATTCATACGTTGTAACCTTGACGTAACTTCACTTACGATAAATGAGCTATCAAATTGTTTCATTATGAATCATTAAAAAACCCAGCGACAAAATCTTTTAATTGTTTCGGTTGTTTCCACTCAATTTAACCGAAAACCCCAATTCGGTACTATATATAAAAACTTGAACTAGTCACCTAGTCAAAGTAAAGTGTAATATTAGTTGAAAATGTTACTTCATCGAACTGTAGTAGTCTTCAGCATAGTTCTCGCAGCTGCTCATGGAGTGAGTATCCTTTCACGCGAATGTTCATACGAAATTATTAATCTTTTTCCTAGGCAATTAAGCTTGAAAATGCTGAAATTGAGACAATGGACAAAGATTATTTCAAAACTGAAATAAAAATTCGCGAAGAAGGTGGCATTGCAAAGTTGGACATTGAAACAGATGTTCTGCAGGACTTATCAGATAATCTATTTATGCAAATCCATATCAACAAAATATCGAATTCCGGTTTTTTAACCGTGTACAAAAGTGATGTAATAGACAAGTGTCATTTCGCGGAAAATAGAGACAAATATCAGTTTGAAAAAGCTCTTACTGATGATTTTGAGAAGTATGGAAACCTCTTACAAAAGTGCCCAATAAAAAAGGTATTGTTCAGTTTGAAAAACTATTTGTTCTCTTTCATATTAACATGAAATTAATTTCAATTTAAGGGACACTACTATATAAGAGGCTTCGTCTTTGAAGCTCGTGATATTGTTGCAAAAAATATGTCTCCAGGAAAATATCACGTTCATTATACTATGTTCAAAAAGATTGCAACTGAAATGAAGAATATATTTTCAATGGTGATGCATGCTTCTATCTCATGAAAAACTCGCGATATGTTCATTATTATGAGATAATTTAAATAAAATTTTAGTAAAATATAATATATCCCAATCTTTTCAATTCACGTAGGATTCGGCTTAGTCTGATAATTAAAGCAATAAGGATTGTAAGCCTGAAAAAACCCATCAAGTATGAAATAATTCAATACAATTAATTCTTGCAAATTATAAGGAAACATGAAACGTCATGATAACCCATATCATTTCTCCTGTAGTTTTTTTCCGATTAAATTATACTGTTTAGAATAACATTCAACAGCTTTGTCACATAAATTTTCTTAATCAGAAATCAATAATCAAAAAATGTTTTCACCTAAAATTCACTTAGAAATTCTATCATAACTTGCTTGCCATTTTAAAATATCCTGCATCTCTTTTCCACTTATAACACGCGAACGGCATTATCATGCGAGGACAATAAGGGCACATATCCAGTCTGTGGCTTGGCCTTGTTTTACGGAATCAGAAATGGAAAAGTGCGAGAACATATGTTTGACGTCTATTCAGTTTGATGATGAAGTTTTTCGGTTTTCATTGTACATTCGTTTAGCCTGATAAAGTAACGGAGGGATTTCTAAAATAGTAGTGGGTCCTTGCACATACTTGCATCTATATGCTGGAGATCCTGCAGTTGGATTAAGGTAATATCGTCTCAAAACGACATGCAAAATTATTGGTATGAAAAATTGAATGGCAAATTATTTAATCGATACGATTGATTATATCATTCGCATTGTTCAATTTCGAGTATCCTTTTTGAATTAGTACAAAAATTTACAGATTACTTAAGCAAAATATATGATACAAGATATCGAAAAGCTCAAGGATACCTAAAGCCGTCCTGTCATCATTCTCCTACATTATTCTTCTGATGTCCCTCCAATTCAACTACACCTTGATATTTTCGATTTAAATTGGATCCGTGCATAAACTAGGCCATTGGAAAAAATTAATGACGACCCGGACACGAGACACGATCCTCGAAGAATGACTTGCGGTTCAATGTAAGAGTGAAAGACAATTTACGAAATGGATTCAATACATTGACTCAAACATAAATTCCGTTATCTTAATTGCATGACTTTTTTCCTGAATTTGTTTCACTTTTCAATTAAAGGAGCAGATGCACTCGCGATGATTTCGAATTGGGTGAGATTGATGACGTTGATATATCGAGGATACAATTGATGATAGAATATTTTTAGTGGTGGTTTGGTGCGAGGCTGTAATTGGAACAAGGCTACGTAGTTTGAAGGGAATAGGCACGAGTCTTGATTTTTGAAACAAAAGACCTAAGGCAGTAACTCGATTTTAGAGCTGCTAAGTACTGGACGGTTTTGAAGAGAATCTTGGCTGGCTCGTCCAATCAAATGAAAATTTTCTGATGCAAATTTGATCTTTGTAAATTATTTAATTTTGTTGCTTGCTTGGGTTAACTTTATAATACTCCTCGCACGAATTGAAACTTAGTTGAAAGCATTTAGTTGATGCTTTTACTCTCACCTAAAAATCGTCTGAATCGGGGGCACTCTTTGTCATTTCCTTTTTTGAGGTATTTACAGTATTCTATTTTCAAGATATTTCAAAAGTTGTTGTCAATTTTAGTCACACTTTAGGATATTTCTTTCAAAAGATTTGATCTCCGCACAATTGTACGCCTTTTGCCAGACAATTTTATGTGGCTATTAAAATTTCCAAAGTTATCTCCGCCTTTAGCGGTTGCAAAATAGGTCTTTCAAATTCACATTGCCGGGCAAATTGTCCTCCATAACACACAGGTCTTCGTACATACTGTCGTGGTTCTCCCACAACCCACAGCACAGATAACCCTTTAATCGTATTTGCCTTTTTCACTGTAGGCGCAAAGGTCGTAGCTTCTGCTTTATATGCACAGATTTGATTCGAATTACACTATTTTCGATAATTTTTATTTTTCTTATTTACGTCATTCAAAATAACTGAATCAAAAACAAATAATTGTAAAATAACATAGTTCATAAACAACAATAGAACAGAACGTACATGGAACCGGGGCAGCTACCCGAGATCTCTGAAAATTTCCAGCGCCCATATTTATTGAACCTCAATACTGCAATAACCAGTATTTTCGAAATAAGATCTTAGCTGGTTCTAGTATATTAACATGATTGCGGGGAAAACCAACTCCTGTTTAATTAACTTGAATTAGAATTTAAGTTCATTCATAACAGCTGGAATTCCACAGGGATCAGTCTTTGATCCTAATTATTCGTGCTTGGGTACTATTATGTGATTTTAAGTATAAAAGTCGCCAAAGACTTTTGGACAGGAAAATACTCAATCGATTAAAACGTTAAAACTATCGCATTCGTTAGGAAAATTTGAATTAGTTACAAATTTATATTTAATATAAATATGCGCATAAAATCAAGTAAAGAAAATCTACAAAAGGTGTGAGAGATAAATTACTGGGGGAAATAATTGATGATTTAATTATCTTGATCCAACATATTACATTACAAAGTGACTGATTCCCATAAAAGGTATACGATGAACCATTCGAGACAATCTGCTTAAAAAATAAATTATCGTTCGATACACTAAACGTGACATGACATCAGACATGAAATTTAGACATTAGATAGAGACATAGAACCCCATTGAACACTAGAATGTGCTAACTAATAGTTCCGCATGTGAAACAGGACGACATTAAGTTACCTTATGTCAGGTTTATTGAAACTGTGTTATCTGCCTTCAAAACCTAAGAATTCAACGTGCCTTGTTACCGTCTTGATATACATATATGTGGCCGTCTTGATATATATGTGGCCTTGCTTTGAAAAAGTGTTTCAGCTCGAGATCAGAAGTAAGTCTTCAAAATAAAGACAAAACTAGCCAGAGACAAAGGGCTATGTTTTTGTTACTGGACTACCCTGAACCCAAATTGGGTCGCATTATACCGGGCTGTTTTTCCTCACCTGTCGGCACCTACTATTTGATGACTCCCTTTTCAATTAAAGCGTGGGGAGGGGGGGGGGGGTACTCTCGCACCAACCAGAAATTTAAGAACCCTCCTCTCGTCAAAAGAACCATCTGAGTGAAGGTAGATCCTTCTACGCCCTCCTGCTAGGAGGGTGACAGGTATCCACACGATAATCATCACCGTTCATTCTGAGATACTGTGGTATGCCGATGCGATTTGCAGGGCTCCTTGCCATTGTACCTTAAAGAAACCGCTACATTTGTTTGTTGAGGACGGCGGTCCAAGTTACCCATTTGTTTAATAGTGCTTCAGGATGATCCGCCTACGTTAAACACGAAGCGGTTGAGTGCTCACATTTTCACCTTGCCGCCGCCTTTATTTATCCTAGCAAACACATTTCAGAATTTTATACCACACCAAAGTTCTTGACAGCGCTCTTGTACTGAAAATTCGTCTCTATTACTTACAGTGAAACAACTGTGAGATTGCCAGAATAAGTACTTTGATTTTTCACCGTGTCAGATGGAACTCACAGTTTGTCGTCCACTAATCCACCGTCGATTATATTTTGAACTATTACAAGTAAAATACAACAAAAATTGGTTAAGTGCAAATGTATACTACCTATTTTTCTATAATTATTTTCCACTTCTACAAATAAGTATGTCTTCTTTTCTTCATTTTTAACTAAGGTGTCAGATCTCAGTCTTCTTTCAATTTTTTTGTGGTCAGGTCACGAACGCTTCTGCTCAATATAAGCGCTACTGTGAAGACTTGTGGTCTTGATGGACACATCTTTTCGAATGTTTCTGGTCTCGATAAAAGCGAGCCTTTGAATGTTTTAAATTTCAATATAATCGTAGCTTCGAATCCTATTGATCACCACACAATTATTGCATCGCATCACCAAACTTTATACTACTGCAAAAAATACCAAATTTATTACTACAAACGAAGGTTGCTAGATAAGGAAAAAAGTTTCCAACTCAAAATATCAGTCTATTTCAAAGCTTTCAAGTTTGATCAACTAGACGATTCTGGATTCGCCGTTGATTTGATCATTTTCATCATCTAAGTTGGAAAAGTTGGTAGCTGAACTATGAACTGAACTATGTTGACATCATAACAACCTCTTGCTATGCTTTCCAGTGGCAGTAGAGTGGTTTATTCTCCATTATTCTCGTCATTTGCTTTTCTTCCAGAATATATTCCATTCTGTTGCACAATTTATAAATGGTCTTCGTCGCTCAGAAGTTTTTAACATTAGTTAATAACTTCATATCTTATTTTAATGTCTTTATTTAAGAGGCGATAACAAATTATTTCTATACTTATTCATTTTCAAGGCTATTCTACATAACAAAAAAGTTTTTGTGAATTATATTTCTGTGTACTAGTCGATAGCAAGCGAAGCCCTCAGACAAAATCACAAGGATCTAAGTATACACAGTTTTCTTTGCATAGGTCTTTTGGTCCTCCTACTGACCAAATTCTTACTGACCCATCCAATTCCTATGCTAAAATTCTATTTGCAAATCAAAATTTATTCTAGTATTTCTGAAACCACTTATTTAAAGCGTTACTGGCTATGTATATTCGATGCATACACCTCTGTAACGAAACTTGTTACAAATCATATTCAGTTTACTCTATATCGCGTGAACGTCACGTACTTAAAAACCCGGATTGCTTATTTATTCTGAAAACGCTAAAACGACAGCCGGCACGTGCTCGTCCGATCCTCTTCAAAACGGGGTCTTCGTATGTTAAGTCAATCAGAAAAAAGCACACATATGAAAAGAGCAAAGAACGCAGACAGAAGACCCTAATTGCCAACCGACTGCCATCCCTATTTCATGTGAAGGGAGAAAAAATACTGGACAACAGACGGGCCCACAAACAAGAAAATAGAACGTTAACATTAGAGGGTAAAAAGTCGAGAGGATCATTGATGCGATTATAAATAAATGTATACACGACTGACTAGCAAAAGTGCAGAGACCCTTGTGCGAACAGGGTTTCCCCTACACTTGAAAACCCTCCCGCGATCTCTTGTTGACCTTATCTCCTTCGAGCAAAAGAAAATTGATCGCACCTTAAATACTAAAGTACCCGCTCGTGCATGGCAGAAGGCGCGGAATGGATAATAACAAATGCGGGTTGAAAAAAAGATGTTCGGGTGCGCAACAGTGCATTGCACCCCCAATCTTGCGCGGGAAAATGAAATCAGACGTTAAACCTTTATTATTTACTTGTGTAGCTTCCAGAAATTCAAAAAAGAACACTCTGGCCCTTATACTTTTTGTAATATATGCTTAGCTATTTTTGCTATGTACCTGTATATATATCGTTATAAATTGTTAACATACCAATGTTCAATATATGTAAGTTTGATATGTGGAAGCTCTTAAACAGCCGAAAATTATACGGTTCAATTACTGCCTTGTCACAAAACAAGGTATGGTAATTTTTAGTGGTTTCGGATTGTTCTACATTTAAGGGTATTATTTGCACGTGGCAGTTTTGCCATGGGGTAAGTTTTAGTGGTAACATATGGTACATTTATGTAGCGGAATTGTGAACGTTTTGGTTTCGAAATTATACGTTTTTGCAATTGTATTTCTGATTTTAAATCTATAGAGTTATTGACGTTTATGCCATGCACCTTATTCGATCAAATGAAATATCGCAACCCTTGCGGTTGTGCAAAATATGAAAATGGCTTATAATTTTGATTTTTAATAGATTTTAAAATTTGACGAAATCTATACAGTATGATTCTATGCATCTAAGCTTATGACGAATACCTTTTTGCGGATGACAGTTCGTTGTTTCTACGACTAAATGATTTTAATACGATTAAAATCTGAAATATTTGTTAGAATCACTTTATGCATCCAATTTTTGTATGTGGATTATCGTGAAATAAATAATCATATGGAAAAGTGAACATATACATATGTGTGTACATAATAATACACAAAAGATAAGGGAAAAGAGGTGAAAATCTAGATAATGAGTAGACGGAATATGAAAATAATAATAATAAATTAAAAATGAAAAAACGTGAAAAAATAGGAAGTCATAAAACTAAAGTGCCCTATAAATAAAATAAACTAACTAAGGGCTAAGCTAAGGGTTTTTCTCGCTACATAAGTTGGCACATTGTCATGAGGGTCTGGAGTTAGGAAGGATGACAAAGATGAGATATAAAAACAGTAAAGAATATGCAAACGTGCATACGATATGTACTTCGTCTCAAGCTTTGGAAAAAATCATTGAGCACCAACTTTTTTAATTGTAGATTCAAACAGAGTGAAAACCAAATTCATCATATAGTACAACATAAGAATTTTATGCAATTGTTCAAAGGAAAAGAATGCTACTCGCAGATATTCTTTATTTTTCTATTTACTTATTTTTCTTTTCTTTTTATTTTTCATATTTGAAATTGAGTACAAAAAATTAGTATGTGCAGCACTGTCCACATTTTACTGATTCCACCGGTTTGAACGCTGAAATGGACATTTAAAAAGTTATTTTTTTTTCAAGAAATACTCGAAACGCAGGATGCAATATACTATTAGTATTCTATTCAATAGTCAGCACATCATTTATAGTTATTCAACTTTTATGAAACTCACCATCACCATATTCACAATTGAAGTTTTGCATAAAGCACTTAGTGTCAAAATATCTATAACATTTTCCATTGAATGCACAGACAGGGTTATATTCATATGTGCATGCCCTTAAACATGCTGGACCTTGCGACGCAACCATTGCAACAGCTGAAATAGAAGTGTATAAGGATAGGTGATAAAAATTCAAAATGATATTTTTTAACTATTCACTTGCTAAAATAATGAAAAAAATTTTCAAAACAGCCATTAGTTTATCTGTTTAACAAGCGTAGCAATAAAAATTCACAAACTGTAGAGCCTGAATGGAATCACTGCTAACAAATCACCTTTTAATATTACTATGTCTTACATTTTCAAATGCTCATACCTTTTATACATGTTTGTAAACAAATCTGCAACGACCAAGTGAGCTAATTTAAGTTAGTTTTCTTCGGAAGTTATCATTATTGCCAAATGCACAGCATTAAGTTCTGTAGATAATTTAATCAAATGTAGGCCAAAATCATAAAAACTTACACCGTCTATAATACCTTGGATACATTTTTATTTCACATTTGTACTAAAAGAATTAAGCAAGTGAAAAATCTCGGAAATGCGGAAGTTTAATTTCCTGATTCATATACTTCCACATCCAGAAAAAGAAATGAAATATTTATATGAAAAATATAAAAATATACTAAATTGTTATCAGCCAGAGGTTATGATTAACATGATTCAAAGAAAAGTCTCATTTGAGTTTGCCGGAATAAAAATTAAATCGCTGCAAATAAACAAAATACAGTCTCCTGGACGAAAAATCGAATGCTTGTTACTTTATTATATCTTTTCAACTGAAAAACGCTGGAATGATTTTTCTGCACTTGACTCCGTTCAAGAACTGAAAGTCATATCGAAAGTTAGGTTCGACATAACACAATGAGCAGAAATGAAAACTTCTTACAAATCATAGGACGCAAGTACACAGTCCTGCTACGTAAAGATGACTTATAACCGAGTAAAATATAATGTAGCTCGCTACTATCATGTCTCAAAGTTATATTTCCAATTTAAAAAGTCGGTATTAAAGTAGTTATAACATGTTTAATTCAACCAACAAACAGAATTGTCTCGAGACTAATGATATCACACAACAATTAACGATTTTTTTCAAATTATCACTCAGAAACATATTGATTTTATATGTCCATAGCATTCGGAAGAATTTATCTTCAATCTTCGCGATAAGCAGGTGGCCAAAACGAACATAAAGCTGGACCAAACGTAAATTCCTAATTTTTTGCGATATCATGTCCAGTTGTAATAATTTAAAGGCATATCGACTTTTTCATATTATCTATTACTAGAACGCTTAAATAAGAGTCTGATAAATTTTATGAAAACTTAAAGCATGTGATTTATGAATTTTGTATAATTTTTTTTTATTTTGCTGTTATTTAGATGGATATATTTATTTGTTATCACACTACACGTTTCACTGAACTAGTTAGCATTATCAAGTGCATTAACAATTTTGGACTTAAGTCTACCTTTTCTATCCTTTAAAATTACGAATGAAAAAAGTAAGAAGGTAATTATGCTAATGCATCAAAGAGGGAAGATTTAAATGTGTTGGTTTGATCATTAAGGACAGTAAAATCATTAATTCTAAGTTGTTTATGAATTTCAAGTGCTTCTAAAATATTGAGTTTATAAGACTTAAATAAATTATGGAGGATCTGTAAATTTTCAATTGAAGGGAATTCATGGTTGGTTTCCAGGAAGTGGTTTGCTACGATAAAATTGGATTTTTGGTGAATCTAGGATTTGAAATGCTCATTAAATCTGGCTTTGAAGGATCTACCTGTTATCACAATTACATTCTCCACATGTAATTTTATAGACTCCGGATTTATTAAATTTGCTCGTAGATTGTTTGGCATTGTAGAAAAGGGTGGACATTTTTGGCTAGGCTTGAAGGCAATGTGAATATTATCATTAGCTAAAATTCGAGAAATATATATTGGATCAAAATATGAATGGAGTGCAAATTTTCTGTGGATTGTTCCTTCTATCTTCAGATAAATTGTTTCCTCCTTATGTTTTTTATTAATAAGATGATCAATAAGCTGATTCTTAAAACTGTTATTATTTGCTATTTCTTTGATGGTTGAAATTTCGGTATTCAGAAGTTCCTTAGAAAGGGGTATGGAAAACGCACGGTCAACCATCGATTTACAAGCCGATATCTTGTGGGACCAAGGGTGGCATGAATCGGCTGGAATAGTTGCATCCGAGAAGGTGGGCTTTCTAAAAATGTTAAATTCTAGGCTGTTAAAAAGATTCCTGGTTATGGTCAGATCCAGAAAATTAATTTTCCGATTATTTTCCTGTTCAACTGTGAAGGAGATGGAGGGATGTATATTGTTGTAGAAATTTAGAAGCTGGGAGAGTTGGTAATTGTTCCCTGTAAAGCCAATAAGGATATCATCAACGTATCTATACCAAAAGATAACATGGTTTGGGAATTCAGATTGTAAAACAGCTGCTTCAATATTATCGATAAAAAGGTCTGCCATAAGCGGACTCAGAGGGGAACCTATAGCAAGCCCTTTTTTCTGTCTATAAAAAGTGTTTTCAAACTGAAAATAGTTTTCCCTAGGACAGAAATCCAGTAAAGTTCTAATTTCCGTTGTCGATGTTTTTGGAGGCCAAAAAATTCTTGGATATATCAAGAGAATCTTTGTATGGAATATTGGAAACCATGTTTGGAACATCAAATGAGATAAGAGAGCAATTATTTGGAATATTAAGATTGGCCAACTTTTTGACCAGGTCTGTGGAGTTTTTTATGCTGCTAGATGCATTGAAGTTAGTGGTTTCTTTAAAGACTTTATTAATAGCGATTACTATTTGTCTCAAGGGGCTGTTTATAAATGATACAACTGGTCTAATGGGGTTATTCTCTTTATGTACTTTTGCAAGTCCACAAAGTTTTCGGGCCATCGGGTTCATATTTGTCAGTCGAAATTTCTCGTTTTCAGGGAAAATATGCTTGGTGCATTTGAGAATACCTTTCAAGGCAGTTTGAATTTTATTTGTGGGGTCATTTTCTTTTTCTATAAGATCAAAGATTTTTTAGTTATATTGGGCTTTTTCGATAATGACAGTGGAATTGCCTTTATCAGCTTTCCTAACTATTAAACCTTTGTTTTTAATTTTTAGTGAAATTGATTTTATTGCGGAGGATAGGTTTGAGTTGAGATTTTTAGGAGCATTTTTTATAATCTTTTTGATATTCTCTTTTTTTATAATGGAGTCTGGTTGGTTAAAAAGTGCTACTTCAGCCTCAGATATAAGTGTTTCTTTTACATTTTTCAGGTTGAAGTTGGGGTTACATTTGGGGTCTTTACTAAGGAGATTTATCTCCATCTGGGAGAAATTTGTCTGTGATAAGGTGACCACTCGACTAAAAAATGTATGCTTTTTTGCAGTTTGTACAGGGGTGGAAGGTTTTTTTTGGATGATTATTAATTTTGCCAATTTTTGTTTTTGTGTTACAAATTTCTTATAAATAACCAAACTAATTTTACACCCAACGTGATCATCTAACACATCAAATTTTGTCGGATGAAGTTTGAATGTGAGCTCCGAGTGCAGTACCTAAATGTAATGCAGTATTGTGCCCCTCCTTATGAACCAGGTCCGTGCTTCTTCCTTGTTCAAGATTTTCTCTGCTGCAATGATGGCTTTTTTGCGGACACGGACATTAAGGACAGTAAAATCATTAATTCTAATATTAAAATTTCGTTAGTAAATTTACAATTATTTTCGCAAATTTTTAATATTAACGTCAAAATAATTTTGCATTTTCCGATTGAAAATTATTGAATTGATTGAAATTTGTTTATTTCACCTGGTAAGACGATGTATCAGAATTTCCATTTTAAACTTTGCTGTCTATCAATATGTAGAGTGGTATTTCAGGACCCGAGATTTATATTATATTTATAATATTGTACGTAGTAGGTGTATTAGGTGAGATAAAAGTTTTGACGTAGTTTGTTCCCTTTTGGTGGGAGAAAGGAAAACGAAAATCTATTTCAAAACGATAATTTTCCTTTTGAAATTAATTCGAATTGATGGATAGAGTTTTCATTTCCTGTGATTCCAAAGTGCATTGGAACAACTCTTGTTTGAAAGTATCGCTATAACTTTCGTTAGTGCCATTTATTTCAATTTTTTAAATTTATATTCGCTGGGTTCTGCACTGTTATCTCATCCCGTTTTAAGTATCACAGCACCGTTGTTCCTTCATAAGCGAAGGCAAGCAAACTAGAATTCCGTGCACACCCATCTCAGGACTATGCCACCCATCTGCACGACTATGCACACCCATCTCAGCCAATGTGTTCTTAAAAGTGTTTTCCGCTAAAAATATTACTATATTGTCACACTTTTATATACTTATTTCATACTGCTGCTTGGTTAATTCAGTCAAGAATAGTCAGAATGCTGTTTCTTGATTTAGGATATTCGTATGTTTTTGTTCATTGATTCCTGCTGTATCATCGTATTTTGGAATGGTTTCTGCCACTTCTCTCACAAATTTGGCAGCATTTTCTTCCTACTACCCCTTAGTTGCATACTAGCTGCATATGTTAGCTGTCGTCGAAGTTTAAATCAATCAAAAGAAGTTTCAACGAATGAAACTAATGGACCTCCGTCACGTGATTTTAATTTATCAGGAACAGAAATTTTATCTAATTTTTCTAATTTTATCCATTTATCCATTTACGAAGATTCGATTCTTACCATTTTAAGCTACATATTGAACATTCCGAAGGTTTTGAATCTTCCGTCTTCAGACATTGGGCTATACTGAAGTTCCATGGTCGATCAAAACTTATCGAATGGAGATATTCACAGATATTACGAAACGAAAACAAGTAAATGAGATCAAGTGAATTTTCAAGATTTCAATAATTTCATACTAGATAACTAAATTCATTAAAAAGTTCGCCCCTCGTCTTTGAAAGTCTCTATGCTTCTCAAATTTAACATCAAAGTGCTCCTTATCTAGTAAATCAGTAACCTATTTGACGACGGGATATCTGACGACTGTGAAAAATAAGATGACAATTTTGTAATATTTCGGTCGTGGACAACGCACGAGCTCGTTTAATTTTTCATCTCCTATTTTGACTTTAAGTGAGTTTTTCATTTAGTTTTCTTAAGTACCAATAGTTGTCTTCCAGAAAATTGGTTTTCGCCAGGCACAGCCAATCACTTTTTCTTGTATGCTGGAGTTTTCATAGTTCCTACGAGTAGTCGATTGCCGTCGATTTTGCCATTCGTTCTGGCTAGCTCATTTGCGAAACACACCGAAATTTCCGAAAACACACGTGAAGTGTGTTTTCGGAATCAATTATTATGATCCTGACATCGCTTGCATCCATCAGCACAGGTGTACTGATTAAATTATAGAACCGAAGTATATTTTTCCGTCGACAATCTCTTGGCCTAATCTTGTTGGGGCAGTAAAATAAACCTAGTCACCCACATTTATTCAACACCAGGCTTCTTCCTTGTTCTTTCTTCACTATTGTGACGAGTTATATTGCATTAAAACTATCTAAACCATCACATTTTTAGTAGTACATGCTCGATTTTCATTTGACTGACTATCTTTCCCGCTAAGTTCGTGAATAGTTTTTTAATTTCATTGCATGTTAGCAAAGATTGTATAGTTCTATAGCATTGTCCACTACAAAATACGCATGTCTTATCTGAACTGTAACTCATCCTTTGAGAATATGCCTAATTCGGAGTTGTTCATAAGTGCTCATAAGAAAGTACAGCTTAGCCTAGTCACTAGTCATTGATAACTGGGAGGAAGGTTGAGTTGAAGTCCTCATCGCAATATTACCAAATATAACGCTAAAAGGGGGTTTGAGCTCTTTTTTCAGTTCAATTTACCTTTCATACTTGGATCAAAAACTTCGATTGAGTCAATACGATCAGGAACCATTCCTGTTCCTAAACCATCATGTGGAAACTCCTCATCTAAATCCACTGATTAAACAAAACTTCATTTTTGAACTACTAATTTTCATAAAACTTCATGACGCGTATTTCACAAGGTTACCTCTCTAGCATCCAATGAAATCTGAGGATTCTAAACTTACATACACATGACATTTACACATACAGAGTTTTCGAGTTTTCACATCATTTTCGCCGTGGCACACGTTAGAAGATCCTGTACAAACTTGTATGTCATCAAGGACGGAACCCATTCCTAATAAATATCTATGAATTGCAATTTATACATTCCTTTGCATAGTTTTCAACATAATTTCATGACATCCAACGTAGTCATTCAACATATAAAAAAGATATATGCGAAAGAAAGGTGAAAATTTAATGGTCTCACTTTCTTTTATGCTCTACGGAGATATACTATTAAAAAATGGTTAAACCAGACTTGCAAGTGAAATGTTATTTATTGTCTATAGTCAAATTCAAATAATTGTCATCCGTTCTCATAATATCAATTAATAGCCAATATTCAGTAGTAGTCGTTGTCCTTTACAGGGCATCGCAGTTTAGCTTGAGCGCATTGTCCAGGAGGCACAACTTGGAACTCTGAAAGAAAAAAATTGAGTATATGATGCCAACATTTTATCCTTGAAGGAACATTCAAGCCCTACTTTCTCCATTTTCGCAATTATAATGTTCCATGAAACATGGAGATCCGAATTTTCGATAACAGGATCCATTGAAACCGCACACTGGATTGAATTCTCTTGTGCATGCAATAGGGCATTTGCGTGCAGTAACATTTAAGACGATAGCTGTAAGAAAAGCGAATTTCAATCGGAAATTTAACTATGATATTGAACAAAACCTACCAGCCGCTAAAATAGTAAAAACAACAAAGTACTTCATCTTGATTTGTTAAACTTAACTTGAATGATATTGTTTTCAAATAGTTTTGACTCTTATATACAAAAATCGGAATTGAATTTTTCAGGGTAAATCAGTACTATCATGTTCACCAGACTGAAAAATGACTGCACTATCTTAAGTGCTGGTTAAAAAGGTTTCTTTAAAAGTTTTCATTGCATTATTTATAAGTAGATAAAAATTATGGAATACTTTCTGTTAACGGCCAACAATGAAGTTGTATATCAATATGCGAAATGAGAGCTGATAAGTTTGCAAAATTTCCCAGACAAGACTAAACAGTCAAAAATTTTCATGACTCCAGTCTATAGTCATTCCAAACCTTTATTACCCCATATCGTTTCCTAATTTATCAATTGCAAGTAACATGCAACTACTTTAATGTTGATGGCACAAGGTGCATATTCAATGCACTCAATATGTTCACCTCCAAAACGGACACGTCGCGACGCTTCTCTGTTGGTTTCGCTGCAATATGACAGCACGTGGTTCCAAACGCGTTTCAAGTCACAAAGAGTAAGACAAATGGGTCTCGATTTTTAAACATCTTCAGCCGCCATACATTTAGTAGCCACCAATATAGGAAAAACCATTTAAGGGTCATATAAGGTAACATAATATAAGAAATCAACTCTTGTAGAAAATCATTTCGAAGTTGTTTCTGATATTATTATTACTATTGCTTTTGGCTTGTCCTTATTATACTTTCTTTTCCTTAAATCCTACATGATTTCAACTCCTTAAATTAATAGAAAAATATGTTCGTCGTCCAAGTCGGCTGGGCATCGTTCATTTATTTTGTTGCTGCTTCGTACCAAGTCCGATTACATATGCGTGTTGCTTTTTATTGTCCGCTTGCCGTTGTGACAGGTGTATTTTTACCTGTACGAAAAAATGTATGTAGGTTTACTCCCTTGTTAAAGATATTCAGGTCTTCGATAAATTTACAGATGCGCCCAAGTATAAGAAAGTTTATATGCTTTGGTTCAGATGATGGAAATGTGTTGTTTCGAACGAAAAAGTTAAAGAAGGAATGAAGTGGTGACCAACTGACTCCTGGTCACATCACTCATGGATTTGGGGGAGCAAGAGATTTAATTAATTTTGGAAACTGCAAGTATCACATCAGATGTTTTCTTAGATGAGTCAGCACAAATTGTCTTCACTGATACGTTTATGTGCCAAGAGTTGTATTTCGATTATTTAATGGTCTTATCCAAATCGAAAAGGAAATTTGCACGCTAATGGATCATATAAAGTATTGATTCCATGTCCATTAATATATTTAATAGATACTCCAATCGATTAAAAAGTGACTTGCAATGGACCTAACCACTAACATTTTGCACCAGTCCTTGCCCGGTAACGATCGTTCACTGTCAATTATTTTACAAAGCTTAGTGCCACAGTCGCAGGATGAAAGCCAATAGCAGTCATGCACAAAAAACAAAAACTTCACAAAAAACACATGAAGTAATTAAAGCAGACGAAAAAATCATTTTATCATTAGATAACTATGGGAGAATATTTTAAATAAATTAAATAGAAATTGATAATAGAGAAAACCCTGCATTGAAAAAAGCATATAAACCAGAGTTTCGAGTTAAACAAGTTCGCATGCTTAAGGCTTTAAGGAAAATTTAAAATCCTATGCAGAATTAACTAAGAACTGACCTCGAAATGAAAACAGATCTATCATAAATGGATATATTTATATTTACATAATAAGAAGAGAGAGCTACTAAAAATAGGAAGATTGCAGCCTAAGAGATTGTTATTATCTTGGAAAAACGTCAGATAGGTAAATTGTATCAATTTTGGAGCGCTTTGGTACTTACAGCTAACCGAATTGTTGACACTCATGCCAACTGCAGTATTGGAGGTAATATTCAACCATATGGCACTCGATAAACACATCTTTAGTGGGACATCACTTATATATTTCAGATTAGAGTCCAAAATAACTCAGGATCTATTCCCGTAGTTATTTCCGAAGTTACTAACATGCGAATCATATCTAAGTATTCATTTGGAACAGTTTGCATTGAAAGTAGCCTCAGAACCCGCAATGAATAGCTTTCAAGAAAGGAATATAGTTGATGTAAAAGGAATATGTTGATTGCCACTATCATCTGTTATAAGAGAAATAGACGCAACCCTAGAGAATAGATACGTTGTAGAATGACAGGAACGGCTGATGGATAATCCGAACTCTTTGCCCCATTCAAATAAAATGAGGACTTCAAAACTCTTGGGAAAAACAGAGATCAGAAACAGAAACATTATTAACATATCACTGTCTCTTGGATCAAATCGCCAAATATAGGATTCCTAATGAATTAAACAAATAGTGAATAAAAAAATACACTGACGACACTCATAGGATAGATTGCGTAGTTAGACAATCCAGTAAACGCCTCACTTGAGTTGTCTAACTATGTTATCTGTCTATGTTTTATCTAACAGTGGACCCTGATAAAAACAGTAATAATACAGCAAATTGGAAACAACCCGTAAAGAATCCGAAGAAAAAAGGATTACTTTCTAGACTAGACTTGCTAAGACTAAAACTCGTCTTACATGTCACTTGTGTGAGTACATAACCATATACATAGAACATATCAATTGGAAAACATGCAGTTTTGAAGCAGGTTTGAAACTTGTGCAAACACATGAGACGAAGATAGGACATTTTTTTCGTTTAAATCGATCTTCTTTGAAATTGAGATTTTCAGTCCTCGTTATCGAATTCTTCTTGCACACATTTTATCGGGTTGAAGTGCAGCGACCGTAGGAGCGTTAGTAATATGTTTTATGTAATCCACATTTTGATACTATGAGCCATTTCTTATTTAAAATCAACATTGAATTTTATATTCTCGACGCTTTTTTGACTTTTTTGACATTGACTTTTTGAATAATAATTTGCTGTTGTAAAGTTGCTGGTCGATGAAATGTTTCATGAAAACAAACTAGTTAGAACTTGAAGCTCTGTGTTGGGCTTTCTACATATAAACTCTAAGCCGTCACATGAAAGTGTAATTCGTTTGCCTTTCGTCAGAGAATAATATATTATTCCAGAACCCTGGCTTATCTGTAAATTCTTTTCAGAGCGTATCCTCCTTTTTTCAGTTTAACTATCCAAAAGTTCTCTTCCGGCCAACAACGAAGTACTTTTCGAATGGTTTTGGGACTCCCAAATTTGTTTCATCATTTTCGAAATGTGTTGTTATCGACTTATATTTTGTCTCACCAGATTCAAAATTATTTCAAGCTTTTCTTTTACAATAAGATGTTAACATTTCACATTCTTTCAAATATTTCACGTTTTTTCATGTATTTCACAGGACTTTGCCGATATACCAGTATAATTATCACTATTCCTATGCCAATCCTACTTCACGTAGTAAATATTATAATTTTTTGTCTCCAAACTTTTGTTCAGTCTAAACGTGTAGTTTAAAATTAGTTGATTTTTTCCAGAATATATATTACAAGGTAACCTGTTGCACTGATTTCTCAAGATACGTAGAATTATTTGTCACTTAGAGAGGTTTTTCAGTTACTCAGTTTCCATAAAAGGCAAGTTAACATGACAGTTATCCTTGTTATAGAGGGTCCCTTTCTTAGAGGTCGAAATGTATATTTATCATATAAAGAGGTTGAAATTTTAATAAATATGTACATACACATGTAAAAGAAAAAGTTCCATCTGTACAGTTTTTATATAAAAACAAAAACAAAATTCATGGTTTAAAAAATCATTAACATTAGTTTGTATTAAATTCATAGTTGCTTTAAGGTGTTTCTCTGTAGTATAAATTTGATCAAATATCTAAGGGTTATCAATATTTGACATCTCAAAATATTTATCTAAATTTTATAAAGCTTTTTCGATGTCACGCTTTGTGCTCTCTCTAAAGTCTTTTCACAAGTTTTGCAACCCTCTTTTTCTTCTTCTTTTTCTTTTTCTTCTTCTTGTTCCATCTCTAAAAACCCCAAAATAAAGACCTCATAAGTGAGCTATTCCGATATTAGTACATCATCGTATATACGCACAAAATCCTGTAAAGTGGGCTGATGTTCATTTTGATTGCTACCACAATAATTACAAAATAAATCTCGAAAATTGTTAATCCACTGATGAAATACTTTTGAAAACGATATCCTTCCTTATTTCAAAGCGCACTAACTATTCATTACTGCTGGAAATGTCGTTTTGAAATTTTGTGCACTATTAATCACTCATTATTCGTACAAACTCTAAGATAGTACCGGTAAATAAAGCAAGTTTGAAAGAAAGTGGACTGCTTTTAAACAGTATGTCATAACTTGTCTATAACTGATAAATTGTCTCAGGTGCGAGTTATTGAGCTACCAGGCCCCAATTTCAGAGATAAACATCCATTAACTTTATAAAATAAAATCTCAATCAACAAGATCTCAAAATTCCCAGTAACAGAGATTTTTCAATGCAAAATTATCGGAATCACAATGCTATAACTGATATTTCTTACAAATCCAGGGCCTAATTAAACAGTGCCACTGCAATATATAAATGTTATGTGTGTAAACATAGATCGGACGTATAGGTATTGAATAGCGTCGGGCTCAGATAGGAGCCTTGAGGTACGCCGGCAGGATACTTCTCTCTCACAGTAAATGTACTATCTCAAACCGTCACCTTAAAATTTCTATTTTTGGGATAGGAAGCTATTAGATTAAGTGAATATATTGAAGTTTATACTTTTTGAGCTTTAATAGCAAACCTTCACGCCAGTCTCTGTCAAATGCTTTCGCAATATTAATGGCGACCATTCCAGCCGATTCCTTTCTTTGATACAAAATTACTCCACTGTGAATTTTTTACTTTGGTGGTATTTTCGTAAGCATTGGTTTCTGAGAGATTCGAGGGACACTCATTGTTTCAAAAAGAAAGAGTTACTTACTTATGAACGTTATTTATATTACATTCAGATGAATGAAACTCAGGACACGTAAAAAAATTATATTGGGTTCAGATCCAAAAAACTGAACAAGTACAAGTGTAATGCACTACCTCAATCACGTGTGAAAATCAAGATTTCATTTAAGGGAAAGCGAATAAACTGTTTTGGGTTTCTTCCTTCCTCCCAGCGTTTTCCTTGGATTAAATGTCTGACTTGCCTATTTAAGTTTTTCCTTGCTTTCTTAGAACCGACAATCGGGCGAGACAGATATCTTTAACAAACTGCCAAAAACTGTTAGCTCTTCGTGTAGTTAATTCGAAGTAGTTGCGTTTTTCGTGGCAATGGTTTTTTCTGCTTCACCGTAGGTCAGACATTATTTTATCGTCAGGTATTCTGAAGAACTACATATAGCAAGCAATCAGAATATGGATTAGCTGAATTAGTATAATCCGTTGACACGGCAATTAATTACTTAACGTTCGGTACGAGCTTAGGATCAAATGATGTACTACTTGTCACAGAAAACACAATCTAATCGTATTCCATAGGGTCTTAGTTGAAGTAAATCCAGAAGAATATCAATGACATATTAATGTGTTGCACAATTTACGAAAGAAGAACAGAAGAACAGAAAAAGAAGAGGCTTTTCTGCTCGGATCTAATTTTTCATTTTAATTGTTCTTTAGATCCACTGTTGGATCCAATATAGGTCTGTGATGGAATTTAGTTCCCTACACACGATTCAGTGTTCGCAAAGTTTTGGTCTATCTTTAAATCAATGAGTATCCGTGGAACTTCTAATCTTCTAACTTCTAATCTTCTGCTTCGCACCGACCTAGACATCTAAGTGATTATCAACTATTCCAGACAAATCTAGAAAAAGGAAGAAGTAATCGTTCGATTCTTCCGATAAAGTGCACCACCGGTTTTCCACGTCGATGCAAGCTTGACATAATTCGAGACGATAAATCCCAGAAGATTAGGGCATGCAAGCAATGCCACGATATTTTTTTCCTCATAAAAATATTAGCACATTCTAACCCCAAAAATTTTCCATAATCTGTTGTCCTTTCGTTACAAAAATTTGCAATACGTTTATCAAAAGACGAACATATTTTTCCAGAGGATCTTTGCTGCACTTATCTTTGATTTACCTCAATAATTTGGCCAAGTTCCAACTCAGCATTAGCGAGGAATTGCTGACCATATCAGCTGATAAACCGTAAATTATTTTCAATAATAACAATAATTATACAACAATAATTATATACACATTTTATCAATTTGCATAATATTTATTTAAATAGCTCTTAAATTAATAAATAATACTTTGCGGTGTAAGTCATGTCAATATGAAAATGTTGTAATCAATTCGGGCACATTTGGTTTCGGGCAACACATTTTTCCGGTGCAACACGTTCGAAACCTATTCAAATAAAATTGTTAAGGACAACATTTAAAATTAGTTTTTAAAATTGAGTTAATTTCGTTTATACTTACGAGTTGGCGATTCGCAATTATAGTTTTCCATAAAGCATGGGGAGCCGAATATTTTGAAACAAGATCCGTTGAACCCGCACGTAGGATCAGCTTCCCGGCTGCAAGCTATTGGACATCTTGGCTTTGCAGAGGTCGAAATGATAACTAAAATTCACAAACGAAAACAAATCGATTAAACTAACCATAAAAACATTTGATTTCATAATATGATTTCTGTTACATTTCCGATGAAAAAGAAAAAACAAAAAAAGAAAATATAAATTTTCCCCACTCACTCATTGCAAAAACGGTCAAAATGTAAATGAAATTCATTTCGAGAAAGTGCACGTAACTGATATTTTTATTGTAAATTCGCGAATGGAAGACAACCAAATGCATTCAATTTCAAGTCCGCTTTTCGCTTTTATACCGTTTCCAAATTAAAATTATTTCCACTATGGGAAACAAAACATAAAAATTGTTTAACTTAAATCGCGATATAGTCAAACTTGTTTATGATATACATATGAATAAATTTTCACGTCAGCGCACGATTTACAAAACTAGACGTCGATATGCATGCCTGGAAGTGTGTTGAAGTGGAGGCTTGAAAACAATTTGCAGGAAATGTTAATCACACCAGGCCAACAACTGAAAATAAACATTAGTTTATCCATTTCGACAGTTTTCAGCCTTTATCATATTTTTTATGGTTGGAGGAGTGTCGTCAGTGAATTTTAACTTTTTGCTTGAACATTTATAAAATTTAGTTGAATTATTGCTGATTAATTCAGTAGATCCAGGTAAGGTCAGGAATAAGGATTGTTTTGGGACTGATGCAGTCAGGTTCGCATGCATACGTGCATTCTAATTCGCATTGAAAAAAAACTAACAGTCGATTTAGTAGGTTACTAAGTTTGGTTCTTTCTCGATCTATGCAGAAATAATGAGGCAAAAACATTTTAAAGATTACTCTCGTTCATGGTCTAGGTCGATGTTTTTAATAGCGGAGACGTCTTAACTAGTTTTTGTTTTCGCATTTTGACTGAAAATTAACGATGAGCTTCTAGAAAATATCCACTCGGAGTGCATACCACAAGTTCATTGCATATTTTATGTCTAACATCCAATATATATAGCAGTAAGAGCGGAAACATAACAATAAATCCTTGGTGCGAAAATTCGCCTAGCAACAGTCGAAATTTTGCAGCTCAATAAAATTATTGCAGAAGAAAACTATCGCCACGAGTTAGAGGTCTTAGTCTCATGATAACATTTTACAACATTTTATCGATAACATTTGGAAATTAACATTTTGAATTATACATTGTAATTAAGTTCACCTCGCCAGATTAGGTTATAAGGCGGAGGCATTCAGTGTGAATTATTTATATGTTTGTTTTGAATGGTCTATGTCTAAAGATTGCACGCTTCTTTTTAATATTTCAAGTTCATGGACGTTAATTTAAAATGTATCAATATTTTACATTAATGAATAATTGCCAAATGTATTTCATGTGGTGAGAGATGAAACGTTGAATATTGTTAAAATCAAAAAGAATAAAATTAAATTACGAATCGAATGAAATGCCCAAAAATAACATATCTTATTCATTCACTCTGGCTCAATAAATTAATGCGTAAACGATTTATTTTAATAACTATTTATAAACTCTCATTTATTTGCTAATAACTATAAGTAAAACAATAAATATAAGTAAAAAAATATTTATTTCTAGACATATGCACAACGTGGCGAACCACAGCTGATACGTCTGCGGTTATTTGTTGTGCAATGATCTAATAGTTCCTTAGGGTCACTGAAGTTGGCTATGATCAGTCTGTTGTGGTTCTTGTGGGGAAAATAATCAGTTACCTTGCGAGCCTTTGCACATATCACGAGAGCGAGAACTGTAGAAAACGCGTTAAAGATGGCTGCATACACACGAAATGAGTTCTTGGAAACAAAACAGCAAGGCCTAACATCGCTGGTGCCACGTTGCATTGCTGAGAAGAGTCCTCTCCTGATCTATAAAATCAGTCTTTATGTTGTCCTTCAATACCTTAAAGAAGGATTGAGTACGATATCAATCACCCGTAAAGAAGTTTAAGCATGATAAAGTCAAAAAACGCCCATGCTGGATTCAAAACCAACGCGCCGGAGACCAAATGCCGCTTCCAATTCACTACGAAACGAAGCCGTTTGATCTGAGTTCTTTCATTTATTTGAAACATCTCCGTCGACAATTCGCAATGTAAACATACTCGTAGGGCAGTAGAAAGCATTTCATGCTATTGAATGCAGGGTATGTTGTTGGTAGAATTCAATTTATTTGAGCTGTGTCTAATTCAAATAAGGTGTGCCGAAGATATTCGCGGAAAGATTGTGATCAATTTCAAAATGCAAAAAGGGCTAACAGGATATTGCTGTTGAGAATAAAAAGCGAAATTAAAATGAAGAAAGAGGGAATAACATTAGGATCAAGAAGCAGAGTGGACTCTCCACAAATGTTTCAATGAGAAATTTTTTCACTTTCAACAACTTTTGAACCCATCGACTTAATATTCAATAGTAAATGAACCATCACGTGTATCTAGGATTTCCACTAACGCAGCTTTGATAAGTAAAGCAAGATTTGTTAGCCCAAGTGATTTGAAGACAAATCATGAAAATGCAACTCATGTATGTTTTAAATGCTTGCTATATGTTCCTCGGAGTTTTAAAATACAAATCAAGATAGTTTCTTATAAATATTATTTATTTGAAGCTTTGCGATTTTTTCGTATTAACTAAGTACTTGTTCTTATCAATGTCGATGATAAAGCAACGAAAAAATCGTTAAAAAGGACCATAAGAACGACGAAAATTAATATAAATATGATACGTTGACGAATTATATTTATATTTTTATTGACGATACGTTGATATAATACGTTGACGTCAAAAAAGGATCTATTCAAAACAGAAAATTCTTTTAAACGCAACCGGTACAGCTTTATGGCACTACTACAGCACTCGGAGATATCCATGCTCAGAACCTTAAGTCATTTGCTTGTCATTTATCAAACGTCAGAAGACAAAGTGGAAACTAATTCGGACAATAAATACCTTGCCGGCTAATTTTCGACAGGTTTTCACAACTTAAACTTCGGGAGACTGTGTGGCAAAGCTCGAGGATATCACTATATTAATACGATCCTTGTAGAAAAAGAAAATTCCATCGCTGTTCGGTCAAAGGGTTTAGTGTTAAAATTCTTAAAATTATCTTGAAAACGTAGTAGGATCATAACCCGGAAATGTTTTTTTAGCATTAAACATTCATCTTGAGTGTGTTGAGTAGTAGAAAATTGTCGATTAGACATGAAAAAGTTTGATTTTGTTTTTGTTGTTTTACACATAACCTTAACATTAGCCGGACCAAATGGGGAATCTGATAATTTTCATCTTCGCCAACGACGCGCAGCATTGGACACATCGACAAGTTTACTGAACGAGCACGAATGTCAAGAGCTGCATCAATATTGTGCAAATGAGGAGACCGATGATTTGTCGGTGCTCCGATGTATCCAAAGCCTGCAATCTTCCCAATTAGAAAGCCTTTCAGATGGATGTCAGCATCTAATTTGGCGACATACAAGGAGTATTCTGACTGATGACGTAGTCGTTCAATTGACTAGGGACGTGTGCAATAAAGACGCGGACAAATTTGTCGATTGTCATCCGGAAAAATCGGCGATAGGAACGTATTTGGCTTGTATGGTGGATCAACTAGACAATGCCAAGCCAAGCATTCCATGTCGGAATATAATTCATCGGCTGGAAAGTATAGCTTTCACAGATTACCGGCTGTTAGGTAAATTCATCGATGATTGTGAGGATGATGTTGAACGTTTGGGATGTGGACGTCTAAACGCGGATCGCGAGAAAGTATCCCAGGGAGAAACAATCGCATGCCTGCAAGAAAAAGTGGTCGAATTGAAGCCTGTGTGCAAGAAACAAGTGCTTCATGTTTCACAACAACAATCGGATGATCTGAAGTTGGATCGGAAATTTTATACTTCGTGTCGAACTGACACTATTCGTTTCTGTCCTAACGCTGTTCCCGGAACATATGCTGTGTTCAAATGTTTGGTGAAACACAAAGACAGTCCAGATTTAACTGGCAAGTGCAGAGAACAAGTAGTAAGGTATCTATGAAAAAATCTAAATATGTAGCAAAATTAAATTCAAGGTGAAATCAAAAAAATTGCTAGAACTTGTATGTATTGTAGAGTTAAAGGAATGTCTTCCATTTGGTGATGCCTGATTAAAAGGTATTCTACTCATAAACTATTCTTAGTGGGGCATCGTATAAAATGAAATAAGTTAATCCAATTCAAACATAGCTACTACGTTTAAAAATGAGACAAAAAATAGGATCATTGTTTTCTAAGAATTCAATATTTCAATCGCTCCCTTGTGGTGCATTAAAAACTGCTACTTTCTGTAGCATAAAATCTACACTTTTACAATTGCAGATATCATTCAGCAACCATATTAATTCTTGTTCAATTGTAATGTTCTCTTTGATAATTTCGCGATTCATAAGTTCCTAAATATTTTCTATAAGATTCATATTCGGCGAGTTGCCTTGTAAGGCCAAAATAGCAATTTTTTAATTCAAAAAAGCAATTTTAATTTAAAAAAAAAGACTTGCTAACAGTCTTATAACAACGAGCTACACCCACATAGAAATTGGGTACGCCTCATCACTGAAACATTCCGATATCTGTGTTAGGTTCCCAGTTCTAAACTTTTCTTTTACCAGACACAGACTACGCAATGACATATATGGGATATTTGACTTCTTAACAAATATATAAGGCACTCTTCTGACGAAATTTGTCTTATCAGACGAAATTTGACTTATCAGTCGTGATTTGAGTGATTTAATTTCAGTTTTCGACTGTAAAGTTGTTGTAAGTCTAGGCCTATTCAAATCAGTTTGGGAGCATGTCTTCCGTAAGTATAGGATTGTGATGGTTTATTTTTGCGTTATAACCAAATTGCAAAACACTTCGTAGCGCTGGTATCATTTGAAAGTCGCATTGAACGTAATGCCTTACTAGCGCTTCGCCATTTTTAGATTTTTGGTGCATACGTCACGAATTTTTCTGTTCACTCGATGTATGGTTTCGTATTTCCTTCCGCAGTTTACCCCCGCGATGACCTTTCATTCTTGTCACATCATTCATTTTTGTTTTAATAACTTTCGGGTAGATTTTCGTCATAATCCTCAATACCTCATACTGCGATAGCCTATTCTCTGACTAATATTTCCCCTGATTTCCTCGACTGACAGTCGCAAGTGTTCCCCAACAAAAAATCTTAATGGTGGCAGAGAGATCAGGTTTGTGGGATTCGCAAAAGCACTTGGTTTCTGGGCTACGCTCTGAATGAGTCCTCCGTCAACGGATTAACCTAACCTGAACCTCTTAACACATTAACTTAGAATAAGCCACTCCCAAGCTGCTGTCAGTCTACAAGAGTCTCTCTTCACTTGTTCATGTGTAAGCCCAATCATCTAGCGACATCGTTCTATTTCACGAATTAGGATGGTTAAGTCATTTGCTCCCTATTTACTTCCCTCCATTACGTTTATTTACTTAGGGCACTTTACATAGTACTAAGCCCATTGGTAAAATATCAGTCGAAATTCAAATCAATTCGAATCTTCCAGACGAGATAAACTTCTTGCACATGATTATCGTATTAGCCGCGGTCTGGCCAGAGCTTGTCATGAAGACATTAAAATCCATCATTGTCGACGTGGAGTTTCAAATGACAAAAACGTCCGTTTAGCGCAAATTTTACTTTGTTTAGAATCAGTCGTTAAAAATGGTACAAAAATCAACAACGAATGCCATAGTGAAATCACAGATCATCGGCAAATGCTTATGACGGACTATCAATTATCTCCAGAAATTCTAAACGGTTGTAAGGATGATATACCGAAATTTTGTGGCGATACCGATTTTCAAAACACTGCCAATGGTGAAATCATTCATTGTCTTATGGAACATGCACGTGCCAAACGTAGACAAGATCGTCGTGATCGACGTGTAACCTCCACGTGCCAAAGAGCTTTAGAGGATCTCATCAAAGTATCGGATGCGGGTGAAGATTGGCGCGTAGATCCTGTTTTAAGGAGAGCCTGCCAACCAGTTGTTGATTTGGCATGTAAAAATACTGATGGTGGTGATGCTCGAGTAATGTCGTGTCTAATGGAGCAAATAGGTTCAACTTTTATGACGCAACCTTGCGAAGAAGCGTTAATGCTGATCCAATATTTTGTGGCGCGTGATTTTAAATTAGATCCACAGTTGTATCGAAATTGTCGCGACGATGCGATTCAATATTGCAAAGCGAAAAAAACATGGGATGCAGCAAACGATGGACAAATGGATCCAGAGCGTGGTCCTCTAATTTTACCATGTCTGCATAGAATTGCATATAGTGATGCTAAAAATGAAACTTTAAAGAAAGAATGCTTCCAGGTAAGAAATTGATTAAGTTTATGAATAAAAATTTTGACAATTATGTTTAAATTTTGGTAGGAAGTAAAGCGCGTCATGCGACAACGAGCCATATCAGTTGATTTGATTCCTGAAGTTGAAGATGCCTGCTTGAGTGATTTGTCAGTATTCTGCTACGATAAAACTGGGAAAGGGGCTGAAATGCAGTGCTTACAGGATAACTTAGAAAAACTACAACCAGATTGCAAGGTGAATATAAACGTATTTGAATTTGAACGGATTTGAAATAATGAGTTTGAAACGGTTACATTACTAAAAACGTATTTGTGCCCTAGAAAGCTGTAACTTCTTACACGGAAGAGGAGGCTGCGCATATTGAACTTAATCCTTTAATAATGTCCGTTTGCCGTTCAGCCATGGATAAATACTGCTCAGATGTTTACAAAAAAGCCAAAGAAGAAGGTATAATTTTACAATTTTTACGGATGTATACCCCTATCAAAAAATGTTTAATCACTTTTTCAGGCGATATGATGGATTGCCTCATTTCCCATAAAAATGACCCCGACCTTCGTCAGGATCAGAAATGTCGTGTGGCTATTGAACACTTTCAGATTATATCATTGAAGAATTATCATTTCACTTACAAGTTTAAAGAAGCATGCCGGCCGTATGTGATGCGTTTCTGCAAAGCAAGCACAACAAAATATGAGGTTGTTGCATGCTTAAGCGAAATTATGCGAGATAATACGATACGTGGAGAACGCCACAGCATACCAAAGGAATGTCGGCAACAAGTTAAAGCTCAACTGTACCAACAGCGTGAAAATATCGACTTTGATCCGAAATTGAAGAGCGTTTGCAAGAAGGAAATCAAAGAGCTGTGTTCTGATGTAGGACAGGGCGGGGGACAGGTGAATAATAAAAATGCAAGTGTGCCGCTTTATTTCATTTCATGTCACATTTTATTTGTTTAAGTGTAGTTTCCGCTAGAATAGTTTATTCGTTGGTAGACAGATGGATCCATGATTTTGAAGATTGCATGTAAGTGTTTTTAATTGTGTTGTGTTGTGCGTGCTTGCATGAAGTAAAATGTTATTAACCCCACGAACATTGCACAACCTTTTCCCTACATGTTAGGGTTAAAATTGATTTTAAAATTGAATTTCATTGCAATTAAAATGTGCTCTTGCTTGTAGGCGTCTTCCTAGAAACTATTTAAAATGTTTGTTTTCATTAACATATGTCTTTGGAAAACATTCACAGGTACTAGAATGTCTACAAGGTAAAACTCGATTTATTGGTGATCAATGCCGGCATGCTTTATTTGTGGTCAAACGATCTGAATTAGATGATAGTTCAACTGATTATACACTGATGAATACATGTAAAGACATGATTATGATATATTGTCGGAATCATGAAACGTCGGAAATTCTAAGTTGTTTGAAACTGTATAAAAATGAACCTCTTTTCGATCCAAAATGTCATCTGGTTGTTGTTAATCGTATGATTGAACAAAATACAGATTTCCGTTTCAATCCAGCATTACAAAGCGCTTGTGGTAAAAATATTGATCAATATTGCTCGAACATCGTAGCAACAGCTAAACCAAATGAGGAGCTTAACGGGAAGGTAAGTACTCAATTTTTGAATATTTCATAGTAGCATTTTTATAACAGGTTTATTAAAAAGATGTTTTTCATTCTATCAAATAGATAAAATACTTTTGTTACGTTGTATTTGAGTTACCAAAACAAATGTTGATATGCTTTACTAATTTCGATTTTAACTTAACGAAATTGTTGTCCGTAATTCTCTCCCAAACTATTGAAAACTTGTGACAAATTTTACGTTTTTCCGATATTGTCGATAGAATTCTGTTTGCATTTTTTGCCAGTGTTGATTGAAAAAAAGAAATCAAATTTATCAATTATTTACATTAACACGTTCACGTTTGATCCTTCTTGATCACATAATATTGTTTTTGTGGAATATACAAGTGGGTGGGTTATGAACGATAGTCAATGAACGACAGTTTTTATTTGGAACATTTAAAGTGAATCTGCATGGTGGTGGGAAGTATGTTGTCTACAATAATGTTAAATACCATCATAGAATAAAGTATAACACAATCCATGTACATAAGATAGTAAATATAATTTTTTTTGAAAAAACTAACAAAACTCAATCAGCAAACGAATTCAACCGCCGACGCAGTGTTGATACTGAATAGCGAACTGCAAAATAAGAGGATAAAAATTCTCATATTACATATTTTTGTATTCAATGAAAACGTCGTGAAAGTTTGAGGCGAAGCATTCTGAAGCACAAGGCTCGTGTTGTTTGATAGAGCCTTGACGATGAGGGCGACGAAGTAAATATCGAAAAATGTTATGCTTCATGTTTGGTGACATATCTAGGAAGCAAATTTTTAACTAGAAAATACGCAGTGTTTTCTATAAGCTTTAAGGCTGCGGTTTTAATAAACTATCTATCGTTATCTTCATGAAATTACTAGTTACTACAACCTTATCTGCCTTTTACGTCTGCGGTTCTGGTAGGTCGGATCGGTAGATTGGTCGGTCGAAATTGAATTGAGTTCCACAGAGGATCGATGTTGATTTTACGATGAATAAAAATCGCGAACAACGTTTTGAGATGAAACTTCAATTGAAATCGGTTAGAATGCGACGTAAACCTCCAAAATTTTGAAATGGGTTTATAAGGGGCTTGTTATATCTCTTCTGTTTTTCGGTGGTATAACCATTCATTGGGTGGACACTTGACGAAAAAAATGACCAGATATCTAGGCATAATAAAAAGTAACGAAACATGCCTAAAATTGTGTTCAAAAACCATTAAGATACGAGCTGCAGATTCCATCGAAAATTCATCGAACATAACCACGATTCGAAGATAAGGATTAAAATGCTTTATCCTAGCACATTTTTTTCCTGCACTCGTCCATTTATTAAAAAATTAAATATTATATCATTCTTATGTTATATTTATCACTTTTATTTGAGCTTGCATTGTGTAGAATGAAATCCATATGCCTCCAAGACTTGTTATAAATAGAGCCACGATTCGGTAATGTATTTATTATACAATTACAGTTTGCTTGGTGGTGGTGGACGTACAAGACTATTCGTTTTATCATCAATCGTCACAGTAAATTCCTTCGTAAAATCAGAAGAAACATTAAAGGGAGTATTAATATGTACATAAGGTCCAGTTTTCTCTACAAAAAACATGTTCAAAATTCTTGCTGATGTTAAATTAAATGCACTAACTTGTCAAGGGTGGCCAACTGCCTAATCCATCCGTTTTAGGAACTCCGGTTATGGCAAATGAAGTCCATAGGGAAGACATTATTTTCGCCATTTCAATGTCTGTATCGTTCTTCAAGGGTAGTGTGGGAAAAATGTAAATATTATCATTCGAATGATGTACACCGCCTTCAAAAGGTAAATGATCGGTTGGCCTTCCATATCCAAATCTGGTGAACTCACCAACATAGTCAAATGTATACAGAAACGTTTCGTTCGGTCGTCGTTGTGCATTCAACTGTAGGAATCGCAATGTTGGCACTTTGATTACCACGTTGCTAGACATCTAGAATATTAAATTGAAATACGAACTATTTATTTCAAATGTTTAATACGTCTATGAAGCCCGGAATCATTTCTTTGAAAATGCCCTCATCCAGTTGTTTTTGTGTAAAATAGGTAAACATGCCCATCACACTTGTATAACCAGTGTCATCGGTAATTCCTAAGCCTAATGATACATCTTCAATGATTTGTATGGCATCTCGACTAGCTTCCAAGTAAGGACCAAGTACATTGTATATTGCTAGAAGAATTATGAAAGATTTGCATCGTTTTATACATGCATAACATCTACTGTCTAATCTTTCAAATTCGTGCTAATTTCCAAGATTGAAACTCACCAGCCAATTGAAAGGACCCATCATGTGTTGTTACTCCACCCATAGCCGGGTATGATTTTCGACTTTGCTCCCATAGCTTTTTCGGTACTTCCGGCATAACGCCGCTTAAATCATCCAGAGTTGGTCTGAATCCCTCCATTTCCGTGGCTTCGAGCAATTTGAGCAATGGCATATCCAAGAAACAATTATTAACAGCATTTAAATTATTAACGTCGGTGCATCCATTGGCTGCTGCAATTTTTTGAGCCTTTTGTACGGGTTTTCGTTCAGCCCCCCATTGACTGAATACAGCACCGGACTGTACTAAAATTTGATGAAAAAGACCATCACGAACAGCTGGACTGATAGATAACAAACTGACAATGCCTGCACCAGCTGATTGTCCGAAAATAGTTACTCGCTTTGGATTACCACCAAATAAATGGATATATTTCTGCACCCATTCCAAAGCTAAGATTGTATCTAGGATTCCCACATTGCCTGGTATTCCATCGGTGTTTGTTGCCAAAAAACCCAAAGCACCAAGTCGATATTGCGTAGCAACAAGAACCACATCGTTTTCAAGGAGGTATCCTGGGGGGTGATCAGCTGCAGAACCATTGGTGAAGCCACCACCATGAATGTAAAACATTACTGGAAGTGATGCGTTTAACTAAAAAGATAAATTATAGCTTGCAATGAAAAAATCTGATTAGATTTATATGTGAGGAAGATGATGTAAAAACTGATACTATATATAAGAATATATGCTATGACAATATTTAGTACTTATAATTTTGTTAGAATAATGGTAAGCGTTACGTTTTTTGTGTAGACAGATAAGTGCAAACAATCCTCCCAATCTCGCGATTGAAGTTCTTGTGCTGTCAAATTTTGTAACGCAGTTATAACAGGACATCCAATATCATTTGCTCGTACATCCTTCACTTCCCTCCATGGTAATCGAGGTACTGGGGCCTGTAAAAATAAATAAACGGTCCATTATTCTTTCCTTTGTTGAGGACCGTAAACTTATACCGACGTTATGCAAAAATTGATAATTGATAATTGATCATAAGTCTTGTTGAAACAGATGGTGACTATGTTTGTTAATAACAACAATGTGTTCTTGAATTTACATTTGAAAAGCAGTTTCGAAAAGGAGAGAGGCCAAAATAAATATTTGACTGCCTTAATAGTATCTGTAGCTTTTTCATCATTGTTATCTTTTATTTCTCACTCTTCATCTTTATTCCATGAATTTCATAAGCTTAACGAACACGATAAAAGTCTTTAGTTTGCACTACTGCAATACTCTAGTATGATTTGCGACCGTTTCTAAGTATTTTCTAATTCGTTTACTGTATTGATTAATGTCCAATCAGTAATCATCATTGAATCTTGTCTTATTAAATCACAATTTTGGAATTTTTTCAGTGTGAAGTCGGAGCATTACGTTTAATTATTGTGTTAATTAACATAGTGGTTAATTATTTGATAATTGACAGTATAAAACCACACAAAAAAGGACAAAGTCGAATTCATAAATAAAATTATACGAGATGTGGCGCAACAATAGTCAACATGTGTTCATAATATCTTTCCTCTCGTACCTCATGATCATAATCTATGATTCGTCATTCTCTAATCACTACTGAGATGGCTACTCTAATCACCATTGAGACTGATTATTTCACACTCAGTTTGCATGTATTTACAGTTATCGCTGGGAAAAGTAACCAAGGAATTCGCAGACGGAAGATTTAACAAAGTAGGACACAATTTCAATTTTATTTATGGCTCGGTCTATTGCGAATTTTAGCCGTTCTTTAGATTATAAATATTATGCGTACAGATACATTCGAACGAATAAAATGAGTGCATCGAAAGCTTCTTCTTCACGAAAAACTTATGGGATTGTGTATTTAATTGAATGGGAATTAATATGAAGGATATCTTGAATCGAAAAATAAATCCAACGAGACTTACAAACGATACCGCTTGTATTATAAAAAGTTTCAGGGTTGAAGAGGAAACTGGTGTAGAATCAAGCAATCGAGGCGTATTATTGTTTAGAGAACAGATAAACACTAAAACAAATAAGTTGGTTTGGCTTAATCTCAAAGAAACAGTAAGAAAGAACTGATTTTCATGTAATTCAACTTTTTCAATACCCAACTACATGTTAGTTTTCCAAGATAGTAATGTTTTTCAATTTTCTAAGATTCCTTGTGTATTCAGAAAATCAAATGATTTGAATTTTGGTGTGTGAAAGATGAGATAAAGGAGCGTCGCAACGTTGCGTATGAATGCGATTAAATTTTTTGCATTCATTTGTGAAACAATTGAAGTAGCTTCAAAAATTCGCCAAAAACTTACCAGCACTTAGACAATGTATCAAACTTTAAATTCCATTCCCTAGTATGTATATGATTAGATAATGAGCAGTATGCTCACAAATAATATTCTATATATAGTGGTCATAATCAGTGTGATATGATGCTATTGTGTGTCATAATTTCATAAAATTTTTAACCAGCTATTTTAAAAACATTTTGGCAAGTCATCATATATGATAAGAAAGTGAAAAGAAAAGCGTCAGTAGAAAAAAAAGCGTTAAGCACTGATATGATAGAGAATTTCAATCAAATATTAAAACTAAACATAACACACATATGCTTAAAGGCTTGAAATTTTTGTTTTCATGATCATTTATCAGATTAAATCATCTTATTTGATTTGCAAAAATCCAACTTTCTAAGATTTATCTAAGTAAAATAAGCTGAAATTGTTTCAATACTATTACTCGACAAGTTCTTTTAAAGAAAATGACTGGCAAATAAGGAAAATTATTACTAGCTCGAGACCAAATAGTTTTCATTCAAAAGTGCTCAAACTGAATCAAAAGATAGAGTTCTTCCTTTTAATTTTGTGAATTTTTATTTACGAAATCGATTTTCGACTGTAATCGTTTGGTCTTCTTCAGCGATTTAAAAAATTCACAAAAATAAACGACCGTACTCTATCTTTTTGATCAGTTTGAGCTCTTTGTGAAATGAAAACTGTAACAAATATTAATTAAATGTTTTTTATAATAATCGTTGTGCATTCCGTGCAGTAATCTAAATGATTAAGTCGAAAATACAGGTTATGTATCGAGACTCTTAACATCGTAAAGAGGTGAATTTTTTTTTTCTGTCTGACTTAAGCGAAAGCATGATTGCATCTTTTCTAAGCCTTTTCCTTAGTAGCTATATAAAAATCCGTAATGTGAATTAATTCTTCTTTATTTTACACGCAAATAACATAATGAACCGTTCGCGTAAATTTTTCGGAGTGTGTTCTGATTCCCGATCAGGTTCATTTCTTTCCAATAATTTTTTATAAAAACAATTAGTTTGCTGTTGTTTAGATCAATATATTTTCTTTATATCACACTACGCGTTTCGCTGAACTAGTCAGCATTATCAAGTGCATTAACAATTAATAATAATAAATAACAGCAAACTAATTGTTTTTATAAAAAAATTCTTGTCTAGGAATGGATCAAAAAGTAAACGAAAGTTACATCGATCTCTTCATTTCCTTCCCTTTCGCACTGAAAATAGCCTGAATACCTGAATACGATCCGAAAAATTGATATTACAATGCGAAAATTATTGTTTCGACGAGGGTTTTTTTTTGGAAACAAACAGCTTGTTAATTTTTTTTTTCAAATTGGAAGGATGACATTGGTGGCCTTCATTATATGCTCCGCAATAAACGAAAAAGGTCTATAAAACTTTAGGTTTCAATAAAACGCTTTTCCAGGATATATGGTGCGCAATCTCAAAACATAGCTTCTCGAAATTTCTTTCTGCGAGAAAAACAACACTCGACAGAGAGTAACAAATACAACGCCGAAGATTTCAACTTTGTATCAGCTAAAAAGGCGACCACTCAATCAAGATTGTCTCTCAACATTGGTTCACTGTCTCTTTATTTAATCTTAATTGGACAGTGGCCTCTCCAACATATCACGCCCAATATCCCTAGTCTACTGAACTTATCTCTGCATTTAATATTCTTCAAAGTATGTTGCTGTCTACGTCACTCGATTTCTCTATTCTTTTGAGTGACTAGTTGCTTTTAATTTGTCCTTTCGGTATCTTTTAAAGTATCTTTAAAAAGTTCAAAGTTGAAATTGCTCCATACAACATTCTGTTGATCCGAAGTGTTTCTTCTCAAAACGGTCTGTCAATTACTTTTATTTATTTCCTTCGATAATTGCACTAATTTATCGGTATTTGCTGCAACGGGACAATAGACTTGATGACAATGATATCGAGGTAAGCTCGGTGCACCCCGAATTGCGCATATTTTAGGATCAGCTATTCCCTGTTTGATTCAAGAAAAGGTTTTCCTGACGACATGGTCATTTGTCGGGTTGAAAAGTGTTTCCTTAAAAACATTTACATTCTTTAAGCGTTTCTTCTTAGAGATGGCTTTCCGTGAGACCGTATTTAGTTTATATTTGCCAAACAGTTTTGTTAGTTGTTACCTTTATCCATGAATTCTAACAAAAACAATGGTGAACAAATTCATATTGAAACTTGATATGTTACACTATTTACACCGTTCTCTAACTATGACTGGAAGTGGTCGTTTTTATTGGTTCGGAGCGTGAAAAGACTGCTTCCGCATTTATTTCAGATTTGATCGGATTCTCATTCTGAAGAGCAGAAACCCCATATTTCAGACAGGTTGTCAATTCTAATAAGTTTAGACCTAAACAATGTATCATGCAAGCAAATCGATATGATTCTTTATTTACTGAAGAAATTTAAATGTCGGTGGGTTACTCCCGCGATGTTAAAAAGTCGCTAATATAAAGAAATGGCGGGTGATGAACAAGGAATCCTTGAGACGTTTTGCAATGATGGTAAATAAATTACCATTAATTTAAGATAAACTTCACCATCGTTATTTCGATTGCTCAATTTAAGTTTTGACTCCCTCGAATTTATTATGTTCACGTTCAATAAATATGCCAGCTGATGTTACTTAAAGTATGCATTTTCATTAAAGTAGGAATGTACTTCAGTTAAAATGTCGACGTCCATTTTTCCCTCGATCTAAAAATACATGACATCGACGAAGGCATCTACTTTTACATTTCTTTTTATTTTAATAAATTATTTCAAACTTACAAGTGTACTACGTTACTGACATGCTTATTTGTATGATAATTTATGTAATTAATGAATGAATGAAATGTTCTTATGATTTAATTTTTTCCATTGTGTTCCTAAGTTTTATTGCAAATTATTCGCGTACCATATTTTATATGCTTATTTTATGCCATTCTGATGTCTTAATACCTAAAAAAGATATCGCGAACCTGGTTAAAGTGTCGAGTAGCGAGTTTCATTTATAACAAATTTTAAAGTATCTGAAAATTACTCACAAGTTTGGCTGAACGGGACGCCCATAAAATCTTCTTATTCTTACTTAACACTTAAGCCAATCAGTTGATCTTAAAACCATATTAAACATCACATTCTTTTGAATTGAATATTACGCGCCAGTGAGGTGTTGGTGCACTCTATTTAGTCCGTTTCTTTTTTTTGAGTATCCAACAAGTCTATCTCCGTAAAAACCTTAGTCGTATTCATCAAAGTTATGTATTGTGTTTAAAATTGATATTACTTTAAATTCACTATCTCATTGCTCCACCACAGTTTATCAGACGTTTTACTTGCACTTGTAATAAATTAAATAAATAACCTAATAGTCATACTTTTTACGCTGTCGTTCTCGAGAAAATAAAGAAGGTTTGCTGTTTTTGAAATATAATTGGAGATTTAATATTGCAGCAAAGAAATTAACAATTAGATAAATTAATTGCAAATACTAGCCACTATCTGTAGGTTCTTATTCTTTATATTGAACATCACATTATACCTTAAATCGTCTTTGGCCGCTTGGAGCCTCAGCAAAATGTATTCCACGAAATTGATAAATGCTTTGTTCACTCCATGCTGTTTTTCCAACTGATCCTCTTAATGATCCCAACTCTGGTATTTCTACAATGACATCTTCAGCTTCCAATCCATTTGTCATTGTAATAACAAGAACAATAATAATTGCTATTATAATAACAATAAAACCAGCACCGCTAAACATTTTCAATTTCATTTGAAATCTATGACTACCGCACTTGCCACTATCACAATCGCAACCGCCGGACATTTGAATTGGAATTTGACGAAGATTTATATTTAATCAATAAAATACAAATGTAAGATCATCACAAAAAGACACAGACTTCTTACAAAAAAGGAAACAATCACATTCTAAATTGTACTAATTCGATTGAACTCGGTCGCTGTCCAAGCTGCGAATGCTAAATTACTTTGCTAATCGTTGTAGTAAGTGATTGTAATCATAAAATTGTAGATACAGATCATCTACAGCTGAGATAGCGTTATCTGAATGATTAAATTTGTGTTATTGCATTTACTAATCAAATGATAAGTGTTAAGTAACTTGCTGTTGAATGTTCATTCATCAGCTTTGAGTTGAATACTCATGTATCCAGATAAGGTTTACAGTGGATTTGCTTTCTTTTCAAAATAATTTCATGTGAAGCTGGTGTAAAATGGAATAGTTTGTGTTATTGTATTGGCTCTCTATGATTTTACAGCTACAGTATTTATTTACCCGTAAAAATAAAGAATGTTGAAACTGTAGTCTTAACCCTCAAGCACTGTTTTGGAAAGGGTGAACAAAAAACTCGTTATAATCATCCGTGCAAATTGAAAGTACTCACTGGGATTAAAAGAACTTTATATATAAATTAAGTGACAAAAGAGAAATATAAAACATAAAATTGGTTAGCAAAAACACTTTATTTGAATGTATTATCTATCAATAAAATTATATCACTTTGCAAGTTGCGCCATTGAGTTGCGTGAATACGAAGAATTCACACAAAAACAGCACCGTAATAGGTATACGGTGCCAGGAACAAATCCAATCTTTACCGGCTGGGCAAGTTACTATTTATGTTTTGGAAAACTTGTCTTGAAATCGGTTTGAAATCTTCTATTTAATACCAATTTTTAAAAGTGGTCTTTACTGATATCAAAGCAAAAGTGACTAAAATCAGACAAGGGAAAATTTCTCAATATAAAATATAAGTATTCGCAAATATTAATAAAACGTAATTTCTTTTAGCTTAACTATTTATTTATTTAACTTTTTTCGAAGTATAATCTATATTTAGTTGGACAGCCTCCAATTTTAATATCAAGGAAACATATATTCAATGACGTTTACCAAATTTTCTACTTTGAAGGTGGTTACAACTTCCCAACGATCAATATCATCAGCTTCTATGAATCAAATTCACGGTTTAGTGTAGTCCACATATTTTCACTTGGACTCAAAGCTGGGCTAAATGAGGGCTTCAATTGTGAGCTATATGAGGACTAATCTGAAATTTGGATGTTCTTTTGCTTGAAGTGTTGTTGCTTGAAAGAAAATCATTTTCTGTTGTCAATTGGGCCAAGTCTTTGACTTAACCCACAGAAACGCGAAAGACAGTCGCTAACGATTGAAGTAACCGGCAAAGATCACGAAATTTTCTATGGTTAAGTAAGACCATGTTCAATGATTACTAAGGTCTCATTCCAATTGCTTAGGAATGAGACTCTCGGCGACCCTCTCGACACTTCTATTTTTCTTACCTTAAACGTGTGCGACGATCACCGTAATTTGCTCATTTGTGATCCTGTGACTGCCACGAAACTTTATGTTTTCGAGAACGTCTTGGGACCACTCCTGTGACCTCCACGAAATTATCTGTATATTTTTAAGAATACCTCTTGTGACTCATGAGCTCAATTCAACGTGCTTTGAAAAGATAGCTTTCTTTCACTATAATTCGCAATGTGTTCCTCAAAGAGTCTTGAACAGACTCCCACAGTTAAAGCACTTCAGGGGCTTCAACGTAAACAAAAACCTACATATTTGGAGCAGAGCAAAGTGATCGATTTCAATGAAGATTCCTATGAACAAAATATATGATGGGTTTTAATATCCGATAAAAAGATTTAGCAATAGAACGAGAACAAGCATGTGCATCAGTAACATTCAATGTTATCTGTATAATTTACCAACCAGTTCGAATAAAAGGTTTGTGAAACTTCCATAGGTTTAAGAAAAACAATGAAGGGAGACAATTATGATTGGTTTGAGTCTGAAATGCGCAAAAATGTGCTGTTTATGTTATATCAAAGGATTAAGTTTACTATCTGAATACTTCGTCCCTTAGCAAGCAAAATATGGTACATATATGATACGTTTTACGACCATATCATAATCATTCAGCAATTCCATTGCTTTATGATATCCAAATGAATCCAAAAACAAAATATGTGTTTGTTTATTCAACAACTCTTCACCTATGGAAACAAAAACAATCAAAAGCATGAATTTTTCCATATGATTCTGTAGATAATTTCAAAGTTCAGTTTTGCATTACATTATTTTTACTATTAAAGGTTGCATACTTACTTCTTTTTCTGTATGACATGAATCATTGTCCTGATGAAAATAAATCCTGCAAGAATCGCCAAAAAGCTCTAAAACGCATGGCTCCATTTCGATCTCCGTTTTTATTTTTTTTTTTCAAATACACATTTGTTGCAGTCCCTTCTACCGCCCCAACAAAAAACATCTAAATTAATTATCATCCGATTTAATCATACACATTTGTAACATAGTCTCGGTGCTGTCGAATTTCTCCATCGCTAACGTAGAGTCTAAATTTTCTTATTACTTTCATCCGGGTCTCATTAGTCACATGCTTCTTAACTCATGGTTTAAACTCTGTTACTTAACTCTGGCAGCAAATCCTGATGACAAACTGTTATAAAGGCACGCAAACTTGCACTCACATGTTATTTTCTCACCAAACTTGTCGGATAAACTTGGCAAGGCTGAGAAGTTACTAGACGATTGCCTTATTAAGTGACTTGGATATCCGAACCCATTCTCCTATTATTTTATACCTGTTTCCTTGAGATTATCTTACACTAATATCCTGTGTTGTCCAATTTTCTGGCATCAACAACAAAGCTTCTTCTCCTAACTGCCAAATTAATTTCTCTAATTGATTATTTATTATTAAATCTGATAGTTTGGGATCTCGTTATCTGTGTATGTTAGGCGACCCGCAGGGTTTTGATTGAGTGTGGAGCCCGTTGCTTCGCAATATTTGCAATAAAAGGATGTATTGCGAAATTTTCAAAATTCACTCTAATTAATAGCATTATTCTCGCCTCGCTAACATGTCCCTTCTGCATACAGTGATGGTTTTAATACCATTTTTATGGTTCAAATTGTAATTTTATATTTATATCTCTGTAATATGTAATTTTATGTAAAAAAAGACAAGTAAAAAGGTCTTCGAGGCTCTGAAGCTTGTTCAATTGTTTCAACTTTATTTCATAATTTTCTGAGACAACGAAACTTCGGGGCCGTACATCTTTGTATTATCTTGATTTTTTTTTCTTATTCAAAATAGGCCTTTTCTATTGATTTCTATCTATTGATGTTTGAGTTTTTTGTTTGTTTGTTAATCGATTGAGTCCCAGCAATCGATGTAATGAGCTCACATATAACCAATATTTAAAATTTCGACAATAATCAAGCGAGTACATAATAATGAAAACTTAAAAATAAATAATCCAATAGGCATAGGCATGCATTCAAAGTAATCAACGTGAAAAACTACCTCGAGTGGGATTAATTCCACGGTCTGCATAAACAGTGTGCATCCAATGCAACAACTAACGCCGACCATCAAGAAAGGGTTTCTACACCAACTGACGTAACCCAAGGCAACTAGGGAATGCTCGACCCTACTTTCCAGTCACATTAAACCACAAAACACCACGTTTCAGCGAGGGTAGGCTGCTCATCTTATTGTGGGATAACAGGTACCTGCAATGGGCTCTCCTTAACTCGGGTTCAGATCAAACTTCTGGCAAGATTCCGCCCTGCAAAAAAAATCGAAAATTTGATGATGATACCGAAGGAAGGACTTTTGAGTTGAAAACTGTTACTCATCCTGAATTAAATATACGGACCAGGGTCTGTTTATCTAGTTCTAAAGGTTAACAAATTTGGGATTTGTGAATGAATCGAAAGTGTTAATATCAGTCGTCCAACAGTTAAAGAATGAAGTGAAATAATTTTTTGGCGGACTTCAAACGTATATATGTATCACACAGTACGGAATCATGCTTCTTGCTGGCACCATTAACGACAACATCAAATGTCCGAACAACATGATTGGCACAATGGTTAGACTGACGCAGAGAGATGAGCTGGTCCCACTACTATTTAGCCTAGCCTTAGAGCAAAAATACGGAAATTTTCCATTGATACAAGAAGCACGCAGCTTTATACAGTTATTTAAACAAATTGTATCCTTCACAGATGACAGATCCTCTTGATCGACTGAAAAATCATATTGATAAATGCACCACCAAGCAAACTAAATTAGACTACTAATAAAAAGAGACAGCAAAAAGTACATGGTGAACACAAGGAAAGCGAGAAGACACTGGCCTAATAAAATGTTGTATAATCGAAAAGTAGAAAATGTAGATGATTATTGAACATGATGGCGATGCTGAATTAAAAAGAAGAAGAGAGCTCGTAAATGAAGTGTTCCTCTAAGTGTTCCTAATTTTAAGTCCCAACTGCATTAAAGGCAAAGAACAAAGCTCCACTTATAAGAAGCAGTGATAAAGCCTGGGTGATACTACTATTGTTGGACGTAGATGCTGACGTAAGCAAATTAAGTATATTTGGAATAATGGTACAAAGGTTTATTATAATAGCAAACCATGAAAGAGATGAATAGCAGATAAAATCACGAGCTGTAGGAACGAAACAGAAGAGTCCAAGATTATAAAGCCGCAGAGCTGATTTAGTCCCGTGCAGTATATAAACGACGAGTTGATGCCTAGAAATGGGTTTGAAGGTTCGGCTAAAGGTTTTATCAAGACTTTTAGAGGTTTTATAAAGGGATGGCAACAATCGACAGAGGCTTTATCGCCCTGACGACCATCAAATGGACTAAAACCGCGTGATGTTATAAAGCATAGAGCTGCCATGAGCGCATAAATGGTGTAACACAAAAGAAAGAAACGTAGAAAATATCAAAAGAAGCGGTGAACCTCGACTATAAACTAAGAAATCCATTATTCACCATCAATTTAAGAACAGAAAAGAAATCATTTTGATGCAAAATGAAGCCACGGCGCATGTTGATCGAAAATCAATGAGGCGAGATGTGAGCACGTTTTAAATGTGCAGATGGATTAATATAAAACCCATTTCAAATGCATGGTGCAGGAAAATGTCTTTAGAAGTTTGACACTATTAAATAAGGGTTGTGACGATTGAGTATCACAGAAAAAATACATCATCTTATCTAATGTGTGTACTTCATAGTATGAATGTAATATTGAATCAATCTTTCTTTGATTGAAAATTAATTTAAAAAAATATGAACTTTGAGCCACTCTCGGAAATTAAAATGATTTCATTTGTTTCTATTGAATATTAAATTACATGAAAGATTTTTTTTGCAGATGGTGGAATGTTTAAAAAATAAATTTCGTGAATCAAAACTCGACCATGAGTGCGAGAAACAAATGGTTATTGTCCTTTCCGAGCAAGCTCTTAACTATAAATTGAACCCACTGCTCCAAACGATGTGCAAGTCAGAAATTGAGCATTTATGTGGACAAAATGCTGGGAAAATAGAGGACGATGGTCAAGTAGAAGAGTGCTTGAAAAATGCATTTATAAATCAAAAAATAGTTAGTAAAGAATGTCGTGTAGAAGTAGCAACATTAATTCAGGAAGCCGAAGCTGATATCCAAGTAGATCCACTGCTGCTTAGAGCGTGTACCGATGATTTACTAAGATATTGTTCGGCAGTGCCAAGTGGGAACGGAAGGCGTAAGTAATATTTTAGTTATTAACAATATGTTCTGACCGAAAACAACAATGTTTACAAATAATTATTTAGAGCTTCAATGTCTACAAACAATTCTAAAGGATCAATCAAAAGCAATGGAGGTAGATTGCCGAGTAAAACTGACAAATCGCATAGAAATGTTCCGAAATGCAGAAACGGTAGATATGAACAAGTTAAAATGCGTCCGAAACAATTCGAAACTGATTTTGAAATTATTCTAGTTGTTGGAATCGCCACCGAAAAACATGCAACAATTAATTTCGCAAGTTGTTTCATCGCCGGCGAAAAAATACTTAATAGTGGTTTTGATGACCATTGTCGGCATTGTGTTTATTGTGGGAATGTTTTGTGGACGTGTTACAAAACGCACAATATATCGAAAAATGAAATAATCGGATTGATTGAATTGTGTTTGTAACAGGAAGGATGGTTCAACGATGTGAAAGATTACAACTTCAAACCAAACTATTCATAAATCATTTTCAAATGAATCACATCACATCCGAGATAACACCACGTCAACACTCGCTGATTATAGGAAACAAATCCAAAGGGCAGTTTTTTCTATTAGTTTGTACAACACCTTATTCCACCTTAGTTAATATTCGTATATTGCTTTTATTGTTTAGTCTTATCACACATTTACCATCACTGAATTTTATTTTAAATATAAGTGAATGATTTTCTTATTTCATACATATCGGCCACCACCTTAAGTCCTGTAATTCTCCTTTTCTTGCTCAGTTTGATTGACTTTATTCAGCCGTTTTGTTTTACATTGACGTTTTGCATTATCCTCTATAATTCCCATTTCTATAATTGGTTGCCACCATAGTTTTTTTTCTGTAAAACTGTTACTCATGTATAAATGTGATTTTCATATTTTTCTTATAACTGTTAAGTCGAAATTATTCATGAGTAAGCTACTAACGCCCGATAATATTTTGAAGTGAAATTGCTTTTACCATCATTGTTAGCGTTCGAAAAAAGCAAATTTCTATATACTGGTTCTCGTTTTTTCTCTTGAATTCCTTGACTAACAACATAAGGCTATTATTGATATATTGTTGTAGATTCTAAGATAGCACTATTATTTTTCAAAAATTTATGGAGTTTTACTATGTAATAAAGTGATACCATTTCGTAATGTATTTTGGCGTTCGTAACATAATTTTCAAACATAATAGACCATTAACAGTTTCAATTGTCCACACGCCAAGAATCATTTAAAATCATCTTTGGAAAAATGTTGAAAATGGTGAATATCATATAAATAGTTGATAATTAAAAACGGATCTATATTTACTTTAACTCATATATTCACAGCCGATTGACAACACTTTATTGAGCAGCAATTTATGGTGTTACTAATCAAGTAAATGACACCAAATATTGAACGGCAGTCGCGATTTCAAGAACGTCAACAGGCTGGAAGTTATAAAAAGGTAAGTTTGTTACTCATATGACTTATCATTTTCTACAAAGTTAAGACAAATATAATCGATCACACAACAATAAACAATTCATTACATCTATCTATTCTTTCTTCCTTGGTTTGTACTTTAACATTCGGCGATATATTTCTTCAAAGGTGATGATTTAGACTGGTGAAATTCCCTATTCTAATTTCTCAACCATATCTTACAAAGTAATAATGAAGCAATACCAAAGTTATTAAAATGATCGTGTATTTTTGAGACTATTGTACGTTTTTTCTGTTTAGCTCACTATTTTACAATTAATTTTTTCAATGCACAAAAACAAAATTCTATTAATTCGCAAATCAATAATTGGGTAATAATTTCACGTAGCTTAATTTGTGTATTGTAATTTATTTTAATTGTTATATTGTATATAACAAGTATAAAGTTTCTGCAAAACTGAATGATCGAAATTTCCGCGAAAAAATCTTGCAACTTTTGTCATTTTTCGAGTAGATGATGAACGCATTCAGCCAATGAAACCTTTAGGGCTTCAAATGTCGAAATTCGTCCTCAATATCTACATCGATAAAAAGTGTCAAGAAAAAGAAAAAGTGTCTATCGAAACAGTCAAGTGAAAGCTAAGGGACCTTATTGGGTTCTTAGCGGGGCTCTCGAGACTAGGAGGATATCTAAAGAAAATAAGCCTGGTAGCCAACGTTGAAGGCACATTCTGTATTTTTCGGAGGAGCCAACAAGAGTTTATATGCTAGCCCATTGCGAGATACTGCCACGTAGGAGACTAGACATTCTTGGAAGTTCCTTCCTTGTGGTAAGGAGATTAACTCGATCATTTGAAGTTCATAACGTTCAGCTGCAAAAGTCTGACAGGATTCCCAAAGCTCGGATTCGCCAAGCCGTTTTTTGATGTTTGGAAACAGGTAATAGTCGCTGGGGGCTAAGTCTGGAGAGTAGGGAGGATGCGGCATCAATTCAAACTTCAATTCGTGGGTTTTGGACTAGGCAACAATCGACGAATGCGCTGGTGCGTCGCGGCATCCACATTGCACACAGCTTTTCCATGCTCAAATGGTTGTGCAAAATATTTCGCACACGTTCAGCTGACATTCTAAAGGTTTCATCTATCTCATGCATTTCAGTCTGCGGTCTTCCAACACTGATGGATTTTCTCAGTCATTTCTGAAGTTGTGACCTCAACGGGCCGTCCTGAGCGAGGCTCGTCAGAGGTTCTCACACGACCCATTTGAAATTCAGAAACCTACTGATCAATAGTTGAATATGATGGGCAGGAATCTCCTAGTGTTGAATCCATCTCTTCTTTTATTTGTTTTGGTGTTAAACCTTTCAAATAGAAGTATTTGATGACAGCATGTTTTTCAAATTTTTACCATTTTCACGAAAACAACGGAGGCGTCTCGCGCAATGTGCTCTCAAACGCAAACTAACGTAGCGATTAGACTGAAACTGTACATACAAGCTCGGTAGGAATGGAACTGTAGGACGCCGCTCCAACAGTAGACCTAGTGGCGTCATCTCTTGGTCAGGCCGGAAACTTTGCACCACACCCTCGTAAATCGTCCTTATGCCAAGAAATATCACAAAATCCTAATTTCGACCAGCTTTCGTCATTTGAAAACTGAATAGACCTTTATTGTGTACGAGGTGTTTATCCTCAGCCTTTTTGTATTAAACTGTAATACATGGATTGACAAGAATGACTAAGCTACTTACATGTGCTTAATCTTAAAAACTCTTTCGAACCACTAATTTGAGCGAACAACATAGCAAGTAACCAAAATGGAGGTAGAAATGTGAAACAACGCCGATAGTTGGCAACATAAATAAAATTTTGAATATGTGATATTGGACTGCGATAGTCACAACAAAATAAGCGTGGTGGGCAACCTATTACAGATAACAGAAATTGGATTTGTTCAATGATAGGGAGGGAATATGTCCACTATAAATGGCTCTCAAAGGCAACTGGAGATCTGGAATTCTAATAATATTTTTGTGGTAGCAACATGAAGTCTGTTTACACCTTGGGTATCGAGCTCACATTGATACAAAGCAAATGAACTATCGCTGAGATACCTCCCCTCTCATACCGTAAACCAAGTCGAGAACTGCTTGTCACATTACTTTGAGGTGTGTCCTTTACTTTTTGACGGATTGCGCCTTAGGATCAGGGAGACCTCTTTAGAAGCCGTGAAGGATGTAGGCATAGAATTACAGTGAAAGATATGGCGCTACCCTCTGAATACAATAATATTGATAGTAATAATGATGATAATAAAAGTAACAAGCCGCAAGCTCCTTGTACTTAACCCTAACCTTTCTGACCGTCTGAGAAACAAAGCAAAAAAATTGGTGGTGCCAGGAATGATGTCGATTGATTTGCTTGGTTTGAGTAAAGCGAGATTTTTGCAAAAAATCAGAGATTGAGAAGGAAGAAAGCAGTAAGACTTTACTCTAATGGCTTGCTGGCGTTTGGGTGTTTGATTTCAAATTTAGGTCTATGCATTATCCAAACCTACATTGATGTAAATTTTCATCTTTGCCGCTTTCTTACGGGGCACTGTACTTCAAAAAGGACTTGTTTAGTGTGGAAAAATTGTTCATTCATTGTTTCTTCCCTTCTAGTGTGCCAGTGTTTTACGTGTCCCGATTGGGACACTGACTTTATAAGTTTATTAGAACGGTAGATGTAAAGCCGATTTTTATGACTATCCAGTTGATAATATTGCTTTGGTTAGAAAGTGATAATGGTAGAGATTATATGTGGATAGTTACAGCTCTGCCCAGGCTATCTCTAGAAATGACCCCAGTTGTCAGTACGTAATTATTTTGGAACAGAAAATTTTGCCTCCCTATGCTAAATCTTCAGTTCTAAAGTAATCAATTCTTGTAACACTGAAAATTTAGTTCTTAAATTGTCAAAGTTGGTGAATGAAATTCACATAAAAAATTCCTTTCGCCAATCTTCAGCGGTAAGATGTTGACGATTCTTTGTCCAGATGTATCAACTTTTTCTCGTTTCTACTATTAATTTGAATTTCTTCCAACTTTAGATTGCGGCCGTATACCTTTTTCAAACTCCATTTATATTTTTCAAAAATACTAGATATATTTTTCGATTTACATATATTTCTAAATAGACTTTTATAGATCGATATATTAATAACTTTGTCGATAAGCTGCTGGTTTAGACTACGACCCAAAGTCCATCATTGTTGCAATACACATACTGGCCCTATTTGTCGTCTCCGTTTTCTCTTCGCTTTCTATCACGATTCGTACAATTTTGTAATTCAGAAGTTGAAGTTGAGTTCAGAACCCAAGCGCCTCTATTACTTCTGTGCGTGGCCGAACAATCTTCCACGTTTTATCGAATCCTAGAATATGAAATACAAAAAATTGCATTTAATCACTACCTTTATCTTTAGCTCGCCCCATTTTAAAATTCATTTTTCGTATGTCAAAAAGCTTGTAATACAGAAAACAAGAAACTGAACACGATTTCAAACTCAATAAATTTTAAAAATGCAAAATTTAGATAAAACTAAGATGCCCCATGCATGCCCATACATGTAACAACCTTTGATTGTGACCTTGTATTTATTAGACTTGCCTTTGTTACTAAGCCCCTCGCACATCCTCTTGTGCAACATCAAGCTGCCAATGTCGTCTCCCACACGTTTTCGATTATATTTAAATCTAGAGGACGTGTTGGCCAGGGAAGAACGTTCAAATTTTGCATTCTGAAATAATGGAGCATGGTATGGGCGTTGTCAACCGGCGCATTATCTTGTTGGCAAATGTAATTTCCAACAGCAATTTTTGCATCGTGGCGCATGAGCTGCTCGTAGATTAGTGAAATATAATTACTACTGATCACTCACAGTCTGTGAACACGATATCCGTTTTGCTATTGAATATAATTCCTTCTCATATCATGACCTCACCGCTGGCCATTTGTTGTTTGATCAAGATTAGAAGATGCACCCGCCAATCCTTGAAATAACACCACAAACCATCAGGGCCGCCTATATTGAACTGTTTTCCATCAGAAAAAAGAACTCTCCACCAATGACTACAGTGATCGTGCTCTCGTGCAAATTGCAATCGAGCGTCCTTATGTGTCAACGTCAATGTTGGTTTACTTCTCCCGCTTTAAATGTTCAGCTTGCTGCAAAATACATTGGACATTCGTATCCTGATCTCCCGTGCCGTTTTCATTCGATTTGAAGCAGGTCGCGTGGTGGCCCGCACCTCCAGCGTGCTCCTCGTTATATTCAATGGGATTCTTTAAAAAAATTGTCATCGCTGTTAAACTCCGCTCCAGTATCCGTGTAATTTTCAGACTAGTTTTTCCATCCCTTTTTAGCTGGGGCACTATATTTGTTTCAGTTTTCTTTAATCTTTGCCTCGCAGCATTTTCCAAAATATCACAAAAATAAATTTAACATTTGCTTTCAGATTTAATTTGTAAAGTTTTATTGTAAAATTTAGTAAGCTTATTTATTAGTTAGTTCTCCCTCCGAAAAGATAAGCGCATATTTCATTGATTTGAAGCAGTTTTTATTTTCATTACAGCGTAAGTGTATCCAAATTACAGAAATTTTCAGTTGAAACGACCTTGCTACCACTCTTCGGTCGGTAAAATAGTTCAATATTTTTTCAAAACGGGAAATTTCAGATTGAATTTAAAATTGCGTAATTTAAGGCTTCAGCGTTCCAGCAAATGTAACCACCAATTATAGTGAAGTTGGTTGCAATTCAGTCGTAGTGAAGCTTCAAACCTATAGTGTGTTTCAACGAAGACTCCAAATATAGGACTTTTCAACTGAGAGTTTCACTTAGGATTTGCTTGCTGCTATGTTCTGGGTGCCTAGTAGAATGACTGATTTTATATGAAAATTTCGTAGATTTTCGATACTTTGAAAATTGGTTGGTTGGCAGATGAGTTGCAGAGAAAATTTCTGAATGTTAGGAATACGACAGCGTCCACTTGAGTCTATTTTACGGAAATCATAGCGACAACAAAATTCACACAGAATGTGTTAAAAGGAGACGCCGCGACGAATTCAGTTGGTTTCAAATTATCAAAAAAAAGTCATGTTTGAAAGCGGTTAAGGAAGTTCGTGGAGACTTGGAACTTGCAAAGGATGAAAAGTTAGGAAAGTATTCGAGAGCGAGCGGAGTCAATTGGTCGAGGATGGCTCCGATCTTGTTGGTTGTGTAAGGAGCGTTTGCGTATTATAACGAGTTATGTGTAGAATAAAAGGATATGTACGTATCGGAGAAGTTGCTAAAGAGTGAGGATTTTGAGCTATGTACTAGCGATTCCGCAAGGTAATAAATAAATAGTAGTTATGAGTGAGACAATATTAAAAACAGGATTTTTCAGATGTGTTTGCTAGCCATCTGTTTAATTGTAAACTTTTTACAAATTGGAATAAAAGTTAGTATGCTCGCAAGGATCGATTCCAGCACCGAAACTTGCCAAATGAAAAACTGTGAAGTATTAATGACGAAATTGAAATTAATGATGCAACATTTTCTCAAGTTTTAATTATTATTTGTATTTTTATGGAATTTATTTAATCACTTTGGCTATTAGTAAAATTTTTCAAACATAACAGTTACAACAATTTTGCATACAAAATAATAGAAAGCATCAACACAAAAGTACAACATAAGTGAATTTAAATTATGCATTAAAATATTTAATAAACATATTTTCTTCTATACAATTATCGGTTTCCTTTTTACACTTTCGTTTCTTATCGTCTAATTGTTTCGGGTGTTACAGAAAGGCGTCTGTTCTATTATTTGCCAGTACTGGTACTGCTTTCTTATTTATGATAAAACTTATCGCTTATTATATGTTCATATGTTGCCTGGAAATTAGTTTCATTAAAAAAAAACATCAAGCTTCCAAATGTTAGTTGAGTCTCACCTTGATTGTGGTATAACAATAACCTGAAAATCCAAGCATAACACTTTCAAAATCAGATCCCAGTAAATCTTCCAGCAATGCTAATTCTGCACCCAAATGTGGAACTTCAGCACGCAATACTAAAATGATGGCTAGAGGCATTATGTTGTCGGCTCCAAGCACAAGTGTTCCTGCTGAATATATTAAGCGATGCCATCAATTGAGACATATAAATATTCATTTATAATTTTTCTTATTCAACATACCACTTGAACTTCTGTGGGCTTCTTCGACCAATTGCATCGACTTTCGTATCACAGTAAGCATCGAATGTGGACAATATTTCTCTTTTACCATTTTCAGCGTAGCAATAGCATCGTTAAATTTCGGATCATTAATAGTCGGTTCTATTGACCTTGAAAATGTTTTTTGTTGTATTAAATATTTTTTAAATTAGAGGATTTCACTGTTACTAACAATTCTAAACTCAAGAAACGTATCAAATCGTTATTCGTTTTCTTTTCGCATGATAGCAGTCGCTGTCTGTACATCTCATCACGCTGACTGAATTTATTGGCATATAATACAAATAGTGTTGAATAAACTCCTTCAGACAAAACAATCGGATATAAAAGGCTGATATGTGATATTCTTTTCCTGCAACAAAAAATAAGAAAAACATCAAACGAATGCTTCTCAATTTGTCAAATAATGCAAATTTTCTTACCCATCCTCATCAGTTTGTACTTGACTCAAGGCCGGAAACATTTTCTGTATAATACGATACATTTGTAGTGAAATAGATTCCCATTCACACATTGCTTGACTAGATAAGACTGGTGTCGGTTTCACTTTCCAACAGCCATAGGATAGATAAAAACAGTTGGATATTCTTTGATTAAGAACATAAAGCGGGTGACGTCGATCTTTAAATGCCTAAACCAGATGAAAGTAAGTTTATGAGTTTCTCTTCTATTAAACTTATTATGTTCGTGTTAAAACGTGTTAAAAGTGTTAAAACTCATAAATATTTACTGACAAATATAGAAGTGATTAAAGCCCCTTAATATATACCTTCTTCCCTTGACAAGTGCGTGGGAACGCTTTGATTCCATTCACCTTCCATCTTCATTGAGTATCCGAATCAGTCAGATTACTCCCTTTCGCAGAGCTTTACCAGTCTTGGAAAATGCGCCCCATTCTCCAAAGGCTTTCCTTTGGGGGACCCAACGGAGTCCTTTTTCCCTTTTAAGGAGAGAAAGCGAAGTTAGGTGGGCTCAGATCAGAACTATGAAACGGGTGGGATCCGTTTCATACTGTGTTTTTCCGAAAATTTCGAAAATGCATTGCGGTTCGAGTTTATTGTCGTCGAGGCTCTACAGTTCATAACGGGCCTCGGCCTTCATGATGCCTTGAATTCGCCCAGCTCTTTTGAGGTTTGCCCACTGACCTCAATTCTTCCGCCTTACCATTAATTGCTTTTTAAATATAATAAATGTTGCGAAGAACCGGCCCACTGGAGTTTCTGCAGCATCATTAAACTTTTGTTAAATATTCTTATTCATATTCTTCACTATTTTCCTCACTTTAACAATATCATCCTAAATGGAATGGAAATATCGCTGGTGAAAAGGGAGGTATATCATGGACAGATGCACTGTTTCTTTGGTCTTATGTAAATAGGATTAACGTACGAATAAATCTTAGGTGCCCTCTCATTCTTACTATCAACTCTTGTGACAAATGAAATCTTAGTTATTCAAAATTTCTAACAGTCCGAAAGGATACGTGTTTGATGTAATGCAAGGAGTATTTCGAATGCTGAATAATGTGTGCGAGAAATCAGGTTTATGGCTCAATCTCTATAAAACCACACTTGTTTTGTTCAAAGAAATGCCAAACATGGACCAACTCTTCGCACTATAATCGATTGTAGTTTGTGATCAAAATATCTATACTCAAGATAAGCATTTGGCCTATGTCTGCATCACAAATTGAGTTTGAATATTGGCGTTGCCTTAAAATTAGTGCTGGGACACGGATGAATCGAACATAGTCTGCAGATTGATCAACTAGCAAGAAAGGCAGCGTCGGGAGCATTTCTTATCAGTTCATAAAACTATCATCCTTGAATTGCTGCTGGAGATTCACAGAGAAATTTAGGATAGAGAATGCAACAGGCTTAGGAGAAAACTTCCATAAACGTTGAATCTGTACCTCGACATACATGACGAGAAAAACGCTCAAATTATCATTTGAGCTATTACTCTTACTTGCATAGGCCATTGCATACTCGGAGGACATTCCTGAAAATGTTTTTGAAGGCGAACTATAAGTGCAGGTCTTGTAAATTTGTGGAAGTGACACCAGTTGATCTGCTAGAAGACAGCGGAGCATCGCTCTACAGAAGATGAGACGACCAAGGAAGCCGCTTTATTGTCGAAGCGAAAACGAAAGTGCCGATCTTAGGAAGATGAATTACTCTAGATGCATCAGAAATGGGTGCATAATAAATACTCTGGAGGTTCATGTGCTGTATTCCCGGCCACGTAATCAGGCAACACATTTTTGATTGAAGATCAATGAACATGCAAATAAGCGAGAGGTCTTAGGACGTAAAGAAATAACAGTAGCAATTCAAAAATATAATTATAGCAGACTTACCTGCTGCAAATAATCAACGATTGACTCCAAATCTTGACTGCTTAACGTTGAAATACCAAAATTTGGAATGAATTCCAACCGTGGCAAATTATCCATGTTGTTTTCTATCTTTGATTCGCCAAGAGCATTAAATTCCGTTGCAAAATTCGTATCATACAATATTTTCCAATTCATTGCAGCAGCATTATATACAGAAGGATTCTTTGAAGTGTGTTTGAAACGCAAACTACCTGAACGTGCTCTATCAAACAATATTTCATTGCTATATGATTTTTTACGTCGATTTAGTCGCATCGATGAGCTGCGTCGAGTATTTAAGCTGTTGGTTGAACGTAAACTGATTTTATCGAGACTTATTGAATTTTTCAAGCACAATTCTGATATATTCATTTGCATGGTAATATTTTTTCCAAAGTAATTGCCAGCCTTTGTCGAATCATGTTCACGGATTTTATCCTTGTCTTCAAGATTTTTCATGTAGATTGCAATTTTGTTCCAAATGAGATTGGTATCCACCATATGCAGGCCTCCAAACACTTCTTCCTCCCAGTTTTCGAATAGATTATGCCATTTACGTGAGTTGCTAACGATACGCTCACCAATATTGCTACAAAATTCAGTTGAGAACACATTTGACAAATAAACGCATTGGTTTAAAAAGTGGGCAAATTTATTTATATAGTAATACTCACTTTGGGTATTTCGGAAAGATTTGGTTGAGTGTAACAGCCCCATTCACGACTTTTACATCATCCCAAGTACCTCCTAAAGTTCCCGAGATTATACTGCCTTTCATATATATTGTACTATCGTTCCTATCAGTCGACTGAAAGCACAAAAAAATGCATTTTATGTTGGAACGCAATCTTTTCGATAAAGCTATACTTACAGGCTGTAATTCCGCTTGCGGAATATAATACTTTCCATGGCCATTCGGTCCACTCATTCCCAGTTCACCTTGGTAATAGCAGCCGTTTTCAAAAATCGCTAGACCTTCTCCAGCTAAGATATCGTTTTTGTAAATTCCTTCGAAGTAGTCGCCATTCATTGTTATACAAATTCCCGGTCCTGAACGTTTATTGTCAACAAACATTCCCATATACTTATCACCTGTTATTGCATCATCTAATATTCCATAGCTGTGTTTAACATTTTTTACAAATTGTCCAACATATGTGTAAATATTTCCGCGCAACGTTCCATGCCCTTCAAAATTACCGTCATGAAAATTGCCTTCATATATTTCATTGTCACGCATCTCATATATTCCATAGCCATGAAATTTTCCACCACGAAATGACCCCTCGTACAAACCAACTGATGGAAGGAGCATTTTCCCAAAACCTAGCACGAGTTATGAAAGACTGGTTGATTTACTAAATATATTTCTATTTCATTAATTGTTATTGATTCATCTCTAATTCAATGTAGAATTAGAAATAGAGGAAATATTTGAAATAAAATTAAAAAATTGTTTAAATATGGGCAATTTTGTTTTTTAAAAGGGATTCGTCAAAAAGTCCTTTCGGTTTTACTTCCTCGTTAATGAATCCTTTCTGCTACAAAAGACTCGTACATGAACAACGTGTGGGTCATTGCTGAAACATAAAGAAACTGGTTCGTTTTTGGAACAGTTGGTGACGGGACGCACTTAGTGGATCGTTTTGAGAGCTGAAAAGGGTAACTGACCAGAAAAGCCATTATGAAATTCTGTGGCTGTACTTCATCCGATGCAGGCCATGTTGTCAATTTGGTGGGATTGAAAAGCTGATGTCTACTATGTACTACTTACAAAAGTAGAATAAAATTGAATAGAATAATCAAAATTAAAGTACAATAATTATTTCGAATGTTTACTGCGCTCGACTGAAAAACTTATATATATAAGAATATAAGAATTCAATAAAACTATCAGAGAGAGAGAGCAGTTTCATATCCAAATGCATAATCATATATTTCTTTGTAACCCCGGAATAAGTTATTGACTCTCAAATGGGAAGTTTTGGCACATTCGATGTCAGCTTCTGCCCTTCTCTCATTTAAATGTGTTTCCATTCAGAAGAAGGTAAAAATGCACCTGAAGGGACTCTTCACCAATGAAAACCAAAGGTGTATCTACGATGGAATTCTTAATCTAAGAAGACTATGATGTAGAGAATGATTTTTACTTCGAACAATAGATCTAATGTAAGGATGCTACGCTACAGATGAAGTTGGAGGACGTTGTTTGAAATTGCGGGCGAAATCATTAGATTCAGCTCAAAATACAAGGCTAATTAAACTAATTAATTCGAAGGTTACTTTCCAAACATAGTCTTTTGGGCGATAAAACCGAAAGAAACAATATCTCGCAATTTTAGATATTCCAAACAGGGTAACGTTTTTTCATATTTTCAATGAAGCGAGAATATTTGTGAACGGATCCCCACTGCTATTCGCTAACACAGACTCTCCCGTCCTTTTGCTTGATCTAATATCGCGTAATTTCTTTATTCCTGTTGATATAACGAAAAATGTCCATCCCTTAAAGCTTCTGACAGGATTCCCAATTCTCCAGAGAAGAACATAGGATTTATTTACTGAAAACTAACTAATGATAATAGTTATTAATATGTATAAAAAGTTTAAAGCAGTTGGAAGCACGCAGTAAATTTGTGCAACCTAGATTTATAGGACCTGATTTGTATGTGTTCAGAAAACATTGGGCGGGCGATATTTAAGTTTCAGCACTTGCAAAATGTTCAGATTAACGATTAATGAAAGAAATGAATGGTGTTTGTTAAATTAACAAGACAAGCATTTCGAATAAATTAAGGGTTATGAAAATTATTCGTAAGCTCTGAGAAAAGAAGTTGTGATTGGAAAACGTATCTGCAGAGTTAGATTTATAGTTTTCAAACACAAACTGCGTTCTACTCTCGAATTGATCAAACTTTACTCTTAAGCCGGAGGCAAACGAATGGTTAGGCAGTCGATAAGACAAATATTACTATAATATCATTACAATTAATATAATATTTAATTGTAATGAACAATGTTATCGTAATTTCAAATATTTCTAAATGCTAGGTAACCATGAACTCACATGAAAGCTTACCTTCAATGTCGCCATGCCGCATTTCTCCGAAATAAACCTTCCCATCAGGATATTCCAAATGACAAACGCCATGCAATTCACCCAACTTCCATCGCCCATAGCACGATACATCTGAATACTTTGAATGCTTTTCACTATATTTATATCCGGCACATCTTAATTTCGGCATTCGATCTGTTAAAGGTTTTTCCAATATTGCATTGATACTTTTCTCAAACTGATCATACCACAGCATTTTGTCTTCGTGATTTTTAGTTACTAATGCAAATGATTTTTCGGGTGTTGTTACTTTCAGCGAAACTTCATTATCGATTTGTACCCACATTGTACTTAGAGGATATATATGAAATCCTCCTCCAAATTGACAAAAGAAATCGGAGAATAGAATGAAAGAATTGGTCGTGAATTTGTTATTAGTGCTTAGTCTTAACGGAACTCTGTTTGAATCTAAGATCACACGACGATGCAATTGTTTATAACGATTTAATTGAGTATTTCCGATTGATCGTTGCCAAAAATCTCGACTATTTTCCGCCAACTCAATCTCTATTTGAGTTCGATTGAAGTGGGCTCGCCATTCTTGCAAGGCAGTTATAATACGTTTGTCATTCTCGTTGTTTTTTGCAAGGCTTTCGAGAAACTTGAGAATGTTCGACATTTGAAGAAATGGTTGATGGAAAACGTCTTCGCTCTCTGGATACAAACCAATATCAACGCTGTTTAGAGTTTTCTTAATTTCCTATAAGTACAAATATGAATTTGATCAAATGTGCGCAACATAAATATTTTTTGCCTACATGAAATCCATCGATAGACGTAATATCACAGTACAAGTCTGAGTAATCAGCATATCCTTGGATAAATTCTTCGGAATGTTTAATAAATAGTAGCTCGGCATAGAGAATATCGGTCCTGTAAAAACTGTCGATTGTTTGCAAGCACAATGCTAATAGATATGTTATTTTTAAGTATCGTCGGTACAATTCATAAGCTTCCTCCATTAAACCAACAGAGTTAAACTTGGCATTCGGAATGTATTTGAGATATTCGATCTGGTATTTATTTTTTATCATATTTCGAACAGTTGTTTGCATTGAAGTTAAAAACGTTTCGTATTCTCTTGCAAATTTTTTATGATTTTGCAAGATAAAGTTATTTGATGTCAAAATCAGAGGGAATGAGCCTTCCACATTCTGCAATACGAAATCACGTGTAACCGGATTATTGCTGATTTCGGTTACACAAAATTCATTGTTCAGAATAAATGTTGTAAGTTCGCCACAGCATGCTTCCATAATAGATACATCATTACATTTGAAGTCCTCATCAAATTTCAATTCTTTTGGAGCGCTTATATCTGCCACCTTGCCATTCGCTTGAATTTGTCTATGATTGTTCATGCCCCACTGAAACAAGCGACCGTCAATTGTTCTAGCAATGGAATGTTCCTTGCCACTAGAAACCGAACAGACCCCAATTCCATTCAATCCGAGCACAGTATTGACACCGGTTCTTTTCATATGATCACCAGTTCCGAGCAACCCATCATTTCTTGTACCAAATGAGTGGACGGATGTATTGACAAGACATGATCCCTTTTGTATAAGCGATCTCAGACTTTTACGCACTTCATCTGGATTTGAAACAGTTCTACCCGGCAACGAACCATCCGAGTCTTCATCGCTAATCTCTAATGTTTCTGTACTATCACCAGACATTACAACGAATTCGTTACTTTTTCTTCTATCCCTTTTTAAGCTAGCAATATCACATAGAGATGTAGTGCTTGCATTTATGTTATCCTCTTCCAAAATATCATCGCCAGCGAGTAGAACAAAAAAATCGGTTCCAGCACTCACATCATATATTCGTTTACCATGAAGGCAATCGAGGTTAATTGGTGTCGCTGAATTAAGGATGTTGCCACATTTACCAAAACCATATGCTTGTTGTCTATCTGTTATGAAAATAGTCCCGATCGCGTTTGATGTAACTTGTGAGATTCTCACCTTTTCGTTTCCGTTGTCTATGGGAAATGAAACTTCTTCCCAATGATTGTCTAAAAGCGTATTGATATTAATGCTATACACACATCCTTGCTCTTTCACTATGTGTAGCGTATCGTTTAATAAATCGATATCTATGATGTTCTCCTTTAATATTTCTAATGTAATACAATTATCAAATCCATCATATGAACCAGTATACAATTCACGGGCTTTAGTTAAAATGAAAGCCCTTCCGTCATCTGTACAACACAGTCTGGCTATTGGACCAATAGATAATTTGCAAATAACTTTAACTGTTCGATCTCCATAATAAAGGGTAAATGCTTGTGAAACCTGTAAAAGTAAAAAGAATAATAATTGTAACATCGGTATTTAAAATAATGTGTCAATAGTTGTTAAATGTTTGTTTTTTAATTGATGAAGAGTACGGTGTTTGTAATACTTTCAAGTTTAACACAGGAGTCAATTAATCAATCTGTTTGAGTATCATTTTCAATAAACGGAAGTTGAAGAGGGATTTGAAAGGTTTAAAAGCAAAATGAGTAGTAGCATTCCATAAAACTTCATTGGGAAATTGAAGTTTAAATAGTGCGTAAGACCTGCGTATGATGAAAAACCAGTTACCAATCAAAGCGATGTGCAATGCTTCAGCTGATCCTTCTCATATTGTTAACATTATAAATATGTGTTTGTAATATATATATACATATAGAGGAGAGCTTAACAGTTGCTTTGTTTCATTAGCAAAACGAGCACGAAATCTATTCTATTTTCAATTTGTGAAAATTGATTTTAAACGTTGCTAAAAAGATTCGGATCTAGTAATAATTTTAAAGGAACCGATATTGAGTACAAAATAAAAGGCATATTGAAACAAACATTGACAAGAAAAGGAGTAATTTACTGCTAACCGACATATCTGAACATACAGTGTACCAATAATGTCTTCGTACAGCAGATATTTGAAAGTCAAGTGATTTTACAGCAGATATTTGAAAGTCAACAACAAATTGCTGCAAGAAATTTGAAAAAGTTTAAATGCAAGTTCATTCATTAAACATTTTTATCTAATTTAGAAACAAAAATTAATCCATTTCAATTATTTATTACAACCGTATTAAATAATAATAAAACAAAGTCGACAATTTGCCTCCAATAATGTCTTCGTACACTTACACATTTTCGGTACACTGTATGTCAAAAATAAAAAAGAAAGAAACAATAGCGTTTTCTTTGAAAAGTTTATGAAAGATATTTGTAGATGAATTGAAGCGCATAATCAGAGTGAATGTTTTAAAAATCTTTTATTAAAACACAAATGCGATAAACTCACTGTATCTTGCTCACTGTATCCTGCTCACTATAACCCTGCATTACTAAGTTACGCGGCATACTAATAATTAACCAAACGAAGTCACTAATTGATGCTAGTCTGGTTTTGGAATTTTGATAGTTCTATAAGCAGAACAGCTGAACACAAGCAAACTATTATTTATGCCCATGTGAAAAGTGATGTCGATTATTTGAAAGCATTGGTAGGTAAATTTGCTTACTAATAAATAAATTCATACAAATACTTCATTTAGTATTTATCATAGAATTATGATTTCATTTCAGAACCGTGCTGTAATATAATTTGTTTATTTGCTCTGCAACTTGAGTTTAGCGCATAGAAATAAATGTTTCGAAGACAAAATATAATATAGTGTACAGCGACCTGTGAAAAATAATACAACTAAGTAAAATACACCTTTTGGGATCGTCCATTAAGATGACATTTATCAGGCAGGAATATTTTTGACCTCTAAAAGGAATTTTCTTATGGAGTTCACATCTCGCAGGGGCTCTAGAAATAATTATAACTGTATAAGTTGGAAAGTTGATGGTTTTTAAAACCCCTTAAACCGGAGCGAAATACAGTGGAAATCGTTTAGTATGGCATCGGATGCAAAGGCATATCGCTTATAACCCTCCGTCCATGTCGTGGGTCTTTTTCGTCCGGACGTTTTCGACCCACGACATGGATGACGTAAGTAAAAATGACAATTTTTTTTTTGTTTTTTTCATCAAATATGCATATTTTTGCATTATAAACCGTAAAAAAAATCCTAACTTATATATTTAATTTTAGGAGAGTACTACAGGAGTTAGAAGAGCGGAGGAGGTTTATTCACTCCGAAATCGTGAGCCAATCGATTATTTTGGTGGTGAAGCATCGGACGACGAAATTGATAATGTCCTAGACGAGGAGGAGTGCAGTAGTGTCGGTTCTTGTGAAGAGTATAGCAGTGTCGACGGTAGTGACAATAATGATTCCGATGAAGCGGAGCCCGAGCAAGAAGATTCCATCAATGAACAGAGAAGTGGACGGAAATATCTTTACGGCAAAGACAAGACAAAGTGGTCAAAGAAGCCACCGGAAACCCGAGGTCGACGATCTGAACCTTTGGTAATGCACTTCGCTACTCCAAAAGCTGGAGCAATGAATGTAACCACTCCTTTGGAGTCATGGAATCTTTTTTTTACGGACTCCATTATGGATATAATCGTTAAATATTTCAATGAAGAGCGAGAGAGGAAATTGCCAACAATGTCCGAGGATTCGCGCGCTAGATATGCGTTTCGTCCTGTAGATGTGATTGAGATACGAGCGTTCATCGGCCTTCTGTTTTACGCCGGTGTTTTGGCACAGAGGAAATCTTTACTCGCTGAAATTTGGTCGACGGAGTATGGTATGAATTTGTTCGTGTCAACAATGAGCGCGCAACGATTCGAATTTATTTCAACAATTTTACGTTTCGACGATCGCAGCACTCGCGTCGAGAGACGTGAAGCAGATGCTCTAGCGCCAATTCGGGAAATATGGGACTTGTTTATCGAGCAATGCAAAATTAATTATAGTCCTTCAAATACTGCAACCATCGATGAGCAATTATTGGGCTTTCGAGGAAAGTTTTCGGCGAGAGTGTACATAAAATCGAAGACAGCGCGTTACGGTTTGAAAATAGTGTGTATGAACGACGCGAAAACATTCTATATGATAAATGCCCTCCCTTATACGGGTAAAGTAACGTATAATCGCGGCGAAAAAGTTTGCGAATATTATCTTCGAGCTTTATCGGAGCCTATCTGGCATACCGGTCGTACCATCACTTTTGATAATTGGTTTACCACCATTACAGCCTGTAATTTGATGAAAAATGAGCGAGGCTTAGACGTCGTCGGAACCATAAGAAAAAATAAACGCGAGATTCCAGTTTCATTTGTGAGGCCAGTAGCGATCGGTACTTCCCGTTACGCGTACGACCTTGGTAAAAAACTAACTCTAGTTTCTTTTACTCCAAAAAGAAACAAAGTCGTTCTTTTGGTCTCGAGTCTTCATAGAAGAGGCGTTGCAGGTACATCGGGAAAACCAGAAATTATTGAATTTTATAATAGCACAAAGGGTGGTGTCGATACATTCGATAAAATGATATCGAGCTATACCGTAGCGCGAATAACGAACCGATGGCCCATGAGACTATTTTTCGGCATGGTCGATCAATCGGGTATCAACGCGTTAGTCATTTATAATTTAATTCAGCGAAACGAGAAGCTAACACGAATGAATTTCCTCAAAAAATTATCTTTACAATTAGTTCGACCGCATATGGAACGTCGATGCAAAATTCCAAATATTCCGAGATCTCTAAGACAGAGCATTCATCATATTTTAGGTAATGACGAATCCAGCGTCGAATATCCGAATAAAATAGAAAAACGACGACGATGTTCCTTGTGTACGAGTAAAGATGATAAAAAACAAACCAATGTTGTGGTCGATGCGGCGTCCCGGTATGCGAAAACCACCGAATCAACCTATGTTCACATTGCATGTAAATGAAGAAACATTTTGTCGCTTCATTTTTCAATGTTATTTTCAACTTCGTAATATAAATAAATAAAAAAAAAAAAATCCCTCAACATTGAGCGTTTTTCTCTTCGATACCTCGTTCTAGCCTCCTAAAAATACGTCTATGTTCCCGTTGATGAATAGGGTATCTGGTTCAATGCTACAATTTCCAAATATTTTTTTTCTCAAAGAGCAACCTTTTTACTTTTAATAACCGCTAGTGAAACCTTTTTTCGATGATTTCTACTCACGCTGGATTTAAATGAAAAAAAAAAATCTTCACATTTTTTTTGATATTTGATAAAAAAAAAAAAATATAAAATATGGAAAAAGTGGAAAGTTTCCTTTGCAGGCTTCAAAAGTAGAGTCTAAAGATTAACCAGGAATTTTTTCAGATTTTTCCATAAATAATTGAGAGTGTAGTAGCGCGACGGGCAAAAACGACCCACGACATGGACCGAAGGTGCCAAAAAACACGACATGGACGGAGGGATAACCTCTCTTTCTAGAAGGTTGTTTGCGTCTTAATAATGTTTATCTTAATAATGTTAATATGTGTCGGTTACAACAGTATCGTTTAGAACGAAATATCGCCTATAACGTCCACATTTTCTGGCTCCCAGGTTTAATTTTATCGGATACAAAGGAAGCCTCGTGCCATTATTAAAGTTTTCTTCGAATTAGCGTTTTGATGTTCCCACTACAAATTATCTCCTGTTTTGCGTATTGAACTTTGCTCCAGTCTTTTCTTTAGGCTCTGGTCGTGCATATGACCTGCGTGTTTTTCTATAGTTTGTGAAATTTTTCAAGATAAAGTGTGGTGAAGTATGACGTGTCGTAAAGTATTCTCAATGGAGGAAAAAGCTCACATTCTATGGCGTTTGGTGGCTGGAGACTCAAACGCTGAAATTGCCAAAGACCTAGAGATAAGCCACTCCACTATAACCTCAAATCGAGAGGCGATAGAAAAATCGTTTAATGACGGATGTTCGAGCGATAAAAGGGCTAAATGCAGTATACATGCTGATATAGAAGAAGCTCTTTTAGTCTGGTTTAAACAACAAAGTTCAAATAATATACCAATAAACGAGCCAATTCTACAGAACAAAGCGAATTCGTTTGCTCATATGATGGGGAAAGATGCTAAGATTTCGATGGCATGAATACGGCATGATTTGATGGCATGGATTGGGACAATGAATTAAAATTGAAAAAGAAAAAAAATCTCCTATTTATTGATAACTGCCTAGCGCATGATAAAATCTCATTGAAAGCCATCAAGTTTTTTATAATATCTTCAAATACTAAAGCAATCCTACAGCCGATGGACCAAGGGGTGATAAAACTACTCAAGACCAATTACAGGAAACAGATTGTTTTAAAATTAATTCATGATCTTGAAAATAATACTACAGAACCAAAAGTTAACATGTTAGACGCGATTTTACCGTTGGAAAAGGCATGGACTGAAGTTTCATCTCAAGCGATTGCTAACAAACATGCAAGTTGGCAAAGGAACACATCCCTATTGAACGACATAGAACGAAGTGAAACCCTAGCCGAATGGGCTGAGAAGCTCGATCTGGGAATTCCAGACATTACATTAAATGAATTTGAAAGCGTTAATAATGAAGTCTGCATATCGCCCAATGTAACTGATGAAGAAATCTTAGCTAACGCGATGGAAACAAGTAAGGATGTCAAAGTTTTATTTTGATTGCATAAATTTTATACTTTTGCTCTTTCAGTGAATTTAACGATCGAATCTGATTCAGATGAGGCTGATGAAAACTCCGAAGCGCATTTTGTACCCACCTTGAGCGATGTTTGTGCTGCTTTAGAGACTTTTATTTCTTTAAACGATATCGCATATGATATCACAAAATCCAATATTTTTGCATTGGAAAAAATAATAACTTATAAAGCACTCAAAGAATGCACAGAAAACTATTAATGATTATTTAAAAAAAATCTGAAAAATGTGTTCATAAAACATTATGTATTTTAGCCAATACATAACTTTATCTATATTTTTTGTTATCTGTATACATATATTCTGTACTTGTTTATTTAATATTTCATTTTTGTTCAATGATCTCGAGATATTGGATACAAAGTCTATCGGTTACTAAGTCTATCTAAGGCCAAAAATGTTTGGTCCGTTAGAAGACGTTATAAGCGATTTGCACTGTATGTGGTAATCAAGAAAAACAAAGAATTACTGAAAATGATGAAAATTTATCGTTCTAAACAAAAGAGAAATATCGGCCAGGACTATATACTATTCCCGAATAATAAATATGTTAACATGCCTTCGTATTGACAAAATTTGTTCGTACGAAAAACGTACAAAAGTGAGTGTCACTTTTTCATTCACTTTTTCGTCATTTTTGTTGCGATTTTTTGAAAGCTTTATTTATTTGATTATTCGATTTTGATATGCTTACACATAGAGTTGAAGGTGATTTTCGTTTTTGCTAGATGAGATTTAAAGAAAATGTTCATACAGGTCGATGCATAAATATCATAGAATTGAAATTGGTAATGTGGACATTGAAGGGTGTGTGTAAGAAAAAATCTGTAAGGTATAATCGGTAATCGGTTCAATGACAAAGCTGGTAGAAAAAAATTAATGGGACGCAATAAATAACGGCTGCAAACTACGTTTTATGTGGTACAATATTCCATTCGATTATTTTCTGCTCGGATCGTAGGCACTGAAAACTCTAGACAAATTCTAGATTCTCGTTTATGCAACAAACCATTAACTTGAATATTGGGTCATCAGGCGTGAAATGTCTGTTTACTTAAATAACCCATAGTTCCGACATTACGCTTCGATCGTTCCTTTTAATGGAGATGGGACCCACCATTTATTTTACAGATGCCTTCTTTTGTCCTGTATGAACATGAGGGAGTTCATAGCATCAGCATAGCTTCATTGAACCACTCAGCCGCTTTCATGCTTGCCATTCTTTTGTGTAATGACTATAAGTCGTTCCATTTATGCACCAGGTAGTTACGAGCAAGTGTTTAGCAAAACACTTGGACAGAAATGAAGCACCAAAAAATGCCCCATAGTTGATTAAATGCAAAAACTCGCTGCTGTAATCTTCATAGCCAATATAATGTTATAACACATAGGCAATCAAAACAGCCACTTTAACGGCAATTATCTTAAAGAAATGATGAAGTAGCTGCAGATTACTTTGCCGAGACTGGCGAACAGGTACACACCAAGACTTCGCAGGATATCACTCAACCACACGTTGCAAGGTCTACGTTACTAAAACTGTAGTAATTTGGCCAACAAACATTTGCATCCACCATTTTTTCAGCTTATTGATTACCACTTTTTCTAACTTGAAATTCTTTCATTTACGCAAACACAGTCCAATGGAAAAAACATTGCTAACTTGTTTCCGATACTTTGATAATTGCTTGGCGAAACAAACGTTGATAAATTAACGATGAAAATTCACCAACATTTAAACGTTTTATAGAACTAAGCATATATTGATCAATTTTACATAACATGCAATCAATTTAATGCGTTATCGCATTCACCTCTTCAATGTGAAGCTCAGTAAGTTCTGAAGTGAATTCACTTCGTGCGTAATCTCATGTAGGGGGCGATTGAAGTTGCGAGCCGCGTATGCAATTTGTAATCAATTTTAACGCACAATTATATAATCTTGAATGGTGCAATGAGTATGCATATCATCTAACGCATGCCTTATAAAATTTCGTGCTAATGTAAACCGTAGCATGCTTTTCCCCTCTGTGCATTCGTTATCTAATATGTACCTCATCTGTTTACATCTCTAGTCTTTACTTTCGGGTGGATTTGCCAACAGCGAAAGGTCAATAAAGTTCATGATAAAATGTCTCACTCGCTAATGGCACGCAGAGGAAGGTTGCCTAATTATCATTATAGATTCTCCGTTCAGTAGTTAGAACGCAGTATCAAAATGGTAACATAGATCATCTGAATGAAATATTTTAGAACTTAATCATCCATGCAGTCATCTATTACTTGCAAAATTTGTCCAAAATATATTTATGGTATGTTAAAAAAAGTTACTTTTTATCGTGAAATAACATCAATACACAGCAACACGTCGATATAGAATTAGATATTCAACGCAAAACACATGAGAAAAACAGAGCAGAGAAAGTATTCCTATCGACAATACTGAATTTACTGCATAATGTGTAGGTTGAGTAATGACATGTTTACCTGCTTGATTTCAGCAGGCTCCGCTTCAGGGATTCTATTGTCTTCCATGGAAATTCTTACGATTTGTTTCACTTCCAAGAACTATCATAACGTTATCGTGCATCCGCTTTGACAATATTAAAGAAACAAAAGCTTTGTTTTCTTCACTAAACTAAAAAAATGCAACACAAGCCACCATTGATTGTTATTGCGACAGACACGAAGTTCCAGTGACAAAAACACTAATTGACTTGATTTGCGTTGAATTGAAAACGTCATTTTGACGTGTTTTTGTTTACGTTGTTAAGTAGGTGCGCATTGGAAGCAGGATGACATTTGGAATTGGAAGTAATTGTTCGTAGTAGTGGGTTACAAAATGACTACAGGAAATTTTACTACAAGGTGGTGATCTCCGATTGTATAATTTTTTTCATAGTTTCGTCATATTTTGTTCATTCTGCACCGTACTATGTACGGTATTACATATGTATGTACAACATGATAATATGTTTTGTTTTCTTTCCAGGAATTTTTAACGGACCGTCTGTCATAGCTATTAGCTCCTCATGGTTAAATTTGGTCATAAGGCAAGATTGTTAGCAGATACAGAATAAAAAGAATGAATATATATGACGAATCATCCCCAAAAATGTGAAAATTTAAAAATAACATAGAAACTATTTAATAGCAAAAAATTCACATTGATAAATACATTAGTTTATCAATAATTTTGTATAATAATTTGTACTGACGAGAGCTGGCACTAATTTGTTATAGATACATTGGTATACGTGACTGCCCTTTAGCACACAAATAATTTGATTTAGTTAATTTTTCACCCTATCAGCTTTTTAGGTGTTCGTATCATTCCGTGACTACACAAAATCAATAAAAAATATAAAGTCAGGAAATTGACGATTTCGAAGTAACCTGTGGAAAACTTACATATAAAGTGACCGACAGTTACATTATTTGAGATTCTACCTAAATTGTAATTGCTAAAGGCATAAAAAGTATATTCATAAATCATGGTAACGAGCTGAAAAACGCGTTGTTTTTGAATCAACGGCTAGCAGGCATTTAACTGTTTAGCAATAAGATAGGATCTTCTAAACGCAGTTTTCTTGATTTTACGCGCCTGCTTTCTAACTAGTACACGCATGAATATCCTGAAATATTAGCTTTTTAATATTCGCCTTAATAACTCGTCTTACTTTTACGATTTCCTCGATTTCGTTTACGTGTAAATATCAAATTTATTTAAAAGTATTCACAAACTGGTTTTACTATTTATCTGAAAGTACTGGCATTGATTGATTTTACTTTGGAGCCCCGCCAATGTTTATAGGGATTGGGTCCCGTTTTCGGGGCATTAATTTTAGAGCAAAGTTAGCAGTGATATGATAAAACAGTGATGGGGGCTCATATCTAATTTTTTTGTGTATGAAAGGAAAATAATAAATTGCAAAGGATAGGGTTTCGTATTTTCAGTGTTCAGCAATAAATATAGGATATGTACAAATGATACTAACAATAGTTTATTAAATATTTGTTACCAACGTACAATCTACGAAATTTCCGTCAAAAAAATTTAAACTGTTTTAATTAATGTTTCGTTAGTGATTGTAAATTTATTTGGATGTTAGTGGATTTAGCGAAAATCTTTGCAGAAAAGTTTTTGATTATCCTCTGTAATATCTTATACATCTATGTTCTCCCCAACGGATTTGTCGTATTGAACCAAAGGAATATACCATTGTACATTTCTTCACTGTCGGACAATTCAGCATATCCTTGCACAGTTTTATAGAGGCTTTAAAAGTGAAGTTCAATTTTAAAACACAAGAAAAAAAAATTGCATACAATCAAGTTTCTATTGTATCATTCTAAGTTTTTGCTCTTATCACTATCTAAGGTGAACATTTATCTACTGTCTTTTCCATTACCCTCAGATAAAGGCTGATGCCTATAACGAACTATAATTTTATTTATAACTTGGGGCGGGGTACACCGACAAGGGACTGTTTGAAAGTGCCGTCAAGGACCTCATTGACTCTAAAGCAGTTATCTCGACATTATAGCCAATGACCTGTTTGGAAATAAGAGACATAGACTGTGTTGCGGATGCCAAACAAGTAGAAGAGTCCATTAAACAAACCCTTCCTACGGCAGACAGCTTTAGGGTAAGGCTGACGCCTAGCAATCTCAGAGGGTAAAGGGTCACAATCGTAGACATCGCAGAAAAAGACGCAATGCAACTCCTGGCCAAGGAGAAAAAAATCGGCTGGGTTGTGTGCAAAATACGCCGGCGATTAGTTCTAGCTCGATGCTAGGATACATTTCCTGGAATTGCAAGGGGCCGGATCGAAGCAAACTGTGCTACAAGTGTGGCATTCCCCGCCATAAGGAACGAAGGAGTGCCCAAATTAACCTAGCTGTGTCTTGGGCAAAGCTAAGGGATTGAAGCCTAAAGACGTGGCTCATATTCCAGCAAGTGGTAGGTGCCTGGAGTTCAAAGAGGCATATAAGAAGAGAAAAGCGAATATATGATCTAAGTTTTGCAGATAAACCTACACCGTAGCGCAACTGCACAAGACTTACTCGACCTAGTTGCGAAGAGTTGCTCGACTGATCTCTGAGAGACACTACAACAAGGAGAAAGAGGCAAACTGGTATTGCGACCGATCCGGCACCGCCGCCATCTGGGTGCGGGATAGATCTCTATTCTCAGTTAAGACTTTGGCCAGCGGGGATGGCTTTGTGTTGATTGAGTGTGCGGATATGACATTTGTAAGCGCCTATCTCACACCGAATGAGCCAATTTCACTCTTCCAGAGCAACCACGAAGAACTGGAGGGCGCTGTCTTCAGCTCGGAAGTCCGAATCCTTGTGGACGGTGACTTTAATGCCAAGGTGGTAGAATGGGGAATGACTCATACAGATCCAAACGAAAGCGAATCCTAGAATTTGCGGCTAGGAGGGAACTGGTCATAATAAACATTGGGAACGCACCAGTCTTACGACGGCGAGGCTGCTTGGGTATCACCCCGGACGTGATATTTGCTTCGGAGTCCTTCTCGACGCGTATCAACCCAACCTTCAACTTTAGGTTGGAACATTGCTAAAATAGATGTTGACTGTTCTAATGGTTCCAATTTTTAAGTACCATCGAGCTGGACGGGGCGGTGAAATTATAATAATTTCACAGACGGTATCACAGCGGAAGTGGTACAGCTTACACATCAACTTTGCCCTGACATGTTGCTCAGCATATTCAGGGGGCGCGTACCCAAATTGCTGGAAAGAAGCGAGGCTTGTGTTGATCAATAAGAGGAAAGGGAATCCGGAGCAACCATCTTCATGCCTTCATAATATCTTCATGCTGCCGGCAAAGTGCTAGAGAGGCTCATCAGAGAGAGACTTGGGGAGGCTATTCGAGCCCCTGGGGATCTATCTCCTGAGCAGCACGGCTTCAGGGCTGGCCGATCCACGATCGGTGATATAACAGAGGTGGTGAATGCGGTCCAGCAGGCAGAAGCCCACAATCACCACTCGAGGCGAATTATACTATTTGGAAAACTTGAACTCGAACAGGCGCAACTAAAACTGGGTGCGATAATGCGTCGAGTGAATGAGTGGTTGACAGACCGAGGGTTGACCAAGAAGTGCATTCTCGTGTTATTCCCGTTCAGGTCAGAGAAACAGGGGAATCAAAGGAATCAATAAAATACCTTGGCTCGATGATTGTCTCGAAAATTAGCTTCTTCGAGCAAATTCGAGCGACAGCAGATAACGCTGCTGTGGGAGTGTCAGCTCTCAGTCGCCTTATGGCCAACACGCGGGGATCAACCTCGAGCAAAAGACGTCTACTGATGAGTGCAATGGAGTCAGTGCTCTTGTATGGCTCCGAAGTCTGGGTTGACGCTCTTAGTAAAGAGTCGTTAGTAAAGGGCGTCTGGTACTGGTACAGAGGCAAGGAGCTTTGGGGATAGCGGCTGCATATCGCACTGTCTCTGAGCCTGCAGTGCTGGTAATCTCGAGGGTGGTCCCTATTATTTAAAAGTCAGTTGAACCTGCGTGTCGCATTACGTACGGATGGTTCTTCTTATGAAGCAGGGCATTATCGACCGCTTGGTGGCGCGGACGGAAGGGGGATCTCTCCGACGGCAATCTTCTTCCTTCCCATCTATCCGTGCTGAAAGAGGGATTTCTCATAACTAGAATGTCAGGTAATGTGACAAACAGTTCCAGGCTAGATTCTCGGTGTGACAGGGAAGGTGTTCAGTCGGTAGCCTGGTTGCCACCGGGAGTCCGACACTCAGGGCGTAAATAGCCTTCACCTCCCAACATTAAAAAAGAAAAAAAAGGTCCAAAGAAACAAACAATGACATTACGTCCTCAGCTTCTTTCATCTGCATTCTATTTATAGAAGAGTCCACCGTTCGTATCATTGGGGTACAGCAGTTGTACTCATTCTGCTGCTTGTGTCCGTTGAGTTCATTGTTTTAATTAGTGATGTTGTCTATCACCGACAGTTGTTGATATTTTCGTCAGGGGATTGTACTACTAGGTGTTAGACAGTAGATTAGAATGGAAGTTATTACAAAGAGGCAATTAAATTCACATGAATCCATAAAAGATTATTCCGGGGAGAATATAATGTGTTGCACACTAGCGAAGTATATGCAAGTTTTACGAAAAATATAAGATATAATTCTTAGTATGGAAACTATTCAAGATAAACCTGTTACATTATTTAAACTGTATTATTTGTTATATCATTTAAACTGCCGAGTAAAGTTTTATCTAATATTTTTAATGGTAGATGTGTAGGAAAACTTCATGACACCGGTAGGCTGTAAAAGTGTAGAATGATTGTAAATTTGTTTGCGATACGTTGTAAGATGTGGAAAGGGGAGGAGCATAGTAAAAACTTGTACTGCGAAAAAATCACTGCTAGTGGTCGACATGCAGAGTAATTTTTAATACAGAATCCTTAAATTTTGATATTTCTAAGCAAAAAGTATTTTCATATATTTTGCAAATTTGTTGCGTATAGAAAAACGTTAATACCATTTAATATTTATTGATACCATCAAATATCTTTTTTCTCAATTAACTAGTCGAAAATATTCTGCTTTTCATGTTTCTAATTCCGGATATTGTTTCATTTTTAAGGCAAATTGATGCTCGTTACAGGATATTCGATCTTTATTGTGGGAATTCACTGCGAACCACAATTATTTCCAATTAAATTCTATTAAAAATATTCCTTACACAACTGATTACACAAAATCCGAATTAAATACCATGTACCCAATGTTGAAACAGGAGCAAAATAGAATGAAACAAATGAAACGCCGTCATTTGTTATATCGATTCCAATCCGTGCAGCAATCAGTTATTCATTTGACCGTTCGATTGAAGTAAAGCTATGATTCATTGAACCACTAACAAGAGTTTGAAACATGACTAGATCCTTTAATGGGGTTTCACCAACTATTTTATTGAAGGCATCAGGTGAACAGAAAATGATACTTTCATTTATTCAATTTATACAGGAATTTGTTTTGAATACATCCTTACGTCGCTATCAAATGCAGAGTTATAAATCGAACAAATACCTGACTATCTATTTTTATGGATTCTATTTATCTCGAAATAGTGAGTAATTGAGAATAGGATGGAACTTCAATGAATAAATTTTTGGAGTCCCTGCCCCCCTTTTGAATGGGAAATGAATTAGATTGTTTTCGATAAATAACGTTGTTGTCTATTGGTCCTGGCAACTATTTCCATTGGTTCGTTGAATGAGAAATTTTTCATTAAAATGTAACGTTGCCGTTCTTAAATGATTGTTGCATACAAATTGAAACGAGTTTTTGCAATTGAATTTTCAGAATTAAATTGATACGCAAATACAACACATGGTTCGTTAGCATTTATTTCAATATGTTATAAGTAATATCCCTCCCTATTTCGCTTACTAACGAGTTTTTTGAATGCGAATTAGCATAACATGTAGAAAAAGCTGCGGTAAAGTTATATTCAATAGGCTGGGTATAATTATAATCAAAAGTACTAATCCTTTGTGACGAGCTTCAAGCAACATTCCATTCCAAAACTATGGAAGAAATGTAGCACAACAATTTCATTGCTGGATTCTCGCTCGATTCGCAATATTTATTTACATTCGATCGAGCACTAAATACGCTTAAAGCAAAAATTTATTGAAATGGTGCGCTTTTCTAATACGTAATTAACTGTTACATCCAATATATGCATATGTATTCTAGAGTATGTAAAATAAACTGTAGCAATAAGTTCGTGAGTAATTGGGTTGTTCTTTGTTTTTTTTTTGCTTTACAATATTTGTCCAATATGTAATTGTGACTAAGCAACAGGGGCTTAAGAACGTATTAAAACAACTTACAACCATTAAAAGGTATTTTTCAAAATTTTTAATACAAACAACCATGAAAATTTGCAGTAGTCCTCGTCGAAGCTGTTGTCGCCGCTGTTCAAAATTGAAATGTAGTAGCATGGCAAAAAATGAAGGGAGATTATACTGCACACTTTTCTGTGGTATATAAGTTGAAATACCTGTTGAGGTCTTTTAATTCGAAAAAAAATCCCATTTCACCAGACATATCCTTTTACAAGAGTAAGCTCTGAACACCCAAAAAATAATCGGTCTCTGTTTTGTTTCACACGCTCTTTAACCAGGAAAAACGTTGTGTCAGTACTCTTAGAAAGCTAAATAAAACTAAAAGGATATATGTCCGTTTCCATAGGATTTAAATTGACAAATCAAGGTCTACGAGGGGGTGTTTTTAAGTTCGCAGAATGGAAGGTAAGAATAAAAATACAGGATGATTTTTTCATTTACAATATTCATTTACACATCCATATGCATACTCATTCATATATTCATTTGCACTTTTCAGGTCTTTCAATTAGCTTATGTTTTTCATTGTCCAAAAACCAAGCTGAAACTTTGTCCTTCTGTTCTTCATCGCCTCAATACCCCATGAAGTTCTTTTTTCAGCTTTGGGCATATATAATAATCTGGACTGTAGGCTTGAAGGGCCCGCTTATGTCCAGTAGAAAGAGAACAATTTGGTCAATTTTTCCTTCTGTTTTCTTTGATATATTCTTCCAACCTCTCTATAATTGAAGCGTAGTATAACCTTTACCTTTGTTATCTGTAAACAGAATTTTGTATGGGTCCCAAAAGATAGTCGCAATGATTTTACTAGACTGCATAGAGTCCTGTTTGGACTTATTTATAATGATCTATACCAGTTTTGTCTCCATTAAAAATTCGGTGGCCCATTCTTGCCTTCACTACAGAGGTTCGAAAACGCGTAGAAACACTCAACGCGGTCTTGTATTGGCGTGAGCATTCTCGGCACCCTCCTAGCGCTGATCTTTGTCACGCCAAAATATTTGTAAAGAATTTTATATCGTTTGGTCTTCTTCAGTGACTTCAGCAGTTGCTGAAGAAGACCGAACGAGTACGGTCGAAAGTCGACTTCGAAAATTCGAAGAAAAATAAAAAAATGCAAAATTGTTTAACGTACATTAAGATTTTGGTTTTAAGCGCCAGATACCTTCGTTTAACTCCGTTTTTACAATAGCTACTGACACTTTGATTGAATACCCTCATCTACCTCTGGACCTATTTGTACTTTTGTATTTACGATTGTTGACATTATTATTATCTTTTTGTTTTGTGTTTGGAATAAGAATTTATCTACAAATCTTCAAAAATATTATCTCGTTAATGATATCTTGAACTTATACCTGCTTAACACGTCCCTAAGCAATACGCCTCTTCCTCCCAGAGCCTTTCGATTCTGCCCTGTTTGCGTGTTCCAGTTCCAATTCCAGTGTTAGGCGCCTTCTTTAGGCTTTAGCCTCTTTAGGATTGCCACCACAAATGCGCTACTAAGCTTTACGACTATATATAAAGCTAAGCTTTGCCTGCTAAAATATTGGATACGGTGAAACAGCGTTCAAAGAGCAGTTCGAATTTGAAGATGGTGTGGATGAACCAAGACTTGCCGGGTAGTATTAAGTTTGACATGTGCATTCCCTCAGTTTATTGGAGATGCTGTCTGCTTATGTCCATTGGATACTGGTGGGAAGCCTTTAATTTGCTTGAGATTCTAGCTAATCGATATACCGACTTGATATATAGTGCCACTAGCAGCACAAAATCAAAGTTTAGGCATGGACTAGGTTTGCGATCTTTACTGTTTCTCGGTTCTGTACTGACCATGGTTACCATTTGTACGAACGTATTACGTCTTCGCATGCCTTGTGTATATGCTCCTAATAATCCAACTTACTATGTCGTATCCCTCATATACGTAACCGTCATTGCAATGAGGCTTGGAGTTTTTGTCGACATGGTGATCTGCGTTTTGGAACCACTTATTCCAATACGAGCCCGTTCATCTTTGTCATGATTGCCTCATCGTATGATTGGTTTGTGCGTAAACCTGACAAACGTGACGGTAAAAATGTCATCGGTTTACCTACCACCTACCAGGAACACATTTGGTTGCGTTTTAAGGCACAACAAACAATAGCAAGCTTTGTTCCAGGGCTCCACTCGATAAAGGGCCATGGCAACTGTCAGAAGCGTTGCTGGTCTTATAAATAAGCTGGTTGCTTTTCAATCAGTGTCAATCAATGCTTTTCAATCAACCAAACATTATTTGCCTAAGTGTTTCGACTTTAATATTAACATGAAACCTAAGGCCTTTTAATTTCATTGCAGCGTATAAAATGTACAATATCAGCATATTTTTATATTGATTGTGTGAGTTGAATCAGTCTTCGGTGTCTCCATTGAGCTGTAAATTGCTGACTTTCTACCGTGCATTTCGTAATGGGAAATGAAAATATTAGATTTAGATAGAATGACAAAAAATTGCCATGTGTCACCAGCTCGCCTGAATTCTACTGAAACTTTCTTGCCCTGAAGCTAACGGATGTTGCGTATATATTTACGTATAACTATGAGATATCGTTGAAATAATTTGATATACCTTCTCCATCGTTTTAAGGCCCTGATAGAGAGGCTCATCCTGTTCTTGGCTATTAAGGTGAAGTGGCTGTCGAGGTAATGTACTCGTGCCTTATTTTGTTATGTCTACGATGTTACTTACTGTCAATATTCATTTACTGTCAAAATAAGACGTTTACGATTTCTGGAAAAAAAGTACTGGCGAATTTGAGTCTTTTAAAATTAATCTGTAAACTTTGAATATATTTGTCTTCATACTATTTTTAAGACATGTGTTTTGCTTTGCTTGAATCCTAAGGTCCAAATAGGCATTCATGTCTTTAGCGTGAGGTATAAATACTGAAAATCAGTGCTACTTTAAAAAATTAAACCGACGAAACATAATTCTTACACCAGAAACCAACAATCTTTGGACTTTAATCTTAGCATAACCACTAAAAAGCGTCCGATGGAGCATTACAAATAAGAAGATACGCATACTACATTATAGCGAATGAAGTGAGCTTTGCAAGAAAGCGAGCTTATAAATCAGACGACGTAAGTGAATGGAGAGATCGCTATGGCTAGCTTTCTCAGCTCAAATGCAGGTGAGAGTAATTTTCGGTGTTATAGTATATGTGACACATAGTATATGAATACAAACTTTAAGAGAATGTTCATGCTTTTGAATTTGATTTTATCTTTGAAGCTGTCAAGCATAGTTGGGTAGGTTTACAGGCCGGAATCCTTAATCGAAGTAGCTACCATTATTTTACCGTGAACCCGGATTATTTGGAGTTTGCATCACTAAACATTTTTTCGTCAGACAAGATCTTTTTATGAAAATGCTCTGGTCTTCGGATTTCGAAAGTTTCCAATATGTAGACCTTCCATTTAAATTTTTGTCACTTTCTCGGAATTCAAAAATGTTGGTTCTACTTTATATTGTAGAGGAGTATCTATAATTTAAGAGGCATTACTCTTCGTACAAAGATGAAAGCATTCTTCAAAGTAGTTCCTATTTGGAGCAAAGCTGGAGAGCGCACTCAGACCGCTGTATCCATATCTTGAAGCAGTTGTGAAGGTAATTTTTCCAAATGGCTTTCAGTGTACTTGTAAAATTAGTTTCGAGATTTCCAAGGTTGAACTTCCAATGTTGGGAACTGTTAAAAGCCACAAGGAGCATTGACGGGGTCATAAAGATTTTCTTAAGTGAAATTAAAATATGACCAAATGCTTTTTTCATAGGTCGAATCATTGTGGGTCATAGGTTTTATGGTAACAGAAAGATTTTGAAATGAATTTTTGCACAAACTACGGATTTGCTCGGTTGTGTTTATGACTTATTATACATATAAAAGGGCTCTACAAACAACTTTTCTTTGATGTAAATGAAAATTTAAATCAAATAATATAAGCAAATGTGAATTGTGTAAAGAAATGAAAAGTAACATGATGGGTGTTTTGTAAAAATATTCAATATGAGCGTGATATGATGATGGTTTAGAAAAATTTACCCATGAGAAATTCCAACCAATACCTATGGTACTTCCAATGTGTTCCCCGTTTAGAACCACAAAAATCGGCGTCGTTATCAATATTATTCTAGTTGTTGCCTTTTGGTATTTGCGATACAACTTGTTCTATTTTACATATTGGAGTTCTTCGTTTGCTAGTTTTGACAATTTTCTTTTTTGCCGGTTGCAATTGAACTACTAAAGTTAAAATTGTAACTTTTTTGAACATTCATACAATACGAATTAAAATATTTATCTAATATTAAAAGCACAGCTGGCATTTCTTCCATTCTATACAAATAACTTTTCGAATACTTGCGTTCAAGTTGGTATTGTTTTCCATTACAGTTCATTTTTCTTTTATCCTTACAATCTCATCATCCGCACGTGTAGTATCGTTTGACCACGTTTGAAGTTTTGTGGTTAAATCGAATTCTTTTCTGTTCCATTTTGCTCCTAACGACGAACAACAGACGAAACACCGACGAGGCGAAGAATTCTTTATTTCGAAGCTAACCAGCATATAGCTAGTTTTCCTGATTATCTTGGGAAAATCTTCTCACAAACAACTTTCAGTTCTTAAGTTCTATAAAGTTGATTTTCTACCACGACCAACATCACCACCAACTCTAGCCAGATGGTGATGGATTAGAATTGGAATTGATTTGATGGATTTCTTTCGCATCAAATCTTCCTTATTTGAAAATTTTTAATAGGATGAGATGGGTAGAGATTATTTTTCTATGAGAATTCTCTAGGAAGATGGTCGATAAATAAAATCTTATGTAATGGGAATAAGGAAAAAAATATGTAAATCAAATTTATTTAAAAATTTATTAAAATAAATCATTTTAAAATAAATACTAAATTCTTATGCATATTATACAAAAAAAAGTCCTTTCAATTTCAAATAGAGAGCATGTTTTAGAGTATAATGACACATAAATTTCAAAAGTAGTTTGAAAAATCTAGGCCAAAAGTGCTTTATCTAAAGAAAGGACTAGTAAGGAAACCGTCACAGATTGTTCAATGTGTAAGTCAGCAATAAACATCGTTATATGCTATTGCTACAACAAGTGGTTAAGGCTGTGTGCCTTGGAAGCAAGCTTAAAGACCGGTAAGATTGCCGTGATCGGTATTGAAATGAAAATATAAGCATATTTGAATCCTGCCTAATTCTTCGATTATGCTAAGCTTTACTCGTAGAATGCAGCAAAAGAAAATGTTGTCATTTATTATGGACGTGTAGCTTATTGACTCGCTTTGTGACGATTGAGTGAAGCGTATTGGATTGATTTCTTGTCGGCATAATATTGATAGAATCAAAATGAAGCATCATTTATGAATTTGGACAGTTTGTAGTTAATTTTGCAGTTAAACTTGCCAGTTTATCTTAATTGTTAACCAGGAAGTAAACAATTTCCAAACAGCAGAAAAAGTATTTAGATCTTACATCACACCAAAATCTCAAATATGTTTTTTGGTCTCCTGTTAATGCATTAGGAAATTAATTTTTGCGCAAAGTTTATGACATCCAGACAATTCAAAATAGTCCATCTGTCCAATTTACTAGTTGAAATAACATTGTGAAGTAATCCTTTTAGTCGGCAAGTCCACAAGAAACGAACATTCTGCTCGCCGACAAACATTCTTTGAATTTAGCTTCTCCCGGGCGAAGCTTCAGAAACCTGCATCTGTGTGATTTTTGTGTTATATCCTTACATTACTACTAAGGTGATGACGGTGTAATAGGGTGAACTTTAAATTGCTTGCAGGTGTTGGTTTGCCATTTGTAGAATAAGCTTTTCACCTTGACGGAATTATCTTGATGCCAGTAATTCATCCTCATAGCATTTTGTACTTACGAGTTGAACCTTTCTGGCAGTCGGGTGTTGATAGGACTCGTAAAGACCACTTTTGAGAGTGTGTACAGATAGAACGAATTGAGAAATTTCAATTTGCACACACAGTTACTGAAGGTCTTTGGGCGGATGTTGGATCCTAGGTAAATGGCTAGAAAAATAGAGAACATGAAATCAAAATGCAATTTGTGGTAGGAACCAAATAGTAGTAGGGATGCGCAATATTTTTATATGCGTTTTTATTTTCGATAAAAATAACGTAAAAAATTTGTTTGGGTAGGGAACTTGCATGGTAGACATAGAAGGATATGCATATCGTAATCCATCTATACGTTTTGCGTAGTTTCATAGAGAAGACGCTGGTGTAACATTACGCTCTTAAGCCAAAAAAAAAATTTTTGAAAACCATTACAAACAATTGGCTAGTTGGTCTAACATACTTTTGAAATAATCATAACTAATATTTCAATAAACAATTTTATTCTTTCATACCAACTGAAAGGCAGTTATAGATTATACTCTTCTGACGAAAAGTGGAGCCTCAGCATCAAATTCAATTCGATGAAGTGATGTGAATTCTCTTACATTACATTGAATTTATCGGTTACCCAGTAAACTATAAATAATAAGGGGTATCTACTGTAATCATGAAGGACCGAATTTTACCTCAACATCTCCCTGCTCCTGGATTCGTGAATGTCGTAAGATCATGAGATCAAATATCTCGTGCATGATAACGTTACTAGTATAAGTCCCCCTTACAACTTGAAAAAATCGATTTTTTTTGCATTTTCAGCTCCTCCCAATTATAAAAATGAAAGCTCATCTATGCCTTCAGAAAGCTCTCTACCCTGCAAAGCTCATTTTATTTGTTACAAGGGGTATTTGTTTTTCGTTTTATGTATTTGTAACAAAAATTATAGTGACATGCCGGAACTTATGACACTTTCAAAGAACGTTTTCGTTGCAAGGAAATTGGTCATCGATGTATAAAAAAAGCTGGTGACAACCAATCTTAAAATAGTACATTGGCGTTTTAAAACGCGAACGATAAAAAACGCGAAGCCAGGACGAGGCATGCGCCAGAATGGCAGTATATCGGTCGGCTAGAAAATGCCTTCGTGAACTGATCAACAGGAGTAAGGCTCGTTGCTGGCATGACCTGTTGCTGACAGGACCTCATCAAAGACGTGAACAGGGACCGGTGGGGCTTGGGCTATAAACTAGTTATGCGGAAGCTCGATGATTAACGGAAGCTTGATGATGGACGAGATATTACGGGCCCTTTTTCCCCAACATCCCGTCCGTGTTGATGCCGCCTACAGGGAAACAACATCAGACTGTCCACTCTTCACGAGAAACGAGCTGGAACTAGCAGTTCTCTCCGTGAAGGCTCCGGGCCCAGACGGTATTCCAGCCGAGGTACTGCAACTGGCCTATCACTCTTGCCCTGACTTGCTGCTTAGTAAGTTTAATGTCTGCTTGTGGGAAGGCCTTTTCCCTGAGCGTTGGAAGACGGCAAGACTCGTGCTGATCACCAAGGGGAAGGGAAATCCCGAGTCGCCGTCAGCATACCAACCGTTATGCATGCTAGAAACGGCCGGGAAAGTGCTCGAGAAACTGATAAAGAGAAGACTCGCTAACGTTATCCACGCCACTGGGGATCTTTCTCCAAGGCAGTATGGTTTCAGAACGGGACGTTCCACTATAGATGCAGTCGCGGAAGTGGTGAGTGCGGTCAAACAGGCGGAGGCACGCAGTCGATCCAACCGTCGGGTAGTCCTTCTAGTGAAGCTGGACATAAGGAATGCTTTCAACTCCGCTAGATGGAAGGATATTCTGGAAGTCCTGGAAAACTCTTTCCAAGTACCAGAATATGTGATGCGGATACTCCGAAATTACCTGATGGATCGCAGCCTGGTCTACGACACGGTGCAAGGTTGGCGGAGGATGCTAGTCAGATCAGGTGTGGCCCAAGGCTCCATCATCGGTCCGGATTTTTGGAACGTCTCCTACGACTGACTGCTTAGACTTGAACTGCTGGAAGAGTCGCGATTGATCGGCTATGCAGATGATTTTGCGGCACTAGTGGCTGGGCGCACGGTCGATCAAGCGCAATTCAGGCGGTCATCCTGAACAAGAGGAGGATCGCCAGAGTAAGAATGGTCCGAGTCGGGGACACATTACTAGAGCCGAAACTATCAGTCAAGTATCTGGGCTTGCTGATAGAATCTAAACTGGGTTTCTCGGAGAAAATCAAGGCAACGACAAACAAGGCCGCAGCAGGGGTCTCGGCAATTAGTCGACTAATGGTCAATCATGGGGGACCAAGTTCAAAAAAAAAGGCGCCTGCTAATGAGTGTAGTGCAATCTACGCTTCTTTATGGAACAGAGATATGGAATAAAGCTCTCAATAAAGAACTGCACCGAAAACGGCTGGCACAGGTGCTGAGACGAGGAGCACTACGGATTGCATCAGCACACCGTACAGTCTCTGAGCCGGCGATGTTGGTGATTGCAGGGGTAATACCCATCGCTCTCCTTGCTAGAGAGCGTAAAAGAGTCTACCTCCGAAGGCACGAGGGTAATAAAGAAAAAGTTGCTCGCGATGAAAGACGAGGCACTCTCGACGAATGGCAACAATCATGGGAACGTGAGCTAAAGGGAAGATGGACCGCGCGGCTCATTAACGACTTGAGGTCGTGTCTCAGTCGAACGCATGATGAGACTGACTTCTACCTGACCCAGTTACTGAGCGTACACGGTTTTTTTCAGTCTTACTTGCACAAGATAGGTAAGTCACGGTCTCCAGATGGCATATTCTGCATTGGTATGAAGGATGACGCCTGTCATACTTTCATTTCATGCAGAAAATGGGACAAACAGCGCGGTGATCTTGCCGAAAAAGTGGGAGAGTTCCATCCAGATAGCCTAATGGAAGAGATGCTAAAATCATTTGACAAATGCAATCAAGGGGCACATTACGCTCGGGCAATCCTAGTGATGAAAAAAGGCATGCTTGATCGGCTGGTCGAGGATGGAGGTTTTCCTTCTCTAGCAATCCTCCTCCTCTTTCCCCCAACTGGAGATGGAATACCTGTCACCGGAAGGCACCAAAAGGCGTAAAATTGGGAAGTCTAGCCCGAAGTAATGTGTCAAACGGTTCCAGGTTACGCGCTCCGGTTGACAGGGGAGATTTTTAGTCGGTAGTCCAGTATGTCCACTGGGAGTCCGACACTCACCTCCTAAATAGCCTTCACCTCCCTACACAAAAAAAACGTAATTAAAGTGTTTATTGTATATTTTTAGACCTTACGAATGTTATAAAAAGGAACTGCATGTTCATTCATAATAAAAAGGCCGAGGAATTTTTTTTTTGAAAATTTGCAAATAGTATAATATCAGAAAAAATAGCACAATATCAGATTACTAGTGCCTGGAGCTGTGGAAGCGCCCGCGTAATGGAAAACTGGACTGAAGCAGGTTTCTATGAAGAGTGGAACGTTGGACCACACAAGCAGCTACAATCCTGGCTTTATCTTAAGGTATGAAAAAAAGACCCTGCGATGTTACAAGTATCATATGGATTTGATAAAAAGTTGTACATAGTCGTAAATCAATACCAAAGATTGCAAAGATTGATGACTACTGACAAAGAATAATCGGCAATGCACATTATTTTTGAAATAGAAAATGAAATTATACCCTTAGAAGTTGCAAGATCACTATCAAACTGAGTATTGATGACGAGTACCCTTAATGAAGAACATTGCTAGAAGGTCGTTGAACACTTCGAAATATAAAACCTTGAATAATAAAACCTTGAACATCGTCTAAAACGCCTATACGATGCATGATTGCTTCTGAGGGATTATCGGGCCTTATTTTTCAATCAATGAACAGACTGTTAATGCTGAGGATCATAGTGAAATGATAGACATCTTTGTGTTGCCGAGTTGCGGCCACTACCCAAGAGCAATCAAAAAAACACTTTTTTCACAAGATGGAGACACACATAGTCACGGTTACAACCGGGCGCATGAGGGCGATTTGGACAGCTTTTTAGTATAATATCATATCATTTGATTTAAATGCTAAATGTAAAATAACTTGACTTAGCCTTTTTGACTAGGTTCCAATAAAATGAGTTTATATCCTATATATGATCCCACCGCGTTCATGGAATTCGATATTAAAGTAACAACAAGAACGAATGTGGAATATGTTTTCCAAGAAGTCCGGATGAACTAGCGATCATTTGAGTCATCTTAGGGGCCGCAAGTTCGGGATTGATGTGAAAATTAGAGTCAAATGCTTAGATATGTGCTTCTAACAGAAACTATTCGAAATAATATTTAAGGTAAACCTTGATGCTGGCCAAATCACAAGTGCACCAATTTGATCTAAGGATTTAGTGTAAATGAGAAGTCTAAGCCCCAGGATTATATCTTTGACCGCATTTCTGTTGATATATCAACCTATAAAGCTTCTCCAGAGATAATGTATTACTCATGGACCATGAACATTACCAGGGTTCATAAAAGGGATTTTCGTAACGTAGTTCAAATCAAAGGATAAAGTTGATAGATTAATGTTTAAAATTCTAAAAAAAAAAATCGAAGAAGGCATCGATACTAAAGGATACAATCCTTCAAATTTAAACAAAAATTCACATCATTTCATCATTCCAAGTACACGTTCAAGCAAAGTATCACTTTCCCTTGAACACCTTCAGGAGAAAGGTGGACACCACATAATTGAATTAGACTAGATGCTAGAACGTGGCTTCTGAAGAGCGTATATATCTCCCAAGTTTTCATTTTTTCTTTTCAAATTCAGTTAGTATGTCTTCAAATTTTGTCTTTATGATTGTATATGCACATGCCTTCTCCAGTTCAGCTTCGCTCTCTAGATGCTGCTCTTACGGCTCGATCTGAGCGCCTTAAAAGGATGCAAGTATTCCGGACTACTGGTCAGATACTATTATACTTTGTTAGTGAGTATAGATATACATAAGCAGTAATAGACGGCAAGTGTAGATTAATAGTGTTTGGTGAAAAATTTTCGAAATCAGTTAATCAAGGATGAAAATCGATCAAGTGGAATTATTAACGATGCCAAAAGATGATGGTTAAATATTGACTTGGGAATTGGTAATGTTGATATGATGGCCATTGATGGAATGGACGTTGTATACTTTGGATTATTATTTGGACAGGAGAAATTGATAGGTTTGAATGTTTGTAATGAATGAATGTTGTCCGTTGTCCCTTGCACGTTGAATTGTTTATACTGAGTATCCCCATCGAGCAAGTAGGAGGCACTCAAAATTGAAACATTGCTTGTTAAGAATGCATTGCTTTTGTAAGATGGATTTATTTGCCTGGGTCGATGTTTGCTTAGCATGAAGAAATGTTTGTTTTGATACGTTGACATGAATTGAATGATGACTTTAATGAAATCTAGAAATTCAGCATTATAATTTTTCAATACAAACCGAAGGGCTTGTTCGTTGTCATGTTTGATTCAACGACAGAGAGAGGATTTGCTTTTCAAATTTTCAAGCACTGTAGGATTTTTTTGGCTATGGAATGACTCTTGCGATTTTCATGTCAATAAATATATGCTTTCAAGTAAATTAATTTAAGCCAGAAGATCATCGAACATGGGTACACCTCAAATATAATCGTATATAGCATATGTTCAAATAAAGGATTAAAAGGATTAAGATTGTAATAACTGTAATTTGCAAAGTAACATTGACATTGGAATAATGCATAGAATAACTTTATAACTAATATGAATAACGAAATTAGGAGACAATAATCTTTAGCAGTGCAATGCTCTGTAAGTTTGAAAAAAAAAAACCGGAAGCCATCAGATTGAGCCACTTTCTACATTAAAATTCATGTAACGAGCAAGGCGTACAAGGAATGAGGAAATATACTATATAAATTGTTCATCAAATGTTACTTGTGTATTTTCAACAACAAAGTTTTGCGGGTGTGGGTAGTGAAAAATGTTTGCAAGCTTAGTTTGATAGTGTGACATGATAAAATATATCAATGCGACCGGAGGAAGCTGATTCGATGAGTATGAAGTTAATCTTTAAAGTGAGATTTTATCAAATCTCGCTTATTTGGTTTGAACATTTGAATCGAAAGAACTTTAAATATTATCAGGGACCTTCTTTAATTATTTATGAGATACCCAACTATGTTGAGGACAGGGGAACAATCATTCAGCTTTGAAAAACAGCAGATTGTTGATGATTAAGGATCAATTGTTGAAAATGTACTGTGAACTTTAGCAAATAATGCTTGGAACTTTTAGAATACATCATTCCTGGATCCTATTTTGAAATTAATCTTGGCGTCTATAGAGAATGATGGAAATATATTATAGATGAGGTTGGGTTTTTAGAACAGATACGGTAATAGTCGAGGAGTCACAGAAAGCTATAGGAAGCAAAAGACAAGACATTATATTTTCAGGGATCCTAGGCATTCTGTATTTATTTTACATTGAAGAATAAGGATGGCTGATACTTTTATTGAATGTTTAGTCGATTTCGAGTGCTGTGTGTTGATGAACGGATAATAAAGCTCAATGCATTATATGCTATTTCCATACAAAACTTTTTTTTTTTAAATCAGAATGTTGAGTAATCAGTTTATGCAAAATCGCACAAGCAAATAAATATGAGCTCGTTGTGTGAATGCAACGTTTTTAAACTCTAAGGTTAATTACGTGCAATTTTAGAATCGTCTGCAAAAAAAAATTATTTCTGCTTAATAAAATAATTATTGCCGCATGTATTCTTGTTATTCTAGATATTACCAGTACTATCACAACAACTTTAATTCATACATAGGCTCAATCATTTTGACATAAATCAAATGAATTAAATAATGTGTGCAAATGGATCAAAGTTAGGTCGCAACCGTCGGAGAGATAGGTTGTGTTAGCTAGGAAAGTGATAGGAAAATTTTTTTAGTGCTTTAGTGCCAATGGCTGCTTTCACGCGGAAAGCTAAGAAAAACCTGAAGAGGTTTGGCCAGAAATTTGGGGGAAATATCAAGGAGGAGTTCCTGCTAGACCTTATTACAAGTTGAAGAACTTATTACAACTCCAATTTCAAGTCCCTGCAGAAGATCTATCTGTAGATGGGCCACCAGGAACCCCCACAGAAGAAGACGCTCTGATGGATTGTGACAGTGAGTCCGATCAGGAAGAGTCGATGGAAATGGTTCGGGTATGAGGGTGGTCGGAAAAGGCCAACTGTGTCTCCAACCCTGGAGCCAACCTCAAAACGCCCAGTAAACGTGAGCTGCTGCTGCAGCTGCAGGCTGCAGTCTCGAATGTTTCGGGAAGTATCACCAAACCTGAACTCGCACCCGCCCTTGTACGTAGAATAGCTGTCGGAGCTAAGAGAAACCCGACCAACATTGCTGCCATTAGGAAACAAAGGGTTGCACCAATAGTGTGCTATAGGCTTAATCTTAAGTCTTTTAGGGAGAGAACTCATCGAGCATGTCAGAAGAATCAGCTTGATGCCCCAAATTTCGATGTAACCGTCAACAGTTCTACACGAAATTCGTTACATCCTAAAAACATAGACGACCATAAAAGTCTCTTTGACTTCTTAAAACGGGACAAGGTGGCATGCTACACCTATACACTCCCAACTGAGAAAAAACTGACCCTGTTGCGCACTTCCTACGAAGACAATGATGTCAAGGAAGAACTGCTTGACAACTCCTTCAAGGAAGAAGAATGTTTTGGGAGCCAAAAGATTCTCAACATTGACGTCAAGGAGGGAAAAGAAAACTCTTTCCGCCTTCCTTATCCAATTTAAGCCTGACTTCGACGTCAAAAAGGCTATGAATGTTCAAACGCTCCTACACCAAAATGTGCATTGGGAGTGATTGACGAAATCAAACACATCGCAGCGTTTTAACTGCCAAAGATTTGGACATGTTGCCTCGAACTGTGGAATGGAATCCTGGTGCGTCAAGTGTGACAAACACCAGCATAAAGGACTGCCCCATAGAAAAGGAAAAAGATGAAATCTTCTGTGTGAATTGCAATAGTAAGGGTCACCCCGCGAGTTTCAGGGGATGTCCCAAAGCCAAGAAGCCTGAGGAGAGGAGACGGAATCTTCAAAAGAAGAAGTAAGAAAGGAGGCACGTCTTCACTGCTTCCTTAAAAAACGCCATTCAAAATGGTGTCTCATTCGCTACTTTAGCAAGGGGTGCAGCCAAAGCAGCTGCAGCTCGGCCTATCGGCAACCCGAAGTAAATACTGAATTACAGCAGCAAAAAGACATAAATACTATCATGTCTAATGGATGCAAGCAATTCTTCGGGTGTGAATTGGTCACTCTCATCTGAAAAGTGGATTCATTCATTCCACAATACAAAAAACTCACTAATCTGAGTGAGAAAATGGCGGCGTACTTGGACTTCGCCTTCAAAATCTGTTGTCGCGATGAGCTCCATTAAGCTCTCTATCGTCAACATTTGCCCGCTAGCTCCACATTTCAAAAGGAACTCTGTCCAAGAATACTTGGACATGCATAGACCAGATTACTTGTTCATCTAAAAAACAAGACTGAAAAGTAAACACAAAGTTCATTTGGGAAAATATGAAGTCATAAGGGATGACGACCCAGATGGAATCCTTCGAGCAGTTACGGCTTTCAAGGAGCATCTAGAAACTCAAAGGCACTGTCTTCCAAGTCTAAAATGCGCAGACGTCATGAAATTGAGCTCGTTCCTGGGGGGGGGGGTATACATTCGCATTTGTTGGAGTATACGTGAAATACGGATATTCGGAAGGGGATTTAATTGAAGACTTGGAAACAGTCCTTACTTTGAGTGAAAAGTTCGATTTTTTTGCGATAGGGGATGATTTGAACGCAAAACATCCTTCCTGGGGTAATACCGTATCCAATTGATATGGAACGGCTCTGTTCAACTGCGTGCAAGCAAATATAGATTTCATATTGATTGCGTCGAACGAGCCCACCTTCCGAAGGAGCTCGTCAATCATCGATTTTTTCATTGTGTCTGCTAATCTGGTGAATATCTCTCACAGCTGGAGGAATTTTGAATGTAGAGTTCTTGACGCTGAATCTGACCATCTTTTGGTAGAACTCGTTTTAAGAGTGAAAAAGGGTGTAAAGCTGGAGGTAGCAGACCCACAGCTCTTTATCCCATACAAGCACATAGACTGGGAAGCTGTTAATACTGACCTGAGTAGAAGGATTGAGGAAATCTCGATCAACAGATCGAGAAACCTCCCACCCACCAAGATCGAAGAAGGCATTGCTTGTTTGAATTAAACCCTTGCTACGGTCATTTCAAAGATATCCATAAAAAATCCTCCGAACATGATCTTTATAGAAACTTACCAGAGGACATCCTGAGCTACATCGTATACGTAGCACCCTCAGGTAATTGCCAGTCCAAGTTTCCAAGCCAGTACAAAACGAAATTGGCAGGAAAGAAATGTTGTTGCACCGTTTCCCATCGACGTAGGAAAAACTTTTGATACAGTTTGGATCGACGGACTTATCTACAAACTGATCCAACTGAGCTGTCCGGATAATGTTACGAAAATTGTAGGCAGCTTCATGAGCGAACGAACTGTCTTTACAATATATTTACGTCCGACATCCCAGGGATCAGGGATGATTTTCAATCAGGAATCGAGGTGAATCTCTTCGCTGACGACGTACTGGTGTGGTCTTCTGAGTACAACTGCGCTTTGCAAGGACGAGACTCCAAAGGTAGCTGGACTCGTTAACTCCATATTATGAAAAGGTGGGATGAGGGTTAACGCTAAGAAAAGTGAGCTGATTGTTTTCAAGGACCCACACCAAAAATCTTGATGTCGCACGAGAAGTATCTGTGACACCAGAATAAAGCTGAACGGGCAGGTGGCGCACTGCTCGAAGCAAACTGTCTGGGGGTAATTTCTGATAAGAACGACAACTTTAGTGATCACGCTGTATTGAAGAAATGTAGATACGCATACCATCTCTTTTTACCTCTTTTCAGAAAGTGGTCATCAACCAACAAGCGGGTGAAATTACTTGTGTACAAGTCGCTTATCAGGCCCATACTAATGTATGCGGTCCTGATCTGGCAGGCAACAGCGACGTGTAAATGGAGCAAGATAGGATTACTGGAGCGCAGAATACTTCGGGCTTGCACTGGGATGTATAAACGGGAAGACGGACGGTCCTACCTCAACCGACTATTGTACCGGCGTGCAGCCGTAACATATTCCAGAAACTCTTGTCTACAAGTGCTAATTCTATATAAGTTCACTATCCAATCTTTATTATTCCAAATTTTTGTTTGAAAACACTATAATTTACAAAATACATAACAATTCCCTTTATTTGCATGAAACCTCATCGAAATTTAATGTAAAAACTAACCCAAATGACCCCTTCTAAACGCTTCAATTGATCCCGAATGCAACAATATTATGATTCATGATTTTTACATTCGTTCGATTTAGTTTCAACTCCAGTTTCCCCATTGACCATCACTGATTTGGTTGCCATATTGTGAATTAACCGATTTTGCCGAGCAATACACAGATGCTGGGAGCCTTCAATGAAATATTCTAAATTCACATCCATGTATATGGATGCATAACAAGTATATAAAGTCAGTGCATATAACCAACTATCCACAGAATCCTATCACGAAATAATCTAGTGCCCTTTCTAGTGGTTCCTCCCGAAAGAAAAAGTTTTCCGCACGATATACGACGGGACCAAGTGGAACGTAATGTGGGGTGGGTAAATGTATGCATGTATTGCATATACTTATACGTTGATACATCTATCTCGTTTATAGAATAGTGTGTCTTGCTCGTAAATCTTCTCTCTGCACGAATTGAATGAAATCTGTTGCCATCAGTTGTTCCTTCTCAAAGGAATTTCCACATCACTGAAAAACCAATTCGCCAGGGATGAATTCGAAACGGAATTGGAGTCACAGACAGTCAGCAACATTGAATTGCTGACTATGGGAATTTTTTTATTTTCTGAAGAAAAAGAGGATATTTTGCAGAGTATGTCTACACTAGTGGTTAGAAGTTTTCCAATATAAGGAAATATTCCCCAAAAGAAACGAATTGACTACATAATAGAGGATGTCGATTGATTGCTTTAACACTGGTTTTAATATAAGTTGTAGTTGTTATAAGAGTTTCGGTTGCTAGTGCAAATGTAAAACATATAATAAGAAATATTTTAATATATCAAATTTATTATATGTACAAGTAAGTTGGAGGAATTTCTTATGGAATGCACGAGTAGTATGACTACTACTAGTAGTAGATCGTTGAAAGGAAATGGTACCCTATTGATGTTTAAGCGCAACGATTAGGCTTTTTTCTTTCACTAAATATTTTTTTAGTGCAAATCATTCTGCCGAACTGTTGATAATTTTTTTTGTGCGCTGAAGGTGTTAATGACGATAAAGAACATAGTTCAATTTTACTTCAATGCGATAAATTCTGTGGTAGTTCTTAGAATGGTGCGTGGGATTTACCAATAAATTTCAAGGTGCGATTATTGGTATGGGCTATCCAAAAATAGCGACGTTGAGGAAGAACCTGGCCAGAGGTTGGTATCGTTCACAAGGTGCCAATTTAGTAGTACTTTTGGACTAAGCTCGTACCGAAAGTTTGAAATCTGTGGGAGTGAATTAAAAAGCAATTTACGTCTGAATAAGTTTCGCAACTGGATTCCGTATGTGCTACGAAATCGTGAGTGATGAAGTTGTCTTGTCGGCACAGACTCGTGCTCGTTAATTTATATTAGAACTCGGGGTTAACGTGCAGAAATTTGCAAGGAAGTTTGACTTTTGACTTTTCAATGCGTAGACACAGAACTAGAGTGGTTGTCTATTGCAGAAATATGAATTTGCTTTACACTTAACAATAATGAATGAAAAGTCATTATGTTTTATTGTGTCCTCGCTTTTATGACTGATATTTTGACGAATGGTTTCACATTTTCCTATCAGTGGATATAAATATCCTCTACGAGAGGGCGTAGCACTTATTTTAAACTGTTGGAATATCTTCAGAGGTTGAAATAATTTATTTAAATATTGACAACACAACCAGTAGTATGTATTATATCGATACCTTGGAGCCCAAATGTGCTATATCCATTACTGACTACTGTTTGAAAACTCGAAGTAAAGTTTTGATACGTGCATAACTCTAGTAATGAAGCTCAATGTCTTTTAATATTAACTAACTTTAATTAATTTAACTAATTGACCCTTGTAAAAATATTACAAAAAAATTTTTCTCTTTCTTGAACCAGTTTTCAATTTATTCCTTGTATAATATAATATAAATGGACATAGCACCTTTGAGCTGGATTCGAGGTGTTCAAATTGTACATGGAACACAGTTTAGAACATAATATTTAACTTATTATTGATCTTATTTGACTGCTAAAAAATCTTCATAACTGTCTGTAGCTCCGGGCGCATTCTTTTCTTATAAAAGCACACATGATGGTTAAACTGAACTATCAATCGGAAAGTGCTTTGCCAATAAAACCTTACCAGTTACCTTCATTAGCTTAATCAATCGTTTTCTTGGCCATGACTCCCCACTGCAACATCCCTGGCTGATGGAAAGCTATTGTAAAATGCTGCGTACTCTTGGGGTATAACACCTTGCTTGAGTAACCTTATCAAATCCCTTTTCTTGGCAATAGATATTTCGTGCTTGCTTTCGTATTTTCTGGTCAAGCTTGTATTATTCCAATCGATTTTGGAGGAGTTTACTTCGAAAAATTTGAATTTTTCTTTAACGTCATATTTGTAACCAATATTTTTCGAATATTTTTTTCTTATATCTAGTTGTAGTTATATCTAGTAGCTCCTTAATCACACACACGAACCCGATACCATGGCAAATTCAATGACGCTACTACACAAACAAAAGAAGGGACTTAGACTTGACGTATTAGAGAAACTAGAGATCTACAAACACAAAAAAACCCACGGAAATATAATCAACGAACAAATAATGACCAACTCCGACACAATATTTTCAGTCCTCGACCCAATCCTTATCAAGAAAAGAAAACGCGACGAACCCGACAACGATAATCCCATGACCCTGAACTTAAGAACGCTCATTAAAGCCTAATTAACCCGACCTATCCCTCCGATAAAAGTTGCACCTATAAAAAGATGCACACCGTGACAAAGACGTCAGAACGAGCTGAAGATGGCTGTATACAGCCGAAACGCGTCCTCGAAACCAACAAAGCAAGGCCCGGCGGACCCAAGCAACGCAGAATTATATTTTTGTTTGACATAGAACAGGGGTGCGTATGAAACTGTTCCCTATCACCAAACCAGCGTTGCCAAAATCACAAAACCAATAAAAATGGACAAAGCACATTTGTGCCTTAAGGTATCGATATTGTGAAGGGTCGTGAAAGTTAAATAAATGGTGACTCAAACAACTTAAAATAAAGAAACAGGATATAACTTAGTTTTTTTAAAGCTAAAATTCCTTTTTTTACCTCAAAACATTCCAACAAAACAATAAATCCATCCTCGTTGGAGGTAAAAAGTTCAGCGAAATAAAATTACTTTCTCAAATAATTTCTTCCTTCCCTTTTGATTAATTTATACAATTTTAAAAGCACTGCAGGCAATAACAATATATATACACATATATATTAACTAATAACTCATTTATCTGTTTGTAGAATGTCTCCATAAATAAAATAAATAACACCATGGAATTTTTTAATCAATCGTTCCAAAAATGTTCACTCACAGTGTATCTCGCGCAAACCAAAACAATCTTAAAGGACACACAAGAGACAATGACTTCTATAGCCTCAAAAATTGAAGGTGTCCGGATAACACAATTTCGCGAAAAGCATGGTATAAAGCAAGTTCGCAGTTGACCTGCAATGCTTATACTTTCGAAAGGATAGATTCACCGTACATGTTGTTATTTGAAATATCTGAGGGTGTGCAATTGAAAGTGACCACCAGTACTACAAAAATTTTGCTCAACTTTTAATCTCACCAACAGGACATACATGAAACATGTTCTCATTTAAATTCTTTATTGTGGATGCAATGAATCATCTTTTGGGACTACATTTCTTGATATACTATACATATCTTGGAAATATTTATCGTAAGTTTTATTGAATTATTTGCCCCATCGATACATAGAAGGATTATTTACCATTTCGGCATGTTGAATAGCGTATAACTGCATCTTAGTATTGATTTTGTAAGGATTGTATCTTGTGTGTAACGAAAAATCAAATTAATAAGGTGGAACTATTTTGATTACTTTGGCGAAGGGAATAATATGAAAGTAATTATTATTTTAAGTTAAAGGATTAATGTTTTTTAAGTTGAAGATATTAATCGGCTGTTACATACGTCATAGGTAGGTTGCGATTAAGCCTTTTTTAAGTTGAAATGAGGTTATAATTACCTCACCAAGTGTACTGAATGCATACTTTTGGTCTCTTCAATAAAAAGTAATATGTATTAGTGATGAGTTATTTCCGTTGGTTCTCGCGCAATGCCTAATTATGACACGTATTAAGAATTTGAGAGAAGTCTTGGGTATGCCCCATACAACTTCTATTGTACCTTACAGACTGGGAATTCTACGCATATCTAAACCATTAATTGAAAAAAAGCTGACGAAATGGATTCGAAATCACCAAGGGTTAGTTTTCAGAATGCTTCACTTTTACTTTCCCGATCTTTTGTCTCTGTCTCTAGTATATAGATATCCTGAAAATCTTCGTCCAGTTTTCATTTAGCGTTGTCGAAGTTTTTCTAATAGACTTCCTCCTTCAGACATTCTGGTATATACCCTTTGGTATTTTCTTGGTGAATAGACTGTGAATTTAAGCAAACCTATGACTGTGTACATCGCCATTATTTATAAATAAAATAATGCTTATCATACGCATCCCAACAAAACTAGTCTGGAATACGAGAATTATTCAGCTGAACGCATCAGCATTAGTCAGAATCAATAACAATCTGAAATAATTGAAATGAAACATTGACTGAAGCAGAGCGAAAGCCTGGCCCCTATTTTGTCTAATTTGGCACTAGATGACACAATCAGAAATTTTTAAGTCTAGAATTGGAATTGGTAATCTTGAAATGCAGGTGCATACATAGGATACCCCACATTGCGACCGATATCATGTTATGGTCGCGAAGCATGTAAGTTTTTGTCATGTTATAAGCATGAAACGGTACAGAAACATCCGTCAAAATGCAGAGTTCTTTTGGAAGGAAGACAATCAGAGGATCAGAAGAGGCTCATTGGAGCAAAACTACATGAAAATCAACAGCGAAGTCGCGAAATATTCAACGAGTCAGGAATCATCACAATAATATAGCTGCGGGAATTTTAGCGGGCCGGTCGGATATTAAAATGGTTTTGCCAGGATGAAGAACTGAAGAACGGAGACCATTAGGAAAACGTCGAAAAAGCTAAAAGAAATTAGTATAAAAATGGTTGTATTCCAAATTGGGAAAGTAAAGGCGAGAATATTAAAAAAAAAAAAAATTTCGGCAAAGAACACGTGACAATGAGGAACACTTTTCGTCTGCTCGATCCAATTAATCGTTTATATTTACCTAGAATATCCAGTACATAAAGTACAATGGAAGTTCTATCGGTCAAGCATCCATCCTTTTTTTAACATTTAATAAATGTAATAAATTCACATTGCATCCTTATCCTTTTGTGTTGATAGGGTATATTACACTTTTTGACCCCTGTTCTTAGATCCATGACATCACCTCTGAATCAACTCAGGAAGTGAGATTTTCATTGGTTTTTTACTTTTAAGAGTTGGACGCCGTCGACATTCAGGGTTTTGTTATTTTATGTCATTGGATTCTCTTTCCAACATATTCTAACATTGAGGCTCGATGTCTATTGCATCAGTTAATTTAATTGACTCTCAAGATCATTTGTCAATTTAATTGACTTTTAAGATCATTTGCAAGTTAGGCTTATTGGAAACTTTGAAAAAACATGCCAAGTAATACTTTGATTCTTCATTTCCTATAAATCTCCCAACTTTGCTATTTCAGAGAATCATTTTTAGCCAAATACCACTTCAGTTTTGCTTTTAATCTTGAGATCAACTTTCTCAATTTAATATCCTGATTTTTTGAAGATTTGGTAATCTGTATCTAACCAGTCATTCTTTTTCGCTGGATAACACAGATAACAATTTCTTCAGCCACCAATTTGATTCAGTTTCTTAGTTCATTGTAGATAGCGTCGATGAGATATACTGCAGTAGCCAAATTCATTTAATTGTGAATTTTGAGGCGCAAATCTACTGATTAGACTGGCTGTTGCTCCATATGTCCTTGACATTCAGCGTTTATAGACAGATTTTGCCAAGTAATGATCACAATCTCTATTCGCTTCTCTTAGGATCTTGCATCAAGCGTGCGAGAGTATCATCTTGCAGAGATGAAAATATAATCGATTTGGTTGAATATGTCATCGTATGAGGAGGCCCATTTCCTTTTATGGTAATCTTATCGATGATATAAGATTTCTGCTACACTTAAAGCAACTGGTCGTTGTCCTTTGATATTTGGCATAGACTATGTCGTCTATTTGTTGTTCAGTGAGTCTCTTTATTCTCGAGTTTAGCTCGAGAATTATGGATTCAACTAGATGAATCTAGAAAGTACAATAACATAAGAACCAATCGCAGATGACAATGAGTATACACAATAGCTCGTATGCATGAATATGCATATATGATATGAAAAATTGATGAAAATGTGTTTTTGAACGTTTAGCACAACATGTAACCCTTTTTTCAAGAAGCAGTGCACATATTTGATAGTACAGTGCGCAATAAACATAGAAGGACATCGTATTATATATGTACATCGTTTGATAGTCTAGACTAAATTAACTTCTAAACGAATCTAATTTAGTTTACAATAGAGAGTTTATTGTGCCTTTTAATTCTAAATAAATGTTTAACGATATTTTTAACGAAAATTCCATGAATGGAATGGAATGGAATTCCAAAAATGGAAAATTTGAACTGCATTCAAGTCAATGGTTCCATATTTCTACTGATAGTACCAGTTTTCTTACTTTCAGAAGTTATCACAAAAACATTTTCCAATTATACTAAAGGGAATACGGATTGAATGAACATGTATATTGATTTTTTGAGATGTGTTTTTAGTTTATTTCTATATCCCAACTTGAACTTAAACTCAAAAATATAGCCAAAGCGTGTTTCGAAATGTTTGAGTGAACTCTTCAAAAGTTCTGAACTAGAAAATATTCCAAGAAAAGCTTCTCAATATCATCACAAAGATCTCTGGAAAGGTATGCAAAGAGTTACATTTTCCATGTGCCCATGGATCTTTTTTCAAGCACAAATCGTATATATCTAAATCAATTCAATTGCATAGTACACTCACTTATACTATCTTTGAAAAATGTAAGGTAGATGTAAACGAGCAGCAATGCATATCGAGGCCGTCATTTGAAGTTTATTTCCTACGAAGTAATCTTTAAACAGATTTTTTAAGTGGGCAGACTTCTTAAAGTAATCACACAGTAGTTTACAAAGATTTGGTAAGATGCTGGAATGCGGGACTATGATATATGTTTAAGGTTTGCTTTGGAGGTAAGCGGATATTTCTCAGTGAGTGTATCCTTTACATCATAAGATAATTTTAAATAAACTCTTTAAATAAAACTTTAAATAAACTTAAATAACAATTAGAATATCTACATCTTCTTGAAGTCTATGAAAAACTACCAAATATAAGTTTGTTTCAAGCTGTGGTCATTCATTGAAATCAGCCCCGTACAATGGAATCTATTCGCATAAGTTTATGTGTGGCCAAAGTTTCATAAGTTAAGATAATGTCATATATTTTGCGTGCGTGCGTGCATGTATGTTTACATGCTGAAATCACGGTCAGGGTTATTTACTTGTTTGCTGTCATCTTATCCTTGTACGAACAGAGGTCAAGCTCTGAAAATGGTAACAATGAATAGATGATATCGAGTGTTACTCAGTTTGGGTGCTATTCAAATTATTTCTGAGAGTAAAGGGTTTACCAAAGATGAAAGGATGATTTCAGGATAGAAGTTTTATGAATTTTAGGGATTTGCATGTAGTATGGCATTTTTAATAGTTTCAAATGCCCGGATGCAATCCGAGAAGTGAGAAAATATGAATAAATCAATTCAATCTCGTCTCTCTAAGTGATAGGTAGTAGACAGACATGACATAGATGGATGTCCGTTTTTATTTTACAAATGAGTGTAAATAAAAACCTCTTAAACTGTAGCGCGGGAAATCTCTCATCAGGTTTAACCAGAACACAACAAACCAGAACATAAATTATTGAGCATTCTCCGAATTATCAACGCTTCGGGGTAAAATCCTGTGTTGGCCAAGAGTTTTCAAAATTCAAAATGTTTCTACCCAAAAGGTTCTTATGTTCTAATCATATTAGAAGATTTGAATAGACAATTCGTACTAGGTGCATTCGTATGCATATATATTTTCCTGTCTTCAGATAATTATTCATTCGTTTGTGCATTTGCATGTAGTCAAAATAATCCAGCCTTTTCATCCACCCGTCAAAATAAACCAATCAGTTGCCTGAACAAATGTTTGTGAAAATCGATTATTAGCGAAAAGGTGAAACTAGCTGATGATGCGAGAAATCGGTGCGTTAATAATCTTGTGTAAGATTTTTAGAGTAAATTTTTTAGTGTATATATATATGAATTAATCGGCTTCGTTTTCAAAAGCTAGCTGATTTTTTATGAATTGTATTTGGTCTCAGTGCATTCAGAGAGTTTAGATATCTGTCAATCATATTACCAGCACTTTGCCGTTCAATAAAACTTTCGTTTATGATTAATTTAACAGTGTTTCAATTGCTGTAGGTAAGCCCCTTTCCAGAAAACCAAAAAATATTTTCTAAAAATCGGAGACGATTTCACTCAAATGTAACAATCGTTTCCAGAATCATGACAATTAGATGCACCTTTCTCGTGCGTTTTTAAGGATTCAATTGATTCGTTTGATACTCCTATTACGAATAAAATGCCCGGAATTCAAACAAAGATGTTGCTTTGATTTATCCTTTTTAGAAGACGTTTTTTTAGGTCTCGTGTCCCAAAAGACATTAAAAAATATTTGAAATCACTAAAGTGGACAACTTTATCCTATCAATTGAATTTTCTGGACATTGCTCGGTCTGATTATTGGTTGATCTGAAGGAAGACAGATCACATCTCAACTACTTATTTAAAATTAAAAATTCGATCCTGCCGCAGATCACCAAAAAAATTATTAGAAATTTTTCAAAATAGAAAATACTTTTATTAATCTTCTTATTCAATTTGTTCTGGAAAAAAACATTCACCAGGTGTATGAATAAGTTTTTTCTGGGTTTTTCAGTACAAAAAGCATTTTTTGTGTTGGTTAGAGAATACATTGCATACATTGCCGCAAATGCTCTTTTTCAGTCAAAAAACTCGACGTGGTTGATAAAACACGACACGACAACAAAGACGCTAGTTTTGGTGAATTCAACTTATGTGTGTTTGCAGCTAAATATCATACGGTCGAAATGGCGTATCTGTCAAATTAATACGTTGCGTCCTTTTTGTTGGCGCCATTTCTTAGAAAGAATCGGAAAAAACATGCATACACTTGGTACATTCTTCATTTTACAAGGAAGGAAATCAACAGAAACTATAAATTTCTCCCATCTAATGCAGTCCTTGTTACAATGTTAGGAATTAATTTACGCTTTGAGTTGTACTTAGATCACAGTTTCAAGCTTAGAAGCTAAACATGAAAAACATACCTCTAAAATAAGGAAGAATGCACTGTAATTAGTTAGTGCCCAATCAAAAGTTTTTGATTGACTTTGAATATGTTTTTCGAATCACAACTTAAACTTCATCACTTGAATGAATAGTTTTCGAATACAATTTACTGAGCTGTGAAAAACAAGATTAGAAAAGCATCAGACCATTTGCAAAGTTAAGTCTGTAGGCTTATCGCCTGTTCGCTCCAATGAACTGGATATATCTTCAGGTCTTTAAATGTAATCACATGCTCATGTGGTTAGACGAGTACAGCTGACTCTCACGTTCACTCTTAAACTGAAACGCCCATATTCCAACATTTGCTCCGCATCATACCTTAGATGTCGGTTAACTTTGCTGGTTTAGAAGTGCAAGTGGTTAAAAGTAACGAAAAGAAAAAAACAAAAACATACTTTACTTCAAGCGAATAAATAAAACTTACTTCAAGCGAATAAATAAAAGATTTTGAAACTTTCTAAACATACGCTTGGCCATACTTACAAAACATGTCACAGAAGTAGCAAAACTTCTTTTCAAGTTTTCTGAAATGTTATCTTTAACCTATTTCAGTTGAGATATGTAAACCTAAACAATTTTTCCATTGCTTTTTTTGCCATCAGAGTTCAACACATTTTCAAGCAGGATGTGAACCGAGCACACTTTCATCCGTCTTTTGTCTAGTTGAGATTGACGGCAAATTTGAATTTCAAAGTATCTGAGCAGATCCCCCAAAAGTATCTAATGCGAAACAATATGATGAGAATTTATCTTCTTCTACTGCTTCTTCTTCTTCTTGTTAGCTGCGTGGAAGAAATTTAAGGGCTATTCGGACACAATTGGATTAGGAAGTGATTTGATGTGATAGACAATTGATTATATGAGATTTCTCAAGGTGCCTGCTTAACTACAAAACTGGCTTACAGCGTGTTTCTTTGTTATATTGAGTCCTGAGGATGTTTGCAAGTTGATTAGATTGAATGGAGGTAACAAGGATAAATTTGTAAGTTGATAGGGTTTTCAGCTGTCGACAAAAGTGATATGTTCATTAAGTAACGCTAGAGGCTTTTGTTGATATGGTAAAATTGCGGTTACATGGAGCTGTTATACCAAGAAGATTTTAGGTGGAGAGGATATTGTCCATTGTGTTGTTTGGAGAAGATCTTTGAAATTATGTTTTTTATGTAGTGAGTTTCCTTAATATGTTTAATTTAAATGTAAATTAAATTATGATGCCAGTATGTAATACATTTATTCAATTTATAATAACAATCGAATGGTATTTGGCAAAAACAAACTCTGGGTCGCATAAGTTCGTTTCCATTTTTCAAATTATTTGTTACTCACACTTCAAACTCACACTTCAAACTTGCATCTGTCTGTGTCAAGAAAGTAAGCAAATGAAAAATATTGCACTATATGTGGAGGTGTATTTAGGGTTAATTCTTCTATAGTTTCTTTTATTGTTCAAAACTTTTTTTTCACAACTCAAACACTTTTTATATAATATGTAAGAGCAATTGAAGGCCAATAACAAAAGCAACTCAAACTGAAGTCTTCATTGAAAGTCATTATATTTATCAAGTCTTCGTAGATTTCTAAAGTAAGGAAGTAAAGTTCCAAAGAAATATCACCAGATCGGTGTTCAATGCATTGCGTCTTAAAGCTTTATGCCTTACAAAAGACAAAACTTTAGTGAAAATTAGTACCAAAAAGATATCATGAAGGAATAATTTCCATTCCTTCTCCTTCCAAACCCTTCTCTTTAGAAGGAAAATCTTTTATCAACCACACAAAGATAATAATTCTCACATGCGATATTTATCATTATTTCTGATTACACTTAAAACTTCGTTGAAACCTATTTGGCTAATTCAAAGAGCAATAACACTTCAAAGAACTATAACAGATAATCGGATTCTATTGCTTTAAGATACGCGAGATAAAGTAGTGAGCCACTGAGCCGCCAAGTGATCATACTGGAAATAAGGCCAACGGTAATTTTTCGTATAATACGCCAATGGTAAATGTAAGCGAACAATGATGGTCTGCATCGAAAACAAGCCAACCAAAATGTCATATTTGCTAATGTAAATCATTCAGTGTTTTTCATTGGACAAAGACTAATTTAGATTAGTTAACAAGACGGAAAAAACAACCAATGATTCAATGGAAAGAACCGTAGTTACCACGAGTGGATGATTGGGCAGTTCTTTGCTTGCCGGAACGATCATTCGAATAAAAACAGGGCACGGCGTGAAATCAGTCTAGAAATTAAATTCCAAGCGATACGCAGCCCATACTAGTGAAGAAGAGAAATGATACGTAATACCCGACCCTGCGTGACCCTGAATTCGCTGGAATGTCCAGTCCACGACAATCAAGGAAGTGAATTTGACGCGGTAAACAACAGAATGACACAATCAAAGGGGGTCGATACTTCGTCAGATAACAGTGCTGTAAGGAATTTTCAACAGCAGTTATATGCCTATTAGAGGCGGTTGAAGTTAAGAAATGGATTGCGAAAGCGAAATTCAAAAATCAAAGTTTACAATACTTTCTGAAGAAAGAGAAGAATAGTTGAATACACTATTTTATATCGATATATAAAGAAGGCCTATCGATACCAAATTCCCAACAGCATTAACTGTAATGCCAACAATGCACTTGTGTATTTCATTGCCTAATCACATTCACTTTCAAATCCCATCCACGAATTAATTATCCTCAACAATAGGCTAGCTTTCTCTTTCCAATCATTATCACAAGTAGTTCTGCTTTCATTAGCAATTAACACTTTCCTGTAACACAAGTGAATCGAAAGCGTTGCTCAACAAAACAGACAGATTCAATGGAACGTTCGTTTTAAGGCTTGGGTGCTTCTCTAAATGTACTTAAGGAAAATCCATTGCTTCCTTCGAGTACCGCTGAATTCCACGTGAACCGAAAACTCGCCTTTTAATATAGCACGAGCATAACCAATTTGAAGCAAAGTGCTTTCACATGAACACGAAAACTATCTATCATGAAATCCCTTGGAAGGATCCAGTTCGCAGTCGTTAATTTACATTTTAGCTACCTTTGGTTTCGATGCCAGGCGAGATTCTTCAGCCTCATCTGAGAGCCCATTATCTTGGACAAGATTTATGATCCTGACTCCCTCTCATCTGTCTCATTGGGGACTAGGACGGACCTTTTGTTGGCGACTAACAAGCAGCAACAGCGGCACCAGCAGCAGTTATACTAGAAGAATCAACCACCATGCCATCTAGTTACATTGCACTATTGTTTTCACTTGGGTTTCCACATTTCACCTCTTCACCGTTCCTTTTCGTGAAATTTTCGAAGGATAATAAGTCTTAGGTTAAGGAGCTTACTGGCCAACTATTACAATGCGGTAAATGCCTGAATGGTTTTGAATGTAATGCCTTGCATTTCGCCAAGACAACGACGAAGAGAAGCGGACGAATCCCGACGGGATTCGCCAGGACGAGTCGTGACATTGTTCAGTGCAAAGTGCGATGAACACAAGAAACTGATTTATTATGGTGAAAACTCGTTGGCGAGCCAACCGGGCAAAAATGAAGAGTGATAACTCGAAGATGAGACTCACGAGCTGGATAGTAAGCTATAGGGTTCGGAGATTAGCTAATTTGCATAATATTGTGTGCAGAGTGCACTAATTAGGTCAAACGTAATAGAGTGAATTGCGAATGGGGTAGATGATCAGGCGGGGTCAGTTTTCGTGGTAAATTGAGTGATAAAGTTTAAATCTTAATGACGGTTTTTGCTTGTGTAGCTAATTTTTCATTTGACGACCAAGGATGATATTTTTCGGCATGATTTCAAGCATGGAGTAGAATTTTGAAAAATATTTTAAAAAAATATACATATTCGGGCTTAGATATGATAATCTTTTTTTATTTAACGATGAAACATAATTGCTTTCTATACTGTCTGGTTTTACTGCCGGAATAAGTGTTATTCTATTTATTTATCTACTTCTATTTGTTCTATTTATTATCCTGCTATTACTTATGAGATTATAATGAATCCTGCGTTATATCTGCCAGTCCTTTGATCCACCTTTTTCGATTGTGACAAACACAAGAATTGTATTGGCACGAGTCATCTCATACACTGAAGCATTAGTGCAGTACTTTTAAAAATGGAATTTGTACCTACATTTTACTTTCCTGGAATTTGTACAAAACACAAACGTAGCTATGGAAGTTCCTGGAATTTAATGTAATTTACTGAATTTTGAGGAGTTAATAGATCTTAAATGATTTCATTAAGCTTATTTATTTTTTTTATTTTTTATAACGTCCTTCCTAGGATTGATTTGAGTAGTTTCCATTCAAGTGCTAGAAATGAATCCTGTTTGCTCTTCTCGTGTACATCAAGCTCATCCACATTGATGCCTAACATTGAATGTAAAAATTCTTATCAATCCAAACGACAAGGATCTGTAAACGCCAATAGGAATATTATCGTTCAATGTCGGCTGCAAGTACATTAGTAATAGTCGCAGCATCGTGCTAGTAGTATGAAACTATTTGACAAGAAAGTAGGGTAAATTCAGGGAAACTTATTGAATACGTGACTTATGGACAATAGTTCCAATAGTTTCCATTATCCAACGTTTAGAACGTTATAGCACCATTCTTCCCATTGCATCTGCAATATGTGCGGAGTATTCAAAGACTTTCAGCATTCTATACACCATTCGTGTCCGAAGGCAATCTGGCTAGGATGTGCATTATTGTTGCCGAAAGCGACAGATGACGCTACCAGCGCCTTTAGCCTTTCAATTCATTTAAAGGGTGTTCATCCGTTAGCTCGTTGGCTCGGTCTTTCAGTTCGTCGTCAGCATACTTGTTGTATTAATTTCGAGAACGACGAAGTATTTGCCTGCAGGTGCTGTTAGGGAGTCACCTTCGACGTCGTGCACTAGTCCTTGGTGCTTTGCTGAGAGCACACAAACATCCTTGCTGGAATGAAGTGCCGGAGCTATTTCTAGCCCATAATGTCATCCAATAATAGCCTGTTGAGAAATTTGAGTTGAACTCATGAAGGTATCTCACCTATTGACTGTTTTCGGGGTCTAAGGACTCCATGCAATTTGATGTTGCAAGCTGTCAATATAAGGATTGTGGACTAGTAGGCGTACAAGTTGAGCATGTTTTTGGTACTTGAATGATGTTCGTACTGTGCAGTTTACTTTGTTTGGTGGAATATTTTAGGGTTGATTATGCATTGATTGTCATAAGACCAGAGAGTTATTCATGTAGTAAAGTTAAGATACAAGCATTCCAAGAAGCATCACAAAGGTCGTTATGAGTCGAAATTTTTTCACTGTGTTATGGAGGTGGGATGTTGAAATGATCAGCATAAAAGTTATGGAATTGTACATAAATTGCAGATACTTACATCTTATTTGAAGAGACTCTAAAATTTTTCAATTGAAGGAAATTTAATTTAATTTACTTTTTGTACATTTTTGCTTGGTTTTCAAACTTTCAAGCGTTTGGAGTTGAATTGATTGTTATCCAATCTACATTTGGGTTGTTTCTGAAAGTGTGTTTAGTATCGATATTTAAACGCAAGTTTTCAGCTGCAAAGAGAATGTGATTGAATTTCAACCTTTTTTTTTGAAGGATTCAATAAACTTGCGTTGGAGGATTCGCAAAGAATGAATGGACGCTTTGTGGACTCGAATGATTTTCAGCGTGTTGTAATAGGTAAGTGCTATTGTGGTTTAACAATTTGTGTGTTCCTGTTTGCGAACATAAGATTTTTTCTGACCAGTCTCTTGACAGACAGCTCCGAGTTTATGCGACGATTATTTTTCTAATCTTAAAATAAAATGGATTTCTCATTCAAACCACGTGATGACTGATGTCATAGTTAAGGCTATACATTGCAAGCAGCAGCTGAGTTTGATCCAGTAATTTTGTCGCTTTGTACTACTAAGGCACGCCTCGCCTGATAAAAATATTTTTCCCTAAACTCTAAAGTCACCTATGGCGTGGCCAAACTTTGTGCATGCATCCTGTGCATTACTTCATACATAAAACAAATTAGCGGCATGTATTTTTATCTAACAAATGCATTGAAGTTATATGTATGTCCATAAATCGCTAGTGATTAACACTTTTCAGCATAATAATACCAGTATTCCATTACAAATGTTCACATGCAATCGCAGGGGTGTAAAAGACTTATGTCTATGTATCTCCCAGTTGTTTGGCAGAATCAGTTAATGCATTAGTATTGAGTTTATACGAGATATTCTCGTCTTTGAAGGTTGCGTACATTCAAATGAATTATCTTCGAAAGTTTTTCTTTAATTTTTTTGAGGATTTGATCTTAATATTATGGAAGTTCATTTAGAAAATTGTAAAGGATCAAGTTTAAGTTACAACGGAATGGTCGGTGTTATTCTGAGAAAAGTATAAAAGATTGAAAGTATTGAAAATTCAGCTGACGTGAAAAGTCAAGTTGAATTTGAAATAAGAAATAAGTAATGCCAGAGATTGTAATGAATAGCGTGCCAACATAGGGAGAATTCGGAAGATAATTGATAAAAAGTGTATCCATTAATTACAGGATATAAACGTGTTTGTTCTCAGATTAAAGAAAATAATTCAGAACCGATTGATTATGTTCAAACATTTTTAACCGCAAATGTTGGTAAGATAGCAAAACAAAGATACACGTACGCAAACAATGAAACAAGCAGAAAACTTGTTGAAAACAGAAAAAAAACAACAGAAAACCAAAATCAAATAGCCTAGTTCGGCGGATATTTTTATTGAGGAAATGTACGCGTTGCTAAGATTAATTTTGAAGATGGGAACGATTCAACTTAAAAAGAATGGAAGAATATGTCTCGTTACATTTCGAGAATATGATTGCCTGCATTGCTACTTTTTTGCGAATTTTCAGAAGTAATTTGGATGTTTTTCGGGACTTTCATTCAGAACTAGCGATAAGCACGAGAATTTTTTTGGATTTGCATAACATTTTTTAGCGAAGTATACTTGGCGCGACAAGATATCATATATACAGTGATGGATATTACATAAGTAACCTATGAGCGGGCGAACTCATAAAGACAAAAATGTCTCCTTACTTAAACAATTGTAAGTAAAGCTCTTAAAACCTCAAATCTTAAAATCAAAAGCAATGTTCTTGTTGGTCGAAAAATTGATTAGTCTTAATGTGGAATCATAAGCGTGTCGTGACCACTTTACGTAGCTATGCCTCGTCGAAATTTTAAAATTATTCTGAAATTTATTAGAAGATATAAACCTGGATGTACTCCATGTGGAAGAAAAAAGTCTCAAGTTTGCGATAATAAGAAGTACATGGAAGGCGTTGATCGGACAGACCAAAATGCTGCCACAATCTAGTTATGCGGAAATCTATAAAAGAGTGGAGTAAATTATCCATTTGGAGGCTTAAAACTCTGCTCCGTAAATTTTTTACACAAGACACGTTGCAAATCAGTCAATATTAAATTCTTAAAGCACTAAAATTTTATTCGCAAACTAGTGGAGCCACTTGTGGCAAATATTCGACAAGGTACAAAACGCCGTACCGTAAAAAAGGTACTGAGGTACTGTAGTAAAATATGAATAACAATAAAAGTAATATTGGTATTTGTTGTTAGTAGTGGTTTTGTTAACATTAGGTTGCTGCAGATGAAATGGCCGATATAGCAATGACATAAAGTTGGCTGCAATTTTAGTGTTTTATGTTGGCACAAGGTGGCGCAAATGATATGACATGTTGAAGTATAAATACTGTTACCTTTGTTTATGGAATCATTTCTGTTTTGCACTTCATAGTGATCGTAAAAACAAAAAGAGAAAGTGAGTATGGAAGTGAATGAAAAACGGCTACTTTTACTATACGAATTTAAATTGGAGCAAAACGCAACGGAAGCAACGAGGAATATCAACAGCGCATTTGGGCCTGATGCAGTTAGCGAACCAACCACTCGGCGATGGTTCGAAAATTTTCGATCCGGAGATATGGACGTAGGAAGTGAGCCACGTGGACACCCAGAACAATCGATCGATAACGACGAGCAGCGTGCATTAGTGGAGTCTTGCCGATAAATGAGGCGTTCACAATTCGACATTTTGCCGCCACTTGCAACAAATTGGAAAAGTGAAAAAGCATGACAAATGAGTTCCGCATGATCTTACCGAGCAAAACATGACGTGTCGAATGGAAATTTCAAGTTCTCTTCTCTTCCGCAACAAAAAAGGACCGTTCTTGCACCGAATTGTGACCTGCGATGAAAAGTCGATTTTATACGATAATCGTCGCCGATCGGCCTAATGGCTAGATGCCGATGAAGCCCCAAGACACAAGCCTTTATCCAAAGAAAATAATGGTCACTGTTTGGTGGTCTGTAGCTGGGGTTATCCACTATTCGCTCCTGCAACCTGGCGAAACCATCAATGCTGAGAAATACAGTCCTCAACTGGATGAAATGCATCAGACATTGAGAGTCCAACGACCTAGGCTTGTCAACAGGGATGGACTGATAGGGCTTCATGATAACGCACGACCTCATGTATCGAGAACAACGGTCCAGAAATTAAACGAGTTGTGCCATGCGATTCTTCCTCACCCTCCATATTCACCAGACCTCTCACCAACAGACTACAATTTCTCCAAACATTTGGATCACTTGCTGATAGGAAAAAGATTTAATAATAAAGCTGCTGTCAAAAATGCCTTCGAGGAGTTTCTTCAAACTAGAAACTCAGACTTATACAAAATTGGAATAAATGTACTTGTATCTCGTTGGGAAAAGCGTATTGCATCTATTGGTACCTATTTTAATTAAGTAAATTGCTTTTTTAAATAGTTACAGCTGTTTAAAAATTTATTACTAAATTGGTCATTTCATATGCATTAACCTAGTATAACACTAACCTTTTAGGTACATACTTAACATGTAACGTCGAAACCACAAATCTTAAATCAGAATTAGTGCAAATTATTATTAATAATCGTCCGACGAAGTTCAAAATTTTGGAACCTAGGTCTTGAGGGAAGTTTTTCGAAGTTTCGAGATCGAAAAGAAATTCTACAGTATTGCTGACTCTTCTTCAGGTAAAATGCGTTAAAAAAATAAAGGAGTGAAGTATTTATACTTTGCTTGTTGAGAGGTAGAAGAACGCACTTAAAATTACCTTATTTAATTCTGTTATTATTTTCGTGGCTTATAATAAGGATTAAATTTCAAATGTTCGATTTAAATCTGCATTCAAGTTGAAGATGCTCATTTCAGATGTCTGATCATTGTAAATACGCATTGCAAACACGTTGCTGCGTATCTGAATTTTCACTTAATTTCACTCGAAAATGATATTAATTGAGCTCTGAGAAATAATTGGTTTATATTGGCTTATTATTTACATGAACGAGGAACATTTTATTAAATTTTCAGCAACAACATTTCTTGTCACTTACCTTTTTTGGCTGATGATTTAATTAGCTCACGTTCCATCTTACACTGTCTGGAATTTCTTTATTGCAATTTTCGTTTGCTCGTTAGTGAAGAAAATGTGCTGGCTTATTAAATATGTTTTTCTTTCTTTTCATTCCTCCTTTTGCATTGCCTTTGGGACAGGCTCTTGTCTTTTTCGTTTACTGTAAGGGAGGACGTGTTAAGATGGTTGGAAGGATGTAGCACTTTCAGAAAACTAACAAAGTTGATGGTAGGAAAGAAAACAAAAATTGAGTAAGACTGGAGCAAAGTTATTAGGATGTTTGTGACGCTATCGTTAGTTATTTTGATATTCGCCAGATGAAGTATTGAGGAAAATTGGCAATAGGGAGATTGTGCATCGGGATGTGCGCTAAAATTATGTAGTTGGCAGTAATGAGCAACATTAATGTGAATGGAATATTCAGAATTCGTTAGCTGACTGATCGCGTATATCTTGCTAGAAAATCCACTTCAAATGTAATCCATTACATTAACAATAAGGGTTACTTACACTGAAGATTGTATAACGACGTATTTGTGCAATTCCATGTTCTACGAATAAATTTTTAAATGTATTCTTTCCAAAGCTGATCAAGTGTTATTACGAATCAGGATTAATGTTAAATTTCGAATTTATAATTCGGTGATATCATTCACGGTGATGTCATTTGCTTTTTATGACTTAGCCAAACATCCTGAGGTGCAGGAACGAGCTGGACAAGAAGTTTTGGAAGTATTGAAAAAGCACAGTAATGAGATTACTGACGAGGCTATCATGGATATGAAATATTTGGAACAAACTATTCACGGTGAAGAAGGTGAATTTACTTATTTTGTCGATTTGCATAGCAATCCGAGTATATTTTTTTTGGGAAATCTTGTGTTGTTTTCATATTTCCCATAAAGTGATTTATTTTAATTTTTAATCCATATACGATTCGGAAGAAAGTTGCTCATGTGTTCAGTGCTAACTTTTAACAATTGTTAGTAATTGACACTGAAGGGAGTGACCTACATCAGAAACATGTCTCAGTGTAGCTGAAAAAAGGATCCATTTTGACCAAAATAATTTATCAATTTGTAGATACTGTGGGAAATGCAAACTGTGAATGAAAGTACAAAATAAAGTGAAGCCGTGCAGCCAAATAAAATAAAGATGACACTGGTTTAAAATAAATTCAATAATGAATGGCGTACATTGAAACTGCTGCATTGACTTTTCGTTCATTATTGATGAACAATACATAGACATAATTTATTATTGAATGAATGATAGGAAGAAGGTATTATTTCTATGTTTTTAGTGTGAACATTTTTGGCTTGACGATAGGATCGCAATTTTTGCTAACCCGAATACTTCCTTAATCAATCTAGATTCATTCACAATCTTAGTTCTTCTAAATGTTTGATTTCTTCTCCTTACAAATCGTTCGATTTCGTGTAAGAGTCATAGGAGGATTCTTTAGCCGCGGTGAAAACCTAGTTGTTCTGTGTATGTGGCTCAAAGAATTCACATTGAAATAATTTATCAAAGGTTGGATTGATTCTATTTTAAATGTTGTAGTATGGAAGGCTTGGCCATTTGGTTTTGATTTTGAGACAGACATTCCTTCTGCATTAAGTGATTACGTTTGTCGTCCTAAGCAGATGTTGTCTACTAATAGAGATGATGGAATTATCTCATATTCAAAAAAAAAAAACTACTGAACTTATCGAAGATTGCCTTGGCATTTGGTCTGTGATGAGAAAGGACATTCGCATTTTTGAAGCAAGATCTGATATAGATAACCATAGTGTCGAAAGCTGATAGAAATATCTATTTTAGCACATGTTGATATCTTGAAGCTTGGAAGCCTTAAGCAATTTTTCTTCTAATAACGCATTAAATAATAGTGGAGAAATTTTTTATAATAAGAACAGCAAAAATAACAAGAAAATTTTAATAGGCTATCCGGGCCCTTCGTTACATGAGGTAATGATCTACAAAAATTTTTAGTTCCCTGCATATGGTATGAACACTGCAGTTGTTCCAATCTGCTTCCTCAAAGAAGCCGTGGAAAGGTCCTAAATTCATGAACACCAGCTGTTCGGACCCTATTGTTTGACTCCTCCCCAGATAATTCAAACAATTATTTATCAGGATTGGGCAATCCAGAAGAAATTATTCCACACATTCATCAGGCAAGGCCATAAGATTTTTCACGCTACTTTCGTTCATCTCCATGTTTGATGTTTATGTTACTACTACCCCTACTTCTGCTCCTACTGCATTAGTACTGCTACAAATACTGTCACTACATTTATTGCTATGAGTAATACTTGGTTTATCACAGAATCATTCCAAAAATTTAAAGCCGAGTCAATCTTTTGCTTTAGGTCATCGTTTTGGTTGCTACCTGTATTTTGGTCAGCTTAATTATGGGTTGCTGCTTCGGTCATTCGTTATTTTTCCGACCCCAGCGGACCAAAGGACTATTCTAATTTCCCTCATCTTCACTTGGCTGCACATTTGATTGCTCGCCTGCAATTACGCAAAAGTTGTGAGGCCATCTAACTATATACAAGCACTTTGTGTTTGTTTATAGCTATGTGCTTGGCTTGTGTATTTTGAGCCGAGTTTTAATAGTTTTTTTTTAAATAAAGACATTACACATTTTGGGATTTTTTTTTCAATTTTATTGACAAACTCGTGGCTTTAGCGTATGTCCTTTATAAATGGGGATTAGTTTTTGTCAAAGGATGACAAACCAAATCTGATAAGGACTACCGCTGGCCATGTCTTAAATGGTCATTTCATTCCAATCGGTTACATAGTGTCTTCAAAATCGTGTCCGCCAGTTCGAAAAATGTTATTTACAGAAAACAAAGGGTCTAAGGTTTGTTCGTATCAGCGATTCCTGCTCTATAGACTATCTCTTCTTGTTTCTTAATCTTTTTGCGACCGGTTCCTCAACTTCCTGAGCTCAGTCTTGCGCTCGTTTGAAGCATCATCCTACGAAGATTGGCAGGCTCGATTCTATTATCTACATTGCTTAAAAAAACGCATTTTGCATTTCGACCGTCATGTTCACATTGCTTCCATAGTCTTCAGTAAAGGCTGGAATCCTTGATTACATGTGTGCATGGCACAATATGTTGTGAACATTTGTTTTGGGCCAATATGACAAGCAGAGATTAAACCTCATCATCCAAGCGGAGAACTTTAATTTTCCCAATTCCTCCTCTGCTTTGAAATACACATCAGCATCTTTAGGAATTTGTTGAGATTTTGAAGTGGTACACGTCACCCAAATAGCACTTCACGATTCCAATAGCATCTGGATTCCGGCAAACGGCTAATTCGTGAAAAGTTGATACTTCTCATATCGTTTTATTTGTTGACGCATTTGTTTTTGTTTTGGGGTTTTAAATATTTCGCGTTTTTTATTGATGGATATTGAAATTTTCCTGAGAAAAATAAAAATCCTTTTTCTACAAAAATTTTGTTTAATAATGTAAGTCATTCATGTGTTTCTGTAGCCGATGCTATAAACATTTTATTCAAATGCGAAATACACCCATTTTCATATTTAAAATGACACCATAGGACTCATTAGCCTTTAATTATTTAACTGTTTTTGTATCACCATCGCCAATGTAATATTCATTCCAAATACTTTTAAAATCCACCGATCTATTGAGAATTTCAATGATACCATTAACAATTAATGTATTATTACATAAATCAGCGTTGTCATAAATCTTGTACTCAGTCACATACGCATCAAAATGTTCATTCCTTTCTATTCTTTCCAAATGTAAAGTAGAATGAAGTAATTAAAAAAAACTATATTTTACAACGACATCGTGAATTTGATCTGGAAACATTTCAGTTAATATGGCTGTGCTGACGGGGAAAGAGACCACATAGTAGTGCATCGTTTCTCTTATCACACCGAGAAACTAGCGTAGCGCAGCTTGTCACACTTCTTCGGAAGAAACCTTTTTAAGATCGTCTAGCGACGCCTTCGGGTCAAGAAGACCCATGTTTTAGCATAAACTTGTAAAAGGAGAAGGATTACTAGGAGAGACAGACTTCAAAAGCGATTTATTATACCCATGATTGTAATGGGCACCGCTCCAGGCAAAGCGCGATACACCGTTCCGTTTGTACTCTGACACCAGGGTATCTGGAGTGAATTCAACTATATTCAATCTCCGGGGAAAACAGGCGATCAGGTGATCGTTCCTACTTTGTGCAGTCAAGATTGCATACGCGTCTCACGGCTCCAGGTGCCCCATACAGCGATTCACCTGTTTCGTGTCAAAATTGTCCACGTATCCTGGCATAGAATCTATTCTGCCAAGAAGCTTTTCATAGGTCTGGGAGAAGAATAGAATATTTTGCTAACTCTCATGTTACGTCCATTATTCGCCAACCGCAAATGTGTCTGCAGCCTGAGAGATTCTAAAGCACTGAGAATATCAGTCCATCGAATCCACCAGTGAAATTTAAGGCGTTCCTTACGTCAAGCGACACGAGTAGTGGTGTGAGGTTTGAATTAAGGACGTGCGCCTTGAGGTAGCAACTACGCAGGTGGTAGATCCGGATTCCCCTTGTCATTGCTGATCATCACATGTCTTGCTTTCTTGCTACATTTTGCTACACATACACCCTCTTTAAGCAAGCATTGAACATGCTGAGCGACATGTCAGGACAAAGTTGGTACACAAGCTGCAACACTTCTGCATTGTGCACCTCTTCTGCAATGAAAAACAAGCAGTCAATAGGACCTTTCTTCGTACAAGATTTCAAGTCCAATTTCTCCGTCTCAAGCAAACAAGGAGCTCGTGAGGCTCTGAACTACCGCATGACAAGCTTGATATTCAATCATAATAGAAGTCTCTTCAAGTCCTCATCGAGATTTTCGTTGGGGAGTCAACGGAAGAGTTTACTAGCCGATATGTTTGCTAGAATTTGGGAATATGGACTCATCGTGATTGCTTGTACGTTCGGCCTCACAGCGGAGTCTGTCGCATTCTCGTGTTGCGACCTTTTGCTCTTTAGTTTTGGCAGGCGTCAACCTTACTATACTAAAGCTTTTTACCGAAGAAAAAGCTTAGCGGATAGGCACTTCTACATCTTTGACTTGCACAACACATTCAATATCTCTTATTTCGAAATGCGCAATTGTCTGTAGTGATGAGATAACAGCTTATGAGCCTAGGAGGTCTTTTGTCGCACACTTGAGTGACCTTTGTCTCCTGGCTCAGCTGCGAATTTAATGATAAGGCTACTCGTCTTAATTCTGCGTACCGTGCGTATGCTCGCTCCTGTCTTTTTGGACTCCATATTTTACCTGTTTTTGAAGACGTCGACGTGTGTTACTTGAAAGGATTAAAATGAAGGAAAGGATCCCCATTCTCTTGGTTATGAAGACCACTCGTATTTCGCGGTAGCAGCTCCTCTTCACTTCTGTCGAAGGCCACTTTCATGGCCAGTTCGTACTCAAGTGATAGTTTTGGCCCCTTTGTCAGGGTCTTCTGGATACTGAGTATCATTATATCTTGTTCTGGATAGTATCTCAAGCATGACGCTTGGAGTTGACCTCCGGACCACAGCTGCGTTTTTTGATGGTATCAGACTGTCGCCTTGAACTGGAGAAGCCTCATTGGTTCGTTATCTGACTCTTTCGTTATCTTATCTCATTGGTTCGTTATTTAACATCAATATTAGTTTTAGGAACTGTCTATCACATAATACATCATGATCCTGCTTACTACCCAGACCCAGAACGGTTTGATCCTGATCGCTTTGCCCCGGAAGAAATTAAGAAGCGTCATCCAATGTCATTCATTCCCTTCGGCGATGGGCCAAGGAATTGTATTAGACTGCGTTTTGGTGTCATGCAAACCTTGATTGAACTTGCGTTAATATTGGAAAATTACCGAATTAAATTGTGTGATAAAGCATCGAACCCTTTGAAATTCTCAATAAAAAGCATTATTTTAGCACCCGAAGGGGGTGTGTGGTTACATTTCGATAAAATCAAGGAAACAGCGTAGAAGGAGCAGCATATGTATTTCGGTGACCATCTAGGACACCTTTTGTAAAATATGTAGTTGTTAAATAAAAGTTTATTCAAAAACATAAATTCGTTCGTTATAAATATCCTGTTTTGCATCTACAAATCAAGGTGAAGTCACTTCAAAATAAATAGGCGTGTTGTTTTGATAAATGTTAAGAAAAAAAATGGTCTATTTATACATCCTTTGTCGAATTATCAGAAAACCGAATCTCTTTCAGCCAAATAAATATCCATTTTTCATGTTAATCCTTCCTTGACTGCCTTGTAATCGTTGAAATACATCTCTATCTAGCAAAATGTTGTATTGAAACCAAAACATGAACAAAATAATCTGCAACATTACCCAAAAATAACCATTAAGCATCTTTTTTATTTCGCGGAAAAATCAACCCTCAATACCTTTTTTTCTTGCACTGTTTGTGAACGAAAGAACAAAATATGGCGCGATAATAATTGTTACAGATCTCTAATCTCAATACCTATCATCGTTCCCACTTTCTTTAACAGTTTCTTGGCGAAGGATCCTTTTTCGATTTCCTTTATACAACAAGCAACAAATCCAGCAACAACCAAAGGAGCATCTGCCAGTTGCGGAAGGAATGCTTTTATTTCTCACTTCTTGTACACTTATCCATTAAAGAGATTGTCAGTAAAAAAAGGATAATATTGGGAAAGTTTATGGTAACCATAGGCAACATGAAATTTCATAAGAAACGGCACGAGACGTGAGGATTGTATTTTGAAAAGTTGTGGGGATGTAATGGAATTTATGGAATTATGATAAAAAAAAAACCAGATAAAGCTGGCAATCTTTTCCTCTGCGTTGGAAGTAGATGAAGTCTCTTGGAGGAAGGAGTGAATAACTACAAGGGTTTATAAATGGGTAAAGTTTTCGTCTATTGATGCTGTTGAGTACGGAATGGTTCGGTAATATTGATATTTTTGATTCTCGAAATGATGGTTGCAATATTGAAAAAAATTGAAATAAGGTGTAATTACTCTCAAAGACGTAGGTGCTGCATCTGTTGGATGTTGAAAAAGAAGAAACATGAATTTAATTTAAATTGCACCTGACGGTATTTCGGAGGATTGTAGTAGATCTTTTCGAAGTTGCTGGAGATTTGCTGCTGGAGATTTATTAAAAAAAATAAGATTTAATACTGAAATTCAACTATGTCGATGGCTGTTATGATAATTATAAAATTTCTTAATTTATCACATAAATATTTTTAATGTGAAATGGAATTAGAAGTTTGCTGATTTGCTTTTAATTTGAAAATCAATGTATCCAATACAAAAGTAGCGATCAGGAGGATGAAACACCTTTTCCAACTCGGAAAAAATTTTTGCTAACGTAATACCGAAAATAGCCCATCAGGAACTATCCACATTGAATTGTCGGGATAGAGAGTTTTATGAGTCTGTATCACGCTTGATTTGTATAATTGAAAATGATCTGCGGCTTATTGGTTATGAGTTCACAATTTGAATTGTTATAACTCAAAAATTCACAAATCCAATTGCTTTTGATGATAAAAATTAATTTCCTGCTTAATTTGTAATTTTTGAACTTTTCATTCTTTGATTTTCATTTCAAACAAAACACAAACACTTGGGAAAGCACAATTTTTGTTTTTCAATCAAAACAATAGTAGAGTTTAATGGCTTTTGGAGGAAATCGATTAGAAATTTTTAGTTAATATTTTTAAGACAATCATCCGATAAACACTTGTATAACTTCGTAGTTATCTAGATGTTTTTGCGCCATTGCAAACATGTGCCCAAATCAATAATTGTTTCCTAAAAACGCAAATAAGTTTTGTTTTGAATAAACATATATCGGATAGACTAAAAACTATTGTGCGTTTTTGACACTAGATGGTATTTTCTGTCATATATCAGGCAATACTAATCAGATTGAGTCAAACTGGCAGTCGTTTGAAAGGTAACATTCTAGTCTACAATTTTTATATGGACAGTTTTGTATTTCGTCATTCAGATCAAACGTTGTGTTCATTTAAAATTGAGTGAACTTTCTGAAAAATTCGTTATATTTTACAATCTCGTTGAAAAAAATTGTGATGTCTACGGTCAAGATACTTTATCAAAACCCACAGCCGAAAGATGGTTCGCTCGCTTTCGTTCGGGAAAATTTGATGTCAAAAATACACCTCGCTCAGGTCCACCAATCCCTTAAAAAGTCGATGAAATCTTACAGAAAATTGATCAAGTCTGACACATGAGCAGCAATGAACTTGCTAAGGAACTGAATATCCATCACCAAACAGTTTTGAACCATTTTCGTAAGGCTGGATCCACAAAGAAGCTTGACGTTTGGGTGCCGCATGAATTAACACAAAAAAATTTGAACCGAATTTCCATTTTTGAAATGCTAATAAAACACAACGAAATCGAGGCATTTTTGAAGCAAATAATTACGGGCGGTGAAAAATGGGTAAGATACGAGAATGTCGTTCGGAAAAGACACGGTCGCAAAAAGGTGAATCATCACATACGACTTCAAAACCAGAATTGACACCAAATAAGGTTATGCTGTGTGTATGATGGGATTGGAATGTAATTGTTTATCGTGAGGTGCTAGAACTTAGGCAAACACTCAATCTGGCTCTGTACTGTTGCAGTTAACCAGATTGCAGCAAGCAATTCAAAAATAACCGGCCAGAATTTATCAATAGCGAAGACGTTGTCTCTTATCATCACAATGCCAGACCACACGCATCTTTGATGACCCAGCAAAATTGACAGCTTGGCTGGGAAGTTTTGATGCATCCAGCGTATAGTCTAAGCCTTGTACCATCAGACTACCATTTGTTTGGGTCTCCGTATAACTTCCTTAATGAAAAGAAACTCACTTCAAACAGGGACTATGGCCACGTTTTTCGCCGATAAACCACAGAAGTTCTACACAGATGGAATAATGGCTCTACCCAAAAAATGACAAAAGGTCATAGATAATAATGGACAATATGTACTTAAATAAAATCCATTTTAAATTTAAAAAAATATTCAATCGAAAAATGACTAAAAAGGCTCAATATTTTTAGACTTACCAATATATATATCGGAGGTAAGAGTTCCTCTTTCTTCAGTGTGTCTTGTTTACGAGGTGTATACGAGGGTATCGAAATCTCTATAACATAAATACTAGCCCAAATACGATATGGTTGTAGGCTCGGAGTATATTTTTATACCACAAAGTCATAAGATTATTTTCAATTACACAGTAATAAAACCCTGCACAATACTTGAAATACACTTCAAGGGAATTCTATGCAGTTCCAGCTTTAGTCAGACTTATAGGTTTCTTTTCCAGGACTTCTTTATGCAAGAATGCGACCACTTGACAATATGATACATTTATGAATCAAAAATTTGTTAGAAAAGCAGGTCCTGCGTTTCTCACCCTTTTCAGCATACTAGAGGTTGATGATTATCGATCTAGAATAAATGAGAGAAAAAAGTATTTGTCTGGAAACAATAAAGCGAAAGTAAGGCGAACGACTTATAAGTCACAAGTATTAATCAGTGGCCTGCGACTGCTGAGTGTTAGTTGTTTGACTGAACTAGGTCGTTTAAAGAGATGGATGCAAGCTGATAACTATATATTTACGTCTGACAGTAGACAGACTGACAGACTGACAGTAGCACAAGTCTTTTGAACTACCAAATTATGCCCTATTTCTTGTTGTCTATACTCGGACTGCATCATCTAACGGTAAATTGGAATCATTGGAAGAATTACGCTCTTATTGACAACCGATTCATACACAATATGACAAAATATATCCTGTATAAGTTATACCACGGTCTTAAAGAATTATCACAAAAGGTTGCAAACGAAGTTAGCATCTCTTCGAACAAACTGTCCGGAAAGACTCAACTGGTTCTTTCAAGGAGATCTTTTTTTTCTGGTTCTTTCAAGGAGATCATCAGGTTTTTCTTTTCCATCACATGCATGGAAAGAGTGTATTGTACGATATTTGTCCTCTACATTAAATATACAAACAGGAGATCGTACCAATATTATGCAGATGAGATTAAAAACAGCCATACCGAGTATGGATGAGTTAGTTAGAAATTAGTTTCCCTTAGCTTTCGATTAAGCTACAACTTAAATCTTTGCCTGACTCGTGTCGCGCATCGCCCGGCCTTTGCAATCATCCAGGGTTGTTTGACGTTCCTGAGTGCATGCTGTTTTTTTTTCGTAAGTGATGTTCACACTTTTGGATTTTTTCCCCAATTGTATTTCTCTGCGCTTACTAATAAGGATTGCGCCCAAGTCTCTGTGGACGAGCAAGCCATGTCCGGTATAGTTCCTTGCGGAGACTAGTGCGTCATGTCTCTGAAATAAAAGTACACAGAAGAAAGCAGAGTATAGCACTCTTAGAAACGGCTCGACTACGTTGGCCACGAGGCAAGTCAGAGATGTTATACTTTTGTCACCAATTTGTCAATTTTTGCCTTGATTTACTTAGAGAAACACAGCTTTAACTCTATTAGCAAACCCAAGTACTAAGTTACTAGTTTCGAATCTATTAACGCATGTTTATTATTCGAAGTCTATGGATTTTTCATTGTCAAAATGATAGTCTTGATTTTCACATGATTTCCAGTGCTAGACTGAATTCATCAACGGACATTGGCGTGAACGTCGCTCAGTTGGCGTAAAGGCGCTTAGTTGAGGGAGCACTTTTTCGGCTGTGCGTTGAGTGACAGTCACCGCAATATTGTTCGTGAAGTCGATAGATCATGGCTCATTCGGTAGATCGAGAGTGAACAGTCCTTAGTAAGAGATATTTCACAGATCTGTGCCAAGGAAACAGATAAAACGACACTTCATTAATGCTATGATTTACTACCCTTTTGTCAAGTTGCAGAAAAGGCTCTAGTCTCTTAAATAATTCCTTAGAATTCATCGCATCAGATATCCTAGTTTTTAAAAATGCTCCTATGCTTTCAGTTTATCAATCGATCTAACAGAGTTGAAAACGTTTCTCGGATCATCTGTTAGCCTGCGTCTTTGCTGAAGCAAAGCTGACCTTAGATGCTCACCGAGCACCTTAGACTAGACCCGCCTACTATGAGTTCATTGGCGAAAATATTAAAGTCTATAAACATAATATTTAATCGGAAAGCGCAAGATTCTGTGCTACATCATCAATCAAAAGACATGTGTTGATTTTCACTGGCCGCAAAAATGTTGTGGAAGTTCTTTTACAACGAAGTAAAAGTTTGTTATTGCTATCATAAAATGCTGCTAGTGCTGAAAAATATACGCCTTACCAGTGATGACTACTAGTTTTGCAGTCCATTTCCAACACTCGATTTCTAGTAGCATCTGACTGAGGCATGCTCATTCAATAACTCTAATGTTGGAGTCCCATGACAAGAAACTGACATTCTGCCATTGAGATACTCTAGAGAATTGAACTTCTTTCGAAAATATGGCGTTGATTTATTCGGCGTTAAGTATACATTAAGGAATATTGCTTCTTAGCAAGAATCTTTACGGAACCATCCCTCCATCAAAGGCTCTGCAGTCGGAAGTAAGGATTGTTCAGAGCTATTGGCAGGGGAACTTACATGCTAGTGTACTGAGCTGCTGATTTTTTGCCACGACGATGGTGTCTAAGTAGCAGCAGATTGGCAAACATGCTTCTCGCGAATATATTCTAAAATATCTGATACTAATCAGATTCAACAGACATGTTCTTGGTATTTACATCTACTTTATTTTGAAAGCAGAAATTCCATATTGTTCGATTCCATACTAAACCTTGAATTTTATGCCAAAAAATTGACTAAAGTATTGTAACCTCATAACCTTTCGCCTTGAAATAGTAGGAGTTATTCACTGATCATAATAATCGCACATCATCATCTAAATGGAACATGTTTATTTTTAATATATTCCAGCTAACCCGCTTCCTACTATATGCAGCCAAAGGGACATGACAGACTTTCTAGGCAAAGTAAAATAAAAAATATTCTCAGCTTTTAGAGTGAATTCAAAGGTAGCTCATTGACAGATATTATAAATTCTTCGCTAATATTCATTAGAACGCATGAATACGTAATATCTGAGTCTCACACGTCAAGTCGCAAGACATTACCTTTTAAGGAATGTCGCAATATGTGTAGTACTTAGTAATTTAAACTTTTTCTGGTACACCTACCCCTTTCCATTTAACAACGTCAACTAACTCCGACCATCCTGTCACGAAAAGTATCATCACCCGTCTATCCTGCTCCGTCGATTGCCAGATACCTTTCGCAACACGTTCAAGATCTTCCAGTTTTTCTGCCCGTTTGTGTCGAAAAATGATAGCTGCGAGGTGAGTGAGAATGGAAATTCGTATTTTCCATCTCGAGACGAGATAACTTGCAATTTTTGCCAGGATATTTTTTAAACGAACAACACAAGAAGATTGGAAACACAGAAGCAGACAAAATAGGATAAGTTATGAACGGGTGGCAATAACAGGATACTGGCGTACTTCTTTTGTCTGTTTGAATTGCTTCGAAAGTGTGCTCAAGTGTTTTATGGTCCCGTCATCTTGGATACCAGAAATACCACACCATCGTACCAACTTTGAAAGTTGTGCGAAGTAGTGTGGGCTTTATCGGTTTCTACTTCGCGAACTCGAGTATAATGTTAGGCAGATGTATGGTGATGGGTGGAAATAGATTCGAAGAAGTCTTGATGCATACAGCCTCTAGGTTTGGTTGGCGTTCATGTTGCTGCTCCTTCTACGCTTAGTTTGGCATTCTCACATTTTTGAAATGCAAAGTGGATTTCCAATGAAAGAGTTGAATACTAATTTTTAGTTTCTCTATTGTTGTTTTTGGGCTCGCTCTCAACTGGCTTCGAGTATACCTTGGCTGCGCCTTTACACGACAGCGTTATGATCTGCAGAATGCAATATAAAGGACGAACTCTGCATGGTGGCACTCTGTCGTCTCAACTCTGTATGAATAAAAAACAATGTATTCATATTTTCCAGACGGCATCAGGATACATTATGATGAAGCGATGAGAAAGCTATCATAAGACTCTTCAAGAGAATGATACAGTTGCAAGGAGTTTGTGTAACGGATATGGATGTGGTGAGATAACAATATGGATAAGTGAATTTTATGTGGTATATTTCTTCGGGGAAAGATAAAACAAGCAGTTGTTAACGAAATGGAATGATATGCATTGTAAGGATATTGTTTTCGAAAGTTCAGGAATATATGAATATTACGATGTAAGGAATAGTTACATAATTCAATTTATTGGTTCATTTCAATGGGATAAGCGAGTAAATAGTTTCATTTTCGGCATGTAAAGTTTTAGACGCTGTTCGAATTTTTCATATACCTAATTACCGAAATAAGTTCAGTTCACTTAGGTTGAAATCTTTCCAGCAATTTTTTTTATGGAGATTGTCGTTTTACCTAAAGTAATTCAACTCCTAAAGCAAATAAAGATGATCCAACAAAGTTGCCAGAGGACACTCTTTCTATTCACTCTTTCTTTTCTATTCTTTCTTTCTATTTCGTTTATAATATTTTCCTTTTTGTCAAAAATTTAGAGGAACATAAACTTCCTTTTTATAAGAATCAAATCAGATAGGAAATTATGAGAAATGCACAGTTACTGAACGTATTCTAAAAAAATTTTCTCTAAAAAAGATTCTCCTCCTGCATGTGACCTGTATTGATCATTTCCTCTTCATCAATGGAGATTGACGAGTGCTGTATAATTTCGGCCTCCAGTCTTATTTGCAGATACCTAGCTAGAAGGACTTTTGACCGCAAGGGTAACCACTAAAAAGCGGCCCGAAGGGTCATCACGAAGAAAAGGATACACTAACCCCATGTATTCGTATCAACTGGTGAGCTTTGCAATATAGAGAGCTTAAAACTTAGCCATTTAGGGATCGCGATGGCTAGCTTTCTAAGCCAAAATCTGGCTAAAAGTCGATGTGAGTTTGATAAAAGTGATGGATTCAAGGGAATATAAGCGCACGTCTCTTGGAACCTTGATCGCTATCTCCTTTCTACACTCGTTTCAGTGTTACATGGGTCGGTTGTTCGAATTGTTAGCACTCTGTAGTTGTTACGCTATGCCATTGCCTAGAGAATGAATGGCGATACGGTTGCGTCTTATCTGTGATTGATGTCCTTTACGCTCTGCTTCTCTAATGAAGTAAACGACCTACCTTTTAAATGCATTTATTTTGGTTGCAGATTTTCACGTCAAAAATCCATGCTTTAAAATCGCAGCCTCACAAAGGCTTTATCACAACTTTGTGATTTGGAGATTCGTTCTACTTTCTATGAAACTGCCCTTAAGATTTGACAAAACTGAGAAGAACACTTTATGTGCAAAATGCGTCCGAATAATTTTTTTAAAGCTGATTCATTGCTGTCTTTCACAAATTTCAAGCCAAGTTATGCAAAATTGTCCACTTTTTCTATGATTGGCAATTCAAAGTTTTTCTAAGTCGGTCTGGTGCCATTTGTATTTAAGAATACAAGTGAGAAAACGGCGATGAGTCAAATACTGAGACAATTTGTAGATTCATCGTTGCAATGCGAATAATAGAAATTGCCCTCATCAGTTGGTATGGTGATAATCTGGGAAGAAAGCCTTCGATACCCTCAGGCACGACCGACTTCTCTCTAAAATATTTAAAACAACACTCTGTTCTACTGGGTCAATCTGACCAAATCTTTTCTTAATCTTTTCTTTTTTTCTACAAAATTGGAGGGAGCTCCTCTCCTACCAAAAAAATGTCTGCTGGCTTCCCTCAAGGTTCTTGTCTGTCCCTTATATTTAATATTTACACCTCTGACATCGTTATGCCAAATGTCAAATGGTGTCAAATGGAAAATCCATAAATGGGAAATGAACATTACTCGAAATTCAGAACTATTGTCAGAAAAACTTTTCAAGTTTTTACATAGATGAAAACTCAAAGCAAACGTTAGCAAAACCAAATGCATGTATTGCAGACGGAAACGAAGATGTACTCTGTTTGCAATTGAACCATTAGATTTCATTGTTATTATTTTCTATTTCGTGGTCTGAAGAACTGCTATAAGACAAAATGTTAACCTTCCAGGACCACTTCAAACACATCTGGGCAAAGGCCTTTAATTCGGTTCTATTGTTATATCCACTGATAAAAAAAATCTCAGTCAAGCATAAAGAATAAAGTCCTCGTTATGAAAATGGGGATCAAACCCATCATTTTGTACGGATTCCTAAGCTAGAACCAATGTGCCAGATACTTTAAAAATAAAAAAAAACTACACAACATATCGGAGTTTATATAAACTCCCTCGCGTAAAGAAAAATTCCTCTCCAAAGACAGAAATGCATCAAATCCTTACATACGGAGGCTAATGGACTCATTTGAGATCATGTGGCTCTATCATGTCTGTCAGTAATATAAAATGTAAATTTCAGAAGTTTTTGGTAGATCAATTTTTCCATTTTCACTTACAACTTATAAGTGATTTATACCCTTGCTAAGCTAACTCAGCGAAGACTCATGGGTGCGGAAGTTCTGATCAAATGTTTCGAGTACCTCGATAGTGAATTTAATATTTACCAAATCTACCAAAAACTTCTGAAATTGATAAAGCCAGACCAAAGGCGATTTGGAATATAGGAAAAAGTTCAAAGCTGTAGAGCAATATTAATAACTAGTAAATAACCAGTCGACATCCACCTAAGCTGGTAGTGCCAATCGACGCGTCCCAGCCTGTGAGTTGGCACCTGATGAGAAGCGGCAGGGACGCGTGTTCGAAACCAGCTTGAGCTCTTTCCACAATTCTTTATAAATATAAAATGTAAAGCCAATAAGTGTTTAGGTTAGCTGACGGTTAGGTTGTAAGACAATTTAGTTAAGTTTAAGATTTCAGTCTAAAAGAGGTTTTGTTTGAATACTCCTCTTGAATAAAAATCATCACATAACAGCGAAAGCTTATTCGTACAATCGTACAAACTAGTCATAGATAAAACGATTACAGATTCAAAATAATAAATTCTAAGTTTTCGATCACATAGCATACATACATAATTTGGATTATACATCAAAAATTAAGTATCAGGAAATACTTTTATCAATTTCTTGGTAAATAATTAACATGTAGTCATAGAAGTGTTGCGAAAAACACGTATATAATGCAATAAAAAGGGATCAGTTACCTGTATCGAAACACAGTTTCCTATATTGATGAAAAATGAATATCGACCAGAAGTCCTACTGAATTAGAGCGTCACGGGCATACTCCTTCCTTATGGTTAGGATCGATTTCGAGCTATAATATGTGAATTGCAGTTGTTAACGATTGGATGCAGCGTTTGTCCCAATCAACTGCTCGCAGGTATTCAAGGAGTATCTACTAAACTGAGATTCTTCCCTCACACGATGACAACACTGCCATGGTTGATGCATAAACTAATCCCCTTTCACTGGAAATATTTTGTTAGATATAATATTGTCCGACACCTATGTTCATTCTGGAAATTGAAACGGAAAAACTTCAGGAAAACCGAGTTTTGCTTGTACTAATAATGATCTTTCGGCAGGAAACAGCGACAGGATCATAACAATAATCAGTGTAATGACTTTAATTTGGTGGATGAACGGATCTGTTTTTGGTGGATGAACCTTAGTTAAAGTCGAATTCAAATATTTAAATTATTTCATTACTGAGAATCGGCCATATATTCGGCCTATGTTTTAATTATGAGGTCTGAATGGATTCCATTTAGATTGATTGTTATTTTTATCGGAATCCTACGAACATTTCACGGATGGTAAATTAAATAATTAAATGTTTGCTCTCTTTTGATTGATATTAGTAGAAGAATAATCTTTGACATGACAAATTAATTATCATTGCAGCAAAATTTACAACCACATTAATTTCGGTGCGAACAATAAGTTTTCATGCCCTCACTTTTATCTTGAATCTAAAATTGCTCTTCGGTCATGAAACTTCTTTTTCAAAATATTTTAATTTTTGTTTTGAAAAAGGCTATGCCATTACAACCAACGATACAAAATAAATCCTACGGACAATCTCAACTTCTTTTGTCTAGTTGTGAAAATATTCTCTTCGTGTCGTATTTTCCAACGAAAAGTTTTAATTAATGGCCGAAAGTTAGATTTAACATAGCACGATTTCGACGATGAATTTCATCGTTTCTATTGGCATTGCAGAATTTTGCTGGGCGTATTTAAAGATAAATATGTACGAAGATAACAAGCAAGCAATGTCAAACTGAAGAGACAGGGGATGAAACATCCTGAAAGGCTTTGACACCTTGCAGAGTACTTGAAACCCACAGAAATTATGTCGCACAAGTTTAATGTTTAAGACATGACTTTCGAGTTTGGACAGCAACTGAATTAGGAGTTATCCGAAATTTTCAAATGAATAAATGGACGAAATTTGTAAATTGAGGGTGGATGGAATATTATTAGAAATATCCTGTTGGAATCAACAATTTTTATATTCAGGACAAATTATATTCAATTGAGAAGAGCAATAACAACGTACGTTATGAGTTGGCTGTGCTGAAAATAATTTAAATAAAAATATTACATGCCTGGAATGCATCAGTCTTCTTAGTGTCTTAAATCCTCTGCAGTTCGATCTCGACATTACAATAGGAGATAATTTGGTCAGAGCCTCGTGCATGACTTGGGTTGTTACTTCGAAATCATGCGTTTCTGGTCAACGAGGTGGCCTCTCATCGAATCACATATTCAATTGTCATTGCTTACAGTGGTATTGAAAATTAAGGATTGTAATGTTTAAAGCATTCACTCTGGTTACAAGAATGTTCACACAACCATGTCATCCCTCTGAGTAAAGAGAAAAGGTTGCACCCATCATTCGACAATGATAGAACTTGATTCACACTTCCTTTTTTGCCGAACTTGCCGATGCACTTAATTTGCTATAAATCTTATTAAGCAATAATTACAATTATGTCTAGATGAGCTTTTCCGAAAAAGCCGAAAGCCTACAGACCTCAGACGGTCACCTACATAAAATATAGTTTTCAAGTTATGACTAAGTACATTCAAATCCTTTGAACTAATTCATACTCATAGGCTGGACCTCTTGTTAATCTTAGTCTTCTCTAATTTCTATGGATTTGTGACATGTTCGCCTCATGTCCAAAATGGTTAAAACAACGCCTTGAACAAATGCACTATGTGCAAGATCCATCATGGAAATTAATAATTCTCTCAACACTATGTATCTAGTCTCTTGTATAATCTCCTGTACTCGTCAGTTTTCATAAGTCTTCAAATGCAAATTTGCAATGCATGGACAATTAGAGAGGATATTTTCAAGCATTCTAATCTCTCGCATAAACATTCTAAAACCTGGTTATTGTGAGAAACGATATGTCGACACCCATGAGACTTGTATGAAATTAGCATGTTACATTGGATTTTGAATATAATATAAATGTCTACTGGGAATTTTTGGTGCATAGGAATCGGGAAGCTACCGGACAACCTAGTGGTGTGGTCAGCATTGTTTTTCAAATGAATGTGAACTAGCATATATAACTAATAGGATTTTAGTTGCTATAAAGGAGAGTTGAAAATTTTAACAAATATGGTATTAACGACTGGTTTTATGTTTAATCAGAGTAAAATATTTGTTGATTAGCTCAAATTTAGTAGGATATAATAAATAATAACGTTATAACAACGCGATTATGAAACAGGAAGACAATATTGGGAGAGGAAATATCTAAATGCCATAGAAAATAATAAGAATTTGTGAATTAAAATCAAACTTTTTCAAAAATTGTCTGCTAGGTGTCAACTAAATGGAGACGTTAAGGTATTTGTTCGTAGAATAATTCCAAAGAAGCAATGAAGTTTGGGGATTGTTTCTCGTCACCTTTGTTACATATAGAAAATTGACACAACGTTTCCCAAGGCGGGGAGATTATATCCGCATTGACACAGCTGAAACATAAAATTCCAATAAAGTTATAATAAAGGAATGTTTCTCATACTTCTGTATGAAACATTTCTTATACTTCTGTATGAGAAACATTTCCACCAACGAAAGTAAAAAATTTCATTAAGAACAAACAAACTGAATGTTTGTTTAAAAAGAATTGCAAATTTTCCTTTTTTACGTAATTTTACGTATACAAAGTTTTCCCCGCCCCCATAATTTTTGAAAAATCCTGATAGATTCCCGGAAGAACTAATCAATAAATACTAAAAATTTCATGAAAATCGGTGGAACCAATCCTGACAGTGGCTGTCCGCTATATGAAATAATGAAATTTTGAGTGAAACTCGTTTAAAGTTTTTTTTCTCTATTTTCACTGCATTCCTTACAAAAAATTCATGTTTTTGCTTACGTTTTTACTTAATTTTTCGTTTTTTTTTCCTTTCGATCTAGTCACTAGTATCCTTCCTCAGATAACCTATCAAGAACTCAGTATAAATTTTATGTTAACATAGTTGTAATGAAGGTTCTTTCAGATCTCTAGACATAAGCAAACATCAGTTAACTCTAAACAAATGACAATGCCAATTAAGAATTTTATATATATATATATATATATATAATTAGTTTCCTATTCCTAGACCATGTTAAAGTGATCCCTAATCAATATGTGCTTGCTCTTCCTCTTCCTCTCGCCATTCCTCTTCTCGCTTCTTCGCTAATGTGTAACAAGGAATCTTGGTGTAGCACTTGTTGTTGCTATGCGTTATTTTTTGTGGATTGTGTTTGAAATATTTGTTTTCAGATTGAGTCTGAAGTACTTGCGCCAATCTGGATTGCATAACTTGTGTTGTCGAACTTCGTTGGTCGAAATGAGATGGTAAAACACGGCCCATATCGTTCTTTTCTTTGGGTTAAATTACCATAATATCGTTATATTGCCAAACGATAATTGATTGACATTTTGTTTTTGATCTTTTTCCGTCAATTCAATGGTTTTTGCAATTTTCAGCATTGGTCCATCGATTTTTCTTCTTTTTTTGCGCGAAATTTCACTTAAAAATAATACAGATTTTCTCGCATCGTATAGTAGCTTTGGATTGCTTGACTTATATGTCAACAGAAACTTTACCTAGTCGAACATGTTTTGACATTAAATTGTATTCTTTTATTGAGCAAATTAAATTGAACCCCGCCGAGTACCACAGTTTCAGTGAAGAAAGGAAACTTTATTGACGTATATAAAAAACATGGCAAATAAATAAAACGAAGTTTAAAGATTACCCGATAACGATAGGGACGACATGGAGAGGGATAAATTATTGTTAATAAAACAACGGACAACGAAACGGAACATCACAACAAAGATGGCATACCGTCGAAATGCGTCTGTGAACGAAACGAAGAAAGTGACGGGGAACGACGGAACGCCCCGCCGATAAAAAAGCCAATGAAACAATTAAGTGCAAATTCATGGGAGACGATTATTGACAGTACAAGGCATTTCCAACCACTATCTACTTTCTTTAAATCTCGCCTTTAACTATCTCGATCAAGTGACGACATCCTGCAGCTATGATTTCATATCAGAGACAAGAAGGTTGGAGGGAGTATCACTCGCGTTTCATGAATTTTTCTGTAGAACTTTCGGCTGCCAATTTTTCTTAAAATACTCTATAATGTATTTGTTACCCGAATATAAGGTGCAAGTAGTCTACAGTTTGCTGCTTTCAGAGTCTTAAGGTTTAAGTGTGTTGAAACTTTAGATAATTCAAACATTTTACGAAACGGCTTTTAACGGCTTCATTTATCGTTGTTCGCCACTTCTCGTTATTATTCTTACCATTTATTCTTACCATGAACTTGTTTTGAATATGTTCTCATTATGGTTTGATTGTGAGTTTTCTTCTACTCATCTGTCAATGAAATCTGTGGTATGTATTTTGAAAATTCCCGGTATTTTCTAGATTTCCTTAGTTACTTTTCGACAATGGTATATTGCGGGGATTTTGTACCAGGATTTTTAGTACCAAGCAGAAGTAGAGGAAATCTGCTTTTATCTTCCAGATCCACTGGGAATTGATGATTTTCGCGCTAAATCAAAGAACAAAATAAGAAAGTTAAATCAAGAACAGACACAGAATTACTGTTCCAATTCCTGTTTAAGACCATCAACACATAAATACAGTAAATTAATCTTCGATGAGTAAGCTTGAACAAGAGTAACCTCGACGATATTTCGTCACAAATGGGATACTTCATCTTTAAATTATTTGCGGTGAGTCCTTCATCATCATCGTTGTCAGTGTTTCCATACCAACGGATTGTCAGAAACGTTACACTGGCAAACCATGATATGAACGTTTCTCGTAACCATTTGCATTGTGGCCAACAGTTTCCGTCGTTCGCTAGCACAGAACATGCAATTACACGAATTTTTCATCAGGCAAAGTCCTTCTAAATGTCTTAAATTCCTTGGCTCATTGCTGCCTCTGAGAAATGATGCAAAAAGGCAGCGATGAAGAGGAAGGAATCTTTTTGCCGACAAGCAAGACCACAAATACATTCAAGAACTGCATATCTAAGCGCAGATAAGCTGGAAAGGATACTTCTAGCGAACAGTTGAGGAAGACGATGAACAGACAAAGGAAAATTGCATTGATGGTGCAGTGGTTAAACCATTATTGTTGCTGCCTTCATTGGTAGTGCTGACGTAATTTCCCGTGTTGGTCAGTCGTCCAATTCAACAGCGTTGACATTTCTCTTCACTAGATGAGGGTGGTATTATCGCGGCTTCATCATGGAATTGATGATGAAAACAAATCTTGGTTGCTGTTTTTCCTAGTCTACCATCCATGTTCCGTTTCATGGTTGATGGAAGCAGATATTGTCAAGAGCAGCAAGCAGTTGACTAATAGGGTAGGGTAGCACAGTGATGGGAAATTTCAACTCAACATGAAAGAGCAAATATCCTTTGTAACTATTGGTAGCAAACAGTGGGTCTCCTAGATTGTCAAGCTGCATCATGTCTTCTTCTGGAACGCAAAGCATTGAAAGAGGCAAAAAATAAAAACACATTGAGAGTGGCCTATTTCTATTTGTCATTTATACCGAAATACCCCATCATCCCTTACTCAATCATTCCCTATTCGAAATCATACCAGATGCATACCCCCAAACTAGGAAAATAGATGAAAATTAATGTTAATGAGAGGAAGGCCGGTTGGTTTGGATGCAAAACATCATTACCGCATGTAGCAAACATCAGGGAATTCAAGGCGCCGGAAAAATCACTAAACCCAATATCCTACATCTGCATCGCGTAGACATAGCAAATATATCGCCTCTAATCTCTGTAAATGTACAGAAAGGATAATGAAGCAATACCATCAGCACGACGGGCTGCAATAAACGACTCCGGTTATATGCTCTGCTTTGCGGGTTAGTATGAGAGTTTGCCAGAATAGCGCGTAAAATCATTGCTTTCACAGCCGGTCCGCCTGTAATTATCTTGTACACAAGATCCTTTTTGTATCTTTTACATTTGGAAGAAGCTAAAACGTGCGCTAGTTTGTCGCTGAATGTAATAAGGCGACTATAGACAGTATTTCTGAGGTTGCTTAACAAACGCTAATGAATTATTTCAATGAAGGGAGGAAAATGAGGAGGCACGGTAACAATTTGAATGCCGACCAGTCAAGCGTACGTTGTGTTGCTGCAAACCATGTTTTGATGAAGTGCCTTAGCGCGTCCTAATTGGCACTTGCTGGAAATGGTACAATGCTTGCACGAAAGCTGTCATTGACTGTCGTAATAACTGTGAACATCAGGATACGAAATAAATTCAAGTTGTAATTAAACATCATTAAATTTCTTTGTTGGAATACTTTCAAATGCAATCCCTCTATCAGTCAGGCGTACTTTTTCATCAAACAATTATATTTCCTGGATACGTCTATTCGGGCAAATCTAAGTAATCCTTTAGATGATGCTTGACATAGCTAAAGATTTTTCGTTGGATTTTTATGGCGTATACCAATAATGTCAGCAAATACGCGTTGTACTTATTGTGCGCCAAATGCAGTTCTCATGTGAGGAGTGTGTCAGACATAAACGTACTACTGTGATCAAAAAGTAAGGTGAAATTGTCATTTAAAACTCCCGGGCATTAGGAAGGCAGATAAATTTTTTTCCTAGGTTGGTAGGACTGTCTATGATATTTGCCAAGCGTCTGTTTGTGAAAAAGTTTAAATATCTCCGAGAGTTACACGTGTTCTTGTAAATAAACAAAAGTGAATTTTTCGATTTTTGCAATGGGTGATTTTGTTGAGCAAAAAACTTGCATCAACTTTTGTTTGCGGAACGAATATTTTTGTGCGGACAAGTGAAAAATGTTGCGGCATGTTATGGCACAAAAAAAAGCATTTATAAGTTGTAATACGAGTTCGAAGCGGGAGACGAACCGCGCTCTGGACGACCATCAACGTATACCGACGAGGGTCACGTTCAAAACATTATTGCTTTGATGCTTGAAAATCATTGCTTTGGCTTTAATGCCAGGGTGTTTAAATCGCATTTGCCTTATCCTGCGGTCAGGATTAAGATAAAAACGAATTTTGTAAATGGAGACTAAGACCGGATCCTGTTCAGTGGAACGTTGGCAACAAAGAGACCATTTGCTGGTTTGCCTGTATGAGAAAAATTCGGAACATGACATTTGCTTAATTGTCCTAAATAGAGGATATTAGAGGAATATTCGTGGGTCGACGACGAGTCCTCTGGAATTGAAAATATCGAGCGCCCTTCCCGATGCGAAGTGACCGGATCTTCGCCCATAGGGTTAGCGCTGCTAAGAAAAGATGGAATTCAACAAAATATTTTTGATTGATGAAACCAAGATGAGAATCACAACGATAACAAGTGGGAGTGCTGCTGAAAATTCGTTGAAACTCCAATATTAATCTTATAATTTCTGTAACTTAATTCCCTTTGTACTTCTCTTCCCTTAGGACTAGGATGTGTTAAGTCTCTAGGCTACACCGTGGGTCAGGATATGATAAGCCTTTTATGCACTTTTATCAGAGAATAAGAGAAACAGAGATCAAGGAATGTCATATGCTCTACCAATTAGACCAGCGATCCAGAATCGGAAAGAAAATTTTTTAAACAATCCCATTTTTTGCAGGTTTATCAATGACAGCAAGCCCGGCTGCTAGCATTGCCTCATTGATAACCAAAAAGGAACCCAAGAGGCTGGAACTGTAAGCTTGACATGTGTAAGTTCGCATCAAATGGTGGCTCTATGTGCTTCAAGGGGAGATGGAGGAGGAAGATGGACGAGATGTCCGACCACCCTTTCTAGTTCATCCCGTTCTTTTTAACGTCCAAATCGAGGAAGCCTAATTGTATGCCTGCTTTTTTTGTACAAAGGGATGTACAAGATATTCCATTACAGCAAAAGTGATGCAATTAGCCCACCAACTTTGCGAATGCATGTTGCCTAGCATATTGAACTTCTGATTTTACTTACAGGAAGGCGCGTCCTTAAAATATTAGATGGAGACGAAACTTGTATTGACTGATAAGAGAAAAGGAGGCTCTCCTTTTTACATAAATTGACATTATGCCCACTAATCGTTGCAGAGAATTTGCTTGTGAAGCGCATCAAAGAGATGAAGAGGAGACACTCTCCCTTTCTTTCCAGCGATCGCGGGACGCATTTGATAGGGATTTATCTCTTCAGGGAAATGCTTTCAAGCCTTTAAGATCAACGATCACCTCAATTGGTGAAGTAGTGAACGCGATACAGGGAGCGAAAGCCCGCCATCACAAGGCGTATTGTATTGTTCTTATATCCTTCGGTGTGATTAACGCTAGCAATGTCACTCGTAGGAGATGTGATAGACCATGCGGATATGAAGGTGCAACCTCAAGCTAAGGCCATTTATGAGCCACTGGTGGAAGAGAGAAGAATGGACTTTTCATGATGTGTGGTGTAAGGGTATATTAGTGGCTCAGAACTATGGAAGCTCCCGTGTATAGCGTTTTTGAGAGAATTTGCAGATCATACCAGGGCAGTAGTCATTGGACGCACTTTCGAGCAAATACAACTTAAACTATGAACAATAGGATGACCACTCGTTTGTTAAGTCTTTGCGTTGGAAAAAAAACTGATGAGATGATGACAAGTAAGTGAATCCCCAGCACTGACTCTGAAGAATCAATGAAAGCTTACCTAAATAGGTCAGAGGTGGTGCGCGAGGCCATACCATGATAGGAGGAACCAGATCCCTAACTCGGTGACGGTGTTATCATCGCTGTTATCAACGGTGTTATCAGTATGAGATGGGCAAGTGACGCTCCCCTGATCGCTTGCTCAGCCCGTGGAAGACGAATGACGAAGAAGACGATTTGTGCGAATGACATTGACATCTAAAGACGATTGCGACTGCATGTGACATTATGCAGAGGGAAGCGAGATAACTCTAATTCCTTACGTTTTCTTCCATACCGGCTGAAACAGGGGTGGGTGAAGTTTGATGGCAACAAAAAGACCTTGCCAAAAGTAATGTGACAAAAGTTCCGGCCGGAACTTTAAGTGTGTGAGAACCATTAAAGTTTCTCAATTGCCTCCATATTGCAACCACAAAAAAATATGATTCTTATATCAGAAAAATTTGTTGAGGTGAATAGAAAATTAATGAAAAAGGTATCTCGGATTCATTTTATTGAAATAGGCGGTTAAGTGGATGATAATATGCAATTGGCCTACCTATGCATTTTCGATTGCAAACAATTATAATTAAAGCAGCAGCACGGATATTGGATTCAATTAGCAAGTCGATAATCAAATTAAACAGTATCACATTATTGAAATTCACACCAGTAAATGCAATCTTAACCACACGCCGTTGCTATATATTCAATTGGTGATTATGTGAAATTAATGATAATATAAACATAATTTGTTTTCAGATTGACTAGGACAACTACTGTCTTATTAATGTTCCTTTCCCGGATACTTGTCAGATTTATAAAAGCTATTCTTACGCGCCTTTTTGAAATCCTTTATCCGATTGTACGATGACATCGTGAAGTCTCGCCGAATATTGTGTCGTATCTAGTATTTAGATATGTATGACGTCAAGCAGTTGACCATTCTGAACGAAGGTGAGTTTGATTCGATTTGGATATCACATAGCTGAGCAACGAGAATTGATTGAATTTTATCCCGCCTACATAATTCCAAGCTAATTCAATAAGGTTGCTTAATTGCTGAAGAGGATTTGGGCTTAAATTGTCAGCTGAAGCAAAGGTACAACAAAACGTATATGGTGTTGCGTTTGCGAGTAATGGACATTGTTACTCGTATGATTAATTGTGTATTTAGTATACTTGAGCATGCAGGCTATTTTGAAATCGATCATTAGGTATTGGAGAGAAATTGTGTACACTTCAGCTGTACAATTATCTTATCAGGTAACTAATTCAATATTTAAGGAAGCTATAGTCCAAACTTGACGAGCTAAGTGTGATATTAGAAATTAAATGAATAGAATTACTTAGATATAATGAAATGGGTTCTGCTTCTGTCTAGATGTTTTATATTTGTAATAACTAGATAAAGCAATAACTACAAAGTATAAAAAGCTGGTATATGTAAAATTATATCTATACAAACAATTATGCTTGCAATGAACTTCTACAACAACTTGTTATCCTACTTCTTCAGCTTCCACTTCTTCTGAATACTATTGAAATAAAAGTAAAAATAATATAGCAATCATAATAATAAAAATAATAATAATTCTTATTGTTGTTGCTGTTGAGAGGCGAAGGATATTTACGCCCTGAGCATCATCCCTGAGCCCTAACATCTCCCCTATCTCATCGAGTAGCTAGCGTGGAACTGTTTATCACATTACTTTGGATTAGTTCTATCAAGACTCGCCTAGGGGCGCCTCTGAATTAGAGGGGTGGGTGAAAAGAAGAGTGACTACTGACTGAGTGAGCTTCCTTCCCTCTGCACCGAAAAGCATTAGAAGATGCTCTTTGTTAGAATCAGTATAGTGCGACACATAGTCCTTCTGTCCGTTGACACTAGGTTCTTCTTCAACAGGATGTCTTGAGAGAACTCGCCTGCTCTATCTCCGAGATGTAAACGTCATTTTGTCCACCGTTTGCATATGGAAAAGATTGGCGAGCGTCATCTGCGTTGTAAAATACGAAGGGAAAACGGGGTGTCAGAAGACATTGACTTCCTATTTTGTGCAGGTTAGACTACCTGTTAGAAATATCTGTCCTCACTGAAAAACTGTCGCAGGTACTAACCATTCTCCTCCGTGCTTTCGGTGGGGCCACAACCCCAGGTCCCTGATTAGGCGCGCAGTCCACCGACCTAGTGTTTCATTTATCCAAACCCTTCTACAGAAGAGTCCTTTTTCACTCCTCACGTCAAGTCTCCCGTGTATTTCAGCAAAAACTTTTACAAATTCGGCAAGCCTTGAAGCTGGATAGAGAGAAAATTCTGCACGCGTACCGGGAATGTACCCACCCATGGGTTGTGCAAAAATTTAGACAAATTGGAGTTCTCTCTACCCATAACATGCTGCAAAAAATTGGAAAATGTTAACGTTTCACAAAGAATCGAAGCAAATCTATGCAAGAGCAAAGAGGGAAAAAATCACAAAAAAATTTAAGCTTAGTGGCGGATAGGAATGCGAAGCATGGGTCGTTCTTGATGGGAAAATTTAAACAGAAACTAAGAATAATTTGTCTTAAAATAAAAGAAAAAATGAGTAAAATCTCTGTTGTCTTATACACACATGAGTCAGATGAGCTTTGAATCAACTTTGATCAACTTTAGATCCGAAAACTAGACTATTGGGTTCCGAGTCAAATTTATTTTGAAATATTTCCATGATATTTTGTCTAGAAGTTGGTATTTGCAAATGGTTTACCCTCTGAGTACAGGGTTGATTTTGCTGAATTGTTTTCCTCCGACGGAGATGGAGTTATTTTTTGTCTTCGGAACATTCCGTCGTATCATTAAACGCGAGGACAAATAAATGGAGTGAATGTTGATGATAGGCGAATAAAATTCGTAACAATTTCCGTTTGTAAGGCTTTCCGATATATTTCTTGCTTGCCTGAGTATAATATGAAATAAGCTTATAAGCGACATGTTACTCAGGACACGCTGAGACCTTTATTACGTAAAATAGAGGTTTTTGCAGCGATTTGACTTTTTGATTTGACAAGACTTTTCAATTATAACCCCCCCCCCCCCCCCAAAATCAAAGATTAAAGAATTATGGGAAAATATGGAAATAGAGATCTATTTTCTTTGACATAAAGAATATCGCATACACAAGTAAACGCAAAATTGACATAAAGCCTCAGAAAATACAAACAAAAACAACAATTTGAAGAAATTTCAGCTCATAGCATTCTGTAGCATTATTCACGGAATGCGCATGAGGCTAATTCGATCGAAACGTAGTTACGATAGTAGTGCAAATGCATTTATATGATACTGACTTGTACCTAGGGCTAACAAAACAAACTCTTCACAAACAAAATTATGAAAATAACGATCCATGCATTCAATAATTTCACAACTGCAAGGATTTGCCATACAAACTTTTGCAATCAGCGAGTATCAATGAATGTTAAAATACTGCACACATATAAATTTTCAGCCATAGAAAGATTCTAGACTTCTCCTAAATCTACAAAATTTTCAGCCACGGAACAATTCTAGGCTCCATTAAAAACAAAAAGAATAGATCCAAGAAGAATTTACAAAGTGCCGGATTAAGATTATTTAGCAAGTTCTTGGATTTAAACCAAAGCTGAAAATTGACACGCATGGAGCGCAAAGAATGTTACACGATCAAATAAGTGCCATTCATTCAAACCGAATATGAAGGATCCAAGATTCCGCCGAAGGGTTCGAGAATTGTGCATGAAATTAGCAGAAATGCTTCGTAACTTGTTGCTAAGACTTGATCCCAAGCGGATATGGCTAAGCTCAAGTATAGAAACACGTTTTCTTATATATACAATATTTTTATAAAAATGGGCGGAGAGATAAAACTACACATATGAGCAGCTCTGGGGGAGAGTGAAGCTTTCAAAACAGAAGTTACAAATCATCACAAAAAAAAAACAAAACAAAATTGTGTCCCAATAAAGGATGTGCCAATATGAAATCAATGTAATACCCATATTAAAATAATGAATTATATTAAATATACGTATTAAAATAATCAATTTAAACAATTACATTTTTAAACAAGAACAAGGAAATTTTTCGGTAACCATGAAAACAACCATAAAAACTTGGGAGTATTTAAACAAAGTTGGAGTATGGACTCACATCTGGATTTTTCCCTCGAAAATTTGTGCATTGTATGCGATGAGATTACCGAACTAGTCAATTTTGGTATCCCAATGGCTGAAAAATAATATCCGCGCAAAAACAATCAAAAGGTGTTCGTTCTGATTATTAAAAGCGAGTAACAAGAAGCAAATACCCCGTGAATAGTAATAAAAATGTTATACATTGATTTGTTTTTAAGAAATCTGTTATTGTTCTAAAATCATGTTCGATTCTGGCTATATTTATTGACAGCTCCTAATATTTGAAAACGTTTGGGGAACATCATTAGACACGGGAATGGCTTCCTGTCATCTACTGTCATTAACTATCATCCTATATTGCGACGAAACTTATATAGCGACGGAGAATTCAAAGATGAACCGGTTAAAATTGAGCCATACAACGACGGACTCGCGAATACAGTAAGAACACTCTAAGGCATCATCGAATTAGGGAATAACCGGGTTATTGAAACAAATGTGACAGACCATATACTGTTCACAAAATAAAAAATTTCAGTGTTTTGTCTAGTGGAAGTTAGTTTCTTAGTTTTATATAACAGATCCAATATTTAAAGAGCTTAATAAACGTCGACAAGGCGAAATGAAAAGCTTTCATAATCGCGAAAAGGAAGCAATCATTTGGAGTCTGGAAGCTAGAGCGTCAAAAGTCTGCGTTGCCAAAGGATTTGATGTCGGTTCTAAATAAATATGCAGTTTGTAAAAATAATATATATGCATGCTATTTCATCTCAGGTGGCACATTCTACAATTTCTACGATATGGAAAAATCGTGATTACACACAGAGTGCATATGAAAACAGCTCTAACTCATTTAAATTAAAAAAGGCTAGATCTCGTTATCAATCTAGAGTAGACGATGCTGTATTTGAATGGTTCGAAATTCAAAGAAGTCAAGCTATTCTCATCAGCGGTCCTATTGCACAAGCAAAGATGGACGATTTTGCAAGACAACTTGCATTAAAAGATTTTGAATGCACAGTGGGATGGATCCAAAGGTTTGGAAAAAGGCACAACATCATTTTCGGTAAAATAAGTAGAGAAGCCGCAGATCTACCGAAAGGGATGAGTATGGTCAAGTTTAAGAAAGGGATATAAAGCAGAAATACTCAACACTGATGAAACCGGTTTTTTTTTAGAATAATGCCTGTTAAAACAATGACGTTTAAAGGAAGGTACACTTTCCGAAGAAAGAGTGACTGTTATTGTAGCAGCAACTATGACTGGCTAAGAAAAATTTAAACAAGTGGTTATTGACAACGCTAAATGGCCTATATACTTTAAAAATTTGAAATCACTACCTCTCGGATATGAAAAAAATCCAACAGCCTGAATGACATCAGCCTTATTTGAAAAAAATATTATGCGATGGGACAAAAAGCCGATTCGAGATAAAATGGAAAATTTATTCGGTCTTAGACAACTGTCCCGCTCACCTGAATATGCAAAACTTAAATAAAATTTGTTTTTCTTCCTCCAAATTCTACGACAGTTGGATCAGGGTGTGATAAAGTCAATGAAAACACACATAAGAAGACATCGATGAAAATGGTTTGCCATAAAAATTTCATATCCGTGAAGCCATTTTTCTGATTTCTACCCATTGGGATCGTTTTCCTCAACGCACATAACCATGTTTTGCACATGCCGGATTTTTTTAAAGGCAACAGAGAAGTTTTTTGGTAAAGATGATACACTACCCCTAGGCGACGTCAACAAAATGATCAAAATGAAGTTGAGGATAATCTACGTTTGGCTCAATGGGCCTGCTCTTTGGCTGTAGAATACTTAGCATCACAAGAATGTTGGGAACATTTTCCAAGCATTGATGAACAACTTGAAACTTCGAAGGACATGACCAAAGAGGATATTTTGGCTATCTCAAATCCAGATTTGGAGCCCGGTATAAACAAAGAAAAAGAGAAATGAATCCAATTATCGATTTCCAACCACCTACCTCAAATATGATTCAGACCACAGATAAGATGCTTTTTCAATGATTCAAACGAAACAAAATTTTTTGACATTTAATGAGGATTCAAAAAAGGCTCAAACAGATTATAATATATATACAGAATACGCTGGCCAGTGCCTAGAGAGCCAGGGCCAATTTTTGGTTTTTCGGCTCTGCCGAAAACGGAAGGAAAAAAAAAACAGATTTTGCTTTGCTAAATTTTGAAATTTGAAAATTGAAAGACACTTTTTGGAAAACAGAAAATCACAATACACACTATGATTACAGATTTTTGAAAATTGATTTAAATCTGGCTAAACTAAGTTCTCGTGACTCAATTCTTTAGTGTGTATCGATTTTGTTGTACTCAGTTAACGTGCTCGTTTCTACATAAATGAAAATTCTATTTGAGTATTAACATGGTGTTAAGATATAGCGACCGACGTTTAAAATAACCGACTTTCACCGGTCCTTCAACGTTTTTATAAGAAATACATATTTATGACAGGTACGTATGTCCCACTTCGCTAAAATAAGGAAGTTTTTCTAAGCTTTTCAGTTGAACTTGAAATAAATAAATTTTAAGGTAGAAAAGACGCATCTAGTAATTTCCATTTGTAACTTTAAAAAGAAACCAACTACCACTGAAAAGGAAATCAATAAAATTCATATGAATCGTTTACGTTAAATTTTTGTTTAATTAGTTTGGTTCACATACCTCTCCATGATGGAATGAATTCTTTCTGCAGACAAGGACATGGGTTACATGTCACAAAATCTAATTTAAATCGTGTTATGAAGAAAACTTTCAAGATTCAAAAAGCGCACTACTGCAAGCAATATGGCTGCCCGCTGCCTTCTCTCTTTGACCACTTTTCCCGAATGCGTGAATTTGTTTTCGCGATTTTTAGCACGGTGCAAATAACGACATCGACGACGATTGAATGTGTGACAACATATTGACTCCCGATCCGATATGGTACGATCCAGCACCGCAAAATATTCTCCAAGACAAATTTCTGTCTCAAGTCTCACTTGAGACTTTTAGTGTAATTTGACGCATATGCATGCATTTACCTTCCGTCGCTGCAATTACAGCTCATATGTTACATTCATACGCTTAGAATACAAAAACAGTTATTTCTCATTCAATGAATCAGATAATGCCAGGCTGATGGATGCATTTCTTCAATTACGATTCCTACTAATATTTTCCCAACACCAGCCATTGATAATTTAATTGAAATCACATCATCCTGACGCAACAGATATCCCTCAAGTCATTAATAAAATAACCAAAATAATGCCACCATCATGCTTCGTCCATTTAACAATCCAGACATCCATTCATCACGGCATCATAAAAGGTTCGAATGTTAAGGAGCCGCTAGACAATGCAGGGAAGGAAAGGACAACAAAACCAAACCGAACTCAGTCGAGCTGAACTCAACCGTGAGATTCAGGCAAAGACCAAAGGAAGGCGAGAAAAATGGTCATACTATCCCCAAGATGAAGATTGGATCGAAATGATGGAGTAATGGACTAACCGCCAGCATCTCGAAGGATGCATCAATCTTGGTTAAGAATAGATCGACTCGGCTAGAAAGTATTTATGTGAAGGCGAAAGTAGTGTGAAACTAAGCAGGCGATGGCATAGTACGAGCGGGATGAGTGAAGGGAAAAGGTATAAAAAAAGGGAAATGAAAATAAAAAAAAAAGAAAAACACAAGAAAAATGATTACCCTTCACTCGGGAGTGATTCGTTTTAGTCAATAGACTTTGTTCGGTTTCATTGTAGTCCATTCAAGGACTATGGAATATCGTTTTTCGTTATCATTTATCGTTTCATTGAACTTCATTGTCCATTGTCCGCGTGTTTGAAGTCAACTCAACCGATGCAGTCAAGAAATGCTGTCGGGTTGATAAAAATAATGGCTCTCTGTGAAATCGCTTTCATGGAATGCCTTTCAAGTGGGCATTTTCATATAATCGAGTACTCTGAGCAATGGAATTTTGATGTATAGTTTTAACCAATTATTTCGGGATCAAACTCCAAGTTTTAAACATAATTTTCGATTGCGAGAATACGCAAAGACCTCGTCAACATTTTAATTACAAGTTTTGGACTGAAGACTGAACTTAAAAATTTTTCAGAGCTTACTTCGACCATTTACATTGCGTAATAACATAAGATCCAGCTGAAGGACATGTAAAAATACAGTATATATGAACAAACAGTAGATAGAGGTCACTGAACATTTGATATATTAGTTATAAAGATACCAGGTGTATGCACAAGTGTTTCCGTTTTTATTTTGGTAAAAAATACGTTATTTTCTTGAGAGATTTGTTTTTATACTGGCCATCGGCTGCTACACATTCCGCCAATCTTTTAGGTAATTTATAAATACTGTGCCAGAAAAACTGCTTGTCTTTTCCGGCAAACCATTCGTAGTGCCATTCTCCAACCTCCTCAAAATCGCAGGTGCTACTCTTTAAGCGCGTGCCCCATTGATGCGAAGAGACGATAGTCAAATGACAGCAAGTTTGAGGAGTACGGCGGGTGTAAGGGTCCCATCCAAGTGATTTCACTGAGATTTTTACTTGTTTTGCTGTGTGCGATGGCGCGTTGTTGTGTAAAAAAAAATCACTTTGCCATGCCTTCTCGTCCATTCTGGTCGTTTTCAATTAATGCGTAGTTTAAATTTATCACTTGTTGACGATCGCGTTGTGTATTAACGACTTCACTGGGCTTCAAGAGTTCATAATGCACAATACCAGTCTGGTTTCACGAGACACAGAGCATGTCTTCTTGCCGGAGCGAATTGCCCTTGGTGTTGAAGGTCTGGCTTGGCCAGGTGAAAGCCACGATTATTTCTGCTTCGGGTTTGCAAAATAAATCACCTTTTTACCGGTCAAAATTTGATGCAAAAATTCTGCGCCACGAAAGGGAATCCCCTTTCATGAGGCCGAAGCAGCATTTCACAAGAGACTTTGCAATTTTCCATTTGATGTTCACTCAAGTCGTGTGGGACCCATTTACTGAGTTTATTGATCATATCCATTGCTCGTAAACGTCTGCTGATCATTTTCCGTGACAAATTTAGTGCTTTTGGAAACTGCCATTGAGTTGGGTTGCTATCCAATAACTTGTGCAATGCCTCCTTTTCGCATTCTCGTGGTCTACTAGAGCGCTTTCTGTATTTTGCGTTAAAATTACCACTTTTAAATTGTCGTGACCAGGTTTTCTTCTGAAACTTCATATAAAATAATTAATAAAGCGTGTTTACCATATCTTTTTACCAGCAAACGACCACTTTCAGCAGCGTTTTTCGATTGGTTGTGCTCAGTGCTCGAATTTAAGTCCTTTCAAACATGGTATTTACCTGGGGTTATCTACAGTAAACTAAATTAGATAGCCCACGAGCCAAATTGTCGGTTACATGTAAACAAAACTGAATATCTTACACCAGATAATATGTACTTTCATTGATTTAAAAGTGCATTAACCATGACAGCAATCATTTGAATTCTGACCCATTCTGGTTCGCCTAACACTGCGTTTTTCCGAAATTATCTACTCTATTTACTGATTTACCTTGGTTTCTTGAGAACGTTGTTGTGGAAATAGGTAACATCTGGAAACTTATCTAAGCATCCCAAAAATTGAGCCAGGAAGTCTTGACGTTACATCATCAGTCAAAGCCTTAAAACATCTGTGAGCATACCTATACTTCAGAAGAAGGAAGTATGGAGTTTTTGATCTTTGCTATCAGGTATGTTCTGTACTAGTGACTAAACGTAATCTGGGCATATTTTATTGCTAATACATATTTAAAGACTTGAGTTTATTTCCTTCGAGAATAAGAGAATGATTGGAGATCAATCAAGTTAGTCTAAAAAATACTTTGTCATTAATTGTAATTGTAGTTTAAAACAAAGGAGTTCTTGCAGCAAGTGAAACTGCCAGCTAATATTTTCAAAATTGCTTCATTATTCAAACATTTAGTCACATAAGTAGCAATTTCGGCTGATTATTAGGGTAACTGTAGGAGACTATGAGTGATCACTGTCTTTACTTTGCTTCTAAATTTCTTTTGAAATGATAAGGTGAACGTCAAAGTCTTGTTGAATCATGTCAAAATTCGGCATTTTTTTTGCACATAGAATATTTTTGTTTTATTTTGTCTTGATCCATTACCTTAGGTAACATTCTCCGCTCGGGGAGCATGCGATGGAGAACTTGGAATCAACAGCTAGCCAAAAAAGACTCACAAAAGCATTAACCCGTCATTTTTGATAACTGTCAATGTTAGTTAGTCGCCAAAATGGAGATTTATTCCGCATTCTTTAACGCTCTGCAAAATTTGTTTAAGTTATTTGATTAATTATGAAAGCCTAAAATAATAAAAATTTCGTTTAAACAAAATCCTCCTCAATTTGGTTTCTCTTAGATTTAATCTATGTTCTCTTAGATCTATGTTAGGCCTTGGCGCAAAACCACTGGCTGTCAGATCTCCATAAACTTCCGAAAAACGCTTGAAAATTAAGATCTATTTCATCTATCATCATTCAATATTTAACAGGATTCTAATCAGAAAGATCAGGACACTTTCTGACATAAAAATTTGGCATCAGGACACCTTAGCAGCCGGGTATCTTGGAATGAAAACAACTTATCTAGGACTAGGTGAACCATAACTAATCTTGTAAGGCAGGTAATAATGATGAAATTTTCTATTACGGATGGTACCAACATTTTTCATAACCATCATTTCTAAAAATTATGGCCTAGTTTGATTGAAGATTGGAGCAATGATTGGACTAAGACCTATAACAACATACAACGAAACTAGAGCCAAGATTAAAGATAAATAGAGAATATAAGCATATTTCCCAACTGGTCATCCTAAAACTTTGAATGTCCATTACTTTTCAATATTGTTGTGCAAGATATTTTAGTAAGGACTTCAACATCAGGTGACAATCTCCAAAAATTGAAAGCACATACAAAGATGCTAGATGATAGCAAATGAACAACATACCGTCCCTGTAGAACTATCATGTTCTGCTGGGTTTTAGACCATTTAAACTAGTCACTTCCTACATTTGAATTAAATTTTGGTGTAGACGTAGACGGGGACCAACGGCCATTTCGATACAACAATGAGCTGTACGAAATTTTTGACAAGCCAGAGTCCTCAACTCGTCACATTAATTGTATGGACAAACAATGGATACCCAGGAAGGTATTAGTTGGGAGAATGTAAGGGCGGAGACCAGTGGGGAAACTGAGGAAACGCTGATCTGATCGCTATTCGGATTTCAAAACTGTGACGTAGTAAGAATGGAAAAGAACTATCCAGGATAACTTGGAAGCATGAAAGACAGTAGAGAACAATGTACTGTAATGTAATGTATCTGAAGCGAACAAACTATAGAAAAACAGTGGAGACTCCCATTAGATCGCAACTATAATAACAGCCTAGGTAATCATTGGATCTTGATCTACCTTAAAGGTTGACTTATCACTAAATATGTCGAAATAGATTGAAATAGCGTGAAAATGGGGGACACTGCAACATTATGGTGCATAAAACTTGAAAGCCTATCTTTGAGGTTGTATTACTATTCAATTTACAAGTATATAATAAGGGGACCTGATTTGATTCTCAAAATCTTTGACCAGCACTTCAACGATTAGTTTGTGTCGAAGATTGTCCAGAAAAGATGGAAGTATGATTATTCCATTTTAGTGTGGTTGTGCACTTTCGTTCTTCATAAAATTGATTTTCAAAGAGAGAAGTGCTGCTATCAAATACTGACGAAATTCACTTTTGGTCTATATAATTGATTCGACTTGACTGAAAAATAAAGGTCGACAAACCGATGGAAAAAAAGATCAATGTTTCGGAACTATTTCTGAACTAAACAAGAGCCATCGGTGCTCGAAATGGTTCAATGAACCAAAAAGGAACAAGAAAGCATTTACATGAAAAAGTAATTACAAAAAAACCTCCTGTCGTTGCTGATAGATTTAAATTTCCACTATGCATTCACAATAAATTACATTTCATAAATTAACCGCCTTTCGGCAACATTGTTTTTAGGATCAACTTTTGAAAACGTTTCTAGATGATAAATTAGAATATCCACGGAGTAACACAGACGTTCGATCCAATACTCACACACTCTCCAGCACTTTTCTTCCAAAAATCCAAGTTTGACAATCTGAGAAGCCAGGTTTTACACTGAATAATACTTGGACCTGAGTAACATTGTACAAAAATAAAAGACTTCTCACCAAATGAAACTTTAAAAGACAATTTATTGTTCCGACATCGCGATCAACTCTTACAATTGAAACCGAAATGCTTTGAAACAGAGCAAAATAAGGATTGGACTTCAACTGTCATTTTTGATATAACTTGTATGCAGTGCCCACAGTGATTTCCATTCAAATGCCAAATTTGACCGGTGGCATCCTACATGTCATACGAGGGTGAGTCAAATATAAACCTGACTTTAGTCTTAATGAGTCTTGGACTCTGCCGAGCGGCCTGTTTGGCTGGGGGTCTTAGGTTGTTTTGTCAAGAGTGGGGACAACCACTTCCGGGCTGCTCATTCTTCCAGTTGATCATAAGCAATCATGAGTGACAAGTGGTTCCTTTATCCATTGAGCAACGTATTATTATTATTATTAAATTTTCAATAAATGAAGATGTTTCACCATCGAATACTTTGGCTAGATTTAAGGTGCAGTTTGGTGAAAATACGCTTTCACGGATACAAGCGTTTGATTGGGCTAGAAAATTTAAAAATGCACGAGAAAGTGTAGAAAATGAACCTACGACAGACGCCCAAAATCAAGTATTACTGTTGACAATATTCGAGCGGTTCGAATTCTTATCGAGGGTGAACGCCGATTCACTATTGATGAAATCGCGTTAGAAGTGGATCAGCAAAAGCCACCTACAGAAACAAAAGATGGAAAAATTCTCTCCATGACAATCATTCTCCTCCACGACAATGCCCGACCTCACATAGCTGTATTGAAAAAGGATTAATTAATTGAGCTGCATTGGGAGACCCTGGAGCACCCTCCCTATAGTCCAGACTTGTCTCCATGCGAATATTTTTTGTTTGGTCCCATGAAGGAAGCTTTGCGAGGTGAAAAATTTGAAGCGAATGAAGAAGTTGAGGAGCGCGTACGCAACCGGTTGACAACTCGACCTCAAAGTTTATATGAACAAGGAATTTTTAAGCTGTCAAAAAGTTGGGAAAAATGTTTAGAGCGTGCAGGAGACTGTGTAGAAAAATGATTTAAGTCTTATGTGTATAATATTACTGTTAATAAATGTGTATAAAAAAGTCCGGTTTATATTTGACGATCAATTCAGTTTCTCTACAGAAGCCAAGTAGATCACATAATGTTCTGATTACCGGCATGCTTATCTTCCCTCTGTTGCGCGACATAACCAAGAAATCTTTGTCATAATACAAATATCACAAGAGTTTTTAGACTTTTGCTGCGATTGTCCCTTTTTCGACCGAAAGTTCGGGTTACTCTATTGTCATTCTGCGGTTTGTTGCATCATTTCTCGGCAGCCATTTGAGGCACTAGTTTATCAGGATCGGAAAATTTAGAGAAACGTTTTCTAAGATTCCTTCCGTTTCGTATCATATCGGGAAGGGTTGGCATAAGGCAAAAGTTTTTAGGCCATCGTAGGGGTTACCCCTATTTTTCGACAGAGTTCGGATGATTCTACTATCATTCTAAGATATTTCTTTTTCTTTTCAGAAAATTTTGTATAATTTCATTTATTGTTTATTTTTGTTTTTTGAGATCTTTTCGTGAGATAAGAGCAAATTTATGATTCAAGACTCTTGGAGAAGTCAACAATGGACAAAGTTTTCCAGAAATTAAAGGCTTTTCCGGTAAGCGTAAGAAAGCGACGAATTATTACAATTTAAGCATTGATTAATTTTTAAAATTGTTGTTATTAATGACATTTGATAGTTTTCCAATCCTTCGAACAAGTCTATAGTTAGAATATTTTCTAGACCCAACTTAGGATATTTTTTGTGGTGGCTTTCAGTTCAGAAACCGAGTGCTTTGGTCACAAAATCGATGTCACAAAGTTTTGCTTCCTAATTATTTTTATTTGTCTTATTCTCTATTCGCGAGTGTATCTCATAGATTTTTCTAATATGCGTTTATAGGCTTGACAATTTAATGTTAGATTTGAAAACTAAAAGAGGTGCAAGAAAATATCTGCCAAATTAAATTTTTGAATATAATTAGACTTACCTTCATTCAGACTATATAAAACATCCGTAGAACATCTAAGTTAAAGTTTTTCACGATCAAACAAATTAAACCTTAAAAGATAAAGAAAATAATCCGAAATAAAATCAAATGAAATGTAAATGAAATCTTTGTAAACATAATAAATTAATTGATTATCAATGTAGTTAATGTAATCGATGAAATAATTCAATTCATGTAATTAATGAAATTTCGAAAATGGTGAACAAGAAATGAAGAAAGTAACATCATATTTTCTTTAACGTCTATGAAAGTATGTAAATGACCAACAAACAAAAAAGGCTCATACAAATTATGTAAGCGTGTAAATGTTAAGGTAATTAGTTTGACCCCTATTTGTTCATTATAAATTAAATTAGTTAATTTTTGCAAGAACAATGACAATGAAGAACTCAACTGAAAAATTTGCGTCTCAGTTAAACTGCACTGTATTTTCTCAAAGTATTTTTTATTGATTTTTCTTAATAAACGTTTTTTTCTTCTTTCAAACAAAAAATCAATTTTCTGTCCAACTTTAAACATATGTAGTAACATGCCAAATTTTCAATGAATATTTTCTCGAACAACAATTTGATGCTTGATCTTGCAATACATACAATTACAATTTATGCAGTTACGATAATTTGGTATTTTTTCAATTTTTGTCTTTCGAAAAATAATCATTTATTGCCATAAACACGTATTCAAAACGAATTATTATTTGACTTTATTGATTTACATTACAGATTGTTGGAATGTCCTTGAAGGTATTCAAAAATAAGAATAATTAATGTCCAGGTGAGTGATTTTTTTGAGAAATTGTTCAAAATGAACAATGGAATGAAAGAAATCATAATTTCATAATTCAAATCCTTACTCAAATATATTTATTTACAAACGTTTAAATTTCAATCGACATTTACATAAATTTCGTTTATATCATTATAAAATACTAATTCCATTTGCAACACATTTTGCTAACTTTCCTTGACCAACTTTGAAAGTAAGTTTTCCTGTTAAGCTTAGAGTTAAATAAATTCTTGGTCTTCTGGTTTATTTTAGAAAGTTTTCTCCGTTAAAGTCAACAATCAGGACATTCAACTCATCAAATAATTTCTATAAGATAAGAACGGAATCAAACTAAGTTTTTAATTTCCCTTCAATCTTCAATTTGGTCAGTTGGACTGACATTTTGTTTTATAATGGAGGACAATAAATGTTTATGATATTATTACGCTATGATTTATTTTGGTTTTGTCTTTTTTTTAAACTTTGATGATGTTATTCCTTTGTTTTTCATTCGATATGGAGTTATTAATTTATTTCTATGATAATTTTATTAAATACTCACTTATATGTATCAATTATGCTAAAAATTGTTTAAGTATCCGTTTCTGGTTTGTTTTAAAAAAGTCTATAATTAGATATATTGTTACTCACACTAGCAATGATATCAAGATGATTTTATTTTGTTGCTTTTGAATCTTCTGAATATCCTTTTTAATAGTAAGATACTTGAATGGATATTTTTCGTTTATATATTTAATTTAATTTATTTACTTAGTTTATTGTGCCTTATTTGTTAGATTAAGGTTTTATTCCCGTTTGTTTCAGGTATCAAATCCTTTGATTTGAATAGAAATTTGGTAATATTTAATATATTTTGTTTTATTAGAGTTTTCTGCAATTTGCATTTGATATTTGGTTACGATAAGTAAAAAATCATATTTAAGGATAGAGAATTATATTATCGGGAAATAGTGTAAAGTCTTATGTTTAGATTTATTATTGTGATTTTCAAACGAACGAAAATTCAAATAGATTAAGCTGAAAATATACGAGTATGGAAAATTTGACACTGAGTAGTTATAGTTACTCAAACGTTAGAAATTTTAGTAGCATTTCGACAATTTCAATTTATGCTATTGAATGAACTTTTGCTGATAGGCAATTGTGTAAGACAAAAACTACAGGCTTTGGACAGCACTCCATGTCAAGTTCCTATAAATTAGAAAAATAATTTTATTTGATATGTATCAGCATCAAACTGATAACACCTGAAACTGAAACCCGGGTTCAAAATAGATTTTTTCTAAAAATTATATCCAAAGAAATTTTTAACATAGTTGGGTTAAAAAGATATGAAAAATCAAATATTTTTGATAATTTTAGTTTAACGCAAGAAACGAAAGAAACTTAACGAAAATTTGTAAAAATGCGTCGTAAAAAAGCGCGTGTTTTCACCTTTTCAAGAACGTAAGAGAGATCAATTTGGCATGAGTTCATTTTCGGATTCCGGCCGTTAAGGCGTTTCAATGTCACACGCATTCGAAAAAATAATCTCAGAAAATGAAGGGTTGGTTTCAAATTACGTTAGGTCTTGATTATTTATCCAAAGATGCCACAGCTTGGTGAGTTAGTAGTGAGAAACCAAAAACAGAAATCATGTAGTATCTCCATTAAAAGCAACTAAACCAGGGACCTGCTATATAGAAGGCGAATGATGTATTCTGGACATTTTTTAGACAACTATCTAAAAGCATACTCGCAATATTTATTGTATATTTGGTACTTAGTAGTAAATTTAAGCAGCAACGAACTAAATCAAATTAAATTATAGCAGGAATCGCTCACAAACGAATCACGGGGTTGCTTCGATTCAAGAGTAATAATGCCGTACTATACGTAGTATAGTATGACAGACGTAGACAGTATGAAGCAGGTATGGACCACAGTAGAAATATAGTGCACCTAACTGGGTGAGTCGACAAAGACAAATATTCAACAAAATATAATATATATAGACAAAAAACAAATATTAAAATATCAACAGACACTAGAATTCCTGTGAATGGAAGACTCTTGTGAATGGCATGTCCATGTTAGACGTATGGCTCTATTGAAATAACAACAGCCAAATACAGAAATTAGAACTTATTCATTTCATTCACATGACATAGATATCCATTGACAAAATGAACAACCTGTCCCGACGGCTAAAAGTGTTAAGGTCGTGTGTTTCTATAGCTAGACTCGATGTTTTTGTGCACATGTCTCGAAACCTTGTCAAAAATATAGCAAATACAACTACGGTGGTATATTCGTCCAAATCAATCATTAAGGTCCTGTCTGCATGGAGGAATCCATACTGATCCAGAGGTTTTCTCAGAAATTTTCGAAAGATAAATGCATAATCAAAGGTTGCACATTCAGAAGCACAAATGCATACCCAGAGGATTCATATCAGATTATTGATGTTATGCGAACAAAAGCTCAAGGGACTAAGTTGCTCGATCAACAAAGATTGGGTTGCACAGCAGTATTAAAAGAAATTTAAAGAATTCAACCGAAATATTCAACGCACTACATCATAGGTGTAGCCGTGTTATTATACTGAAAATACAAAACGTTGTAAAAGTTGCAAAAGTTTGAACGGAAGATGGCGAGCAACGGAGACCTTTTAATTAGGGATGCGGTGAATTCATCTATGATAATCTTCGTTGAGTTCACCACTTAAATTCTTTCATGCTTCTTTCAATGCTAAGACCTGCATTGATGGTCTGAATCACTGAAATTGCTGAAAACCAATTTGAGTGTCATAAGTTTTGTCCAGAGGAATGGAAGAGCTATCCACGAGTCTTGAGTTACAAACTAGTCAAGTAAAAGGAAATTCAAATTTAGTTTCGATCATACAACACAAAAATGCTGGACGACATTGTGCAGACTTAATACCAATTACAGCCATCCACAATAGAATATCAGTGATATATCTTTTTCATAAGACCCAACTAGAGAAAATATTCTTGTTTATAAATCTAAGAAAATCCTAGGCCGACATAGAATTACAGCTGATATTCTGCAAACGATCCATCGTTTTTGCCCTAGCTGGTTGCTTAGCTCTTTCAACGCTTGTCTTTCTAAAGATATTTATCTGGAGCGCTTGGGTTCAGCGGGGTTTGTGCTATTCAGCATTGGAAACGCCAATTTCTAGTCACCGTCTCTTTCCAAGGAAGCTTCAATGACATGATGCATGGTTTTTCATCTGAACGACAGAGATAGATAGCATAAACAGGGTAGATATCTTCGGAATCCATACAATCGATGAAATGATGAGTTTTAAAAAGCGCACGGAGACACACAGCTGTTGTACACAATAGGTCATTCCTATGGTTATTTTTGACATAGAATAGACTAAGTCAGATTGACAACATTAGAAAAATTAATAAGGATTCTGGAAGACCAAAATCTCCTCAATGGTATATAGGAAAGGTACCTGAAAAATGTTATTTATGTGACGTGTTTATCAGGGTTGCATCGGCACTGTAAGCAACTTAAGAGCTAATCAAAAAAAAAGGTTTGAAAGAGTAAAGGCAGTTGTTATTGGTGAAATTCCGGTTGCATCGAAATCTGCTGCAAATACCTGCGTGTAATGGAGGACTGAATCTCACTCACTCAATTCACCAGTTCTGTTCGGTAATTCAGGAAGTTTTAAATAAATTGGAACCTGGAACTGAAACTTGCTTTAGTTATTCGGGTTGGTGGTTGACACATTGTTTCCACCCCGCCTATGGAGACCGTGGAATGAAGCCATAAAGGCAGGTGTCCTCGTTAAACAACTCGACTTCATGTTCAACCTAAATGTAGAGATGGATATCATAAACAGGGTAGATTTCTTCAGAATCGATATAATCGACAAAGTGGTTAGTTCACTAAAGCTCGTGAAGACATACAGCTTTTTCACATAAGAGATCGGTTCGGTTGTTATTTTTGAAATCAGAAAAGCCTAACCGTGATGGGCTGCATTGGGAAAATTAATAAGGGTTCTGGAGAACCGAAATCTATTCAAAAGCACAAGGAAAGGTATCTGAAAAATTGCACTTATGCGAGTCGTCTATGAGGGTTGCATCTGTGATTCATAATATTTCGTATAATCAACCCGACTCTATAACAAATTGAAGAGCTAATCAAAGTAAAGGGTCACCAGAGTTAGGGTGGTGGTTATAGGAGAAATTCTGGTCGAATTGAAATTCGAAGCAAAGACTGGGTATAATGGAGGTCTGAAAGTTTCGTTTTACCTAGTATATCTTGGCATCCGGATTGCAGCGTTTCATTCACTCAAGAGTTGGTCAATACATTGAGACAGACCTCCCCAAAGATATGTTGCATTGCTGAACAAAAGGAGCACCACGATTAGTATTAGTAGTATTACTAATAAAGTATATACTATACTATATTAGTAAAGTATATATTACGATATATATCGATAAATGAAGAGGTGACGTCTTGAAACTAGAAAACGTAAAAGTGGCTACCTTTGGCAGAAGCGAAGACGGCAGTCTCTAAGGACGACGATAAAGTTCTCTCAATAATCGTGACCAGTTTTAGGAGAGTGAAACAAACAGGCACAAAAGTTAACAAATCGATCAAACTGATTTCTATCTGATGAAGGCACTGATGTCTTCTTCGTACTACTAAATGATTGATTGATAACGTTCCTTCTGTTCTTTTGGGTATTTCAATAAAATACAGAATGGCTTTTTACATGAAAGCTAAAATTAAATAATCTACTTTCATCAAATTGTGTAAGAATTTTCATTGATGTCAAAATGAAAACTTTATGTGAACACAGATTGAAAAAATGTGCTTAAGCTCAAATTCAAAATAATCTTCCGGCCTTCCGCTTAACATGAAATAAACCTCCAAATCAATGTTTAAAAAAAAACTGTCATCAACAACCAAAATAAATCAAACTCCATTGGCAGAGGGCTCGATAATATAAATTAGGGAAATAAAAATCAATCATACTTACAAATTCCCCATCATCACCAAAATCCAGATAGAGCATTCGACTACCATCATCCGCGGATCCTTTCAGCTTATCAAACGGGAATGACCATAGTGTTTTTGCTGCCGCATTGTAACCACTTTCCATCAGTGAAAATCCTCGATTCAAATGAACAATAAGTTGGCACGGCCGTCCTTGATATTGACATCTAAATAAAAATTCTCGTTGATAATTGACGGCGTTATGACTTCCTTGAACCAACGCTCGCGCCCATGCTGCCATATCCCGATGTGTTTCTGAACGTAACCAGTAGATAAGGACACCGCGTGTTGTGCCACATCGAACGCAAAACACTGTTGTTTGTTGGCCCTGATCAATAAATGGAAGGCGTAGAATTAGTATTGATTGATTGATTGGATTCTTGTGCAACATTTATTCTGTTCGATAGCGTTTTGACCAAGTGTTAAAATGTTTTGGTATTTCGTTTTGGGTCTACACTAAGATATGTCGTTATTCGTCGATAAAATCAGAATAGTTTATAGAACGCATATAATATAAATTCCAATAGTCCTCAACCGTCAATAAACGAGATTAGCTTCGATATGTATCCAACAGTTCGGAATTCAGTACAATAGTACTCTCAAGGGTCCTGTCATGGAACATTTTAACAACAAATTTCAAATACTTTTAACGAACTGAAATTCAATTATTCCATGCAATGGTTCAAACATAGTGCCAACGTGTATTTTCTGACTTCTCTGCAACGAGTTCGATACTTACATTCAAAGATGAATTATTCCCAGCACCGGCCAATCGTGTCGATGCGAGCAAACAACTCTCAATTGGTCGACTCCAGGCTTCCACAGACCAAGGGGCACTTTCATATATCCTGCAATAACAATTCCAAAATCGAATTCCCACGATTAACATAAAAATGAAATTCAATTAAACTTCAGGGAGAGAATGTCGAATAAATTCAAATTCAAAATTACACAGCAGGACCTTTTTACTCCTTCTATTTGTTTTTCTCTCTCCCCCTTCGTCCTGGTGTTATTTTCACATATTTGGTTTGGTTACTCTTTGAAAAACTTACCTAAATTCTCTCTCAGTGACTGCTACAAAAACGGGCTGCCACTTATCATTTTCATCTGAACTTTCTGAACTCGAGCGACCACTCTGTAAGTAGTAGAAAGGACGAAAATGGCATTTAATTAGATAATTAGATTAATGGATGAGGTACAAGTGCTAGTGTGGAAACGATAGTGGTGGTGTTGGTCAACCTGTTACATGAAATATGTTTGATGTGTTAGATATAATAAAGGATTGGTCTTTTGTTTTAAGTTGTTTTGCTTTCAATAGTTCCTCCAATTTTTTTACGAACAAACGCAACCGTTTTCACAACGTATGATGGATAATCATTGCATCCTGATACCATAAACCCCATCAGTTTAAGCTTTCCTTTGAATACAACCAACTTTTTAGCTACGTTTTGTAGTGCAAGATACACTTTGGAAGGACATTCACACGAGAGACGTGAATATGAAGTGGAAATTTGTAGAAGTCACAAAGATTGCTAACTTACAGTTGTACCATATCAACATATATGACATATATCCAGACCAGACCAGAAACCAGGAGTTTCTGAGCCGACAGAGACCACTTGAACTTCTTTAAAGGTACTGCGCGCATTTTATGTCGGTGCAGTCCTGCTTGGAATGAGTCCACAATGATGTACCCACTTCGCTTCCACTCCCAATCTAATCTTGTTGTCCGGATCGACTTATTTCCTGAGCAATAATAATGAGTGAGACAGCTTTTTTCGGGTAAATTAAGTAGCCTTTCAACCTTTCTACCTTTCACCATTAAATCATTCAACCGTGCCTTAAAGAATATTTTAACATACATTGTTCCTTATAAAATGGTTGGTTTTGACTTCAAATTTTATCTGACTATAAAAATAATTGTTAGAAATTTTGTCACCAACACCATTTCCTCCTAAATTCAACCAGCATTCGTTAGTGCATGCATTTCACTTTTGTAACCATCGTTGCCAGTTTCTGGCAGTTAGATGCCAGGTTGTGCCTGTTGGGATCCTTGTATCCCATTTTTGCATTGAGATGCACTAAGATCGCATCTTGGAATGTCGCGAATATCGCCGTATTTTAATGCAAGATTACTCGCTAGATATGCGAATCATTGTCATTTGAAAGACTTATTTCCTTGAAGGATATTTTTAGCCTTCTTATTCACTCATCCTTTTTCCATGTTACAATTTCCGAAAAACTATGGAATTTGTTCATAGTATGTGCTTACCAAAGATATGCAGCTGTAAGCCGTAATAAGTAGCAAAAATTTGACCAGGACCTCCACGTTTATGAGAAGGTTTGTGGTATCAAAATGTTAGTTTTGCATCAAACGTTTCACAAGTAAGTTTCATTTTTGGGATTGTTTTAGAGAGGTGTGTTCCTTAAGTATGCGCAAAGTATGTATTATCTTACACTTTCTCTAGTACTTTACATCCCACTGTTAAACCTCTTCTTTCTGTTCCTTCGTACCTCATTTCCATTTTAGGAGTAATTCATTATAAGTTTCTCTCTGGCAAATATCAAATGCAACAAAATCAAAAACAATGAACAAACAACCGAACCCAGACGACAAACGGACGAATGAACACAAAAAGGCAGAGAGCCTCTACCAACCGGAGATACTGACGGCATTCCGACGCAGCAAAAAAACAATACGCACGCCGGAACGTCCCGTAAGACAAGAGAAAAAGTGTGAACAACAGATGCCTGGGAAAGGTGACACGGAGGGAGAAACCAACGATGATATCCAAAACATGACACAACGCGATGCTGCCACTGACACTGCTTCTGATGCCATCAGAGCTCTAAATCCTGACGCAAACAGAAAAGCAGAAAGAACGCCTCATCCGTACGGCAGGAAATACAGTTAAAATGATCAAAACTTCCTGCAACACCCCGAAAAACATAAAGAAGGACATTAGAGATGGTATTTTAGAGCTGGAAGAGCTCTTAGATCGAGTCGGGCACTACAGACGCAAATGGCTTAAAGCAGAGGAAGAGCAAAAGGCTAGTACCTCGGTCGAAACGCAAGTGATTCCCGCGCAGAGCGCTACCAAAAGATTTCTCAGCAGACCAATCCAAGGAAACTGAGACAAAAGGAGGAAGGACGAAGCAGTGAACAGACAGGTTACGTCGAATGGTTGTTTCCAGGTGGTGGCAACCAAGGCCACCAAAAAAGCGTCCAGAAGGTTCCTCCTTGAAAAAGTGACCAATGATAAGCTCCTTCCTGGGGACAAAGACAATGAAACCCCAAACAAGAAACAAGAACCACGAAGCAAGCCACGCCGCAAAACCCTAAGGCATGCACTGCAGGTCAAACCGACAAATGGGAGAACTTACGCCGACGTTTTGCGGGAAATCAAGGGAGCTGTGAGACCCGATGACACTCAAATTGCCATCAGAACCGTTCGGCAAACCAGATCTGGTGGCCTTCTTGTAGAATTTGCATCTCAGACAACAAATAACGACTCCTTCCGTGACGCAGTTAAAAAGGCTCTTGGGGAAAAGGAAACAGTGGCTTCACTTTACCCAATGGCGCTCCCCGAACTCAGGGACATTGATTGCGTTACGGACATGACGGAGGTGGAAGAGTGGCTCAAAAGGGTTTTACCCGAATTAAGTGGGCTCAAATTACGACTATCCCCTGAAAATAATAGAGGGCAGCGCATGGCCATAGTCGACTTAACCGAGAAACAAGCCGAAGAACTCCTCGGCATGGGCAAAATAAAAATAGGTGGTCTGCAGGATACGGCGAAGAGCAGTTCCTTTCCGCTGTTTCAAATGCCTAAGCTACCGTCATACAACACAAGACTGCAAAGGGCCTGATAGGAGCTTCTTGTTCTATAAGTGCGGCAACGCAGGACATAAAAGAACAGAACAGAAAAATCAAAAGCGGCTCTGCAATGACCCGTGTCCTGCAGATAAAGTTACATTGGAGCTCAAACGTCCAAGATCTGCTAGACTAGTTCGCGAGGGATATGAAAGCCGACTTATTGCTGCTCAGCGAACAGCACCGAGATAAAAATTCATCAGCATGATACCACCGTGAGCATACCAACCGTTATGCATGCTAGACATGGCCAGGAAAGTGCTCGAGAAAAAGACTCACTGACAACTAAAGAGAAGACTCACTGACGTTATCCACGCTGGTGGGGATCTTTCTCCAAGGTAGTATGGTTTCAGAAGGGGACGGTCCGGACTTGTGTAACGTCTCCTACGATGGACTGCTTAGACTTGAACTGCCGGAAGAGTCGAGACTGATTGGCTATGCAGATAATGTTGCGACACTATTGGTGCGCAGTCGATCAAGCGCAATTAAGGCTTAATGTACTAATTCACCGGGTATGGAGCTGGATGACACCTCACGGGTTGAACCTGCGTTAGCACAGTTGGTTCACAGTTGTGCACAGTTGGTGCACCCTAAAGTGCACCCTAAGTCCTACTCTTAAGATTCTTGTGAGCATCTTAGAAATCATAGGTAGTTAGCTTATTGGTCTCTGGATCGTGATATTCTCTTAACAGAAAAGTTCCTTTTTAAGCATCGAATCCATCAACTCAGGAGGGTTAGCCAATTCTTTAGCATACTCTAGTATGATCTAGCATAGTCTGGATGATATCATTAAAGACCTTTAATGTTTCTTTGTCTCCTTTCAGAACGTTACCAACATTTTCCCGTTTTTCTCTGTACATAATCCATCCGCTATTGGTCTTTTCAGTCAATTAAGCCTGTCCTCATGTCCAGACTTTTTTAAGCACGCATTAGCAAAGGTGGCTTTCTGTTCCGAGCTGACTCCGAGTTGTATAAGCTTTTTCTTGTTTCTCATCCTTTCTACTAATGCATACGATGTCGACACAGTTTCATAACCATCCTTTTATGAATTTGAAATTTATTTTGTGGTTTTCTAACCATCTTATAGGTCGATGTAGAACATCAACACGTTCCTTTGGGGCTCGTGTGTGGCACATTCAATTTTCGTATGTACTGGGTTTTAAGAGTGCAAATAAAAAGGGAATTATAACATAAGATAATTTTGGAAAACGTACCTGCTCGCTTCCTCCAATACGTCGACTTAACCACCCTATGTGCTTCAATTCACCAATAACATTTATAAGGGCTCGATTAGCATCACTCAACGCTCTCTGAGTGCTGCTCGCCATTGCAGAATGCAATGCATTGAACCATACTAACGCCTCTTGGGAATCAGATGCACGAAGAATGCAGGAGTGAATACCGTCGGGCGAATGAAGTTCAATGCAACGATTTTCTGAAAAACAAAGAAGTCACCATTTAATTAAATATTTCAGTTGAGAATGTCATACATCATTTTTGCATGCAAATGTGAAAAATGTTTCATTATTTTCATCTTATCTTATCCATTCATATACGGTCTTTTACACAACTGTAGATCCTTCAAATTTTAAATTCATTCCAAGTGAATTTCGCATGAATAGCAAAGTGCACCTTAAAAAGTTCGCTTTGAAAATATTTTCCTCAAAAGCTCGGACCGGTAATTCAATTCAAAACTTTAAGCAAAATGCATTTAAATGCATGCATTTTAAAATGGCCACAAGAAGAGAATCACAGTCCGACAAAAGCCAGTAGAAAAAATACAAACACCGAGGCAAGCCAAACCATTTTGCATTTCTTGCAGTCTTCTACAGGCTAACGGCAAAAGCACATAACATTTTATTCAGAATTGAATTCAAGCCATAAGGCTAGTCACCATCAACACTCCCAACGCTAATGCTACTGTGCATCTAGCGCAACTTTCAAATAGTATGCTAATGCCGTCTCTGCAAAAGGGACCTCCCCAAGAGTTGGAATGCTAAATAGCTCCAATGGTTAAAAATTCAAATTAGCACTGAACCAACGATGTTAAGTCGGTTTAAGTTTAACGAAATGGCGGATCCTTGTTTGAATAGAGGAGAAAAAAATATATTTAAAAGAACAATACACGCTAAAAATATATCAAAAAGGAGCAAAGTGCATGCGACGGAAGGTATTAACATAAATTACTTAGTGATGATACGGAGCAGTTAATCTTTTGATCGAGATGTTCGGCCCCTAATCTGGGCGGAAAAAGAAGCATAAAGTAAATTTTACTAGAATCAGCAAAGCACCATTGAGTAAGCCCTACACCACTAAAATAACAGGCAAACCCCAATACCCCCTAGTATTGTGCGTCTGCGTGTTATGTTCTCAAATTGAATTTTCTGAAATACTTCCAAGCATAGCTTGCACTTTCTAATAAATGTAAAATACATATATATTCGAACACTTGCTCAACAAATTCATCAATTGAATTGGTTAATATAAAAATATTCAATCAATTAGTAATTAAAATTAAAGAGGTAATTAAAACATTCAACATAATTTATAGTATTAAATATTGGACCGAGGGAAAATTCTTTGAGGTTTTACTTACAGATAAATTCAAAGTAACCTATATCTGGTAACACCAAACCCATCCGAACAGTTTCGATGTAGTTTGACGGTACGGCTTTTGAGTTGTTAGCTCGTTGTCAGTCCGGGAATTTTAATGTCAAAGATGCACGCAAAATGCGAAGTAAGCAGGCTTAAATTTCATGATTTTGCTTTAGAAATAAATGTTGATCACAAAACGCATTTCTCATTTTTTCAAGAAAAAAAGGCTTCAAAGCTTCCAGAAAAAGCTCGACGTGTAGGTGTTACATGATTAAAACATGAAAATGTTTGTGACCTGAATTTTGAGCTGCCAAGCATTGAAGAAAATACAGTTTTTTCTCACAGAGTAGCGGACGCTATATAATTTGACGCTAAATAATTTACGTTTGACAATATGAGCCGAAAGAAATGGCTATTCAGGAGAATCTTCTCGAAGGGTTGTTAAGCTAAAACTGACAACAGACGGAAGGTAACAACGTCAATTGGGTGGGACTACAAGGGAATATTGATGCATATCATTGACACAAAGCTGAATTCTGTCTAACCTATAATGTAGTGGCATGCATTTCGAAAAATTAAGGAAATTAATTAACAAAAGAGGAATTGTTGTTTCACCATGACAGTGCAATACTACACATACCATCGATGTGACGTGACAAAATAAACCTAAGTTTGGTTGGACTTTCTGCTTTATTTGGTTCAGTTGTTTCAGAAATCGCTTAATAATATAAAGTCAGCATTATCGAAATTATCTTAAACTTATTTTTCTAGGTTCTGCACTCAAAATTGAGAAAAAAAGGCTCAATACTTTTTAGACTTATAAGACTTAGATATAACTTTCATCGGTGATATTTTAACGCTAACCCCTACCCGACCTGAAATTCCTTCCCCTTATTAAAATGGCATATTCGTGTAAGTGAGCCGAACGGAGACTACTTCAGCTTCAAACAAAAGCAACTAAAGCACAAATCTAAATATCATTGAACCCACTGGTCCTTGAACAGAGATACGAACCTATCACATGTAAATGGAATACTCAGTGACTGCTTCATTCAAAGGTACAGACTGAGATAATGCAACAAAAATTAACCGAATTTTAACCATTTATGGTTATTTTTCATTCAGTCAAAGAAAAACTATTTAATATAAGTTAGTGACAGTATGAAGACGCTATACAGAAAAAAGTAAACAGAACGGTGTCATTCAAATTCAACTAGATCTTTAATATCCTTACATTCCTCCCAAGCAAATTTGTCCGAACTACATTTTACAGCATGCAAAAATTTCATTTACGACCGACATTCCGACATTTTTGGTTTTTTCTTCTTTGGTTTTATACGTTACCCACTGAATCGCATAATAGAAACTCTTCTGGACATTTAAATACCAGAAAAATGCAAATAATGATAGGATTCCAAACATATCCGAACAAATGTTATACAAACCCGCTTAAAGGCATATCCTGCACACGTTCCATTGTCCAAGGAAACGATTTTCATGTTGAATTATGCAAATAATTCGGTTATTTTTCTTGCATCCTCAACAGTGAAATTTTTCCTCTATGCCAAAGTCACAGTAAATTGACTCTGAATTCCCATTCAGTTCTCGACCTGAGCTTGTATCGTCAACGTTATCCCCAAGAGCAACAATACCAGGTCCAATGCTAATTTCAATAGGACATAAAATTTGAACGCTAACTACCCACAGTTTTCCAGTTCTTGCAGATACCAGCCAGGGAAAATAAAACAGGAAAGTAGGAGAAAAGCTTTCCTTTTCAGAAAACATTCAACCTGGTCTCTCAAGCGAAACCATAAATCTCCTTTTTTGTATGCTTTTCTTTACCGATGTAATCTAGGCTAGAACTCCCCAGATATGTTTGACTTAGGGACGAATTCTATGCAAGAATGAGAAGCAGTAGCGCGGGAAAAAACATGGCTGGTACCATGGCCCGCTTCATGCCACAATACGAAAACGTAATTAAATTGGTTCCGATGGTGTGGCAAAGTCAATTCGAAAATAATCTCCCGCAGGAATGAATCGATTCGATAGATTCCCTGAAATGATAACACGACATTGAACACAATTTTGATAATAAATCAGGATCTAATGGTTTTTACCCGGTCGGAGTTGCGGGAGGCGTGAAGTTGGTGAGTAGGCGGTAAATGGGATAAGCTTTGCGGTGAAATTGACTATTGGAATAATGCAGGAAATCATTTTTCATATTTCTTAATGGTGTAGTTCATTCAATGAATTATCCGCAAAATGATTTGAATTGTGAAATATTTTTAAAAAACATGTTATCCTGCATGCCATTCTAGCCTAAATGTCCAATCTTACCTCTATAAATTAAATAAAGCTCAAAACCACCTGGAAACCAACTAAAGGATCTGATACCGCTTCGACTACGAATATCTTGCTGAACGGATTGCAATATGAATAATTATGCTCGTTAAGCTAGGATACAACAAGGAATATCTGAATTTAACCCAATTATTGGCGAGGTATGTCCGAGGGCGAAAATCAAGTCAAATTTGATTTAAATTGGATAATTTATGTATGATATGTGGCTAGCGTGATAACGTGCACGTTCTATTCAAATTATAGAGCTCATTTAAACAAGGAACTGCAGAAAAAACATCTCAAGTGAATGCAAAATAGAGGAAGAGCAACCAAACATGTTTGCCAGTAGACTCACGAAACTCCAGATATCCGATATCAATTCTTAGCTAAGTTTCAGGAAACAAACTGACGGTCAGACGGGTAAGACCATCCAATCTTCCATTTTGATCAACATATATAGGAAAACTAGCCGTTAAAAACATAAGGAAAGCAATTGAACTAGGACATTACCTCGTTGCGACTAGCCTGGAGGCTAGAAGAAGGGATTTTCTCTATCTTGATGTACAGTCTGACTACTTTCATCCTCTGGACAATAAATACAGATATCAATGATTGCATGGCGTGAATATAACACACTGTCAGAGTCCTCTACGCAGAAAATGAAGAAAACCTACGTTCTATGTTTGTTATTTTAGTAGCGCTACCTAACGAAATCATCTGTGGTCAAAGGATCATGGCTCAGACACTGTAGAAAATCGATAAATCACAGTCCATATTATATATTTTCTCATGGTTACCCACCTTGAATCGGCAAAGGTGCTTGCTAATTCCATTGATCTTTTCTAGTCTCTGTGATTTCAACATAGAAGGTGAGCGAATGCCGAGAGCAATCGCGAAAAAGGGAGTTGAAATCAAATTCATTGAAAAGTATTCTTCAGCTACCTAGGACACGAAGGATAGATGACTGTGACGACAACAATCACCAGTTGCCCAGAGCTAATTGGGAATTCCACTGACGGAACGGTCGTGTATTTGAAGAGTAGCAGTAACAATAAAAAATTCGGAGGTAGAGGCTTCAAATGAGCCATGGCACCAATCAAATTGCAGCAATCATCTAAGAGAAACCTAGAAAATTGGCTGCTTTTGTCAAGAAACTGTATCATAATTCGTAAAGGTAAAGGATAAGATTGTATAACAGCTACCCAAACAGTGATAAAGGAGAAAAAATATTTTATTGAGAAGCCGAAAACGATGCACAAACGGGAGTAGTGATATATTTCCTCCTTAAAGAAAGAGTAACATCAACTCAAAAGGATCAATTCAAGAAGCTGCAGACTATACTTAAGAAGGAATTATTCGTGCAACGACGCATCGAATCTGTAGGAATTCCAATGTTTAGGTGGATAGGACCGACACCAGGTCATCTAGTGCCGAACTATAACGATAAACTATCTCTGAAATAATTTGAGACTACAGTCATCAAAATGAACATCATCTTGAACGATAATTTAGGGGTCTCCCCACCAAGGGGGTGTGATTATGCTTTGCCAATTATTAATACGCAACCAGGTACTGCAGGAAGCCTTCGAGGTATTCAAGCTGCAAACTGCGTGGTACGAGGCCCAAAAGAGGCGTTTTATCATGGAGAAGGAATTCTCCAAGAAAAGCATGGTCCTGGTAAGTATGTGATAGAAATATGTCACTGAGCTTAGAGCATAAACGGAGGACTCTGTTTGGGTTTCACCATGATAACTGCCAATTTGAAAGTGATGGAACCTTTAAAGCAAAATAGAAAACCTAGTATGGGTGACCCAAAAGAATCTTTACCACAACAGGGCTACAAGAGCCAGTCTGTAGTAGTTTACCGAACTGGTTCAAGAATCTTAAGAACATCATAAAAAAGTACTTTGAGTAAATGCAAAACAATTTTATATCTTCGACGCAAGCGGTGTAAGTTAGAATTTGTTGCGTTTATATATCCGAAGAAAGTTCATTAGTGTCATGTGCCACATCTCGGCACTAAGGATTTTGCCACAACATGGTTCGAGGGAAGGGAAAACCATTACGATCCCAAACATATTGACCATGTACGGAGGCCACAATAATGATGGTCGATAGTTTCAAAAAAATGTATCCCTTTTTCCGTGTATGTTCGACTAACTTGTTTCAAAAGGGGACTAGTTAGGTGAAGGCAGAACCGGAAGAGATCAAGTACACTTTAATTATTCAGAAGAACCCGCCCCTTAACCCGACACAAGGATTAGAATAAACTATAAGCGATATCTGAGAATTTTCAAAACAGAGACAAAAGGCATCCTTGGAATCTCTTTTGCAGTAACATTGAGGATGTAAGTGAGACGTCTAGGTTGAAGGGTCTAAAAAGAGACTCACATGACACACGGTCCTTGAAAGGAGGGACGGATCGTTGACAGTAAATAGCATATATATTAAGGTACTTGTGCGCCTTCGTTAATACAAAAGCGGGAAGTCCAATAGCAGCCATTTGAGACCATTCAACAAATCACATCTAATCAAAGGATCACGAAGCTACTAACTGGAAAGTAGATTTAAAACCGACAGAAATTGTTAAATTTTGACGGAATGAATGGCAAGGGTACACCATAGGGTGGCATCGTATTGTCATTTGCTTTGATGCTCACATTTTGCCAAATAGTTGATGAACTGAAACAAGGAACTGAAACATTAGTGTATGCTATTCATAAGAATAGCATACGCTAATAATGTCATTGTTCAGATCAGTAGCAAGTTCCAGCAAACCTTGTCACACCCGATACGAACAGTTCACTCATTTCTTTTCAGATCAGTGGAGTTAACCGGACTGCGCATCAATGTTGATAGAACGGAGCATATGCTTTACATAAAGTTCGAAGAATTGGAAACATTTTCACCTCCGACAGTTTTTCGCAAACAGATGAGCTCAGTAAAGAAGTAGAAATACCTAAAACCAACGTAAGACAGTCAGTTCAATTGGATTCCATACACAGGAGAAGTCGGACGGAAAGCTATATAAACATTCTTTAAAATTAAGCATTACAACCTTTGACCTAAATACCCGAAATTGCCCACTGTAAGGATACAACAGGGAGCATAAGAACTGCTTGCCGGGCATTGATATGGTGGCCAGCGCTACAAATGAGATATATTTCTTCTACTGCGATAGAGCTAGGGACGTAATAGTGAATCGGCGGCCTTGGAATCCGAAGAATCAAAAGGACTACTTACAATACAAATTCTCCTGAGATTACCCGGCACTTAATCAAATTTTTGACTTTGAAAGCCATTCCGCACTTATCTAGACGGAGGTATTTCTAATAGAAGCGGCCACAAAACTGGAAACAAACATCCTCAGAGGCAGAGTCCGTATATTCACGAATAACAAGTCAGCGCTGTAAGCACTTCCCTGGAACCGCGTAGTTTCACAAATAGTACAGGATTGTAGGCAGGCCCTCAAAACTGTAACAACCCGAGAAGTTTTATGGGATTTTGGACAAAGGGCTGAAGTGCGACACAAAGAAGTGAAACTCCCTGGAAAGGGAAAGGTGCAGTTAGAATGACAAGAAGGATAACCCGAGTTGTTTTGCCAGACTATAAAAAAGCCAGGACAAAACAACTCCTAGAGAAAGATAGAAAAGGTAAAGCAATATTCGTGGCAATTTCAATAATCACAATATTCTAGGTTAACGAGGCCAACTAAGAGAGATGATTCCAAAGATTCCAAGTGGTTGAAAACTGCACAAGTTTGAAACGAATGACAAAATTGTACTGAGAAGTTCCTTCTATATATTCTCGGTTTAGCCAGCAACGACTTTACATACCTCAGGTGCACTAACGTAGTCTTCCTAGTCCTTTTTCAATCTAGTTCGTTTCAGTCACAGAACTAGGGGTCTCCTTGGTTTCTATAGGACAACAGGACAGATTGAAAAGAACAACAGGCGGTGAGGTAAGGTCCGATGCAAGCCTGTGTTTTTTCCAAAAATAGACTAGATGTCACTATTATAACAGAGTTCTAGTCATGGTTTACTTTCCACTTCTGTTATCCCCAAATTCGTAGAATCAAATTTCAATGCCACGAATACTCTTAACTTATGACTTTAGTGAAAACATGGGCATACGCTACAAGGCATCGATGTTTTCGTCAAGAAGGATATATTTTAAGGTTAAGGGCCATTCTACGACGAGTGTCCTAGGTTTCTAGCCTCCTAAGTTTTGAAGGGTCTTCGTCCCTTAGCTTCTGCACAGAATGGCTCAGTGCTAACTCATTGTTGCTTTTCCGGTTTGCCAAACGTTGAAACGGTTTCCCCAGTTGATGCCGCCACTCTGAGTCAAGCTAGTTTTTCATCCTACCATATTGATTGTTTCTATCCTTCATCCTTATTATCCATTCAAAAATGGTTTTTTTAGGAATGTAAAAAGCATTGCGATTGTTTTTACGACTTTATTTTGATTAAAATTTCCAAATCATTAACTGACATTTAAAATGTCATGTCATTAGTTTGTAGGATATTTGGTAAGAACTCAGATTTTTTTTACCATCAAAAAGCAACTTACATTGACTTAATATTCTATCCAAATAATGTTTATACAAACACTTGACTCTAGATAAATTAGGTACTGAAGGGCCCACGAGATTGTCTAGCGTGAAGATGGCAGTGGAACCTGCCATCTAAATCATATTCTTTCCATAGTGAGTCCACCAAAAAGAAAATCAACCTTATTATCGAATGGATGTGCGCATGCATCACGTAGCTATTATTAGGAAGTTTTAGGATAAATTAGGTTCCCTCAATTCAATTCAGTTCCTCCTCACCTCCTTCCTCCTTCCTTAGTTCCCTCCTAATAATTCAATTCAATTAATCATTCAGATCTACATTTAAGTAGATCCACTTTGCAAATCGAAGTGGTCACCCTGAAAAAAAAGAGAATCCCTAGAGTCCTATCAATTTTGGGAACGCGCTGGTAGAGTCGAAATCAGTAGTGAAATACCTGGGCGTCCTGATACACTCGAAGATGAGTTTTTCCCAACAAATCAAAGCAACAGCTGACAAGGCTGCAGTGCGTGTAAGAGCACTCACTCGATTAATGGACAACATAAGAGACAACTCCTAATAAGCGCTGTGTAGTCGGTTCTACCATATAGGTCAGAACTGTGAGCCAACTCTCTCTGCAAGGAGTTACACCAAAGTAGGTTGGCACAGGCGCAGAGACAAGGAGCGCTGCGAATTGCATGCGCCAATTGAACAGTTTCCGTGACGGCAGTGCTGGTAATTGGAAGTGTGATACTCATCGCCCTACTTTTAGGAGCGAAACATTTACCAAAATATTTAGTTGCTTAGAAGCGAAGACAGCACAGCAGTAAAGTGGTTACCAGGGAAGAGAGGAAATCCTCTCTCAGCGATTGGCAAAAGTCCTGGAAGCAAGACACAAGGGGAAAGTGGATTGCAGTCTCATTTCCTACCTGAGACCGAGGCTCAGTTGCGCACACGGTTAGATTGATTTTCACTTGACCCTGCCATAGTGTAACAACAAACAGCGCTAACACTCGGAACAAACGACCGATCTAACGGTATTCAAAAAATTCTGCAGAGTTGCATTGGTGTTCGTAAAAATGTTTATTTTTCTCTATTTTGTCCATCTATTTACATTTGGCTTGCAAACAAAACGAGCAAAAAATAAAAATTTTACTAACACTAATACAATTCTGCAAAATCCGTTAGATTGGTCGATGGTCGGAGTGTTATCACTGTTTGTTGTTACGCTATGACTCTGCTCTCAAGCGGGCATGGCTTTTTCGATCAGACTTGCCAAGATTGATAGGTCTCGATGACTGCGTGTTTCAGGCAGGAGGAGTGGATGACGCCTGTCACCTATTATTTTCTTGCAAAAAATGGAGTGAGCAGCGCGGTAATCTCTTCAGTGAAATTGGTGAGCTCTGTCCAGAAACGTTGGTTGGGGAAAGGCTGATAATGGTTGGCAAATGAAATTGCGTGAAAAAATAAGCTCGGGCAGTGCTTGCATTGAAAAAAACTATATTGGAGCGCTGGAAGGCGTCGGGGAAGAGGAATCGCTTTTCTAGCTATTCCTTTCTCTCTCTTGCTATACGCTGGAGAAGAGATTCACATAATGAGGCCTTGTGTCAAACGTCAACTAATGTGTCAAACGGTTCCAGGTTGATAGGGGAGGGGTTTAGTGGGTAGTCCAGAAGCATTCCGCGTCTGGGAGTCCCACACTCAGGGCGTAAACAGCCATCACCTTCCTACCATAAATAGATCCTTTCGCGAGAACAACTTTTCTAGAAGATTCAGTTTAAGTACAAATTATCCCTGGACAAGATCGTGTTTACGCATGGAAGCCCTTCACTTTTGTAGTAGCTTTCTACAATTGGTATTGGAAAAAAACCAAATGCGTTGTCAAAATATATAATAACCTTTCGTATATATTCTTTTCGACCAAAAAATGCATCACTCCCTTTTTGAAGTCTAATACGAAAACAATTTATCAAAGTATCGCTGCATCAGCACTGAAAAGGCACGTTTCGGTATTTTGTATAAGAAAAACATGAAGCCTAACATGGAATGAATTGTTATTTTATGGCATAACACAACCTAATATATTCTCGGAGGTATTCACTTGAATCCTTCAATAATTGTTCTACCCCATGCACATGCAAAAAACCTATTACGAAGCGAAATTTCGCATTTTCATTTCAACTGAGCTCTTTATTTACCTAAGCGCTTTCCCACATTATTATTTTTCGTTTCTCTCATCACAAAAAAATATTCATTTTCCGAGACTCGACGAGGACATGAGAACAACAACAACGAAAAATTCAACTGATGTGATGCATAAAGAACCTTCAACGGATAAATAGTTAGTGACTACTAAAGGACTATGAGAATGAATCCTGGGAGGGTAAGTAAAAAAAAAATCGCGGATACAAGACAACAACGCGAGCGCGACAACGTGACAAAAAGATTAGCCGTGGATGATAGTAAGAGGGGAATGAAAAAGAAAAGACAAAAAAAACATTCTAGTTGTTCTTCTTCCTTGCAAAAGACAGAATGATAAATTATAGTGCAGAAAACAACAGATAGCTTAGATGATGAGGAGGCAACAGTTCACGTCTGTTGTGGGATTTGATGCGAGGTGGTGTGTATTGTGTTTACCAGTAGATTTTACCAGTATCAGAATTAGTGGGAAATGCTTTTGGAAGTTGCTATTAAGACGAAACGCTGCGTCATTGTTAATTGCTTGGATTAATTGGCATCAGATGGGAAGATGGACCCACTCAACCTTGATGATATCTCAACAAAGCTTTGGATTAGGTGAACACAATGAATTTACCATTTTCTAACTGCTAAAATTATAATTAGAGATATTTGGACTATTGCATACACATAGTCACAAAATTGAAGGCACAATCTATATAAATGCCAAAATATTATATAATGTTACTACAATGGTAGTAAATTTATCGAATTGGTACTTTATTCTGTTAGTGCGTAATTTTCTTTATAATGTACACCAAATTAATATTTAAGAAATCGAATCTATCCCAAATTTTGCTATTTTGGTGCCAACTGTACCACTTGCGAGCTACACAAAATTGAAGGCACACGTGCATCTAATAGATATTTCTGAGAATTTTATGATGCAATTACTTTTCATTCTTAACAAATATTGATTTTTAGGTGAACGTTAGTGACTATTTATGTTAAGTGTGTTCTATTTTCAAGGAAAAATTAAATATTTTCACATAAATAAATAAAAAAAGCTGAAATGGGTAAACGGAGAAAAGATATCACAGTTGCGGAAAGAAAGATTATTATTAAGCTTGTTAGACAAGGTTAAAACATATCGGGAAGAAGGAAAAATAGCTGGGAGATCATTTTCTTCAGTAAGAATTGTAGTCAACAAATGGAAAAATGACAGAACTTTAATTGATAAAACGGGACGCGGACGAAAAAAGTTACTGTCATTTAAAGATGAGAAATACTAAAATACAAGCAATACAAAAATAGCAAAATGTCCAAAGAAGTCGATTATAATAATTTGAGGGCTGAAGTTTCTCATATTATTCAAAAACCGATATCCAAGGAAACTATTGGAAGAATATTGCGAAACCATGGTTTAAATGGAAGAATAGCCCGTAAAAAGCCTTTTATATCAGAAGCAAATAGAAGAAAACGGTTAGAGTTTACGAAAACTTATGTAAATTGGGGGTCCAGATTTCTGGAAAGACATAATATTCAGTGATGAAAGTAAATTCAACCTATTTAACTCTGATGGCAGACAAATGGTTTGGAGGAAAGCAAATACCGAGCTAAAGAAAGAAAATTTGTGCGGAACCGTACAACATGGAGGAGGTAAAGTGATGGTTTGGGGCTGCATGTCTGCAGCAGGAGTCGACAACATGGAATTTATTGAGACCACTATGGACAAATTTGAATACCTCAATATCCTGAAAAGGAATTTATAATCAAGTGCTATTAAATTAGGACTACCGGATGTGTTTTGGTTGCAACACGGTAATGATCCAAAGCACACCGCACATATTGTAAAGATGTGGTTGCTTTATAATACGGCGAAACAATTAAAAACTCCACCTCAGTCACCAGACCTTAACCCAATTGAACATTTGTGGTCAGTACTTGAGCAACAAATCCGAAAATTTTCAATTACGAATAAATTCGAGCTGAAGTCAATCATAACAAGAGAATGGCAAAATATTAGCCCAACCATAACAAAAAAATTAGCAGAAAGTATGCCTAGAAGACTAAAAGCAGTAATCAAAGCCAAAGGATATCCAACTAAGTACAAATAATAAATTATTTTATATTTTTCTAGTGATCTTGAAGTTTGTGCCTTGAATTTTTTCTTTTGTTACTTAATTCTTTAAAAAATTGAATTTAATTAATATTGTTATTCGTTTTTGTATTTTTAGTATTCAATTCAAAAAAAAAAAAATGTAAAAAAAATGTGATAATAAAGTGACATTAGTTGACATATGATTAAGAGTTTTCATATTTATTTATTTACGTGTCTTCAATTTTGTGACTATGTGTATATGCTGCCTTCAATCATTTTTTTGGCTGTAGGAATCGATCAGGGTAATTGCTGATGATTGGGGGAATTTTAGAGAAACATTTAGTGCTTATATTGCAAAATGATAACAAAGACCTCATTGAGGTGACATTCACACACCTCAAAAGTCAGCTGTAAATATTTTAATTTAAGAAAACTTAACAATTTCGTGGTTAAACAATAATTCCATTAAATTTCAGACGACTGATGCTTCGCATTAATTAACACAAGAAGAAGTATGAACAAATTTTCGGTAGCAGATGAGGACCAAATCCCTCCGACGAAAAAGAATGGTCAACTTAACTTTTAATTCAAATCCTATATGAAACTTTTCCATTCGTAGCTTAAATATTTTCATTCATAGCAATCTGATGTGGCAGGTCTTTCCACATTTCCAAATCTACAGAACAAAAGGAAATTGCTTGAAAAAAGACAGCAAATAAAAAATTTCAACTGAAATTTCCAACGTACAACAGCAACTATAGGGCTTCGGAATATATTACCTCTAAAAAAAGAATACAATGAACAAAATTCATTCACTTTTGTTGGTTATATTTTGAAATTTTCGTTGAAATCCGGGTTATGTTTGATGTGTCACAAACATGATAATGAGTAAGAAACGTATTTAGTATCATTTATTTATGCTCTAAACGGGAAAACAAAGATGTGAAAATTATGTGGAGCGATGAATACATGAATAATTATGATTCAAAAGAGACGAAGAAGTCAGAAAGAAGTGTCACAAAATCGATGCACTTTTTTGTTCCAAAACTTTAGACAAAATATTGTTCATCAAAGTTCAAGAAATTTTAATGGAACTTTCTTGTTAAAAAAAATGTTTGGTCAAGCATTAACACATCTTTATCTACAGTACGTAAAAAGTCAACAACAAAAAAGCATCCTTGAGAAAAATACCTTGAAAAAACTGTTTGGACAAAAAATTTTAGGACCTTGCTAAAAGGACATCCTCATAGACGCCGACACGAACTTATCCAAAGCTAAAGTTTTTAACGAGTTGTTCTTTTGAGCAGGGCAGTAAATAAATACGTTTGCAAAAACGTTTGTCTTTATGATGTAACTACATTTCAAGAACTACTTTATTACCTTACTGGCTCATTAGAAAAGCTTGATACAGCTCGTCAAAAGCAAAGATGCTTGGTATATATTTCATCCTTTTGTGCTAAACTTAAATATCCGGATTTCTATTCACTCAAATGTATTAGGAACCATCAATTATCTAATCGAATGCGGTATTTTTAGACTAATATTGGATTCAACGCTCTTGTTATTCGGAACTCTACAAAATTCAACGAGACAGTTGATTAGGCGATTCATCCTTGCATACGGAAATGGCGAACTTCTGTGTGTTTTCATGAGCAATGTGGTAACGATTTTCGGATACTTCGTGCAAGGTCCATGACATTGAAGATGTCACCAATGGTTCGTTCATAGTTTGGCGGTGGACTTAACATTACCCAAGCTCTGATGTAGGACACAACTTGATAAGAATGTGCAGATAAGAATGGCTGCTTTCTGTAAGTTTTCATTACTAATGTGGTAATGGTTTCCGGATATTTCGTGGAAGTAATGGTTCACCATAGAATTTTCAACCTTGTTAGATGTATGTTCTCTATTTAGTCATCTCACAAATGATACGTATACTTATGGCAGGTTTGTGACATAAACCTTTTTCCTAAGACCAGTTATCCGAATGATACAATTCAAAGTTCTCTGTTTCTCCTATGTCTTGTTAGAAATGCCGATAACTTCCGTTCCACGGTTTCTATCAGTCTATCGACCATCAGAATCCATATTAGCGGAGAAAGAAAGCTTCTTTGCGACACAGGATTCGGTCATACGTTGATGATGCTTAGTCCCACTTTACATGTGACAATCTATTCCGGAAGCGATTGAGCTAACCATTGAATATAGATAAGATTCACCTCTCTTTTCCGGAGCTCATTTGTTACCACGTCCTGGCTGATAATAGCAAACGCCATTTTAATATGAAAAAATGCAGCTGGTTCGACATGCCATACAAAATATTCTGAGAAATGAAAGTTTTTCGAAAAAGGGTCTTGTCTAGTCATATGAGGAATCATCTCTGGAAAAAGATAGATACAGCTTGGAATTACAGGAACGACGGCAGGATAAGCCGAGCTCTTTCTCCTCACCCTAATAAAACGAAGACAAAACAATTCCTTGGGAAGAACAGAAATGGCGTTAGAATATTGGTGGCAGTATTAACGGACCCAAACGGAATCTAAACGTTTGGGAATCGTTTGGGAATCCAAACGGATGACACCTGCCGAGCTTGTGGCGGGGAGGAAAAACATACATAACACTTCCTCCTAGCTTGCCCGAGTCTGACCAACAATCGCCTCATTTGGCTGAGGTGTGCTGGCGTAACAGAATTGGAACACTTGGCGACAACAGAGCTGGGGGAACTCCTTGGTTTCATTAGCACGACAGGATGGACCATCTGTAAACAATAGTACTACTACTATTTCCAGCAAGTGGACCCCAGTACAAATAATAATAATAATAATAATAATAATAATAATAATAATAATAATAATAATAATAATAATAACAATAATAATAATAACAATAATAATAATAATAATAATTATAGTCATATGAGTTGATTGAGATGTACTGCAGTCCTTTGAATACGTCGGTCTTCTTTATCGCTTTGAAAATACACGGCGTTAAGCTTATCAGTGCGCACTGTTTAGGATTCGTTTCGTCGTTCATGCATATAATATGCCTGCATTGTTCGGTATACTGTCGAATTCCAATATGGTTCTTAAATGGCGCATTAAACAGGACATAAGAGGATTTCGCTACGCTGAATAAGAACTGGATACAATACATCTACTGGCGTGATTGGAACTGCTTAAATGAGCTGGAAATCCACTGTATATGCTTCTGAAACATACGATCGTAGCCTTCTTCCATTCAAATCCTTTTTGCCATAACTTTATGTAGCTACCTTATGTGCTTTAATATATTCTCTTTAAGCCCTTTAGATGTTTTTCCACAGTGTGATCTCAGGGGTTCGTCCTGATCGTTGGTACGGTTTGCCTTATTGTAGAGTTATCAACCCATTGTAGGGTTATTTTTATTGTTGCTAGTCCCTCGTTCTACTAGATTGGTTATTTCTATCCCCTCCCACTTTCTTGTGATGCGCTGAAAACAGCTTTTGTGAAGGCACTCGAATAGTTTTTTTCACTTGAGAAACACTATTTTGAAGACTTATCTCCGGAGACGAATGACACCGAGGAACGGAACGCGCCGCTTCAAAATTATATACCTAACATCAATATTATCTTTGAAAAATAAGAAAAAAAAAAGAAGAAACTAAGAGAAATGAATGGATAGATTTAACTTTTAGAACATTAAAGGACCAAACTGCACCGACTCATAAAGACAGAATATTTTGAAAATATAATGACTAAGAAATAAAAAACATAGAAACCGGATATAGATACGGGTCTGATTTTGTATATTGATTACAGAATATTGGAACAATCTAATAATAAAATAGACTTGAAAGCAAACCTCGAATCAAACTTCGTGTTTTATTCGTGTTGTTATTGATTAGGCGGCTGTCATTCCTTAGACTGCCAATACAGCATTCAATTACTCAATTACTCATTCTTTTAATGTGAAAAAGTGAAGGTGCGGCTGAATAAGTGCAAAAAATAAAAAATAGTCACTAACAACTGTTGGAGTTTTTACATATTTATTTAGGATAATGCGAGGTACCAAGTTAATGGATAAGTTTTTTACGGTTTTACTATGAGATGGCGAAAAGTACGCAATTTGCCACATACGCCATTTCTATCGTCTGACATTTCGCTATCAGCACACATAAGTTGAGTCCGTCAAAACTAGCATGTTTGTTTTATCCCGTTGATCAATCACGCTATCACGCATGTTTGTTTTGTCCAGTTGGTCCAATTTCAAGAGTCACAAGAAATGAGCAGCAGACGTTTACGAGCAATGGGGAAGAGCGATAAATTCAGTAAATGGGCCCCACACGATTTGAATGAACGTCAAACGGAAAATCGGAAAGTCACTTGTGATATCCTGCTTCGACGTGACGCAAGAAATCATTTTTGCATGAGATTCTGACGGGCTCTGACGGCTTAAATCCAAAAATGGATTTATTTTGAAAACCCAAAGCGAAGAAAATTGCTGCCCTTACCCTGACGAAGCCAGTCCTTAAGCACCAAGGCCAAATCGCTTCGGCAAGAAGACCATGAGCTGTATCTGGTGGACCACACCATAAACACACAACCCTATTGTCAACAAATGATAAATTTAAACCACGCATTAATCGAAAAACGACCAGTCTGGGTCAGAAGACACTGCATAGTGACTTTGTTACAAGTCAACGTGCCATCGCGCAGCGAAAAACCGGTGAAAGACACAGTAAAAATTGCTTGGATGGGCCATCTTTCTGTACCCGCCGTACTCCCCAGATTTGGTACCATCGCAGAACAGCACTTCAGCGATTTCGAGTAACTTGGAGAGTGGCTTGACGAATGGTTTGCCGGAAAAGAAAAACAGTGTTTCTGGAACGGTATTCATAAATTACATGAAAGATGACCGAAATGTGTAGAAGCCGATGGCCAGTATTTTGAATCAAAAAAAATTTTTTTTATCACAATATAACGTATTTTTCACCAAAAAACCGGAAGAAACTTATGCTTACACATGGTAAATATGAAAAATGAAAAATTAATTCTCTTATTCTTGAACACATACCCAAGGAACACTAATTTCCAATTGCAGTAATTGGTTAAAAGTTGAAGAAGGATATAAACATGTAAATATTAGTGGCATTTCATGTCGATTTTAATGTGTGAAATTTAAAATAAAAATTAATGTTACTCAGTATTCATAACACACTCCTTAATGGTACACACTTTAGGCAAAGCAATAGGCGCACGATGATTAAAAACACCAAAGCCACAGAATAAGTTTATATGAGTGTTCTGTTAAGTAGTGACTTGATATATCTAGACATGTGAAGAGCAAGTATTCGTGAAAATAAATGCAGTACTTAATAACAAACTGATGTTAGAAGCACATGAGAATTTTCCCCTCGTCTGTCATTGGATATTGGAATTTATAAATGCAGAAGAGAACATGGAGCTCCCGATGAATCGATATCAATTTCAATGAACAACTTACAAAGATGCTAGTGCGTCAATATAGTCCAAAGAGACTACATGCGGTTCACATCGAAGACCGCATCTAATTTTTTATTTTCTAAGGACTTATTGAACGAATTTGTCTTGTGTTAAGCGGCAACGTTCGGTTGCTCTATCAGACATCTCCGATAGATGGATATAATTTAATTGAATGTGTTCTGCACATATTACGGGCATTTACCGTTATTATTGAAAATTAAGAGCTTTCATACCAAACCTGACACAAATTTCATTTCTGCTTCATAGATTAACATATTATAACAGCAAATTAAAAGCCAGCCGTTAAATACCAATGGACAATATGCTTGCTTCATCAAAAAACAAAGCACACACAAAAATTGCAATCTACATCAGCACTAGCATCGTCACGCCGAGCATCATACTGGACCATGTATGAATCCTTTACACCTTCCCGAACCGAATTCCCCTAAGAAAAAATGATGATAAATGCAAAAATACACACATTTTTCGACAAATGAAGCCTGGCAATCAAAAGTTATTAATTCCGACCGATTGAACACTCATCAATTTGGAAGATTAATATTTTTATGAGTGAATATATCCAGCGGATGGATGGATTGACTATGGATTGATGATGACTATGAGAAAACGAAGAATACGAATGCAGGTCCTGTCATCATATTGACACCAATGGCTTCGTAGCAATAATGATCACAATGTTGGCTTGACTTTACGATGGTGATCTGGAAATTATGTTTCCGCATGCTTGCTAGCTAGCAATGCAGCAGGATGTGAAAAAATCTGCCGGGGTACAAATGTAAGTAATTAACATGAAAGTTTTTAATGAGTCGACAGGTTTCAAGCGTAAAGCAAAAGTATTCATTTCAATGCGTTGTAATCGGATGCAGGAATGCCATAAAATATAAATTTTTTTCGTCCTTTTCGTCGCGCGGGCAAATCATCTGAAGCTTCCTAGCACGAGTATCCAGCGAAACTTTCTTTAGTATAACGTTTATCTATACTATTAAAAGTTGTATTACAATTTTTTTCACTCACCTGGATCTATATACTTCAAATTCCTGGCAAGATGTGTTAATTGCAGTGGGATATATCGTGTATCAGCTCGCGGCGGGCTTCGTGGCGCAGGTGGTGATGTAGGCGCTCCCGGTCCCAATGGACATAAAAAAGCTCTTTGCAGCTCCCATCCTACTTCCGAGATAATGCTCGCTTTACGAAAGTACGGTGTTACCTCGCGTAGAAATTTCACTGCGGATAAAGAGAAGAAAAGTTTATTGGGGGTGTGAGGGAAATGATAAAGGTGGAATAATGGGCTAATTGAAATTTGCTGTAGGGTGAGGTAGTGTAAAGTTTTATTTTATGTTACAGCCGCCGCAGACGCAAATGGCGTGAGTGAGCAGTATTACATGTGATTTTTCTCTTTGATTAGCATCTTCGCGCACATAATTTTTAATTGTGTTTAAATATATTTTGTCCATAGATACAAATAAAAAAGGGACCTCAAGAGCGTGATACAGCACGACTGATATGATGGATTTTAGATTTACTATCACGATTGGTGAAAAACTATCAAGGTAAAAGTCCACCTACAAATGAATATTTAAGGCAAGAATTCAACAATCCCCAATTCTGCTGCTAACATAATCTTGATCCTACTAAAAACAACAAAATTTCATTCTCTCAACAATTTCAACAGGGGACCATCTTATAATGCTTTTAAATATACCCTCGCTTGTAATATAAATTGAGGACACATTGAAGATAAACAGGAGGCTGCAAGGCGCCCAAGCGGTCGAGCAAATCAAGGGATGTGAGATGCTTGTTCTTTTTCCCTTATTTTAGCACTAAACTTCTAGAAGATGGAAACTACTAACAGCCTCAACTGATGGTATACTCGGGTGTAAGTGCCCTTTTGTGTGGTCTACAACAACTCTGAACCGAAGAAGGTTGGATCTAAGAGATTGTGGGTTGTTAGAAGTAGTTATAAACGACGATAATGTCCGATGTTAAACTTCTTGGACTTGGGACGCGGAAAAAGACTGAGTTTGATAATCGGATATAGTAAATTGTATAATGCTAAACCGCACAAACACACGACGCACGGGCGAAGTTTTCTTCTATTTTCCTTTTCACAGTTTTCTTATTGATAAGGAGTTTGACGTGAAAATACCGTGGTAGGAGAAAATGTTGTAGCTTGGAAAATATGGCTGAAAATTTATAAGAGCAAGTAGCATTATGGGCTGTATGGTATTAACGGACAATTGCAATATTTAACTACTTCTATTCTGTAGATCAAATGCAAGAGCATCATTACACTTTCAGACCACTAAAGTTAGCTAAGAATATATTAAGCCATTTTTTACAAATCATAACACGAAAGAAATTTCAATCCTTTCATTACTAAACTATGTTATGGGTATTATTATCGTATCAAGTATTGAACTATTATATTTTTTTGAAAATTACCAATGAAACCAATGTTTTTTGGAGTACTTTATTCTGGAGAGCATCTATAGGTTGATTAATTCAGAGATATGAACATTGGTGGAATGTAACAATGCATTGGATCACAGTGGCGAAATATTTATGTTTAATATTGCTGGACCAATGAAGAATGTGATTCGTGCGCTTGGAGCAACTCATGATCCACACAATCGGCCTGCCAAATTTCTCGCAATTTCCAATATTTCCATTATTGTACACAGTAAAGAAAATGTGTAGGCGTAGTCAAGTTATCATCATTCAATTGCACTGTTTGGTACCATTGTACCATTGTACAACAGCTTGAAATGTCATATGCATGTCACTTGACATATTTTACGAGAAGATTTGGGTTCAAAAGTACACAAAATTAAATCAGTAAAAGACAAGGTGCTGATAAACCTTGCTTTTTGTCAAAGTTTTATTCGTGAGCACTTGACAGACTTGCATAATTGGTATCAACTGTTTTTGATTAAAATATTGTTCACCATTCACGCCAGAAATTCACGGAGCACAAATAATTTTATACTTAAATGAATGTATGACCATATTCAGAGTGTTGGGCACTTCGATTAACTGCACGTAGATCCAGATAAAACAAAGAAATTTATTAGCACATTCATTAAAAAGTGCTAACACTCACAGCCGGCATCATTATCAAAAAATGCATCTGTTGACAGTTTCTCAGCCATTTTGTATCAGCAGTTTTTAATTGATATTATATAATTTGCATGAGCCGATGTGTTTTTTTGTGAAAACCTAAGAAATTTAGTATAGAGCTGTTATTAAATTTTTGTATTTGAAAGGCAATACGCCAACACAAATCAAAGATGAGTCGGACTCTGTGTATGGTGGCTCTGCACTTTCATTTACCGCAGTGAAATTTTGGGAAGGTGAATTTAAACGTGACCGTAAGAGCTTGGGAAATGATGCACTTTTGGGGAGTCCAAAAATAGCTGTTAGTTAAATTTGCTGTTAGGTTGTGACTTCTGCTTGTCTTGAGCAGATTCTAAAAGACCTGCCTCTTAGGAAGGAGTGTATATGTTTTATACATGGTAGGGGAATAAATAATTCATGCATTTTGAAGTGAAGACCTGCATGCCAGACATTGTCGAAGGCTTTCGCAATGCCAAAGATTACTAGACCTGTTGATTTCCTGCGGTCAAATCCATTTCTGATATGCTGGATCACCCTTACTCATTGGAGTTCCGTCGAGTGTGCTTCTCTAAATCCATATTGTTCGTCTTGTATTATGCGTTTGTCGGCTATCATTTCATTTAATCTAGTCTGTAATGCCTTTTCAACTACTTTGGAGATTGACGAGAGAAGACTTATGGGTCTCCAGTTTTGGGGGAAGCATGTTTTTTTTCCGGGCTTAGGCTGTGTTGATTGTGTCTGTCAGAATGCTTAAGACGTTGTCTGGAAGCCACTTCAGCATTCTGCTCGTCGGGCCACGATGTTTTTCGTTTGTCAAGTCTAATTATTTTTAAATCTTTCACTCCCTGCGTGTCAAGTGACCATATCACCTCTTCCGCTTGCGGTATATTTTCTAGAAGCTCTCTGACTTTGTTGAGTATAACGTTTTCTTGGCCGCATTATTTTCGCCGATTTGAAACTCCAGCATCCCTGCAAACGCTTCCGCCTTACCGGAATTGTCATATTTTATTCCGTTTGGGCCATGTATTGGTGGCACAACTACCTTATTCCGTGTTCGGAAGTATTGGGACCTCCTCCAGAAGGCATTCACGCTTGGCTCGAGGTTCTGGAAGAAACTCTCCCGTATTTCGTTTGTCAACCGGTTGGCATTCGTACGTAATCCAAGGTCACCCGTGCTTCTGGCTCTTCTCCGATATTGGTTCCTCCTTCCTTGATTTTAATTTAGCGCGGGAGATTCTAGGGGTTGTATTCCTTTATCGGAGTTGTAACTGTATTCTCATCTTTCACCTGCATGATATAATTCGTTTTTATAATATAAAACGTGCTGCTTGGTATAATTTCGTAATTAGCCAGATGGTAGTGGAAAGCTTGCCAGTCAGTTTTCTTTCTACTTCTTTAAGATTCATTTAGTTAGACGTCCTCTGTTAGGAATTCTGTGATCAGTAACACAATCGCTACCAAGATAAGTTTGCGAAATCATTCGATATCATACATCCCATTTTTGATGAGCATGTGCTCAAATTGGATGAAGGTGCGTCCTTCAGTCGTACAATGTTCAAGTTTTTTGTCTAAGGTTTGAGAGAAAGAATACCAGGATCAGCCTACAGTTTGTATTTTGTCGTGAAGTTCTTTTTCAGTTCTGTCGGTGAAGTTTCTGTTTTTTCCGACATAGGTAGAGATAAACATGTAGTGTAATAAAATTGTATGTAAATATTATAATATTGGCCAATGTTACACTTATTTGACCTATCGCTCCGAATAAATCTTCTATTGGTATTCAGGCGATAATCTATTAGAAATTAAAGTGTCGTTACAAACGCTTCTTGGGAGTATAACTTTTTTTTGTTGTTACTATGCCTGACTATTCTGCAGCATTCATCCTGAACCAGCGGAACATATGTTCTTGCCTAAAACTCTGTAGGATCCTGTTTATATATCTACAGCCCCAATGCGAAACGATATGAAATACACTGAGCGAAAATGCAAGATGTTATAACGAAAGCAACGTCAACTCGAATAAGAAAGTTAAGCCTTAAAACCAACGCATGAGTAGACAGCAAAACTTGCAAGGATATGAAGGTATAGAGAAAAAACGAAAACTTTTAATGATATTACCAACAGTTTAGGGTGAATGGACGTTAACGGTGGAAGCCATAAGTTGATTTGATCATTAAATACATTTATGAAGGGAAAGATGAATGCGATATTGCTGATGGCTCCGGGGTGCTAGTGGATTTGTAAGCGAATGGTATTTGCCTAACTCCACATAAGCTGGATTAAGGCTTCGGACACATTGTAAAAAACACAAGGGAAAAGTAAATTCATTAATAATGAGAACAATTACAGTCACATTGTGTTGATAAGGTTATTCAGGTGATTTACTGTTAAATTTGTTTAATGATTTTAGGGATAATTTTGGGTTGAAAAAGTTCTGATATTCTTTGGGGTTCGGGTTTGAGTAAATATAAATAACTGGAGAGAAAATCAATTGTAATCATATACACATTAATGGTCTCTACTCTATTGTTTTTGTTTTGTTTTTGGCGAATCGTATAACAAATAAAAATAGTATGTAATGTGAGCAAAGGACGTGGAAATGGGAATCTCAGAATTCCTGATCAAATTACTCATTTTCAACGCATATGAGATTCGCGGTTATTGGACTGTAAAACAGTTGAGTCCAGGACAGCAAAAGAACCCACCTGCTGAAATTCAGCTCTAAGCTATCAGAGAGACACCAACAAATTTTAAGCCCAATAATTTGAATTTACATTCTCTAAATGAGACATTTTTGCAGAAGCTCCTTTGCCACGGCTCTTTTCGGGTACTTCGACCGTGAAGTACCTATTGCCTGGTATTCGTCAAACAGTTCCTGCGCTTATGATTTTGTTTTTGTCTTGCACTTCACTACTTTAAAATTTGGGTTTTTTTCTTCTGTCTTATAATATGACTTTCAGTTTTCTCACTTAATATTTTAGCCCCGCCAGAACGTGATTAATTTTCAGTTCAGTTTTCAAAACAGTTTTTTTTCAGTTTTATATTTTTTAATATACTTTCTACCGTACTTTAACACATTCTTAACTCGCTTCTTATTTTTCTCTATAAATATCTCTCATTATGAAAAGAAAATTTCTTTCCATCAGGTATCTTTCAGGAACCTTAGACTTAATTGCAAAATAAAACCTCCTCAAGACGATTAAGGCGCGATTCAATAAAATTTAAGTTGGTTGAATATTCAATTGCTCAATTCCACAAGAACTCAAAAGAATAATTCCGGGACTACCATTGTGCAAGGAATCATTTGTTACTGAGTCAATACTATTGTGCGTTCATTTTCTGTTTGTGAACCCAAATTATTATTTGATTTTTTGGTATTGCTAATTGCCTTAATTGAGCTATTAGATTTTTGTGGTACGGATATTACACTTTGTGACTTAAATTAATTTCTACTCTAAACAACATTTTCAAGTTTTAAAATCATAATTACGCTTCTATTGTGTAGCGTGAGTCAATACTTTTGTGACTTACTTTATGTAAAGTGGGCATATTTGGGTATCAAAATAGTTAAGAGCTATTCAAGACAAGCCCTTCAGTGTACGCTTCTGCCTGCATGCTTCCTCGAAAGTGAACGTGCATATGCCGTGCTCATAAGCAACCATTAAAACTTTTCATTGAATTATTCCCATAAGATTCAGAAAATTTCCTTCAGAACTGTTCCATCAAATTTATCAATACAAATTTTTTATCTATTATTGGAAGAATTGGATCATGTAGGTGATGTTTCATTGTGTTCATTAGATGAGCTCCAAACAAATTCTTCTGAGTTTGTTCTTAAATCTAAACTGCCTGGAAATAATCGCTGCTATGAATTGTGTCTCACTCATGCTCCCCGCAGATCAAAAGTCATAGTTACGGCCCACTTCTGACACCAATTGTTAGAAAGTACTATTTAGTATTTTGAATCATAAAAGAATTCCCACAAATAGTAGTTTAAAAAAGTACAGTCTCGCTATTCCATATTTAATCAAAAGTGTTCCTGAAATTGTTTCTAAATATTAACTTCAAGATAAATACAAACAACACAGTTGAATGTTCTTGAGGATATGCATTTAGCCTCTTAAAGTGCACAGTGAGATTACAATAAAAAGAGTGAAAAGCTATTGCACACAAAGCCGCCTTCAAATAATTTATTACACAATAAATAACCAAATACGACAAAAATTATTGTTTTTTTTTTCTGTTCGACTTTTGGCTGGTTGGTGCAGTCCTACTGGAACCGAAAAGTATATTTAGTTCGATATATGCATGATACTCAAGTGCATATGTGATACTAATTCGAGCAAATACAACTAGGATATCACGAAAAACGTCTAGGAAATATTATTTTTCATTGCTCTTTTTATTTTCAATGTTCAATCCGCAGCCATACAGTTAAGCCTGTCTATAGATATACAATGCAATGAACATGTATTGCATCGTTTCAGATTTTTATGAAATTTTGTATTTTATAAATGGCAGAGCCGAAATAGCATTCGAAAGCTTCGCAAAAGTGAAAAACTGAGGCCCTTATAATAAAAAAGTAGAAAAACCATTTATCTGATAAATTACTTTTTTGGAGAACATTCTTTGCTTTAGGCCATTGCGGGGAACATAAAGCGTTTCGCATATGAAACGTACTAAACGAAATGCTTTGTGAGTTTGTCACAATGTGCTAGGATGTTTTCTGGAAAATTGTTCTTGTTAACTTTATGAAATTAATCCTCTTTTCTAACTAATTCACTTGATGTGTTATTTCTTCTTTTCTAATTAAATTTCTTTTTCTTTAAATTTTCAAGGGATATTTAAGGGTTTAAATATTAGAGCTAAGCAATCAGCATATTTGTTCATATTATTTGAAACATCAGTTTAGGTGTACATATGACACTTTAACCTCTGTGGTCCTGAAGAAGCACAAGTAATAAAGAATAAATGACCCAAAACTACAATTTTCAAATCTACCCTGAACAAGATTTGGAATCTGGACTGTTTCACGTTGTCTTCATAATCGATTATTCAGAAGACAACGTGAATCCATTGTCAAGTGACAAAGGAAGAGTTCAAAAATTTGGCGCAAGAATATAGCCTTGTTATACCTAGCAATAATATGTGTGAATTCCATCCATCATTCTGTAGATAGATATATAACATTTAACACAGCCAACGGTTATTTCGGGTCAAAAATCCACACCCAATTGCATCCTGAAAAAAAAGCCTTTCTTGATGAGATGAATGTATCTCTTACACTTTATTCGCACAAACAGAATAATTGACATATCTATATTAAAATTGAAATAGCGTGGATAGTCGAATTTCCTTCCAGAAAACCAATCTGATCTTTAGGCAAAGCCTATTCATCAACTGTGATGTAAGTTCGCAAGCGTCATACAATACAATTCTTATTTCGTTTGTTGAAAATTGCAAGCCGAACCATTTTGACGAATGAAGCAAGCACACAGCTTACACGTATCACTAACAATATTTAGGTACAAAAAAATACCGACATGTAATATCAGGTTCTCAAAGATGAAGAAAACAATTAAACTTGCTTCTTTGCAGAGTCGCGGTTTAGTTGGTAGACAAGAAGAGATTGAAACCTGAAAGAATTTCGGAGTCCTGCATATTTTTTCCATGAACGTCAATTCGGCTCTATCAAAATTTTCAATTTAGTAGTAGTGAAATGAATCAAAGACGGTCCCAAGTCCCATTCAGATAGGAGGAGGGATCCTCTTATTTCCCCAACTCACAGTTTGTATGGTTCCTCATTCCAAGTCCCACGAATAAAGGGTAGCAAATGGTCTCGGGGTAGCACATTGGGTTTTTTGGTTCCCCAATGATGTAACATTCAAGAATTACTGTTAATACACCTACAGAATTTCTACTGAATCCTACTCACACTTTTTTGTAGGGACATAATAGGGTGTTTCCGCGTCTAAAAACGGAATCAAAGTAATAACCATGACACCGAAATGAAGGTTGGGCGACGTGGTATCTCCCCATCCCTGTATAACCCCTTCATAGTTTCGAAACCTGTAGCAGGAGCTCGGAATGGATTCGACCTACGGCAAAGACCTCGCAACCGAAAATAGGACTTGGGCATTGGATCCTGGAATGTCAGATCACTGAATAACCCTGGCACTGTCAGGGACATTTTACAACAGGCCAGACAATGTAAATTAAACATGTTGGCCATCCAGGAAACGAACTGAACAAGAAGTTATATTCAAGATATCGCACACAATATTCAAAAGTGGGAAGCCCGCTGGAAAGCGAGAATTTGGAGTGGCCTTAATTTTGGAAAGGAAGTTCAAATCGCATGTTATTGAATTTACAGCAGTTAATGAACGGTTGCGTGGAATCCGTATAGAAGCAAAATTCTTGATAATTTCCCTGAAAAACTTACACGTCCTGGCCAAAGGAAAGGACGAGGAAACCAAAAAAACGTTCTTAAATCACTGGAAAAACATAGTCGACTTATTACCTACAAACGACATAAAATCAACGCTAAAGTTACAGTGAGCTATCTCGTCGGGGAACGGCTAGAGTAGATGGCTTCCACTATGAATTAAACGAAAAATAGCCAGCTCCTTATTGACTTTGCATGTAGCAGAAGTCTAGTCATTCATTTAATTTGCTTCCCACATCGAGGCTCACATAAAATGAGCTGAGTGTCACCGCATGGTAACAAACAAAATAATATCGACCATGTTTTGATCCAATAACGTTTGGTTTAGAGCATACTTGATGTTCGCACATTCCGGGTAGCCAACCGTAACTCCGATCACTTCTTGATCAATCTCATATGTCAAAGCCGTATTCGACGAAGATCAGCTCCCTTCAAAAAATCGATATCGAAACGGTCAAAATGGCGTCTGTTGCCAAAAATGTGGGTGTGAGTTAAAATGGTAAATAAGACCATGGCAGAAAAGACGATCGCACATCAAGTCTGATGCAAAAGAAATGAGTCGTTGTATGACAAATGCCAGAATGCGTTAGTTAAAAAGAATCAGCCGTGCAAAAAATATTTAGTTAGGAAAACCGGAACGAAGAGAGAGGTGTATCAAAATCTCAGAAGAGTAGCGAATAAGATACTTAAAATTAAGAAAATAAAATACTATGACGACCAATTCAGAAGCATCGACGTAAGCCCAGCGATCAACAACACAAGTTAAGAATACCAAGTAACGAAAAGCATGAAACGAGATTATCAACCCAAGACCACGCTCTGCCGAGATCACATTAGGAAAATCATCGCTGATGAAAACAGGATGAAGGAAAGATGGGCTTCATATTTCAAGAAACTCATTTATCCTCCGCAGAGCTAGAGAACATTGGAGCCTTTAGATGTTGATATTCTTTCAAAAATCAATTGACCCCACCAACTCTGGATCAAGTCTGCTCTCCCAGCAGCCCAAAAGGATAATAATGTGCCGCGCTTCTAGTGGAGCTCATTGAATATGGTGGTGTCACAAAAAAGGTGACAAGCTACAATGCGGAAACTATAGACATATCATTACTTTGTACGGCGTTCAAAATATTTTCGAAGATCCTAGAAAATAAAATGAGGTCATACGCTAACACTTTTATTGGGGAGTATCAAAGTGGCTTCAAAGCTGGTAGTTCGATGATAGACTAATCGTTTGTTGTCAAGCAGGTACATGGAAAGCTCTGGGAATTCAAAAAACACGTTTGCCAGATTTTCGTTGACTTTAAGCAAACATACGATTGCATTAGTTGTAACGTACTATACCAAATACTGCTTCGCTTTGGTATCCCAACCAAATTAGACCGTTTCACCAAAATGACAATGACGTCGACAACCGTCAATGTCCATATCAATAACCAACTCACCGACGCCTTTGACACAAATACCGGGCGATAGCAAGGAGATGGGCTTGCCACTTTACTTTTCAATTCGACTCTGGAATACGTCGTAAGAAAGCATCCTGTCGATACAAGAGGCACACCTTCATACAAGTCAAGCCAAGAGGTAGCTATACGGATGAGATCAACATTTTTTCACGGTCACTAATAACCACCAAAGAAGTTTACCTGAAATTCGACAGCAAGCAAAACTAGAGGAGCTTCAAATTAATGAAAAAATACATTAAATACCCAAAATACCACAGTGTGCAAATACATTATGGAAATTTTGGGCGAATGTGTCTAGCAAGGATCGAAATACTGAAAACCCCAAATGGAAGCTACGAACTACGCCTAAGCGTGCAGCTCGCAAATAAAACCTTTTATTCAGTTCTGACAATTATGAAGACCTGCTGCATACACAGGGAAAGAAAGCTTCAAATAATCTGTGATAAGACCTGTGCTATGACTTGTGTGTGAAAAATGGACCTTAATCCACACACCCGCAAATATATTGAACGCCTCTGAGCGACCGGTCCTGTGGTGGATAATTGGAGCATAGCTAGACGGAGACCAATGGCGAATTCGATACAACCATGAGCTGTATGAAATGTTTGATGAGCGGGAAGTCTCAACGATTGGAAGACTGCGAAACCTGCAATGAGCTCGCCATATAAATCGTATGGACGAGCAATAGATACTCAAAAAGGTATTCTTTGGGATAATTTCAGTACTCCTTGTAAATATCCGTGCTCCCAATTGTCATGGTCATGGACCGCAACTCAAGATCTTCAAATTCCAACACACTTGTTTGCCATTTGCCAGTATTCTACGATGACAATCGAGACTTCGAACTACCCATGGAAGATCTGGTTGATGGCAACGATATACTATGCAATTGAGCAAATCCCTTTATGATCCTGGCATAGCGTTGCGTAAGCACGGCTTCTGGCATCTCTTATGTGATGTTTTTTTTTTTTAATTTGATCTACCACTAGATGTTGTATACGTAAGAATTCCACTCTTATAATTCGCTTGGTTTATACTTTGTGACAGATTTAGTATTATCATTATAGATACCCACAATACATATCCATGCTCAGATTTATCCTGTATGGGAGGAAAGGTTGTGGGAATGGATTTTCGGAATAATTTCGCTATAAACAATTCGCTCGGCTGAACATTTGTTTCAAATTGTACGCCCATAATATGAATCTGGTTGTAAACCGCCTTCGAAATCGTTCAATTTTCTCCTTCCTCCGCAACAAATTACATTAGGTTTTGTTATTTTTGGCTCAATGCACGCTAAAAAGGAGTTTGTATGGACTCACCTAATTTATTTTATGTGCTATATGTTTCGTTTCGTTTGAACATTATACCACAAATATCAACATTTTACAAAATATAAAAGCATTTCAAACGCTTCTAACCAGAAAATTTGAAAATTATTTACTTTGTGAATGAAACGACGAATTTGTGTTGGTTTATTGATATTTGTGGAGAAAAGCCTGTTTTTGTGAGGATACCGAGAAAGAGTATACCAATTAAGTATTTCATGTGTACGTTGGAATTATATTTAACATGCATAAATTCAAAATGAGATTTCATTCATTGAATTAAATTTATACTTGACTTTGAAAGACTGAGTTCACTTTAATAGTATTTCATTATGTTGTGCGTCTTCCATGTAGTGCGTTTTCAGCTTTGAACATTTCAACAACTTGTGAATGGGCGTGGGAATTTCTTCTCTGTTTAAAATTATATTGCACATATTTTATGGAGCTTCCTTCTCTTGCTATTGTTTTAATTACTTTGCGTAAATTATTGCGTGTTTTACAATGGGTGAAAGCAATTGTGATCTTTTTTGAAATGAATGAAAATGCTTCAAGGACATATACCTTCATTATCAATGTAGCTGCCAAAGAGTAATGAATCAAAAATCAAATGCCTCTTTGGCCAATAGGTAAAGCTTAGCGTGAATCATTTGACGCATCACGTTCGACTAGGAAATTCGGGCCGGATAAAACCCTAAGATATATCCCTTATCCTGCTGAAAAGAGTATTGCAAGAGAAAGGAGCCCTCCCCAGTCCACACCTACAGCTAATTACGTAAGCCTTTGATTATAGTTGGAAAAGTCGGACTTTCCTGGACTGGTCGATTTCAGCTTACCTTGAACAAAGTAGTCCATACAGGGATATTCCAATTTTTTTCGGCAAGTTGTAATTTTCTTCATAAAAACAAATTTTGTTGTAAAGAGTTCAAAAGAGATGAGTTATCAAAGCATACCACAACTGCGATTATCAACGCGGCTTGCTTGGATACTGTTTGGTTTATTGATACAGTCTGCAATATTCCTTGTTTCTGCACCTTTACAAGTCGTTTTCGATACGACTCCTTGCTAAGAGATTCGTGCTATACTTATTAGTAATGTGTCAAACGGTTCCGGGCTAGGCGCTCCGGTTGACAGGGGAGGTGTATAGTCGGTAGTCCAGTAGGTCTGTTGTGCCACTGGGAGTTCGACACTAAGGGCGTAAATAGCCTTCACCGCCCTAACCCAAAGAAAATACTTCTTTTCCAAATAGAAGTGTAGATTATGTGACTCTCATCACTGGTGGGGCTTGATCCACCTTTATTGGCCATGAGTTAACTAAATGCCAAGACCACCGTTGAGGCCTTATAACCTTTTGCCTTGATTTGATTTTTGCCTTGAAAAAATCTGCTTTTAGTCTATCAACAATTCCAGGTATTCAGCTGAGGGTTTCAATTCACTTATATAAGCGGTTCGTTCTTATAGTAGGAATACCAATCCTCGTCAAGATGGCCGCGATGGTAAAGATTTTCAGTTTTCACTGAGGGTAGGGTATTAACTCAGTTTCTCATTCCCTTGAACTACCTTGGGTTAACTATAGCTATCTGTGTAGATTGTGTAGAACTAGTCAAAGTTAGTTATCCTATTCCAGGCAATGAGTATGGCTGGGCTTTTAATACATGTGTCCATGTAGTTGTATGGAACGCGTTCCTGTTATCTAGCGTCTAAGAGGACAATCTGCTTTCTGAACTGCAGTGGCCACCTACGCAATACTCTTCAGCTCTTTACACCTTCACTAGCCGACGATGAAAAAGTTAGAAAAACTTGTCTTCTATTGTAGGAGGCCCATTAATTTTGAAAAACAACAGTCCAAGTAAAGCTGTCAAATGAGAAGGAAGACGAAATGAAATCTTTAATCATGCTTTCCTGTTTGAAACACTTTCGACTAAAGATATATATTCTGACTTAGTACAAACTTTTAGTGACTCTTTTCTATATTTCACAGTTGCATGTTGGAGTTGAAAATTGGCGAAAACTCCAGGGGACACTGCATGTTTTGACTGAGGATAACATTAAAAATATGACAAATAATTTTCGGCACATAGAGGAGCGCTCATAAGTCATTAAATTCAAATCACAAGGATCGCATGCGACAGTATTTAATGATTTCTCCTAATTCACTCTGTATGCAAACCATTCAGCGTTGATTGCTCCAAATGCTGCAACGAGTTGACACTTCATGAAACAACCATGTAAAGGATCAGGCCGATCAGTATAATATTTTCAATCTTTCGTATGTGTGTAGCATTAACATTACATGAAAGATAAAATACCTCAATTAAAAATCAAATCAATACCTTGCGCTTTACTTATCGTTAAAAACGTTTCCTGTTCAAGTCCTTATGTAAATCTCATCCTTCTTTATTGTATTCCTATTTCGGTAGACAATATCTTCCCCCATTACACAAATTCTACATCTAGCCTGCGTACATACTACCAGTTTTATGCCGACAGCATTTGATTTGATCCTGTTATCCACCTTTGCTGGTGGTATGCTCACAGATTTCCCAACTAAATCCCCGACAGAGATAAAGCAAACGAAACACAATCACACAAACGCACCCGTAGAGACTCTCATTCTAAAGACATCATCCTGAATAGCAACATTCAAGTTAAATTCAACATACCTGTAACATCATTCAAGACCCAAAAGGCTTAAGCGAAGAACAATCTTTAACTTGGGAATTTCACATTACGCGCTAATCGTAAAAAGTAGGAATACGATGCCTATATTAAGTTGTCGAAAGAAACTGTTCCAGGTGATTTGCTGCTGTTGGGATGAGATGAAATATTTTATAGGAGAATTCGCTTCACAGACGCCAAATAAGGAAGGAAAGGTTTAAGGGAGGATTTTAGTAGACTTTAAATGAAAGGCAGAGCTTATGTTGATGTGAAATTTAGGGGAAAAATCATGAGATGACTCAGATTTTCGTAGATTTAAGGCCAGGATGAGCGCTTTCCAGCTGGTATAGTTTTTCGCCATGCTTTTTCCTCATCACATATGATACAATATCAAATATTTATCTACCAAAATTCAATGAACATACAAACAAAAAATAAATGTTTGTGGGAAGAAATCTGTGAAATTATGTTTGAATTAAGATTTTCACTTCATCAGATATTCATGCAAATGTGTCCTGAAAAAGTGACAAGAGAGCCTAAGGTTTTCGCACGGAATTATTTTGTATTTTCCCACTAGAAACGAAGAGCCAGGCAAATGAGTGTGAAAATAAAAATTTCAGAAATTTTAATGCCATAAAAAACAGGACTTTATGGATATTTCATTGCACAACTTTGTTATTTTCGACTTTTCATAACCAGTGTAGAAAACAGAATATTTTGAGGATATTTTTGGCGTTGAATTTTATTCTAAGCACGTTTATTTGGTCGACACATGAGAGTCGTTTCTGTTTTTATTGCTAAGGTTTGCAAGGCTAAATTTTGTTATATCAAAGGAAGAAAAGTAGAAAGAATTCAGCTAGAAAAACCATAGAAAGAATTTTCTTGTTCCCATTGCCGTTTCACATTGTATGGTATAAAAACTTTTACAAATATGAAGAAGAAAAAATAATATTTATCGTACAATATGTAGGGATTAATTTTAAAAAAAAGTAATACTGGAATATTCGATTTACATGGCTGATATTCTAATGAATTGATTGGTAAACGGTTTATCGTTACTCTTCCTTGAACGTACGAAGCTTTAATTAGTTCCTTTACAATATAATTTTTCTCCTGTATAGTATAATTCAATTCATGTATAGATATAAAGGAAAAATATTATTGGTGATAACATCCAGGTTCCAAGTCAGGTTTGACAATTAAAAAGGACTAGCAGATATGCTTAGCCACATGAAGTATTTTTTTATTGTTCCATGTGATATTATAATCAAAATAAAAGCTTTTGTCAAAACTGTGATGTATTTTCAAAAAAAATTAATAATGATATAATTGTCGCAACCGCTAGGTCGCGCCTGCAGCGAAAAATAAGAATAATGTCAAAATACAGGTTTTCTTGAAAATACGAAGGCGGCCGAAGGAAGTTACTTTTAAACGACTAGCTCACCGCGCGGGTGTGGGGGTTGTAGGACATCATGTAAGCCCTGATCCTTCCATGTCACATACACACACACAGAAAGAGCATACTCTTTCATATTATACAAAATAAATATATAAATAAGAATAATCAAATGAAAGTAAGTAAATATAAAATATTCAATTTACATGAATTGTGTTGCGCTGATTCTGACCACCTCTGCTTGATTTCGGGACTATGAATACTTCGGCGCTGCGTGCAACACGAATCTCCACTTCTGCTTGATTTCGGGACATCACTTGCTTCTGCTGCGAAAATTCTGACCACCTCTGCTTCCTCCAACACGAATCTCCACCGCAGCTTGGTTTCGGGACTTCAATGAATTCGGCTACGCTACCTCTGATCACCTCTGCTTCCTCCAAAACGGAGCTCCACCGCAGCAGACTGAGAATTTTTTTCTGACATTTTTTTTTATTGAGACTTTTTTTTAATTATATTTATGTCGCCTACACAACGGAAAACGTTACAAAACCTACAGCAAAACTACTACAAAACCTGAAAAACTTCCTAAATCTTCGAAGGCCCAACATGAAATTTTTGGCATCAATAATTATTTCAAAATCAAACTCAAAAATGTATCGACATAAAACACATTCATCAATCTAACTGCAAGCAAATCACTGGCGATAAGGACACTAAAATAATGCTGTGCAAAGCCGAAGATACAACCGTAAGAGATATGACAATAATTAATAGATAAATAATTGAAATAATAGAATTGATATAGGTACTTTCTATAGAAGAATTCAAGCATTGTCATTAAATAAACGAGAAAAAATAAAATGCGAACAGTGAAGAAACGCCTTGACAGCTTCCTCGTTGCCGCTGAAAAATGTTGTCAAGAACTTTTCAGCGATACGTTCATTACACAAAAGTGGAGCGACTTTCGCCAATTTCCAATGAGAACTTTTCAGGCCAGGTGACCGACTTCTGTCAAAAGATAATACCACCATGGTCTATCCCGGACGATTCCATGAATTGGATGTAATTCAACATCTAACCGTCAGGATAGCGCAATCAGAATTTGCATATCTGCAACTGCGTTGCATTAAGGGTAATACAGGGACTAACTGAAGCACAATGAAAGTACGATATTCCAATAAAAATAATTCAAGGATGTAGACGTCACACATAGTCAAATCCCTCAACTTTGGCAGAAAAATTAACCAGCGATAGAATTTGAAATTGAAAATTGGATTCCAGCCAAACAATAATCACAGAAGAAGTTTCAATAAGAAGAAAATGTTGGCAAAGAAAGTGGTCTAAGAGAAAGCGCAAACAGAAAGATATATTTGATTTTTCCACAAAACAATTCAAGAATGAACTACGTAGTTTGAAGTAATTTGCAGCTTTCAATCTTAGTTTTGCCCCAGATATCGCAGGATTAGCCCGGTTCTTAATTCTTAAGATACGTAAAAAAGTGCAGTAAAAGAGACAAAAATCTTGGACCAACATTTGAATACTGAATTTGTAATTTCTTCAAGGATCTTGATGCACTTCATAACTGGAATGAAAGGATAAATACCATTAATAAAGTTTCTCAGCGGATCAAAACTTTCTAAAGATTTTATTAAAGGTTATCGAACTAAAAAACCCGTAGCATGGAATTGGGCATCGGGACCTTAAAAGCAAAATCCACGTTTTTGTAGGAGCAATAGACATTGTTGTCGGTATCCTTTTGGTGAAGCTGAAAAAACTGTTTTAACCACAGGTAAAGCCTTGTTAGTATTTTGCTGATGACTTACTTGAAAGAAGAAGGAAAATAAATTGGCGACTCAGTGGTGAATAGTTTTGTCTTTTCATAATTCCCGCGAAGAAATACACATTAACAGTGAACGAACTGAGGTCTAGGCCCTTAAATTTTTGCTGAGGTCGGAAGAAGCTGATAGTTATTTCACACATAGTCAATGCGTACAAGTCATGTTTAACTTACAAAGGGTTTGTTCAGTGAGCGAACCGAAGCCTAAGCCGACAAGGAGCCGACATTCTTATTTTGACTAATTTCCTTACATATTTTATAAAAATATTTATGTATTCCACTTTTGTGGAAATGTAGTGTGTCTGATAGGGATTGTTCAATATTTATCCCGAATTCAAGGCCCGTCTTGAAAATAGCGGTGGTTGGTGACCTGGGAGCGATAACGCGGCAACGCGGCAAAGGCGCCCTTCATTCGAAAAGCAAAGAAAAACTGACAGAGGTTTTGTGAAACATTGCGAGGGGGGGATATGAAAACAGATTTTTTTGTGGACTTTTAAGCCGTTATAAATTGCAAGTTCCTTCTGAGGACTAACCAGAAGATGAGGATGAACTTTCTACCACAGAGGGCGATGCTTTGGCTGATAGTGACGGTGGGTCCGATCAAGAGCAGCTCATGAAAAGTGTCCAAGAAAAAGAGGGTGGGAAAGACCCTTCCTGTTGCCAACTCTTGAGCCGTAAATTCTCAGTAAACATGAGCGAAAAGACCTTCCCGCAACTTCAGGCTGCGATCTCTATGACTTCGGAAAGCGTAAGCAAAGCTGATACTACATTGCGTAGGATATTACTTGCGTAGGATAGCTGTCGAAGCGAACGCAGCTCCAACTGACGTTGCAGCCACTAAGAAATGAAGGCTTCTTCCTATTGTTTGTTGCGGTCCTAATCTTAAATCTTTCTGAAAAAGAGTCCAACAGGCATGTGAGATGAATCAACTTGACGAAATTCATTGCCCATGATTAGAGTTGATGATCACATAAAGCTTTTTCGAACTTTAAAAATGGAATAAGATGGCATGTTATACTTATTTACTCCCTATATACAAAAAGGTTGATCCTGTTACTATAAGTAGTGCATACTTCCTTCGAAGACAATGATGTCAAAGAAGTACTGCTAGACATCTTATTGGAAGATATTTTGGGAGCTAGAAGGTTCTCAACAGTGGGCCCAAGGAAGGAAAGCAAAACTCTTTCATGCTTCCTTATTCAATTTTAGCCTAACTTTAATGTTAAAAAGGCTATGGAGGTTAAAACGCTCTTTCACCAGAAAATACATCGGGAGCATTTGAATAAATCCAATACGTCTAATGTTTCAGCTGTGATCGTTTTGATCATGTTGCATCTAACCGAATGGAATGGATTCTTGAATGGAGTTCCACTGCGTTTAATTTGATAAACAACATCAGTCAAAAGACAGCCTCATTGAGAAGGAAGAGATGTAATTTCTGCGTAAATTGCAATAGCAAAGATCACTTCACGGGTTTCAGGGGCTATCATAAGGCCAAGGAGGCTGAAAAGAGGAGGCGAAATTTATCAATACTTAAAATAATTTGCTAATATAGCCAGAGGTGCACCTAAACCAACGCCAACTGCATTTCAGCCTGTAAGGCAAGCCAATACGGGTAGCAGCCGCAAAATTTCAGAAATTCTATCATTTATAAGGGGTTAACACGATTCTTCAGGTGTGACTTGTTAACCCTCATTCGGAAATTGGATTCCATCCCACAATATAACAAACTCGCTACTCTGAGTGAGAAAAGGCGGCGTGCTTAGACTTCGCCTTCAAAATGCAATCGTGATGAGCTCCTATTTGATGCTCTTCTTCCTCAAATCATGATCGCCAGCTCCACGATATGAAAGGAGGATATACCTGGCCATGCGGAGACAAGATTTGTTGACTATCTTAGAAACAAAATTGGAAACAAAGGAATATGAATAAGGAATCAAAATTTAGATGGAACTTGGAGTAGGTATGGCATTCATCTCGAAATACAAAGACACTGTCATACAAGGCTGAAGTGCATGGACGGTATTATACTAAGCTCGGTACTGGAAGGATAACTTCTGAATTTATCGGAGTGTACGTTAAGCACGGATATTCGGCAGGTGAACTCTTTGAAAATTTAGAAAAAGTACTTTTATGTGAAAAGTTTGATCTCTTCGTAATAGGGGCTGACTTCAATGGAAGACATCTTTCATGAGGAAAGGGGCAATATCCAATGGATGTGGAACGGCCTTTCAATTGGTTGCAATTTAATATGGATCTCTTCTCGAAAGCATCAAACGAGGGTCTTCCGAAGGATCTCGGTTACACCTATACCTGTACTGACTTTAATTTAGCCTTTCATTACCATTTTCATTGCTGCAATTGGACCTAAGCCTATTAGAACAGATATCTGGACGAAGAAATCATCGTGTAAATTATAACAAATTTACTTGATTTTGTACAGGTAATGATTTGGCAAACTTGGCGTTCAGGTCCTGTTAAGAAGTTGCAAAGATCAAGGATTATGGTTGTTAATAATTTTTGTTCTTTATTTCCATTACAACACAGACTGCTTTGAAATAATTCGATTTACTTTTCAAGAATGTGTTAGTTTCCATTGTTAGTCCATGAACATCTAGGTGAAAAGGATATCGTTTCAATCTCTGGCAACACCTTTTCTCATTATAATGACTGTTAATTTAACACAGAATCCGACAATCAAATTTCAATGAATCTGACCTATTCACAACTCATTAAACAAAAATTTGCTACATACATGTAATAAATCATTACCAGGTTTCATTCACTCCAAGCAAGACCTCTTGAAAGCCTTCGGGGATAAATACAGGAAAAGTATCAAGAGTGAGTAATACTTCATTTGAGATGATTAAAACTAATTACATTAGCACACGCATATGTTCACGTGCGAACGCTATGAATCAGTTGCGAAAAATATTTCTCAATAAAAAAATCCTGAGAAACAGCTCATAATCCTACCTCTGCTCAACCATTAATTTTTACCCATCCTTTTGCATGAATAAAGATACACCACCAATAAATATGATTTATCCTTCTAGTTTATAAGTTTCCAGCGAAACAGCAGCCCGTGACCTACCTACTCATTCTTTTCGCCGTCAGCGCTATCGTTAACGTTTCTCAACAGGTGTATCGATGTCGACTCATATAAACATTTCAGTGTCATGCCACACATGAGCTACACGTGCTCCATTTTATCTCTGAGATAGGGATGATAGTATGACATGCGTTTACCATGAACCTTGTTATTGATGATAGTCGAATAAGGAAGAACGATGAGTTTCACTGTTGAACTTTGCACGCATGGAATTATGTGTGTGTGTGAGTATTGGGATGGGTTTGTTAGTTTGGATGTGACAGAGGGTGTTGTGCTTAGGTTGTTAATAGATTGTAACTGAATATATGATTAATAAATTATCAGCCTTCCAGAGTTTTTATGCTGAAAATATTGAATTGTATTATCTTGCACGTGTTTATCATGGTGAATATACTTGAAGAACATATTTTGACTGGGGAAGCACATTTTTACCTCACGTTATCCCAACTGAGGTATATCTTGTTCGATGAGGATCTGGAGTTCATAATAAGCAACTTGCCATCAGCGTGTTACGTCAGTGCATCCATCAAGACAAGGAAACATTGCTACAATCCATTCTGCAGTCACTCATCTAAATATGGTAGCTGGGCATAAATTTAAAGTGGAAATCGATGACTTCGATCCTGTTCTCTTATGATCTGAATCATGATGTACTTATGTGCCTTCAGCCTAAACACACAATCTGTGGTGGTAAGCGAGAAAAAGTACTCCGGAAACCCAAGTATTAGTAGCGGAAGTGGTTCTGAAGTTGATTTATCTCCAGAAGAACAAAGGATGCGGATGGAATTGCGTGCTTTTGAAGTATATCGATATGGAGAGGAATTCCAGGAATCATATTCTTTTAGATCCCTTCAAAATTAGAATTTGGTCAATCTTCACCGATTTTCAAAAATCATTCAAGGGAAATTGTTTGAACATAGAGCGTGGCAATGAAATTCATTAGAGAGTAAATGTACCAGCTTAAAAAAAATAACTAAAATTAATTTTCATTCAATATATCAAGCATGAATTAGGAACAAACACAATCATTGCAAAACAATAAAGACATGCCTTTTAATCCGTCACCGAAAAGGCAACATGTGTCATCCTATTTATTCGTAATATTTCCAATACAAAAGATGAGGCTTGTTGGGTTTTTGCAAGTCACTCATCCATCCAATTTGGGGATCAAATATCATGGAAAAATTGCGAAAGTCATATTAATGGTTTATCTTTCGCACACACTCGTTTAAGCCCGCACACAGATAAGGAAGCAATCCTTTTTTCAAAAGAGAACAGACCGTTCAGAATCAGAGAACCAGAAAAATAAAAAAAAAAATAGAAAATAAAGTTCCTGCGAAAGTTATTTCTAAGTTCTCAACTTGAACATGTTCTTTTCTCTCTCATTTTCCATGTTGTTGAATACTTGAAATGATTCCCATTTCAAGGATTTATAAGACTTGTTCGCAGTACACTGTACTACCAAATAGCCATAAGCTAAGAAGGCGATAGCTGACTCCTTGGCCTTTCTGCTGGGACGAGCTGGACTCGGTATCGTCGTGAACTACTTACAGGAAAATATTTCATATAAAAATACAACGCGAACAAACTCATACATTTCGAGAAATTTTGTGTCCTTTGGCTTTGAAAAGGTCAAAATAGGAACACAATTATGTATACAACACAGCATTGACAGGATAAAGTTGACTCTTATCTATGTAGACACTAGTTTGATAGTAAGTTGTTGTTTTCTTTGCTTGCAAACAGAAAACATATGAAAAAGAATTTATCCTTGCAGGAATGTAATATTGAAAGTTATTTCGAATTGAAAAGCTATGTGTACCGTTTGGGCAGAGTTATAAAATGTATTAGGTGATAGAAAAAAATTTCGAAATTGATCATCAAGGGTGTTCAAGGGTGTGTTTTCATTACTTTCCCTATGCATTTATGAGTTGCAAAATATAACTTATAACTGAAGGTTTTTTAAAGGACTTTTCGGAAAACTCCGAACGGGAAATTCGAGTCGAATAGGAGAAAATAGCCGATTGTAAGGCAGATGATGAACGTATTGACTTATTGGTGAGTGATAATTCCTTCCAAATACTTGGACGCGAAGCCAGTAGATGGGCGTTAGTGGGAGAAGTAAACATCGCTTGGGAATCCCCTTGGCATTGTTCCTGTCTTCACTGCGCAAGATAAGTGCTTTTTGGTCCATATTTCATTTCATAACATGTAGAGACGAATTCTATTATTTAATATTTCTTTAGCATGTTTTCTTTATTATTGATACATTGTCCCCCTCCTCGGGTACTTCCATGGCATGGAGGTGAGATACTCATAGCGGCCAAAACAAATAAAAATCATGGACACGAAGTGAGCAAGTGACGACATTAGCATACACAAGGCCCACAAGGACCCAGAACCGATCTGATTAATAAAATAGTCTTGAATGGAAGAATAGAAAATGTTGGAGTTAATAATGGAGTCTGTGAACTAGAAGGCCTGATCGACTGAAGTCTGCATACTAATGCTACGAGATACCAAACAGATGGCATTCTCCCAGAACTTGAGACCGAATCCGCAGACAACGGATTGCTTGGTAGCTGTTATCTCGACACCACAGCCTACGGCTCCTTTTTGACGTTGAATGCGGTCCGGAACCTAAAAAAGCAGAAAAGACCATGAGGCAAATTCATGCCACGGCAGGTAGCTTTAGGGTAAGGCTCCTTCCTGCCCTATAAGGCGACAATCCACATCTTTAGCATGACTGTATGTAGACACATTTCGCCGAATTTCAAAGACTCAGATCGAAGCAACTTGTCTTAGAACTGAACAAATCCCGGCCATAAGGTGAAAAAATTCACAAATGCCACACCTTTTTAGCTCGTTTTAAGCTCGAAGAACTGGTGTATGTGTCATGAAATGGGAAGCGTCCGTAGTCCAAAGGGACATTAGGGATGGCCGAAGAAAGCTATTGTGATCGTACTCTAGATTTCTCATGATCTTGATATTGCTGCGTAGCATAAAAGAACCAAAAAAGCTTGATAAGATTGTGACGAATAAAGAATCTACTCGCTGATGATATCCACACAAGACAGAGACAGGATGGTACTGTGATCAACCTGAAATCGCTACCACTTAGGTGAAGTGGCCTTACGTTCACAGTTATGAGCTACTTCAAGAAATAGGAGGCATAACAGGAGGTGGCTTGGTGCAGATAAGGTGCTCTGATATGATATTTTCTGGTGTCATTTTCACAGTAAATAAGCGAGCAAAATCCATTTTGAATAAAATCGATATACTAGAGGAATTTATTCTTAATACTGAAAGACAGTTTCTTGTTGGCAACTTCAATGACAAGGCAGTTGAATGGGAAGTGCCTTATGCAAACTTCAGAGAGGAAAAAATCCCAGAAATAATGGCTGGAATTGCACTTGTCACCACCAGCGTTGTTTATACATGAACCTTTCACAGGATATGCCGACAATCATCCCTCTGTGCATCCTTACTAGGTACTAGGGGACTACTAAATGAGCGATCACCAATATACTCGTATTACATTCGAGATTGGTGAGCGTTCCGAATATAAAATAGACGCGAAGAAGTTCACGGGAGTATTTATGAGGAGTGACGGAAGAAAAGTGACGGGAACCACGATGTGTACTAGAAGAGTCGCAGTCAAAAATGTGTTAAAATTTAACATGTTTGACTGCTCGCTGCTGGGAAAGAGCTCGAGAAGCTCATCAAAGAGAAACTTGGTCAGATCATCCAAGGCGCAGGAAATCCTCAGCAATACGGCTCCAAAGCTGTTTGATTCACGATATTACTGGATGACGACAATGACCGGATGAGCCGTGTTTGATCAGCTATGCTGATGATGTAAGGACATTAGTCATCGAATGCATTACCAAGTGATGCTTCATTATATCGAGTCTAAATAACGCCCGCAACTGCTCAGTGGTGACGAGTATTTTCAAGCTTACCAACAAAGGACGCTAAAGTGAAGCTCCGCTAATTGCTGGTTTTGCTCACCGATAAGGGCGAAATTTCTTCCCAATTGTATGTTAAATTACATGTTGTCGGTGCAGAGGGTTAGTGTTTTCTCGAAGAGCGAAGGTCTGCTCACGTTGGGGAAGGAATTGTTAGCCAAAGGGAAAGAAGGTACACCCTAACTTTGTGGCAGGAAATTGGAGTACACGAAGCGCGAAACAGGCGAACTCGACAATGACGTGGGTCCGTGATTATACAGAAAGCATAGTGAGACTGATTATTACCTAGCTCAAATACTCAGGGGACACGGGTATTTTCACTTTTAAACTTTTTTTAAAATGACGCCTGCCACACCTTCCCCGTTTAAGTGTTTGTGCCATTTGTATCTTACCGAAAAAATAGGCGTTCTCTCTCGAAAAAACATGACGAGCAAGATGTTGACATGTAAAGACGATTGAAACTGTTTGTCACATTAATTGCGGACCTATAAAGAAGAATATCATTGATCGCCTGGTGCCGCTCAGGGATAGGAGACTCTTTGACAGCAAACCCCCCTTTTCCATCCACCCCGCATTATCCAACGAATAATGGATAAAATAAAATAAAATAATGAATAATGGACTGATAAATTATTGTTTAATGACGAGAAATAACCGGAATATGACTTTTTCGCTTTGCTTTGGAATGAGCACAGCACGTTTGAATTTCCATACGTTTGCTTCCTTGCCCACCTCAGCAGTTCGCAACTTTTTCTTGTGAATCTGTAACAATGCAGCACATTTTGAAAAATTTTGTCTTGTCAAGGCCAAATATTCATCGTACAACCCTCAAATATATTTTTAAAATTGAAACAAATAGCTTTTTGGTGGAGCAGGATAAATTTAAGCTTTATGTTGGCTTTTTTGCTTTCATGTGAACGTACGCGAACGATGAAGCGATTCAGGATATTTTTCATTTTTTATTTTACATTTGCAACATACGTTTCTTTTCGGTCGCCGTAATTTTCCTCCACAAAAAATAGCAAGAATAAAGCTTAAAAAGTAAATGAAATCACGTATGAAATCTAACATAGAATCATGCCAATTTCCATTCTGAACAACCCCACATTGCAGCACATTATACCAATGGTACAAATGGAAATTTCCTTGAAGAGCAGGAGCGAAACGTGCCGATGGGAAAATATTCCCTGTCTCGTGCAAAAATTTTACCAGTTTGCCATTTAGTCATAATTTTCATCATGACTCTAAACGAATGGTTTGTTTTCTTTTCATCTCCCCCTCGTATATCTATAACGGAACGGTGATGGGTAGCAATAAGCGTTGCAGATGATATTTTCGCTCCTTCTGCTCATGTTTTGGCTGCTGCAGCCACTGGTTATTTCCTCACGACAAAAATGTTTTTCTTTTGTAACAGCTGTTCGAGGTGAAAGATGAAAGAGTAGGTTAGCCAAAATGAACCTAACGACTCTAAAAAACCAAAGGTTTTTCAATTTCACTTTAATGTTTTTATTTCCTCTACACCTCTGTGCCATTTTTTATTTTATGAGAGTCATTCGTGGATCGTAGAAAAGCGTTTATTTCCTGTTTAATTTTCACGAATCATACTGGAAAGCATACATGTATGTAATTGTAAAAGGAAAACAATGGGAAGATGGTGAGGATGTAAAAAGCTGCCTAAGAATGGAATAGTCATAAAAGAAGTAATTGAGCCTTATTCAATCACGAAATATATTGAATACTTCGTTTCATTCTTGATATTGTAGGACTACAAAGAAAGGCATTCGTTGAAACTTTTGTGATAAGTTCCGCAGATGTTACGGCGTATTTGCAAGGACATAGCAACAATATATCCTTCTTGAATTGTTCCAAAATTACAAAGTGAATAACTTGCATGAATACGGTAATTTATGAAAGAATTTTACGATATGATATGATTATTGTTTATAATTAAATTAAAAACATTTAAATATTAATAAACTCGAAGTTAAGCTGACAACTACGATATGTATTTGCACCATCTTTAAACTATAGGAAAATTAATCTTGTCTTGGATACGGAAATAATTGATTCGGAAGGACTAGAGACAGAAGTGTTTCAAGATACATTTTGCAAATAAGAACAGCATAAAAGTAAATATAAATTCGGATTCTTAAAACTTTTAGTTATAATTATAATTGTTATAAAGAGTGGTCCAACCAGAATACACGATGTTTATTGTGAGTCACACCTTAACTTCAAGTTTTTTGCCCAACTTTAATTGATATATCTTTGTTTCAGTCTTTGACGAATCCAACCGTGAAGAGGTACACAATCAAGCAGCACGTTAAGATTCTTGAAGTCTTTTACGAGAAGGGGTGATCAAATCAAAACGTATTTCGTGCACTTCGTGATGTTTTTGGTAAGTATAATCGCCCAAATGCGAATACAGACAAAAATAGAAAGTGTGACAGAAGAGTCGTCAATCTCGAATCGACGTCGTGCCCAACAATTGAACATCTCACGACCATCACTGATTGCATAAATTTTGAATAAAGATTTGAATTGACACGCTAACAAGGTTCAATTGACTCAAGAGCTGAAGCCTAGTGACCATTTCAAGCGTCGTCAATAAATCCAATGGTTGGTTTAAAAGACAGATGTGAATGGTGACATTACAAAGAAAATCATCTTCAGCGACGAAGCACACTTTCACCTCAGTGGATTCGTCAACAAGCAAAATTGCCGAGTTTGAGCAAATGAGAATCCACGAGTGATTGCTGAAAAGCCAATGTATCCACAAAGAGTGACTGTTTGATGCGGTTCATGGGCTGGCGGCTTAAACAGGCCGTGCTTCTTCGAAAATGCGGTCGGCCAAACAGTTACAGTGAATGGTGTTCGCTATCGCGAGATGATAACGGCCTTTTTCTGAGCAGAAATTGAGGGTATGGACCTGGAAAGTATGTGATTTCAACAGGATGGTGCCACTTGCCGCACAGCCAACTAAACAATGCCTCTTTTGCGTGAGAAATTCAACGGCCGGGTTATCTCACGTCGTGGTGATGTTAGTTAGTTGGCCGCCGCGATCATGTGATTTGACACCGTTTGACTTCTTTCTTTAGGGATATTTAAAAGAAAAAGTGTACGTTAATAAGTCAAGAACAATGCAAGAGCTAAAGGATGAGATAATTCCGCACATTAACGACATTGAACCTCAATTATGTCTCAGCGTCATTGAGGCTATGCACCACCGGATAGAGGTATGCCACCGAAGCTGTGGCAAGCGTTTGGCCGATATTTTGTTTCACACATAATTTTCATAGATCGTTCTATCATAATAAAAAAATATTAAGATAATTCTCTGAAAACTTTTTGTTTCATTTACAATGAACATCGATTATGTTTCAACAACATAATAATTCCGTTGAACCACACTTTCTATGGTTGTTATGTACTTACAACAAGTACTATAAGATCAATATTAATTTGAAACATTTCGACCAAACAATAAAATAATAACGAGCTAAAAAAAGAGTAAAATCAATGATACAATAACTGATAATTACAATTGGATGATCCTTATTCTCGACACTCTTTTAAAGCTTTCAATAAATAGCTAGAATATTCGGATGAAGTTGAGTTCAACTCTTGAAATTTGCAAGTTAATGTCCCTCTCTAAAGGATAATTCCTGTCTTATTAAAAAAAAACAACCACATAATCAATAGGTTCGAGCTGCTTGAAGCGTTCTAAGCACTCATGCAACACATAATCTTATACAAACCATAGTCTGTCATAGTCATAGTTTTCCATAGTCTAAATTGTATTCCCTTCCTTTCCTACGACATAATAAATGTCGAAAATCACCACATATTTCATAATTCGTTTTCATGTTCATTTTTCTCCACCGAATTAGATTTCAAGCGGAAATGACATTCAATTCTAACAAGACGATTCTCAACTCACGTAGATCGAAACAATCTACTTTTACCTAAATTGAATCAATAAATCACATTCTGGGACAATTAACTTGACAGACCAGCTAAAACGGATATAGTCACCACACCTAGTTCCTCCATACGACGACCAACACATTGCCTCATCCCATTCTGCCGCTTTTATCCTTGCCATGTGACTAGCATATGAGCGATTTCATTATGTTTATCCTGATTTGGACAGCTTAGGTCTTCGGTCACCGCAAATGTTTTCTGGTAAAGGTCTGTTTCGCATTATTTATTATCCTAGTTCGAAATGTATGAGGATATCAATGACTATTGGCCTATAGACTATGGTTAGTTGCTGCTACATCGTTCTGTAAAACAGCCAACAAGAAGTCGAAATGTGAAAAGGATAGAGATTTTTCATTCGACCTATATACAAATGTTATCATTTCAGGTTTCCCTTCAAATCCTTTTCTTATTGATTATCTGATATAAGCCATTCAGTAGCTTGGTATTCGGAGCAATGTTGGATACTAGCACCCTTCATGTCAGAGGATTTTCATTCGCAAATGATTTGGGAAATGCTGCATTAATTTTTGAACACGAAACCAAATTTCCAGTCAATAGTTGGCCGTGATTATAGGATTCTACTTTGTTCTACTTTGTACTTAGTTTAGCTGTTGTCGATAAGCAGCAACTCGTATTGAATTTCGATTAGAATAGACAGTTTGAAAGACTTTTTGACAAGGATGAGCATTCAGTGGTGAACGATGTATTTATCGTAGCACGGAGGGTTTAATTTCGTTAGGATGGAATGATATCCTTCAAGCGAGGAGAATAAAGAAATCTTGTTGAAGACTTGAATATTTTTATAATAAAGCTGGTGCGTTTTTAAGTTCCCCGAATGTAAGGGTAGATCATTCGTAAATGTTATTAATGGAGGGTTAATGCGTTTAATAGCTCATTATCAGTTTTATCTTAATCAGATTAGTAATTCTTGATCTATCGTCGATCAAACATCCCACCTGGAAGCAAATGTTAAATATAAATCGAGTACTTCAGCGTGATTAAGTTCCTGACCAAGGAAAGCCAGTTGAAACCATACTGGAATGGATAACGTCCGTTTACAGGAAGTTTTATCCGATAATAACCATGGTTTACCGGGGGCACAACCTCTTTAAGCAAGGCAGGAACTCACTTCAAGACAACCCATGCCAGATCAAGGTAACAACTCCGGGAACGATTCAAAAACTGAAGACTTAGGAAAAAACTGCTTGCAGATAGTTGGAGTATCGAAAAGGACAATTTTTAAAATTAACGATCATCTTAGCATGACAAAGTTTGGCGCTAAATGACTGTCAAGATTTTTCACGCAGTATTCCCGGGAATTTTCGGACCTTTGTAGTGAAGACAACGATGGACTATTGAATTGAAATGCTACTGTAAGCGAAACTTTGGTTCATCATTATGAACCTAAGTCCAATTAGCACTTTACACAGTGGCATGAAAAGGGTACATCACCACCCAATCAGTTTAAGGTAGGTGTCACGTCGACTAATAAAATCTGGCGACTGTTCTTTGGGACCTCTTGCTGATAACGACTAAGTCATTAGAGACTGAAAGAATTTATCTTTATTTATCTTTATTTATCAAAAACGGGGAAAACCTAGTAATGGTGTCCTCCTTCGACATGATCACATTCATATCGAATGAGAAATTCAGCGAATTTTGATGTAGGTGCAATAGCAAGTTTCGTTCACAGCAGTGAAAATTTATTTCAACCAAATCGAATAAAACGTACGAATTCATACATGCCATGCATGCATTTTAATACTAAGTTTCGATTGATGCTAAGAATAACTGATTCAATTTCAACGAAGAACTCACATTTAGATGATCCGACTGAAATGGAAATGGACTGTTTGCTGATAACGAATAGAAGAGAAGCGAGAAGCTACAAATATAGTGAAGACCAGCGCATCCTTATTTGTTCTAAATCAGTTTGTTTTTGAACTGTATCTGATTAGAATTCTTCCACTTTCAGCTACGTTCATTTGGGATTAAAATACCGCCTACTGCTTTCTACAACCTCCGCCGACCGGATGTACCTCGGTGTGTCTGTGATAACTGTCCCAAGCCAGTGTAAAGGGGGAGGGTCTAGGTCACAGCGTTGAAAACGCTTCCCTAAGTATCCACTGTCACCTATCATGGAACCAGGACAACAGATCTTCTGGAACTGCTAACGTCAAATTATCGAACAGACCAGGCACACTGAGACAACTTCAGAAGTCTTTGGAGGTCTTCCAAGAGATCTTTCCAGGCGTAAATGAAGTAAATACAGCGGCATACCCGAGCCAAAAAGACCACTTGAACACCCTACATAGCAAGCTAGCAAATTGCACCCAAAAAAGAGCATCTGACAACCAATGCCAAAATCCATCTGTTAAATGATAAATAGGATACCACACGAGCTTTGATCGGCGTATACCTCTTTCAAACAACTGAGAGAAGCCTTCCAAGAGAGGACTCCCTTCTTTACTGCTTGATTTGTAAGATATCGTCGAGCAGTTGCCAGAGGATTGCTGAAAATGTATTATTTGCCCTTTCACAAAAAGTGAGACAAGTGAATAAGTGAAAACTTTTAAGGCATCACATTTCTGTGCACGCCATATTAAGTGCTCTTCAAAAACTTTGAAAGAAAATTGAAGCCGTATTTTGAAAATATTATAAAAAAGTATTCGAGAGACTTTAGAAGTCAAGGCCTACAATGGATCAAATATTCAAAGTTAAGCAGGTACTCGGAAAATGCTTTGAATATGGTGAATATGGAAGTCTACAACTCCTTGTAGACTTCCTTCTTTCGTGCCCGACATTAAGAGGCGAGAGAGCAAGTCCGATCAAGAGGTTCAAGTTTCGACTACTCTAACGATAATGGGGGCTATGTCCCGGTAATAACGTGGCAAATGTTGTATACCAAATTTTCAAGCGTCTCAGCATTGGCCGTGGAGATGAGTGACTTGACATTTCCTCACAAAAAGTAGTACAGCGGTGTTCACAAAAGCACGAAATCATGCAAACTAGTTTGCAGGTCCAAAATAAGATATTATGCCCTCATCAAATACTTCTCGAATGTTGCAGGATTTGGATAACCAGGAATTAGACTAACCGCTTAAAAAAATTTCTTATGAAATTCGAGATCTGCTGCAATCTGCAACTCGTTCTTCCGAAAATGTTCTTTCCGTAGAATCGGCCCTAACGTGGATGGGCACAGATTTTATTGTTGAGCACTTTATCAAATGGAGTCATTTGCGTCTTCATCGATATTTCGCTTTACAACTGCTGTGGTTGCTTCATTATACCCTGCACGACGTCTGGATGGGTGCGTAATATCAGTGGGAGTAAGCTTGGGGCACAAACAGTTCATGGTTAATCGAATTATTTTTTGATTGGCGAATATAGTGCACGATGAGTTTCTCTAGCAGAGCCGTTTTTTTTTTTCGAAAAAATCTGCACAATTTACAGATGTTGCCTTAGTGTCAACCTATTCATGATAAAATGGCAAATCAAATGGCAAAACGCATGACAGCTGTCACACCATATTTTAGCGTTAACAAGTGTTGCCAACTTAAATATCTTTACTTGGAAAAAGAGAAACACTCTTTTTTTAGTCGAAACAGGACTCGTCGTTATCACTATCGATTGCTTCAGATTTTATTCTTTATATACTTATTCTCGTGCGAATGCGACCAATAAATAATTTTTTAAAGTGTCCATGATAAACTGGGGGAAAGAAACGTAGTAAATGTAACATGACCTGTTTTTTTTTAACCAGTACTTACAGGCGTTTAAGCAGAGTATAGTGATTCCTTTGAAGCAAAGCTATTGGTCTCGCTTTTCGCCAAGCAAATCTTATATCGAATTACATAAAAGCAAAGACTTCATCCAATGATTCCTTGTATATAATAATAATTTGATAACCTCTCTTAACACCTGTTTACCTGAACTTGATTAAATTCACAGAATATGTTTTTGACAATCTTTGAATAAGAATTTCGTTATGAATTCGTAACAAAAATTCTTTTGTTTTAATTGGTAAAGCTTCAAGAGGTGGGGACTTCGTTTTTCCTGTCGTTTTCACTTCAATCTAGTTGTTTGGAGTGTTGTGTTGTCTTCCTTCCAAGGTCCTGTTGACCATGCTAGTCGGAAACTGATCAGTTTTAGGAATTTTAGGACATGGTAGAAATACGAACATCAATGGACGCGGGTCTGAAGGAGGTCAAGTATCGAGATTGGACTGTAGCGCCATAGAAGAAGTACACATTAAACAGGAGCTTGAAGTTAAAAATATTTTTGGTACAGTAAAAGGTCTTCAAGTTTCTAGAACGCAATATAATCGATAAACGTAGGCATTAACGATCATAAATAGCGTATGCATTGATACTCTCTTCCATTGATACTCTCTTCCATTGATACTCTTCTTATTATAAGAGGATGGGTGTTGGGAATTTGGGTAGCGAAAAAGAAATCGTTTCAACGCGTTTGTTTCCTTTTGCCTTGAACACATTTTTAAGTTAATTTTTTTTTTATTCTTCAATTTTACGTTTTACTAGATGAAAAGTTTAGTTCGAAAAATGCAAGGCTAATACATTTTTTTTTAATCTATTGCGAAGCCTGATAGAAGACTAATGCTGAGTTGCAACGATGTGGAATTCAATTTTTTTGAATAATTCGAAATAACATCCCAACTTTAAGATACATTGAAATATATCTTCGCTGAGAAAATGGAAACCAAGAGTGCTGCAAATCATAAGAATGGCTTGCGCACGCAGATATATTTTTCAAAGTTCAAAAGCAAACCATACAAACCGCAGGTGGAAAATTGAAGATTTCACGTTTCTTTCACGTTCTTCCCCTTCCGTCATATTGACAATCCAACTAATTCAGAATCGGTGAGCCACACAATATAGCCAATGAAATCAAAATGCAACGTCCGACCAACGTGAAATTCGTCCTCATCACTCAAAGCGAAAGCATGGCAATGCTACCGAAAAGCCTGAAATAAAATCTGCACCACGTAGTTGAATAAAACAAATTGCTGAAAAAGGAAGCAATTCATGTGGCATTTTGCAAAATTGCACCCGATGATGATGATGACGATAATTTACTACGAGACGATAAATTTTCAACCCCTAACTGACTTTTCCACCCACGCATATAATATGATTGTGGCTGAGGCTACGTCAACCATGTGAAAAATTGCCTGTTACAATAATAATACCAGCCCAGCCTCCTGATTTCCTCAACTGACTTTTAAAGTATCATTTACACAATTCCGCCACTCTCCTCACGTACCTGCGTAAATTCGAAAGTACATATATGCAATATACATGCTTTGTGCTGTAGTCAAATGGTACCTACTCTGGCATTTCTTTCTATTCAATGCTTTTGCACTGTGACTCCTTTAACCCGGTCACATACCTAGTAGTGTGGAAAACATTTCTTCATTCAACCTTTTCCTGAGACCACACTGCTGCTGCTGCCGCTGCTGCTCATATTCTTGCCGACAACACCACCACCCACATCCCCCACATATGAAATATAGTACGAGCGAAAAAGTGTATTTGAAAATAAGATGAATTTAAGGAGCACGACTATTGTACAGGCATATAATCGCCAGCATTCATCACAAGGACGCGACGCTTGTTTACCTTTCTTCCTTCTGCGATAGGGCAATAAATTTATCTTATTCCTGTTTTGCCACTGCCGCTTCTGGACTACATACAGCGTCTACATATGAGTCGCTGAATGAGTTGAATACCTTGCGAAATTGTTTGGAAGAATAAGGAAATTGTCTTTCTATGCTTGCAATGTGCCGCCCCAGCTGCTTCTACTTCTCCTTGTATTCCGCCTCCCCTCGTTGGCATTGTCGTCCTGAAGAATCCATAGGTGAAAACTGAACGAGGTAAAGTTTTATTGTTTGCACCCAAACGTTTGTTTCTCTTTTTCAGTGCCAACGTTGAATTGGAATTGTTTCTTTTAATGGTGATTGAAATGCAAAAGATACTTGTAGAAGATAAAATAGATTTTCTATCGTCGTCGGGTCTATATTTGCTTTCATATTGTTATCTGGAAACAATTTGTTTCATGCCCGGAGATTGTTCAGTGTGAGCAACGTATGATAGTTTATAAGGAGGGTCGGTAAAGATTTGTTTCTATTGGTAAATATGCTAATTCAAATAGCAGAAGTAGTGATAAAGTAGTTATACTAGAGCACTCAATATTTAGTGAATTACTCATTCGTTGTACTCTACTTATAGTTTAGATATGTTGTAAGGATTGAGTTTCAAAACTGCTCTTTTACTGGAGTTTGAATAAAAATCGATAACTTTGTTGTAAATTGTCGTAGTTGAATTATTCATTTGAACTTTATTTTCTCGAATATAAGTTTATTTTAAATATCTAGCACAGAATTGCTGTTCTATGTATGATATGTCATTCAATATTCAGAGGCTTCAAAAATAATTCGTTTATTAAAAACTGGTACAAAGATACTAGGCCATTATGTTACCCGACACATGTCATAATCGCAAAATGTCATTAATAGGTATCAATTTGTTATTTAAATGATACCGAAGGGAAGTTGGTTGCATTTTGCACTGTTTGACAAATTTTTGACACACTAATTCCGATTGGTTTTGTCTAATTATTAGAAAGAAGGGACACAGTTCTCCCATGAGGTAAACCGTAACAGTGCTAGTATCTGCGTTTCGGTCATCCACTTTTTTTTTGAAATTTTGACAACCTCTTTAAACGGTTTTCATTGCCTCAGTTGAAAGGCAAGTTGCCAAAGGAAGACGGATATGGTCTTCATTATGAAAACGATGTGAGAGAAGCAATCGCGTCGGTAGAAAGTCGAGTAGGTCTTCGAAAAGCAACACATGAAAAGAATGTAAATTTTCTTGACCTAGCAAATCTTATATGTTTCAAAAGATTATTTTATTAAATGGCAAAAATATTTTTTTTTTTGAAGGTCAGCCATGTTTAATAGAAGCCAGATGATGCTTCATGCCAGATAATGCCAAAAAAAACCCAAATAAGGAGTTGTAAGCAAAAATAATTTTGCTTACAACTTCTCACAAAATTATTTTTACCTCATGGTAACACTATGTATTATTATAGGTATTTGAGAGAAAAGACGAGACAACCGTTATTTATTTCGGCCTGAAACAGTTTGTTATTAACCGATCTTTTGTTTCGTCGTGTTCTAAAGTACTCAAAATATGACGATGAAATATTGTGTTAAAATGCTAAAAGTACGCGCGCCACCATGCGAAGATGAAGTGTATGCCATTAGTCAATAAATATTGGTATTGCGGATAAGGTACAGTCGTCTTAGTGAGCATAAAAATGCAGTCGCAACACATGAAGGTCGCGGCAATCAAGGTGCACACGAGTTCTTACGAATTTACAGTGATTTCCTGAAAAATCCTGGTTCCGTAAGAGGGTCCTGTATCAATTAAAGGGGACTTCAATGTTTATTGCAGAGGTTAAGATGCTGTGGCAAGCAATGAAGCTGAGGCTAAAAAGATTCATCACAAACGATCACAGAATTCTGCACCACACCGAAAAACAGATACATTTTGGTTCATTACTTGGCAACATAATCGCGATTTAAATCACAACTAGGATTCTCAGTCCTCAGACACTGTTTCTCAATGTCCTCAGACACCGTTTGTGAGATAACTAACTGTTTCATTTTCTTATCGAGGGCACCAAAATAGGTGAACCTCCAAAGATTGCGAAGAAAACGAACTGCTCGGTCTAACGGAAGTCTCACTCACATGACTGTCTTTCCCCTAAACTATATATTTTCAATTAATTAGCCTCAGAATTTTCGACATCAATTTGTCCTTCCTGTTTTGAAATCCTAGCTTTTTTTCTTGAGTTGACGAATTGCATTATGCTATACTTCAAATGAAATTCTCTATTGCTTCAATTCACGTACACAAAACCTCAAGTCACCTGCAATATTCCCTTTCCTATTAACTCCTCCTTAGTTTTCAGCTTTTCATCAGCTGGATAATTTCAATTCCACAAACGCATGTACAGAGTATGACATAGTATGAACTATCCTTTTGCATTCTTAACAATGCACTCCAGCATTTATTCGCCGCTCTTTGGAAGTTTTCGGAGAGAAGAAAGAAGATCCAGTCACAGATCTTTCACGGCTCGAGAAAACCATTCAAGGATAAAATTTATCTTAAAAGCATGATTATACTGAAGCAATGTGCATGTACACAATACCATCAACAACGATACGAGCACATACGCGAATCGGTCGTAAACATATAGGCATGTCTTGCCGAGGAATAAGGATGCATCGAACCTAAAACTTCTTATGGCCACGCTACCATATCAACTGCTATTGTGGGTAGTGGCTCTCTTATTCCAAGGAATTTGCAATGCAATGGTGAAAGGATAATGGAAAAGTTTCAGCTGCTACTGCTATATCAACTAGCCGCCTCTAAGCTATACTACGCTCATGTTCAATTTGAATAAGAGTCTAGAGACTCCCAAAACGGCATTAAACTGTTGGAGAAAAGAAAATGGTTTGCATGTAGGATGTTAAAATTGGTGGTAGATGCATTAAAAGCGATGAAGAGATTTGAAAGTTTTGTGTATGGCCAAAATGAAATTTGTTCAAAAAGAAAAACTTTCCGGTGAGTTTTCGGAAAATTGCTTGTAGTTATAGGATATTGTTAACTTTCTTTTTATTTTTCTTTTTGATCGACGTTCCGTAATATCTTGCGGGGCTTTGATTATGTTGTTTAGATTTTCTTTTCAGAGTTAATTTAGTATAAAGCTACAACAATAACCGAAAAAAGGGAGTTTAAGTCCTCAAACAAAGCGACTTAAAATTTGATCAAATCCTCATTTTATATCGAATAGTCACCATAATGTACATGTAGAATGGTCTAATTTCTAATTATTCGTTATATTACAATCGCATTAATAATTAAAAATATTCTATCTTAAAATAGCAAAAAAGATTTTCCACATACTGCCTATACAATACCTGAAGACATGTAACTTAACATAGTCAAGGAATTGTTTTTTGGTTTGGGTTTAGAGGTTTGATTTGTTCAGTTTTTGTGTTTTAACTATTTGGAATTTTATTTTAAATATTATGGATGAAATTTAGACTCTACTGAAAGTTTGCAATACCTTTGAAATGAATATAACAATATTTTTTCGAGGCCTTTAGTTATTTGTTACATTACTTCCGACTTGAGTATCTTCGGGTTAGAGAACACCCTCATTCAGCAGAGGGTAGAAATATGAAAAATTACTGACTGAGTCAGCCCTTACCCTCTTCACCAACAAATGGCTGAGAATAGTGCGATACAAAGTTCCTTTTGTCCTTTGACACCAGCATCTTCTCCTCCAGGGTACCTGCGGATAAATCGCATATTTTCTCCCCGAAATTAAATCGCTGCTGCCTTAAGCATTGGAACCTGAAGAACTGTGTGGCAAGTACTATCCGTAATCCCTGGCCAAAAAGGCAGTCAAGATACCGTGACATTCATGTAGGTGAGACTTAAAGTGCCCTTGCCCGTTGAGAAGGTGCGTAAGGTAGTGATAAGTCTTGTGGTTCTCTCGGTTAAGCCAAGCCCTCAGATCCCTGATTAAAAGCGTGGTTCACCTGTCCCATGCTTCAAAATAAATAGTAATAAAATAATTATAAATAATAACGATAGTAGCAATTCATGCATAGCCAATAAATGAAAAAAATTTTATTCTCGGGACACTTTTTTGACACAAAAATAAATATTAATGAGAGTAGCATATTGAAACAAATATACGAAAATCCACAATATTGAGTTTAATAACAATTAAAAATAAACTGAATGAATGACGTCTTGTAGCCGAAAAAGGCTTTTCAACCAACTGCCTACCGAAATACCTATTTTGATGATTTTTAATAAAAATGTATAGTATTTACATACAGTTATGTAAAAGAAAACAGATAAATTATGTTTAAGATTTTTATTGTGTCTAGACGTTCCATCATTATACCCTGGAATAGTTTGTACCATCAGCAATTTTATATACCGCAATGCTATCTATCTATTTCAAATGCAAAATTAACAAGAGATTAGAAGTTACTTCGCAGTATTAGACAAAGCAGGTTTTTCTTCGTTTAAACATAAATATAGATTATAATGAGGTATCCAATACCCCTGAAGATATCGGATCTACCCTCGACTTTGCCTTAGGAGATCAAAATATTAACCCACTTTACTGCAAGGGCTTTCCTCTCCGCATCAAAATTCGACGCTCGTGTCGAAACGATTACACTGCTTCAAAATATCTAATTGGTGTACAATCGGTGTACTCTAAAACAACCACCAAATGTCTGAAAATTGAAAAAAATTCTGAAACGAAAACATCATGATCTTCCTTATGCTCTGAATGACGACAACGGTACCCAGATTCATTCATTCAGATTTATAGTGAAGGAAAGCAGAGTTACTTGCTGATAAGTTCCACAAACACCACAATATCTCTAATAGAATGTGCAACAACATGGCAAAAGTTATTGTTGCTAAGTCATTGCTATCCAAAACAAACACCGCCATTTTACCCTCCCGGAGCTTTTATGAAAACGAAACGCATAATTGAGCAAGTAAAGAAGCTAGAGAATGGTAAGGCCCCTAGATTCGACGGAATATCCAATATAGCGTCAAAACCCTTTAAAAGAAAGCAATAATGCTAATCTGCCACATTTTCATCGCCTGTTTGAAAACTTCACCCTTTCCAAGGTGCGGACAACACGCTAACATAAGCCTTTTCAAGATAAGCTTCTCATATAGCTTCTCATATCAGTCCTGAAGCCTGGCTAAGATTCGCGAGACCCTAACAACTTCTGGCCAGTAAGCTAACTACCGGCGCTTAGTAAAGTATATGAGAAGCGTATCTTGAAAATGCTGATCGATTAAGTTGAAAACAATAACATCCTCCCTAACATTCAGTTTGGCTTCAGACTCAACAGAGCACCAGCTGCTACGTGTCTTTAGAGGATGTAAGCAGCTCTAAACACAAAATAGTCGGTGGGCCTACTGAGCATGATATTAAAAAAGCCTCCGATACCCTCTCCTCCGATACGGCAAGACAGCCTAATTCATACGCTCAAACAGTAATTTCATCTTTCCTGAATGAAAGAACATACCAGGTTTAAGTTCGAGCCTGAACATCCACTATGAAATCCGCATCTTGTCATGTTCCACAAGGTTCATGCCTGAGTCCAACACTTTTTAATATATACACGTCTGATATATTCACTAGCAAAAACTGCCAACTAGCTGCTTTTGCGGACGAAATTTGTTTCTACACATCTAGTAACAATCCTAACCAGGTCGTCTCTAACCTGGAGGAAACGCTTGGAAAAAACTACCAATATTCATACAGGTGGAAAAAGGCAGAAAATTTAAATCAAATTCAACAAAACCAAGGCAATATTCTTTAGCAGAAGACGTAAGTCAATTGGCCAAGAGATTCCCTGGTCTGAGGAACTGCCCTATTTGGAACTAAAACTCGATCGAAAACTAAGGATCAAAAACTACATGGAGCAAATACGTTCTTAGGCATTCAAGTCTGTTCTGTCTCTGAACCCTTTGCTCAATTACCCACCAGTCCCAACAGTCACCCAACAGTCATCGTAATAAAATCATCAACCCTTAAAATGAGCATTCAACCAATAATAACCTACGGAACTATCACGTGAAACGAATGCGCTAAATACCTTAAAGCTAAGCTTCAATTCGTCCAAAATCGTTATTTAAAAATGGTTCCAAACAAACTTTACTATTTCTCCTCCAGATTGCTACACCAAATAGCTAATATTATCCCTATTAACAACCTTGCGGACTTGCGTAGAGCCAATCTGCTCCAAAAACCAAGAATAATTGTAAGAAAAACTTTAGTTTTTAGTTATTCAAAATTTACCTTCAGTTTTAGTTTTGTGATTGGGAGGCCATTGAGATTGGGATTGGGAGGCTATTTACGCTCTAGGTGTAGGACTATGAGAAGTGCAATCGCTTCCGGCTGCCCACCAAACACTACCCATGGCGTCAAACAAACCTTGTCTAAACCTGCTTTTCGCATTACTTCGAGCTATGCCTCTTTTTTTGCCGGAGTGCATGTTCCTTTCAATCGGAATCTTTTTGCAAGATATTGTATATCTAAGTCATTATACAAAGATACAAAATTCATGGGAATGTTAATGCACATCTCATTGCATCTTGGCACATTTATATCCTTACTTTTCCGAACAAATATAAGCGCAAAAGGAATTGTCGGTTGGTTTGTGTTAGACTAGGAATTTTTTCGAAATGTTAGCACTAGTTCGTGGTTATTATGTGCCACGGTTACTAGTCACAAATCAGCCAAGCAGTTCATCTGCCTCGCGTCTTTTCCTGTCTCAAAGTGAGTCCTTATTCTCTGATCCCATGCTTATCTTTCTACGCCCCTCCCCGCAGGACGGTTCTAAAAGCTGATGAAGCAAACTTTTCTTTGGATCTTCCAAACCAAGCATCACGATATTAACAATGTAAACATCAGTTAAATGCTTCGAATAAAAGAGTTAGAAGAATTTATCTTATCTTATCCTTGTTGCAGAATTCAATTGGGCAGAACAGCCTATGATAGTTTGCTTTAAAGTTAACTCTCCTACTTAAAGCGGACGATGTATACGCAATCAAGTCCTTAATTTCGGTTAGCACCATTCAGACATTACAAAGTCTTTCTCGGTACTTAGCCATCATTCGAAATAGTACAAAATATCAGGACCCAAATATGATTCATTTGCGGACCCAAGACAGACCCTTACATATTTTTGTCAGCCATAAGTATGCGGAATATGTTTGTAGACCGTGCAACGACTGCACTACCGCCAGGCAAAACTACATATTCCTATGTAGGATGGACCTAAAAGATAATTCAATTTCCCCCCTGAGATCCCACATTCTTTCCAATCACCAAATCACATTACACCCCACACGTTGTTCATGTTTCTCGTCGATCCACTGATCCCCCTAAAGCCTCATTGCAATTTGAGAAATATTTACTAACAAAGGGGATGGGGCTGCTAATGTGTTTTCACGTCCTTGGTCCAATGTATCGGTGGGCCACATCTTTTAACCTCTCACTTTGGACGTTCTCTCTTACATTGTCTTCACGATAATTGTCCGTCCATTGTTCCTTTGAGTGTATGATAAGGAAAAAAATAAATGTTTTCTTATGTTGGTTGTGTTGACATTTAAGTTGGATTCAACCTTTAGGAGGTAAATAAGTTTTTATATGTAGGAGTAATGTAGAAAGTGAATCGAGTAGGATGAGATGAGAATCTCATTTAATGTGAAGTGACTGTGTCGAGTTTTGGCATATAGAAAAAAAAGGAAAGACAACTGAAGTTAACATGAGTACATAAATGAAATGATATTTATGGTTATTATAAGACTTTGAATGAGTTTTCTTCGAAATGGCTTCTAATTTGCCGGTAGAATGAGAAGATAAAATGAGCAAGGAATTAGATTTTCTAATTATAGCGTAATTCACGCAGAGTTTCTGTGGCATTGCACTGGAATCGGGTGTATCTAGGTATCGTTTGAATAGAGAACTTTGACATTGGAGTGGAGTAATTTAATTTAAACGGTTTGATAACGTTGAAAACGTTCATGTTCAATGACTTCATAGTGTATTATCTGCATATAACGTTGCTTCATACGTTGAACGTGATAGTCGTGATTATATCAGCACTGCTGAAATTCTAGGGAATATCAATTTTTTTGAAGAACTTGTTCTATAGGTGCCAATGAAACAGCAGAACTTTGTTTACATTTTGATATACTTGGACTTATATCCTGCACCCAAGACCGAGACGGTTAGATGCGTCACATAGGAGAGCCCAGACCCAAAAGGAGCTGTCACACCAAAACGACAGTAACGACAATGACTTTTGTGGAGTTTCTGCTTTTAGCCATGGATATTATATTTTTTTTCTTGAAAATAGGTTTGATGATGAGCTATGCTGTGGTATAACTAAAGTAAGCGCTAATACGACCTTTCTCACTATAAATATATTACGAGAAATAATCCATCAAAGCGACCATGTATCTCATGTCATACAAATGTTAATCCTTTGGGTTCACATTGGTTTATATGAAAATCAGCATTAAGAGTGCATATATATTTCGGGGCGCATGGAGGCATGGCGACCCGAACTGACATATAAGAGCAGAAAATTTTATTTTACTTTTCATTTATTTCATAATTTTTATAAAATATGGAAGAATGTTGAAGTCACTTGAAGTTAAAAGTACTAAGCAATAAAATAAAACATAATAATTATTATTCATGCTAAGCAGAATGTGTTGCAGGTGGGTTAATATAGTGATTTTTTCATTCTTCGCGATCTCGAACTAGTATTCAATCAGTCGTAGCATTTTAGAGAGTGCCACAGTGCACATCACAATGGACCAGCTACTCTATATCCTATTTCCATTCATTTTGCAAATATCACAATATCATTTTGCAAACACGTTGAATTTGAAGTAATACTACGATTTTCTCGAAGACAACTCTAAGCTCGTGAAATGGATAATGATATTTTGCGAAAAACAGTTAATGGTACGAATACTGACTCGTTTTGCTTGACCGTTTCAGTTTGGTTTTACCAAATGAGTTTGGTGGTAGTCTGGTGGTGTGAACCCGAAGCAAAAATCAAACTACCGAATTAGCTAGTGAGACGAATTAAACACTAATCAATATTTTGAATTATTGAATATACATTTGAAATGTATGTTTGATAGCCAATCTAGGCTGTCATTGGAAAAATAAAAAATCTATTCAACAGTTTGTTCAACACATCTGAAGGTTTTGGTTCTATTTAAACAATTTTAATGAGCTTCCTTTCTGATAAATCCCGAAGCTCAGTAACAAACACTGAAACGTTACCTTTTTGTCCCAAGGTTTTTATTCCGTGACCTAGGCGTATGTATTATTTATCAATAGGCTACGGAAGAGGTTGTCTTTCGCAAAAGAAATAAAATCTGACAAGAAAATCCTTAAATCTTTTTGAATTGGTTGTATAGGATAACAGGCAAATATTCTCCCAGTCAAGACAGGAATCATGCAAGTAAATGGGCGCAGTAATACCATAATAAGATTTTTATTGCCTCCCCAATATTTTCAAAAGTATAAACGTTGTACTCCTTCTATACAAGTAGTATTGACGCAGCGAATCGTAAAAGAAAGCGACTGTATTTTGCTTATTGCAAACCTTAATTTACAAATAAAACATAAAATCAAGACAAGGCCAACACACCCAGGAATATTCACACCTCTTTGGAATGCAAAATTCCATACAACTTCAGATCGAATATGTCACGAGCAAGGAAGAGCATGCCATACAAAAAAGTGAGCTTATCTCTCACCATGAATTTTTCTCGTAGCTTCCTGTCACACCCACACTTTTCAAGGATTCGTTCAAACGCATTCGAAAGGACAAAAATTCATTCAATGTTTACTTTTCTTGCTCCTCTTCCATTTCCTTTCCAGATTTTCCGTTCTTTATCGTTGTCGCGTTTTTCCTGTGTTACCAATAAAAAGGTGATTGAAAACATGCATTCTATTATAAAAGATAAAGAGTCAGAAGGAAGCTCATTCCTTTTGATAGGAAGACATCAAACATTCACCCAGCACTTTCTTTGCTGAAACGCTCGCGTATGTGTAAGTTGAATATTGTGCTCAATCTTTTCTACTTTTTTTTGATGATGAGGGTGTGACGATGGAAAATTCGATAAAATGTAACAACGTTTCAGGGTGGTTGGTGGAGAAGGATTGTAAAAGCATTTCATAAGCAATGAATGAGTTTTATTCTGGTGTTAACAGCTTGGCAGTGAACGCACACAATAAGGATGTTGTGAAATGAAGAAGAATTAATAATGCGACGAAAAGTATGTTTTTGTCAACGTGGAAGACGAGTGAGGAACATTGGCGAATACTTTCCCCAAAGAATTGTGCTCATTAAACATTAATGTCCTAAAGACAAAATTATTGCGTCCTTATGAAAAAGTTGAAAATGTTCGCATTGACGCAAGCTAAATAGCTCCGAAGAATACTAGACGAAACTTTGTACCCTTGAAAATTTAGCCATCAAAATACCCACGTGCGTTTTCTTTAAAAGTTTCCATTTAGCGAGATGAATATTGCAACGAAAGTACCTTGTACTTTTACTCCGATTTTGCCTTACTCAAAAGTAAGGTAACAAAACTTCTAGCTTTCACGCTCTGCACCTTGATACCAATGAATTCATAAATACTGTAAAAACGAATGAATATCAACGACTACTTTACAGTTACAAGCATCAAATGGTTACAACATGAGTTCAAGAGCCAACGCGTTATAGTGATTCCACAGCCTAAACCATGCAATTGCTTCACAGTCCTTAGGGCAAGCCAGAACGCCATTATTCCCAGTTACGTTTCACCATTTGATATGAAGAAGAATAACAAACGTAGCTCTTGGTAATATACAAAAACACTCAGCATAATGAAAAGGATAATGGCTTTGTGAATATGGCGGAGTATACACTCAATATCTCTGCAGGAGTAATCTTTCGTAAGTGTTAAGATGCCACAAACTCGAAGAAGTTTTCGTTCAAACACAAGTGAGGACACAATTACAATTCCTAGCAAGGAATGTCATGATTGCAATGTGGTTTTGTTTGCCACCACCATCGTCTCGGCCATAGAGCCAGTCATGTTGGTCGGATGCTACGCTTGCTGAAAGCAGGACCCTCTCGGCTTGGGGATTATGTCGACGACATTCCGTGTGTAAACGTGTTAACACCTACTTTTGCCTGAAAATACAATTACATTGAAATATTTATTCCTTTTCATGCAACTGTCTGTCGACCAAGTTAAATTATATTTGATAAAATTTCTGAGTCCTTCGAGCTTGAAACGGTTTGGCAGGAGAGCTTTTTTGAAGCCAATTTGTTGATGTGTCTAGAGATATTCATACTTTTCATTACTTTCCGTTCAAAACGTTTAAAATTTTATTATTTATTTTGTTTATTTATGTTTATGTTTATCAATTTTATTTATTTATGATATTAAATTTTAATGATTAATGCATAATTAAGGACGTGTTTTTCATACCGGTGAAAATAGTAGCTACTATCGGCAATCAGATCGGCTGTTAATATCAACGGCAGGAAATAGGACTTCCCAGGGGGCAATACCATACAATAGGTTATTGCAGATGTAGAAACAGCAGACGAAGTGTATAACAGCATCCAAGCCAAGGATCCTGCTGGTGACGCAAATCGTGACATAAGATGTCAATTCAGCATGGTGTCTTCAAGCCATTGAGACGGGTCTCCGTTTTTTTCAATGCTCGTTGACAATGCTAGCTTTCGTTATTCGAAAACATTGTGCTTGTAACAACAAGACTGACAATATTGCTGCATCATGGGTGAATTGAAAATTTTGAGGGCTTTTCAACAAAAGGAGTCATGGAAGACATTGGACAACGGCTTAGCTACAATCGCAAAGTTGGGGTAAGCATTGGCCTGGACGTTGGCAACAAGTGGTGATCGGTATTGATCATTGTTTTGATTAATCTTATCTTTCTTGTCTCTCTATGTTTTTATTTCTAAAATTAGTTACAAAATCAACAAATCAGATTGATTTTTACTCTCAAAAATAACATATAATAGTATCACCCCTTGCTTACTAATAAAATCTATTGAGTAAAATCCAAAATCCATATTTTCCGTAGAGCCATTATTCCATCTGTGTAGAACTTCCGTGATTTATCGGCGAAAAACTTGGCCAAGTGATTTTCACAGTCCCTTTTTGTAGTGAATTTCCTTTCATTAATTAAGTTTTGCAGAGACCGAAACAAATGGTAGTCTGATGGTGCAAGGTCTGCACTATACGCTGGATGCACCAAAACTTCCCAGCCAAGCTCTGTCAATTTTGCCGGGCCATCAAAGATGTGTGTGGTGTGGCATTGTCATGATGGAAGACAACGTCCTTTCTATTGATCAATTCAGGCCGTTTTATTTTTGAATTGCTTGTTACAATCAGGTTAATTGCTGATAGTACAGAGCTGATTGATTCACCTTTTTTGACCATGATTTTTTTCGAACGACATTCTCGTATCTTACCCATTTTTCACCGCCCGTAATGATTCGCTTCGAAAATGGCTACATTTCGTTATGTTTTTTGAGTATTGCGCAAATGGAAATTCGGTCGAGCAAATTTCTTTGTGTTAATTCATGCGGCACCCAAACATCTAGCTTCTTTGTGTATCCAGCCTTACGCAAATGGTTCAAAACTGTTTGGTGATGGATATTCAGTTCCTTAGCAATGTCATGGATGCTTATGTGTCGGTCTTTTTTTGTCTGTCAATTTTTTGTAAGATTTCATCGACTTTTTAAGCGATTGGTCGACCTGAGCGAGGTGCATTTTTGATATCAAAATTTCCCGAACGAAAGCGAACGAACCATCTCCTGGCTGTGGCTTGTGATAAAGTATCTTGACCATAGACATCACAAATTTTTTCACGAGCCTTCACAATGCATTCTCACCTTGACCGTAGTGATATCGTAAAATATAACGAATTTTTTCAAAAATTTCACTCATTTTTAAATGAGCACAACTTTTGACACGAATGACGAAGTACAAAACTGTCCATGTAAAAATTGTAGACTGGAAGTCACCTTTGCAACGCATATATGTTTGACGCAATCTGATAAGTATTGCCCAATATATGACAACGAACACCATCTAGTGACAAAAAAGGCAAAAGTGATAAAAGGTTATGGCAGCAGTTAGAAATTAATAAATAACTATAATTAACGTGAACATTTTTAATTCTAAAATTATTTCTAATTAGAACGGATACTAGCAATCACTTCCAAAATTTCATCCATTCTCATCGACCATTCAAAACTTCCACATTGATTGCCCTTCCATTATATCTGGATGCTTTCCTCTAATAAAATATTGTCACCGTTACCAAGTAAATCACATGTTTATATCCTTTTCCTCGGCACATCAACATTACCATGTAACATTCTATACCGGAGACAAAGTTCAAAACAAAACACAGTAATTCACCGAACTTGTCGTATGCAAAATGTATAGAGGAGAGCATCCTTGCTGGCTTTCTATGTAGTATTTGCTAGTAGTTCTATTATCTACTTCTAACAGTTCATATCGGTATCTCAGCTTGGCTTGGCTTTGCTCCGCTTAACTTGGCCCGTTTTAGTGGTGGCAAAGATTCTAGTTCGTAACTATTCTCAATAGCTATTAGTTCATCCGTTGTCCTTTCCATGTAAGTTGTTCCTCTCCGCTGGCCATCTTCTGTATTTCCATCAGTTTTATCTCGTTTTGTCGTAAGGATATTAAGTTCATGTTTTCCACCCGGGCCAATGTTATCCTTGTCGAAACAACATGCCGCAGTAAGAACCAAGTAAATATGCTTCATAATGGTTATTCTTGGTTTGGTGGAGTAAAGTCTGTGTACCAAATTATGTCCGGCAAAACTTGGTTGATGAACTTTGGTAATTGGTGGATGCTAGCAAAGTTTGGAAGTTTGCATGGTTGAAATTTTCGGCCATTAGTCGAGTTTAAGCTTGAAGTGAAGCGTAAATAGCATTAGAATTTCATCAAAATATCTTGGTTACAAAAATACCGCAACTCTGGGACGCTTAATATCCTTCAGTTTAGATTTGAGTTTGCTATTTTCAATCGGTTGAAACCAAGTCATTTGGGTCGAAATTAACACAGAACAATTCAATCACAAATTGTCCTTTCGAACCGATGTATCTTTTCAGCAAATATTTGTGACGACGACACGTATACAATTCTCATCCTGGCGCAATGACACTACAACTTTTAGAGTGGTCTCCAAAGTTGTCCAATCATTGTAAAAAGGCCAGCCCTATGTAGTAGCCAAGTGTTGTTAAGTAGAACTGAAACATTTTCAAATTAATTAAACTCTCTTATGGTAATTTCAACATGAAGCAGATGCGATTTTAGCATGAACATGCTACACGCCTGTGATATTGTCTAGATTGTCTCACACAAAAGGACACAAGTTGACTGTACGTTCAAAGTGAAATGGGCACTCCACAAAGTGGTTTAAAAATTATTTTAATTTAACTGTGGTAGGATTAGATTAATTTCTTCAGTTTTTGAATATTACAGATGGTTGTTACCAGGATCATAAGGTAGAATATGTTCGGGAGAAAAGTAAATCGGCAAAAAGTGGACAGTCTATCTGAAATTAATATATTAATATTAAATAAGTTCAGAAGCAAGTTAATCGTAACTCATGATTTGTTTAAGGCACCACCGTTTTAGGTATTAAAGCAAAACGATCCTTCTGACCAAATGACATTAACGATGACAGCATCAGAATTCAAAGAATTAACTAACAAATATTTTTGGCACTTGAGTTGGACTGCAGCAGGGATATGGGCTGGCCTCAATACTATTTGACGTAGCTCTAAGATACGCGATGTCAATCAAATGCACCAACAAAGGTCCCATAAATTAAAATGCACGTTACTTCATCCATCCAAGCTTTATCCACTTAAGCATACTAGCGGAAGCAAAGCAAATAAGGCTGCAAATTTATGAGGTCGCAGAAGTGTACAACGATAAATGTTACTAAATGGATCAATCAACAAAATTTATCACGACTGAGATGATTTCGCATCGTCAGAAGCGCTTGAAAATGTTTTTCCAAAACTTCTACAAGGTTGAATTATTAGTAAATACCAAGGAAATGATAGACTCTCAAAAATATATTCTGGAGGCGTTGAACCGCATCACGTTGAATCTTTCGGGCCAAGTGGCTCGACCTTTTGGAGCAATAATTTTGACTCAAAGCCTTCCTTTTCAATAAGGCGATTATTTTAGTGGCAGTAGGGTATGCAGGACCATACATCAGATACCACGTAGACAGTTTTCATTGGTATATTGAAGCTTCAAGGCATTGAAAGGTTATCACTCCATGCATGGTGGTTTTGCTTGTTGTCAGATTCATGTCAGCCAGAAATGATCTGCATCACTGAATAACATTTTTTCTTAAAAATATGGATAAATTTTGAATCGATTACCACCCCAATCCAGCCAACGTCAACCAAAATGACAAATCATATTAAATAAAATTCAAAATGCCAAATCCTATTAAATGAATATGACACAGATATGTCATTTTTTCGATATGTCATACACAATATGCTCACGTTCACGATCTCATGCATTCAAAAACGCTGAGTACAACTTTTGGATGAGGCTGATTCCTCGAGGATTGTGAAACTGTGGAATCTGCAAACAACGTTCTGTCGATCGATAAGGCACGCAGTCTTGGTCAAATTTGCTTAGATAACGCGAAAGACCGAGAAATAGTGGAGGAAACTCAGATAACGTTGCTCGGACTCGACAGTTCAACGCTTCTCAGGTCCTTCAATTAGATGACGCGGTCGATAGAGGAGGCGTCTTTTATGAGAGACCAAGGCACGTAAGGAGCTGGAATATGTTTTTTGATACAATGAAATTCTAAATATTATGGTCGATTTCTATTTGAAATCATATCACCTTTATTTGGACGCGTTCCATTTAACTTCAAAAAACAACAAAAATCGACCAGTAATTTATGTGTACTGCGAACTAATCTCAACTTGTTCAGATGAGAAAACATTTATTTAAGCTGACTATAAATTGAATCTTGCCATTAAATTTTATAGCATGTAAAAACTGACAGAATAAATAACATATAATTTACATAAAATCACCACACCCAACAGTAACTGCCCATAAAAACCATACACCTACTTCGAATTTCTATTTCGTCCATTTAGGAATTTATATGTATGCTTTGCAATGTATCAACCCATAATAATTGTAAGATGTAACATATTTTTGATAAATTATAACGATTTATACCGATTTCACACCATCCTCAATCCTTAATCGTCCGTTCGAACTACACCTAACAACCATATCCATAAAAGTTATAGATGATTAGGAATATCTATAACGCGATGCGAATGCACGAATTTTTCCTGAAAACCAACCAGCGAACATAATATCGAACATAACCTATAATTCGTATGAACGTGATTGGAATAATCACATGAAAAAAGGAAACTCCAGAAAGAAAATTCGTATATGTTTATATATTAGAGTATATGTATTATTTATACATGCGTACATATATATATACAGCGTATTCAAGGATATCTATATATGTATAAATATAAAACCATGGAACTAAGTAGGGCAAAGCGAAATAAAGGAGTTTTCATTTATCTTTCGCAAGCAAAAGGATAAGGAGATAGAAGAAAGATAAGACTTTGCTGTAAATATTATTTTTATGGCATGCCAAATTCGATGGAAGACCATTCCGGGACGAAACAACAAAACAGCAGACAACCCGAGTTGTAAGGATAATGCAGATGTTCCATTTTACAGCACAATGATATAAAAGTGTGAAAGCAATTTGCCTCAAGCCAATAACTGTAGAAATCTTGGACTAATCAATTCGCCAAAGAAAAGACTTACAGAAACGTCTTCGCTATCCTCTTGTTCCATGTTCATCATCATGCCAACTTTGCTTTTCCCAGCGACATCATTTTAGATGCTATAAAATTAAGTTCAATAAAGACCAGTAACGAAGAAAACAGACAACTCAGCAGCATCAAGGACGAGTACTGAAGTAGAATTTGCAGAATTGAACAACCCGTCTCACAAAAAAAACCAAAACAAAAACGGGAGCGAACGAGCGAGAACGTTCATCCCGACGACAGTTGAATGAATGAATGGTGGTAGTGGGTGCGACACCAAATTGTTACCCTTATCCATTCGCCCCGCTACGAGTAATAAAAAGAAACTTTTTATTAAGAGTTGTTTTGCTGGAAACATCCTCGTAATCTCTATGCCGAGATCCAACTTAACGTTGTAAAATAATGCTATTAAGATGATGGCCGGGGTTGAAAGATGTTGTTTCGTCGAGGACTTGAAAGTTGGTGAGTAGAGGAATGCGAATAGGGAAATGGTTAACATGAGTTGCCAAGGCCAATTTTATTTTACTGCTATTCTAAGTATTTCTTAGCGTCAAAAATAAGTTTTTGGAAGGTCGCATGTCTATAAAGGAAGCTAAGGCAAAAAAACTGATAGTCCTCCTTTTTTCAACGTAAAGCCAAAGTATCAGCAAAAAACCTCAAGAAACAATGGACTGTCAGCTTCCATACTTTGAGAGTCCTCCTTAAATTAAATATTTTTGTGGGTTACTTACCGGTATAGCATTTTTCCCAAACCATTACATTATTCATTTCAATGGTTTTTTCCAAAATCGCTTGAGTATAAGAAATAACTATGGAGGGAATTCACTTGCTTAGAAAATTATTTTTAGCCTTAAATTGCATTAAACTTGTATTATACATGTGTTTAGATTCTATAATTTGGGGTTAGTTTCTTGTTCAACTTTCCGCAGTCATTTTCAAGCCAAACTTTCAATAAGTATGCTTCAAGATGTCCTGAGAGGACGTCGATTGACAAATATTATCCGCGTTCATTATTCTGACACTATGAACCAGCTCTCCCACTCCAGACAAGGCAAAACGACCCCACACCACGATGTTACCGCTACAGTGTTTCATAGTCTTTGACATTTTTGTCCAGAACCGCCTCGGCTGGTTTCACCCAAACTCCCAATAGTTGTTTGGTTCCGAACAGTTCAAATCTGCTTTCATCCGAAGACAGAGACTTCTTCCTGTTTATCCTGTTTTTAATGAGTTTATCTGCAAACTTATTCGCGAAATCCATTAACTTCATACGATTGCGCTAACTGATAAGCGGACATCCGTTTTTCAACTTGTTCACTACCCTCTGTTGGTGCAATTGTCGACAAATTTTTCATAAGGTTACTTGATAGCTCGATATTTTCTTTGATAGCTCGGCTTGTTATCTTCCACTTTTTTTTAACTTCCCGTGCAAGAAGAGCATTCTGTCCAGGTGGTGCGACGTAGTTAGCTCCACAGCCGTGTGTGTTGTCCATGGAACTGCGTTGTGGATACTTTTGCCAGATTTTTCGAACTGAGGAAAACCTCACTTAATACTTTTCCGCAGTTTGCCTGTACCACACATGCTGACAATCTTTCATAACAAGATTTCACTCTTACAAGCAGATTTTCATATATCCAATGGGTAACGAACACCAAATAATACAATATGCAACAGCAATACAACTGGAAATGACGTTTATATTGTTTACGTGTTGTTGATCTAGTTTTGTCTTTGTGTGCAACATAAGTGTTTCCGTGATGTGCGCGCAGCGGCGATTCCAAAGTAAATATATATTTTAGTATATAAACAAATATATATATATATATATATATATATATATATATATATATATATATATATATATATATATAAATATATATATGCTTTTTTGTGCTTTCAAAATGAAATAGCCTACATCCTGGCTGAGCGAACGAACCAACAGTTTTCAGACTCAACACTACTCTTATTATAAAATGATCAAAGTCTGGAAATGTCACTTTATTTCGAATCATTTGAATCATCATTACCATCATCAAATTCAGATGGTAATGATGATTCAAATGCATTTTGAAGTGAATTCTACCCACTTCTTAAATTTCAGGCTCACATTGGTGCACAGTAACTAGATTACCAACTAAACACCCAAGCTATAACACTGGGAACGTACTCCGGAGTCATTTGCACTTTTTTCGAGCTGAGCCAGGTTTTCAAGCCGTATGACACCATTCAGGCGATGGAAATTCATCTTTCAATCGGGACGGATAGAAAAGAGTAATACCCACAAAACATTCAGACAATAGTAATCTTATTCTCTCGAAAAGCTTCAGCGAAGTATAGTATATATTGTGCATGGGAAGAAGTATTTCAAGACTATATCTGTGGTCCCGTACTAAATGAGAACCCGCGGCAAATTTATCAGCATATCCTTTATTAACTCATCAGCCATGGAGGCGTGATGTCCACCTTCTTTGAACTTTGCCTAGAATGTCTCGGTCGCAAAACTAGAGTCTAATTTCTCTCCTTCTATGAGAAAGGCTCTATTCAACTCCTATGCCATACGCAGCCCATCTCTCTCCGTTCTACAAGGATTGAAATAAGGGGCCACTCTTGCTATAGACAGTAACTCTAGCATAGACGTAGTTTGATATGTAGCCACAATCTGCAAAGTTCTGTGCCTTTGCATCTGCGTTCATTGTTTTACGATACGCTGGCCTAAATTGTGAAATCATATAGAAGCATTGATTTTGCTATAAATTTTAGTAGCCCTTATAGTTCGTAATCCTCCCAATCTACAGAGAATCAACATTGAGGAGTCGCTTATTTTTCAAAAGGATTATTCTACATCTTCCAAGGGGCTATATGCCGATCATATGCGTTTTGTCCGATACCTGTAGTCATTTGTCATATTCAAAATCGTCAAACGTCACGTCGATTCTATAATCATATTTGGATTTGTCATAAATAATCATCTTTCTTTGAAAGAGCCCAGCAACGTACACATCAGATGTGTCGAAATTTCGAGAATCCAAGAACCCCGAGGATACCTACCTAAGCTCTCTCATAACTTGTACTAGATACGCAGTATCTATGCATACCGGTGCCAAGTAATTCTATATAAGTTAATAGTAAGATCTTTCTGCGGTTGGAATACAAAGGAGAAAAGACAAAGGGTGACCGACTATGGAGTGTAGATTCCAAGTTAACTAGAATAAAATGACAGCCTCTGTTGTTAGTTTACCGGGAAAATGTTCCTTTTTGCCGATGCAAACCAAAATCTTTGTCAAGTTCTTCCAAAGAGAGTAGGACTGTAGATGTGTACGACATGATGCAGGACTTCACAACTAAAATTGAAGTCATTGTCTACACCGATGATCTAAAAACAGGAGAGGAAAGCGGCTCTAGAAACCTCTTCCAAGATCGTCGGTGCCTTAACCGAAGCTAAAAACTTGGCAAGCATACCACCGTTTCCTAGACGAAAGTAATAACTTTAAGAGCGGCCGCAGTAGCGACAAAACACAACATTAAAGGGAAAATATTTGTCTATTCTCCAACAACAAGTTGACACTAGAGATCGTGTACACGCTGGGCAGAAGTGGAGCTGGGCAGGCCGAGGTGCAACTAGAATAAACACGATCAAAGTACTCATGACAACAACATAAAGGGTTAACTAGTAAACAAGGCGAACATTCTTAAAAGAGATACATTACAGTTCGAAACGTTCAGAACGATTCCAGCATATGTCGAGGTCTTTGGTCCCTCCCTATCGAAACGAGCATAAAACAATTCCTAAGGAAAAAGACTGTGGACTGCAAGTAAGCAATAATATTTCTTTTAAAATACCTTATGGCCAATAATAGAGGCCCAACATCGAGAACCATACGACGTCTACTCATGTGTAAAGTGGAGTTAGTGCTCTTGTACGGCTCCTATTAACGAGTCGCACGGAGAGCGTGTCGCACAGGAACAGAGGCAAGGAGCTTTGCGGATAGCAGCAACATACCACCCTGTCTCAGAGCCGGCAGTTCTGGTTATCGCGTGGGTGGACTCCTGTTTGCTACTTGTTGCAGAGCGAAGGCGAGTCTACTTAAGTTTTGGGGGAGCCGGAAGGTTAAGGTTTTGGGCATAGGGGAAGGAGCAGGATCCTAGTTTTGTGCCATAATAGATGGGTGAACGATGCGCGAGGCAGATGGACTAAAAGGACTAACCATTGACTTGGGGCCGTGTTTCAGCAGAAAGTACGGTGAGACTAACCTTTGCAAAATGGGGAAGCTACGATACTCTTAATGCTTGTTTCGGAATTGTATGGTGAACTTTTAATATCATGCCTAGCAAGCCATGAAAGACAGCTCAAGGAGTCAAGTGCTAGACTGTCAGTGCTTTCATCAATGCATAAGGCAATAATCAAATCTTTGGTCAAGGAAATGGTCCTCCTTCAAAAAAATCCTTCATCTGTCATCAACACTTAAACCTCATCGGGAAAAGTTTTCGTCAGCAAAATGAGTTCCAAAGAGTTCATCATAAGGCAAATCTTAAGGAAGACTCACGAAACTGCTTTTAGCGACTGAAATACGAAAGAGAAAACAAACTACTGAAAGAGGTTAATCGATGAAGGCAATACCGTGAATAACGCAAGTGATAATGAGCCTTTCTCATCAATTTCCATATCCGTATCGACAGAGCATGCGGGTAAAGTCATCAGATTCGAAGGTAAGGCCAGAGTCTTAAATAAGGACTCAAAACTATGATTCCCCGAAGTAACAGCTTAAACAGAATATCAAAGCTGATCGTCATTCATAAAAATTGAAACGAAAAAGTTAATACACCAGCAATATCCCAAAGGGATCACATTATAGAAAGTACTGTTCAGAGAACCTATCCCAACTAATTTTCAAGTTTTAATGCGAACGAGCACGAGTGGGATTGTATTAGTACGATTGACATCTTTAAACCAATAGCTCTTCTGAGGCAATTGACTGCTTTCAAAATAAAAGTCTGCACACAAAGGAATAAAGGAATTCATTGCACTAAATGTCAGATATGAAGGCTAATGAGATTATGCAGTTCCTTGGAATCCTATCGGGATTCTTTTGATGTGTTTTTATTACTTCTCAAAGTAAATAGTAAACTGTTTTCGATGAATGCAGGACGCTGACTGAACTTTTCTTCAAAGAAACTTTGGAACAGTATTATAACCATTGTTATTGTCTTTGTTTAGCTGTCTTTTCTTTTTCATAAGCTTAATCTATGACTAGATTTATGGATCCGAGATCGCCTTTCAGCTCTCATGAGCCACCGTCTAGCGATTCTACAGAATGCGGAGTACCGTCCAGCCTATGAGTGGTATAGATAGATACGGGCATGAGGGCAATCATCCCATTTAAATATAAAAGGATATTCACTAGACAAGGTAAATCTTTATTTCGAATATTGAATTTCCTTTCATTATCAGTGTTTGATTTTTAAAATTTCCATGTTTTTAGTATAAGTGTGTCAAAAATGACAAATATTACGAAATATTCTTGATTGAAATCGATCAAGGCAAGGCCAAGAAGCTCTACAAGAGGATGCCTTCAAAGAACCGTGGAAAAATTCCAGCGTTCCGTTTTCAAACCAATAATTCTTTTTGAATCATGTGACCCGCAAGTATTTTATCCTTGGACAAGCTTTGAATGTGCACTATTCAGCATCATTTCATGCTTCTCACAATGAAAATAGCAATGATGATAAGACTGAACATATTTCATCCTATTCTATTCAAGGATATACACAATCTTTCTCAACATTTTGTCTTCTCGACAAAGTGAACTACTTTGCTCCACAAATACACAATTCTACAGCAAATGTCATGTTCTCCTTTCTCACTATTACAGAACTACAAACAGAATCCCCGTTGATTCCTGTAATACAGATACATAGACAAACAGCAGCGTCATTACAGTATCATCCTTTGCAAAATATACTATACTATACAATCTCTGTACAGCATCAGATTTTGAAGAGTACTAAACAAATAGCTCTTGTAGCTTTAGGGAGCTAATGGACTTTTGAAATGTTTATGGTGCTTTCAGAACTAATTTTTTTCATTCCTCCACTTTTCTTATTTAGTCGCAACATGGCCATGTCGTTGTCCTATACGAACACTAAAATTCTACTCTCTGGACAGCAAGATATCTGATATTGACTGTCGTCGTTGTCGCCGTAGTCATAGATACACTCAACAGGACTTGTTTTCTTATCATTCAACACAACTTGACTCGGCTCGTTCGTTCGGTTGCGTATATCGAGATCTAGGATATCGCATCGTTTACTAGTCTCGAAACGACTAAGGGCTTTTTTTGGGTAAAGCCAACGAATGAGAAGTTGAAGCTTAATGATGATGTCCTTTCAGATGGATCTTTCATGAATGTCCATTTCAAGGAAACCGTAATAGTGTCTTGTAAATTGTAAAGTTTTTGTACTCGGAGAAACAGCGAGCGGCTCTAAATAGTAGACCAATGCGATTTTATCTTGTGATAAATTTTCAAAACGGCTCGCATTTCAGTAATGGTAAAAGTTGATTATATTTTCGCCTTTTTCGTTTGATTAAGAGTAAATGATTTTATTGAATATGTTTTTAAGCACTTAAGCAGATGCTTAAAAGAGAAATGAGAGAATCGCTTAGTGGTTTCATTATTTAGCGCCACACAGAATTTTTTTTATTTTTGAAAGAAAGGAAATACTGCTTATGGTTGCCAAGAATGACCGTTACATTATCTAAGCCGTCAACCGAATATTCGGATCTTGTATTGTGTTCAAGTTTCTACAGTCTGAGTTGTTGTCCTTTGGAATTAATTTCGTGGATCGATAATCATATAAAATGCTTCTTTTATGTAAACATTACTCAGTGAGCACAGAACGAACCAATTCCTTTATTTAAAATTTTTTACGTAACCTTTTTTTCAGGATAAAGCAATTGACTCCTTACCAGGCGAATAAACTACTTTAGGTTTCCCAAGCGAACGAACAGGGCGTGAAGTTCGGTTTTTGTAGTTTTTTGCATTGTAAAACGCCAAATCAAATGGTACATGGAAAAGAAGGAATCCAAAGCACCCAAAACACTCAAAACGCTACCGAAAACTAACATAAAAAGGATTTCATATGACTCATATAAAGTGATTACTACAAATGTCCCACAATTAAAAATTCCACACTTAAAGATCGAACTCGCTTGTTGTTTAATTTCGATGTAATGGAAAGGCGAACCCAAGTCGAAAAATAAATTCTGTTTTGATCTCAAATACGATCTGTTTCTATACTGCTATTCAGTATAGAACCAGAAGTTACAAATTCTGTTTTAATCCTGAATACGCAACACAGAGGTACCAAATCAGGATGAGAATAAATTCTGATTTCAACCTGGTACATCAGGTTTGGATCAGAATATAGCAATCCTATACTCATCCTCGTATTAGAATGATTTATTGAATGATTTAATGAATGATTTATGAAACTATTAAAAATTATTATAAAAATTGTTATAGAAATGGAAAAATATAAAAATTAATTTATGTATGAGTAAACACCAAAAATTTTCATAAATAAATAGCTCTGTAGATTTTGTTTTTAAAAATATGTTAAAATAATTTTTAAAAAGCATATACTGACTACTAAACAATAAAATGTTGACGGTATACCACGCTCTTTTTCTTTTAGCAATCTGTCATAATAATTTAATTTCTTGGCCAACTATCCGATTGTCCGGATTTATTGACACACAACTCACTACACTACTCTCTTTATCCTCTGTCCAAAAAAACAAGAGCAAAATCATTATCACTATTATTACACGACATATTTTTCAGTACAAAATATCATTAAAATCTTATTACATCAGCATAGAATCAGGATGAAAAGTATAAAATCAGACTTGACAGTATGAAATCAGTATTGAATAAGTATGAAATCAGGCCCATCAGGATGAAATCCAACTTTATTTTTCGACTCGGGAATGCTTTAGAAAAATTTCCTCGAAACGAAAGAATACCCGTTATACTTATTAATAACAACTTTGTGTTGTGTAAAAAAAGTTGCATCGCGTCATTCTACTGACAGTTTTGCTCGTGTAGCGTTGTGTTTCACAATACTCTTCACATTTAAATACTCGAAGGTAAGAAACTATGATATCTTAATATGTTTAAGTTATAAATGCGACATAATTATCAGCTAAAGCGGGACGCGGTAGACATTGTAACAACCAATAGCGCTTGCCTATAAGAAATAAACTTATTTTTGCAAACAAAACTTATAAGCTAATTAGAAATTTGAACGGATGTTGAAATTAAAACATTTGAAATGCAAACTCAAATTAAAACATTTAGGTTAGCAAAGTTTATCCCAAGTTGTAAACGATGCATTTTAAGATTGACTGAGAAAAACACCTTACTTACTCCTACCGAAATAAAAGAAGATAGCGTAAGTAAGTCAAAAATTAGAAGGAATCTAATCAAGCACCAATGAAACCAATGACTTGTAAGGAGTCCTTAGAAAAAAAAAACACTTTTGAAAAATGTGTACTCGCAAAATCGGAAGAATTTCGCAGAAGATCATTTGATCTGGCCAACATCTCAATGGCGTCAAGTATTATGGACCGAAACAGATGCTTGATCCTCCTGGAAGCAGAACATACGTTCGAAGGCCAATGAATCGAAAATTCGCGAATACACATTGAAGCTATTGAGCATGGCGACGCAAAAAAAAACGTATTTGGATGCTTCTCTTATTATGGAACTGATCCTTTATTTTGGATAAAATCCTTTATGACTGCAAAAATTTAATTTGACATAATGCAGCAAATTATGCTTCCTTATGATGAATGTAATACCCCTCTCGTGTGGGTCTTGCAAGATGATAATGACTCAAAACATACAAGCGGATTGGCAATCGCTTTTTTCCCCATAGAACAAGCTTTAGGTTAAAGAGTGATCGGCTCAGATCTAAGCCTAATTTAAAATGTATGGACTCTTATGAAAAAAAACCGTATTCAAAGGAAAACTTAAGAAAACTTACAATTATGGTTTTATTTTCTAGTTATTTCATACATTAATACACAAATACATGTATTATAAAATGTTCTTGCATACTGAATAAAAAGCATTATACAAACAAGGTACATGATGGAAATGGTGGGCGCAGTCTCTCTTGTCGAGGAATAACCATGAACTGTTTGTCACTAACAAACTTTCCATGAATCAAACTAGGAACGCAAGGACAATTAATTTCACGACTGAGTCAACTGGGTGAATATACATTTAGTATACTTATTACCCAAGATCTGTAAATATCGCATTAGTTTCCTTGATATATTGGATATCCTTATAAGTATTGAGCCTTTTTTGTCACTAGATGGTGTTCGTTGTCATATATCGGCCAATACTAATCAAATTGAGTCAAACTGACATATGTTTCAAAGGTGACATTCCAGTTTACAATTTTTACATGGACAGCTTTGTACTTCGTCATTCGTGTCAAAAGTTGTATTCATTTAAAAATCAGTGACATTTCTGAAAAAATTCGTTATATTTTACAATATCACTGCGATCAAGATGAGAATGCATCGCAGGCTCGTGAAAAAAATTGTGATGTCTACGATCAAGATACTTTATCAAAAGCCACAGCCAATTTCAATGACGCACCTCGCTCAGGTCGAGCAATCACTTAAAAAGTCGATGAAATCTTACAAAAAATTGAAGAAGATCGGCACATAAGCAGCCATGACATTGTTAAAGAACTGAATATTCATCACCAAACAGTTTGGAGCCATTTGCGTAAGGCTGGATCCACAAAGAAGCTCGACGTTTGGGTAACGCATGAATTAATACAAAGAAATTTGCTCGACCAAATTTCCATTTGCGAAATGCTAATAAAACGCAACGAAATTGAGCCGTTTTTGAAGCAAATCATTACGGGCGGTGAAAAATGGGTAAGACACGAGAATGTCGTTCGAAAAAGATCATGGTAAAAAAAAGAGGAATTATCACAAACGACTTCAAAGCCAGGATTGACACCAAAGATAGTTATGCTGTGTGTATGGTGGGATTGGAAGGGAAATGTTAGAATCTGTGCTAGAATCTGGCCAAACACTCAATTTGGCTCTGAACTGTCAGCAATTAACCAGATTGCAACAAGCAATTAAAAAAAACGGCCTGAATTGGTCACTAGAAAGGGCGTTGTCTTCCATCATGACAATGCCAGACCACACACATCTTTGATGGCTCGGCAAAATTGACAGAGCTTGGCTGGGAAGTTTTGATGCATCCAGCGTATAGTGCAGACCTTGCACCATCAGACTACCATTTGTTTCGGTCTCTGCAAAACTTCCTCAATGAAAAGAAATTCACTTCAATAAGGGACTGTGAAAAACATTTGGCCAAGTTTTACGCCGATACCACCGTAGAATCTCTGCAATCTTCTGGTCTTTGTGGCATAACTAGGGAAAGGACTTTTAAAGATAATGAAAACTTTTCAAAGTTGTCTCTTTATTGACAGGCAATGATATAAAGAAATGCATAGCATAGGAGGCCTTCACACCTCAACTATTTATAAAAATAGAGCTACTACTTTTATTATTAAAGCTTACACTGTTGCTTTTGTTGTTGTTACTCATTTTGCTACAACTACTTCATCTATATTTCTTGTATACTGCTTCATCTTCTACTTCTACGTAGCACTACAGTCCTTCTCGGGCCTTCGCTTCCTACAACAAGTGCCTCCAACTATTTCGCTCCATCGAAAGAGTACTTCCGACACAGAAATATTTTATCTTCTATAATATTTCAAACAATAATTGATAAAAGTTCATTTATCAGTGGGAGCTTTATCAAACATCATCTGAAGTAAAATATTTTCGCCACTTTGAGATTACCTTAGTAAAATTCTAAAGGATTTTTGGACCATCATTTTTCTAAACTTGCAAGTCGTCAACAGCTAACTTGGTTTTTCGCCCTCAGCTATCTTCCGTTTGTTGTCAGATTAGCTTATTGCTTCCCAAACACACTTTCTGAGCAACCCTTTACGCCAAATTGTCTTAACTTTAACCCAGCCTGGATAAATTCAATGAAAATTGCTGAATAGTCAGACATATAATTTTCTGCCTTTTGAAACATATGCTTCAGCAGTTTAATATTGCAATCACAAACCGAAACGATACAGCAAAACCGCAACGCCACGAGAGAATCCATTCAACTTTCCTTTATGGTCAGGACACTACATTCATGATTTACAATAGCAATTTTAGCGGAATTTATGAGCGTCCGTGGTGCGATTTCTTTACAACAACAGTTTTTATCCCTTTGCGTAATGTATACTGGCGGGGTAGAGCCCCAATAGTTTGCCTTTCAAACTACCCAGCTACCAAGTGTATATGATGAAGCATCTCACCCCATAAAAGGCACTGCTTCTTCGGTAGAGAAGAACTCGTGATTGCACTAAGGATCCAATGACGGAATGGATAAAAAACCAACTACATTTCATTCATCATCCTAGGTTTGTGTGGTTGGTAAGAAAGGGTTTGTTCAGTGTTATCCTTTGTTCTTGTCAGACTACGCTGAGCTTCTAAAATGATAGAGTTTTCACCCTGTGTATTCTTGTAGTCCAGCGTATAATATTTTCTCCAGAAATTTTCTCGGAAAAAACCAAACTCAGCGGAGAGTTGGAAATGGATTTCAGTCTTGTACTAGCTGCTGTTGCTTCGGCTCCCTCAATGTGGTGGTGTGCTGTGCTGTGATTTTCTCCTAGTCGGGTCTAGTCTAGACCCTTTCAAAAAGGATGGTTTTGTTAAATTTCTCAGTATTTTTTTTTCATTCTTGTCTTATTTCGCGTTCACCCTACAAGGGTTGCTCTTGTTATATGCTGAGGGAGATAAAAGTCGGATACAATAAATTTTCATTTGTCTTTGATAGAGTTATGTAGTCCTATGAACTTTGCTTTTGCTATTCTTTTCCATTACGCGCGCATACACGTTTGTGTTGTTCCGAAATAAGGGATGGGTTGTATTTTGTCTTGTGTGATATGCTTTATGATATACCAAAGCGAATTGAATAGCTTGAATAGAATGCTTTAAAGAAACTGCTGTTTTAAATTGTATTATTATACTTCAAACGGTTTAGAGAATGTCCTTAAATTCATAGACCGTATAAAAAATTTAATATAGCAGCGGCATTAAACAGATGAAGATTGTCTTGATAAATAAAGGTAAAGGTACCTAATAGGAAGCAGAAATAAAACAAAAAGACTAACAGACACTCGCGGTGTTAATGGTTAATTCGCGTTAAAACGAATCGTATAATATCGTAAAAACGAATCGCATAATAAAGACTAAGGCTAATATTCTTCCGACAAGTTTGTTTGGTTTTGTACTTTATTTGATCAATTTACGTAAAGCAATTTAGAAAAGACAGAACAAAACAGGGTCTTTACGATAGCATAAACTCAAAGGAAGAAAAAAAAGCATATAATTAAGCCAAATGAAAATAGTTTTTTGCTCGGATTGGTTCGCTGGGTCCACATTTCAAATGAGGCTCGATAATATATGGGACACTTACAGGGATCCTTTAGTTCATTATTTTAGCTTCATAGCCGATAATATCTGCATCCCTGCCGTGATTCAAATGTGGATTTAAAACAATCTACACAAGCAACGCCTCCCAATGTGTCAGATTTGTCAAGAAATGTTGACAGAAGGCACCTTTTCTCAGCATGATCATGAGAAGTTCCTTAACTCCTGGGTTAAAGAGTCCTTGGACAAAGACTAGAGGCAGAATTAATGTAGGTAACTGAACTCCAATTTTATTAGTGGATGGATTTTTATCTTAAATGCGTCAAAAGTACCACTTTCACCTGCAATAGGAGTGTGCTCAGCGTTATTAAAGTTTGAGTGACTCCTCCCAGTTCAATTTATTGATTTTGGTGTTGATTTAAAGACACCTTGAATAACTCTTGTCTAGTTAATTCCTTCTTATTTACACATTTTAATAAAATATGTTCTTACACTATGAAGGAAGTCACATGCACTAAGCTGTGCAGCTGAAGGTTATCATTTTAATGAACGACATCAATAATCCCACCCCTTGTCTTCAATGTCTGTCGGAGACCATAATGTGATTTGAGTAATTGTTCTGTCATATTAAAAACAGAAAAAATATTCAAAAAACCTATCGGTTACCTAGCACGCCACTGTTTTAGTATTAAAAATAATCATGGAGGAATGCACATTGGTTTTTTGGCAAAACCTAAGAAATTTCTAAATGAGTCATTTGTGTTTCCGCGCCATCTTGTTCTTATTTCACGTAATAATAATTTTAATACAACAATAATTTTTTTAATAACTTATGAACCCGAGTTATGAAAAATTTCATACCACACGTAAACGCTTGAAAAGTTATTGAAATCATTCATCGTTATTATGTAGTTCATGCTCTTTTTGAATAACCCAAAAATGTATTAGATTTTGTTACATATTTTTGTAACCCCCTTACCGGTAATTGTGGTAAGCTGAATATACTTGGACACCATTTCCTCATTCTCGTATTTCCACTTATCTCTTAGCTTTGACATGTGAAAGATTAAATTCACATAAACATTCGTAGACTTCAGACCACACCCTTTAGTTTATAGATTATTGATAATGAGAAAACCTAACGAATGAACTCGCAAAAGCAAAGGTTTGTCGAGATAACGAAACCCTTTCATAGACAGAGTCTGAGAACATTCCCTTTGAAATAACAGCGTCAAATTAAGGCAAGAAAAACCGTCAAAAAACATGTTTTTACCGTGTAGCTGTTACATCATCATCTCGCCAGCTACGCCACTTTTTTGTTGAAGGTATCTCCATTTAAACTCATGTCAGACTTTTAACCATTTACTCAACAAGTTTTTCAAAATTGCTGTGCATGCCAAGCTTGCGGCGCCATCATTTACAGTCTAGAAAATTGACCTCAGAAATATAGGTGCTAATCGTCTGAAAGCAGAAGTCGCTCGTCTGCATTAATTCTGTCCTTGGTTATCCCTGATTGTATATTCGTGTAACACGGGAAACAGATAAGCCGTGATATTCAAATGGTTCAGTCTATTGCTTTTTTGGCCTTCGGGGATTATCATTGTGGCTGTGGTACATTAGGGTGGCGTTGACCCTTAACAACGTCAAAAAACCTGGGTTCCGCATCTACCAGTATGAACAATTCGAGAACCGCAATTCTAACTGGTACTGCGCGGTCCCGGCCAAAACTAGAAGAAATTGAAGAGCCTTGGGTACTTGGTTATGATATAGCCCTTATAAATGCAACACTTTAAGGGGACTTTCACAATAAATAAACAAATAAAATATAAATTTATACATATTACACACATAAATAAACTAAACTCTATTGAGATTAATATGGAGCAATTCGATCAAACTGCAAAAAGCCTCGTACGGATCCGTGAAGCCAAACATGCGGACTTTCGGAAATACCACGCGTTCAACAAAGGATAAGTTCGTGGATCGGACAAGCTTCTTCTTCTTTGATTACGCCAGGACAGTGCAGGGAGGAAAATAACTTTTCGCGGCGTAACAGATCTCCTCATTTCAAGACCAAAAATAAACGAGATGATTGATCAGCTCAGATTCACGCTTGATCTTGATTATGTCCTTTAATGCTCGTTTCATAAACAAACGGGCTCATACTTTGGCACGAGAAGCGCGAAGGGGATCTGAATGAGGCATCTGTTGAACCGAAGATGGGGACTTTAAGTAGTACACTTTTTGGAGTATCTGTCCACGGTTGGTATCCAATTTTTCAGGGTCACTACTCACCACATTTATCGCGAATATCAATCGTTATAGTAAACAGCAGGTACCTATCTTTATAGTAAAGAAATAACGCTGAAATTAAGAATGCTCTAATCAACCGGTGTGTACTAGCAAAACTGGTTGGCATTTATATATTTTAATTTCAGGTATCCGTGTCCTTTAAAAGGAAACTGCAAGCAGTTGAAGGATGTATAAAACCGTTCAGAGATGTTCGTGGGTTCTGTGTGACATATTTCTGAGTTATCTTATGACTCTTCACTAAACTAAACGATTTCTCGATGACATTCTGAACCGCAGAGAGTCCTTGAATAAATGCGGGTTCCACAGATTTTCTGGAAAATTCTACTTGCATGCTTGGTTTTATTTATCATGATGCATAATAAAGGCCAAACATTTTGAAAATCGATGCCACATTGGTGATGATGATGAGGCTTTTGATAGTCTTTGAAAAACTCAATACGGAGAAATTGTTGTACACCTTGAGTTTTGCCAGTTATTTTCTGCGATTACTATAGAGAACGTCATGTTTGACCTGAATCCTTGCATTGAAATTTTCTGTTTATTTTGGACTGGAATTCTCTACAGTTCAATTAGTATAGTGATGAAACGTTTTTTTTTAAATTAAAGGATGTGATAGTATGATGTAATTCCGATTTGGTTGTTTTTCAACATACATCGTTTCTGTAGTTATAAAGATCCATTGACTTAGGCCTTGATCGCAGGTATATTAACAATACACCACGTAGTAGATGCCTGACTTGTCTAGTGAAAAAAGGTATCGATTCAAGAAGGCTTAGCCGAATTTAATTGATTAATGGTGTTCGAAAGGATATGCGACACATAAGAAAATAATTAGTTCATTATTTCAACTTCACCGTGGATTATATTTGCGTCCTGTTGTAAACGGAATAAATTTATAGACACAGAAAATAATCATGGCTCATAATTGAAGCCAGATTATTAGAAATGTTAATAACTGGTGAGCCGTGAGTACTTGAAGGAACAGGAGGTAGTTTCTGCATCATTTTTTGACTCATGAACGATTGATTCATGATTCATTTCATCATGAACGCTTGCAGTTCAGACCAACTTTCGTAAGAAATTAACTTGAAGCCTCAAGTATCCTTGCAAAGGACTGCCCCAGCGAATGGTACCTCCTAAACTTTAATGCGCTAATGTGCCTGTAATTATTAATGATATTTGAGACCCTTCAAATGACTGCGATAAATTACTCATGGTTAAAGTATGCATGCCAAATCTAAAAGGTAGAATCTAAAAGGTCAAATCTAAAAGGTAGCTGTCCATCAACTCCAAAAATGTTGTTTCGAAAAATTAACGTTTAAAGTTCAGTTCTTGTGATCTTGTGATTCTTGATACGTATCAAGTATAAATTCAAGTATTCAAGTATAAATTGAGGCAGATGTTTCAAAACGATTTCGGGGGGATAATAATGATGAAGTACACTTAAGCGCTTAACAACTAGTTTAACATTTTTAATGCAGCTCTAAAACCTTCTGCATCATATTTTTGATTGTATTTAGAGCCAAAGTCAATTAAAAATAAATTTTTGGAAAATTTGTAGCTTAAAAGATGAATAGATACAAAAGTTTTTGAACCAAGATTTCGAGACTAAATGTCAAGAATGTTCTAATAATTACTCAAAATCGATTCGATATTGATGGATATCGATATCGATCGAATATCGATTTAAATTGGCTTAACTAAAGTCAACCGCTTACTTTTAAAGATAAAACTTTCAAACATATGAAAGAGATTTCATTTTGAATCCATGACCACGGAATTGAGAGGTGGTTCCTTTATTTGCATAAAACATTTCACGAAAGGAGAAATCGATTAACCACTCAACTTTCATTTCAAATGTGCTAGACAGTTTTGTCCAAATTGTGCTCTCTTATTTTCTGACTACACAATTTTGGATACATAACCCTCTCATTAAAAATGCATCCATTGTGTCTTGATTCATAGATCTTAATGTAAAAATCGACATGCTTTGTATTAAAAATTCTTCGATCGTCCTACGTGTATTCCATGACCCATATGTTGCCCAATTAATTTATTAATATTCATATAATATTCATTTCAAAACCACAACATGCTCCGTCCATTTCAAAACTACTATTTCCAGCACTTACCTTCAAGATCCACAACCCGTCCGGCACGTTTTAACGCTCGCACTGCCTCATCATGTGTAGCGTCTCTCAATTCTTCGCCATTAACTGACAATATAGCATCACCAACATATAATCCTTTCGCCTGATCGGCTGCCATACCACGAAATATTTTTGATATAAGTATGGGCATACGATTTTCGCGTCCGCCCTTAATTGAAATACCCAAACCATTATTATCCGATTTAATTATGCGAACCTAAAATAAAATAACAAAAGCAATACGAGTCCTTTTAATGGTCTGGCTTCAGGCTATAAAGAATATATGAATGAATATATAAATAAATAAATGAGATAACAACCTACAATGGTTTCTTGCTAACGTATATAGAAATGTGGATATTTATATACGGAAAAAGGTACGAGAAAATGGTTTTCATGCTTACAAAAGACACTATTATAAATGACCATCGAATGACCCAACGCCAACCGACTGAGAAGTAATTTGAGAAAGGTAATGGATGGCAGGATGGAAACATAACGGAAGTTCACGTGATAATTAAGCTCCTGACGTCGCTTCCTGTTTGCACGGCTATAAAAATTTTGTTTCAAGAAAATATAGATGATATCCTTCGCGTTTTTTTACTCTCCGATGTAATTGGAAACTTGCTTTAGGTTCCAGCGGTAATAGATGATATTTTCAGAAAGCTCTTTTAGGTAGCAGAAGGCAGTTAATTACTTGTGAAATTTGTTTGTTTCAAAAACAAAAGCAAAATTTACTTTCTTTAGGAAAACAATTGTTCCTTAACTTTATTCAAAGAAACTTCACAATTTACACCATCATCGCATTTCTTAGCAGATGCGATTCATCCAAAGTCCTTCTCACGCCTCATTTATTTGCATTTATTTTTTCAGTTGTTTTCTGTCCCATTTTTCTGTTTCAAGAAATTTTGTATACTCATATGTTTTGTTCTGTTGTTTCTGTCCAAAATTTTTTTTCACAATGAGCACTTCATATAAGCTCATGTGAAGAAAAGGACTCCCTTAATATTTTATATTTCTATATATACTAATCCCTCAAATCTCAAAGCTATGTTCTCGAAATCGCCATACTTATATGATGTTGCAAACGTTGTACAACATTTTATTATCAAAAGCATTGCATACTTTTTCCTAACACCACGATCTTACGGACGGAGTCAGAAGTGGGACTTTTGATATGAAAAAAATCAAGTTTCAAATGCTTATGTACTAAGTTTAATAGAAAAAGGAATAGCACAAAACAAACATAATGGAACACATAGCAACGAAGTCTTATGAAAATAGGTAGCTCAATTGCCGATCGAACATCGATAAAAGTTTTATCAATTATATCGTTAGATTCAACTTTCAACTGCCGAATCAATATAACTGATTGAACATGAAACTTACATTATAACCTTCCTGCTCAGATTAGTTCCGCAAACGATCTTGAAAAGTCGGCGAGTTCAAAATCTGGATCAAATATGCAAATTTATCTTCGAAATGTTGTAACGAAACTCAAGAATTCATTCCTGTTGAATACAATCTCAGTCAAAGTTTTGCTAATCGGAGAGTGAAGTAGTGCGAAGCTCATACATTTAAAGGAATGCCTGGTTGTCATTTTTAAAAATGTCATCGTTAAAAGATCATATCTCTGGGTAAATGGGCGTCTAAGATATTCATCAATAAACAAATAAGCAAAATTTCGACTGAGGAAAGCCTCATACTCAATCCTTGAATGAGTCACAAATTGCCTTATCGCGATTATTATTGACAAGAAAGTTGGAAATCACGTGAGGAACGCTAACGCTACAGAAAGAGTATTCAAGAAGGATTTTTTCTGGTTCAAACTAAAACATTTTTACATAGACAAAGTTCATACTCAGAAAGATGGTGCCAGTTTGAACACATCTCCATTCATCAATCGGCTCATCAAAGGAAAATTTTAAGTCAGTATTTATTTGAAGAACTGGTAAGGTCAACTCGCCAGCAAGTATGTACGATCTCACGCCCTTCCAGAATCGGCTAAGAACGATTCGCCAGCTTAAGTAAACCGTCGAAAGCACAATTCGAAATTCATCACGCGATATTCACGAAAAAAATACAAAATTGGGTAGTAAGATTGCATTCAGGCAACCAAAACTGAAGAGGGCATTTAAACGATATTTTTCAGAACATTACGTTAACAGATTTTCTGTAAAACAATTTAAAAAAAACCAAATAAATACCACTGATAGTTATTATTTGGTTAAATTTTTCAAGTTCATACGCAATTTTTGAAGAGTCCTATATATTACCTAAAAGATGAGGTTATTAAATTACTCTAAGTGAACTCTCGAAACCCATCCTTTCCCCTCTGCCATTGTTAACTGAATCTTTTCTTATAGGATGTGCTCCCGTACCTGACAGGGCGTGTAGAAGATGTCAGATTGGTGATTAAAAAAATTATCACTGTGGCCCGGCAATCCTCAAAATTAATTTACATTCATTTACAGTCATATACTGTAAAATATTTCAAATCATCTAAGATTTTCAAAAAATACACCAGAATTTAAGAATCTTACATCAGAATTTATTTAACGAAGGTGTTTTTAAGATCATCTACAGAACCTGAAACTTTTTCCATTCTACATCAATCCAATGGTGACTTTATAATAATGCTTTGGTTTCCCAGCCAAATAAGTCCAGCTGACCAAAATGAAAATGACGTCAACAACCACCAATGTTCGCATCAATAATTAACTTACCGACACGTTTGACACAAGTACCAAACAAAAGGAGGGAGATGGGCTGGGCTTAAATTCGGCTCTGACATATGTCATAAGAACGCCACCTGTCGATTCAAGAGGCACACTTTTATACAAGTCAAGTCCAGTGTTAGCTATATGGATATCAACATTTTGAACGGTACCTAATAACCGCCAAGGAAGCTTTTATGAAACTCGTCAGCGAAGCAAAACTAGTAGGGCTACAAATCAATGTGAAGTTACAAAGCTTATGATGCAATCGAGAAAGAATTTCTCAAAACAATCAAAGTTAGCATATACAGTACCGAAATTGCAGACGAAAGTGTTTATTTAGGCACGAAAAGAATGAAAACCGCTTATTTGAAAGAGACGAAATACGCCGAAGGGTACAGCTTGCAAATAAAATTTTTTATTCAGTTCTGATTCAGAAGCTCCAAGTATAAAAATCTGTGATAAGATCTGTGCTATGGTGTGGGTGTGAAACATGGACCCTAACCCAAGCATCCGCAAATATATTGAACGCCTTTGAGCGACATATCCTGCAGCCAATTCGATACAAACATAAGCTGTATGAAATTTTTAACGAGCCAGAGGTGTCAACGATGGTAAGACTGCAGAAGTTGCAATGTGCTAGCCATGTGAATCGTAGGGACAAATAATGGATACCCAAAAAGGTATTCCATGGGAGAACTTAAGGGCGGAGACAAAATGGAGAAATCGAGAAAACGCTGGACTGACTCTGATATCGAAGACAGTTTATGGCTGCTCGGATCTAAAAATTGGAGCACGCGGTTTATGGACCGAGAAAGTTGGATGTGCTTGTTGCAGGAAGTAAAGATAGAACAGGGGTTGTAGTGCTACGAAGAAGAAGCTATAAAGATGTAAAACCAATTCTTTCGGAAGAATCATGAATCGTGGTCGTGCAATGCCAGGTTGGAAGTGCACTGTTGGGAAACTAAATACTCCATACAAAATGAAATAGAGACAGTCGACTCCGCACAAGGCACATAAGAAAGACTAATTAGAGAGATACAGATAAACATAACATGGACAAGCTTTTGTCTTGATATATCATGGTTTTAATAAGAAATTACCCCAGTGAAAAGTACCCAGCGATTTTAACATATACGCCATTTCGATCGTCTGACAAATACACACAAGTTGAGCCTGCCAAAAATTATCGTGTTTTTTTTTTTTGTCGTGTTGATCAATCATGTCGAATTTTGTGCCTGAAAAAGAGCATTTGCGACACCCAAGCATTTTCTTGTTCAACCAAAAGAAAAAGGCTGATTGAAATTCATCGTTTGCTGGTAAAAACACATCGTGGACTCGCACATCAATGAGGACATGTCAGACAGTGAGCGCTCTGATAGATCACAAAATGCGAAGAGGCGGAATGGCAGAAGTAATTGGGTGATGGCCCAACTCAGACTCAACGGCAATTACCAGTAGCATGAAATGTGTCAGAGGACAGGATTAGCAGACGTTTACAAGCAATTGCTATGATCAAATATAAATGGGTTTCACACGATTTGACTGAACGTCAAATAGAAAATTGTAAAGTCACTTATGAAATGCTGCTTCGGTGCCATGCCAGAAATTATTTTTGCATCGATTTGTGACCGGTTGTCAAAAGTAGATTTATTATGAAAACCTGAAGTGAAAAATATCGTAGCTTTCACCTGGCGAAGACGGTCCATGCTCTGTGTCTTGTCGGACCAGAGTGGTTTTGTGTATTGTAAACTTTTGAAGCCCTGCGAAACTGTTAATACAGAATACTATCGTCAACAAATGATAAATTTGAACCGCGCATTAATTGAAAAACGACCGAAATGGGCCAGAAGACATGGCAATTGATTTTATGACACGACAATCGTCGTTGCACTCAACAAAACCATGCCAAATCACAGTGAAATGGCTTCGATGGACCATCCTTCCCCAGGAAGGATCTACCAGCTACAATTTTACTAAGACTACACAGTCGAGCGCTATTAAATGATTAATACAATAATAATTGATTAATACAATAAAAATTCGGCGCACACCGTAAAAATGGGTATCTATTGAAGGACATCAAATGTCCACTGTTTTGTGAGGTATTTTTTCGATGCAATTAGAACAATTTAAGAAAGTGAATCTTGCTGCTATTCCTGTGTCATTATTTATAAACTAGATAAATTCAACATGGGGTGCGAGTAAAAGAATCCTTCTCATTTAAAAAAACTTCTTCGAATCATGTTTTTGTGATATTAGAGAAGTGAGAGAGTCAATGTCATTTCACCTGGATTTTCCGAAATGCAACCCCCAGCAGAGCAATAATGGAAATTCCGCTGAACTGTGGATTCGTCTCCTGATAAATAAATCAATCCGCTAAAGTTATCCATCAGCAGTAATTTATTCACGATTTTCAAAATCAATCAATTTTCCACTCACTCATTCACTTTAACTTTCAATTTCCTCCGAAACTCTGCCAGTTAATTCCCAATAAGTCAGTTTCCTGAATAATTCAAAAGAAACCCACATCTTATAGGTCTTCAAACCACGTGCCGTTGTATTCAGAAATGATTTCCTTAAAACCGGAAAACTCTAAATACGTATACAAGCCAACGCCAAAGTCAATTTCCCGCCCGAACAAAATAAAAATCACAAAACAATCTCTCCACAAAATAAGTTCTCGTTATCGTATTGCCTTTTATAAATTGGAAATGACTTCTTACCTCCTTAACATTCGTGTCTTGCGTCTTTGCATGAAATTATTTCAACCTTTACAGAAAGTTCCAGATATGAAAGTTACGGCATGCTTACACATTATGACAAATGGCAACAAATCAATCAAAAACATTTTCAATTTCAACTTTTCCAATTAACATTTTCCAATCTCCTTCGCAGAATGCCTTGATAATGCCAGAATTTTCGCTTCACCATTTGTTTTTCGACGAGCATAATGGCGTGATGAAAACGTTGTTCCTATGATATTTAATTAGGACGTATCATCTTATCAATCGATGATTAATTATATCCCATTTCGTTCGAGTCTTTTATCATAAGCTCTCAAAGGACACGGATAAATCCAACAAATGAAAATATTTAATTATTCAGATTTTAATAGGAAAAATAAGCCTGCGATTCACGGAATAAAATTTACGGGAAACGAAACTCAAGCTTAATTATCAGTTCAAAGAATTCCAAAGATTATTTCCACCCACCGAGGCTTTTTATCAAATTTCATTTGCCGCTAACTAGAAAGTCTTTTCTGCCTTAGTGTGAATCCTGATCACATAACATTTGTCTCTATAAATGTATTATTCGACAGGGAAATTCCCAGAAAACCCATCGAGCAAAACAAAAAAGCAACAACTTGTTCATCAATTTTCCCCGGGAGTCTGCTAAGCGACACGGCACTAAGGAAGCACCATAGTGTGTAGTGTAGAACATCAGGTATAGGGCTCTCGAGGCTCCACGCTCAATTGAGGAATTTTTACTTCCTTCGTCAATCATGAAAGCTTCCCGCATCATCAACCAGAAAATGTTGGAAATCAATTTACCATTAGACATAACAGTCCTATTCCCAGCCGCTGTGCAACGGTGAATTAATGGTGTTCCTCGTTTGTGGTATTTGGCGAACCTCCACCGATACTCCAAAGACGATATACAACCTTAAGTATATATAATAGCGCGTGTATACGTTAAAAAGGACTATACAGTTAGTGTATATGCCGTACTTTAAGCCACCAATGTTGAATTAACATTTTCCACCTTGTGCTTAACAGGTGGCGTCTTTTCCACTGGCGTAGGGTTTCATGCCAGCTCGTGAAGCATTAATTTTCCCGTAATTTCACCATTTTCCTGCTCGGAAAATTTATCACCACGATACTCTCACCTCCATTTGTGCGGTGTCGTATTCACCTTCCTTCGACGAAGAAACACTTAGCCATCGGCCTGTATATCGTCGTTGTATTATGACCATGACCGAAATCGATAGATGGATTCTTGTTCTTCCTTGAATGCTTTTTCCCGCGTGCTAACTGTTACAATTTGCAGCACTTATAGCATCCAATGGCACGACTGCCAGAAGGGGTATTTCATAGCAGCGAGCGCTTATAGCAGTTTAAAAAGAAATCAGAGCGCTAATTTACGTTTTTGTGTTGGTTTTTTTTTTTGTGTATTCTTTCCTAACAAGTCTAGCTGGAATGCAGCACAGGATACGTCGTTTAATTATTCAATTAATTTCAACTTTAAAGATTCAGAGGTGACGATGAAAAAAAGGAACTAAGGAGCGTTTTAATAAAAGTTAAAAGTTCAACTTCTTAGCAATTATTTTCTTTTTTCTCATTTCACTGTGAAAATATAATGAAAAAAAAGTGACGAAGGGAATACAAAAAGAAATTTATTTCGATAGTTTTCTCTATAGTTTTTCTTTGTTGTAGCGGAACTTGCTCCCAGTTTGCTGGAAAAACTTTTTGGAAATATTTCTCGAAGGACATAAATTAGCTGTCCAATATAATGTGTTCACATCATGTGCTCGTTTCTTAAAAATAAAAAAATTAAGCAAGTAAAAATACTACATAATTCTAAGGACGATTAAGACATGGAAACATGACAACCATTTATTCACGTTCATCCACAGAAACCGCCTAAAAAACAGGAACAGGTACATACTCGGGTGGGTCAAAAAGCTTGTGAAATGGGTAGTATGTTGTTGGAAAGGATCAATTTATAATACTCTTGTTGTATTGTGACCTTCACTAAAGGTGCGAATGCAAAGCTTCATCTTAACCAAGCTTAATGAAATAAATCCATTGCCCTTTATTGAATCCTCCAATCCTTTAGTTGCAGGATTGAGCAACTCCGATTCACTATGTCTTTCTATATCGATGCTTAAGTGATTTAATGGTATATAAGTTGATTTTAACCTAAAGAAAAGGATAGCAATATGACTCAAAAAAATCACCCGAAGTTTGTCACTGCACAATGAGTAAAATTCAAAGCCTCATCCTGTTTCAGCTCTATGTCATTACTACCGGTCGTAGAAAATGCAAAAGAGATCTTCAAGAAAAACGTTTGACCGCGGTTTTTGAAAAATTTACCGGAATTTGGGTCTTTTTTGATGACAACAACAAAACATTTTATTTCGAAAGCATCAATTAGTGAAATAATCAATAAATAAAGAAATAAATAAATTAGAGTTCAATAATAATGTAACAAATCGAAGAAGTAAATTTATTTTAAGCTTATTAGCTTACTTTGCGTCCTCCGTCCTCCAGCAACATTTGACACTTAGGATCTATTAGATAACATAGCTGTTTCCACAACGTTAGTACGTATGTGACATTAGTGGAATCATATTTTTAATGAAGGAGCATTACACGAGTTCGTTAGAATTTTCGCTTACGACACACAAAGGGTATGACACTGAAAAACTTTTATGACTTTTATGGCATATGGATCTAGCCCTGAATTTGATGTCCTAGTGTGTCCGTGGGAACTCCTAAAACGGAAAACTCTAATGGAATCGTTAGAGACCGCAAATCCAAATGAAAGAAAAAACTTTAAATGTAAAACTTAGAAAAGCTAGAAAAAATATAAAAGACAGTTCGGCAAGCAGATTGTAAAAACCATTTTTCTTGGGTCTTTTTCAATACAGCGAACCACGAACGGGTTCAATCCATCAGTTTAACGCAATTCGTTACGAAATGATACCGAATTTCTTAAACTGATATGCGGTCTTTTGTATATATTTCATGTTAGTTTCACCAGAAAAGTACGAAGTGAATCATCTTCAAAAACTTGCAGAACGTTAAGGACATTAATCACGCCATTTCCTTGCTTATAAAAACAAAGCTACGATACCGATTCCCATCAAGCTTGAATAGATCAAACATGTTTCAAATGCATATTTTGATTTCTTATAGCCTTAGAATCAAAACCCATCTTGTAAGTTATTCCTGATTTATCAAGTTTCATCGTAATAGTAAGACTATGTTATATGTTTGGGACCAACGAATATTGATCGGCAAAATTATCAATTATAAGATGAGATTCAGTGATCTTCGACTCGTTTCATTGATGTTAAAATGAACTTCGTTTATCCTTCGGAATTAATTATATAGTATTTATATATGTAATACATAAAATTTTAAATATAAGATATTATAATGCACTCAAATGACTTTCTGAGTCACTGAGATGGGCGACCAACAAAGCTTCCAAATTATAATGGAAGAACAAATGTTGCATCTACCAACGAACTATAGAAGTAAGTAACAATGGCGTCAATTGGAACGATCATTAGAATGTTGCAGTGATTTTCTAGCTTATCGACCAATAAAACAAATAATTTTTTTTTTTTTTTTGTGAAAAGAAGCTGCAGTACACAACCAACTATTCATCCAATACTGCGCAAACAACCGATAGATACGGAAACAACCCATTACCGAGAGAGAGAAGGAGAGAAGAAGGTTCGAGATAAATGCAATCCACAATCGGCTAGACAGAACAACAGCAGTAAGAAGTAAGCAATTGTCAGCTGAACTGGAACGCCAACATTAATGCACAACAGATGTGTTGGACAAACTACAAACGACAAGCAACAGTAATTCAATCAATGACAAGAAGATAAATCAGTTACATCTGAATGACAGTCACTGACAGTCAATTATTGAGCTTTAAGCTTCACTTAACAAGAAAAAAATTAAGGACTGAACATCTCACAAGCGCAATGATAATTTATATAGAGTCTCCACAAACTTATCCTCTAAAACAAAAAAAAGTTCTATGCACTCATTACAAACGATAAATAAGAAACAATGATTCTATTTGACTATTGAAAAAATGTACTTACATGCCGCTTTTGATTTGCTACATGATCAGGTACATCACATATTTCTGATATGCCATTGTCCACCGTATTGTTATTGAGTAAATGATCCGTATTATCCACTTCTTCGGACGTAACAGAAGCACCTGCCGATGACTGTAACGTACCATTATGCCCGCTGTGGTTACTCCTGTGAAGTCATGTAAGCAGAATATTTTCAGATTTTCATTACACAAATATCGGGATTTATAAGTTCATTTTCAGTTCTTATTTTCTCTTTAATCAAAAATACAAAGCCTTTAGTACTTATAAAATAATGTTTTAACTTCAAATGAAGTTCATTTGTCTCAGTCTTCACTCTCAATAAACTTTACCTCAAGCTAAATGCTTCTTCAAAACACTCAAAGCGAGGGCAGGTATAGAAAGTAGAAGACGATAAAGCTAAGAGAAGATTAGAATAGTTACTCTCAATTATCTTCTAATATGCATAATTTTTTGTCATTGATTATCGTATTATTGTTGATTTAAACTTTTCCTTCCTTATTAGTTAGTTCCTTATAGTTGAAGTGGCTCTAACATGCGTCACGGTCTTAATTAAAGGGGTTAGATTAGTGGGTTGATGATATAAAAGATTGGTGTCAGAAGTGGGCACCCTCGAAATGCTCTACTTATGGTGCTAAGTTTATCTCGTGTTCATTCATTTGAAATTAATTTTCCCTAAGAATAAAGAGACCTAATTGAACAAGTCCAAAGTACACGATTGACATCTCGCTGATTCAGATAACGTAATACGATCGATATGATCAACACTCGAACGTGCCATGCTGACTTGATCTAGGTAATGATTCCGCAGTCAGCAAAAATTCTGCAAAAAAGTAATTACCTTCAGCGCATTAAAAGAACGATTATCAGGAGTCCACGGAAAAATGAAATTTTCAATACTCGTTTCAATACCCAGCTTAGACAGTTCTCAAACTAACGAATTTTATAGCATTCTATAAACCTTGTTCCTTTTACTTTCACCAAAGAGCATTGAAAGTTGATAGGGGGATTTGAAGGCGTAGGTTGTTAGGAAAATGTTAGAAAAATTAGAAAATGTTGAAAAATTTTTAGGAATTTGAGAAGGCTGTGCTTCAGAAGACATAACCTTCATGAGCAAACCTCCAGCATCAACTTGTTTTTCTCACAATTTGACGTTTTGTTTATCGATAAGAGAGAAACTGGCAATAACTTCGAAAGGACACTTCGTGGTCGAATTACAACAGGGTCTTTATTGCCCGTATTAAACCTTGATAACGGATTTCAAACATTGTATAAAACATCGACATATTTACCGTACCATCCAAAAGCTTAGGTTCTTATGGGTGTCTTATGGTTCTTATGGGTTAGTCGCCACAAATGTTAAGTGAGTTTGAAAGCATGTAAAGATAACCAGGAACCTGCAGACAAGACCATCAAGCACGCATATTGACCGCAGAGAAATGAGAAAATCGAAATTGTATGCCAAAAGCAATAGCTGCAAAAAACCATGTAGCAAAAAATGCTGACAAGATCCGCAGAAAAAGAAAGGCAAGCACCACACCAACGAATTCCGCAGAATCGACGAAAACTTCAGAAGTCACAACTAACGACCCACCTATAAAAAGAAAAAACGCGCGAAGAGTAGTCCAATGCGATAGTGCATATTTCCAAAGGACGAGACAAATGTCAGATAAGGGGATGGTAAAGATATGAAAACAAAAACGTTATTGCATCCTGCCACCCTAACGCCCACGGGCACCACAATCAGCAACGAACCAAACCAAGAACTTGCACCGCAACCCGCTATACAAGAAAATGAAGACTCTCTCAGATTCTTTGCCTATTTGTAAAGACAAAAAGGAATAACAAAGCATCATAGTGGAATGCACTCTGGCAGAGATTTTTAAATTTGGTAGTGGTAATTTGGGGGCAATGAAGATCATCACTGCAAAAGATCTGAAAAGAAGAAAATATCCCAAGACACATAACACATAAACACATAAGCTCGACGAGCTGTGCAAGGAACTTATCTTGAAAACTATTAAGGAATCTGTCTTTCATGCACGGTAAAAAAAAATTTAAAAATAATTCGAAAATCGGCTTCGAGTAGTTGCTGGAAAAGAACTACGAAAGCGGCTTTTGACCAGGAAGGTCACAAAATAACGAAATTTTCTTTGATAAGCAGACCCTGCAAAAATGCTAGGAGTAAAACATAAATTTCAAAACATGGCATTTTTTGTGGACCGCAAGAAACCGTTCCATTAAATTGACCGAGAGGCTCAATCTATAGATTCTATCTATAGATAAGAAGCTTCTCGAATTTCGAATACCTCAAATATTATTGTAGCTTTAAAAAATGGAAGCAGGCTCTCAATAGCTTGAGATCAATTTCAAAATCACATAACGAGAAATATTATCATAGATTAGGGTCCAAACTAGGATGCCGAGCTGGCTCTAGTACTATTTGAGTTCGTCATGAGGTACTGAGTGAGGCACTGCGAGTACGTGGTGAGGACATACCAATCAATACAAAAGGAATATTTTGTTTTATTCATTGACGGTCGAAGTTTTGTCAACTCATATAATTCAAACACCTTAAACGTTCCTAATGAATTGGAAGAGAAATCTTGACACAGCAGCAAAACGGTTGGTTAACAAAAATGGTTTAAATAATGCCGAATATCAACGGCAAACTGACATAAGAAAACACTACCAGAACAAACATAGAACACGTCGATTACTATTTATTTATAAGTAAACTGGACCAAAAAGACTACGAGTCTTACGAAATAAATAAACAGGACACCCTTGCAAATAAGACATATTATATGTTGCAACTGACAGTAAGTGATACAGATGCGCATAGAAGCCATAATCAAATCAGTACAACGCGCTGAGAACCAGAAGTCTTATTTAAGTCAGGAAACACAATACGGCAGAAGGCGAATAAGGCACAACAATGAGTTTCTCTTTTAAATTGAGATATTTTTCGATATGGAACCAAAAGCCCATCGAAGAGCTGTTTAAAATTATGATGATGATTTTTGGAAAATATGTTGCATTATTTCGTCTTACCCCAATGTTCCATTTAACGTTGTCGAATGGTCTGTAGGTTCACATGATTCGTCCAAACTAATTGACAGATAATCGGTTTCCAGAGTAACTAAAACTCGATACCAAGCACCACGAACACGTGTTTCAAGTACACCACACCTAAGACCCGATGCTGTCGTTGTAGAATGATGTGGCAATGGTTGCTGTGACACAGCCGGTGGTCTATTAAGGCCCGATGACTCCACCATCTTAACGCTCAATTCGTCAATGTTGGCCACAATTTCGGATTATTTTTACCCAGAAAAATCAATCATATCCGTGCTCCGTGGATGCGAGATCCTGAAAATAAAATAGAAATTTACATATTTCAGGCTTGGAATTAAATCATAGAGAATATTCAATTCAAAATGAACGCATGAAACTCACTGCAAATTGAATCCGTAACAACCTTCGGATTATGTTATTCTGCAAATCCTCAAGAATAATACTAAACATTCTTCGTGTAGCGGGAATATTTACCACTTTCTTTGTGATATTCCATTCATACAAACTGCCATGAAACGACATTATCCACTACTAAAGTTCCTCCTTGCTCTTTAATACAGTGGAACATTCTAAAACACCATAAAACTCATTCTCGACACCTGTGCGCTCCTTTCATATTCCTACTCATGATTTCTACTTTGAACCAATACCAAATTACCCAGTTGACTGCACAAATCCTTCGTAAATTCATAAATAAGTATCCCCGACACATGTTATTTCGTCTTATCCTTCATCCACTAAAATCTCCCACACCATATTCGCACCGAATCATCTCGCACCAATTTCATTTCTATCCCATCGTGTGATCCCGACTCCGCAGACTTTCTATCTCATCGCGTACCACCTCATCCCGGTTCGCTCCACCCCGCCCGCGTTTCTACTATGTTAAACGAACCATTACTGTTGTCAGAAGTTTTTACGAACCTCTTTTACTCTCTTTTGACTTCCTATTTTCATTTCAACTTTCATTTTTTTTTTTGCACCGGGAGCCGGATGTGAAGCAGATAAAAGAAAACCCTCAAGAATATAATTTGAATTTTTTATACCATGTCGTTATTTATTTCAACTGAAATTAAATCTTCCCTTGTTTCGATTTTTTCCCTCCAGTTTCTTGAGAAATCTCATCCTTATTCATTTTGAAAAGCTGCGGGAGACCAAATCGTGGCTTTAAGATAAAGCAGGAGAGAATTTTATAGGTAGGTGGTAGTTGCTTGTCGCGGATAATGTTGCCACTGTGTTGGTGGATAAAACTTGTTACATGGATCTTTGCTGTTGCGAAAAAATGATTGGCTTTTTGATCTGATGCTTAGATTTTATGCAAAGAATGTATTAGGAAGACAGAAAGACTAATGAATTGAAATGAGCAGTAAGTAGTAGGAGCAAGAAATATAAAGGATATTCTTAGTCGATTTGAATGTTTAGTTCCACCGCCAAATCTTCCGCAATCTACTTCAGTGACTTCAAATTTTAGTCATTCACCAAAGTTGCGTGTCCTAGAGGAGTATCAACTGACAGTTTGTTTTCGCCTGTTATGATTTATTTTTGAGCGAACCTCTCGTGAAATGCAGCGCTTGAATGAAAGGAATGTATTCAATGGAGAACACAATATCATCACGGAAAAACTGAAGGTTTTTGTTGTCGAAAGAAAATATACAGACACGTCAAAAAGGATATTCAAAAGAAGGCTCTCTACTTGGTCGAGAATACCAGAAATAGCTGATTGTGACATGCGGCAATTTTATAACTCTCACAAAAGAATTTATATAATAAAACGTAAACGTGCCGTGACCCAAATGAAATAGGTCCATGTACGAAACTCAATTTTGACAAGAAAGTCTAAGTAACAAAAAGCTAGTAGCATAGTAAAGTGAAATGTAGCACTGGTAATAATTCTTGAAAAAACAAAATGCTGAGGCTGCATAGAAGCCTAGCATAGTAGTAATTGCTCAACTTCAGAATTAACCTAGCCAATAAAGCGAAAAAGTAAAACGAAACTCAGCGTAAGAATGGTTGCAAATCAGCGCTCTGATTCTTTGAAAGAAACGTACTTAGAGATGCTGAAAGGAACACCCAAAAGTATTTTTTTGGATAAAAGCGTCAGGATTATTAATTGCAGACAGAGGAATCTTTAAACAAAGTCAAATCGTGAAATCACCTAAGATTCACAATAACAAGACCAACGACGAAGTCAAAGCACTGCTTCCTTAAAAGTTGAAATTCAGGACATGAGTAGCCTCAACAAATACGGAAGACACTGAAACCAAAGAAATGCTGAGAATTGCTCAGTTGAATTCTTTCCGGTAAAAAAACAATGCCATATAAAATCGTTGGATAAGGTCGGTCACTTAACAATATCGAAAGGACCGTTGTAATGACAAGCAAACCGTGCAGTTTTGAACGCTAACACTCCCAACAACAGCGCTAACAAACTCACAAGCAACCACAATAAACTGAGTTTTATTTGGATTGGTAAGTGTTCTTTCATTTTGTGTTAAAACAGAATACTCATCCAAAACCTTTTGTGGCAAAATAGAACATAATTAAAAAACTGATAGTCCTTTTTGTACCGCTGTCTTAGAAAAGCTGCTCAAGAGTGTTAGCGCTGTATGTATTTGGTTTGGCAACTAAATAATTACCGATCTGTTCAATAAAATAAAAGTTTTTTTAACTTGGAATGAAGTTTAATTTATAATTTTATTTCCATTTTCTTCAATGACCTTTTGTCATCTCTCTGACACCTTAAAAATTCCATGCTCAAAGACCGTTTGATCCTTTTCGGGCAAAAACTGAGTTAAGTGAGATTTTGCAGCGCATCACTGAAAGTTTTACCCCGCAGGGAGTTGTCCAAGGATCGTCGCAATCCGATGACTGAAATCATGGCGGTCTTCAGAGTGTAACTTCGATTTCCAACCAATATCAATCAATTTTTGCCCAGTCTCCAAAGACGTGTGCGGCCTAGAGTTGTTCTGGTGGAAAATGACACCTTTACAAATGACCAATTCTGGTGGCTTTCCTTTGACTACTGCATTCGGTTAGTCCAGTTGCTGATAGTAGACCTCTAAATTAATGGTATGATTCCTAGGAAGCAGGTCCAAATACAAATTTCAATCCAACCAAATTTACAGCAAATGTCTTGTTTTTTGGGATGTGTGCCTTTGAAGAGGTTTGCGATTGCTCTTTAGGCGCGGACCATTATTGGTTTCGATTGACATTGTTGTACACAATCAACTCTTCGTCGCCAGTGATGATTCTGCAAATGTCTGCAATCTCCGGTGTGGTTACGTGACGATCCACTTCGATAATAGTCTTGATTTCATCCTCATTAAGATCATCTGAACTTACTGAACCCCAGAACAGAATTTTTCAAACAAACTTCGGGCATTGCCTTTATCTTTCCTTATTTCTAAAGAAATAATTTCTAAAAAAAATAAGGAGCCCTTCATTACCATACACATCACGTAAATTTTTGACGGCTTGCACTGCGTTCTTTCCTTTACGAAAATAATAAAGCAAAATATGGCGAAAATGTTCGTTTTAGCTCTCCATATTAGCATTGAGATAAAAAAAACTTGAGGTTCATGTTGCAGCTCATGACCCGTCTGGGTAGTTTAGACGTCATGTCTCCCTGGTATCGTCCATGAATTTACATTGTTTCGCGACTGCAATCAATACTATTCAACTAGAATACATCGAAATAATGTCTGGTTTGAACATGTATATTAATGATAGTAGCCTTCCATCTTACGAACCATGTGCATTTGTGAATGTGCATGTGAATGTGCATTTTAATGCACCTCCCCCATAACTACTAAGACTTTCGGGGAAAAATTACCGATTTTTTATCGCAAGAGATCTTCAATAGAAGTCAAACAATTTTTGGCAGATTTTTCGCCCCTTTTTTGAAACCTTGCATCTTTTGATGCAAAGTGACTTTCGATTCTAGAAAGCTGTGCGGGGCTCCGATAAATTAAATGGAACGTTGACTGAACACAGGAATAATTTACATCGCTAAAGTTAAGTGTGAATCGCCGTGTTATACGCTTGTGTGTTATCATGCAATTGGAATAACAAGTCCTTCTTCTACGACGTATGTCTCACACGTGCGATTTCTCGCTAATGCACGTTAGCACTTGTTGATAGAATGTTATGTTCAAATCAGCACATTGATCAATAAATAATTTTAGGACGATCCCTTTGATGTGCCAAGAAAGCTAACAACCTTTTCTTGACTTTTGATTCATACGTTTTTGGTCACTCAGCCAATACTTTGCCGTTTTGTTTCAAGATTGTAAGCAAGAAAATAATTTTTCGTTTGTATTCGGAACATTCCATCATTCGCCTTAAGTTCCTTTGATTCGTCCACAGACGCGATGCGGTGCGCGCCATCATCGGCTCGATGTGCTTTTCTGAGTTTTTTCGATGTCAAGTGTCGTTATTCATTTTTTAAGTGTCAACACGTTCAACCTCAATATTATTTACAGTGGAATTATGACCAACGCCTCTTTGAAAAAACCACATCAAGTGCTACTGAACAGCTTTATTTGAACTGTTCGACTAGAATTGTCAAATAAGGAGGTTGCAGTAACTAATTCTAACAGTTTCATGTTTCATTTAAAACTCACAAGAAATTCTCTCACTATTTCTGTGGTCCAAAATACAATGTTAATGCATTCTGGGTTTGGAAGGAAACACAAATCCATTGACTAAAACGTCTACTAAATAACATAAATATCTTTACAGTCAATAAACCTCTACATATGTAAACTATGAAGCTCTTGGCATATGCGGTAAAGTGGCTTCTAGCTGTCAGCGGAGCTGCAATGCATGGAACAGGTTACATTTTTTGTCGTTTCTGGTAGACACTATACATGTTTGCTAGTTACTGGCTCATTGCCCGATGGAATTGGCTTCTAAAACTAACCCATCCGTTTCCTATCACACCGTAGTAGAACGGAAGCCTTCCCGGAAGATTCACGATAGGATCAAGTTATATGCTATGCCTGCGTACTATCAATCCTTTATCCACAATGAGTGCTGGTGGATACATACGTGTAGATTGCCTGCCTAATTACACCAGCTGCATTTCACAAGAGCAACATCAAACTCACCTGACCACATGCACTCATATGTAAGAAGTAATGAAATCAGAAACGTAGAAAAAACGATAAAAATGTGGCATGTAATCGCCCTCGCCATCAAGTTCGGATGGCAAACAGTTTCAACCCGTTCATCCCATTCAGAAGTAATCGGTTTTTTATCTCCGATTCTTGTTCCATCCTTTCCACTCCGGACTTCGTGGAAAGCAATCACAAAACTATATTCATATTCTCAGACAGGCTGGTGTATGCGCACATCCTAACGAAACGTTATAGAGCGCTTCATGGAATTAAATTCCTCCCCGAGAAAATTAGAATACAGATCTTGCCAAGGCTATATAATTCTGTTTGGCATGATTCCTACATGTGTGATAATGTAACGGATATATGCAATCGGGTGTGCAAACAATAAGGCTTTCTGGCCCATGAGCTGTGTGTCAGCTTTCCGAGGACGGCCGCAGTGACCTATGTTGTCTGATGCACACAGATCATGATAAAAGAACAGGCATTGCGTTACTGATGCGGAAAGTACACCACAAAAGCTCTATTGGATTATGAAAATATCCTTTGGAATAAATTCAGCTTCTGTTTGCTTAGGAACAAAAAATTGGGTTCCGATAGGCTTCGTAGGCTTGAATATTTCCGATAAAACATTTCCGGCCAGATTAGGAAAAACATGTCAAGCATCAACGACTCCATACTCGCGACCTGATTTCCTGGAACCGAGAATGCAGAAATCAGCCAGTCCTTGAGCGAAATTTTCCACCGCTCCATTTCCAACAATCCACCCATGACCCTTTTGGATAATCCTTATTGTTCCTGCTCACCTCCCACGGGAAAGAATTTTTAATAGCGCACACTGTAATCTAGACAAAATGGTCTTTGAGTAATGTATGTCAGGGATTAAGCATTTCAAATATTTACCAGTAATAGGGGGCAAGCAACGATAAATGGTGTACGGACGTTTTCCCCAGCATTAATCTCCTTTGGTAATTGTACAATTTCGCAGCTTACATTAGTTAACATTCCTGTACGTACCTCTCGTACCGTCTCCTTTCACTTGCATCGAAACGAATAACAAGAACAACAACGACAAAAAAAATATTTCTCACCTGGGATACATAAAAAATGTCGCCATGCTTATATTCTGTGATAATGTTTTTAATACCAGTCAACTGTCCCTCATACTCTCTCCCCTCTCTTTTTCCAGCTGTCATTTTTTATCAACAAATGCCAACGGACTATTGAGAGCAATGAATAGTCTTATCATGAAGTTTTCAGGAGTCTCAAGCGGCAGATAAAATGGATTTTATGTTTTTTGAAGATGTTTTTGGATGTGGGTTACAAAATTCAATTGTGACTAATAATAGTCGATGTTTTTTTCAACATTTAGAGGAGAGAATTTATGCGGCATTGGAGGAATTGGCCATTTTTCATAATTTGCATGGTAAACAAAACTAATGTGATGCACTTGGGAAACATCATTTCAGCAATTCCGTTGAAATGCAATAAAATTATTAATTAATACTGTAATAAAAGTTCAAACATAAATTGTTCAATGAAAAACTCTGAAAAAATTGAGTTTTTGCGAACGGCAATCAACTCACATAGAAAAGTTTCTAACTCTTCTCACGCCTTCGAAATGTGAAGAATAGATTCTCACGCAGGCTCAACAGGTATAGAATCGAAAAAAGATTTCTAATACATACAAAGTACACAAGGAACAATCAAAAAGGATATTTTAATATACTTTACCGGCTCTGGATTAAGGTTCACTAGCGTGGTCTTGTTTAAAGAGTGTAGGAATTGTCCATCATCAAAAAAATTCCAAAGGAAGAAAAAAGGGAGGAGTCATCAGTCATTAATTCCCATGCCGTGGTTCCGCATAGTATATTTTACAAAAGCCCAAATAGAAGGACCCCGACATAAATGATATATCTTGATTCGTGTAAATTAGTGGTGGCTTTATAGATGATTATTTACTTAAAATGGTAAATTTTGACAATATACTACCCAAAGGAAGAACATTTTTATAAACAATCCATAAGGAATTTTCACCTGTGACTTGGAAGATATTATGCTATTTTCTGCCAGCATAACGACCAAATGTGCCTTAATTGGACTTTTCTTCTATGCGAAGAAGAATTTCAGAATAACTCACCAAAGGATGACACTATGAGGTAAATCGATTTCCAAAATTATACTGTAGTGAGACACGAAAAAACATACTGATCCAAGGACATATCTGACAAGTAAATTTCAACCTGTTTTCGTCCAATATACAAAAGCATACTATTTTGACTAAAATAGACAAACGTAGCCATGTCTTTAAAGGACATATTAGAGTTGGAATTTCACATGAAAGAGCTGACCTGAGAAAAGCTAAAAGTTTGCTCCTTTTTCCTCAGATAAGTGATCAAAAAATTTACGAAATTCATTAACAAGTATGCCTTAATAAGGCGTATATATTTTTAAGTGTCTTGCAGTGCAATTTGAACTATCAAAGTTAGAAACAAACAACAGCAATAATACAGATTAAAATTTTTGTATATTTTTTTCAGGTTGTTCAATCCTCGGCAAATCATGGGGAAAAAATAAATTTAATAAGTTCGATAATCTGGTAGGAAAGTCAATCCGGTTTCAACTCTCCTTAAGAAGACTACATATCACCACTTAGATTTTATAACCGGACAACGTAATAAATGAAGTTCTTTAAGGTAAAATACAAAAAAACAAACAGGACATGTTAAAGAAGCGCTGAATACCGAAGAAAGACATGTTACAGCAAACAAGTTTGCAAAAAAGATACGCGTCAAACATCATACGCTCAAACATGGAATACTGCTGAAGGGTATGTGAAAACGAAATATGAAACGAATTGTTCTGAAAATAGACAACTAATAAAGCGTATTTTTTAAGGTATAGAATTTTAAGGTGGCAACACTTTTTAATGCCACGTATGATGTGACAGCTGTCACGCCATTTTATGGTTAGTTTGGTTGGCCATTTTATCATAAATAGGTTGACGACTGAGTAACGTCTGCGAATTGTGCAGTTATTTGAAAAAACGGTTCTGTTCGAGAAACTCATCGTGCTCTTCGTCAATTATAAGACCGAAATAATCTTCCATCAGAACAATTAATTCAGTTAACCATGTATCATTTCCAAAACACGTTTACTCTCACTGATAATAAATATCCATTCAGATATCGTACAATGCGAAATTAAGCAACCATAGCAGCTGTAGTGTTGTATCAATAAAAGCGCAACTGAATCCATTCGTCATCGTGCTCAAAAATTAAACCGGTGGTCATCCACGTTATGGAAGATTAACGGAAGGATCTTCATTTTGCGGACTTATAAAATCCATCTCGTGGAGGAATTTAAGCCGAACGAACACCCAGGCAAGGCGTAGATTCGGTGTATGGGCCCAAGCAGAAATTGCTGCAGGTCCCGAATTTCATAAGAAAATTTTGTTTGGTGATGGAGTTCATTTTTAGTTGAATGGTTACGTTAATGAAGAAAACTGGTTCAATTTAAGTGATGGACAACCACAGGCGATTGCCGAAAGGCCTGTTGCAACCGAAAAAAGATTTCTTTTTACGAAATCCAGAGGGATTTTATGGAATGACTGTTGCGGCTGATTTCTACGATTCAACATAGGAAACTATTTTGCTTATTTGATGACTTGGTGTTAACTATTCTTGTTTCAGATCACGCAGAGAGTAGTCAGTTTCATACATACACATCATTCTAGAAATCTTACTTACTCATGTATTTCTTTCTAATCAAATCATCCAGTTCAACCTAAGATCAAAATAAAAAGTAAATCGAAATAAGGAAATCGAAAGAAGGAAACTCCTGTGCATTTGGAGCAGAAGCTAATAATTTTTGCCAGACTGTGGAGCAACGTAAACTACCAAAGGTTCATTTTTAGCAAGAAATTCATCCTTAGTCAAATGATCCGTCGAATGGCTCCATATCATTGCGAGAGCCTTCAAATTTTATATCAGTAGCTTGATAATTCTTAACTAAGGAATAGTCACATGATTATTTTTGCATCACCGCCTTCCGTATTTGTAGTGTTCACGAAAGGAGCTGTCTCCTGAATTTACAGGAGAAAAAATATTTTTCTGAGGCAAAAAGTGGAAAAAAAATTATATTTGGAGCAGATTTTCCGATACTGGCGGAACCAATTTTGGCTGAAATAAGATGTTTGCGGTTCGAAGACTAGGAAATCTTGTAAAGGCCAGTAAGAGCCATTAATATTTTGTATTGAATGGACCCTATTTGGAATGAATTAAAGTTGTTGAGGTTAGAATTTGGAAAAAGCAAAAAGAGACAAAATTGAAATTGAAAATAGATGGTTCCATCAATCATCTGAAACGTCAATCCATAACTATTATATTTTATAATCATTATTCCCCATTGACCCCATAAATATAACCATACATGTTGACAGAAAAACCTTAAAGTCAGGCCAGGTTTTATTTAATTTATTCATTCTACCTCCCATTGTATAATTTCATTGATTGTTTAATGCTGAAAGCGCCTTTTCTGTGGGCAAGGATTCGAGATTATTGTAAAATTCATGTGTCGCACCTCGGCGCCACAGCTTATATGAGGATACATGGCTAATGTATACTACGCTCGGTCATAATGTACACCCGTTGCATAGTGGAGCAGTCTTCAATTAATATCCTTTTTTGTTGGACCACTGAACCCAACGGTATCTAGCACAACATTTACAAACCCTACCACCACGGGATTTGTTCATGTGATGTAAGAAATAAAAACAGAATGAACTGCGCTGACAAATTGTACACAGCATCAGCATCGACCAACTATTTTCATTTTACACACATATGCTCCTGGCAAATGAATTTTTAGTCTGACCTACCTCGAACCGGCTGGCAGATATGTAGGAATACCACTATAAAGGTCATACCGGTGCCACTATCTAATACGCACATGCCATTATTTTCGCAATTTTCAACTAATAAACTCATAATTTGAAACAGCAATTAGGAATTTGCATGACTTAAGTCAATAAAATTAATTTATGCTCGACCATTTGTAGCACGAAAAACAACCACTGTTTGTGGTGGTAGTGAAAGGGTGCCGACCGGTAGTGCTACCTATCCTGGCGTGTTTTGTGGCTAGGTTGTGGTACTTTGGGGTAGGGCACAAGTCGCGAGAAGAGTCAATTGGCTTTGCGATGAGTTATCCTGTAATGTTGGACTACAACCGTACAATTTATTGGAAGCGAGTGGAATGATTGCATTTGAAGCCGGAATTCAATGAGAGCTAACTTGGTTTCAAATTATGTATCAGCTGTAATGAATGGTTGCACTGCATAAAATTAGCAACGTATCAAATTTGATTATGAATTCCTCTCTTTGCACGTCAAAGTTTTCATATAATATGCACATCAAGCGATGATGCGTTATATATTAACCAATGAAATGTAAAGGTAAATCATACTAACTTTGGAAATTAAAGAACTTAATTTTGGGAGCATAATGAAGGAAAATGGAGAGACAACTTTAGAAATACGTTTCCAACTGAAAACGCATTTCTATTGCCTCATAGATGTAACACTTTATTTATAAGAAACACTAAGTGACGGCGTAGCGTGAAGAAGGAAGGGCAAGAGCACTCATAACAACCTCGCAATTTCAACGGATTCAACCAAAATTAATAGAATTCATTTGTATAGGTTAGAACTTTTTTATGAATTCATTCAACAATAGTTACACTCGCAAAATGCTCGAAGGAACACACAATACAACTACAAATCTACTATTGCTTACTCTATCCCTTTCTGCTAGAAGCCATCCGAGACTGTTTTTACTAGTTTGCATTTATGCCATAGCTACGGCTTAATGATGGGATAGAAACGCTAGAAATTCAAAAACAATACAAAGCAATAAGAGTAAACAGTCAAGAAGAGGCAAATGCAGAATGGAGAGGTTGTAAAAACTTTTGTCGAGTGACCAAACTTGTATGAGGTCTCGCATTATCTTCGTGGAACACTACACCTTTTCTGTTGATTAGTTTTGACCTTTTCTGTTGAAGTGCATCATTCAGTTTGTCCAGCTGATAACAGTAGACTTCCATATTCATTGTTGTGTTATCCGGTAAAAGCTCAAAAAACGTGTAATTATAATCCTAACAAACAGACCTCCTTTCTTTGATGGATATCGGCTTTGGAAATACTTTGAGCCGGTTCCTCTGTTTTGCTCCATTATCTCTTGCATTTGACACTGTCATATACAACCCGTTTGTCGTATTCCAGTAATGATGCCATTTCCAGTAATAATTCATGACGTTTGAGAAGCGAATCACAGGCGTCAACGCGACGACACAAATTTCTCTACGCGAGAACATGGGGAGCCTTTCTATGGAAATTCGAGGTTAAACGCAGGACAGTGGTCATAAACAGTTGAATTTGACAAGCTTTATCTCTTACCGATCTTACGTGTTGTTATTCGCCATTTTGAATCATTTAATGCCCTTATCGTGTCTTTATCAGCTTCAACCAGCTTTTCAGAACGTGGTGCATCTTCGACATCAAAATTGCCAGATCGAAATTTTTCAAGCCAATTCTGGCACTGGCGTACTGTCAACACATCTTCACCATACACATCGGTTGATTTCTTTCTTGCTTGAACAGCATTTTTACCTTTTCTATTGTAAACAATAAAATCTGACGAAAATGCTGCCTATTGCTCTCCATATTTAAAAGGCCGCGAAACAAAAACTACTGCGTAGAATCAATTGGATTTTTCCATACACAAGCTTTGCTATATCATCTCTCAAAACATATAAGGGTTATGTGGCTTAAGTGTGCAGTTGGGTGCAAGACAATAAAATTAGAAATTTTCCGGAAATAACTGTCCGGGAAAACGTAATTACTTTCCGTTCAACCCAATAATTAACCAATCAAAGCCACATTCTATGAAAACAAGAGAGGAGTGACCATGGGAAACTCAACCTTGCTTTTTTAACAAAATCTACATGATTTGAGGAAGGAATAAGACAAAAATAATCAAAATACTTGAATACATGAACATAATTTTGCTTACCTTTCAAACGCATTAGCAGAGTTGCACATGGCACTAAACGATATAATATGAAAAATATAAGAGGAGGAAAACAAGAAGCTTTTTTAACACTGTAGCCAATTTTCGAATTTAAATTTTAACGCAGATTTCTAGATTGCATTTGATATACAATTGTATCAGAAAAATATTTCTCACCTACATTTAAGGTCAGAAACCCACCCATCGCGATCTGTCCACTCATCCAAGCCTTTTAATTTTCAAGTACCTATCATTCAAAGTAGCCTCTTTTTTAACATTGGATATCCATATCTCTTTCGCCATGATGCCTCTTTGGAGTGCGAATGCTTCTAAATAGTTACGCCAAAGCGTAAATACAAACAGCAATAACACTCTAGGTAGCAACTGGCTGATAGAGATAGAATAATATTTTGCATCACAACATTAATGTTTGTATTGCTTTTTTAATCAACAAATTTAAGAGATCTTTTGTTGATTAACGAAATAAGGACTAAACATTTGCCAATAAATACAAAGTTGAGCTTTTTTGTGGTTTCAATTCACACGTCACATTCCATTCCAAACTAGTCCAACCAAATGCAACAAAGAAAGTCCACATAATACAGACCAGTGAAAAACGCTCAAATTAGACAGCATCAATATTAAATTCAACTACAACAAAGTGAATGGAAAGAAAAGCCAGAGTCTTCGACTTTGATAAACCAAAATATGGAGAAGATATCCTAGAAAGCAGTTAAAACCATAGGCCAACCAGGCGTCGAAAACCAAATGGAAAAAAAAAGAAAATGCAAAACTGTAAGAATGAAAATCAGATAATCAACAAGTAAGACTCATAATATTGTCAAGCACTAGTTAAGTTCTTTCACTTTTTAATTATATTTCTTCTAATACATATTAACTAACCAGAATATATAACGAAAGTTTATAGTTTACTTATTTAGCAATGGAGGAAGACTATGATTTAATCAGTCGGTAACGCCTTTTGACAAAGGAAGGCAGGCATTTCTTTTGGAACTAGCGTTTGACTCGCTGTGACCACCGTTGACTGCGTGAATCAACTGTGCTAGGACTCACCTACATTCTTTCTTATCAGACTAGGTAAGTAAAAAAATGTCATTCAATAAAATATAATCGTACAGCCGTTACATTTTACCTAATTTAATATAAATTGTATCAAATACAGTGACCCAGCATTATTCCTATACACTGAGCAACACGAATATCACGAATTTCACATCCGCATGATGAGAAGACCACGAGAATTTTCCTCGCCAGAAAATCTGGACTACCATAACAATGTACGCTCGGATTTGGTTGTGAAACATCTCTTCATTGTTGAACGCTTGATACAGACCGATCTTATTTATTTTTTAAAGTCTCAAGCGGCATTCGAGATTTTCAGGAGTGATTATTTGGGGAGATTAACCTTATCTATATGTCAAACTCTTCCCTCATCTCAAATGACAGTTCATACTCAAAAACAACACCTAGTAATGTAACCTTACCTTGACATTAACCGCCCAGTCATCATAAAGTATATCCCCTTCAATACTTCAAAACTTAAAAGGATAAGATGTTAAGGAAGGAAATCCTTAAAATACAACCCAATCAATTCCGATTCTATCCCATCCGGAATTCTCACAAGGCATTTGTGTTGTCCACAGTCGATGCTATATTCATAGATCCCTTCCTTTTATATTCTGTGACCTCTCATTTCAATTAAACTCTCATCTCAATAAGTTATCAATGAAATACACATACAATACTAACACATTTACAAACCTACACATAAATTCATTCATTCAAACGTGCATGCCTCTTTTTATTCTCATCATCATATTTGAAAGATTTCCCACAATTTCCGAATCGTTATAGAGTAGCGTTGCCCTAGACATATCTTTGGTTCCTTGAATACTTTGTCCGTGTTGTATCCTGTTCACCCTCTTCACCATACTCCACATACCGAAGGCTGAGTTTTTGAGTCAATTCCAGTGGGTGTTTATCTTTCGTTCCCCTCATTTAAAAGTGAGTGAAGTGAGAATACTTAGTGTCTAAAAAAGGACTAAGATGCTTGTTGCGGGGAAACGGAGGAAGAGGAGGTTTCTTCTCGTTTTCAATTTACAATTTTGTTAGGAAGTTGAATCAGATGATGATGTGTTTTGTAGGAATTCCGGACACTTCTTAGTTTCATTGTAAATGATTTGGAATTTATACATCCACACATAATTGGAATGCATATGGTTTTCGACTAGCATTTAGTTGGAACTAACATGTGTGAGATAAAAATGGTGATGAGCATACGAAGAAAAGTGTCAGCGGGTAAATGAGTTGCTGTAATATAATACCAACAAAACAAGCTGATCTGGTTCGGCCTTAGAAGACACATGAAAAATAATATAGTTCGAATTTTGGTAAGCCAACGCGAAAAGGCTACAGGCCGAAATACAATAGTGCTAGACTGCGATACGAGAGCGCGACGAGTGTTTCGCAGCAAATGTCAAGCAGTATTCGTAACATGCATTTGTATGCGACATCGTACAATGATTGCGATGCGTCGATGCGAGGCGGGAAATATTCGGAAAAATGAAAATTCCTCGCAACGATGTGCGTGACGTTTGTCAAATGCAATATGGCGCTTAAATCAAATAAAAAACGCCTTAATTACTTTTTAAGTACATTGGTTATTATGAATGAATTTCGAATGAAAATTTCGTGGATCCTAGTTAAGGCTTTTATTTGCTAAACGAAGGAACATTCCAAATTCAAAACTTTTAAAAAATCAAAAACAATTTCCAGCAAATTTCATTTAAAATGTCACCAATTTGACAATTGTCATATGAACATTAATGTTCCCCGCATCGCGTGCATTGTAAATTGAATGCATTGCGTGACGACGAGCGAGAATCGCATTGCACTCACGTATCGCCGTCACGCAGTATTGTATTTCGGCCTTAACAATTCAAGAAAAAAAAACAAATCTGATCTCGAAAGAAAAGTCCTTGCACAGTAACATTTGTTTAGGTGCGTTGGTATTTTCAATGTTAAAGACAGTGTGATTGTGATGAGAAGGTCACTTGAACGTACAGCCTAGGCCCGTGAAAGGGATTAAAAATCGTTAAGGCATGATAAATATAAGGAAGAAATATTTGCTCTTGAACTTGGCGATGGAAGACATGAGGCAACTGGTTCAATTAAAAAATATTACCCAGAAGTTGCAAATGCTACTCTATTGTTGTTTACATCACGCAACTGGGTATTTTTCGGATGATATTAGACAATCACCCGTTTAACCTTAAATACACTGATCAGCAGTATTTCAGAAATGTATCACTTTCGCAAGCCCCCACGAGACTATCCGTCATGATGATTTGAAGGGCCGTATCAGCAGAAATGTATCTGGTAGTTATGCTGCAAAGGACCACAAAAATAGCGTCTATGCGTCTGATATAAAACCTCGCGCCCCTCGGCATATATTTTCTAGGTGGCACACCACTGGCGAGTATCAAACCAACATCGTAGGAAGGCACTTAAATTTCATAAGTAAGGTTAGGCCTGCTTGGTCAGCACGCCAAGGCAACAGGACATACAAACAAACAACTTCCGCGAAGGGGAAACCTATTAATACCTGACCAATAAGCATTTCAACTCCTTGGGTGGAATGAAGTTGCAACTCCTTGGAACAACGGGATGCACATCATACAGAATATATCACCTAAAATTGCAGGTCTATGTTAAGTGGAATGCGAAATTACAAATGCTTTGCCAAACTCTCTATGAATTATTTAAGCATATTCATCTATTAATGATCAAAAAATGTTTCCATAAAATAAATGCTTTACAAGGAAGGTATACCAGGTGAACAATTTCGAAAGAACGAATCCCTTTACACACAACTACACCCACCTGTCTCACTCTATCGAAGTACTGATAGACACTCTTCCCAATGGAAAAGACAAAATCACTTTAAGGTACAACCAAGTAACTTGAAATCCATGCAGTCCTTTCAAATGCCCATTTGTAGTATCGAATGATTTTGAATGTTTCACTTCATTGACACATAATCCAAAAAAATTAATAAAATTATACGTTGCGACTCACTTACCAATCACCATTTTTCAAAATCACCACTATTCTTGCTAAATTTTTAAATAAATTTAGTCTCAGGACAGCATGCATATACATTTGCCATCATCAAGGTTTGACTTGATTAAACCTCTTTAAAAGCCTGATTATTTTGACTAATCTGTCACCTGAATCAAAATGCTAGTAAATACGCCATAAGATATTTTATCTTTCATAAAACTCTGTTCTAAACCATTGCTTAAATTGTTCTCAAAGCATTCATCCTTGTGTGCTGCCTTGAAAATCAATAATCTAAAAATACTGTCCAGGAACAATGTAGTATGACCTTCTTCTCTTCTGAGCGCTATATGTGCTGTATCTTCTCTTGTGCTCATTAACATCTTTCATGTAGAGTAACGAAAAAAAATCTACAAACCACCATAAAGTACAAATGATGTGGGGCTAGTTGCGTAATACAAAAGGATATCACCATTATCGCAGTGTTACCTCATCGTTCAAACGTACTTAATACTATTAAATGTAGTGCGCGTGAAGGGCAGCTCGTAGTTTGCAACTCCTTTTCACAGGAAATTCAAGTTTCCCTATTCAGTATGCATAGATGAATAGCAATAAAGATCTGGTTATATGCGGGTTAAGATTCTGTCATCGCAGCGCTGAGCCAAGTTGAAGTAACAAATATAGATGTACTTGAGTTAATTTACTTGTTTCCACCTGCTGGAGCTTGCCAGCTCCGTTTCCTCCCTTCGTCTTCCGTAGATGTTGAGTGAAAATCAATAGAAGTTGACTTTGATTTTGCCATCCTAGATTTTCGATTATACACACGTATATGCATAGTGTTCAGTGTGGCACAGAAAGGTCAAGGCTTCTTTTACAGGATTCACCAGCAAAAGGTTATTGATATTTATAAATGTAGTATGGATGGTTCTCATGCAGATGAGGTGATTTGATTATATTTCATGATTGCAAAATATGATTCAATTTTGAAATGTGTCCCTGCAAAAGTCTGACACACAAAAATATTGTAATCAATTTATCCTTAATGTTCCTTTTCTATGAATCAAAATATGCTACGATCGTTTCAAGTACAACTTGTCACCTACATCTGGAACTTAAATTATGTTTTTCGTATGGCAGAAGGAAGCATTTGAAAAAAATCTGTTATATTGCAAGGCTAAGTCAAACTCCAGTCTTTTCTATTTGTTATCGACAATGTAAATGTAGAAAATTTCCCAATCCCAATCAGGATCAACTTTTGTTGGGTGCACATCGTTAGACCTGAGGTCTTTTCAAAGTGTTAGCGCCGGTTGTAAATACGTTTTGACAATAGATTATAAAGTTGCTGAGAACGTATCGACCAGATAGTATTTATGGTCTTAATTCGCCATGAATCCACAGATGGCAACCACTTTATTCTCATTCATCTTGAGTTCGCGATCTTTAAGAAATAAAGACAGCAATGATAAACAAGGATCTCAGACCGTGGATCAATCGAAGCTTCTGCACACTCATTATTACCCAGCTCAGCTGTTTTACCATCACAAGATTGGTTTCTTGAAATCCTGGTGACACAGATAGGTAATAAAAGGATAATGCCTACCACACGCTCTTCATTGAAGATGTGTAAGGCTGTGCAGTGATTCTCCTGATAATACAATCAAAAAAATATTTCCTCAGGCATATTGCCCATTATGCTGCTGATCGCATCAGGACTGAAGAAGTTCTAGCTAGTGTCAAACGATTACCAAATTGAAATGGTAGATGTTTGGTGAAGAATCCGGAACTTCGTGTTCCCTCGATTACTATTCTTTGGTCATCAATGGTGCTCACCTTCCTATCGAAAAGGAAAGGGCTTATCAGAGCGGCCCAAATATGTCAACTGATATTTAAAACAAATAAAAATGTTTGCAATCTCAATTTATTGCTATTAAAACAAAGACAATATTAGGAATTTGAATTTTTAAAAATTAAGTTGTTCAAAAGACAGACATTCTGTTGAATATACTCAAATACATACTATCAGAAATATTTGTTAATAGTTGCAGGAGAGTCAATCTGATTTCCTCTTCAATATTCCTTTTCAAATCTGTCAAAATTCAATGTTTATTATCGCAAGGTAACTTCATAAGCGAAGATCAAAAAGGGTCAAATCAGGGCCACGTGGTTGCTACTCTAGATCAGCTCGTTGTGAAGTCACCTCTGAACTAACGTGATGCCCCTAAAGAATTGTCTGTCATTTATGACGTCATTGTGTCTTGCTGAAACCCTTATAGCACATTATAATGCCCACTTTACGCTGTTTAAGAGCGAATGACCACATATGTGTGATCGCGCTGTTCCTGCAATCTGGAATTAGCGGACACAACGACATGCATGATAACTGCAGGAATATTCAATGGACAAAAATCTAACATGCTTGATCCGATTTTGACCAAAAGTGAAAAGTTTGACGATCCATATATCCGTCGAGAAACATTGACATAATTTATTCTCCTGATGTCGTCGGTTTCAATAATTAGGCTTGTATGTTGTTAGATACGTACGAAATAAACTTTCAGATAGGGAGGTGCAGATTTAGCGGTCGAAATATTCATTTCACCATTATGACACCTATTAATATAAATCTACGTAAATCCTGCCTACCCGTTCTGCATCCGAAATACCCAAAATATTATAAAAAAAATTTTTAGATTAAAACAAATTTCTAAAGACAACGCTTTCAGAAAAAAAACGCATCCGAACCCATCTAGCCATAGACAATTTCGAGATTCCAAAAACCCTGATCAATTATAAATGAATTGCTTTGGCAGCTGCTCCTCCTTCAAAGAAGTCATTCACGAACGAGACTGAGCAGAGAGCGAACGAACGAATGGTAACTTCTGGACGCTACAGAAGGATTATCGCACAATTCCTGACCACGGCACACTTGATTGCAGTGAGTTCTTTTTAACTTCAATGAGACAATGACGTATTGCAGTAAATTACTCAAAAATGTTTCCTCTAGAGAGAAATCTTTAGGGGATCTACACAAAAGCATTTGTTTCATTTTTTTAAACTTGACGAAGTTTTAAGGAAAAAACCAACTACGTCATCATTTTTTATTGATTTTTTATATCACACCATTGAATTAATCCTTTATCCCGAGTACAAAGCTCGTATCATCAGACACATCTTAATAAAAGCCCATTTGAATACATGCACGATATTTGTCTGCTTAGAGAATAAGAAACCCCAAGACTCCATTCATCCTTTGCTCCCAGTGAAAGCAAGTCAGAACGTCCCTATGACATTTTAAATTGTATGCTACATCGAATAAAAATCATCTCGTCTCTCACTCCTTTTTTCTAATAGCACTTAACTCCAGACTGTCGAAGAGTGCTACGTAGACAGAAATAGAAACGCTATCTCTCAGCCATAAGTATATGACAATATATCAGACAGAATGGTATACAATGAAAACAAGACGACTATACTTTGAAATCCACCATTCCAGCAGCACTGCGCTGAATCAACTAGAAAAATATCAGAAAGGGTTCGTCGTCGCCAACACGGTCCTTATATAGTCAGTAATAGTGAAAAGATAACACCGAACCGTAAAAAATGTGAGGAAACCTTCAATACACGTCCATTTTCCCTCATATAGGGATATGCATATTTGCTCCAGCTAACGAGACAATGATGAAAAAAATTCCGGATCAGTAAATTATGCATGCGAGTTTATGCGTACGTTCGCACTCTATTGCCTCTCCGAGCCAGTCTGCAACCAAATAGAGACACATGTACAAACATCAATGACAGCAGCAGCGAAGGAGGGTGGGAGGCGCTTGTTTGAGGGTCGTTTCAGTTCGTAGACTATCTAGTTATGAGGGAGTCGTTGTTGCTTTCAACCTTGAAATCGGTTCAACCCAAGCATATACGTTCTAATATTATATTTTTCTGGCGGGATGTTTTAACGATACAATTGTTCAAAAGTCCTTTCGACATAGTTGCCTTTTGTTTTCACTTGTTTCGATGGTCCTACTAGCCAACATCAAATTAACCCTAGCTTGGGGAACTCAACATCGTATGTTTACTTTAAAAGAAAAGACAAGATGAAATGAAAGAAGGATAAGGATAAGAAGGTTATGATGAGTTTCAAAGTTAAACTAGACTTTATGATGTGACACACCCATTTTTCAAGCCTCATAACATCACACCTAAATTTCAGCAGGAAATACGAAATCGCATGTTTCATGGAATCATCGATTTAAGAGGTTCGGATAGACAATGCAGAACTAGTAACTGTAAATATGATTCGAAAGTGAAAATAAATTGAAAAAATTCAGTGTCGGTAATGATATCTCTACGGGTTCCCTTTTTTTTCCTTCGTTCAATCCGTTCAAGATTAAAGTCACACCCCATTCTTACACATATTTCATATTACCCCAGCCAAATGCATGCAATTTGCGGGACATTAAAAATTATGTCTTGTGAACTTCAAGCTTACACGATTCCTTAAAATTTTTGACTGTTATGAGAGTATCTGAGCAACATCTGCATTTAAGATAAACCATGTGTTCTCCTGGTAGGTTTTCAAAGCTTTTAGCAAAGCTTTTAGCAAAGCCTTTTGTCATTTTACTAAGCTATTGTGGTTCACTAATTGTTACATGTGGAAACCGACTTCAAGAATTGTGGACTTGAAATTAACCGTTATAAAGAACGTCCTTCTGAAACACAATGATCAGAAAGACTAGAGCTGTCATACGTGTGTAATGACATCTGCTGTAAAAAATGTATATAATAATGTAGATAAATGACAAGTAAGCCTAAACAGTGTTTGGAAGAAACATATTGGAGTTCACATTTTGCTGGTTACGATGTATCAATCAAACCAAAGTAATTTGCTTCCCGGAAAATCAACAGGACACCAGGGTCATGAACCAGTAATCAAGATAAAGTAAAAGAAAACACTTTCATTTTAAAACTTCGAGCATTATTTTGCATGAAATTAATCGAAAATCTCGTGCCTAAGTAGATTAATAAAATGTACACTTCCTGCGGATTTTATTTGAACGAGCCTGCAATCATGGCATACCTGCCTGATAAATAATGCATGGTCAAAAATGCTGTAGCTTATTTTCTTACTTGCTAACTTTTTAAGGGCCAACTCATTTCTACTGCAGCTGCAATCGATTGCAAATCTAGCTGGCACCTAAAGGATTAAGAAGAATTTATTCAGCCAGTGATTAACATCTCAAAAATCCTCAACACCATTAATGAAGTAAGCAAGCTCCACTTTAATCCCATGATTGGTAAAATGCATACTCCCTCGAATAGCAACTCAAGTTTATCTTCACAATTATTCCAGCACTTCAGCTAGGTGCTTACAGCTCCAGCTTAACGAACGAAAGTAAGATCAAGCAACAACAAGTTTCACTAGTCAAATCGCAATTCAATAAAAGTTAATCCTGATATTGTGAAACCAAGTGACATGAAATACTACGGAATCAGATAGACTCAAATTGGATGACAAAAATGATTGCAGGATAAGCTGAGTGTTATAAGTTTTTTCATGCAAACCAAGAACGGACTAACCAACTCCCTGGGAAAAACAGCAATGGTGTCATTATTCCAGTAATATTGGTTACAATCTTTAAACTTTCGTGTCTGTATTTAAAACTAATACACATTCTCATGAGGGGCTCAAATGGCTGCCGAGAAATCACACAGTTGGTCTAACATAGCCTAACTACGAATAGTCCTTGAGAAAAACACACAAAAAGCGAAAAACAGTCAGAAAATCAAACGAATTGGTTTACATGACAGAACGCGTCACCAGTCTTCATAGCATTTTTTTTTTTAAATGAGTATATCCATTGAGTATGTTTATCATTGAACCATACTAAGTTAAGGCACAAAAACCGTTACATTACACAACCGTTTACAAGACTGCAAACGGTTGGAACCAATCTCTGCTAATATTAGAAAGCTGCACTCGCACGCAGCTAGAATTTTCTCAATCTTGTCAATACAAAGTTAATCACATCATCTTAAGTATCGAGAAAGTGTTGGGTAGACCAACCGAATACAGTGTCTATTGCTTAACGTCAAAAAAAAACCTTCTACTGTGTCAAACATGAATATAGCTGAGGACTTAATCTTCCAGCCATACAGGGTCACTAGAGCAGACCGTAACTTTGACAGAGAATTTTGAAAACACTATCATGAGGCAGCGAAACCATTACCAACATATCCAAGAAACCAAAACATAATCGTTTTTGTTATGTTTCTTTAAATTTCAGTCATCAGGATAAAAAAGGGACATAACATCTCAAAATAGGCTAGTCTTCTATGTACCACACCAATCTATAGCTACTCAAAAATATTCTAAACAATGCACTTAACCAAGGTATCTGAAGTTTGCATCGTTGCAAACGCAACACTGTTAAGTTTTTTCATTACATCTTTTTAGCAGATGATAAAAAGAAATGAACACCTAGTAGAGAGCTTCAAATGCAAATGCAAATAAAATTTACCAAAATTTTAAGTCTAATTCTTCAAAAAACTCTTAACCAGCTAGTAAGGAAACTCATATTAAAGTGCTATAACGGAGTGAAGTCTCAGGTCCTGGATCAATAATTTATTATCATAGAATGAATTGGCAACACGGTACTTTGCTTGATTGTCACCCGAATCGTGTATGTCTCAATCTTCACTTCTTATGACTGTAACAAGTCAGAAAGTCTAAAGATTTGAATTTTTGCAAAGCACACAAAGCTATGCAAAGCCAGATTCACCCTATATCAGCATGTACACATACACCAATGCACATTTTCTACAAAATCCCTTGAATCCATTTTAAATAAAATATGAGCTTTTGGGTAATCTGTGTAAATAAGTGAAGTGAAGAGATGTGACAATAGGACATCAACGTTTTTGAACAAAACCGTTTTGTAACGACTTACAACTCTGAACAGACAAAGACTTGAAGGATAATCTGTGCATATACTAGCATGTCATCTAACTAACGCGTGCTCTGTTAGTCTTCTTATTCATACTTTGCGAAATCTTAACTTCACAGCAATCACAGGATGAAACTAGAAAACAACAACAAATTCTAAGTGCTGCCACCTTTACAGCTTCTGTATCATCTTCCTTTTCCATTTTCTATTTTTACCCTAACATTAGATATACGAGTATATATGTGTTGGTTAACAGTAGTAAGAAAAGCGGAGGCAGACTGATGATGATTCCTTCCTTACAACCAAAGCAATTCATTCATTCAAACCCGCATATATGTATGTATTACATGAAGAAAAGGATTCTACCGCAAAGGAACTCATATACTATAGAAAGCTGACGAGTACAAATTGTACTTAGTACGTTGGCATCGTTTGGTCCTCGTCGTAGTCGTCGTTTTCTAGTTATTATCACGGCTATTGCCATGGGGATCTAGACAGCATAGGAATAGAGAATAATGTTTGGCATTATAACGATGGAAAGCTACATTCGAGGGTGAATGTATGTAGGGTATGGACTACCGGACTTTAAGCTTGAAACTTTTTACGTGGAATGTCCTTGTGTTAAAATTCCAACAGGACAATGACGGAACGTCTTGGCATCGAAACTATTCTTGCAAAATATTATTGAAAAGAAATCAATTTGTTATGGATGGATTACATCAAATTATATCATTAAATTTCCTTCAAAACTCAAAAGCCTCGAATATTGGGAGCATATGAAGCAAGTTTTCAATCAAAGGCAAAGAAAACGTTAAGTCTACAAAGTACGCAATCAATCTGTGCGTCTATTTAGGGACAAAGACGGGACATTATTAAGTCATTCTTTTCTAAAGGCTTCACTGAAGGTTCTCGGACGACCGATGGACAACCAGGATGAAAACAGGAGAGTTAGGTATCTATGCTATGCTTGAACGTCAATAGTCTCTACGTCAAAACAATTGTAGGTTGTCTCTCCAAATAAGCGACCCCGGAATCCTATTTAAAGGCAAAATTAAATCTTCACCCTAGACCTATATACGACTTTTAAATAGTCACCTTCACCTATATAATCACTACTAAAAAAAATTTGCGGAATCCTTTATTTTTCCAACTTAATAACTCTCCAATTCGAAAATTTGTTTACGTCAAGAAAATTTTAATATAATTTTGAGTAAACAATACGGTGTCACATTCAAAGAAATCTTGCCTATCCTAGTTCGTGGTTCAAGACAATAACTATTTACTACCTCGACTCAGTTCAGTTAAATCGATCATATCTTTGGTGATTCCTTTAAACTATTGCGCGTGCTAGACGCATGCCTTTAATTCTTCCGATGACACATCATTTACCACTTTCACTGTTCAATCCACTGCTTGTGTACTGCCAAATGTGTTTATCTCACACAGACTTTTACATTTAAATTACGTTATGACAATTATTTCATGTCAATATTTTGTCATATCTCGCCTTTGATTCATAATTTTCGATCGACTATAGCCTTCTTTCCACCATGTTTGATTCGTTTTCTCAACTGACTACCTCTTCGTTCCGTTACTGCTTAAGTACTTGTTCCGGCAATAGTCAAATTTTGCAATCATCCTTTTATTATTTACTATTTCCTGATATCCAACCAATAATTGGTTGTTTATATCGACTAATTTACTTAGGGGAAAAGCTATTTCGCTCATCGGCTTATTTTAATAAAAACTGTATATCATTACTTACTTTTATTATATTTTGAGTTGTGTAAGTATACAGTGTCATTAGTTATGTTCTTTGATGAGGATTACTTTTTTTGAATACTCGCGCACCTCAGCAGTTCGCCACATTTTCTTGTGGAATACGTAACCATACATTACATTTTCCTGAAGTCGCGAACCTTTAAGAGGCTTCCCATGTCGCTTTTTTTTTGTCTTTTTGCATTATTTATCGATTATTCCATGCAAACACTTCATCATTTTTGGCCTACGCTATTCCGAGAGATTAATAAAAGGGAAAAACGATTATTTTGGAACAAACTATTGCTTTCAATTTTTAAGTTTGCTGATCCAGCAAGTGTTCAACGTTACGTTGTAGAGCTCTTGTGCTTGGCAACTTCTATCGAGTGTTTCCCAATCAGTTTTAGAATCGTTATCATACGCTGCTGCTGGCTGGCTATTTTTAATGAACCTACTTAAATTTCTTTCTAAGAGCTCATGTTTAAAACAGTGTTTATTCTTTACTCTTCAGATTTTTAAAAAATACTCCAAAGAAAACCCGGGAGATACCAACTCAATTCCGGGATGCTGAGCTATGAACAGTTAAAAGGGGGATGTATCATAACTAAGAAACCGTCGCTTCCACACAATTTAGTGGCGGGATCGGAACCAACAAAGGAAATATACCTCGAAGATCGAGGCCTAACTATGCTAGTTCTAATCAGTTGCCCCAGCATCCATGTCTGCAACTGGATAGCCCAGAACATCCGTTCCTTAATCACTCCTTCTAAATTTAATGTCACTGGGACACCATTTTAATGAACAAAGTTCACTAGATTGCAACAAAACAACCACGAATACATTGTACAGTACAATCTACAACATATCCTTCTCTGATTTCTGTTTCTCAGTGGATACAATCTTGTCAGTCTATTGACAGTAATAAAAGAAACTATTGTAGTCGAGTACCCTTTATGCCATCCCAACATACTTCTCTGTTTTTCTCCCGGGAGGCATTATATGATTCCTGCATATCATTCCCACTTCCTGTTGATCCCATCATATGACACATGTTTATATCTCTCCCATCCCTGGCTCTTACTATTTTAGTCACCCCCAAGCTTTATCCATCGTAAGCTCCATCGCTATTCGTGCTGTTGTGGCGTGTTTCGCTTGCAGCTCAATTCTCTAGAATGCATTTTATATGAACGTTGCATGTATTTAGTCCTAGCTTTCAGAATATGTTAAGTACGTGTGTAGTAAATTCTTCATAATTCTGCTGTTAAATTTGGGCAAAGTACATGGCACTTTCCAGACCTTAACATTCTATCACAAAAGTTTAAGTTGTCAGCCGTCTGAAAAAGAATTATATACACTTGAAGTATTCTTTTTGCTCAAAATATACATATATTTTCCTCTTTCCATTAGTTGTCCCACGAAGGAGTTAATTCACATGCCTAGCGATTTCGAATGAATAAATAGCAATGAGCGGTGTCGAAACTTTCATAATCCTGCATTTATATTAAAAACAGGAATAGAAGGAACTAAACAAAAATTTGTTTTTTTATTTAATTAATTGTTGCTTAGAAACAATTTTCCGAAGGATTCTTGTAATGCAGACTTTTCTCCATTGTACATTAGTTTTTAATCCGACAAGCCTAAAAATATACAGTATAAAAGAGAATCAATTGAGAAGGACCTTAACGATTCGGTTTGGTTTTTATTCACAATTGTCAGGAGAGGGTTGGTTCGAACATTACATGATTGTTTACAAAACGCTCTCCTCTAAGTGCACCTTCAAGAGGTCCAAACATATGGAAATCACATGGTGGAAGGGAGGGCTGCAGGGAGGGTGTTCAAGCGAAGTGCATTGCATTTTAGCCAATACGGATGAGCTGACGGCGTCGACTTTTTCGCCGATATGCGGCTCGAACTTGGCCAAGAGTGCCACAACTGTAGGCAGCGTTTATTGAGCGACGTTCGTGAAGAAAATCAATGTTTTAAATTCCAAGAGAATCCCAAAAAACTGTTGCCATAACCTTCCCAGCTGACAAGCATATTTTGGCTTTTGATTGTCCTGACTCCCATTTTTCTTATCCACTCTATATTGGTTCTTTGGATTCGGAAGTGTAATGGTGAACACACTTTCACACACAAAGCATTGAAAGAAAGCCTGCTCTTCTGCATCTTGAAAATGAGCAAGAATCCTCTGAAAAATTTCCACTTTCGCATTTTTGTGTTCTTGGGTAAGCAAACGTGAAATCCATTTCGCCGAGATTTTTAGGAATTTAAAGTGGTCAAGGACGATTGTGTGTACACTTTCAACACTGATTCTCGTTTCCTTCTTGATTTCTGCTACAGTAGTGCGAAGATTTCTTTCAATAAGTACGTGAACAGCTACAACGTTGGCAGGCGTAATGCATTTTCCACTTTTTTATGCCCTTCTTTGAAAGTGCATTCTCCTCAAGCTGTGCTCGCAATCGAATCTGAATTCCAGCTTAACGCCTTCCTTCGTGAAAAAGTTTATCATGATGCGTGTCGCATCCGAATATATATCTTCGCTGATTTTGAGGACAACTAAAGAAACCGATCGAGCTGTTGGTTTGCCTTTGAGTCATCTTTTCAACAACACTTTCCGAAGCTTCGCCTACCTTCAGCACGTTGTTAAGTCAGAAGCAAAAGGCTCGTTTATATTTGAATGTCCTTCGTTTTTAGAAAAAAATCTGGAACTTGCACATTTTTCTCATGGGCCGTGCCTTACGTACTGTTCCCGAGAATAAAGTACCGAAATTATTCGTTTTCCTTTTAGACGAAACCCCAATAATCTTAATCATCATCAAGCTTTGTGATGAAATTACTTATAATATCCAGAAATAATAATCCAACAATGAATTTCACATTTATTTTAAGAAAGTCATGCTTTTTTTAATAGTCCGGGCAAATTTGTGGAAAGATTTGGTGGAATCCTTTCGATTTACACACAATAAATGGCCCTAGTTCAAGGAGATAATTACACTTAAGAATAATGTAATATTCTGAACACAGCCTCACTTTCGTGATTAACAAACTGCATCCATGTCAAATTTGGACGGGCTGCTAGAATAGTATATTCATCACTCGTTAGCTCAGTTTACAACAGGAACAGACGCGAAAAAAGGCTGACCTGGAACAAAACTCTGCGTAAAAACGAAAAAACAAATATCCTCATTATTTTCAATTTGGCTTTAGGCAGTGGTGCTCAACAAAACGCCAGTTGTTATTACGCTGAATACAAAACAGTCAGTCGACACGTTGCCCAACGATATTGGAAAAATCTTCGACGCCGATTAGCTTGAAAATTTCTTGCAAAAGCTCGAAGTTTTCAGTACCATACAAGCTCAATCTGATTCAATTCTTTCTGAGACATGCACCGTACGAGATTTAAGTTTGAAGGTCGACATTTACTAAGAAAACTGTCCTTTCTGGTGTTTCATAAGGCACGTGTCTCAGTCCCACATTTTTTACTACATGCAGAATTGTATCACCTACAAGCCACAAAAGCCACCTACCAAAAAGGTGTTTTGCGGTCGATACATGTTTCTATACTTCTGGCTTCCACCTTAACTTGATCATCACAAGTCTAGAGGAAACTGTAGGGAAAATATATCACGACTTTAACAAGTGGAATATAAAAATTGATCTAAAGAAAACCACGACACTTTTGGTAGAAAACGCAAGTCAACTTTTCTACCTAATAAACTCATAAATTCCCATTGAATGGTTCAAGGTTCTGACCAATCTGAGTCTTAAACTTCGTCATCTTCCTGTACCCATCTCTCAATCGGACACCTTGCCGTGGATCTTCGAAACAAAGTGCTCATGCTATGAAAAAGTTTCCTGCCAATAACCTAAGTCACTCATGTTATCATCTTCGTACACTCATCGTGTAGCTGTTGAGTAGCGCTAAAAAGAAGAACGAATTTCGAAATAATTTCGAATTTCTAAAAAGAAGAACGAATTTCGCAGGATTTCACCGAAGTTTAAAATAACTTCGTCAGCCGTTCATTAGCAAATTCGAAAAACTCCATAGAGTCTTTTTGAACAAGAGAAACTCTCCGATCAAAATGAATTGAATCTTTCCAACCAGGACGGTGCATTGAAAAACTAACACAGATCTTGGATAGTTAAATTAATGAACATTAAAGAAAGTTGGAAGATGTTCTGTTTTCGTATAGGAGTATATGAGTGATATTGGGTTAAAAACTTATCAAACCGTTTAACTTCAATAGATAATAAATAATTTAGTTATTTTCTATGATGGATCACAAGAAATAAATGGGAATAAAGAAGTAAATAAAAAATAAAAGTAAATAAAGAAGATCACAACAATTTTACGTTCATGTAAAGAATGCCCTACTTTGACTCTTATTTCTATGGTTTCTTCATAATAAAACAATTAATATTTACAATTAGAATAGTTAGTGTAAGTCCCAAAAATTCATAGTAAAAATAAACCTTTGATATTTGTTTTTAAATCTCACCAAAATCGTAATGTGTCTTTTCTATATAGCCATTGTTTGTGATTATTATTATTAATATTACTATAATGTTTAATGAGATATACTAAAATGTAATCCATGTTGGTCTATGATGACATCCCTTTGCCTCTACATACTTTCTTAGGAACTACTATATAAACATATCGCTCATCCTTTCACAGTGGTGCAGGCAATAGCGTCGGAAAAAACTGTGCAAACAATAACAAGCCATATCAAGCAAGCAAAAGAGGACATCATAACTATAACACCGAGTAGAAAATACAACTTCTAAGAACTCCCGCACGAATGCTTAATCATGATAATGACGAAAAATCAATATCGGATAAGTAATCATCCGTAATCATCTGTTTTGAAATGACCAATGGGAGAGTTTCCTGCAGAACGTCAGGACCGACGAGACTAATTTTTGGAGGATGTTCAAATACTTCCGCACAGGAAATAAGGTAATTGTACCACACAGACACTGCGCAAATGGCATAAAATATAACTAAGACGGAAAACCGTCAACCTTTGCAAGCACACTGGAGCTAAAGTTTCAGGGAAATTCCTTCAGAAGTAAGACTTTGACGGGGAGGATAATATCTAAAGAAATGTTAATGAACTTATTAAAACTGGGCCCCCGGTAAATAACGTGATACGGCCGATATGGCTTATACCGCGAAACCAAAGACCTTATGCAGGAATTAAATATATGAACAACACCCGGAACTGACATAGTGACCAACACCATGTTAAGATAGCTTCCAGACAATGACATCACAACCCTGACGGACATAATGAACAGTTTTCTATTTATACACATTTCCGGCAAAACCCCTTGCCGTCTCTCGGGATTGGAGGCTCATTAGTCTTCTCCTGTCAATATCTAAAATAGCAGAAAAGCATTTGCTGACCAGGCCTTAAGAGGCGAGTCACAAAGCATATCATCCCTGATGAACAATATGGTTTCAGAGAAAAAATTGCCACGGAACTCCAGAAGGAAGGACATCCAAACCGGTATGAGTCGCAGAAAGTCAGCAACTTAGTTATGTTTGACATATCCACAAAACCTTTAACAATGTCTGGGATGTATAGACTTACTTTGACTATGTAATAGCTCTCTATCCCTCTTTTAAACCTTTAACTCATCCACTTCTTCCTAAAACACTCATCTTTTACAGTTAGGATAGAAACGCTTGCAAAGGTGTCAAACTGGAGTTCTACAAAGTTTACCCATTTCACCATATTTGCACACTTTGCACCCCGCAGATTTTCTCCTCTGAAATACCCCCCAGATATTGCCCGCGTGAAAGTATGCTTGCATATACTTTACTTCAAGACAAGCACTAACCATCACAACGAAATTGCAACTCTCAATCGAAATGATGCAAGAATATTTCCTACAATTCAAAATTAAAAACGACCAACTCCTTTACACATTGACACCGACACAATACCATGAAACAGAATACCTAACTACCTTAGATAACACTCCACAAACGACTCACCTGTAAAGACCAAAGTGAGATACAAAGTGAGCTCACTAGTTCGGAAAACACTCTCCTGAGATCCAGCCGTTTCAATATAACATAAAAATCAAAATGCTTATCAACAAGCAGAGTCTGACCCACAGGTTTTTTGGCAGTTTATCTTTCTGTCAGACACTCAATACTCACAAAAAAGCGCTCTAACTCCTACAGAACAGAGCCGTACTATGGATTTACCAAATTCCATGGTACATTAGGAGCATGGACATACGCCAGGACTTATAACTAAACACAGCAGAGAAATGTATACGAAACATAGCACTGAAACTATTAAACAAGATAAATAAGCTTCCTTACCGTACCATTGAAATCCTCAATATACCGACTGATGAAAGTTGAAGTAAATACCCAATCCTCCGATCGAGATAAGGCTAGAGTTTTGAGTAAATTTGTTGTGAGTGTCCTTATCATCGCAGATACGAATGGAGAAAGAGGGCTCTTTCGTACTAACTCCACGTAACCCTTACTCAAAATTATTTATTAGCAGTTGCGCCTCCAATTTTAAAAACGTAGCCTCAAAAATAACATTCTTGAAAGTTAAGCTTACAACGAAAGTTTATAGTTTTCTTTCAAGGTGAAACAAGGAACATTAATATAATACGCCAAAAGTATTGCATACACTGCCAATAACTATGCAGTGTATGCAATAACAAGGATGCGTAAGAGCATCCTTGGGACATTCTAGGAAAGCGAATTGAAAATGGAATTCAACAAGCAGATCGCTATTGGAAAAATGCAATTAGTATTTTTTAAAAAGATTGTCCCTCCCTTTCCTTTAAATAATGTTTTGTTTGAAAGATTTTCAATTAGATTATTAAAGATTTTTAACTCTACACTAACTTTAGATAAAAATTTCTGGTGAAAGCATTTTGGCCATTCTCAGCAAATTTATACGTGATCAGGTATTATTTATTTCCTCAATCACATACCCAAAACATATGGGGACAGAAAGAAAGCTTTCACAGCACTAAATTGAACGTTGAATACTTGAAAACCTTTCTTTTATGCTTTGGATATGTATTGTAACCGAAAGTGAATCTACAAGGAAGTATACTTCAATTTTGTCAATTATACAGGAGTCCCAAGAGAATTTGTAGGTTTTCGACGCTAGTTCCGAAACGGAACGTGAGCTCCGCAAATTGTGTATGTCCATGGAAATTTAGTGGTTATAGACCATTTTACAAGAGTGGAATTTTTACGTTACGTACCGATAATATAATTTAATAAATCTGTTATAAGAAAGTGCCGAAAATTTTGTCATTTTACCGATTGCATCACATAAAAAGGCACCAAGTGCTAAAATCTTTGCGAAAATTTTTTACGGCTTCATCAACGATAAACAACCCTTCAATGGGCCTACAAAAGATCAAATCAAATATGCAAAGCGGACTTCAAACATTTAGACGGCGTATCTGTCTCCGAATTCAGGAAAGGGTGCATTTGTAAGCATTTCTAAATGATCCCCACATTATACAATATTGACGCATATTTTCATCATAAAAAGGTATAGTTGGTGCAAGCATTAAAGCTCAAAGTCAGCGCTGAAATGATTATTTTCACTATTTGAATAGTTGATCGATTATTGTCCGTTTCCACATTTTATTGCAGAATGGGATGCATTTTAATAATAATAATAACCACGTTACCTAGCAATGAAAGATCACCTCATTCACGAACAGTACCTATTTGAACCGAGAGACCGTCAAAGGGATTCATTCGCCAGTACGTTTCCGCTGATTCAAGAGGTCATACGTAACTATTAATCAGAACTAGAGTTACTATCATAGCGACCTCCTTGACTTTAATGAATAGCTCACGCGTTGAACTAGCTTACATCGGTTGTTCGTGAACTATATTCTTGAAAATGCCTACACATAGCACTGTTTTGAAAAAGTTTAGGTATACGACCAAAATCCCGTCTCTTTGGAACAATCGAAACAAAATATCCGAGAAGACCATAGGGAGCTCATACCGAGCAGTTTCCTGAAATGGTGCTCCCAATTTAGGAATGCGCTACGAAAAAATCGGGGTACATTCATTGATAGTTTTTTTAAGGACTAAATTCCCACACTTTGTACATTTATTGAAAACTTCCTTTTTTAATTCAAGAAACCTACTTCTTCACCATTAATTTTTCATTTTCTTAAAAATTTAAACAGAAGCAACCAGCCCTTGTGGACTATGAGCATGAACTCTTGACCAATTGTTTTGCCTCAGCACCAACAGTTACCCAATGACTAAAGAACCGATACAAAATAGCGAAAACCTTACTCATTTAGGACCCAACAACAACGAATTTAATATAGCATGAAGATTCTCTATCTCTAATCCTGCTGCCGATAATTTCGTCGACCTCTCCTTCCATGCTCCTCTATATGACAAACTCAAACGGGTTGCTTCGTAGATACAATAATCCTTAATGTAGAAGATTACTGAGACTTTCTTCCCTAACTGATGCATTGATATTTCAATGAATACACGTCAGACCTTCGAAAGTTGTAATTTACAAGAAATTCCCGAACTTCTCAACATTCATATGTAAACACTGCATTGAACACAAAAGTATATTTTTGGCCATAAAAAACACCTGCGTGAACAAACAGTAATGCAGTTTATATGTTAACTAAACTCGATTAATCTTTGTCAAAATTCAATTTTTGCAAATTTTTCGATTCTGCTTCCTTCCTAGCAAAAAACCCAATGAACTCCATCCGTGACTTTACTGCAACAATGCTATAAACGAAGCCTGTTGCCTAGAAAATACAACGAAAGAAAAAAAATCTTACCGGCAAATGTTTTGCTCTCACAAATTACTTAATCCAATTTCGTAAGTAGATATAGCACACCGTTTTCACATTCAATAACGCATAAAGAGCACTTTTTTTGTTGGTAATATTTCTTCACCACCGAAATGTTTTGCTTTAAAATTCACAAAATTTCTACTTACTACCGCACAAATACAATTTATTAGAGAAATTACCACTAAACGTAAGTATTTTACCAACTTAATTAATTTTCACTATTTGCCACGGCTCTAACGTACAGGATGCGAAAAAAACTGGAAACATGCTACATCGTTTTCATTCGATGTATAAGGACCAAACCCCATTCATAAAATTCATATTCACTGGAAAACGTTTCGTTTGTTTATGCTTCAAACTTCAAAACAACCACAAACTGATTAACTTCATTCCTATGTGCTTTTTTCTCAAGCCTAGCCTTCCCCGGCTAGAGGTCTAGCACAATATCGCGAATATGCAAAAAAAGGATACTCATAGAACACACCGTTGGGTTTTATTCATTAATACTCAGTTTCATCCGAAGCGCACGAGTACAAACGTAATGCACGACTGCTTGACTCACTAAGGACTTTTGGTTATTTTATAGTCCTATAAAACGCAGCCCGCAGTCTCCTATTTTGCTTCTTGCTATGCTTCCGTCTTACTAGAATGGCCACCTACAACTGGACCCCACCAAAAAGCAACTGAGATCCGGAACACGTCGGAATAAGGGATGCAATGAGATCGTGTCGTAAATTCCACCGTAAATCCTTAAGGAATCTCCACGAAATGGATGTGTAGCCTTTGCATTTGAAATACGTACGCATGCAATATTCTGTAAGGACAACAACTCAAGCACACACACTGACACTGCTATAAACTATGTGCGAATAGCGCAAAGCGAACGGGCAAGGATATTAACCAATACAACCATCACACATTTTAAGGTATTCTAATGTCAATTGCAATAGTGACCACTTTTTGGACAATTACACAACTTGGATAAAATTCTTGCCTACACTTTAGACGGCCTTTCAATTGAAATATTCAATACTAATTTCGACTCGCAACCATGTTTCATGCTTTTTCTTCGAATCCTAACGCGGCTAGACAGTCTGGGGGCCGGAGCTATGTTCCTGGATTGTATTCACGCTCGACACTTTTGTTTATTATTACACATTCTTACTATCACTGGAATTGCGCAGGATACACTTCCTCTTATGTATGAATAAGCAAGGGCGAAAACCGTATTGCACGAATATAACTACATGTTTTGTGTCAAAAGGATTCGCTCCGTCATTTACTTTACCGACACTTCATAGAAAAAAGCGATTTCTAGTCGTCATCAAAGCACAAATTAATTTTCTGAGCTGGATTCCTTCTACCGAAGGAAGAATTTATTACATATAATTCTCCGTTATACCACTGAACTTTTCCTTACGCGCAGCGTTAGAGCACTGCCCAAGTCCTTATGATTTTCAGCAATTTTTTCACTAGTTCCTCTGTTAGTCGTTAACGACTGCTAGACCCGGTCTATAGATAAGGACTGCTAAAACGCTCCTTAATCTAAAAGTCACTTTTGTTTACATGAAGAGTAGCGCATGTGCGATTCGGCCGTTGGGGCTGCAAAGATTACAAGAGGTGATGGGTGAGAAATGAAGAATGTCATCAGCTTACCCCAGTCTTATGAAGTTTCCTTCGTTCAGTTAGATAAGGAATATCGTTGAAATGGCTGGTTTGAGAAGATGATGCAATCGTTTAATGAACGCTGTATGGGATTAAAATGAATCTTTCAAACGTCAATTCTTGAATGAGTTAAACGCTGAAAGCTTTATATTAGTGGATGGCCTAGCTACTGATAAGCCAGGGCACTGAGTTCAATTCAACAGAATCTTTCGATTTCGAGATGAATCAAGATTTTAGCATTGAGTGTTGGAGACATTAAAATGCAAAAGTCAATACAATTCTGTGTTGGAAAGTCAGATACCACTTGCCTGGCAGTTTTCGGGAAATAAAGCTTCAATCCTAGCTCCTTCTGTCATCGAACCTGTGTCTTATTCGCGGAATATTATAATTATCTACCATATGTAAGTACTGAGGTTGCAAACTATACAAAAGAATGAGAGCCGTCATCCAAATGAAGTTATAATGATATACAAGTTTGATTGGTATTTTGTACAAGCTGCTTTTTACCTGAGGTCCTGGACTGCAGTATTATCTCACTCGGTTCTATAAATGCCTTTTGTTGAAGCAAATTCCTTCAAACTCCTGAGGACCATAATGAATCACAGTTTGCTACTAGTGTAAAGTTCGCGGACGAGCCGAAATGATGCAAAAAGAAACATGGTACGCTTGGTACGAACTCAAAGAAAGATCTCACTCGGGTCCCTAAGAAGCGGAAAATATATTTTGTATAACGCACCTCTAGGAAAGGCAGAGACAAATTATCGAGGTGGAATTATCGATGCTTTTTGCTAATTAGTCAAAGAAATCAGGTTCTACTATGGCCAGAACCTCAGATTACATGAAAAATCTAAGATACCAAGCTAGCAAAACAGTCTCAAAAAAGCCTTGCTGATTCAAAGTAAATACACAAGATGGGATATTTTGAAGTCTTTGCACGCTCAGCCCGTCATTCTTGATGCTTGATTTGAAAAATGTGAGAAGAAAAAAGTTTGACGGCATGCTTAACAGTGCAAAATGGATTTTTGTAACGTCGCAGACAATGAAGAAGCAAAACCTTAGACCAAGCAGGATACCAACTAAAGTGATGTAATGAATCCATGAACTTGCATGAACTGACATGCAACCTAAGGCAGTTATCGCTTTTGTAAAGAAGGATGTCTACTCACATTCTTAAGAGTAGGCGAGCCGCGTGTCAACTAACTAGAAAAAGGCAGCCTGGGGCCGCCTTCCGAATGCATGGTCTTCATGCATTCTGGACTGTGTTAAGCTCATCAGAGGAATATTCACTGAGGCGAATCATTACGGAAAAGATATATCTTCACTGTAGCGAGGACTTTGAGATGAGGCGATTCACGAGCTATGCTAATATGGAAGTACTTTACTTAGTTCGCAGGAAAAAGGAACACCTCACAAGTCCTTGTTGTGCTACTCGTGAGGCTTGATTTGAGGAATGTCGTCTATTCTGCAAGATTGATAAACATTGTTGTTTCTCTGGAATGTTATCCAAAGTGTTGAAGCATGAAGGCGCGCGAGTACTGAGAAGCAACTTCAACATCAAAACATTTTATGATATATTTACAACATAATCTTCCATCAATTTGTCACAATTTATCGATTTGTTTAGCGATATAGTTGATAAACTATAACTTTAAATTCATAGCTTTTTAGTTGAAAACTGGGCAGATTAACAGCGCTCCCCAGTCACAATTTCTCAGAACGTTGCTTCATATGGGTTTTTTTTCTTTTGTAATATCGTGGTAGCCATATTTATCCATTGCGGATTCTATTAAAGGTGACTCCACTCCACTGCCTGCCATATACCCCAAACCATCAAGGAACTGCCAACGTGTTTTGCAGTGCGAATCAAATTTTGATTATTGAATGCGGTGGAACGTTTTCTCCACACTAATTTGCGTCCTTTTATCCTAAAGATACAAAATTTCCCTTCTTCCGAATACATGAAGCGTTCTCAAAATTTTATTGGCATATAAGATTTTGCAAAAACGGCTTTGGCAATATAAACGGCTTATAACCTGCAACAAAACTATGTTAACCGACTGTCTTGAATAATATTCGGCTGTAAGTTTAGAAGTTAAATATCTTACAGTTTAGTTTAGTATCCTGATTGATACCGCGAAATAAACAAACAAGTTATTTTGTAATTTCCAACAATTCATTGTATCGAGGAAAAGACCCTCTTAACTAACTTTTCGATTTGACGTGATCTTTTCCCTTTTTCACGCAACTTAATTATCCAACCCCGCTAACTAGCACTTAATTCCTTATTTCTAGAAATCAATGTGCAGATAATCTTGAATTCTCCCAAAAACCGCATAAAGATTTTACAATGAAATTTTCCTGAATGTATCAATCCAAATATCTACACATCAACACTATAAATTCCTGGAAATCGCCCAATTTTGTTATGTGTACGCTGAATTTTTTGGTGCGGCTCAGACTTTCATTAGGGTTTGAACTGCCATATCTTCGTTAATTTTGGGAACTTTTTTATCAGACCCGCTTTGTTGCTTTTTAAAAAGAATAGCCTTTTCTATCAATCAACAGAAATCAAGATCACATATTAATTCATGTGATTCCAGTATCATTTAGTATTTAATAGTGAGGAGTAAGGAGACTTTTTATGTATGTTTATTCAATCTTTATGTTTTTCTAAGGACTTATTAGCTTCATTTCTTTCAAAGCCCTATATAGTAACCGTTTTTAGCGCTTAGGCCAACAATTTTTTGCCAGCATGCAACCAGTTCCAACTGATGATGAAAGACATGTTGGCAAAAAAGGTCCAGGGTATGTTCACAGCACAACTTAACACTCTTAAACTCTAATGAATCAGTTGAAACACGTCTCCATGCTCGTGAGACATCAACAGATCCATACCCCACAGCTACATAAAACAGAAGCTACAGCCATCAAAGTGCAGACGAATTCTTTTGAGTTTGTGGTTATTTCGGTGCACAACTCACCAAAAAACAGGCACTTCGAATAAGACTTACACGCCTTATTTGAAATAGAAGGGCCCCTTCTGGTCATTGGAGACACACAAAACAGCTACTACACAAAAAATATCATAGGTATACTCTCCTCCTCCTTCGCATCCGGTCGGTTAAATTTAAAATCAAAACTCTCATATACAAGCAAATTATCAGAACAACATTACTATATAGCAGTACCGCTTTCTGTCAAATAGCGAAAACACACAAAAAAGCGCTCCAGACCCTACAAAATAGAGCCTTATGGTGGATTTTCCGAATTCCATGGTATGTTCGGAATACGGACATACATAAGGAATTACGTATTGACACCGTCGAAAAAAATACGAGACAAAGCACTGAAAATATTTGACAGAATAGACGAGATTCCAAACAGAACCATGGAAATCCTCAAAATCCGAGAAGAAATACACAAATACCCAAGCCTCAGATCAATAACCAATTAGTAACCCAGAAATTATAAAGTGTTGTGTTAGGTTATCGTGAGTGTTTAACACTCGCAGACAGGAATGGAGTAAGAGTGCTAAATGGCACTAACTCCCCGTAACCAATACTCCAAGGCTTAGGCCAAACTGTAACCTTTCATTGCCAAATTTGAGAGCAAGTTGCCAATATATTAGTCTAGTAACATATTTTTCGCGATTAAGAAGACATCAATTTATTCATGATTTTTCCAAACATTTGACTTTATTTCGTTCTAAATAATTTTCCAATTCGAATTTCATCAGTTTATTTTTAAAACTTAAATAACAAGTTATACATCCGGCCGAAATTCATGAAGAGACTTTTCACCTTCTCCAAAAAAAATGAAGCTCGGATACCTCTCCGTTTATCATCTTTCAATAAACTCATTTCTTTGATTCTAGTTAAACTCTTCCTCACAAAATAAAGTTATTTTAATTTCTTTTTCAAATGCTTTGATGGAAAAACGATGCAATTTTGTGAAAGATTCAATTATTAAGACTTTAACATGATTCTATTTATTAGTAATGCTTGTTTGAAACAAACCATTTTAAGAATTATGAGTAACATCCAGGAGTTATCAAAAGATACATGGAATGAACTAACCGTGCAAGAACTAATTGTAATTGTCATTTATAGTCAGAAAAGATTCTAAAGGAAAATAAGGAATCTACAGAGAGGAAATTAAAGTGTGTCACACTCAGAACCACATTTGCCATACTTTAAAGGGTACAAAATCCAAAAAAAAAATCATTTAAACTCATCTAATATACATATATGCAATATATTTACATATATTTGTCTGGTAATTTTTTCATGAACACTTGGTCAATCAGCGGATTTTTTTAAAGGTATCTGCAGAAATAATATGGTCTTGATAAACAGAATGGTGCCTAAATTTTCCGTCGAAATTCTATGAAAATTTCATTCAAACTGATATGAAACAGCTTGAGCAAAGAGATAAAATCTTTCCTTTTAATATATGGTCTATTTCGAAAATAAACTATCACAAAATTAAAAGGAAGCATTTTGTCTCTTTGCTCAAGTTGAGTATTTTATGAAATGAAAACTATAAGTATAGTTCAAGCATAAAAAAATAAATTTAATAATAGGATTTGTTCTAGTTTATTGCTTTCTGAATTTTAAGATATTCAATCCATAATGAAGTTGAAAAGAGTTATTGAAAATTATCAATCAAATAAATTTTTTGCACATACGTATTTTTTCCGCCATTGCAGACATATTTTATTATTTGATGTTCGTCGAAATTCGGTAATGGAAGTTAGAATAATCAATAGAAAATTTTTAAATTCCCGAAAACTCACTGTCACTCGGAATTATCCCCGTTTGATTAAATATCTTAGCTGAATGTATCCAGAATTGAAAGAACCAAAGTAAATGATTTCCTATAATATACAAATGACGAAATTTAATTATTTGGCGATGTCCTTATTTTAATCACCTTTAATCACTGTCAAGCCGTTCGCGTTCCGATGACTTTTTACAATAACTATGAATATAATTAACTCAAGCTTTCAATCGAGAAGTTATTCACAAGCAAATATACGAAAACAGTCCGATAAGTACTAAGCCTACAAAAAATAAACGACAATTTTGGAAAAGTAGCGATTTATTTATCAATATAGTCCTGTCATAGCCATACACACTTGACACAGCAACGTCAACATACGACTCAAATTTCTGCTCGGTGGGTAACTTTTTCAAGTTTGAAAACAAATTAAAGTCGCATGGGGGATGGAGTAGCAGATCGTAGCCCACTTTGGCCAATCTGTCCCTGGCGACGGCGTCAAATGGCGTCTTTTTCTCTGCAATCCAGCAGTGTAAAGCCCCGTGAAGTTGTGCAAATAACACCTTTTGAAACCCAGAAAACGGTGGCCATCAAATTTCCTGCCTATAGGACAGTCATCATATTCTTTGGAGCACATCCGCCGGGTGAAGTGAAATGTTGCGACTTTTGCTTTGTCTCAGGTGTGTACCAGTGGACCCATGTTCCATCAACAGTCACGAAACGACGTATAAGCACCTTCGGATTGCGTTGAAACCGCGCCGAAAACTGCCCTGAAGTAGTCTCGCGGTTGCATTTGTTGTCCATTATGAGCAAACGCGGCACCCATTGCGCCGAAAAATTTCTCATGCTCCAAATTTCATGCAGGATATGGCCTACGCGGTCTTTGGATATGGCTACTATCTCAACTATCTCGTTCAGACTTAATCGACAGTCAGCCAATATGAGACCGTGAATTTTTGTCATGTTTTCCTCCGTGGCAGCCGTTTACGGGCCATCGGGGCGTGGTTCATCAAAAACCAATGCGGGACCGCATTGAAACTCGTTATGGCTTTTTAATGGTCACTAACACAGAATCAGATTCAGCGTACATAGCATCCACTCTTTTATATCGCTGGGCGATTTCTCTTTCAAAATCAAAAATCGAATTATCGACCGATATTGCTTTTGCCCTATTCAAAAATCGGTGAATACGCCCTATCCACATGCGGCCTAAACAAAACTACGAGTTCCATTCGGCTGGAATTTTGACAGTAGCCGTCTACGAGAATGTGCTACACGATCATGATGGTTTCTTGTGATAGTGGCGCCATATTGCGGTTAAGCTAAGTACTTATCGAACCACCCTCGTAGCTGGAAAATAAATTTAAACTAGTGTGTTCGCCGCGCATAGTTTTCAATAGTAAGCAGTAGACGATACGTCTTTTCATAACAATCAATGGCACAGCGGTCCTCTTTTGAGATAGCATTTCAAATATGCCTATAAAATTATTTCTTTAAAATCACCAACTTTTGCCGGGGAAGAACAATGTTATTTATTTTTTAGAGCTGTTAGTAAAAACAGGACGAAAATTTTCCAAATCACCTTCCCTGATAGTCTAATTACCTAACCTTTACTACTAGCATTTATACGCAATATTTTCACAATATAGTAGCCCCGAGAAAGTTTTCCGAATCCTTATCGCTATTTCAATGATAGAAATGCAATTAATTTTCACTGAACAATGGCAATCCTAAATTATATACCAAACTTGAAGGAAGAGAAAAATAACCATTAAAAACTTATCAGGTAATTTGCTAATAATGAAGACACTGTAAATAATATCAGTTCTATTATCATTGTTATCATTAAAACCAAAATGGGGTTCATATTAATTGTTCTCTAAGATATCCAAAAAAAGAAATATTTAGCTTCAAAAGACTATGCAAACAATATGTCTTATTTTATAGAAAATAGATTGGAGATTATCTAGAAAAATGCAGCGATTGGTATGCGAATAGTCTCTTTATGGTGCGTAGTGTGGAAAGTTGTGACTTAATTTTGTTCATATAACTATTGTTATCCTAAACTGAACTCCTTGTTATCGCATTTTATTCATTACGGTGTCGCAAAAAGTGATTCATTCCGTGTTCTAACGATGTAAGAACTTTGATTTGTCTACTGAAATTTAATCAAACATTTTCAAAGTTTTAAGGGATTTTGAAGTACTTTTTTACTGTGCCAATACTGGATATGATTTTCCTCGCTAGTTGAGTGAATTTTCGCTGCATTCTAGCATCAAATTGCCAAGTTTATCAAGTTTCACTAGATATGAATCGAGCAAACTTTTCTGGCAAATACTAATAAAAAAAGGTATAATGCTATCACTATTCAAAGTTCAATTGTGACTGCACCATTATCGCACTGAAATGTTTCGCATTAGTCCTGAAGTTTTGTGCAATTTAAATTTTGAAAATATAAAATTCTGTTAAAACTGAAAATTCTTAAAAAGATTGTCTTTCATAATTATGTGCAACATTACTAGCTCTGACTAAGATGGACTTTCTTGACGAGTGTAAAGTTGTCATTGAGCCTAGGCGACTGCGTATGGTTTCTTCCTGTCGAACTTATTGTCAGCAACCTTTGCACTGCCTTTTTATATTATATTATTTATATAAGCAGAGAAAATAGAAGAAAATTTCCTTAACGAAAAGTAAAGGGCATATATTCTTAGGTGTAAACAAATTTCGACAAATGACTGTCCAAAGGATCTTGATGACAATGCGATCCCAAGAGAATGATAACAACTAGAATGTGTAATCTTTCTGTTGCAATCAAACCTTCTATTAGGTTATAAGCGGTTAGAGTCAAACGTTACTTCCGTTGCTTTAATCAGAAAATTTATTTTGATCGCATCAAATGGCAAAATTGTATTAATTTATTGAATTTACTTCTATTATCTACAACTTTTTCCGATCTTCCTGACAGATTATCAATTCCTTCGTTGTAAAATGTGGTTGATTCGAACTTGGAGAAGTTCTCGGCAGCCTTCCTGAGTTGCTCTCAGTTATCGCTCAGTTATGCGCTATCAGTTATTAGTCCTTTACCACTGCATTAATTGTCCTCCTAGTTGTCACCTTAGCATTTTTGTCTTGTTGTCAAGGAATGTCATGGCAAATATGTACTTTTTGGCACTCCATTTCAGAGGTTAAAACACAGTTTGATGTATCGTATACCACATAAATCAGTGATACATGATACCTCGTCCATACAGTGAAAAGAAGAAGTTGTTTTAGTCAATCAATCTCATTTAAACTCATAGCAGCCAGTTATGAACAAAAGATTCTACTTGGCTGCATCGGAAGTTACATATAGCTCGACCTTATATATGATTGTCAAAAAAGGCCCGGAATAACTATTTTGTAGTTGACAACAGCAAAAAACATTGTGCATTTAGACATTCAGGAATGAACTATAAGCAATTGAAGAATCTTCCTCCTTATGTCAAGAGAACCAATAAAACCGAATAATTTCAAAATAGAACATGAAATCTGATTGAAATCAGGAAACCTGCTTATGAGCATCAACCCACGATGAATATTCACAGATATTCTTATACGATGTGTAAAATTTGTTTCTGATCGTTTAACTCGATGTAGCTGTCATCCACTTTGGGGCTAAGGACATTTTCTATCAATTATTCTTTCAAGTGAACTTTCACAACACTTTACAAAAACATTGGGACTTTAGATATAAGGGCCTTGGCAAACTACCCCTCAATCCCGCGATCAAAAATCATGTCTTACGTCCTTCCTACTAATTCTTCTAAAATTTTATCGATCTTTATTTTATTTTATTTTATTGGTCTTTTAATTTTTTAAAACCTTGTTGGCTTTTCCATTTAGTGCTTCTCCCTAATATTTATTCTGTTCATTAAAGCCGCAATTATTATTATGACAAAGCAAATATTGAAATCGTTTCTGTAATTACTTTCACCTGAAGTAATTTTGCCCTTCAATCGAAATAAGACAGAAGCTTGTGAATACCATTGTTCGCAGCCTACCGTTGGATGTAGAATAGGATCTTGGCTACCTGTGTATGATGTTACTGTTGATAAATTATCTACCCTGATCTCCTACAGAAATCAAGGATCAATTTTTTGGTCAACTTCAGTTCCAGTTCAGTTATGTTAGCTCATCCTAGTCAAATGAGGCGTCTGTTAACCAGACTCAGACAAAACAAAGTATTCTGCGCTTTCTTTAGTAAGTCGCAAGTTCGGGCAATGTCATGCATTTGGATTGTCAGTGTTGATGGGCTTATGCCATTTCAGCGTTCAACTTTTTGTCTGTATCTTTTATCAGAATCCTAGACTCCGGCGTTTGCTTGATGTAACCAGGTCATGGTTTGTTTTTTTTTTCATCAAACAACAATAAAAGCTTTAGGCTCGTTGAAGACCTTTTGCTCGCCTGACCTGTTCTTGTTTTAAAATCGCCATTCTTCCATCGATTTAACGGGGCGGAAACTTTTTCAGATGGCAACCCGCCCCTTTAGAGACACCTTAAATTGGCCCTTAAATGGCTAAACGCAACAATACAATAGGAAGTATTCAGTTGCAATCGTGATTAGCAGTAGGAGACGTGCAAAAGATTCGTAGATGATAGCTGCGTACACAGAAGACTCCAGAGCCAAGACCAGGATTAGTGCAGCCATATATTCAGCTGAATCGCTAATTAACTCCATTTGCAGACTGTCAGATAATTTTAATATCTTCCTAGTAGAAATATTTGGGATAGAGTGGACCATGTCAGTGAAACAATCACGTTCAAAGAAGTATTGTTAAGAAATATATTATTCTGCATGTGCTGCTGAACACAAGTAAGGAAAGGCTGAGAGAATTGCAAAATTCCTATGGTGATGATACCAGGGAAGTAAAACTAATTACGTTATGATACTGTTAAAGTTACTTTTTGCGCTACTGGTAAGACACAGGTACAGAAATTGATGGCAATCGAGGGAAAATAAGAGAGCAAAGCAAACTGCCATGAAATTGGTCTCCCTACACCCAAAAGATATAGTCAATTATAGACCATATGGATTGCTTGAAACTGATGATGCAGACCTTTTCTCATTAGGAGCAGGATCAACTTGTACCTTTGTGGACCCTGGGAGTCTACATAGAGCTCTTCCGGTTCAAAAACTGATCTGCAATTTTAAAATTGTTAAATCTCTAGCCGCATTTCAGCCTTCCCTCAAAAATTCGAAAAAACCATCATCAGTCATAACACGTCTTATGCAATATGTATTATTCATTTCATAATACGAATTATTTAAATTAATCGCATATTGTCACTTTATTGTTGATAAATTCCAATATTTTCAAGTTCACTCGTGCGAACTACTTTTTGCTATGATTACTTGCTCCCATTCACCATATGCGTAAGATGACCTATATTGTACTCGTAAAATCCTCAAACGCGTTTTTTCTACTATATTTAATGATCGCCATTAGTTCATATATAAACTGATAACACAGCCAATGACAACAGAGATCTTATTCTAGTTTCCGTACAACTTTAAGCACCAAAAATGCATGATTTCCAATTTAAAAATTAAAACGAAAATTGTATGTTTTTAGTCCCACTACAAAATAATCATCTGACATTGAAACTTTCTTGCAAAATTCCTCCCTTAAAAATCATCATTTTCTCTTTCAGGCTCATCAAGCTGCCGGCTGCCAAATGCATATGCAAAGGATTCAAGGCGCTAACACGCAAGAAAACAGACTACAACTATAATGCATCTCAATTGGCAAAGGTTCTTTCGACATTCGACTTAACTTATTTGGGGATCGGAAGCACTCTTGGGATTGGAGTGTACGTTCTTACCGGTCAAGTTGCTAAGGACATAGCAGGACCAGCTGTTACGTTAAGTTTTTTCATAGCTGGCATAGCATCTGTTCTTGCAGCTCTCTGTTATGCCGAAATTGGTCCACGCGTACCAAGAGCAGGATCTGCCTACAATTATAGCTACGTCACTGTTGGAGAGCTAATGGCATTTTTCATAGGATGGAATATGATACTGGAGTATTCAATAGGTTTGATATCAGATCTGAATAAAAATATACGATTAATCTTATATTTAGATATTCGGGCCATATATATATGTGCCAAATTAATTCTCAAGTTATCGATATCTACTTTAGTACTTATTGTGTATTGGGATTTTGAAAAAGTCCAGAAACTGGAGAGTAAGGAGTAAGAAGCATAACTCAAAATTTATTTTGCTTCTTAGACCATTCTCCCTGAAATTCATTTTATTGTACGTTCTAAAAACTTTATGTTGTCTTAAGCGTCTAAACATCGTAGTACATCTCCAGTAACAGTGAGACCGTCTTTTGTAGCGAATGAAAAGAAAACAAATAGTAGTCGGTATGTGTCTAGCCTACCGCGACTCCTTGAGTTTCTTCATTAGTTCTGTATCCTTTTGGTATCATTTCACGAGTTCTGTTTTAAATCAGGCTTAAAATCATGTGTTTCCGCAGTTTTATTTATCTCAGCCTGGTCTGAAGTTGTAAGAGGACCAAAAATGTCGCGATCATAAAATATGTCTAAACTGAGTGAAGCTAACCTTGCTTAGCAAGTTATTATTCTAACGGATATCCTTAAACAGAGCTTTTTCAACATTGTAACTTTGTTTTACCGTGGTCTCCTCCAGAAACTGAACAGGCCTCAAATCATTTAAAAACAACAATCGATTATTCATTGGTGACGAATCTCCAATTTTTTAAGATGGAATGCAACCATGTCAATGTATTCCCATTTCATAGCTCTAACGCGATGAATCACTATTTTAGACTTTAGAGAAGGCTTCCGATGTAATAATTTCCATTTCCCTAATTTATTTTTAACTCAAATGGTATTTCTTGATTAAACATGGCCCTGACTGGAAAATCAACCACACAAGAGTAGTTGTATCATCGAAGATTAGTTGTTAAACATAAGTTTGACGCTGTTGCTCGTTTTTTGGTGAGGAGGTGAAATGCTCATGTCAGAGTAATCCTGTATAACCTCCCGAGATTAACGTATTAACGTTTAGCGAAAGTGCAATTGAAATGATTACAGCCGCGATCACAATTAGCGACTTGAAAATTGTAAAGAGTTCCGGGGCTCAAAAAAATTCATCCTACTTTGAAGACGGCCCAAGTCACCATTCACCATTGCTCTATTATTCTGAGTGGATTATTACCGCTTCGCGATAGTTCGCTCTTTAAGACTCGCCTTGAATGCATCAGACCTCAGAAGTGTTAAATACACATCACTATTTCTGCAAATTCTAATCCCTTTTTGTTTAACATTTCAGGTGCTGCAAGTGTTGCAAAATCGCTTAGCCAATACCTTGACTCAATGTTAGGATACTCGATGCGAAATTATTTTCAAACGAATATTCCCATTTCTGTACCAGGACTCAGCAATTATCCAGACATTTTTGCATTTGCCATTACCATCATTTTCTCAAGTAAGCCTCAAAAATCTAAGAAAATAAATTCAAAATATCTTTAATTTAGATTCTTTACAGTACCTATTGCGCTCGGTGCCAAGAAATCGTTATTATTTAATAAAATTTTCACTGTGATAAGTTTATTTATTATAGCAGTGATAATTTTGGCGGGGACGTTCATAGGTAAGAAATGAAAAACGTATTCCTCGATACTACATGTAGTGTTTTGACAGTTAATTCACGCAATTGGCAACTGCCTGATTGGAGTATACCCCCAGGATATGGCGACGGTGGCTACATGCCTTATGGTTTTTCTGGAGTGCTAAGGGGAGCGGCTGTATGTTTTTATGGATTTATTGCATTTGATTCGATTGCGAACGCAGGTATGCTCCCATTTGTCTGGTTATAATCTCTCCTATGTGATTCTCTTCCAGGCGAAGAAGCAAAATATCCACGCCGCTCAATTCCACTTGCATTATGCATCTCTTTGGTAATCATTTTTGCTGCTTATCTTTTTACGGGAATGGTCCTGACAATGATCATACCTTATTATGAGGAAGATAGCAATGCTCCTTTACTTTATTTATTCCCAACAAAAGGTTGGGAGTATTTTGTGATGATTGGAGCTACGTTTGGACTATTCGCAAGTTTAATGAGCTCAATTTTTCCCCTTTCAAGAGTTGTCTTGGCAATGTCCGCAGATGGCTTACTCTTCAAATTTATGGGAAAGATTAATAAGAATTTCAAGATACCATTCGTTGGTACGTTAATCTCAGGTTTTATCACAGCGGTTGTTGCAATGGTCTTCGATCTCTCGGACCTAGTGCGTATGATGTCCATAGGGACCCTGCTGGCTTATACCATGGTTGCTTGCTCTGTAATGATATTGCGATATCAAACAGACGAAACCAACACTTACCACCAGGCAATCGATTGGAATCGAGTTAACAATAACTTCTTAAAGAAAATTTGTAACTACGATGGAGTTCGGATTCCTTCAAAACACAGTGCGAGAGTTGCTACATGGGGAGGCGTTCTATTTTGTGAGTATTGAATATGCTCGATATTTTTATACAATTCTAGTGTCATTTTTTCAGGCGTTCTTGCTGTGTCTCTCAGCGTTATTCTCAAGTTTTTCGTTGAAGATAGTAATGAAGATAATTTTTGGATTTATATCTCAATTGGTCTAGGGGTTGCAATGTTTTTAAATGTCTTTCTCATCAGACAACAACCTTCTTCAAAATTGACTATATCTTTTCGTACGCCTGGAGTTCCTTGGCTGCCAGCTGCATCTATTTTCATCAACCTGCATCTAATAGTTCAATTGGATAGTATGACATGGTTGCGATTCGTTATTTGGATCGCTACTGGTAATAAGTATGAAACAACGAATAAATACTGAATAAATTTCGATTTTTTTTCTAGGTATCGTTATTTATTTTTTCTATGGCATCTGGAATAGTGAAGAACGAAACAAGAAGAAAATCAAAATTCAAAATGGATGGCGAAACGGAAATAACATTCGAAGTGTGATTCCTGTTGTGACTATAAGCGAAACCGTATTTTGATTTGATATTTCATACTAGATTGTACATATCACCTATGTTTGATCTTTGATAGCTCGAAAATGTGATGGATCTATCATATAGCACCCATACGCTGATGATTCTATTAAAAGTGTATCAAACTCAGTGCCTAATCCCACTGATTTCAATTATTTGGTATAACTTTTTGATATATTAAGATATCTTTAAGATAAAATAAGCAACTTTCGCAACGTTATATATTTTCTCGTACGTTTTCTGTATGGAAACTAATTAATTTAATACAATGTGATCAATATCAAATAGGAGTCCAAATAGACATCGATTAGCTTAGCATCCTTGAATTATTAAAATTGAATAATTGGATCATATTTAATAAAATAATGTAATATGAAAAAAGTTTAAGTATGTTCTTAAGCATAGATAACTTAACTCCTTCCAGCAAAAGATATCTACTACTCACAAATTGTCAAACCACTTAAACTAAATTCTATAAACGAGTGAAAAGATGGAAGGTGTACAACATATTGACAGATAACGTTCAGTCGGATTTCGCTCTTCTGTACCTCTAGATAACCTCCCGACTATATTTGCAAACAAAAGAAATTTATTTCCATATCAACATCTGCCGTCATAAATGCGAGGTTCAATATAGTTCATTTTGAACTTCGTGTTATTTGCTCCTGAGCTGCTACTCCTGTAAGAAAAGTATTTGACTTCGAAAATAACAGGGTGCTAGAGGTCCGATGAATATCTTTTAATCTGGATGTAAATGCATCATGTAGCCTTTTCTCCGTAACTTTGCCTGCTGTCATATCTGTAGTCAACCAGACCCTAAGCCTGTCGTCCAAAATCAAGATTAAAATCTCGTTAGAAACGGAGCTGACTATAAGGAGTTTAAGGCCAGCGTAAGTCGAGATACGAACTAAAAGATTGCTCTGTTCACGTAAAAAACATCAGTAAAAATTATAAACAAGCTAAACCATACTTTACTTCACAGAAGGCCGAATCCTTGTTGGCGGTGACTTTAATGCCAAGGCGATAGAATGGGGAATGCCCATGCCAGACTCGAGAGGAAAAAGAATCCTAGAAATGGCGGCTAGGAGGCAACTTGTCATCATGAACGTTGGGAACACACCAACTTTTCGACGGGGAGGCTGCTTGGGAACTATACCGGATGTGACATTTGCTTCGGAGTCCTTAGTGCCTAGGATACACAGATGGAGGGTACTGGAGGACTACTCGGCGAGCGATCATCAGTACATTGCTTTCGCAATTTGCGACTGTGCTACTCGACGCGTAGCAACCCAACCCTCAACTGTAGGTTGGAATATATCTAAAATAGATGTCGACGAGTTCGCCAGAGCTCTTATGAGAGGTGAAACTATGACGGTAACGGGAGGAGCCTCAGCTGAAAACATGGTGAACTCCACCATGAGGCTCATCAAGAATGCGTGCGACTGCTCTATGCCCAGGCGACGGCCTCGACACAATAAGCCTGCTGTATACTGGTGGTCGGCAGAAATCGCCGAAAAGCGGAGAGAATGTCACAAACTCCGCCGCGAATCTCAACGATTAAGAAATCGAGACGAGTCACACTCCCGAACGCTTGCATACAGGTCGGCTAGAAAAGTTCTCCGTAGGTTAATTAACGAAAGCAAGGCTCGCTGCTGGCGCAACCTAGTTGCGGACATTGACAGAGACCCGTGGGGGCTGGCTTACAAGCTTGCCATGCGGAAACTAGGAGCTGCAAGGAGGCCCTGTGTCCTTGAAACGGAAAAAATGGACCAGATTGTTAGAGCGCTCTTCCCTATGCATCCTATTCGTCCCGATGATGCAGATTTTGAATGTCTCGGAGAATGCCCACTTTTTACCGCCATCGAACTGGATGATGCGGTAAAAGCTTTAAAATCGAAAAAGGCCCCAGGACCAGACGGTATACCAGCGGAAGTGATACAGCTTGCACATCAACTTTGTCCTGAATAGCTGCTCACCAGTTTCAATGTCTGTTTGCGGCAGGGCGTGTTTCCAAATTGCTGGAAAGAGGCGAGGCTCGTGCTGATCCACAAGGGGAAGGGGAACGTGGAGCAACCATCTACATATCGGCCCCTATGTATGCTGAATGCCGCTGCGAAGGTACTTGAGAGGCTCATTAGAGAAAGACTTGGAGAAGCCATTCGAAATGCCGGGGATCTGTCTCCTCGGTAGTCCGGCTTCAGGGCTGGTCGATCCACAATTGGTGCAATAGCAGAGGTAGTGAGCGCGGTCCAGCAGGCAGAAGCCCACAATCATTACTCGAGACGAATAGTACTGCTCATAACTCTAGATGTGAGAAATGCCTTCAACTCTGCTAGATGGACAGATATTCTTGGTGCTCTGGAATATTTCAGGGTGCCGAGGTATCTGATGCGGATATTGAAAGACTACTTCAAAAATCGGAAACTCATCTATGACTCGTTGGGAGGCCGGCGAAGAATTGATTTGACATCAGGGGTCGCGCAAGGTTCCGTTCTGGGCCCGAACCTCTGGAATGTCTCGTACGATGAGCTTTTGAGGCTGCAGTTACCGGGGGAGTCGCGCCTGGTTGGCTACGCAGATGACATAGCAGCACTACTCGCCGGACGTACTGTCGGACAGACGCAGCTCAAACTGGGTGAAGTAATACGCCGAGTGAGCGAGTGGATGACAGACCGTGGGCTTAGCCTAGCGCTGGTAAAGACCGAGATTGTCGTCCTCACAAAGAAGCAAATCCCTCGTGTTATGCCGGTTCGTGTAGGGGAAATGATCATCGAGTCAAAAGAATCAATCAGATACCTTGGCTTCATGATTGATTCGAAGATGAGTTTTTTTGAGCAGGTTCGAGCGTCAGCAGATAAGGCCTCCGTGCGGGTATCGGCGCTAAACCGCATTATGGCCAACACGCAGGGGCCAACCTCGAGCAAAAGACGTCTACTAATGAGTGCAATGGAGTCAGTGCTCTTTTATGGCTCCGAGGTTTGGGCAGACGCTCTTAGTAAAGAAACGTACCGAAGGCGTCTGGCACAGGTGCAGAGGCAAGGAGCTTTACGGATAGCCGCTGCATACCGCACTGTCTCTGAACCTGCAGTGCTGGTAATCTCGAGGGTGGTTCCAATCAAATTACTTGCAGACGAACGGAAACGTGTGTACTCACGTAGGGGGGAGTCGGTGAGAGAAGCTTTCAACCGAGAGGAACGGAGAAGAACCCTTAACTTATAGCAGCAAACATGGGAAAACGAAACGCGAGGCAGATGGACCGCATGGCTGATAAGTGACTTGGGGCCGTGGTTCTACAGAATGCATGGTGAGACTGATTATTATCTGACGCAACTACTCAGTGGTCACGGGTATTTTCAGTCTTACCTGTATAAGATGGGAAAGACACCATCCCCAACTTGCATGTTCTGCCCGGGGATGACGGATGACGCCTGCCACACGTTCTTTACGTGTAATAGATTTACAAGACTCCGTTCGCATCTCTCGGAGAAAATTGGCGTAATTTCCCCAGAAAATTTAACGGGAAAAATGATGAAATCAAAGGACAATTGGAACTGTGTGTCGCATTACGTACGGACAGTACTCATTATAAAGAAGGACATAATGGATCGCTTGGCGAGGGAGGGAACATCTCTGTAACGCAATATTATAGTTACTAATCGCAATTCCTTCCTATCCATCCGTGAAGAGAGATTTCCCTTAACCTGAAGACATCGCTAAGCGATGATTAATGAGGCCTAGTCCGAAGTAATGTGACAAACAGTTCCAGGCTAGGTTCTCGGTGTGACAGGGGAGGTGTTTAGGTGTTTTTTTTTTAGGTAGTCCGGTAGCGGGGGAGTCCGACACTCAGGGCGTAAATTGCCTTCACCTCCCAAACAAAACAAAAAAAAACCATACTTTATTTAATTTAGCTGCAAAGAGATCTACACCCTTCCGTGCCGTTTACTTTATGATCCGTTCCTAGGGTTGACTTGCCTTCTTCATGATTATATGTCCCTTATAATGCTTATATGTTTTCTTTTTTAACTCAGAAAATGGGTCAAAGAGCAGTGACGGACAAGGGTGTTTTTAAACATAAGGATATTATAAAGAAGTTCGTAGTGTCATTATTACTAATAACATTTTACTTGCGATAAGTTTCTTGGGTCATAGTTTCTTTTTTGCTTTGTATTACTGATCTTTTCAGGATTTCATTATTCGTTAATCGTAGTCAAGTTAATTGCCAGTAAATCAGTGCGCTTTCCACGGCGGCAAAAGATCTGAGCAATGCATGCGAATAATCTGTGTGCGATATGCCATAAAGATGAGGCAGACAAAACGCTTTTGACGAAGAATAGAGCTCTCCATATTTTTGGGTTTGTATGGAAATGGTTGAATCAGGTGACCCCACGTTCTTCAACTCGAAATTATAAAGAAGGAAGGATCTATTGAATTCGACAAACACACAAAACGAACCCATATGTAAATCTAATCCCCTTCAATGCAGTAATACGGAACCAAAGTACAGTGCAAAAGTTTTGGTGCTTCGATTTCTACCGAGCATACATAAGACAAACTAAACGGCCTTTTTCAGGACGTTGATAAGAATACATAAGTACCCTATACATCATAGTATTCCCTATATATACATGGTGCTTAACTCAAATAAATAGAAGCAGACATCACCAGGTCAACGGTCACAGTTTATAGGAGGATCACAGAATAAGACCTGCACAGAAAGAGGAAGCACACTCATGTCGTGGAAGAGGAACTACACAGAAAATAACTCGAAGTTCTGGAAAATCGGAAAATTTTCAGGGAACAAAAAAAACTGATTTGGGCCACGTTCATCACCGTTGAAATAATTAGCGAATATAGCACACAATCATTAATTAAATCATCTTATATAAGCGTGTTCTTTCTGCATACATCGATGTTTAGCGACTTGACAGCTTACTTTATATGCATGTTAGGTGTACAAAATCTTCTTTTACTGCGTAAAAATAATATGATCATCGGATAAACATACAAGGACTGGTTTCAAATATGCCCTCCGATTGAACTCTTTCTATATCCATTGGAAAATTTAAAACCACTTGATCCGCTTACCGGGCTTACTTAAATAAGTAAGTTTTCCCACCACTGGCTTTCGGCACATTCCACCTGTTTCGGGAGCGGCAAAATTAAAGCTCTTCCCCATCCTTTTCAAATATCTTATTCTTATCAAACACTCCGTATGCATTTCGTACTACTCCACTTTTTGGAGCATCGAAATTCTCTCTAGAATCGTTATTAACCATATGTTTGACTGAGCCGCTCTCGATTATGTTGTTATCAATATGGAAATTTGATCTTATCTACAAATATTTATGCGGTAGTTGCTTAAATCAAACATTAGTAAGTGCTTTAACTCCACATATACCCCTGGTTTTGTTTATCACACAGCAACCTGACTAGTATCAACATCCATGAACGCACATATCTTGAAAAAAAAAAATTAAGTTTTTGGATACCTACGATACGTCCGCACATAAGAGTATGATTATTGCGGTATAGACTAATAAGAATAAACTGAATGTGCAAATAGACATTACTTCATTTTTGATAATAATAATTGGCAGAATATAATACTACATAATTCTCTGGCAAAATATTAAATGGCACGTATCTGTCCGAAATTTCTATCAGTTGTTAAACACAAATGCCATGACACTTTTAATTACAACACCTTCAACAAGACTACATGAGCGTAGAAATGCTATCAAGAAGTAGTGTAAACATGCACACATATGTCGAATGTAGAAAGTACAGCAGTGACTGAAAGTATTTCAACGCAAATGATAATTTGCTTTGCGACTCTTTCTGACTAAAATATTCAATTATAAAGATATGTTACAAAAAAATTTATTGCAAGCTCGTAAAATCCTGAATAAAGCTTGAGACTTTTGTTTTATTATAAGTTTATAAGTTCTTTCATAAGTTCTTCTTTCTTCATAATGCATCATCCTTTTTTCATAAATATGAAACATTTGCAAAATCTTTTCCGTCTATATTTCCTAAGTAAGATCAATCACCGCTCCTCACTTACTAGCTTCGCTTCATGCAGGATCACATTCAGAAGCTTCACATTCAGACACTGCATATCCTTTTAACATTTCTTGTGAAAAGCATTTGGTCATTTTTCACTTTCCATCTTCGATGCATTGATAGTCTAATAATTCTATTTTCACATTTCACTATTCACATGAATCTTAACAGTCGACCTTACAACTGTTTTATTTAATTTTATTGACGAAATCACAAAATGCTGAACTTTGTTGAAGGACAAAGCTCTTGCTTGGCAAAGACACAAATTTTCTGTCAAACCTTTCATCAAGGACGAATATCGTAATTATTACAAGGAAGTCGGAAAAACATCCGAATGCAACGTGATTTTGGCAGCCCTCATCAATAAATTCTGAGTAATATGGTTCCGCATCGTCGGGTTCACTTAAATTACAGCCAGATTCGATGTCCAGTTGTTGTTTGGCAAACGTTTGAATAAAACTATATTGATATCACTATGAAAATGGAAACAACCGAGTATCGGTCTGTTTTTACTTATTTGTTTTCAAAATGTGATACGTTGACAAAATCAAACATGAATTTGGCGAAAGTTTCGCTCATTTACCACCGTGAAATTGCCAGAAGCCGAATTCAAAAGTTGCCGTCCAACATTACAAACGATGAACAAGCGGGCAGCCAAAAATTGCAACCGCTGATGATGAAACAGCTAAATCAAACAATTGGTACTAAATAAACATCGAAATCATTTGAGAGAGAGATAGCAGTCGCTATGAATTTGTCCAGAGAATTTGTTTGTCATACATTGAATCAAGATTTCGGTATGAAAAACTGTTCGGAGTTTGTATGCAAAACATTCATTATTATTTGACAAACAGAGGGCAGACATTTCGGAAAAACGGTCACATGCCGAAAATGTTATAATCTCTTTGAATTAACATTGAACACGGTTACTAGAACTTTTATTGACATTCAAAATGCAGTAGTCCAACAATTATCACCAACACTGTATTCTCATCTTTTTTCTGCTCTAATCAAAAGTGTATAGGAATTTGATTACATTTTTGATAACACTCCTGCCGGCTGATATGACTATTGTTCTTGCCGTGTGTGCGATGAAAAAGCAAAGAAAAAAAGTCATCGAGAGCATATCAAACAAAGCTTCCAGTATACTCACTATCTTTATCATTGAGCACAGGTAATATTTTATTGTATTTGCAGTACAAAAAGTATTTCGCCTATTGCAGTCAGTCAGCGCCGAAATAGTCCAACCAAACGGGAGTTGTCTAATGATTTGCCGTCGTTATGTCACTAAATTGACGAGCGTTGCACAAAAGTTTACAAATTTCTTATGTCCAAAGTTGGAATGTTATTTGGAAATATTTTCACAAACGCGTCCTTCCAATCACACATTAATTTCTCCCGAAAAGTTTCGCAACACTGTACGGACACAAAGTGAAATTAACTTTTTTCGTGAATAATCTGCAAATTGTAACTGTAACAAATGTGATGTTAATATATACTTAATTCAAAGATTTCCCCATTGCAGATGTGTATAAAGCTACGCAGATTGAATGTGCTATTTTTAAACGAGTCAACATCTAGATAATGTTAGAAAAATGCGAAAGATAATAATGTGTGAATAGTGTAGAGTAAAAGGAAATACTTTCACTCTGAAACTAGGTAATACAGATTGTATTTTTGTGTGCAATATAAATTCGGTAATTTATCCATTTAAATTTTATAAAAGGAATAGCAAGTGGTTGTGTTGCTTAGATTTTTATTACATTATGATTTTGTTCAGTTTTCGATATTTTTGGTATTCCTTAAACGAAATACCAAGCAAATGACATCCGAAGAGGGACTTCTATGAAATCCAAAAGTCACATACATTTTGCAATAAACTTCCCTATAATTATGTTCCCTTTTAAGGCTTTTGCTGTATTGAACTCGAGACATCTTCTCATAAATTAATGAAAAATATTCCAAAAATTCCCTGAAACATTTCGAAACTATTTAAATACAATTTGAAATAACCAAATACTGCTCTGTTAACAAAATAGCATTTCGCTGGAATATGCACAGACGATGAAGTGAAAAAGGAAATAAAAGAGTGTATTTCAAAGCCCAGGTTTCGTTTCTTAGGAGAAAATAATAAAAAAAAAAAAAAAAAATTGAAATTGCTAGTAGCTGAATTTCGGGAACCTACTACTGGCGGAGGCATTATTGTTTGCTTATTATTATTGTAAAATATTTTCCTTTCAAATTTAGGACAAAGAGTTTAAACTCTCCTTCTTTGGCTGAAGTCTATAGACTGAATTTTCCGCTCTATTGAAAAATTCGTGTTAACATGAAGTATTTCCCACCTAGCAAACCATTTAAAAAAAAGACAAAACCCCAATGAGAATAAGGCCGAAAGCACAGTACATGGGTTAGTCAAATGAATAGGTCATATCTTCGTCCTGAATTCTTTAAAACCGAAACTGCACTGTTTGATAAACCTGTATCTGGATGGAGTAAGATCTTTTCCTTTTTCAACAAACCCTTTTTTTAAAGCCCTTAGCCAATAATCGGTTCATATGATTCTACAGGATACATCAAAAGTTGCTGCTATTTGTACGTATCTTGTCGACGTTTTTGCAAAACTTAAGTATTTTTTATTAATTTGTTGTAAAAATGTATCTTTGTATCAATTTGTAGTTATTTATCTAAAACGATTTTAATAGTGATCTATTTGAAATGACCAAATATTCTGAAACCGTCTGAGCCTCAATTTTAATTTGTGTTTGCGAGATCCATAGTGGATGTAGCATTCGCGCACATGGATCTTAAACTACGCGGACATGTTGTATTTCTTGTAGAGGGTCAATGCTTTCACCTCTTTCCTCCTCAACTGCTTAAAGTGCTTTTGAATTAGGCCCGATCAGTCTGTAAAAAAATCACTCCACAATATTGCCCTAGCTCGTTCGTTTGGGTTAACTCAATAGTAGTGGCCAACAAGCAACATCAATATAGTTCTTAAGCGGTTTGCGTTCCTCACCACGAATTGTTTGATTATCCTTTTGTTCGGGTGATATCAGAGGGCTCAGGTGATTCTGCCATTCTAAGCCGAGTCTACCTTCTCCAGGATTCATTTACCTCCCTTTCACTTTTATTGATAGCACTTGAGTTGCGCCCACTTTTACTGCACTTTAACATTCTGAATCAGCCATTGCTAACTTATCCACCCTTTTGTTTCGACATCTTCTCTGTGTTCCGAAACCCACGTTCAAAACAGTCGGCATTTCTGCAATAGCAGTGACACAACAAGTTTAAGGAACCGCCGTCATTACCTTCCGACTATGTAAAAGAACGAGCAGTTTTCTGTCAAATTTCGGCCCGTTGATTTTCCCGTGACTTCTTTCTTCTTTGATCGCAAAAATTTCCGGCTAGAAAACATTGGTACGACTTTCTGATTTATAGCTTCAATTGAGGTCTGAGTGACTAGTGAGTAAATTTGGCTCCTTCATTGCTGGAAGTTGTGATTTTAGGCACCGAACTGGAATTCTACCCCATTTCCAAGTTTTTCCTGTCCGGATGATTGACTCTGTAATGGGTGTTGATGTTTTCCACTGGATTACAGTATTAATCTCTTCCTTTCTACTTTATGTAGCTGTTCTCTTTCTGACTTCGAGAATCTGAAGGAAGCCCATTCGAGGATGTCTTGTTAAATTCTTTCGAATTTTTATTAGTTGTGCTCCTACGAAGATGTTTTTCAGGGTGGGAGATCAGATATATTGAGGGCCATCAGGTTCAACATAATTTCATTTGTTCGTAATGTTCATAATTTCATTTGCATGTGTTAGTCTTCAGGGCACCTAATATTTCAAGGCGATTCCAAAAAAGCCAATTTCCAGGTTTTTCTCCTGAGCTGTACATCCAATAGGTTAGTTTGCATATTAATCCTTATGTCTCACCCACTTAGAATGCGCCCGTCAATTTGTCTGACTTGTACATGGAGTGCCCTAGAAAGCAACCCAACTCGCCAAAGCTACACCTGAATATTTGACCTTGTTCGCCAAACTTATTTGCATCCCTTCTACAGTTAAAGGTGGGGCATTTGAAGACTTTTGACGGTTCGTACATAACAAAAGCTCTGTTTAATTCGCATTGACGTTCAATCCTATAATCGTTGCCCATTAGAGCAGTAGGTCATACGCGCTCTGCATAAAACGAGTCATTGTCGCTGGGAACCTTCCACTGACCAGTTTGATTAAATGGTCAGTACATGTATCTTTTTGTTTAACCCTTTGACTATCAGACTGGCCGTCAAGAACAATGTCAAAAGAGGTATACTGCCATTCTGACGGGCCTTTTTGTCAATTTCTTGTAGGTCACACGGTTGCCGTTCCATTATGAAGTTATTAGTTCGGAACTAAATTTTTTGATGGCTACTTATTTATTCCTATTACACCTTTATTGGAGACTCCTTCTAGGTCGGTTATGAACGCCAAGGTATATTCTTTGCTGGCCAGGCGCATCTCTTTCATGCCCTCTATTTTCTGAATTAGCGCATCTGTTGGTCATCCAGGAAGGTATATGTGTTGGTTGTGACACAGCTCAGTATCGTTCACAGTGTTTTTATACACCTATATACCAGAAGTTCTAAGTGTTTCAACATAAAAGACGTAAGGCTGATATGTTTGTATTAATTGGCTGTGCAGTGGCTGTTTTTGAAATGCATCGATTCAAGGAAATGTATACGTTTGACTAAGAACATTAGTTTATTTTTACCAGAATCTGTATTATTGTAACACTGTTTACACTAGCATTTTTGACTATAGTTCATTGATTCCCAGTGACAATGTTAATGGCCTAAAGGATCCTTTCCTCGCTAATAATTTCCTTTCGGTAAGGCGTTCTTTAGGAAGTCGCCTTGGTTTACCCTCCGATTTTCTCATCCGTACAACCCGAAACGTTTGCACTTGTGTTTCTTTTTTCACATGCCCGATTTTGCCGTTGTGTTTCATTAATTCCACTGTATAAACTGAAGGATACTTTCTTTTATAGTAACAACAAATAACTGAAGATTACTAGGCTTTGTACGTGGGCAACTCTCATATTATTTTCCTTTATGGACGCTACCTTGATACAATGTGACGTCAAATTTGAGTTAGATCCTAAATTTGAACGCATTTGTACTAATGACTTCTATATTTTGCGGCTGATCTGAAACTACACCCTGATTTTTTTCTAGTTGAATTCGCCTTCTATTCTGATCCAAATATGTGAAACATCTAAACACTACGTCAAGCTTATCTTACATGTTTCATGATAATCATCTTAAATGCAATGTGATATATAATAAAAAACAGCCGAGCATATACAAAGTAGCAAAGCCACACTGAACAAATTTCTGTCTTCTTTAACATAATATCGGTTGGATAGTTTCAACAATTCTTCTTCTAAGCAGCCAATCTAACATTAGCAGTGATCAAACCGCACTAAAGATTATGATGTAGGTCAAGTAAGTGAATCCAATGTGCACGATTAAGTCATCTCAAGATACACTTATCTTTTCAAGGTCAATATCCACAAAAGTCCTTACATCAATGTTGCATATCCTTCCGTAGGCCTTTCAGGAATACATAAAATTGACCCTGTATTGTCAAAGGAAGCGACAACTCAACACTTCACGAATAATTTTTATAATTTCAATGTAATTTGTTATGTTAATAATGATTTACTTTCAAACAAAGGAAATCCATTCAAATTGATAAGTTACAAATCTTTCCATCAATATGTTTTCATTATAAATTTTCTTCCCGTTTACAAAAACAAAATCAACCAGAAAACAATTTTAAAGGCCAGCGATAATTCAACGAAGATTCTTTCTCGATCATAGTCATAAAAGTTATGACTACTATGAATCAGTGACAACTGAGATTTCGAATGCTGAACATCTTGTTCCCGAACGCCAGTGCTAATGACTAGAGCAGATAATCGTTATCTTTTAGTATTGAAAAACAAAAATCTGAAATTGCCTAAATTTCTTCTAAATTTCATCCAACCGAAGCCATCATATGTGAAGCAAAAGTGTAAAAGTGAAGGAAATTTGTTGAAAAAATATTCTATAGTGCAAGTGTAACGTGTGTAGTACGATAAAACGTGTAATATTGTGTAATATAAAATTACTAGTCAAGACACCAGTGATATCAGATATCAAGCGCCACAGGATACTATTTAGTACTTGTAAGTTCATTCTGTAAAATAAGATACTCGTCTTAGGTGAGTTGATTGATAACAATTGCGTTAGGCAATAGTTTCTGTAAATTCTTTGAATTTATAAGATTTCATTGAACGTCGCAAACGTTAAACATTAATCGCCTTATCGCTCTTATTAATCATTGCTAACAAATTAATCGGATCTAGATATTTCCATTTTGTAAATTCTTGTTGCTACGTATTCTCACTATCTGTTGGGTCGACATTTTGTTTCCACAGATGCATGTTATTTCTACTACACTATGTAGCAACTGGAATGGGATTGGCCTAATTTTCAACTCGCAACAATTCACTTTATTTTGAATCTTGACCAGATTATTGATTTCCTTGTTGTGCATTAACTCCAAAATGTTTAATGAATATTTCAATCGACCCGTCGCGGGAATGTTATCTTAGCTTGTATGATAATTTGTTTTGTACCCTGTTTTTTGACCCATTGAATTTTACTCAAATTAACTTGTTTTTTGTGAGTGGTTTGATCATGTCTTATCATCATTTCGTTATTCATTCTAGAAGAAAATCTAGAGTTTCCAATTGTGAATCTTCAGTGTATTTGATCAAAGATAGAGAAAGATTTTTTCCCTAATTCAATAATAAGTTCTGCTAGCACGTCGTGCAACAATGGAGTGACTTTATTCCTGATTAAATTCACTATTAACGCTGAAATTGTCTTAATCAAAAATGTCCAGATTTCAAGTATCGAAGGCAAAAGGGACTCAGATCTTTGAATCCTATTCACACGTCCTTCAGCTATCGTACACATCTTCATTCATAGTTTGACAATACAGCGTTCGCTTTCCATTTCATCCTTCAAATTTTCTGACCAATACCTTTGCAACTAATCAATTTTCGTCCAACATTTGTATAACATCATCGATTAAACAACAGCTCGCATTAGTTCTTGATCCTTTTTACGTTTGTGTCAATACAGTTCAACAAAAGCCACAAGTTTAACTATTAAAATTTTTAATTTATTCAAGATTTTGTTCTTTTCAAGAACTTTTTTATTTAAGTATGTAACGAAAGTATTACTCAGTTCGTTTTGATTCGAAAAATTTTTATTAAAGATGGTACAATGGAATACAGGAATTCAATCTACTCTTTCAATATAATGTTAATGCACTATCAATGCCAACGGCGATAGGATGTACTTTTTCCGTTTAGTTTTCTTAAATTTCGTTTTCATATATTATGACTCCCATATACTATTATTCTGAAAAAATTACTTTCACATACATTTACACTTTCAGAAAGCTTGCCAACGCGATATCTCCACTGGCTTTAGTCACTTCATTTCTAAGCTCTCTATATAGCAAAGCTCACTTCATTTGCTACATGTTGTACTCTGTACGGTCTGTTAGCACTTTTAAGTCTTTGTGGTATGATTTAAGCCAGGTAGCAGAGTCATTACAAACTGTTTGCAAAATTAACACACCATTTTAGTTGCAAAAGGAATACACCATTTTACAATATTCCTGAATGCGTTTTAGGAATTTTCGGGTATGAGATAATTGGAGAAAGTTTTGAAGTAACAGAGTCATGACGACTGTGCTCTTTTTATTAAAAAGATAAAAATTTCTCTGAGTTTTGACCGTAAACATCGAACTCTTTAGACGCTCTTAGAATTTAAAATCTTTCAGGCGCCGCATTAAAATTTGTTTTTAAATGATACTCATACTGTTTTAGTATACTGATACTGTTTTATTAATAGCGCTAATGCCTTTGAAGAATACCTAACTCTTTTTATAACCAAATTGATTCAAACACCCCAAATGGGAAGTAATATAAGGAATCTCCGAGGATAATTAGCAGTCGTCTTACGAAAGGGCTTTCGAAAATAACAAAGAATGACGCGAACCGCATTAGAGTAACTTATTTAGTGTACACTTTTCAAATCTTTTTCATCGCAGGATTTGCACGAAACTGGAAACTTATAATGTTGAGAAAAAAATTTTTAGAGAATTTTGATAACCACATAACGTTGCTGATTATGTGAAGTTTCTTAAGGAATAGGAGTCGAAAATTCTATGCATTTTTTTCTACATTTACCAACCCAAGTATTCTGATTAGCGTAAACCGAAAAGAATTAGCTAGTATTAGTATGAATTAGCTAGTAAAGCTTGTTAAAAAAATGTAACAATATCACATGATATCTGCAATACGCAAACTTTATTAGGTACTTTGACTGTCGTTTGATGGTTGAAGACTAGGCCTTCGACCGTTTTTTTAAATTTTAATGAAATTCGCTATAAAAATTATTGGGGCAATGATTGTTTTGGTTGCAATGAGAGGTCAAAAGAAACTTCTGATTCAGAACTAATTAATTTTCAATTGACCTTTAAATCTTAACGCCTGATTCTTCATTCACCTTTCATCGGATAGTAGCACCGTATAGACGAACGTGGAAAGCACTCTATTGGTCAAATAGATATTAAACGACGCGATCAATGATTTTATCTACAAATTTTCAGGGCCAAAATCTTATTCTTAAACAAGATGTTTCAGGCGAATATGTCCCACAAATTAAACTATCTTTGAAAATTATACGATCTATAATATCTATATAAAAAAAACCAAAAATTCACCTTTTAAATAATGGTGATAAGCTTTATCAATTATCACACCGCTTAGTCATCGTATTAAAAAAATATATGCTTACGAAAAAATATGCTCGTATATATTTTAAAATGCTCCCTTCTGGTTAATAAAAACTCGATTCATTCCTTACATATCTTTAAGATAATCAAAATGATTCATCAACAATATCTATTACTAATGAAAATTTTCTATCAAAAAGATAACGCACACACATTACTTGATCGTAGGAATTAAAACAAAAGGAATAAAGTAAGGCAGTTTCTGGGGTTTTGTTTTATGAAAGTATTTCCTTTTTGCGAATCTGTTTTGTAATATATCGTACTATAGTTGTTCAACACGTAATGAAATGCCATCTTTTGTCCAGTTTCAATTCATTCATTCCGAGTATTGTTGTGTATCACCCTGTTTTCCATATATCACGGTACTCATATCGTTTGAAAGAGAGCTCCTTATCAGAAAGATAACCATTTATCGATTTGTTCTATACTATTCACCTTTGGAGTATTTTCATCTACGATATTATTTATGCAATGAATGGTGGAATTCCTAAAGATTTTAATTGATCATATCGTTTATTAATAATGTAACATATTTATCCTGATAATCAGACATTATTGGCCTCTATCTGTGCGAACTGACAGTGTTTGAACGTTTTGCAGTTCAAGGTTTATTCTTTCTTGAACAACCTTAATGAGATTACCTTACATTGACTTGAGAATTAATATTATAAAATAATTACACTATTACTCGAGTATGGAGGGTGTTTTCGTTTATATCGCAATTGAATTTGTGTTTTTTTTTGTGTAAACATTAAAAATTACTGAAAGCTCAAACAATACTATAGGAGATATTTTGAGTGTTCTTAAAGTTCGCCATGTTATATATTCTCCAAAGCTTTTTACAATGACACGAATTATGCAATCTCCCAACGTGAGAAGGATAATTCTTGACCGTGCAAACCACCGTCAACAATTTCCACATGTAATTTGGAAAACAAGTTTCCAGTACGGCGAATACTTCTATTACTGAAGGGAAATTAGTGCTACAATAAATGTGCCATACAAATTTAAGGACTTGAACGAGTAAACAAAAAGCATAAGACGACGAGGGCTATGACCTTTCGGATGGCATATCAGATTCGGCCGACAGGCTCCTGAGAGCACAAGAGAACAACGACCACACAATACCGACGACAGATATATACGAAATCAAAGGACTAGTACAAGAACTAAATAAACGTAAAGTATCGGCGCATGACACAATAACGAATACCATGCTACATGGCTACCCGAAAATATACTACAAGCACTGACGGACATAATAGACGCAGTACTCTAGCTGCGAAAGTATCCGAAACCATGGAAATCAGCGACCATTATTGTTTTTCCAAAGTCTCAAAAGGACCCAACGTTTCCACAAAATGGGAGGCCAATCAGTCTCCCGTCGTCGATGACGATAATTGCAGAAAATATGATTCTGCATCGTCTGGCTGAGGCATTATATGATAGAAATATCATACCGGAAGAACAATTCGGCTTCAAAGCTAATCATTCCACAGAGCTCCAGATCGTAAGGGTGGTCCAACATATAACAACAGCTCTAGAACGCAGGAAGTCAACAGGAGTGGTTATGTTTGACATAGTCAAAGCCTTCGACAAAGTCTGGCATGCAGGACTCATATTCAAAATGCATGAACTCAACTTGCCACTACAACTCACCCAAATCATCATTGGCTCCTTTCTAGAGGGCAGAACAATTCGCGTTGAAATTGACAACTGCCTGTCGACCCCGCGAACCATTAAAGCTCACGAACACCCTCTTGGAATACTTTCGCATATGGAAGATCAAGATCAACCCGGACAAGACAAAAGCCATATTTATAACCTGGAAGTTGCCGCAAAATCCACAGACAATTACAATCGACAATGAACCCATAGAATGGAACAGAGCGGTTAAATACCTAGGACTTACATTCGAAGAAAAACTTACTTGGAAACAACACATCCATAACAAACGAGGACATTGCATAGGCCTCATTTCTACACTTCGCCCTCTTCTGGCATCGAAAAAACTCAGTCCAAAAAACAGAGTGCTAATCTACAAACAGATTACACGACCGACGCTACTGTACGGTAGTTCCGCTTTCTACCAGACGACAAAAACAAACAAAAAAGCGCTCCAGTCCTTTCAAAATCGAGTGATAAAGAACTCCATGGTACGTCAGAAACACGGACATATACAAAGACATCATAATAGAGACAGTAGAAAAATACGTACAAGACAAGGCTCTAAAGCTTGTACCATGGCGAAGACAGTACCATGGCGTTCCTAAGAACCCTGCCCAAGAAACCAAACTCTACGTACCCGAATATCCGCTAAATTGTAGAATAAGATTCTGACAAGGACAAGCCACACCGCGCTAAGTTGAGTGGGCATATAATTCTCACAGATAAGAGGGAGTCAAAGTGCTAAATCACACTAACTCCATCCACCACATACTCCAAGAACAGCAAGCAGGAGCCAGATCATTTCGCCAATTAGACTCTATTGTGCAATATATTTAATCAACATGGATGAAAACTGCGTTCCCGGCTCCTTTTTCTCTGTCGGGGTTCCTAATTATGTTTCGAAAACTGATCGCTTTGTTTCAGATGAGTTCTATCCACTCAAAGTCAAGGTATTTAATCGATATTCAACCTAATCACTTTTTGACATCTTCATGACTTGGCGTATGATATATGTGAATTGCCGTCGAATACAAAAGGATTTATTTTAAAAATGGTCAGCCAATTCATGACTGCACCCCAATGTTGAGCATCAAATACTTAATCAATATTTTTTGTAGCTTTGGTTTTGCACTGTTGTGACATGGTTTTTTTTTTGCAATATTATCAAACTACACACCAACAAAAAAATGTTATTACTTCACACGAAACCCCTATCAATCTGAGAACGAGCGATGGAACCGTTTGGGTCATTGCTTGGGTCATAGGTTTACTTTCTTACTCTTACAGCACCTGTCAACTTAAAGCAATATTGTCCGTAGCGAGGTAAAGTAGGGCGAGGGAGTGCTACAAAAAATATTCTTGTATCCGTCACAATATTCCAGTACTCTTATTAACATTTTCAGTACTTTCCCAAAACGAAAGTTCCGGGCTATTTTCTGGAAATTTACAATAATGTAAGACTTAAAGTCTTTGCTTTGGGTAATCTCATCTTAACAGCTACACCATTTCGGGGTTTTCCAATGCCCAGAATTAGTTGTATAAATAATTGCACGAGCATTCCTAATTTGAGTTGCGGACAATCGACTCATCGTCCGCATTGCCATAACTCAAAAATTTCCGCCGATCTAGTGCAGTTCCTAACGGTATGAATGCGTTTCTTAAGTTAAGAGTATCATTAGAAATCGCATCAGCGTCAACTGTAGCAGTTACTCTTTCCTGACAAACTGGGCGGTCTCTACCCAGAGAACACTCTTTCAGGTGGAATACTGGCAAAAAGAAAGATGAATGACCTGCAAAAAGAGGCAAACCATAACAAACCAAATAGAGCAACTAATTTGGGAACCTATCTGATTCCAAATACAAGATAGCGTCCGCGAACAACGGACATTCCCCTCGTCCATGTATTTGGAGTTGGTTTTAAATCAACAAGTCGTCAATCACCGTCCTGACAGAGGATGAATGTCTTGTGTATCTCTTTTTTAAAAGTCCTTCCTTTTATTCTCGTAATTGTCGCTTTTGTTGTCTTAACTTCAACTATTTCATCCACTATAAAATCCTGTTTTAAACCGTTGTCTTATCTTCTATTTTCAGTGTGTTTAAGCAACAGTGCTTGCTCAAACGTTCTGCGCTTTTTCTAAGTCTGAGATGGCTTTATTTTTTTCTGTTTTTTTTTTTTTTTTTTTTTTTTGATTTTAACCTGAAGCCGCTTTTGCTGCTTTAAACTGTGCCGTCTGAACCATAATGTCCAGTGTAGTCTGATAGGGAGAAATACATAGAGCAGAGTGCCCTAAGTGACGATGAGCTTTAAGTAGATTAAGATTCTATATCATTTTTATATGTTCTTTTTCGTGATTTGTAAATGTTAATGTTTATTTTAATGTTATTTTAAATAAAGACATTTTGAGACTTAAAACTTATTCCTACATATTAATACTTGTTCCTACATATTAATACTTATTCCTCATCCTTTTTCCGTTTATTTCGATCACATTTCGTTGGACTTCAAGCTAACCCTTTGTTGATAGTATGCGTTTCCAAAACGACCGCGCTGTAACGGCCCCGATTCTTCGCTCCTTCCCTTCCTTCAGCTACATGTGCCTATAGTGAAATGATCGGGTTAGGATGCATCTAAATTCAGTTCCAGTTCGCACTTTTCTCAGGTTCATTTGTCCATCATAGGTCGCAGTGAGGCGTTCAGATGATTCAACTTCTCAGTTCTTCAACACCAAAAAACTTGTTGAACATTACGTATCATTGAACCCTCCTTCCATTTTGTTCATATAATAAGGATGTATTTGCACGCATTGAATTTTCCAGAAAACAAATATCATTGCACGGAGCACATTATCACATTATCTTAGTCTGAAACACTTCAGATAAATCCACTCGATCATCCCAATATAAATACGAGCATATGCGTAAAGATTTTTATCGGAAATTCTACTTTAAAGTTATCATATCGATATTTTACTATGATATCTTTTATATTAGCGAATTTTCCATTCTTCTTTCGCAGATATTCTACATACTTACGTGAATTATTATTTGTTTTATTCAAACAAAACATAACATGGCGCAATTATCATATTGGAAAGTATTAACACGACGGAAAGCTTTAGAATCCGGAAGTGAAACAGACAGTAAGCTGCATCGAGTGATGGGAACGTTTGATTTAACCGCTCTAGGAGTTGGCGCTACATTAGGTGTTGGTGTTTATGTTCTCGCGGGACATGTTGCTAAGGATCAAGCTGGGCCATCTGTCATTCTATCATTTGCTATAGCTGCTGTGGCATCACTATTTGCTGGTGAGAATTATTTCAATTTAAATAATATTTCAAAATTTCCGTAAATTTTCATATGACCATTGCTGACATGTGGATTAATTCCTCATCAACACTTGAAAACTTATTTTCCTAAGAATTTAAACCGAAAATAAAAAAATTCTTTGGTTTCAGAATAACCGTATACGAATCTTTTTATATCCTTTTGAAGATTTTTTGTATTTTAACATTTTGATTTTACTGTTTTCATTTCATAAATAAATATGAAGCTTGAAAATATCATTTATTTTCTCTGAGATTCTCAAATGTTCGTTTGATATACCTTACTGCTCCGATCTTTCATAGGAGTACAGCAAAATACATTTTCTTGGTCCTTTTCATGCACCATTAATTTTAATCCTTCTCACTTTTTCTTTGTGAATTAGGTTAATAACCATACTCCTATGTCTTTCATTCCTTTTCCTTATTTTTATGCCTTTTTCCACCATCATTTTGACTTATTTTTATTGAACCCTATCCTAACTTCTTTAGTTACTAATTGAACTTCGCGAATACTTATTTAATCCTCGTTATAATTCGGGTAATGATTACTTATGGAGACCTAAGTTGAAATAGCAGTTTTCAACGCGTGCTTATTTTGTAACTTTATGCAAACTCACCCTGAAGCGTAACTGCTTTGTTTAACAAAAACGCACTGCTGCAGTTCCAATTAAAAATTTTGGGCAACATTTCAATATTATGCTTAGCCGTATCATTTGACACAAAGGAAAGTTAAAACTTTTAACAGATTTTCAACAACGTATCGATTAATCGGATATGCCGAGAATCGTGCACGTCAACCTTTAAAGGTTTATTGCGCCCCCGTTTTCGTTGTAAGTAGAGCACCTCGATCATATCAATCTTTCTAAGAAAGTTAATAATTACCTTAGGCTTCAGGTATCTCAGTTCTTCTCAGGAGAAAAAGTGTCTTCGTAGATTCTCCAAACACCCCCCCCGCCCCACCGTCAACCTGTGCACTCATGCCTGCTTTGCAACGTTATCGATGATTCACCTCTCGCTGTTCGCTTTCAGGCCTTTTTTTCAAGTGTTTCATGAAGATTTTAGTAAGGATCTTAATCTTTCTTTCCCATTCCGATAGACACTCAAACTTGTTCACGGTAGACGTCGAGGAATAACTTCGACATTTAAAGACTTGGAAGCCTTTTCCAGAACTTATTGCATTCACTCTCTCTCTCTCTCTTTCGCTCTCTCTCTCTCTCTCTCTCTTTCGCTCTCTCTCTCTTTTTCGCTCTATCTCTCTTCATATTCCTTTAGGGCCCTAAATAAAATGAATTACAATTGCTCTTAAAGATTTATTTAAGATTTTCAGTTAATTATATTCAGTTAAATGTGATGAAGTTCATTTTCTCACTAATTGACCCACCTCCTCATTACCGAAGATATGTGCTTACCCTTTACAATATAGGGTAACCTGTCCGCACCGTGTTTAAATTTATTCATTTAATAATTTATTTATTTATACTACATTCGCGATGTAGTGATTGGTGATTCTAGTGTTTTGAAGACTATTCGACTATCGGATAGGATAGCGATAATGCTACCTATGTACCTTCTGTCTATGCCAAGGCGTGAACTTATAGCGATGAAAAAAACGTCATCCAGCATGACACTTGGCATAATTGCGATCAATTGAGAATATTCGGTGCCTGACGCTAATACTCCAATTCCTGTTGCCTCAGATGTCTTGGAACCATCCGTTTGCTATTATCATCACCTCTTGACACTCAACGCTACGCGAAATTTGTTGGATGAACTGAATGCCGCGGTCATGCGATTCGATGGTGCAAAGATGAATAAGGACACCTTGATTACTGCATTGAGAGTTCATAACATAGTTGATGCCACTACTGTTTCTATCACTTCATGAATTTTCAAAAGGTATACAATCGTTTGGTCGGGTGCTGCATGAAATTCTTTAAAGCTCTAATGAAACAATTACATTTTATATGCTGGTCTCGCAAACGCAACCTTGTCTTGCGATATTGGGTTGACATAAATAGTGATTGATCTCTCTCTTATGGTAAATATCGATCGTAAGATTCCCGTTTCGCGCTAGGACTTGTCTGTCATGTATCCGCACGCAACCAGTCCCAATATGTTCTTATATATCCGGTTCACCAGCACTCCAAGGTTTTTTATATATTTGAATCCGATATCAGTCTCGTTCCAATGCTGGTAGAAAGGCTGTTCATATTTTTAACTCCTTGTCTCTCACACCAGCAAGGTTTTATGACAATTGTGACCGAAGCCTTTTTCCTGGCACCAGTTGTTTACATTCGGAAGAACACCCTGCATATATCAACAGAGTTCCTTTGTGATTTCCTCTGGTTCATTGCAACATCATCAGCAAACTCATGAATGTCACCCCACTCCCAGACGGTATGACTATGACTTCGTCGGCCTCAGTACTACATAGGAGAGGTGAAAGAACATAGGTCGTTCCTGTGCACATTCACGAGTCATCTTCGTATATCGATTGTGTTTGATCCCACTTGACACACGGCAGCTAACCAATGGATGAAGCTAGGATTCACCTCCGTTTTCACCAGCGCGCTCCTCGCTGAATCGTGGATAAGGATAGTGTTAGGAAAAAAATCCTCCCTGTTTTGCGGTGCGTATTGTCAGAGGCGGTTTTAATATGTAGAAAGGCACCTAGTGCGACTACGAGGCAACTCGTACAAGTTTCTGTTGAGTTTCCTGTTCTGTAAGCATGTAGATTTGTACGAGGGTCATTCAACAATTACTTAGCCTCACCGCCCGATGGCGCTGCTATTATAAAAGAGATTTACTATCGTGCAGTACATTCTTTCAAATAGCCTACTGTCAAAATTTCAGTCAATTCCCTTCATTAGTTTTGTTTTGATAGCCGTAGCCATGACCAAATTGGTCGATGTGCGCTACGAATTCCTGCCCCATCCACCGTACTCTCCAGATTTTGCCCTCAGTGACTACTTTTTGTTTCCAAACCTGAAAAATTGGTTCGCCGAGAATAGATTGGGGTCGAATGAGGAGGTCATCGCCGCCACGGAGGACTATTTTGCAGCCCTTGAGAAAACAATTTTTCGGACGAGTTGAAAAAGTTGGAGCATCGCTGGGCCAAGTGTATTGAGGTTGAAGGAGATTATGTGGAAAAATAAATGGCCACTTTTCCAAAATTTTCGTTTTTATTTTGTAGGCTAAGTACTTGTTGAATGCCCCTCGTATCTTGTGATTATTTGATCTGGCCAGTTGTCCTTATAGCCGAGTAGTCGGCTATAGTCGAGCTAATCGGGTAACACGAAAAATAATATTTCTTTCCACTTTGGGTATAAGTCATAAAGCGTTTCACCTGGCTTTTTTACTTATTCCCAACGTCAGGCTACTTCTAAATAGGCGTATAAGATGTGAGCAGATTCTTGTCCTTTCGCATAAGTGCTGGATATACCCCATCTAGCCGGTGGATTAGTAGCTGCAATGAGTTTGAAGTCCACCTTATACATGCTTTATTGAGCCATTATATCAGTTGCTTCATTTCCTAAAAGAATTTCCCATACATGGGTTCATATAAGTTATATAGAGCGCTCCTTTTCAGTTTCCGTGAAGCATCCTTCACTTTTTCAAAATGGTCGATAGTAATTTCTTTACATTTCTACCGCATTTCTATGATTTTGGATTCAAATCTACAAAAAGCTTCCACTTTTTCACTTTACATAAAGTTTCATTAGAGTACCTGATTTCTTTAAGAAACCTTGATATACCAGACAAACCGATGGAAGATCAGACTTTGATCTTCCTCTTTTTAAGAAATCCTAAAAGTCATTCCTCGGTGTTTTTTTTTTTTTTGTCTGAATAAGCCCAGAAATTCCACTCTACACTTTTCTATCTCTCCACAAAATCCAATTGAAATTATCAAACAAAATTTTATTGCAGGATTATGTTATGCCGAATTTGGAGCACGTGTACCGAAAGCTGGCTCAGCTTACGTATATAGTTACGTTTGTATTGGAGAAGTTGCAGCATTCGTTATTGGGTGGAATCTTATACTTGAGTATATAATAGGATCAGCAAGTGTAGCACGGGGTCTTAGCTTATATTTAGATTCGCTTCTAAATAATACGATGCAAATCGCCTTTCGCGATATAGCACCGATCCATTGGGGTTTCCTTGGACAATATTTTGACTTTTTTGCGTTTGGTTCAGCCTTTTTACTTGGAGGTAAGTAAATATTTTGTTTCATTTTTAATTTAATGCACGGCAATTAAAAATATTAGTGTATGTATATAAATAGACAATGACCCAGTTTTTGTGATTATTCTATGTTTGTTTCAATGTCTTTGTGAAGTCGTGCCAAGTGTGGACAAGTTCAGTGAAATCTGCGCAAATTTATTTCAAGGATTAGTCAACATTCATTGGGATTTGTTCGATAACCTTAAAGAAATTGATAAAATAAGCAACCATATGTAGCAGAGCAAAGCTATAGCTCGCTCAAGCATATATATAACAAATCTAATTAAGAAAATCGATAAGGACTCCCAGTATTCAGTTTTTCGTAATACTTGAAAAGGTGATAGCAAGTTTTTGTTCGCTCGGAAGCACTAAGGCCAGTAATGCAGAATGGCGTGACAAGAATTTTGAATTCGCAAAACAGATGATACCACAGCACAAGATTATGCAAGGCTACTCTAAATATTTCATCACAGGTTAAAGTAAAAACTGAAGCTAAAATTTCTTTTTCGATTGCCTTATCAATAATAAACGACCCACATGAAGTTTTCTCCTGTTGATCTCAGCAAAACAAAAAACTTAATTAGCTAACTTTTTCACAAGGGTCAACAATGAACGTTTGTCTAAACATTGATAACGTCTAATTCACTGGTAGCATAAGAGTTCGATTCAGTATGTTGACAAATATTGATTCAAGGAATAAAAAACGACAAGCCCATCATTCTTTTTTAGGCACAACATTATTTAGTGATAAGATTAAATCAAAGCTTGAACGGTTTACAGTAAATAGAATATTTATATGTACATACGTCATAACATGGTTTGATATCAAATTCAATCAACTATGAGACGGTCAATTAACTTGACATCAATCTTGTCAAAATTAAATGTTTATAATCAGTTAAAGGCCTCCGTAGTTTTTCTGCTTTTACGGCATTGCTGATAAAGTATTGATAAATATCGGGAGAAAAAATATCCGATCACAACACATCCTTGCATGTCTTTCGGAACATTGCATGGCAGTTTCCTACTGATATTCCAGATCGAAATTCTGAATTTATCCGCGAAATTAATGACATAAATGTAAAATTGTCAGTTAAACAGTAAAATGGCGCACAAGAAGCGCAGAAAAAACCGTAGAAAAAATAATTATTAATTTTGTCGTGACATTGTATACGTAACCTACTTTCTTTTTTTGGGAATACCGAAAACTTTGGCTTTTACAGGATATTCAAATTATGCTACCTGTCATCATGACTTACCAGTGATATCATTATCATTATTCTTAAGGTATTCCTTCCTTGCATTTCCTTCCCAAAGGAAGTTGTTCCTCGCATTTCCTTCCCAAGGGAAATGCAAGGAACAACTGATTATTGTAATAACGTGTTAAAGATTGGAGGAGTGCTAAAATTGTAAGGGATATGTTCGCCTCGAATGCGCCTACAATTTGAGGCTTCCAAAATCTAGAAAAATTTACACAAAGTAGGTTGTCCGAAACTTAAAACCGCATTAAAAAGACCAGGGAAGAAATTAGAAGCTTCTTATACAAAACTAAGAGCAAGGATGAAATGATAATAATCTCAACAACTTCCATACTTTTCTTTGTGCGACCCATTATTTGAGCTCGAAAAGTCAAGCTATGAATTACGGATTAATGTCACACTGTGAGCAATCAACCCAGTCAAGGCCCAACTTAGAAGTTGTACCATAAACACAAACAGCGGTAACACTTTGAGACGACTTCTCGTAGAAGAGATAGAGAAAGCATAAATAGGTCTACATTTGTTTTGCGTTTACGCAAATGCTCTGAAGGCAGTATTGTGTTTAACTGAAAATGAGAGGAAATTCACCAATCCAATTAAAATATCACAAATTTGATTGAATCCGTTAGATCGGCAGTTTGTTCCAAGTGAATGCTGCTTTATGCTTTACGTTACAGTTCGATGATTCCCTTTGATCACCCGTCCGTCCGATTTTGGACATAGAACCTGCAAGCCAACATTATTATAGATTATTATATTATTATTAAGATCTGAAACAAGTTTCAGTCCTAGGTTCCTACCTGGATTCCCGAACACAACTCGTGAATGCTCAACACCACTCTCTAGCCTTCAAAACCACAACCACCACATTTCAGCCAAGGATAGGTTCCTTACCGCGTGGGAGGCTGACAGTAACCTGTCATGGGCGTCCCCCAACCCGTGGTTTAGATAACTTCTGATCAGGTTGCTCTTCTCTACAGTTCGAGAAAAACTCTCAGTTTTTGCTCCAAGTGCACGGGACTGATAGCCCTTCCTCATACCTCGGGTACGTGGGTATTATAGACACAGCTGAACTAACGATGTTATTGGCTGTCTAATTCCTGCTTTTTGGCAACTCTCTCTCTCTCTCTCTCCCTCTCTGAATGAACATGCCTAGCGGAGTTTTCCTCTGAACCCCCAACGATAAATCTTAAATATTCTATATATTGAGACGCTGGGAAGAAGGGTGAGGATCACAAAGAATGGTGTACGAATTTAAATTGAGCTTTGCAAAATAGAGAGCTTAGAAACTGAACGCCGTAGGTGAGTGATGAGATCGCGATGCTTAACTATTTGAGCCTTAATGTGTGTGAAAGTAATTTTTTTGGTGTCATAGCATATTTGAGTTGATGTGCATGAATATCAAATTGAAAAATGTTAATAAGAATGGTAATAAGTACCTCTGCGCACCTTCGTCTCCATCTACAAAAAGTATTAGTTAAGAATAGCATTGCGATTGGAAAATTTTATTCGAATACCGTTATGCCGCCTGTACACTCTCGTCGAGGCACAGCGAGGCATGACGAGTGTGAGAGTGTACATGGTTCCCTCGCTTTGTCTCGTTATGTCTCGCCTCGCCTCGCCTCGACAGCTCTGCATTCCGAGTCGGTAAATTGTGCGAGAGCCCTCGCGCGAGGGATGGCGAGACACTCGCGCGAGAGTGTACAGGCGCCATTAGATTGGGAGTTTGTTTCTAAGTGTAAGTTGTTGTCAGTGGTTACGCTATGCTGGAAAGTAAATGTAAGTTAGAACTTCTTCGAAGGATTTTTGTTACGATGTTGGTAACTGAGCACCAGGTTAACTTTTATTTCCTTAGTGACTAGTCAAGCATTGGGCGGGCGATCATTCGATGATATAAGTTCACAGGCGGTATCGTTTTTTGGGAAACCCGGTAGTATCCTATTCATAGGGCAAGTTTGATAACTTGTATCAACCTCGTTACAGAGGCCACAGTTTGTGTGTTCCGTGTCCGTTCATTCATTTATTTTAAAACCAATTTCACCGCATTGATTAGGCAGAAAGCTCGTTAAACGTTTAATCGCGGGGCGAAAAATGGACTTAAAGCGTTTCCGCTTTCCTGTAGGTAAAATGATTGATTTTATGAAAAGATTTTTTTATTCAGAACATAAATTTTTTTTTTTATATAGAAAAAGCAACTTGAATTTTTTAACTAACTTATGTATGTTTATGCCAATTTCTATTATGAAATCAATTGTTTTTTATATGGACTTAACGCTTTAAAAGAAAAATTTAAGGAAAAAAATACCACTGTATCAATTCGTTGATGAAAGAAGGGTTTTCATCAGTTAGAAAAATAAAAACTATTTGAACTTTTCAGTTGCGCTTGCTTTCGGACTAAAGGGATCAACACTCCTAAATAATATGTTCACTGTCCTCAACGTCATCATAGTTCTCATCGTTATTGTTGCAGGATCAATAAAATGTACGTATGCAATTCTATCTTGTCAGCTAGTCCTTTTTGACAAATTTTTCCTGATTTTCCTCAGCTGATATAAAAAATTGGGAAATTCCCACTTCAGCACTGCCTGCGAATAGCACAGCAGGTGTGGGAGGCTTTTTCCCTTACGGTTTTGAAGGCACTATACAAGGAGCAGCAACATGTTTTTTCGGCTTTGTTGGTTTCGATTGCATCGCAACAACCGGCGAAGAAGTGAAAAATCCGCGAAAAGCAATACCAAGAGCCATCATGCTCTCACTTTTGATTATTTTCTTAGCATATTTTGGAGTTTCAACAGTTTTAACCCTGATGTGGCCTTACTATTTGCAGGTAGAAGGTTATCCGCAGTCTAAGACTTTATAATTAACCTTACCGACATTTAATTTGAAATTGTTTAGAATGTTAATGCACCACTGCCATATGCTTTTGAACAAATTGGATGGCCTGTAATTCAATGGATTGTTACGATTGGCGGAATGATTGGACTGATAGCGAGTATGTTTGGAGCAATGTTTCCTTTGCCGAGGATTATGTACGCAATGTCGCAGGACGGGTTGATTTTTCACTTTTTTGGGGAAATCAGTCCAAGATTTAAAACACCTATTGCTGGAACAATCTGCGCTGCTTTATTGACAGGTAATGCATATTTAGGGCAATGCATAATGTCCTTTCATCTCGATCCTATCACTCATGCGTGTACGAGTCTTGATCTGAACTTATCAGTTTAAGTCTTCAAGGAATTTTGCATGAGTACTATTACTTTTTGCTTGTGTTAAATCGAATTGTCATAATGCAGAAGGGTTTGACGAATTTCAGGTTTAATGGGTGCGATCTTTGATCTCAGACAACTCGTAAATATGCTTTCAATAGGGACGTTGATGGCGTATACTGTAGTGGCGATATCAATCACAATCCTAAGGTTTCGATTGAACTTTCAACAAGCTGAAGTGTATACTATAAAAGAGATATATTTACAGACATATGAACAATGACAACGACGGCAAACAAGTTCCGCGATCCGAAATGAATGAAGGCACAAACCTGGTGAATAATGAACACGAAAGGATCAACACATCTTCCATGCTGATACAGATTTTCAACTGTCGAAGAGTTCAAATTCCCAATGTTCTCTCTACACGGGTTGTTGGAACTTTGCTTTTATTTTACTGTAAGCGCAACCCCTAAGCTGCAAATGATTGATCTAATTTTGAACTCTTACAGGTGCTTTCTGTTTCGGCTTCAGTTTCACCTTTCTTTTCGGCCTCCAAGAAATAAAGGAATTGCAACCATGGCCGATTGCAGTCAGTTGTGGATTTTTATTGCTGATTTTGATACTCCTGCTGGCCATTTCGGTGCAGCCAAGAGAAAGCGCAAATACAACATTCACGGTTCCGCTTGTACCCTTAATTCCAGGAATCAGTATTTTTATAAATGTTTATTTAATGCTGCAATTAGATATTTACACGTGGGTGCGATTTGCTGTTTGGATGGTTATAGGTAAATTGGTGTGATTTATTTAAGAACGAGCCTGATGAGTTTAATGTTTCATATGCATGAATACAATTAATGCAATCAATCCAAAATGGAGTTGTGGTTGCACATTTGCTACTTATTGAGAGAGTTATGCCTTAGACTGCACAAAGAAAATTTGCACTTATTTACTTTCGAATTTCCCTCTCTTTAATCTTTAAAAGTATATTGTCTTTTATCAATCACTAAATTTGCGACTAAACTTGCATGCGCATTTACTACCAATTTTTATTTCACCCAACTAACAGGTATACCAATTTATCTCATATGCATTTGTGTTTACAATCGAACTGAGCCCATGAGCGAGCGAAAATCTTCGATAACATATCGGGGAACATCTTTCGATGACTTCGTTCCACCTCAAATTGATGTGGAAAAGACCATGCCGAATGGGACTATTCATTCTAATGCAGAAACACTGTCGATTAAAACAGCTGAAGACATAAATGCTATTTCAATCGTTTCAAATGAAACCTCCGTAGAAGAAACACCAAAAGCCAGGACTCCAACACCGAAGGGATCATTAGATGAGATTATTCTAGCTTCAGAGCTATCAGATACGGTGAGAGAGATTAAGACTCCGAATGGTAACACACTGTTCATCGAGGATTTGAATCCAACAAACCCAAGTTTGGCTGATGAAGATGCAAAATCGGTCATTGCTATTCTGGACGATGTTTTAAAAGTAGAAGATGCACAAAGCCGCGATCTCTATAGAAACACTCCAACCTCAGAACAATTGCCCGCCTCAATAGAGACAGCTGCAATTATTCACAACTCATTTGAAGATATAACAGAAGACGACAGAGACGTCAACCATAATATTAGTGAAAAAATTCCAGATAACGTTCAGGAAGTCCCGTCGCAAAATGTACCACTCGCCATTCCTATTGCCGTTCGCAATATACTCAACGAAAAAGATGAAGGTCTTCCTCCACCCGAGCCAACCCCCGATTATCCCGGTGCAGTAGAATTATTTACCGGCGATACGGGAAAAGATGATAATTATGAAAGTGAAAATGACACGCCCCCACCAGTACCACCTAGGGATGATGTGCCGCCAAGCTTTTCAGTAGCGGTCAATCTAGTCAGTGACACACCCACCGATCCAGTGATTTCAGAAGCAGCTGGAAGAATGTTTACTACTCAAAAAACACCATCGTCGTCCCTTAAGTCATCTAGGCGTTCATCTACGTCCTCTGAAGGTACCATTCCTTCTAGATCATCCCAAAAATTTCGAGAGAGGCTCAGTAAGATAATAATCAATCCCCCGACGTTTGCACGAATCAAGCGAGCTGAGGAGTCTATGAATGAAAACTCTGGAAATAGTGGTGAAAATACCCCAACGCCATATCCTGTTAAGCTTTCTAAGAGTGAAAGTGATTTAGTTCAAATAATGAAAACCAGTGAAGAGCCAACAAACAACAACACTAACAATCAAAACGAAGGAACAACTGATACAGACAATGGCATTCCAAAAGCGCCAAAGTTTGATCCAGTTCTCTACAAAACAGTGGGAAATCGATACAGAAGTTCACAAAAGGATAGGCCAAAATTAGATATGTTTTTGACGGATAGTCAAAATCAACCTCCCGTACGTCCAAAAACAGCGCCGATTATCATCTCTGAACTGGCTGACGAAGATCCTCAGCCCAATTTAGAAAACCTTCCATTCAAAGAAAAACTAGCTGCCTTACTCAAAAGAGGGCCATCGTATCGAACAAAAATTCGTCCTGATAGTTTTCCTAACTTCTCACGCCCGGTAACGCCCGAACATTCGGATACAAATTCAAACCCTGATCCTTCACATTCACCTGACAGACGTTCACTTTCCGTGTCCCCAGTCCCGCCAGTTCGCGAATCAGATGTGGGTGAAAACAAACAAAAGTTCACACAAGTTTTGCAAGCGCTTCGTGAAGAGAAGCGACCAATAGAAACAAAGCGTGAAAACAACTCCGTAGCTCTAGAAACGGTTGAGGAACGACCTGCCACAATTCAGGAAGCGCTCAAACGATTAAGGCCGATAAGACAATCAATGCGACTTGACTAGTAGAACCGAACGTTTATAATAGTATTATTTTTGAAAATACTCTAATGAATTTACTAACAGCATGTTCCTAGTATTATTTATGATAGCACGGAATGTTGCATGCTTTTTTATAATGGAAAGGAGAATGCACAAAAAAGGTATGATTATAGTTAACGCTACCCAGGACTATGACATATTTACGAAACTCATACAAAATGACTTAAAAGCATATCCAGAATTTTACACGTTGCAAATTTGGTAGTCTAATTTGTTTTATTTACTGAACCATTTTCAGGATTTATTCTATACCTATGCTATGGCCTACAGAACAGTTACAGGGATATGCATCGGTCAATGAGTGGATGGCATAAATTGAAATATAGCGGATATTTTTGAGGTTTTAGAAGTTTTCAACGATTTGTTGGTTTTGTATTCGAAAAAATTAAAGGACATTTGTCCGTGAATTCGCAATTTTGAAGAGAACAATTAGACAATTCTTAATTGTTTACTGTTATTGCTTTATTTATATATGTACTAGTATATATATTTAAGAAATCTATGTAAATAGTGTATCAAATTATAAAATATGAACGGAAAAATACGTGCGATTTATTAATTGAAATAGTGTCTCCCGCCTCGCTGAGCGGTTGAGAATCACGTGATTGAATTGGATCTTCTACTTAATCTTGGGCTATGTATCTTGGCTTTCTGTCACTTTTGTTAATTATTCTTTTTTATTTTTGACCTGTAAATATTTTGGCATATTTCGATCTTTCATGATGATCAAACAGTTGTTTGGATTTTTAATGCACTTTGTTCCTATATACTCTGAAGTATCAACCTGTTTCTCCTATTCCTATTATTCCTTGATTTATTTCCCTTAGATCTACTGATAAATAAAATCAAAATAATCAGCGCTGTATGTTACACATTCAATGTATACTCGCAAACGGCATCAGTTATCCGGGCGCGTATACAGTGGATCCAATCAAGTCTTCTGAGTGAACATGATCGGAAAAAAGGAACAGGGTTGTATGTTGAACACTGCAACCAAGAACAATCAGACCAGGTGATCGTCAATATGACAAAGAAAATTGAACCAAGGAAAAATTGAGACATATAGACGAGATATAAGATAACAATAGAATCAACTTCAAAAGGAAGCTGTCAAACGTCCTAAACTCACCGACGAATCAAAGTTTTTTCTTTTCACTATTGCAACAGGAGTATCAGCATCACTGAGATAAGCAGATAATCTAGACCCAAAAGTAGTTGAAGTGGCATTATTATTTGAGATAGGGGTGCAAGAAGTTTGACAAAGAGTTTTAGTTAATTGCAAAGAATGCACCTTATTAGGAGTTCCGACCATTGAATCGCATGCGAACAATTATTGTTAGATTTCATATAAACCTTGTACGAATCAAACCGGCTCATCGAGCTTTAATTCAATTCTTTACAAATCAGCCTTTTGATATATGCTATTCCCAACACTAATCTAACAGTCCTTTCCTAATAAATTCAGCTAATTAAATATGCACTAAAATGAACTGCTTTTAGTTCATTAATTCGAAACCATGGGAAAAGGCTGATAGCATTGTAAATTGGAAAAAAGGATTCTCATTGTTGTCTCTAACGTATGTCTCTAACACGCCATTTTTACACTTTTAATAACGATATTTGGCTGCGTTTTAAAGCGATTCGCTCATTTTTGTGCTAGGCAATTTGGTGTTGTTAAGGAGGGCTTTCAGGTTGCAAATTTTGAAAAACAGTACTTTCTTTTATTGATTTTAATATCAAAAATAAATACAATCAAAAATATGATGCAAAAGCTTTTAGAGCAGTACAAAAATGTTAAATTAGTTGCTAAACGCCTATGGCGGATCGCGGCAAGCCCGCATTTTTCAACTCTCCAGAGTATTTCATCTTTCTTTGTTCCTCAATCGTTTTGAAGTATGCGCTTCGATTTATAATTGGATTATATTTCCATATTTTCATATACATTCTATAGAAAACAGCGGAGAAACTCAAAGGAGCCCAGCTTTTAACCATTAAGTTCTCGAAATAACGTTTTTGAGTTGGCGCACACAATTTTAAAATATAACTATTGCGCCGATCACTCAGAATTTTTAAAATGTTATCGGTGACAACTAGGATCATGTTGATCGGAAATAAATTTTCCAATTTCCAGCTAATTTGCTAACCTCACATACCGATTTTTTTTTTTTTTTTTTTTCAAATGGCCGCCACTTTGTTATTTTGTATTGTTCATCACTTCGAACTGTTTTCATTGCAATGGACAGTGAAGAAGGATGTAGTGAAAGTTTCAATTCCAAACCTAAAAAAAGCAACGTATAAGGGTCTTACGGCGGTCATGAGGAAGATTCGTCTCTCTTGTCATGAACAAGGACCAGCCTATACTTGGAAGTTAAAGGTTTTTGGCAAATATGCCAAATTGTTGACATAGTTTCAAATGTCATTTGAACTGACGGGTAATGTTTTAATGAATTCTTGACAGAATGATGGACAGGACAGCCATCTACGAGGTGTCATATCCCTTTGCCGGTAAACAGACCTTCGAAAATAGCTTTTAAGCATGTCGTTCACAAATACGATGGTGCGCACTGCTATCGAGAATGCTCAAAAATAGTAAACAAATGTAAGAAGTCGGAAAAAGTGTTTACGAAAAACCTAAGAAGGTTTATAATATATAATGGAGAGAATCTACGTATTAGCCATAAACACAGGGAATGATTTAATAAGATCATATATATATTGTATTGTTACGCGTTCAAATAATTTCACACGAAACTGTAGTTACCAAATAGCAAAACAAGAAATGACGACCAAAACAACAACAAATGCTAGAGCATAAGAAGAGAAAAAAGCATTTAAATGCATTTAGCTTAGCAATAACAACATTGCAAAGGCAAGTGATTTAGAGCATGAACTTCAGAAAAATCTACATAGAAAATCTGAAAAGATTCCGGATTGGTACAAGATACAAGAATATAAGCGACTGCAGAAGGCGGCAACGAAGAGTAATGATCAAGAAGTGCGAAACAACAGTGCGTGTCGACGAAAGTGCCAAATTATTGTAATTATTTTATTATATGTATGTATGTATGATATGTATATTATTTTATTATATTATATGTTATATTTTATTATTTAATTATACGCGATTAAAAGCGATAGATTTAAAACGAATTTACAAGTGATTGAAGTGATTAGATGTTACACTTACCCAAATCGATCCCACAATATACAAATCACACACATTGAATTAATACAAACAAAGTAGACATAATTATTTTGAATTAAAGTTGTAAACAAAGTAGGCATTAATATTTTGAATTGAATTAAAGTAAACAAAGTAGGCATTGATATTTTGAAATGAATTAAATTAAACCAAGTAGGCAATGAGTGATATAAATAGTAGTGAAATTGTCTTAAAGAGGAAGAGTTATTTCTTCGCGTCAAAAGGTACGGACAAGCCTCTATTCCCTATCACCCAATGTGAGGCTGCATTGGGGTGCCTTTTTGAATCCCGATTCACGTATACAATATAAATTGTATACCGGGAATATAATAAATATAAGTTAATAAAGTTGGTGTTATTAAATGAAACAAGAGTTTTATTTATCTCTCCGTCTAAGAGTCATAAATATTAGACATAAAACGGACCCAAAACGAAAATAATAGATACGAGTCGGCAGTGACAAGACTGCGAAAAGAAAACCACGAATTAAGGCTACAACTACAGTGCCTCGAAGATCTATACAACATAGGTATGAAGAGACAAGACCCGCAACCGGAACAGCAAATACATAAAGAAACAAAGACAAAGAAAAATGCGAAACAAACTATACAAGAAGGAATCCTAAGTGCTGGAGGCACAAACGACAGCAAACAAAATTATTATGTTGAAGTTGAAAGTATTAAAGGTATTTCTAATAAAGACAACATTAATTTTATTCAATATTTAAAACAAGAAAAAAGGAGAAGAAACAAACTGGTAGATATGCTGGTTCCTCTGAAAATCCACCCATAAAATTCCCACAGAAAAAGTTCCGCCAATTAATGTTTTCGGACAAAGCACGAGAGATATGGTTCGGTTTTCGGCAGCCGAAAAAAACGAACAAATTTTGAAATAAAGGAGTTAACGCAGAAAAGTTCACTATCAAAACTAAATCGATTGTTGAGTTCAAGTCAGCAAAAGATGCGTTGAATTCTGGGGAAGTTCCAAACTTCACATACACTGCAAAAAGTGAAAAAATCGGAGCTTTTTGTTGAGGAGTTTGGACCGCGTAGAGGATACGATGCTCAAGGAAGCTGCACCTGAATTCATTTCCGTTAAAACCTTCGCGACAAGAAGATCGACCGTAAAACAGGACAATTTACCACTTTATCTGGTATAAATTTCAAATAAAAGCAGTCCAAGTGCCCTTCAACAAATAAGGTACTTGCATTTCAGAGTGGTGAGATAGGAACGCCTCCAAAATAGAGAAATCAACCACTGTTACCGGTGTCAAAGATTTGGTTATTCGGCTGCCAACAGCGCCATGCAATATCGGTGCGTTAAACGCAAGGACGTTCATATTTGCGCTTCATATTTGGCAGGATAAACAACAAGAAATCATGTGGTATTGACGGTATTCCGAATATAGTTCTCTGACATTTGCCTGAAGTGAGGTGCCTGAGGTGCACAATGCTTTTCGTTGAGTTTACCTATTTCACCTTATGTAAAAGATGTTATTACGTACCGACGGTAAACAATATAGCTATTGCCCACTTAAGGAATTCAAACGCATTGTCAACTCAATTAATCAAATAAATTATAGTTACTAACATTTTATTTTCAGTCTGCTGGTGGTTATTATCTCCTTCTGTTGTATTCCTCAGAAATTACAGTCTAATTATTGGAATTAGATGACCAATCTTCATTAATTTAATTTCCGGGTGAATTTTATATATTTTTACTAAAGCTTTAGGGAATCGGTATTGGAAAAAGCTGCAACTGAAGGATTGAAGGGTGCATGAACTTTTGATAAAAGTTTTAATCTTCTTTTAAATGAAAGTTCTACTTTAGGACGGACATTAGTCAACGCATGTAATCTATGGGTAGAGAAATAAAATGGTTTATTTAGAGCCATTTTGAGACATCTGTTCTGCAATATCTGAAACTTGCTTATCAAGTAAGCTGCAAAAGACCCCCATGCTGGGGCTGCGTATAACATTATAGGCTGTATGACAGTTTTGATCAACAAAATTTTCTATTTATGGCTCAATACGTATTTCCAGTTCAACAGAGAGTATAATCCTCGAAAGGTGTTCGAAATGTTCGTACAGATGGAATCGATATGTTCGCTGAATGGTAACTTTTTAAATTTGTGATATTTTGGTCCCATAGTTTATCCTTGCCTAAAAGTTTACACATTAGTTAGGAAGTTTAATGGCGCTTCTCTTCTTAGTGAAGTGCATCGCTTTGGTATTATCAATATTTATTTTGATGTACTATCGATGAAAATATTGAAAGACTTCCTCGAGCATTCTTTCGAGAATTCAAGTGATCTCACCCGAAGCCGATAATGCTGCACATAAGCAGATATCGTCAGCAAAAGTGCCAATTGAGGAGTTGGTTAGTACTAGTATATCTGCTGTGAAAATGCTGAATAACGCTGGACTGAGACACGAACCTTGAGGAACTCCAGCTGGTACCATGTAATGACTAGATTCGGACTATCGTATGTTAACGTGGAATATTCTGTCGTTAAGAAAGGAATCAATCAGATCGATCAAATATGGTGGAAACCCGAGAGTAACAATTTTATATAGAAGACCTCTTTGCCAAACAGTATAAAGGCTGTTTCAATATTTAACATAACCATGCCAACAGAGAGATTGTCCCTAAGAGCTTATTTTATTTCGCCCAATACATGACAAAGCTGAAGGTCCAACTCGACATAACTAAATAGTTATCTCGAAAGCCAAATTGAAAATTCGGGAAGATATTGTGAATCTATATAAACTCCGCTAATCGTCTCGGGATCAGTTTTCCCAGAGCCGGTAACAAACTTATAGACCTATAATGAGCTCCCAAGTAAGGGTCTCTACCTGAATTTCGAATAGGAATTGCTACTGCATGCTTCCATCCTACTGGAAAATAATCCAAATTGAAGCAAGCACTGTCGCTTTCTTTGGTAAATTTTTCAACACTTTGTTCGGAATTCGATCAAAACCTGGAGGTTTTATCGGGTATCAGGTTTCGAAACAACTTTGCTCTTTCTATGGGCTTAACGCACTCTGAAAGAGGTATGATTGTTGGCATGGGGTGGCAATTAACGCTTATTCACTGATTGTCATTGACTGAGTCAATGATTACGTTGGCATAATCAGATGTAATACAAAGGTGTTTCGCGAAGATATTCGCCGACAGTTCTGCTTTCCTTCGCTGGAGTATATTTTTCTACCTTCCGTGGGTACGTGGCTACCTTCCTTCTAAAGGGTACGGGATACTCGTTGGGTTCCCTTTCAACCTTCAATTACAACAATTTTAAATTCCCTAGTGAATGGCTCTACAGAAGATGCGCCTTGAGTTTCATTCACTTTTAAGGATGTTGATGTCGTAGATTGAGATAAAGAATTTTTAGTTATAGAGGAAGTAAGCTCAAGTGATGAAGTTCCGCCTATTTCTCGAATTTTTTCTGTGCCTGTTGATGTAAGTCATTAATCTTTTCAATTATTTTTTGTTCTTTTTCTTGCGGTGTTATGATAAGACAATCTACTATTTGGGTGGTATAAGATATAATTTCAGCGTCATGAAATGCTTCCCATACTTGTGCTCGGTAGAGTTTGGTTTGGACAATTGTCGATTTTCAAAATTACTGATAGCAGCACAGTAGCATATTATTGCTGGGCTGATGCTTGCCACACCTTCTTCACATGCGAACGGTTGGCGAGACAGCGGTTACATCTCAGGGAGAGAATAGGGGAGATCTCTCCAGATACCCTGGTGGAAAAGATGCTCGTGTCTAAGGACAAATGGAACTGTCTGTCGCACTACGCTTGGACGGTTCTCACTATGAAGAAGGGCATCGTCGATCGCTTATCGGCGCAGAGGGAAGAGGGCTCAATCTCTCAGTGATCCCTCTCCTTTCTGTCCATCCCTGCTGAGGGAGGGATTTTTCTAATCCGAAGGCGCCGCTAGACGAGACTTAAGAGGCCTAGTCCGAAGTAATGTGATAAACAGTTGCAGGCTAGGTTCTCGGTGAGAACAGTTGCTGTGTGCCACTGAGAGTCCGACACCCAGGGCGTAAACAGCCTTCACCTCCCAACCACAAAAAATTTTTTTATTTTGCATAGCTATATTATTGCTCGTAGTATATATAAGAAATGGCGTCTGGATTGAATGAATACAAGCCAAAGACTTTAAAACCATTCTCAAATCGTTCAGATGTTCGACTTGTGATAAAAGCTTCATTAAGACCTGAAGCAAATTTTCAGACACCTTGATTATTATGTCCTCCATCCTACTTTCAAGTAACTTAATCTGAAGATGAGCGCAGAACAGGCTCAAATGAGAATTCAAATGAGTTTTGTAACCGTCGACATAGATTATCACTGAATTCGATGTTATGACTGAGAAAATAAGGATGAAATACATTAGGAATGCCTTCAAAGAACAACTTTGAATGTATCAGACTTTTATCAGACTTTATATCAGACTTATCCAGCCTGTATCAGACTTTCCAATCCCGCATCCACCAGGTACAGATTCGGAAATTTTGGAAAAAATGAACGGACAGCAAACTTCTCTTGTAGCCAAAAAAACGAATAAAACTGTGATAGACTCTTTAGCTGAAGATTATTGAACGTTATATAAATTTTTTCCGCACCCTTTTCTGCTAAAATTTGGCCAGTATTACGGCAAATTTCTGCATTGAATGCGATGTGGATTGCTTAAAATGGGAATCAAATCTCTTTTGGTCACATTATTTGAAATTGCATTAAACCTTCCCCTTATGTAATTTTGTGAAACGCAAGAATTTGCTTTTGTCACGCCTTCTGATGTCCTAAATGGTAACCTCGGGTGTTTTTTTAAAAATGCTTTCCACCAACCATCGCCTTTCCTATTCATGGAAAATGATTTAGGCCACGGATTTGAAAATAGAAAATTTTGCATGGGATCTAATTCAATATTTCTGGGAAATCCTTTTCATTTTCGATTTTCCGTTCAGCTCTTTCATCCGTTTCAGCTATTGGAGCGTAATTAAGGCGCAAAGCGCCAACCCAAAAACTCCAAAAAAAACCGTCAGCGCAAACTTAGCATTCAAAATTCGCATTGAATTGAGTGAAAATTCAGTGGAAACTTTCGAAATATTTTATCCACAGATTTATGTTGAAAGCTTCGAAATAGTGTATTAAAGTATGTCTGATAGTATGCAATAATCATGTTCGTTAATCAATAAATCTGGTTTGAACCTCTACTATATGGAATTTATTTCTGATATAAATACAAAGTTCATGGCTCAAATTGAAATTTCATTTAAGAACAAATACAACTTGTAATTATAAACACGAATGAGTCAAATGAAAATAGTTTGTTGTATATGCATATCGAATTATGTGATAATTGCAAGTATAAGGGAGCGCAAAGGCTAGTTCAATCATCTAGTACATCTTAACAAATTCAAGTAAGTTTAGTACCAAAGTGTCATTTTCAGTGCCATTATAATTTGACATTCAATATAAGCGAAAGTCAAAACAACTTTGCCGTCACGTAGTCAGTGTGCCTGTAAGGAAACGATTGTTGCGGCTTAATAGCATCGAGATTCTTCTTTTTATCTACCACGTTACATAGTTCGCTGCTTTGAATGTTCTAAAACAACATCGAAGGCTGCAAGATGATTGCAGGAGGTCATGGTGATCCTAATCCCAACACATCATGGGTTAATTCACGCGGATTTTGGCTTGCTTATGTTCTCGGTGTCTTCTTAACTCATCTTATTCTGCTCGCCGTCCCATTCATTAGCATTCCAATGGCATGGACAATAACAAATCTACTGCATAATGCAGTAAGTATTAGATTCAAAGCAGTATGTATGAAATTGTATAACCATTAAATTGTACAACGTAAGCAAAACAAAAACAAAAAAAGTTCAAATGAGGTCATTCGAGTATGTGGACCCAAATATTCAGACGATTCGGAGTCGATTATCAAAACTGATGTTTCTGTTCAAATCTTTAAACATGTTAACTTCGATGCAGAGGAGATTTAGATCGAATTAGCCAGTTATCACTTATTGAAAGCGATTCTGGCGGCGATTTAAAGAAGGTTGCAAAGAATGTTCAATCTTATCTCAATAAGAAACAGAAACTTCTAGATAGTCATCAAATTTTATCCTTGTGAAATGTTACAAATATTAGTTAAAGATCAAATATTTTCACAAATATGGGGAAAAACAATACGAAAACTTAGTTATTGTCAGTCGACGAAGATCACAAAAATAAAAAAGGGCTGCTATGAGTAGACTCCCAATTAATATATTTCGTAAATCATAGCACGTCAGCTATATTGAAACAAGGTATTTCAAATATCCAAATTTAACCACAAGACATAAAAATTCAAAGTTGTCAAGTCAGACAACACTAGATTGCCGGAGCCCTACCAAATAAAAGGCTAACTACGAGAAAAGTTAAAATTTTGAAAGATCGAATAGGAGTCTAAGTAAAGATGTTAAGAACTTAAGTCTAAATTGTATTGAATGGAGTATAATTCTGTTGCTTCCGCATAAATAGACTCGTATAAACTAAATAAAATGTAAACACACTGATAAAATAATCGACTTTTTCAGAAAATGGTAATAAAATGGAACTTGCCTCTGATCTTTTCCACGTTTTTGTTCCAACAGTCGAGTATTTTCAATAAATTGTTGTAAAGCCCTTTTTCCTTTACAAGGCTGCGGAAAGACAGAGAGTAATCCAACTCAACAATCCGCTAAAGCAACTGATAGGAATATCTTTCGAGTCCACAAGGGAAAATAAGACAAATTAAGTCAATAGTTTGTGCAACTCTAGTGCGTAATAAAATAATAGTAGTTAACAAAACGTTCATGTAGTTTTTTGGTGGAGTGCAATAATCTTAAAAGTTTGTTCCCAATCTATATAGTTTGAAGCAAATACAAATGTACAAACAACAAAGTACAAAAGTGTATGAACAAAGAGTGATATACATGTTGAAGTTTGATTTTTCGTTGTCACAGACCCAAATTTCTTTATTGTAGGCTCGGTCCACCGGGTCTTGCTCGGTTGTTGTCGACGACGCGTTTTGACTGAATGCAGTCATCTCCAGGTCGTTCGGAGGTCATTGTGACGATGTGCATAATTTGATAGATGCAACAATTTTATTCCTAAGTCAGTGCAGAGGGATGGGGCGTGTTCGTATTCTTTTTCTGATAATAATTGGGTCGAGGATATTATGTATAGAATATTGTGTCGCAGCTGGTCGCTAGTTCTTCGTCAATAATATTTCCCAAAATTTTTATTGTTTGTAGATTTCTAGTTTTTCTTTTGTGTCTAGTTTGAGCCTTGACGTCAGCTTTTATCCTAAGGACTTGTGCTTTTATCCCAAACTTTGAAGACATATACAGAATAAAAAGTAGTCACGAACTAGCTGCCTCAACTGAATAAATACCACTGAACGACTTCCATCATTCGACATCACACGTCTATACCCATGTATGACTAATGCATTGCCTTTCAGCTCCCCTATTTCGATTTGGTTCTTGCAGATGGTTGATCCTGTCCCCCTACAGAATGCCAAGAAAAGATTCCAGTTCTTAGGAAACAAGGTGTTCCACTCACGAGTTAAAGCTAAATCCAGTCTTGAAGTCTTCGAATTGAAGAGATTTTTGAAGTTAATGAAATCAAAAAGAAAAATAAAATCACATAAACATAAGAATAATCAACGATTAGCTTTCCTATCTCCGTCAAAGGAATTATTGAACCAATTTCGTACATATTTGTATGATTGAAATATCATTCGCTATATAGCTCTAGCTGGTGTGTCTTAGTTACTAACAACTTTATGCTTTTTTTTTTAATTTTACACAGTTTTTGGGCGCTCCCAATACCTTTACGCTTATTGTGAACAACAACTTAATTTTTTTAAAGCACAAATGGAGAATGATGATTTGCTAACACGTATTTGTATCTGGTTAGCAATTGCGATCGGTCTACTGACTGCTGAAATCAAGAACAAGAAAATGTTTTCCGCAAGAATCGTCAAGATGTTTTTTTTCATTGGGTGTGAATAAAAAAAATAACCACAACTTTTTTGCTATAGCTCTATAACATATCCAACCATAACTTACACAAAATAATTTACGGCTTTCCTTTTTTGGTTTGACTGGAAACTGATGGAGCTCACGAAATTTGAATATTGTGAAATTTTAATGTAATAAGGAAAAATCTACGATCTCATCTTCAAATGTTACTTTTTGATGAAAACGAAAAAGGATTACACTTTTATTTAGTATTTTTAAGTTTCTAGAAGTGAAAGTAATTCAGCTTCTCTGAAACTATATTTTATATATTCAGTTTTGAGTTTTTTCCTGGTGAAGACTTTCATTTCAAAGCCCGATCTCGGAGAAAAATGTTTGGGAGCATTCACTATAAAAACGGAACATCACATCGATGATGGCGCATCGCTTAAACGTGTATTTAAGTTCATACATGAAAGTAAAGTTTCAATTTTCGTGTGATGTTTTGAGTCAGATTTGCAGGTGGTGTATTTATTAAGCAACGATATTTCTTCAACGATATCATCCAATAGGGTTGGATTTTGATGTGTTTATCGTTTTATAAAAAAGCAGGATGTATATAAAATTGAGAAATTTTATTCTTGAGGGAAGTAAACCTCGTTCAGAAGAAGCTGAATGACAAGGTAATACGGTCGTCCTCGACGTCCATGACAAAAGAAGGTTCGAACTTGTATTCGAATGGAGTTCAGGAAGCTAAGTGCAATTGTTTGATTCATTCATTCATTTGACATTCAGAGTGCTTCTCAAGTAAGTAGTACTGCGGTGAAGCGAAAGATGAGATGCTATTTTGCGGGAGACATCAACGCAATTACTAGACTACAAAGAAAAACTCTTACGCAGGAGAAAATTAACCTGAGAAGCGACATCTCAGGGCCGAAAAAAATGCCAAAGGACATCATTAACTTTCCAAAAAGGATTGATCTACTTAGGCGTACTAGAAACAGCAATTAATCAATCTCCTAGCTGATGATGGGTGCAAACAGCTAAAACGCATGTTTTGTGAAAGTACAATATGACCAAATTTCAAGACAACAATTGTCTTTAATTCAAGTTCTAGACTCTACATAGTGATCTAAAAGTTGGCAAGAAGTATACTGGCTAATCAACAATTACAAATTTGCAGATTGCAGCAGTCAAATCAACTGATTTTATTCAAATAATCATTTCTATCAAATATTTATACTTCATAAAGCAAATCTGTTGATAAGCTACACATGAAAAACATCAGAGAATTCTTATCAAATCAAATGTTACTTTGCAGGCTCATTTGTATTTCCTGCATTCGATCAAAGGTGCTCCCTGGATGAGTACCGAAGATGGGGCATGTTCATTACTAACGCACTGGGAACAAATCGATGATGGTGAACAATGGACTAAAACTCGACGTTTTCTTATAGCTGTACCAATTGTTTTGTAAGTAATGCAGCATTTTTGATGTAATTTCTACAATTTTTTTTATATTCTTCATTTCCAGGTTCCTCTTAACGTGTCTCTACACCCGAAATGATAGCGATCATTTTGTCGCGAATTTCATCTCGCTTGTTGTTGTTCTTTTGCCAAAACTTCCACAATTCCATGGTGTACGCTTATTCAATATTAATAAATATTAAAATAATTAATTTTGATCGAAAAGAAATAAATACATACAATTCTTCAAGCAATTATTTAGGGACAACGGCTATTCACACCCCACATTGCTTTTTCTCGTGTAATGAAATGAAAGACTAAATGATATTTTCCTAAGTTGATCTAGTATGTTACAAGTAACTGTATACATTTTTACACTTAATAATTATTCTTAAAATACGAAACATTACTAAAATGGAGGCGCTATTTATATATTGCATCCTATTATACAAGGAATTTGTCATATGTGAAAAAATTTTAAGATTATGATAATATACACAAAAAGAAAAAGAATATATTGCAAACCTACAGTAAATGGAATAAATTAATGATCATAACACATAATTTATCTGCAATAAAGAACATTCTCAATACAGATGTTTGTTTCCAAGGCCTGAAATCATTATCAATGTCGACTTCATAGTGAACGAGATGTACCAAAAAATTGGGAGCAAGCATAGTTTGCTTTCCTTCAACCCTTCAAGGAATGTCTGAATTAGTTCAGATTCGACTGAAAAAGAATTTCTGATCAGTATTCCCATGTCCTGAACCATTTGGGAACCATCTCGCATATTGAAAAGTGTATTTATTTACCCTGTTTTAATTTACGAAAATTGCGGATTCTTAGAAAATATCTTTCGGAGCATTGTTTCACATGTATAAACCATAGGAATTTAGTGTTGTTAACACAATATCGTTTTTGTTCCTAGCCAAATTAGACGACCAGAAGTCTTTTAATGTCCCGTTTTTGATATTTGTGATTTAATTTTATTTTAATGAAGCGTTCCAATTTTTGCTTCGTATAAGAGAGTTTATTGGGGGTTATATATCACCTTCTGCAATCAGAGTCTAACCCATACTTGTCTGTGATATTCGTAAAAACTGCATGATTGTAAACACTCAGTCGACTAGATACGAGTTAGAAAATTTCAGGTTTAATTATCTTAAATAAATCTCGAAAATTCCCCGGAGCAAATATTTCCGTTTTTAATGCCGCGAAAGTTCAAGCCAGGCAGTATAACCAAAGGAAATAGTCTGGAATTGATCTGGAGACCTTGATTTTCATGCAGTATCATCAGTTTTTAAAACACGGGCCGGAAATTATAGCTTCATATCATTATTACATAGTGTTGAGTGTGCCTCTCGAACGACGTGGAAACTATTTAACTTACTTGCGATGATACAAAAAGGGTTTGTCCTATAGAATACCACTTTATTTATCGCACAGGCGGATACTTGAATTTAAAATCGAGACATCAATAAAATCTGATAGTCGCCTAATAAATGAACCCTTTTAACTTTAATTGTTGATTTAATTAGATGCAATGGTACTCTCAGCATTACTCCCATTCCAAATATCTAGTTCTTACAGTATTTAAATAATTTTACGTAGATAGATTCAACAGGCTGCAATGAGTTTATTTAAAAAAATCAATATGGAGTGCCGCCAGAATTCAATACGGACAGAATTTCATTGAATCGATCGAAACCTTTTGAAATTCACATAAAAAAGTCAATCGTCTGTAACAGAGTTTAATTACAAAAATATACAATTTTTCATTGAAGCATTACGTTGTTTTGCCATTAAATAAGTTAAATTTATAAGTTAAGCTGCACTTAAAGCGACTGAGCTGGACAAAACATTAAGTTAAAATAAGTTTTTCTACAACTCACTGTACATTTTTAAAACAACTGACATTTTATCTTAAATTATTTTCATATCAATTTGTCCTACGTATAATTGTTCTCCATTTATTAGCTACTAAACAATTCAGGTACAACTTCACCACATCTAGCAGATATTTTAAGATCAGCTAAGTGATCTGCACGTGTGGGTCCGATGGTTACGATAACTACCGGAAGTCCCAGTTCATCAGCTTGCAGAACTAGTCTATAACCAGAGAAAACTAATAGACTGGAACCTAGTACCAGCAAACCATCGCTCCGATTCAGCATCTCTTCGGTTTGCTTTAAAAAAGATTTGGGAATATTTTCACCGAAGAAGACTATTGTCGGCTTGAGATTACCCCCACATGAAGGGCATGGCGGAACATTGAACTCCCATATATATTCCTCGCTTATTTCAATGTCACCATCCGGTCGAACATTACCAGTGACCGCTTCGTAGTCCTTATTTGATGCTCTTAGCATAGCTTGAAAATCGTGTCGAGAAACACGATAATCACACTTTAAGCACTTTACTGTATAAGCATTTCCATGAAGTTCAATTACATTCTTCGATCCAGCTTTAGAATGTAAACAATCGACGTTTTGCGTTACGATGCCCAAGATTCGACCTTCCTCTTCCAGACGTGCTAAGGTCTTATGTACCACATTGGGCTGAATTGATGAAAACCGTTCCCACCCAATGAAATTACGAGCCCAATAACGCTTCCGAACATCAGCAAAACGGACAAAATCTGGGTATTGAACTGGCCGAAAATTGTTGTTACGAGCATAAAGTCCCACTCCTTTTGACCGATAATCTGGTATTCCTTTAGAAAATTTATTCTATTATTGGGGTTAAATGAAAATTATTCAAGTTCTGGGCACCTGACTCCGTAGAAACACCAGCACCAGTGACAACTAAAGTGTTTGGTCTTTGTATTAAAAAATTTCGCACTGATTGAATCTCTTCTCGTCTGGCAGGACTACATTCTGGAATGAAACGGCTGCTCGCACGTGTTATACTTTTAATAGAGGTCTTAACACTCAACAACGCCATAACATTCCAAGAGTATAAGGAAAATTTCAGACCAGAAATAAATAACTTCTTTAAATGCGTGCCGTCAACTTGACATAAAACAGCTGATTTTCAAAATATTTACAAATAAACTGATATCAAGCTTTTGATATAGGGGTCAACAATGTAAATCGATTCTACCTTTTCGATCATAGATAGTAGAGAAGGACAATTCATTTTTAAGAACCATCAAAGCATTGGAAGTATCATAATATTGTTCTTCAAAATCATGTGATTATTACATTGAGAAATAATCTTTGTCCTTGAAAAAAGGGGAACAGTAATCATAAGAACGAATATATATCATTTTTGATTAGATTTTCGGAGGAATAAGTTTCGAGAAGCTGGATGCCGTACTTGATGACAATCATTATGTTTATTTGCATCTCAAAACACAATACGAAAGATATTGTACATTTAATCCGAATAAAATATCAGGCGTGTTTGTCAAAACTAACTGTGTGAGCTTTTTCCTTTAATTTCATCTTGAATGTCCGAAGGTTAGGACACGTCAAAGATTTTGTATGGCTTCGCTTTAAACTTATGAAAGCAGTATTGATCCAGCTGAAAAAAATAGAACAATACGACTCGCATATTCTTTACACAGGTGAAAAGAGCTCAAAATTTTCGAAGCATTGATAAGACATGTGCTATAAGTATAAGGAACTGTACCCAGACATAATCATCCGCAAACGCATTTAGAAGTAGGGGCCTAGGACGCATCATAGAAACAAAACATGTAGATCAGTTGCGAATAACGTACAATCATGAATGGATCATGAACTTTGCAACGAGCCAGAGATCTTCAGAACTGCAATACTGAGAAAACTTCCATGAGCTGGCCATTTTCAGCGAATGAAAAACGAGGGGATACGTAGGAAGGTAATAGTAGATTATGCTGAGGGACGAATTAGACTATTACAAGATTGAATGGCTGTTGAACTCATTGAATTGAACTAAAGATGTAGCTTGTCGCCTATAATTTAATAAATACTAATTTAAATGAGACAGAATTAGATAAATAAGTACACAGAGCGAAAACGCAACAACGAATTCTCGAGCTAAATTGTATGTCTCGAAGAAATTCCAAATATCTTTTCAATATCATTGTTCATCTCTTTTACCAATGAGGTGAAGGAAAGGACAGGCCAAAGAAATATGATGATATTAATAATGATCAAAAATAAGTCATAAGTTTAGCACTCTTATCAATCAAATCTTCCAGTAACTTAACAAAGCATTTTTAAGTCGTAAATGATTTGTATTTCAGGTAAAATTATAAGTTTAATTGCACAGAGAAAATCAATGATAATAAATAGTTACAGTGAGTCCTTCAAATCAATATACCCATAAGCCTTACCACGTTCTGAATTGTGACGTGTAAGAATATGATCTTGGTTGTACATATACGATGGGCTCAACAGCAACCAATTGTTGACTGCGAGTCGGTTGAACAAGTTTTGCATTTGCAACAACTCCTGGTTGCACTGCAACTACCGGCAATGGTGGCCAAACCGTCCTTTCTGTCTTGGCAATAGGTTGAACATGTTCAGCATTGCTTACTGGTGAAGTAGTTGTTGTTGGCTCCGCAGTATCCTCTCCTTCAGTATCTTTCTCTTCTGTGGGTCTAGCTGTGTCTTCAACTACCGCTACTGTAGGTAGTTCTACGAGAGCAGCATTCGTTAACAAAGCAATTTTCTGGATTCCACCTCCTGGCAATTGTATGAAGTAAAATCCCGGCTGTAATCCTTCTGGAATTTGGGCTGTTGAATTATCTGAGGCAATATCATTATCAACTTCATTTAATTCGGGCTGAACAGTAGTAGTAGACTCTTCAGGAGGTCCATATTTATCAGCTGGTGGGCCATAGCTTGCAGATGGCTCCTCGGCTTTCTTCTCTTCCGTGGGAAGATTGAATGCACGTCCTGGTCTCCAGCCTGCAGCTGGGTAAGGAGCGGATTCGGCAGTGGTAGACTCAGTAGCGGGAGTAGTCGTTGGAGCAGCACCCGTAGGGGTTGTTTGAGTAGCAGTTGTAGGAACTGGTCTTTTAGTAGTTGGATATTGGAGGTTCCTTTGAGGAGTAGCAACAGCTACTCCTAAGAGGGCCACCAATAGAACATAACTTAATTTTACCATCTTGTTACAAGTGCTGAGCTCAATGAAGATTACTTATTATTCTATGAATATACAAATCGAAACTGATTGCCTGCTTCTTGGATCATTTCACTTTTATACATTCTTTTGATTTTATCTTATTACTATGCACAATTCGTATTCGCTTGCTGTCAGGGTCAATGTCGCATAATTATCTTTATAAGTGAAGCATCCGACATTATAGTAAACTAATGTTGATGTGTTTAAGGTGCGATCGAATGCATTTTATTCGCAGCCGTGCAACTTGTAAAAACTTACGCAGCACAAAGTGTTTCCAATTTTGCGATGCGTATGCAGATGATGACTTCTTAGAGTCCAAATTTGTAATAGTGTCACGAGCAGGTAAAATTTATATAAGGAAATAAGACATGGTCTGTGCGGGGATTCCGATTGTTTCGATGTATGATAAACATGAATAAGTTCAATATACTTTGTTAGCATACATTATAAAATAGACGTGAGAAGTTTTTTTGCAGAATTACTAATAGATAAACATAGGTCAGTGTTACAGAAATTCCTTGAGAGTATTTTTATTGTTGTTATTGATGGATTATAGTTTGTTTGTTTAGCAAAAAATGACTAAGAGTATGACTTAATCTGATACCTTATTCAAACACTACAAAATAAATATTACATTGGATAAAAAAATTATTCAAGATATTCGTTTTTTCATATCTTTCCTAAAAGCATAATGCCTAGGACAGACGGCCATGGGAACTAGTTCTAAACGTCATAATTTCCTCAATTTCAGAAGAACTTCTTGTATTTTCTGAACGTTGACGAAGTTATAATGTCAGGAACTAGTTCAAATGGTGGCGTCTGTTCCAGGCATAAGTCCACTTTTTGGGATAATCTACTGATGAATCGCATCCGCATGACTCTCAATAGGCAATGAAACAACGCAACCAAAAAGGTCCCTATCTCTGTCAATGTAAAAGGACAAAAAACAACAAAACAAGGCATCTGGGCCTTAAGAACGTGAAAAGTATAAAAAACAAATCTGGTTATAATGTCCTCAAATCGAAATAGGCATGCTGAAATAAAAAACCTCATATTATCCTCTATTAAACTGAAATTGAGCTACAATATTCATGATTCTGGAAAGCTATATGAAATTATGTTTTCAGACCATTGTCGCTGAACAGATTGAAATGTTCAACATGCCACACGAATGGCTGTATGACTTATTATTAAGTTCGAACACAATGTGCACAAAATGAACAATAGATATAATAAAATTACAATTTACAAAAACATCAGCAGGGAACGTTTTACCTAAGCCTCTGTGTTAATTTGGGTACTCCATTACTCCTACAGCAGTGAGAAGAGGGTTACAAATTATGAATTATGATTACAAATATTTGATGAACTATGAATGTTATCCTGTGTCTCCAAGAATTAAAAAAACTATCTACTTGTTGAAGACGAACTGAAATATGAATTCAAAATTCTAGTTACATACAGAACAACTATTCACCAGAACTTGTCACTCGTAACTTGGAGCTTTATATTCAAGCGATTGGAAAATATTTGATAACATAATTATCCTATTTATGTTTGCAGTCTTTAAAAAAAGTCTACAGAGCACAACCACCCAAATAAGTCTTTTTCGCTTTACCTTGAGGTAATATATGAGTGATGAATATGATCATAAATATTATAGAGGTTTTATTTGGAAATCTCCTTTGAAGCCTTGGAACCATCTCCGTACATTAATTACTCATACATTCAATAGAAATCCCATAGAATGACAGGAAGCTGCAACGATGCGTCCTTATCGTTAAGGTGAATTGAATCATCATGAAAAAACGTCCAGAGTTCTAACGAATCGAGAGAATTACGGATGCCTCAATTAACGACCAACCAAAAAACTAAGTCAATATACAACTAAGCCAACATAACCCCCATACCATCGAACGAAAAGTTCTGATTTCGATATTAAAATACTTTGTTTATTTCAACACAATATCCTTTTACGAATCCAACGAATTTATGTTCGTTGATTGAAAGATTCTCTTGCTATCCGAGAATTATTCTATAAGCGAGTTCAGTTACCTGCCGTTTAAGCTTTGGCATATTATAGGTATAAGAAGAAGACACACGATGCAGCATTTTCGTGACTCCATTGGTAAATAATCCCAAAACAGTTCTATCAGAGTGATCAACCAATTACAATGAAGTTAAGTTGGATTTGGTAAAGTTAGACGATTACTCTGATTAAAGTAAAACCAAGAAGCCCAGTTACTAATGACATCGATGTTCCAACGAGTGTTTCATCATAATGAATCGTGGTATATTTCCTCCCAAGGCTATGAGGCTTATCTAAAGTATTCCATATTCGATGCAATGTTGTTCCACAGCAATCATTACGTAATTATCACAAATGCGTTACTATCTGGACTCTAACATGTCATTATTTTCCACTCACATAAAGATTATGTGATGCAATTATCCGATTGTCAGGTATCCCGAGTCTATAATGTTACCTATTATAATTTGTCCCAGCAGATCAATTCAAGGCCATATGTTTCCCGAACTAACAATTTAACAAACAATACCTTTACAGTCTAAGTTATTCCGTGCTGGAATAACACATATAAAACATGTGGGCACTTGTTGCAACGTTAAATGTGGGTCACATAATCCTTAAACAATAAACAAAATGAAGTCATGGTTGATGGCAACACACTGTAATGCAGAGCATGACAAACACTGTTATGGATTTATCCATTACACCTCTATCGACGAAATGACTTCGCACCGACAGGAGGACGTGAAGTCCTCCTTGCCATCCAAATGTCCGCTACGTTTGTGGCTACTGACGGACTAACTCCGTTCGACGAAGTAAGCGGACGTGGATCGGACCACTAGGGGACTTCCGCTCCAGATCTTTTGTTCAACCGGCCACGGTAATACCCGACTTTTTCTACACACCAACTCATATCAATCCTACTTTACTTTAACTGAGCTCAACTTCAAACACAACAGAAATCGGCCGCTCCTTCGCTACCAAAAAACAAGTTACGCTACTTAAACTTCCGATAAAGTTACTACAACGCGAAAAGAAAAAAAATGCACTGCGAATCTGCACTGACAGAATCCTTGATGACTCTTCACCACGATGTACATACCTGTGAACCGCCACTTTGCTCTGGAAAATGAGCGACCGGTAGAAGGAAAGAACATGGTTTCAAGAAATTCGGAACATAGCAACGCACTTAAGAAGGGAACGAAAAAGTTGTTTTTATCAAAATGAATGCGATAGTAACCAGACGAGATCAAATGTAAATATTTTTTACAAATACAGAAAAAACTTATGTTCCATTAGTTGGATACTGGATTAGAACAGGATAGAACAGGATTATGTTTCCAATGACCCTACTGCTGTATGCATCCTTTGAATGCGGATTCAATCGATGAAGATGTAAAAGTCATGCTTCAAATTGATTTCTGGCATGGGGTGCAAGAATTGAAGCAACAGAAAAATTAATTCGAGGTTCGACACAATTATTAATGATATTAGTTATAATTACTTTCAAAAAAATCACTTCCAATAACTTCATAAAAGCATTTCTTGATTTGCATTTGTATTTCAGTAAGAATTATAACTTTACTTTTACAGAACAAATCGATGATAATAAATAGTTGCAGTGGGTCCTTCAAATGAATGTGCCCATAAGTTTTACCACGTTCTGAATTGTGACGTGTAAGAATATGATCTTGGTTGTACATATACGATGGGCTCAACAGCAACCAATTGTTGACTGCGAGTCGGTTGAATAAGTTTTGCACTTGCAACAACTCCTGGTTGCACTGCAACTACCGACGATGGTGGCCAAACCGTCCTTTCTGTCTTGGCAATAGGTTGAACATGTTCAGCATTGCTTACTGGTGAAGTAGTTGTTGTTGGCTCCGCAGTATCCTCTCCTTCAGTATCTTTCTCTTCTGTGGGTCTAGCTGTGTCTTCAACTACCGCTACTGTAGGTAGTTCTACGAGAGCAGCATTCGTTAACAAAGCAATTTTCTGGATTCCACCTCCTGGCAATTGTATGAAGTAAAATCCCGGCTGTAATCCTTTTGGAATTTGGGCTGTTGAATTATCTGATGCAATATCATTATCAACTTCATTTAATTCGGGCTGAACAGTAGTAGTAGACTCTTCAGGAGGTCCATATTTATCAGCTGGTGGGCCATAGCTTGCAGATGGCTCCTCGGCTTTCTTCTCTTCCGTGGGAAGATTGAATGCACGTCCTGGTCTCCAGCCTGCAGCTGGGTAAGGAGCGGATTCGGCAGTGGTAGTCTCAGTAGCGGGAGTAGTCGTTGGAATAGCAGTAGTGACAGGTGGTCTTTTAGTAGTTGGGTACTGGAGGTTCCTCTGAGGAATAGCCACAGCTACTCCTAAAAGGGTCACCAATAGAACGCAGCTTATATTCACCATTTTGTTCGCAAGTGCTAAGCTCAATGAATACACAAATTGAAACTGAATGCCTTCTTCATCCATCATTTCACTTTTATACATTCTTTTCATTTAATCTAATTACTATGCAAAATTCGTATTCACACTGTCAGGGTCATTCATCCAAGAAAAGAGAAGTGCAAATCATTCAACGCCGTATTTCAAATTAAAATAAAACAAAATCATGTTTGATGAGTATAAACTAGAGCCAGGGAATATCGGAGGGTTTTCTTTAATAACAGCTCCATTCAAAAAAAAACTTTTAAAGTATAGATTTTAGATTTTTTTAATATATTCATAATTCATGTCTTGTGCTGCACTTTATAAATCTCGTCTTATGGTTTACCACAAGATCTTATCATACCTGAATATTCAAAGAGTACTGCTCAATCAGAAGGACCTTTTAATGCTCAAAACTGAATTTTAAAAGCAATGCTCGAACCGAAATTTTTTTTAAGTACACCGATGATACGTTGATTTGATATTTACGCTTGTCTTTGATTAGGTCTGAAGACATGAGGTATTTCTGGTTCCCAAGGTTTACAGGATGCAACCTCTGGTCGCATCTAGCCACGATAAAATTTGAACGGCAAATGAACTGGGGCAAGAAATTTGTAACTATGAAATCTTACTAAACTATTATTTAAATTTTCGTTACTGGCATCCAGGTGATAATTATAACATAAGTTGGATATTCGAAGTAGAAATATAATTCTTATTTATAAAGCTTAGATACAACCTTTTTTGTGGATGAATGTGATCATTCCCAACAAGTTTTGTATGTTACCTAGAAAACTCAAAATCTCTTTGGGATGATTGCATTGACTTTTTGGTTTTGATTGACTGAATAAATAAAAATAATAATGTATCATAAATAAAGTATAATATACGCAATGTTGGTTTAGAACTTTCAGTAATTCGAATTGCAATTTCAAGCTATGTCGTAGTATTAATTTGGTGTGATTCAAATTAGTATACCTCTTTATTTGATTTTGTTTTGTATTGTTATAAACAAAATGTCACTGTACTAATTCGTCGTCAATGTGTAAATTGTAGGCATATATAACATATTGATTAACTATCTCCCCTAAAAGTTAATATACTACAAGCACGTGCTTTTACACCCACCCCATTATTTCCGGTCGTCAAAAAAGCAACAAGTACGCTATTATTGACATATCAAGCGCAAGCGTATAACATCCTTTAGAAACATTGACGTTTTTCCTTGGCGTCTAGCTGATAGTATCGATATCATATTGTCTTCAACGCTACAATACGGTTATCGGAACTTAAGAAGTCCGACTTGAATACAAACGCATCAAAAGCCAAAGATAAAATCTAAATGCGTTGACCTGTGGCCAAAAGTAAAAACAAAAAGTGAGCATTAACAACACTTAATTTCCTTAAGTCTTAACATATTTCTTTTGTTGATAAGTTCATGAGCTATAATTTATAATTAACATATGGATCGGTAAATGTTATCCTTTTATTGACCTCCTATTGTTTTTAGGACTTGAATGTAGCCTAATAGCACAAAGAGCACGAAAAGAATTCAATTTGTTAAATAGGAAAATTATATAGCTTAACTTCAACAATGCCTAGCACGAGACGCTTGATCCTCGGGCATGTCATGTCCGGCCTATGCTCAAAGATGAATCGCACAAAACATCTGCCAGCAGATATAATGGAGACTCCTTTAAATCGATGTTTGAATACATTCGATATCACACTTTTAGGTAAGTTAAAAGCAAGCCAAATGCATAATTAATTAAAAGCAAATAAGTCTTGAGGGATTACCATCCATCAAATAAACTTCTCACTCGAATTCAATCTATTAAATCATGTTAAATCCAGTTTTTCTACTTAATATTTATTTTATTGAGGATTGTTTAAAGCTCCGTTTAAAGGCCCAGTTTTGTTTCTAATAAACAGACTAATGTTCCGACTGTTTCAAAATGGTTTCTCTCGCATCCCAATGCAACTGTGTCATTGTTAAGTAGAATTTTTTTCCTTTTTAAATTTCGCCCATACTGTTTTGTTTTCCCTTTTTTTCGAATCACTACTTTAAAAGCAAGTTTCATTACATTCTATTTTACAGGGATCGGTCATATGGTTGGAGCAGGCATTTACGTTCTAACTGGAACAGTTGCTAGAGAAATAGCAGGCCCTGGAATCGTTTTATCATTTATTCTAGCTGGTATGGTTTCAATGCTTGCAGCCCTTTGCTATGCTGAATTTGGAACTCGTCTGCCAAAAGCCGGATCCGCATACGTCTTCACATATATTTCAATCGGAGAATTTTGGGCTTTCATTATTGGATGGAATATAATCCTCGAACATATGTTAGGTGCAGCGTCAGTTGCTCGAGCATGGAGCGGCTATGTGGATTCAATGATGGGCGGTTGGCTTGCCAACAAAACAATGTCGATAACAGGCGAATTGCATGAACAACTCTTCACAAAATATCCTGACGTTTTAGCTTTTATGGTCTGCCTGTCTTATGCAGCAGCGCTCGGAGCTGGAGTAAAGGCAACGGCGGTACTCAATGGATTTCTCACGCTTATAAACATTGTTGTTATGCTTTTGGTAATATGTTTGGGGTTTTGGTATGCCAACCCAAAGAACTGGACTGAAGCTGAAGGAGGATTCATGCCATACGGATTTGGAGGCGTCATAGCGGGTGCGGCAACATGTTTCTACGCATTTGTTGGTTTTGATAGTATAGCCACTAGTGGGGAGGAAGCAAAGAATCCTAGTTCTTCAATACCGTTGGCTACAATCCTTTCATTATCTGCAGTTACTGTCGGATATGTATTGGTGAGTGCAGCCTTAACTCTGATGATACCTATTAGAGAAATCAACCCCGCAGCATCGTTACCTGATGCATTTGGAACATTGAATTTACCATGGGCCAAATACGCGATTTCTATTGGGGCACTTTGTGGTATGACTACTACGTTATTGGGTTCACTTTTCGCATTGCCAAGGATCATGTACGCGATGGCTTCAGATGGACTTTTGTTCTCATTCTTTGGAAAAGTGAATGCTGCAACACAGGTTCCACTGCTCAACTTGGCTGTGTCAGGATTTTGCAGCGCTTTATTGGCATTGCTATTTGATTTGGAAAAGTTGGTAGAATTTATGTCGATTGGCACCCTTCTAGCATATACTATTGTCAGTGCAAGTGTCATCATTTTACGGTATCGTCCTCCGCCTGTAGAAGAAAATGTCACCTACGCACCTGATACTCCAGACGATGAAGATGATAATACCTCTCAATCAAGCATCGATACGGCATCACCGACAAGTGATTTGATTGAAGTCGCCTTAACAGGACGATTGCGACCTCAATTCAGGTGGCTAGAACCGTTATTGGGTCGATTTGAACCGGGAGCAGCAGCTTCCGCTGCTGTCCTCTTGTTCTCCGTCTTAAGCATTGCAATTTGTTTCCAACTCGAAATGTCGTGGACTGAGCTTTATGAAGGAACATGGTGGGCGTTGATACTTTATGGCTTTCTCATTTTTTGTATCGTTGCTTGCGTTGTCGTCATTGCTGCACATCATCAAAACACTCGTGGACTACAATTCAAAGTACCACTTGTTCCCTATATACCTGCCTTAAGTATTTTTTGCAATATCGAACTTATGGTTCATCTCAGCCCATTAACATGGCTGCGATTTTTTATTTGGATGTCTATCGGAATGCTTGTCTATTTCTTATACGGCATTCATCATAGTAAGGAGGGAGAGTCTGGAACTTCATATTCAATGTTAATGACATCGTCAGAAGCTACAAAATGCCATTGGGGAGCAACTGCTGCGGCAGCTAAGACAGCTCTTGAAAAAATATCACGAAGAAAATCGGATGATAAAAAACCCATTGTTGAAGAAGAGGATGAAGAGCCGTAAATTGACTATTTTATTATTTGTGGGCTGTGCAATTCTTTCAAATTGACTTGATCTAGTGAATTTAATCCAATAATATAAGAGGATTTGATTTATGTGGTGCTGTCAGAAGAATGGAGTGAGTTAATTACCGGTCTAAAAGAAATTCGTTAGTGATTATGTAATCCTGCGTTCAAAACATGATTTCTAATTTTTTATGAATAGTTTTGAATTTTTCAAAAAAAGAAAAGAAATTTTCTCTGATTCAGTATTATTTCGTATGCTTAATATTCATTCATTTGACTGATCTGGTTTTTTTACTTCCTTTCATTTGAGACGTCTGTTAAAACAAGCTAAGGAGTATTAGATTAAACTTTAAAAGTCTTAGGTCTTAGTCTAAAAGGTTTAAAAGTGTTATCAAAGGATTATGTATTATCACGTATTTTGTGTGATAATGCGGCCCATGCTGTATGTTTGGCGAAGGCGCGTTTTAGCTTATATTATCTTTTCAATTTTAAATTCACAAGAATGAAATTATAGTTTTTGGAGCCGAATTATTATATAAAATATTGTCCTAGTCCACGTATATATATATTCCTAACGTATTATAATCATGTGTAATGGACATACTGATATGATCAAATAATTTCAAAACAGTGATGTAATTTAGGGTATATACGACCTGGTGTAAATGTATTTTATAACTGCTTTGCGAGATTTAATTTGCCTAAATTTGTATTCCACAACTTCTACATTCACGTCCAAACTTCTAAGTAGCATCGCAATACTTATGAGTATAATAAATATAGTATGTTTGGCATTTGCATATTCCATTAGAGTTACTTTCTATAGTGCTTTTAATGCTTTTAGACACTTTCATTTTCTTGGCACGTGTGCCAAGTGTTTCTGATTACATTTCTTTCATTTATTAACTGAATCCTTCCTTCTTCGAAAGAATAAATAGTTACCAGTGTTGCAATTTTCAACCAGCTAGAAAATTACAATACAATGTAACGAGAAGAACTCGTTTCTATGTAATGCATTAAGTATATGTAAAATTTCATTCGATTTATGCTTATGATAAGAAAACAAGCTACGTAGTCGCAATTCGACAAGTCAGCATAGTTCCACCGAAAATCACATACCAAATTATTGTAGATGAGCTGAGATTGCATTCAGTTATAAAAAATAAAGATTTGAAAGAAAAATTCCTTCATTTTATCAAGTTCTCTTCATTTTCGTATAATTAAAGCATTACACGAATTGAGACCACGCATCTAATATTAAAACTGTTGAACTATGTATAAGAAAGCAATTATTTATATGAAGGAAAAGTATTATAAATAATATATTTAACTTTCAATATAATACAAAAAATGTATGTAATGTATTAGGTAAATGTATTCAAGACCCAAAATTATAACCACAAAACAATGCACTATCTTTTATCATCTATTTATATATTCTATGGATGTTATCACTATGAGACCTTTATCTAAAATGCAAAGGATAAATTATTATAATAGTAATATCAATAAAATATCTCTCCATACAAAGTACAATAGTGTAATGAAAATTAAATTAATAAAAAATATTGTAAGGAAAATGTACAGAAATAAAGTCAAAAAGCAGTTGAGCAATGGCGAGTGTTTCACTTATTTAGTAACAATTCTATAACTGCATTACTCAATACTTTGCGGATATGAATGCTTAATTGGTATCGCAAAATTTCGATTAATTTAATATATTGGTACAGGTATACACCGATTGGAACTTTAAGAAGTGTTAGCAAGCACTGCAATTAAATTACTTATCCCAACTTTTGTCTTTAGTCAATTGAGCATCATAATTACTTTAGTCACATTCCATGTGAAATTGACACAAATAATAAGGCTACTGAACGACTTCTTTTTCAGTTGATTCAGCAAAATGAGCAGATGAGCAGAATTATTCTTCTTGATTCTGATGTACGAATCTGATTGTCTTTGTTTGTCTTATGTGACTTCTTTATTTTTCATTAAATATATTATTCGCATAATTTAGCACCTAGTTCAATTTGTCAGCTGATTCGGGTGAAACTCAGTCGCACCATTCATTTGACTGAAAAAGGGTCTCAAATCGGTCATATGACTCGCGGTGCATCCTCTTTTAGCTCACACTACCAATATTCTTGCCAGTTGCGTAGAAAGCGTCTCTCATTTTTGCATTGATTGCTCCATACTCCATATGAAAGGTAGTTTGTTCGATCCTCATTAAGAGTCGCCTCTTTGTTGCAGTTTTTCCCTCAACAGACGAAAAACTCACTGCGGCCTTATCAGCAAATGTCCTGATTTCCTCAAAGAAATTCAACTTAGAGTCTACCAGCAAGCCCAGGTACTGAACCGATAATTTCGTGTCTACAAATGTACTCACGACACCAACTTACACTATAGATGTGATTATTTGTCAGGGTAACCACTTCAGTTATCTCTAGCTGTTAGTTAACTTCATGAGTGCTCCTCTAGCTTGATCGACTGTGCGCCTAGCGATTAGATTAGTAGCAACATGATCTGCTCAACCGTTTAATCGCGACTCCTCCTGCAGTTCAGGTCCCCACAGCCCTTAAAGGATACGTTACACAGGTTCAGGCCGAGGGTGCAACCCTGTGCCCCGTGTAACGTGAATCTCACACTTTGGTCTTTCAGGACGTTCTTTCAAAATATCCGCACCAGATACTTGGGTACTGGAAACCAGTTTTCCAAGGCTTCAAAAATATACGAGGTAGTAAAAACGATGCGTTAAGCTTGCAAACTTTTGTTGAATCTAAATTTACTACTATTACTCTCAAGTATAGCATAAATTTCCCGGTAATGAACGAAACTGATATGTGCAAATGTTTGAGAAAATTGGAAAGCACATTCATTCGGAGCATTCGTTCTTTTCTTCGGTCCTCCTGAGCGAAATGCATTTTTTCAAGTCTCAGAAGTAGTTGAATTCCGCGTTAAAACGTTCGAACAACTTTTGTGGGATACAAAAATAACCAGGGATTTCTTAACAACACAATGTAATTAACAACTTTGCTTTTTGTTACGTTTGATGATCTTATTGTGTCTTAAAAGAGAAAAATGCCACAGGTATTTGTCTCTTTTCAATTAAAAAGTCATCTAAGGTGAGCTCACCATCGTTCAAATAAATAACACTCTGATGGCCAGTTTTTACATGAGGCTTAAGGATATTAAAAAGATATTGAATTCCCTAAATCATGACCGAAATGATTTTTGATAACCTAAACATCGATAACTAATTGAAATATTAATCAACACTTAGTTCATCAGGAAAACAATAAAGACCTGAACAGGTTTAATAAAGATCGTCCATTGAAAATTTGTCAGAAAAATAAAAGGTTTCTTGCAATTTTTCAAAATATTGCTTAAGTGTTATTTTCCTAAACATGATTGGAGAAAATATATCAATTACTTAACATTTACAATAATTTTTTTACGATTGCATATTTAAAGCAGTATCGGACAAAATCCTTCCACACTATTTATCAAACTTATTGATTTGATTGCCATTATTTTCAATAAAACGAAAACAACTAGAGGTCATTGCTAAGTACCCATCAACTGTCTAAATAAATTGTCTACATGTATCCAAATAAAAGCTGATAGTTAACATGACGCACTACAACGTTGTCTTGTATTGTTCTAGGGTCTATAATTTTTGGAAGCAAGCTTCTTCTGTACAATACTCAGTAAAGGCACACATTTATCTTCCGAAATAGCAATTGCACGTACACAAAGTGCTTTTTATTATGTCATTGACCATTAGGTATTGGCTGCAATATGCATTATGAATAACAATCGTGTACGAGTCCAAACAATATAAATAGTAAATTATTAAGTTTGGATATCATCAGTTTCACTTTCGGTTTTCAATAGGTCACAAACTAAAGCGTACTAGTCGAAATAAGATAGAACTCTTCTTACAATAACTACAAAAAAATGGCAAGATTAACTGTTTTCCTGTTTGTTGTTGCATTTATGGCTGTTGTAAATGGTCAACGTAATCGCCCTTTCCCAACAACTAAACAACCTGCTACAACTCAACCAAACACACCAGAAACAACAAGAACAACTGAAAAGAGCTGGGGATATCCTGCAGCTGGTTTACGTCCAGGGAAGGCATTTGAGCTTCCAACAGAAGAGAAAAATGCTACCGAGCCAAATCCTTCTTATGGTCCCCCTCCTCGAGAAGGTAAAGCCGCATCTCCAGCCCCTGCTGAACCGGCTTCGAAATATGGTCCACCTACTCGAGATGCAAGGGCTAGAACTCCAGCCCCTACGACAACTACAACAACCACAACTACCACCAAACCAAACCCAAGCTACGGCCCACCAGCTCGTGATGGTCGTGCCTTCACTCCACCACCAACTGCTGATCCATTGCCAACGTACCTTCCTCCTGCCGATAAATATGGACCACCAGAGGAAGCACCAACAACTATTACACCATCTGAACCTGAATTTCCAGAACCAACTACTCCCAAAGTACCCACCCCACGAAATTTAGGAGATGGAAACGGCTTCTACTTTATCCGTTTACCAAACGGTTGGATTTCTAGAACTGGATTACTCTCAGCTGCTCCTTCCGAGGTTCAAAACAGTACTCAATTTGAAGTCAATGTGGATGATGTTGAAACAATTGAACCGGTTACACCAGTTCCACGTTTCGTACCTGCTTCACCACTTGGCCCAGATTCTATTCCCCCAACTGCTCCCATTTCTCCAATTGGACCATTTTCGTCGATTAACCCACTCACACCCACTGTCGAAATTGAGCCAGTTGTACAAACACAGCAACGATCTATTCAATTCTGGCCGCCACCTCGTCAAACTCAAAAATTGGTCGCCGTTCAACAGCCAGAAGTAGTTGCCACTAGTACTCAATACGTGCAACCAATAGCACAACCTGATATCTTATTCGAAACTGTTCAATCTTTATACTATTATCAACCAGAAGCCTACTCTTACTCTTCTCAATACAGAAGTTGGTAAGATGTATTTTAATATGGAGTTGTTGATTAATTGTTAAAAAGTCATAGTATTACTTGTACTTAGGTGATTATGATTTAAATGTGGAATAAATGGTTGTCATTTTACATTATGTATTTATTTGAAACAACACTGAAAGTAATCCTTTACTTTAAAATTTAGAAAAATTTATTAAAATGAATTTTTGTCAATGAAGGGTAAGCACTTTGCTGGACATCAAATAGACAAAATGTGTTCAAAAAAATTTGAACTGTCTTCACAACTTGGTGGTGAGTTGGCTTAAACAGTTTTCAAATTGTCTGTTATATTAAGAGATAAAAGATAACAAAAGATGGCATAGTTGAATGTGTCGACGAGCACTCCTCGTTATTAACAGCGACAAAATTGCTATTCCTTGTTCGCTCGTTCTACATTGAGGCTACTTGAACTTGAATTTTCCAACACGGAGTTATGGCAACCGGTCGGTGTATTTTGAAATAAAACTAATACCTACGAGTCGGTTCAGATTAGTTGCTTTCATAATAGTCGGAACTTTATTTATTAATTTAGCTTCGCTGGATCAAAATAGTCCTATTTTTATATGCTTCCCCAACTACGATTCATGTTTATAAATTGGTTATGACATTCGCCCTCAAATATTAAGATCATATCAAAGAGACGAATAAGAGTAAAGCATGTGGCAATGGGAATAGTAACTTCTCGGCATCTTAAAGTGGTCAATCCACAATCGTTTTTGTTCCTTTAAATTCTTTTGGTTACAATTTCAAGTCCGCTACGTTAATTCAGATGTATCGGCTTAAAAGATGAAGATGATTATATATATATATATATATATATATATATAGGTAAAGCTTGAATAGATATAGCTCTATAGCTCGCAGAATTCACTTTGGTTTGTTTCAGTTGACTCCGTGTTTTGAACGACTGGGATGTGAAGTTGTACTTTTGTTCTCCGAACCTAGTTCTGTCGTTCCCCGCTTGCTTCCGTGTATCATTCACATTCGCGTTCCTGTGTACCATCTTCGGTGTGGTTTCGTCAAAAAATTTACCAATTATTCTTATATTAAAAGAATTGAAAAAATTTTCAAACAAAGTAAATTTTATTCACATTCATCAAAACTTACAAATTTAATTATTTTCACTACTTCGAGATTTTCTTTCCTTCAAAATGCTCGTTATAAAGAACTCGCCTGCCTTATAGGAACTCCTTACAAGGGGACCACTTGCCGTGTATAAAAATCCCAATTCATTTCCCTTTTCCTCCCAAAGCTTAAACTTTTCTGGAGTAACATATTCATTTACTTTAAGATGGCGTTTTGTCGGTTGCATATATTGTCCCAGAGTTAAACAATCAACACCCACTTCACGTAAATCTTTCATTGTTTGTTCAATCTGTTTATCTGTTTCACCTAAGCCAAGCATTATTGAACTTTTCGTTATCAAAGAAGGGTTGATATTTTTAGCCTCAGCAAGAACCTTCAACGTTTGTCGATATTCTGCTCGACGATCACGTACAAATGGTGTAAGTGCCTCCACCGTCTCTATATTATGCGCATAGACATCTAAGCCGGATAGGGCTACTATTTTCACACTGTCTACATTGCCGCGAAAGTCTGGAACTAAGCACTCAACGAAAATTGTAGAGTTTCTGAAATTTTCAAAATTGATCATAGTTTGATTGTGGCTAAAATAAACCCATGCCATGATATTTATGCAAGTGCAGCCATGTCAAAGCAAAAAAAAACCAAGTCCAGCACGTGCACACAACAAAATGTTCAACCAATAACTCACAAAATTTAGAACGACGTTTTACCGCTATTTATATGAAAAAGTTTCCCAAGGAATTTTAACTGTTGAGTCTCGAAAAAATTTATGAGCTTACACCAACACGATGAAGTATTGAAAAAAAAGTGTTACATACAGAATATAAACGTTTGCACACTTAAGCCTTACAACAGATATTTAGATAAAGTAAATAAATTCGAGTTGAGGTGGAATATCTCTTACGATTTTAAATTTTACTCCCAAGCACATTGCTAAAATATAGTTACATTTACAAACAAATTATATAAAGTTTTGAGAATTAACGATATAAAAATTAATCAAAGATAATACAAGGAAGGTACATGAAGAACATGACTACGACTCAGACAGACAAATAGCTACATTTATTCAGGAGCTCATTTACACACAACGGCTAGCAAAAACAAAGAAGTTTTGCCAAAAAAATGATTGATGATGATGAAGAAATCACAGAAATATTGCCTACATATTGATAACCGATTTCGCGCTGCTGTTTTTGTCAAATAAAAACAGCGTTTCAAAAAAGCGAAACTTACGAAAATCGTTCAGTATAATTAGGAAAATTTCGAAGCAAATCGTACTTTGTTCATAATGGCGTTAATTTTCCTTCCCACATCATTTGAGATTACTGTTTATCTAACGCTTCTTCAAAAATTATTAAGGAGCAGAAGGAATCAGAAGCAAACATCATGTGATTACAACTAAATATATTTTGTAGATAGACACACATTGTTGAGAAAATAATCAATCGCTCTGCAGTCTACGATGAGAATAAATATTAAAATATAAAAAAATCATTAGAACAATCACAGGCAGAGAAAGTGTGTTGTTAGTAATACGCGCTAACCGCATGATCATTTCTAATGGAGTTTAAGTCACCATCACAGCTAGGAGAGCCTGCAATTCCCATTTCATTGCAGCATTGTACACTTGAGTCAATGCATTTTATACAGTAGCCAATAATGCTTTTGGTCTGAAAGATCTGAGAGTCAAGAATACTGAGGTATACGAATAACCGCTACAAGTTGACACATATGCACATAGATTCTCGACATAAGTGCGGACCCCAATAAAGACTTGAATGGAGGTAATATCTAGTACGATTTATGACGCAATCATTTATCATGTTCCAAAGAAACCTTATGGTAGCTAAAATTAGTTTTAAAAGTAGGAATAGTTTCTTTCCATGCTTGCAAAAACGACAAAAACCTCAATTATATTAAAACGTAGTTTAAATAAAAATTCTCCACTACATTACAAAGATTAAATACAAACTAGATAAACAACGCTCCTTTATACTAGGGATTTGTATATGTGATTAGCAGATTTAATATTGTACTTTGCAAACCACTCCGCATAAAATGAAGACGAAACTAATTTGATTCGATCAGTACTTTCTAACGAATGTATTTGATTTGATGAAATTGCAAATTTCGCCACTCTAATTAAAAGTACATTGCAAGCAATATTTACACTTAATCATGACAATTTGCAATAATGTTAATTACATTCCGATGTTAATAAACCAATAAAAGCGCATTCATAACGTACTTGTGCCATATTATATCTCCAAGAAACAGATTAATCAACCCAATAACAATATCAAAGCAACATATTATAACATTTAGTTTAAAATCATTAAAAATTATGTAAGTTATTTTTGTTATGGAAAGACTTACAGATAGATTACAAGCACTTGTAAATGAAAAATAAAAATAAGCACTAACCTTTGCTTGATTTCCCTAACAGTTTCGGCTATGTGTGCGGCTCCGCCATCAGGTAAATCTGAAATGAAAGAAAGAAATGAATCTGAAAATCTCTTTACAAATCGACTATACTGTAAGTTGCAAAGTTCACCAGTGTCATAATGGACTTTATTTTGCTATTGAAGAACATAAATAAAATGTAGCTTGATGAAGTTTTTTAATCTTTACAAAAATTCTACGAAAGCGTTTGTATATCCGTCAGCCATGCTGTACTTTTAGCGAGTATGTTTGGATATATTAAGCACTCAATAAAAAGGAGCTGATGATAGCCACTAAAAGCCAAAAAGCTGAAAAAAAGCCAAAAGGCTGACCTAAAATTCACTATAATTTTGGCGTGCGGCATTCTGCGGCTATTCTACCATACTTTTGATTAAGAGTGCTACTCGGAATCAGAAATTTTCTCCTATTCAGAAAAATTTTTTAAAACTTTTGAAGATTTCATAGTATGCTACGATGATTTTGAAAACTACAAAATTGCAATTCCAAAAAGGCTTTGATTCATCCTCAAGGAGAAAACTAGGCAATCAATCAATGTTCTAGAATTTTGGAATCCATTTTTTCCCCCATTTACCACTTGATAGATCACATTTTATTAAACTTTCAAAACAAACAAATGCCGGTTGAAGTCAAGTTAATACCCAAAGAAATATCCGGAAGAGCTGTGCGATGTTTCTAAAATAAAAACATACCAAATTTTGAATGAGGGCTTCTTATGTTTCCTGTTCTTTTTATTAAAGTTCTAACATCCCTAACTTCATCATTTCACTCACAACACTACTTTTGCTTTATAGTTAGCGCATTAAACTACATAATTGGTATCACATAAATTTAAATTTGAGAACCTTTCAACACTACTCTCACTGGTCTTAAAAAACACATCTTCCTGCAAACAGATCACCACCAAATGTGAAAAATCTTATTGGCGGGAATTACAATGCACATACGTCACGGACACTGTATCACTTGCATTTTCCCTAATGGTACGTACCATCACGATCAACTGACGTGAGCACTATATAGTCAAGGCCCCATGATGCAATTGCTTTGGCAGTACTGACAGGCTCGTCAGGATTCAATGGGGGTGGATTTCTGGCTGTTTTCACCGAACAAAAGCGACATCCTCTTGTACAAGTATCTCCCATTAGCTGTAATTTCAAAACACAAGAAATTCTTATGTTTGCTAAAATCATCGATAGGTTATCACACTAAGGTCATGGAGAAAATACAAAATCAACTACGATGCTTCTTACCATAATCGTCGCCGTCTGGGTACCATGCTCTCCGCCTCCCCAGCACTCACCAATATTTGGACACCGAGCTTCTTCACAAACGGTTGCCAACTTCAGTTTTCGCAGCTGCTCCTTAATTTTACTGAAATTTTCACCTTTTGGTATGGTCGTCTTTAGCCAAGGCGGCAGACGAAGACGATCTGTATCATCTTTCTCACGTTTTAATTTGCCATCATATGAAGTCCAATCTGCAGCAGTGCTTCCAGGATTCTGCACAAAGTCCTGAAAGCTCGGTCCACTAGCGAGACGTTCACGGATTTCTTCCAACTTTTTTAATGACGCAGGACCCGAATATGGCTGTGAGCGTATAGACTGTAAATGACAAGTCCCATGAAAAATTTCATTTTTCTTGTTATCTATATACCACAACTCACACTTGAATAACCAGATCGAATAACGCGACAACAAAACATTTTCCAAAGATTCCTGACGATCTCGTCGACTTTTGGCGATATTACATATTTTCATACCAAAACGTCACACAGCTGATTTATAGGTAACGTCCAATACCTCCATACTTCATATGATGGGTTGTACTATTCTCAATATTTCATTGTCAATACACGAGAATACTTCAATGGCATCTCACCAGACACAACTCACTTCTGACATTCCAATAGGATAGGATATTGAGTTCTGTCACATCAGCGTTTATTTTCGCGTTTTTCGCCAGAATGTGACGGCACTTTACATGATTCTGTGTTAGAGAAAATTAAAGTAAATAGTCGTTATCATTTCGCGTCTGATTTAGCGCACAAAACCTATTATTATTGACGAATACAATAGTTGGGCGCGCTGTGGCGTAGTCATTCTATCTTTTCGATACTAAGACTTGTTTACAAAACAAACTAGTGGCGACCGTTCGTAAAATAGTACTGTTTTGTTTTCACAATGGGTAAGTTGCATTAATCATTTCACAAATGATAACGTTATCTGTCGATAAGAGCTGCTTGAGATAAGATAAAACATGATTTTAAGTATATCTATTCCATCCGAACGCAATACAAGGTGGGGCCTGTGGATTAATTGAAAACCTCTTGTCTGCAATACCTTCTCTTTCTCTCACACTAAAGTTGAACGGAGCAAAGAAAAAGATAAATAAAACGAAATACTTTCTACATAGACGGGAGTCCCAACAAATGTGACGGAAATTCGTATCCGATCTGCCGTGGAATTTAGTCGTTTATTGAAACAGTTAATCATACACGTTTGTATGCAAAGAAATGCATTTATTTAAATGGATGAACACAGTAGTAAACCAAAAATTGTACACTGTTGCTTGTAATTGGTATTAGTCTCGAAGCTCCGCGACCTCAAAGTGTTTGGTACGCTCTAATTCGAATAGCAAATTATGCAGATATCCATCAATGATTCACCCTCCATTCCAATTAAATTTTCGTGATTATTGTTATGATCAAGTTCTCATTCTGATAGAAGCATAGGTGCAGTAACCACCAGTTTGTGTTTGAAACGGCGGGTATGTTAAATCGTTCGTTTAATCGAAGATCAAAGATCATTCGAGTAAGGTTTACAGTGAAACAGAGATACACTGAAGATTGGAAGAAGTGACAACATTCCTTAAATTGTGTGTAATATCCGCCTCCCAAGAACTAAGCTATGGGTTCGCGAAATCGTGACCGTATTCGCGACCCCCGCGAAGAAATTCTGCTGGAAACGAACTTTGACGATGATGGAGTTTTGACAAAAGCTTACAATAATAATGCACCTCAGCCAAATAGACGTAGGAGCACTTATCGGTCAGAATTGTCATTGGATCGTTATTCGGAAGTTAATGGGGTCAGACAACGAGGTATGAAGGAATTGTCCGCATGTAAATGGTTTTGTCAGTCGTTTCATATTCGTTTTTTATTAGTCTCTTGAGCCTCTTGCTTTTTTGCATTGCATTCAATGTCATTTATTCAGTATCTCCCATGCACTAGTTACATTTTACGATTATTTAATCGTTCATGCTACTTTGATTTTAGTGTGCACTTCCGTTCATTAGCTGAAATCACCTCTCCTTGCCAATTTTAGCTGTCAATCAGCGCAAATGAGACTAAGATATTAGTAGTTTACTTTTTGTAATTTGTTATTGACATATTTATAATAGATTCAAATTTTCATCGTTAAAAAAAATTGTAATGAAAATGAATAATGAACAATATCTACTACGTGTCATAATGAAAAATATCTACTTTTCCCTTGCTATTGCCTTAATAGCCTATGACAAAGATCGGAAATGAATGGTAAGCATTGAAACTTTTATCTTAAATGTTCATCAATGACACAATTATTAGCCATCTTCGACAATTTGGCCAGGTCTTATAGCCTTATAGATGTGGCCCATCAAGCGAGCGCAATGTTTTAAATTTGGTTTTACCTTCTACCGCGTCGAAACAGTCGATCGACCTTTGTGGGGTACGAGAATAACCATTAACTCAACCCGAATTCGCCACAATTAAAAACTGTCTATTCTTACGTTTCTCGGAGTTTGCACTGATTTTTGGCTTTGTATTATACCAGCCTGCACACCCAGCGTCTTGCAAGAGTGGCTTACTATAAAAATTAACCCTTGTCGATTTCTAAAGTTTGTTAATTTCTCTCAAATGTCCATTGTTAAATGTGTTACAGTATATGTATCATGTCTCGTCATTTTTACGGCTATAACTATGCCTTCATTAAACAATTTTCACATAATTCATTATTATTCAATAATGAATAATAATTCAATAATGAATAATTGTGTTATTTTGCAAATAAGGCAATTCAATAGTAACTGCCACAACTCATAAACAAGACATGATGTGAATCGTTCATAAAGGATAAACAAATAAGTGCCAATTATTTTTAATTTTTATTCCCTAAAAATGCAGGAAAAATGCAGTAATTTATCATTTTAGGTGATTGCTGCCGAGCATGCATGACACGAATTCCATATGCGACCTTAATAGCCACATTAATGTGTCTATTAGGTGTGGGGGTATTTTGTGGGACCATGTATCGAGGGGCATCCTTAACGATAATAATGCTTGATCAAGTATTTCATGTAAGGCTGCTATGGTAATACATTCAAGCTTATTTTTTTGTTTGAGTTTAATCTGTAGTGTAATTGTTTTGCAGGATTGAGGCTGTACAAATGATTTTTGTAATAATCGCAGCATCGATGGCCGCTCTAGGTTTTATGATTTTATTTGTTGGATTCTTAGCGACTGGAGCGACACGACATCGTGTTTATAGGGCATGGAGGTCACGCGTTGGTGGACGAATTTCATGCGCGGTGGTAAGCATTTATCAATGAACTGTACCTCTATTATATTAATCTATGTGCGAGTTTTTGGTCTTAATTTATAATAGCCTATTTCAAAGTTTATTACAACCAATGTATTTGCATTTGACGTAGCATAAAACAATTGTTTTCATGAAGAGGAAGAAATAACCCCGTTCACAATTCTTGTGCGTTATGCTTAAAATGCACTGAATTGTCCCTCCATTGTACTGGCTTTGTAACTTTTGATTATTCTATTGTACTATTTTCTGTTCTATTATAATATTAAATATAAATATCAGTCATCAAAAAAAGAACAATCTTCTAATGAGGATAAACATTGAAGTTCCCAGATATTATTTAAATAATGACCGTTTCTCGTGTTTTAGTTCATGGGTATTACATATTTGTTGAACTTCATCTGGACGCTAATACTTTGCTTCCTTGTAATCGTAACTTTCGCGTATACAATGTTTTGGAATATGTGTGCCAGTGTAGAAAAGTCGAAAAATTGCATCGACTTAACGCAATTTCGTAAGTACCATCGTTCTTTAAGCATAACTCCGTAGTAAAATTTCACAGAAATGTAAAAATATATTTATATTTTTGCAGACTTCATGTTTCCTGCCAATGTACCTCAAGAGAAAATGAAGGTTTGTGAATTTGAAATTAAGGCATTTTGCAAAGACGGAGTAGAGAATGCCGAAATTATGTTTGTTCTAGCTACAGTAGCAAGTCTCTTAGTTATATTGAGTCTGGTACACTATTTGATGTGCCTTGCAGCCAACTATGCACACATACGTGATCATGAAAAGTTTCAAGAATTACAAGAACTACAAACTCTTAATGAGATGGAGTATAGTGCAGCATCGAAAGATCGTTTCTAGAAACGAGCTCAGAAGATTTATTTCGAGGAAATTTTTTAAATTTCAATTAAACACAGATGCGCGCATACGAGGTTTATTCATATTGAAATATAATTTTCGTTTTCCATTTATGTTAATCGATGAAAGTGGGATATCCTAGTTGTTTAGATTAGTTGAGGCGTGTGTCCTTTAGATATCACTGCCGTTCGATTGTAATAATTTATATAAATGAAATGGTTTCGTACTATTATTTAAAGAACCTGAACAAATTAATCATTCCGTCCGCTGTAGCGGGTACTTAATTTTAAACAACAAAATAAATTTAAATTTTATATGCGAATGTATGCGTGGATGGAAAGAAGTCCTCGAAATATATCTTCTGTGCATTATTTATATTATAAGTAACTAAACGTTGTAAAAAGGACAAATTGAGCCAACTCAATGAAGACAAATAATATTTTTTTACAAAAAATGTATACAATATACATCGATATACAATATTAACTTTAAGCAGAATGAATGACGAAATTGACATTTTGTATATTTAATTATAATGCAGGACAGGTTGACTTGAAAAAGTTAACATTCGGTTTAATACTTACAAGGCAAAGTACAATCGAATAAAATGGAGAGAATTAAATTTCACTAAGCTTTTTCAACAAAATTACTCGTTCAATACAAACCACATCTCATGGATCGAATTATGCTATCAAGTCTTATACTTACATAGACAATCAGCTGTTCTGATTTTCTTTCTTATTCCCAAATGACTTCAATATTTATCAATTCATAAATTATCTAATACGATGTACTATAAAATACCGAAGTTTTTAAAATTTAAGCAACTTTTTTTGCTGAAGTATACACAAGAAACATGCTAATATAAATTAAATGTAGATATAAAAGCTTTACGAATCGAAAAAAATATTACAGCAGAATAATCGATGTATGTTTGTTTAATACGTTCTTAAATACGATCGACGGACGCTTAAGAAATTTTAATGTTATGTCGCCCCGTATACACTTTCATTCGCTGAATAGTTTCTAAGCCATCACAATAAAACATCATATGGAAAATATGCAGCTCAAATTTAAATTGTAGAATTATTTTACACTTGTTTGATACAAAATTTATATATATACATATGTATCTATATCTTTATTGTTATTTTCGTAGCAATTAAGGAATTTTAAATATATAAAATAAAAAATGCGTACATGTAACTTCGACAAATGATGGAAACGAACTCTCTACTTAAACAAAAAATTAAGAATTTTAAACAGAATTTTCCCATATAATATCAATTCAAAACTTGTTACTTTAGTAAGAATTTTTGAATGAGAACATAATGCTAAATAAATCTATTCGCTTTTTCAATGTTTCAAGGAAGTGACAAGCATGAAATTCTGTGAATGAAAAACTATATGAAATTGATTTGTGTTTATTCCCTCTGAATATTACCTTGTTAGTGATATCAATACGAAAATTTTCTTTGAAGGAGGTACTTCTTGGATAAAAATTACAAATATATTCACATTTTAGTTGTAAGTTCATCCACATAATTGACATATTCGTTGAGTGCAACATTCTACTTAGTACTAAGCTATGCCGTTTCCTCAATGTGCGACAATTGACAACTGTGTTTGACGTTACTGTTTTTACAACAAGGTTCTCCAGCTGCAGAGTAGCGATTTGTTATTCGATGACGAAAGTGTGCGCTCCAATGTTTAATACATGCTCCTCTTACAAAATTATAAAAAGCTTGCCTTCTAAACGAACATGCTAAGATGTTTGCTGATGGATACAAGTACTGGTTGGCATACAAAACAAATACAACAAGGTACACATTCGTCTTGAAGATGTGACATTGTAACGATTGTCCTGAAATTCCTCAGCTATTATCGATGTTGTCGTTACATATCCTCAAAATGTCCTGGTCGATGCATTAATGAAAACGGCGAAACACGTAATACCACAGCCCACAATCATTCTCCCGAACCAGATCGCGCGCTCGTTGATAAATTTCGCAAAATCCTAACACAACGGGCGGCCAACGAAAAGACTGAGCTTTACGCAATTTATTGTGATGAAGCCACCGCACGGCACTCAGATGCAGCGATGTTATATCCATTTGAGTCGGCCAAATCAGCAATGCGCAAGGCACGGCGCAAGCAATTGCCACAGACACCAAATATTGTAACTGATATAGTAGATTTATTGGACACATCGGAGCTGTTTCGAGTCAATAGTGGATCAGATAAGGATTCAATCTATCAGAAGACTTTCCGCCTTGATGACTCGGTATGCATGGTATTTTTACATAAAAAAACTGTCGACCTGTTTGGTAGAATTGATGAAATCCACTTAGATGGAACGGTCGCTTTTGTTCCGGAATCACCTCCAAATTATCATTTGATAACTGTTCATGCTGTGCAGGGATACATTGTAAGTAACAAAACATTATGGTGTTTGATGTAATTACTAAATATTATTTATTTCTGATGAGCGTAATAAAAGATGAAGAGTTGATTACTAAGTATCAGGAATTAGTTGATTACTAAGTATTATTTACTCAGCCCTAAAGAAAATACGACGAGCGGAGCCGAAACGCCCAAAAGGCTTTTTGAGGCAAAAACAAAACAAGAATTATTTAATGAATTCTAAATAAATAAACAAACTTTAGTATATAATAATTATTCGGTATAAGTTCTCTCTAAATAAACTTTAGGGCTACTTGATTCACAAGGTAATCGGAAAATTTATTTATATACTAGAGTAGTCTACTTGTCGTTAACGAACCGGTCGTGCGAGGACTTTAGCCCTCAGTTGCTCCTCCAATTCGAAAATACAACTTGCGCTTCGCTTTCCTCGCCAATTGAGTCTGACTAGCATTTCCTGGGATTATATATTATTACTTTAGAAAATTAACGCGACTTGTATTTTTACTCATTCAATACTTTTCAGACTGCGCCAATTGTATATGCTCTGCTAACCGCTAAAACGCAAATGGCGTTTGCATCTCTGTTTACTTACATTCGGGAAGATCTGAATATTCGGCCTGCGACGATAGTATCAGACTTCGATCAGAGCATGCAAGCAAGTTTGGCATACTCATTTCCAGAGGCGGTGGTGAAAGGTTGTTGGTTTCAATATACCGAAACAGTCCTTAATCAAATGAAAAATCTTAATTTACAAAAAGAAACGTATAAAGGTGCTGGCGCTAGTGCGCTACGAATGTTATTAGTCCTGCCGTTACTTCCAGCTGAATACATGTCACCAGGGCTTGAATCGTTAAAAAAGTGGATGAAGGAGAAACATATATTCTCAGATTCTCTGTCCAGCCTTTGTGACCACGTTGAACATGTGTGGTTAAGATCAATTGGTGCTGAAAAAATGTCCATATTTGGAACGAATCGAGGAATTTCGAATCACATCAAGAATTTCAACAAAGAATTGACTGCAATAATTGGTAAAGAAAAGCCTGCTTTTTGGGTGATTTTAGGTATGCAATATAAAACAAAGCAAACACAAAACATATAAGAAATATTTAAACAACACAATTTTCTTTCGTAGAATCGATCACCCAATTGGCAACAAAAATATATGTGAAAGTTAACAAAAAGATGAGGCTTCATAAGGCCGACCAGTCAAAAACGTTCGCTTCAGATGCAAGCCTAAAACAAAGGATTGGTCGGTTTCAACGAAAAAATGAACAATTCACAGAGGCGATTATCTCCAGTGCAACACAACTGTGGATTAAAACGCCTGTGCATTTACGAAACCCCTTGCAGTTTCTTCAACTCAGTAGTCATTGTATCAATGACACAATAAATTTAGACAACATTGCGAATACCCACAATTCCCGAAAAATATCACTCATCGCATCACCTCATTACCCATGTATTTCACAGAATCAAACGGAAATAAGCAAACATAACGCTCCAAAAAACACAAACAGTCAACTAGACGTAGCTCAAGCTAATTCATCAACTAACACTTTACAAGTTCAATACACAGAAACGTCTAGCTCATTATTTATGACGAATAATACACACGGCTCAAAATGTATCGATGTTAGTGGCGTAAATACTCATTCTGCTACATTAGATTCTTCGCATCAAACAGCATCATATACTCATCCTGTCGACGCAAAAACAACGCAGGGACTGCCTTCAGAGCCACCACCACTTGCCTTTTTTCCATCAGTTAAGCGAATAGTTTACAAGAGAAGGTTGCCTGTGCTGTCAGAACCGCCGCCTTTAGTTCCAATCAGCAAAAAATGTGTGAAGCAATAATGTGAAAATGAATTAAGCCCTAAAGATAGATGTAATTAAATGGAAATAAAAAATAAATATTTATTGGGGATCACCTCCTTTGGTTATCGAAAATGCATGTTTACAGGTAAGTTTTATTTTCAACTTGAACATGGTTATTTGAATGCTTGCTTGGGATGGGTTTAATGTAAAATCTTCCATATTTTGCAATCATTTTTTTTTTTTTTTTCAAAAAAATCACTTTTCATTTTTCCTTCTACTTACAAATCTTTTACGCGATCGCGATACATCTTAGTAGATTCGAACAATGTATTAAGAATCAACAATGATCATTGATAATAATTGCGACATTTTCTAACTTTTCAGGACAATGTTAACAGTTAACAGATCAAAACACACATTATATTCCAGAACACCGGTGGAGTTTATCAATAAAAATAACATTCCAAGATTCCCACGCTATTCTTCAAGTAGGTACTATATCCTATATAAATACAAACCAAAACAATGCAAATCCAGCAATCCAAAAATGGAAGTAAACTCGCTCACCTTCCTCAGAATGAAAAATGCGGAAAAAAATATCCGAAAATGAGTTTCCATATTATCTCCTCGCCAACAGTTGTGACAGTCAACAGTTGTTCATACTTGATTTATATTATAGCGGATTGCAAAAAATGGTCCCCAAATCAACTACAGTGAATCAATGAACAAATAATGTCAAAATCATTACAAACAAATCCGTTTCCGTTTAATATACATTTGCATGTTCCTTTTATTCTTATATATATAAATTCCTTAAAAAACGAGGCTCGCACTGTGAAAAAAGATAACATTTATACGAGAACTTTTCAAGCCTAGAACTTTTTTCTCTATTTTGCACAATTGTCACCTTCGATGTAGGTTTATAAACCAAAATAACAAATTACTATAGAAACTAAATTATTTTCCATCAGTTTAATTATACATCATAGTTTACCACACAAGATTCTTCCACTCAAACCCATTTGCAGCTATTCGCGTTGACATTGCATACTATGATACAAACATTCAATGCAAATGGTATTTATATAAATAAAAGTATTAATTACTAATAAAAATACAAATAGATATCTAACAGTTTTCATTTTTATTTCAAGAAATTTTCGGATCTTTAATTTTTCATTTTCTATAACCTTTTTGATCCTGCAAACATTCTGCTCGTATATTACACAAATTAGAAAAAGGAGTATCGGTTATTTCATTAAATAGAATTATCAACTATAGTAGCGTGTTCATTTTGAGAGTTAAGAAAGAGGTTTTCATTGTTAAATATTATTTCATATTCATATAATTTTCATCATATTCATAATTTGCATCTTTTTGATATATTTTATTTACTTTAATTTCCTTTCTATTCTTTACTTCAGTCTAGATCTTTCGCTTTCTTCAGCAAAATATTTAGTTGTATATATTTATGTATTTTACAAATCTTTTGAGTTTGTTTTAACATCTTCATTAGTAGTTTACACATAACACATTTGTGTTGAATTCGCTCGTTTGCATGCTATTTAGTTGATTCTACCAGAACAAAATTTACAACTCAACTATACGATACAATTCAGTAGTAAATATACGTTGACACTCTTGTTTTTATATAAAAGTAATTGATTGCATTCTTTTTATCGATCCGATAAACAAACATATTATGAATATTTTAAAATTTAATCAACTATAATAAATGATATATCCATATGTGATCAGCCAGTCCTACCAGTTTAATAAACCCTTTCCTCAATCAAATATTTTCAACAATTAAAAGTTTAAATGAAATCATACTTACACAAAACAATTTTATCTGATCTCGTTCTTTTTATATTTGAGAAATGAACGCGTAATCTAAATGCTAAAATATGCAATTTAACTTTGTTAAGAGGCTCATCAGAAAATACAAGGAGTGAACTATTTAAAAACAATATTTTATTTCAACTGAAATGATAAAATAAACTCAAGATACGTGTTACCATGTCTCGAAGAGCATGGCATATTAGGTTTCGTCTTTAACTATCAATTTTAATACAATTTACATAGTTTCTTTTATCTTTATTACATTACCGTTATTTCTCATTTACTTCGATCCTTCCAAGTAATTCAAATGGTTCCATAATGTAATAGTGACTAACTAAGTCGTTTAATATTAATATTATCTTAACTTATTGTTTTCTATAACATATAAAATTAATTTTCGTATTTTTTTTTCTTCTGTTTTTTTTTCTATTATTTTTGCCTTATTATTTTACTGCGCAATATCACCTTCAGAAATTGGTTTCAATGATGGTTTACCGGGTGGTAAATTTTGTAAAGCTTCTTGTTGCTCACGTAATTGTCGCCGCCGTTTTTTGCTCCAAAGTTCGTGGCAGTCCTGCCATGTCGGCAGTTTTGGTGTAGGCATGCTAAAAGGAAAATTAAACATTGTATGTAATAATGAATGTCTGCAACATCTTGATATTTGATTTGGAACGACAAAATTCAAAAGGCAACATATTAGGAATTGCTCTTTATTCAACAAGAAAATTAATGACAATCGCCAATAAATAATCCCAGTAACTCGGAGCAGTTCCATTACGCATTCGCAATATTTATTTTCATGGTGTTTAATAGAGAGATGAAAACCCAGACATCAATAAAGAATATCAATAATCCTATTATGAATTAAAACGAACCGTACATACCTTTCGGGATTAATATTTTTGAGCCACGGAGATTTCAAAGCATCTTCGGCTGTTATCCGCTTGTCTGGATCCAATTCTAACATTTTGTCTAATAAATCTAATGCAGCGTTTGGCATGAATTCAAAATCTTCACGTAAGCGACGTCGGTACGGCTTTTTGGGTTTCAACGTGACGAATAGCGGGAGCTTAATGACAGACGGCCAAACAGCTGGAGTTGGTGTACCACACACTCTTGATATCGTCTCTAATTGTTGCATTTCAATATTTGCTTGAAATAAAGGTCTTTTCAAAAACAATTCGCCCAATATACAGCCACAGCTCCAAACATCTATTGCAGGTCCGTACCGTTCCTCGCCTAAGAGCAATTCGGGAGGGCGGTACCACAAAGTAATTACTTTATTTGTGTATGGTCGTTCTCGGTCTTCGGCATTGTAAAGTCTCGCCAAGCCGAAATCGGCTAATTTTACTTCACCCCTAAGTAAGTAGACATATTTATATGTGTTAACACAAACTGCATTTGCACTCACTTATTATTCATTAATATATTCGAACATTTTATATCACGATGTAGGAAGTTCTTCTTATGGCAGTAGTTCAGTCCATCCAATAATTGCTTCATGATACTCGCGTTATTATCTTCATTGAAATCTACCATACCGGATTCCAACAATCCCATCAAATCATGATCCATATATTCAAATACTAAATAGAAGGAACCTTTATCCTTTCGAAATTCTAAGGCATCTTGTTTGTCTGTCACTATCTCTCTAAGATTTACAATATTCTTATGATTCAATTGGCGAAGAATTTTGATTTCGCGCACAGCTGTAATTGGGAAACCCTCTTTTTCATGCTCCAAACGCACCTTCTTCAAAGCTACATATTCATTGGTGTGATTATCACGAGCCTTATATACCTAGTATATTATGCAAAAATTAGAAAATAAATTCAAAGTTCATAGATGGTTAATACTTCTCACCTGACCATAAGTACCTTCACCAATTTGAGCAATCACCTCAAAAACGTCCACACATCTTTCTCCCCAGTCGCGAACGTTCGCTCGCGAACTACGCCGATTTAATATCGTCGGACGTTTAGGCTTCGGTTTCGGTCTCTCTTTTGTACTACTATTTACAATTGGGTTTAATGTGTCGTTTGAAATGTCCGAAGGACTTCCAATATCTTCATCCCCACTAAGCTCTTCGCTTCCAGGCACCATTGGCGGCATTGGCAAATTCAATAGGCCTTTTTTTGCCGATGCTGACGATGAATTACTACTGTTGCTATTAGTCACCAAGGTAAGGGTAGCCGGCAGGGAATTGGATGATTTGTTTGTTACAAAGGCATCTGTGTTGTTCGTCAGTTTGAATACCGGTTTTGTAGGACTATCATCGTCCAAATCATCAGGATGTGGCGGACTGGGTGTAGGTGCGTTTGCAAGCTCGGCAACGTTCACCCCCGGCGGCATAGGTAGTTTTGTAAGGCTTTTTGATTTGCTTAAATTAATATTTACTTTGGTCTTGCTGCTTTCTGACGTGCATGCTTTACTAGTAGAATTTAAACTATTAACTGGTGCCTCATCACCGATACTGGGTTGTGGTGGCAGAGGAGCTGATCCATCGGTTGCGTCGGCGGCAACAATGACATGAGTGCTCGCCGTTTCCACTCTTGGCATAGGAATGTTGACTAAATCTAAAGAGGACTGGGTATTCCCTACTTTCACACCGTTTGCAACCGGTTGTTGATCGCTTTGAGCCTTTGGCAAACTTATTTCATCGTTAGAACAACTATTATCGTTCATACCACCGTTACTTTCATCCTTGCGTTCTAATATTTCCTGATATCAAATAAATACATTGGTAATAAAATTTAGAAAGCATTTAAAGGAGAATGATTAAACTCACCTGCAAAGCTTTCGCTCTCTTATGCTTATCCTTAACTAATTCTGCAAACAAACTAGTGTCACTGATTCGATCACCAAATTTCTTTTCATATCCAATGCGCATTTTCTTTACTTCTGGTGAAGATGATGATCGACTGGTTGAATGACGAAGTCGCGGAGATCTCGATAATCGTTTCGTAGATCGCGATCGATCCGGAGATACACTGTCAACATGACGTTTGTATGACTTCGATCTAGAACGCCGTTTATGTGTTATAGGCTGTGGACTACTTGGACTTCTGCAACGACAGATTGTTTGAAAAAAATCAAATGACTTCACGTGAAATGCATTTCAATTTACCTTGTGTACCTCTTATTTGATGTGTATTTTTGATCCCTATATCTATCGTAGCCCCTATCATAATCCTTATCACGATATTTTCGATCGCGATCTCTGTCACGATCTCTATCACGATCTCCACGGTCTCTGTCTCTATCACGGTCTCGATATTCCTCTTCTCGCCGTGTGTTGTGATATTTTTCTCTACTACCAGCATCGTATGATCGTTCTCTTGTTTTCCGACGTTTCGACGGAGGTGGTGTATTGTTGTGATATATATTGCGACGATCAGTTTGTGCTGTAAATTGTTAGGATTATTTTAATTTGCTCGTACAAAAGAAAGAAGTTCTAGAGTTTTTGCTTCTAACAAAAAGCAACTGCCAGATAAGTCGCAGTTCGGTATTTAAAATACTTGAACTTCAACTTAAAATTCAGGCGCTGTTTAAGTGATTTTTAAAATTGCAGTCGTCGACAATCCAAGCGGATGCGAAATGGATACGAACTACATCGTATTTGCTCTAATGTTCTCTACTTAAATTGATTTTAACGATGGTTTGTCTGTGATATATTTCGAAAGGATTTTCGAAAAAAAATCGGAGTTACATCAGGTTCTGGAGATTTTATTGACGCTATATCAAAAAACCCTGGTCAATTCTTGACTATATTTGTAAGAAGGCTCTTTGGAATCCCAAATTAAGGGCAAACTTTACTGAATAGAAAAGAATTGCTCACTTTCATTTCATCGAACAAAACATGAATGTATAAAATAATATATAATATATATATATAATCTTTTATAATCTTAATCCATAATCTTTGGAAACGAATTCCAACGCCAAGCTTAAAATTCCAATGAAACTTATATAAACAATCGTAAATTACCTGGTGATACAACTGTCCGTCGGCTGGATTGTTCGTTATTTGAATTGTGCGAAGAATGATGATGGTGATAATGATGATGGCTGTGGTGATGATGTGAATGTCCTGACGATGACGAAGTCGATACATGATGATGATGTCGTTCCGTAATCACATCGTCATTGTTTGCCGGGCTTTGATAATTTGATGAAGATTTAGATTTCGAATGACTTACAGCTAATGGAGGCGTATGAGGCGATGCTATATAATTGCTATGCGTTTGCTTTTTCGTGCCACCAGTGGCAGACGACGACGGCATTATCGTTCGCATCGGAGGAGTTCGATGATGTGTTGATGATGTTGGTGTTCGATTCCTATGTTGTATATTGGATGAAGAATGAACCACCGGTGGCTCAGCGTAAAGGCTAGCTCTACTATTCGGCCTAAGTGGTGGAGTACCTATAGAAACCGGACTGGTTTCTTTCAGAGGCGTATAAGTCCGATCCCAGTTGCTTGGGGATGCTTGTTTTGAAATAGGCGGGGTGAAATTGGCAGCGTCTAAAACGGAATCATTGTCGGATATTGTTTCAATGCTTGACACTGACTTGTGTCGACGTTTTCTTCTTTTTTTATTTTTCTTATTCTTTTTATGCTTTTTGTCTTTTTTGTTCCGCTTGCGTTTCCGACCATTCATGTTACTATCTTCATCGTCGTCTAAAGATTCGGAAGATGATAAAGGTTCTGCAGCGGACTGTCCTACATCATCCAACCTTTTCGGACTCCTTGTTGCCGACTTTTGAGTCGATGAATTCGATGATGAGTTTATTGGTGAGCCAATTATCATTCTCCTCACCTGACCTGGTGACATTTTTGCAATATTTCTTTCCATTTCAAGATGTACATCACGCTGGTCTTCCTCCAAATCATCTTCAGCTATAATTGCTTTCGTAATAAGTGGTGGTCCTCGTTTTAGGCTTGAACCCGCTTCCCTGGCTTCCCTATCTGCATCACTTAGTGAGATACTTTCTTCTGTATGTATTTCACCTGCTTCGGGAGCGGAGAAGTCTTCAGAACTTACGTCAGAATACTCAACTAGAGCTGAAAGTTGATGCTTTGAATTTGTTGTTTCGGAATCACGAGGTCGATGCCTTTTCTTAGATTTTCGAATTGCTTTCTTTAAGTGTTTACTGCGACTGCTACTGCTGCTACTACTAAATTTCGTGCTTTTTTCTCTGTCCATAATATGTAATGAGAGCTCCAGTCAAGATTCGCCGATGATTCCGACTATCTGAGAACAACAGGTGTGCGGAAGTAAGGCTGCTTTACGAATACACAGTGATTCCAGTTGTAACAAGTAAAAGTTTCGATCTTAAATTTGACAAATAAGCCATTCAATTACTTCTAATCTGTCGTAAGTTGATAGCAGTTTGAACCTAAAATATACAATAGTTATGAGTGCCACAAAAAATTATAAAATATGTAAGTCTCAAAAGCTGTTTCTTAAAAGTTAGAAAGTTCAGTTTTGACATTTTTAAACTAAAGATTTTTTATTAATACATACATCAAAAATATGATAATAAATTAAAGGTAAATTAGGTCATAATTTCTGTAAACTTTCTGTACTTTCTTATCATATTATTAACAACATTATTCTAGAACATTAAGCAAGTGGCGGCTTTATTTCAGTGAGAAGAAAATAAGCGTGGCAGAAAATTAGAGGTATCTAAAGTGTGAACCGTTGCAAACACGACGGTTTCCAATTTTTTTCACAATTTTCCATGTTTGGACGAAACAAAAATTAAGTAAAAAACGAGCAGACTGCAAAGAATTGTAACTAACGAAAAAATACACATTAACCATCCCAAGAAATAATCAAAAGGGTTGAAAATTTTCAAGATCGTCGCATTAGCAACGATGCAAATTGATATTTGGAATCAATTAATTGTTTTACATATGCATGGCAAGAAACCAAAGCTAAATTTCGGCAAATCATTCTAGACATATAATGAAACATTCCTTGTGTCGAGCAGAACGCCATGGACAAAACATGGAGTTATGACTTCGAAAGCTCCTGCTCAATTATTTGATCACAATTTCTCGTTGTACTTCTTTTCAATGAAAACTTACTTACAAGTTATGTTATCATCAGAAAACTTAAAATGTGGAAAAATCTTCAGGAAAAGTGCTAACACGGGTAGAGAAATAAATATCAGATGCAATAAATAGGTGTAATTATCTACAGGATCAATGCTGCGTAGATTCCAAAATGATTACACATTTCACATTTTATTAATTAAAACGTTCAGGCAAGAACCCAATATTAAAAATTATTTTGCCCTCAAAATTCTCCGTGTATGGTTTCTTGCGAATGATATTGAATACATCCCAAACTTTAATTTGGAGCACATATCCTGTAGTTTGGATCATATCCTCTTTCCCTTAATTACTAATTCGGAATCGAATAGATTTATAATAGTGTGTATAGCAACAAGCGGCGAAATATCTGAATGGCCCATCAGTAATAAGCATTTCAAAGCTCTGAGCTAAAGAAAGTATCCTAGACACCTTGTTTAATTCCATTCTTGGTTACTCTTTTAATGTCAAACTGCTGATCTTGTTTTCTCCAGTAAATCTTTGCTATTCGACAATATAATCTGAAAATTAATTAAAGAATTTCAAGTGCTTCCTGGATTCACGCCTTTCTCCCGCACAATTGTTTATTTATCAGCATAGCCGTACTATCCTGGAGACGAATCCTCAGATTCAGTGAACCCGTAAACGTGTTTGTCCTTATAAGTTCCTGCTTGTACTTGTCAAATGAATTATGTTTTATACAATAATTTTCGTTCACAGCAATTCTTCCCTATTCCAAATTTATTGAGAGAATTTCGTCACAAAATGTTTTTGTGTTCATTTCATTTGTGTTTTATTTTTGTTAACAACAAAAATGGTACAATATTCTTCAAAGGTAGAGCTCCCACATTTTAGCCTAGAACGGTTTGAAAATGTTTCGTATCATATTTATTCTTATTCTATAATTTCTTGCATTCTATCGGCATTTCTTTCCAATATTCTATGGGCAAACACTTTTCCTCTTTGTATGGTATGGCTTTGGCTTATGCCAAAATTTTGAAAACTTGTGAGCGCCACCAAGAGCGTGTGAGCGGCCAGGTTTATAATCGAAAAGTTCGATAGTCTAATCAAATCATCCGGAAAAAGTTTTTTATCTCGCGACAGAAGATAGGGAGTTTCGATAATTCGGCTCTGCTCGTCTATATTGATGGTAAAATGACTACGTGAACGCTATTTTAGCCCAGCATACGATACTGAAAACTCAATATCCTCGGTGCCTTAATGGATAACATTTTATTTATTCTTCTGCTGCCTTTTCCAATTATATTCATAATTTCTCCTATTCGTGCCTATTGCGTTAGGATTGTGATGCTCAGCGCGAGATGTTCCGATAATTCTTTTTGTTCAGTCGTTGGGATTCGAATTTAGTTGTATTACAAAAGTAGCATTCTCTAGTAATAAATTTTCCGTATATTACAATGACAGTTATTGAGTATCAGAACTAGACGAAATCCCCAAATTTAAGAACCATAAAAATATGCTCGATAGTAAGTGAAGAGGAAAGCACTACCTTCTTTCCTCCTTTACTGTAATGAAGAATTATGCTTGTAGGATGTAGCTTGAAGGTGCTTATAGAAAGTGAATAACGAAGAAAAGAAAAACGTTCAGTTCAATTGACTACAAAATTAAATAGTGAAAAAAATGAGACTGTTCTGTGTGTAACGATACCAACTTCTCCAGATCGAAAAGATTTAGGGATGGCGAAAATTCAACCTTGTTATGCCATACAACAAAAAAATTACAAACAAATATTAAAAGAATTCGAAGATAAATCGGAAAAGTTAAATGTTTCGTAGTAGGGCTACAATTGGGCATCCTACGACTGCTCAGTTTGCTAAATCATATGAAGATAACTTTAAAAGTCAAATGAAATCCGCTAAGTTGTGCACGCATTTTCAGATGATTGCAGATGTTTGCAGATGACAAAAAATGAAGTGAACAAGTGATTCTAGTTTGTATGGAAATTTCGCATTTTGTATAGCTGCTCATGATTTTCCTTAGTGAGTAGCATATTGTGGCGAAAGTTGGATAATTGGTCTCTGAGGAAGTGTATCGAATATAATTGAAAACTTAAATTCTGGTCACCATAGTGTATTCAATGTCGATTGTGGAGACATTATGCTATTAGTGCTGAAATTCTGCGGTGTGGCAACGATCTAACTAGTGTAGTAGGTAGACAATATACTTCAAACTCCATCTTTTCTTGAAAGAAATGCACAACAAAATTTCTTTCCAAAGGCATAATAAACGATTTTCTAAAGCGCCTCTGCTGTCGAACGAGATTTATGATTTACAACGAAAATTAACTCTTTTATTGCGTGTTCACTGAAACAAAGTATTCAGTTCCTAATTTTATCAACGAATTGTTTCTCTTGTTTTTCCATGCATCAGTTCAGGTGGTGAATTTCAATTTACAACATCCCACAGAAGTAAGATATGGATGTCGTCAATTGGTTGTTGTTCCTATAATATTGAATAGTGATAATCTATATAAATATAAATTATGTCAGTGAGCGTTCACAAACTTGTAGAAAGACATTTTTCGAAATTCAAGTTCTGCTTGAAAATCAGCTCATTTTGAAAAGCTGATGAACAGATACAGTTATCTTTTGCAAGATTCTTTACATATTCATTACTTCGTCCTGTTTGGCACCTCCGTAACAGACATTTAAAGTCCCTGTTTTCTTTGGCTCACTCTGGCCTCCTCTAATCAAACCAACTAATAGGTTTATATTCATTTTAAAGATGTTCTGACTGCATTCCTAGATGCTCTGGATTTTGGTTTCCATTAGATCGACTATTGGACTTTGCAGGCTATGATCTTCATAAACTGTTTGAACATTTTAAATCAGTTACGAGGCAGACCACAGTTTTCACTGTTGCAGCAGCCGCTGAAAATCAGGTTGTAAGTGTATATTCGATAGATAAATTGCGAATCGTTTTCCTTGGGGAGGCACTTCCATAGCTCACAGATGGATGACAAGCGAATTACAGGGCTATTGGCAAATTTCAATCCCAGTATTGTTTGCTGGTAGCATTTATCGTTCTCTAGACAGTACCATACTTAAACAATTGATCACATTCCAGACTAAACACTTAAAAAATCTGACGGACGCGACCCTGATATGTCTTCATGTTATCATTTTATGTCACACGATCCGTAATAATTTTTCGGCTACAGCCTTTCAGACGCTAATATTTTACTGCATAAGCCTGGAAGATATCAGAGACCATAAGCTGTTTCTTTTACTCACCCACTAAAACATGCCAGCTTCTAAGCAACGGATAGCTGCAGTGATGTTTGGTATTGCCGTAACGATAAAGGACACGTTTGTTGGGTACTAGCGATGACGCAAATAATGGGAACTTATCACTGGGAGCAGTCCATCCTTGGGCGGCATGCGGCCCCTGATCGCATAAAACATGGAAAAGGTACCGAAAACCAAGAGCTGGGATCAAGTTCACCCTTCGCAAAATTAATTACACACTCCAAATGTCATTTCACCGCTCCTCACTATCACCGCAAGAATTTGTGCGTTGCCTGACTTAAGTTTGTACACACGAATTAGCACTGAACTTGACGTCTCGGCCGCGATAAGGGGCTCCGAGACACCTACACTGTGTTCTCAAAGGGACACGATTGTGCTCGGGGATCCACAAACTTTCTTACCCAATGCTTCCAAGTCACGATTCGGCAAAATTGAAAACGCACGTACTTCAAATATAACCGGAGGATATTCGCGTTTAATTCACGTCACTCATTGAAATCTCACTTGTCACGGACTTTTAATATTCCGGGCGAATCTCTTCTTTCCTGCTTGCTCCTACAGCACTTAAGCGCACTGTAGACCGAGACATCAAATTTGCGACACTTGCGAATTTTCCATTCGCCCCCGAATCACTAAAAATGTCACGATCGTTTCAACTTTTTCACTTTCCACCCGATCTTATAGCAAAGGATCGCAAACACAATAAATCGAACCGAAAAACTCGCCGTTTACTTCATACGAGCTGCGTTTTGCGTGTTCGTCACGCCGTCACAAGCAAAGGACGACCCGATAATCGACTGGAAAACGTACCGCAAGCTAAAAAGTTCTTAATGGTGGAAAAGTTCTTCGCTGGCTAACTAGAGGAGACTATGAATCGGAAATTTCAGAGCTTTCCGGAGACTCAAATTGAGAAATTTTAGTTACGATGTTTCACGCAGACAGCAAATTCATTAAGCGTGCATTTAAAAGTAATTAATTCATCGCGATGGCGCATATTTCATTAGATTTATCGTCGAGCCGAACGAGAAAAAATGGTCGTCGACGACGGGCCAGAAAGAAATTTGATTGCGATGGTTTTAGCGTTCGTCGCTAGGTGCTAGATGAACGCGTAAAAGCGAGATAAATATAATCATAGACGTTAGTTGTCTCGGCTGGATTGCGTACTGGTTCTGCTCGTCAGACAAATGCTATAATGCCCAACACAGAGTGAGATGCACAGATGTGGTCTCAGCTGTGAAAATGTCGTCATCCCATGTTGACGTTCGAAAAAACTACCCGAGTCAAATGTGAGGCTGGATTACTAGAAGTTGAAATATAACGCCTATTTTTATTTTATCACAATATGCAAACTGGCAAATAAATATGTTTTTCAATGCGAGAAAAAATATATTTGAAAATCAACATGATCAGCCCTCAATAGATTGTTTTTGTTCTGCCCTGAGGACAGTCCAAGTAAAAAGAACTTTCAAGATGAGAGATGTCATACAGCATTGGAATCTGCACTATCGATAGAAACAATGCGTCGTTCTGACTTTTGACGGTTTATTAGCGTTTGAAAATAAAATGCTCGCGACAGTGAGTGGCTTCCATTGGTTTTATTTTGTATTTTAGCCCCAAATACCATTGCTTAGGTGGTACAGATTATCAGTCATACAAGTTGATATATTTTATATTTTTATTTTGGAGATGGCGACTGCACAGGAATGCTTCAGTCAGCGTATTGAGGTAAATATTTTGTAGTCCGTAATTTAAATGATAGATGCTTATTAATAAGAAGCTAATATTTCCTAATTTCATTATGATAGGGATACGAAGTGCAAGATTTATTGGGCAAAGGAGGTTTCGCCTGTGTTTATCGAGCAAGATGCTTAAATTCAGGAAAAATGGTTGCGATCAAAATGGTAAGGCATTTTTTATAAATTTGTTATTTATTAATTTAAAAATTTCACTGACATGAATGCTCAAAAGAATTCACTTGCAATATCCGCGGGGAGTACGGGATCCTGTCAGAAATATAAAATATTCGCCATCCGACCTTTTGGCGCCTTCATGCATGAGTGGGTTTGCTTGGAATTAGTGGGACGTATAGACGTAACAATGTATTGATAGGCTACCACAACAATGTAATCAGACATTTATATAATTGATAAAAACAAATGAAACTTATAAGTGTAGCATAAGTTTGATTGAATATAAATTTGTTACTTCTGGCGGATATATGAAACTTATGAAAATATGATGCATAATGTACGCTTGGCACAAGTTTTGAATTGAATCTACGCTACATAATATATAATTATAATTTAAATATTCAGATTATCTAATTGATTACAGTAGCCCTAACCATTATTATACCAAAAATTTACTCATGCAAGTTTTGTTCACTCTGCAAACAAGCTACATTAGAAAACACTGCTATCAATATTATTTAAATTTGCCAGGGAAAGGCATAACGTTTTCAACGAACTACTCAGTTCGATCAGAAAGTAAAATATGAAAAGTCTAGTCTGAAACATTATGAGCAAAATGACCCATATAAAACGATAATTCTATACTATGAAAATGCTTGGTATTGTTCTAATATATTAATTAATAAGATTTTAATGCACTCTGGAATAAACCGTTTAGTTAAGACCTGAATTTTGTTCAACTCAGATCGACAAAAAGCTTATACAAGCTGTCGCTATGGTCAGCCGAGTTCGTCAAGAAGTTTCAATACACTCACGGCTAAAGCACCCGTCCATACTTGAATTGTTTACATTTTTCGAGGATCCAAATTACGTTTATTTAGTGCTCGAACTGGCTGAAAATGGAGCGATGAATCGGTACTTGAAGGAACACAAAAAAACGATGACTGAAGCTGAAGCTGCTTACGTAATGCGTCAAGTTGTCGTTGGACTTCTATTTCTTCATTCGCAAAAGATTCTCCATCGGGACATATCCCTTTCGAATCTACTGTTAACACGAAATATGCAAGTTAAAATAGCGGACTTTGGATTAGCAACGCAACTCACTCGGCCGGACGAAAAACACATGACAATGTGTGGTACACCGAATTATATATCCCCAGAAGTGGCAACACGTGCATCGCACGGACTTCCAGCCGATGTTTGGGGATTGGGTTGTATTTTGTATACATTGCTAGTAGGACGACCACCTTTTGATACTGATGGTGTTAAATCAACATTAACTAAGGTTGTTATGGCTTGTTACGAGATACCTGCTCATTTGTCTGCGGAAGCAAAAGATCTGATTGATAAGTTTTTACGGAAAAATCCTTTGGAGCGGATACGATTAGAGAATGTTCTCAATCATCCGTTTATGCTGAAATATTCAAATCCGAATATTTTAAAAGAGCAAAACAATACCATGGGATCGTCTGGAGATAGTGGCATTTTAACTTTATCAAGTGGTAAGAACTTCTGAGAGAAAAATTGCATTTAACAAATTGAGAAAATTTAATTTGAATTTTTTTGTTTTGATTTAACGTGTAGTCCAAATCTATTTTTTCTGAATTGTTTAACTTTTATACTGCACGATTATCCAGCAAATCATATATTATAGGGGGTACATCGCATAATGTTACTCGACAAAGCAATAATTCACAGCAACGCTCTCAATCTTCAGAACGACGCAATAACTTTCATATCTATAAAATACCTGAAGCATGCCAAGAAATGGCAATCCAAACTAGTGAAGCTCACATGCACGCTGCCACAAACGTAGGCCAGTGGGACTTGCATTCAAAATTAGAGCGAAAGTTTGATGAATTCGATAGCTTGGACAGTGACAGTGGCTTAAATGAATATCCTTACGACAATGGTAGAAAAAATGGCTACAACTTAAATTCTAATTCTCAATATTCAGCATCTTCCGAAGATCGATACACAATAAATTCTAACCATATATTGGAAGATATCAGAAGCAATAAGAAAAGTGATAATCCTTTTGTAATAACCGGAAATCAATACAATCCTGAAGATCCTGGCGGAGGAGGAAGAAATGATAATTTTCACTTGCAAAATGATATAATGTTTGATGTTGCTGCAAAAAATCAACATCCTGCGGCGCCAAACACCAATTCCGCAAGTAATAATTTGGCATTAAATCAGGTCAGTGATGTCACTTTAGTTATACAAAACAAAAACAGTTATTCAAAATGGCAAACGTTTGTACTTCTAGGACCACTTTACGCCTAACCCTCTTGCCTTCAATAGTTACAAAAATCCCTTAACACCATTACAACGGCAATCTAATCGAGCTCCTGTTACAAGCACACCTGCAAATGCATTCCCAACTCCTTATCCGCCACCCGTTACACCTATATATCAACCATCGTACAAACCTTCTCATCAGTCTCCCTTAACCCGACCAACAACCACCGATATTAAACCAAGAGAGGCACATGATAAGTTAAATGTTCCACCGTTAAGTACAGAGAGGCTGCTACCAACACGTCATAAGACGAAAAATGCCATAATGAGCATCTTAAAAAATGGTGATGTGGTCATCGAATTTACAAAATTTAAGGGCCGCTACAATGAGGATCGAATAATCGACGTATGCTGGGTTTCGAAAGATGGTTTACGTATAATAATCTACCAACCGGAAAATGGACGGTAGGAGCAAATTTATTTGGTTAAAATGATTTACTAACAATTGCATACTCTCAACCATTTATTTCGGCATTTATCACCGAAACTAAACCACCTGCTAAATTGCCAAATTTTATTATGCAGAAAGTTGTCTATTTCACATTGTGTATTGCTTAAATCTTCTATTTTTATTTTTACGCCGAATGCACCAAACGAAAATTGTTATCAAGCACAATAACTTTTAAAACGCATGAATGCCGTAACGTATGTATTGAAACATTTGCACTATTAGAATTCCGACTGTCCAATTCATTTTCAAGTTTCAATCCGACTAATCATCGCTGTCCTTGCTATCATCTATTAATACTTTTATTTAAGTCACGTACTCTCTACGACGTCTGAGCCGCAAATATTCGTTTCATCTTCAATCTTCAATGAAGTCATACCGGCATATTGAAATTACCTTATTTCATTGCAAACCATCAATGCTTTCTTGTATTTTTGTTAAAGTAAGTACAAGGACTGCATGCCTCGTACTTTCATTAGGATTAGATGTTTGTTGGGCAGGCGTCGCTGTGATTTGAAAAAACATATTACCGAATATGATAAAGTTTTACATCCCATTAGTGAACAAAACATAATTCTTGACGTTTTTATATATTTAATATTATTTAGAACCGACAGTGTTTCCTATACAACCCTATTGTAGTAGATGACTGAATAATGTGCGATATTTTTCAGTGGAATTCCTATATGCGATGAGCCACCCGAAATTCCTAAAAATGGTGTTGATTTAATGTACAGTTATGAATGTTTACCGTCTCAACACTGGAAAAAGTATATTTATGCATCACGTTTTGTAGCGCTAGTGAAAGGAAAAACACCCAAAATTACATATTATAGTGTGTTAGCAAAGTGTCAATTGATGGAAAGTTTAGATGATTTCGAAGCATGTTTCTATACTGGAGGAAAAGTAACAAAGTTTGCAAATGGTGAAGTGAAAATTATTGACAACGACGGTCGTAGTGTGAACACACCCGTGGGCTTACTAACAGGATCAGTAAAGGAATTATATGATCACTATCAGGAATGCTTCAACCATTGTATGCTGATAGAAAAAACACTAAGCAGCTTACAATGCGACGGAACGTGCTTTCCATTGATAATTGGAAGACGACCAACAACAGAAATAAGAGGTAAAGAAAGCAGTTTAAGGAGTAATGCTAATTATTCAACACCGAAACCAGTACAGGTTTGTATCGATTTGTTAATTCTATGTTGTCAATATTATCGTTAATATTCTAGTTACAATCGTTTGATTTAACGGTTAGTACACAGTCATCGAATCGGCATAGTTCATCGTCACCGCGTATTGCCGCTCATTCAAATATTCCTTTGAAAAGAATATGTATTCCAGGAGTGGGAATCGCTACTCAGGTATATTCAAAAATATTATCCGAAATGTTGTGTTTTGTTTATTAATTGTATTTGCAGTTGCTCCATGGTATTGTTAAAATAGAATACCCTGATGGGTCCAGCATAAATATTATCCCTGAAAGCCAAGGTGGCGGAATAACCTTTGCACCTGCCGGTGAAGCAGCGAAGCACTTTTCGTTAAGTGAAAACCTTCCGATTATTGTACAGGACCGTCTAATCGATATTCCTAAAGTGGTGAAAAAACTCGCAAATAATGTTATGAAAAATACCGCTAACACGTTAGGGAGCAATGAACCTGGAAGGGGTAACGGGCACTTAATGTATTTACGCTAAAGGTAACTCACTTAGATTATAGTTCAAAATATATTTTGTGCTATTATTTTATGTAAGAGACTGAAAATCCTACGAATAATTTATATTTTAAAATAAAAAATATATTGAATTTATAGATAGATAAAAAAACTGGCCTGCCAGATTTTCTTGTTACTTGAGTATGGATGATAGCTGTTTGCAATTTTGTTTTTTCATCAAATTTGGGAATATTCTGAAAATGAAATGACACGTGTTGCTGAGAAACAGGTTCCCCTTTCTGTATCGAAAATTAGTAGCTTATACCAAACACGTGATATTTTCTTCAGACCAGAAGTACGAACCAGGTGTCAGGAATGCGATGGGTTCTACTATTCAAAAGGTTTTTTAAAAGTTATTATTATTGAAAAGAAATCCTTATAAGCCTTCCTGTACAGATTAATTTTTTAAAGGATATCCTGATTCAACAAAAGTCATTATTTTTTGCAGTTGCGAGTTATGGGCTAGTTTTTTAATGTTGCACGTAGTTGCAATAGTCATATTATTGTGTTGCTATCGTATTTATCGAATGACTTTGCATTCAACGATTTGTGCCCGCGATGCACTACAAACGCAAACATATTTCTTTAATTTCTCAGATCACTTCAATAGACGATTCTTATCCAAAACAGACGAGTTGTGCTTTACAATTGGAAACATTTTAGTAAAATTATAGTATAGTTGGGTTCACTAGTTTTTATTACAATTTTTGATCATACAGCACTCCTTTTCGGAACTTGCCGAATGATTCTGCAGATTTTGAGTTAAACATATTTCTGTGTTTTCATTAAACTAGATAATCTTGTCGAAATACACTTAATTCATGTGTTTCAATTTAATTTATACTATCCTGGGACTGTATTTAACCTAAAATTAAACCCACCGCTTAAATATGTCTCTAGGGAGGACAGTATAAAATGAAAAAAAAAATAAATAAAAGTGGCGCAATTATCTGGCATATGGTCATTCGGCGCTTCCGAATAAAATTAAAAAGAAAAAAATATTTACTTTGAGTTGATGAAATAAACACATATTCACTGTTATATAACACCTTTCCTGTCATCCTCTGCATTGTTTTTGCCTATCTCACCGGCTGCACAAAATGTTCGTATCTTTTCCATAGAAGATTGATGCCCTTAAATGGTGAAGCGATACATCTTTTTGATCTAATTTCGAATGAAACAACACAATTAAAACAATAGGATTTAATTCGCTGTCGCCTGATAATTAATTCCTGATCAAAAAAGGGGATTTTAGATTAAAATGATGAAAAAGAAACTGAATTTTATTGCACAAATAAATGTTATTACAAGCTTTACACTTTTGGTACGACATGATTCGATACAATCATAATAATGAATAATTTTATAGTAATTTACGATAATAAGCAAACTCATTTATGCGCTTAAAATTACAATATCATAATAAAAGTTGTCTTTAATATTCAAAATGGAATAAATTGAGCAAATTAAAAACAAAATACCTTATGCTTCTTTTCCGTACAACACTTACATATAAATGGCACGCTTCTTAGATGTCTAACTTAAAGTAAGTTAAAAAAAATATTAGGCGCTTTGCAAATTGAGCTTTTATTTCGCTTCTCAACTCAATTTTTGACCAATCAATGCGGTGCTATTATCCGTATTCTGATTGAACCGTGAGTGCAAACTCCCCTTTTGGTATGGAGGTCCCGTGATACCAGATGCGGGTGTCAACAAGAACTGAACGGTTATTTATGAATTATTTTCATTGCACACAAAATATTATCTTTAATGCTTGCTTACCTGCATCACCTGGCTCTACATTGAAGGAAAATGAGTGACAAACATGATCACATTCCGGAGTTGGTGCCAATACCCAACTTTTATTTCCCTGTAATTGTGCTTGCCACATTAACCGTGGAATATAATCTAGCTATTTATTGGAATCCAAGTATAATCAATTTCAAGACCAAAAAGCATAATGCTTACGTGCATGATTGCTCCTTGTTCATATCCCAAGAAAACATAGTCTGTATTTGGCATTTCAGCATCTTCGGGCAAAAAATGCGGACGAGGGTATAATTTTCTTAACTCTTCTAGCACTACCGGATGACAATTACTCCATCCAACGTACCACGGTTGATTTTCACCGTGGAATTTCGCGCGAGCATCAGTCATTTGAAATACTTCGCGCAATGTCATAAAGTCTGATCGAAAATGTAAGAACTGACATTCTTCATCTAAAGCTCCCGGCGTACGTTCATACAAATCTTTGAGAAATGTAAAATTCAAACGTTTAGCTGCTGGCCAATGTGAAACAGCATCTTTAATTATGATTGGCTGTGATGAATAAGCAAACGGAGCGAATTGTTCTCTAGTTAGATTTGGTAGAATAAGTGGACCACGGACACCTCTAAAAAGGTTAAAGTATCGTTGTTAATGATGTACCCATTCAATTGATTCGGTTTAGTGATTAACAACTTAAAACATTTCATTTTATTCCTTGCATTCTCGATGTTGGAAGAAGATAGGTTTAAAGTTCAAAAAGGCTGCCCAAAAATTGAAATAAGTAACAAATTCATTTTTCGGAGCCCCGTATAGTAGCCGTAGTGGATAAGGTGGAAGCGATATGCATATACAAACTATGCACACACATGATAACGATGAACTTGAAAACATATTTTTTATAAATCTTCAAAATTACCACCTCGCTTATATGATTATCATTATTATTGACGCCACATATGTTAAGATTTCCCCACGAATATTCAGCTCAAGAATCCTCAGGCTTATTTAGTATAGTTATTTCTATTTATCTAATTATTAAGCTAGTCGTTCACAATCCTTTCGTAAATTAAGGAGTTATTCTGAAAACGTGATCCGCTCACAAACGTAGCTAAATGCGTTTTAAAACAACTTGTACACAGTCCGAACAAGGTTGACGAGATATTATATGAGGAACTGAGCTGCTACTGTTCTTTATTTTAAAAAAAATCATATGCTTGTGAAATTCGAAATAAATTAACTTGAAAAGTATAGATTAGTGCCAAATTTAGAAATTTAAACCTGCAAAATCGACAATCACTTATTGGTCGAGTTGCTTCCCAAACCAAATAATTATTCGGTACAAAACACCGCACACCCAAAAGAAATTGAAAAATCTCAATAACGATTGGCGTAGCCACCATCACAAAAAGCACCAATCCAGCTGCATACATCATATGAATCCGGTTGGGCCTTTCGGCTTCCAACGATACTCTGTATGCCTCATAAAGATCTGCATTCGTTACGCGTCCAGTTCTCAGTGTTGCGTTATGAAGGATATTCAAGTGCTCCGCTAATTCGTCCACTCCTCTATTCCTACCAGCCGTAGTTTCATTTGGCACATCGTTTTCAGTTCTCTGTTCAATATATTCACGTGGTTCGTCATCGTTTGCCATTAAATTGGACTAGTTAAGAATTACAGGTCAACATCTATTGTCGGAAAGAAACTGCAAAATATCTGTCACAAATGTTTATATTAGTTGCCACTTATTGACAAATATCAGCTGTATTGGGACTATGTTAATTTTGTCGCCCAACAGTCCAATCTGTGTAGTTCACAAAACCTTCAATATAAGTTTTTCTCTATACGATTTAATGAAAATCATTGTTTCAAATGAAAATTTCCATTAAAAAAAAGCGGGCAAATCAAATATGCTTCTTTTTTTCAATTGTCCCAAATAGTCGGGACGTTTGCTTTTGACGACCACAGTTTTGACCGACACGTCAAAACTAACACCGAGGACTTTGCTTGTCACCTGTCAATTTGGTTTCTTTTCGACACGGAAGTAGAATTGGCGATTTTTCGATATAATTTGGAAGTACCGATAATATTTCTAGCTTTTGGCGTTTGGAACATAAATGTTACCATCGCTAAAACCACATTAATTAACATCATTAAAAGTTGGATATATTTAAATGGGTAAAAGAGATGATTTTTCCTATGAACCAGCTAAAAACATTTCGAGGTTATCGTAGAATATTTGTTAGAATTATTTGTCAGCAGAGGAATTAAGTAAACATATAACTTAAATTGTTGTTTCAGGTGGACTTTTCAGTTATTTTCGCGGCCTACTAGGATCGCGCGAAATGCGTATATTGATATTGGGCTTGGATGGTGCCGGCAAGACAACGATCTTGTATAGATTGCAGGTTGGCGAAGTGGTGACAACAATACCGACTATTGGTTTTAATGTTGAACAAGTTACGTACAAAAATTTGAAATTTCAAGTTTGGGATCTTGGCGGCCAGACAAGTATCCGGTAAGTAATATTAAAGATAATCATTTGGTAAGCATGTTTGCTGATTGTATAGATTTTACTTGATACCTATCCCTGAAACGCATCATGGTTTCAAAGTGACTCATCAATATGCTTTAAGATATATGTTGGCGGTAATTTAACGGACTTCCCGCTTCCGTGTATGTTTGAAACTGGATTGGTTACTATTTTAATGGATTATGATATAAGAGTAGTATTACTGTTTTAATGAAACTTTCACTGTAAATCACTAGAAATAAAATTTAACTTCCACTTGGTTCCCTCAATTCAATATGAAGAACAATCTCATCGTTGCATAAATATTATAAGTGTACTCCTAGACAATATAGAAATACTCCCATACTGTAGAATAACTCCCTTCCCTCATATACTTTTGACTGTTAAAGCTAATTTACTTCTCTTGCTGAATATCATAGCCGCTAATCGCTTTTTTCCGACTTCACTGGTACCTTTTTTTAATTTTGTAAATACGTTTATGGGTATAATTTTTTTACTTGTAAAACTCGAATAAACTCCTAACATCTACCTTAAAACGTAATGAGATAAAAAATTTTTTTTATGGCAATTAAATCTTTCAATGGAGAATTCAATGAGAATTCATTCAAAGGAGAATTCAATGTTATTTCTCCTCTGTGGAGGTAAATAGACTATATAGTCTGGCGGTTTGTACGCAATTTATGTTGCTTTTATCAAATGCTCTGCAATTAAATTTAGAATAAGATTGGAAGCTTTTTGATGTTATTATTGGGCCTCAAAACACTAATCGCTTAACATTTTAAAATGCAATACTTTTCAGAAAAATTATCTCGCAAAAATCTCTTCTTTTGTTTTTTATAAAAAATCTAAAAAATTATTTGAAGGAAAGATATCCAACTGCATATGTTTATTTTGTTTGCGTCATTAAAAAAATTATTCTTATTTTGTATTTTCTTTATATGCATATTTTTTGATATCATCATCCCTAACGAAATTGTCATGCCATAGGCCTCGATAAAATCACTTTGATCTGAGTCACAAAGAAAAAAAATCAAATGCTCCTATGTGAAAATACAAATGCATTCTTTTTTAAGAAAATTATCTGATGCAGGCTGAACGAGCTATACAATTTTATTTCATACCATACTTTGATCAAATCACTCCCAGTTAGTATATGCTTTTTAATTGTAATTTATGTTTTGAATAATACTCGTAGCCAAAAGAGGGGATTCAAAAACTCTTCATCATTGCTACTTATTAATATGTGTTGTCTTATGAAATTTCTTATTAGTTTTCTTATGTAAGTCCGATAAAGTGAATGATATTCGATATGCTTTGTTTTACAAAAATACTCATTATTTTCTACCTTTGAAATATTTCACCTTTATTTTAAAAATAACAGTTATAGACCTTTGTTGGACTTTTCATTCCGTTTACCTGCTTGGTCGCCCCTCGACTTCGGGCCAGAAGTCACACGGTTCTTAGGGCGGCAAATATAGTTGTTATGGACCGATAGTAGATGCACTTGTAGCGAACTGATCACGAAGCCAATGCAGTGTAGGGCGCTTAGATGTGATTCGGAAACAGAGTTTTCTTTCTACAAACCAGTTCTCATGAATAGCTACGCATAACTATTATATCCTGTTGTTATTTTGGGCTGGGGAAGAAATTCATAATGTACCGCACCACGATAATCGAAGAAAACTGTAAACATAACTTTGATCTTGGAGCAATTTTGACGCCACCGTAAACACAATATTGTCTCAACTGTTTCTTGATCGTAATATGATAAATATAAATCATGATGCTAACGCGACACTCTTGCAAGGAATCTTAACCTTTTTGGAATAAATCAAGTTTTCTCTACGTCCTGATCAACATATTCCTTAAAATGATGTTTTCTGAACCTTTTGAGATATCAATACCGTCAATAAGGTTTGTAATTATAAGTCAAGGATCGATAAGCCTTTAATGTTTGATTTGCTTTACGTGCTCTCAATCAGTTGTTTTATTCGGTCTGAGCTGTTCATCCTTGTCTTGAACTGTACCATCTTTGAACATGTTGTACTAAACAAATGTTATTGTTTTCGATAGATATAAGTTTCCGATAGCCTTCTGCATCACCCGAACGTTTCCACAGCTATCGTTCCATTAGACATACACAATTTAATCAAGTTTCTTTGTTCAATGATGCCATACACCGTAAAAATCTCAATATTCACTTTTTGTGTCAAAAAAATCAAATTGAAATTTTTATTTGTGTCTTTGAGTGGAGTATACGGTATAATTATTATAAAGTAATGTTTGTATTTGGGTCGCAAAAGTAGTTTGAATTGCAATGTTTTACGCTTTGCTTTGCCTCATGCTCATTTCACTTTAAGTTTATTTCCTACTTTTTTTATTCAAATAAAAAACTATGTCTAAATACTTTATATTGTTATTTCCTGTATTTCATTAAAATGAACCATTATCCGAAATTCTCTTGTACATTTTCGTGTTTAAAAGTTGGTTCAGTTATCATTGAAAATATCGTTTCAAATAAACGACATTATCTCTTGTTCAAGACCGTATTGGCGATGTTATTATAGTAATACAGACGCCATCATATATGTAGTCGATTCAGCGGATAGAGATAGAATAGGAATATCGAAGGATGAATTGCTTTATATGTTAAGGGTAAGTTGAAACATCCATTAGATTTTTTCCTGGTTAGCAAGTGATATGCCCTTATTGCAGGAGGAAGAATTGGCCGGCGCTATTCTTGTTGTTTTAGCCAACAAACAAGATATGGAAGGTTGTATGTCGGTTGCAGAGGTACATCAAGCGCTTGGACTAGATGCATTAAAAAATCGAACGTTCCAAATATTCAAAACGTCGGCGACTAAAGGCGAAGGACTTGATCAAGCTATGGATTGGTTATCCAACGCTTTGCAATCACGGAAATAGCCTCTAATTATAATAAAGTAAAGTAATTTTTAAATATAATTAAAAAGTATATAAAACACAATATATAAGGGAGAAGAGTATAATTTTTAAATGAACCATTATAAATTATTTTGTCAAACAATAAATCGAAACACAACACTGACATAAATGTCTATCGAAAATTGAACAGTACTGTAAGCTTCTATGGCTAACGTTAATTTATGCATTTCATACTTGTAGTCGCAGCATAAAGGATTTTACTGACCAAAATCCTTTGATCATTAAGAAGTTGAAATAATTTTCCAATGAAATAAAACCTAAAACGAGCACACCAACAATGACGACAACTTGCGAAAGTTAAAGTTTACCTTAAGTGAATTCAGCTATGAAGTTAAATGTAACAATTAATATCCCATTCATAATATTTTGCACTCGACTCGATACGAATTTACATAATCTATGGACATACTAAACGATAGAAAATAGTCGAAACCGAGCGAAGAGAAAATATGCATAAGCGTTGTAATGTCTTTCAAATTAAAGTAAACCGATGGTAAAATACTATTTTCAAAACCAAATAAACATATTTCTACTGAACCGTATTTTTACGAAATGTTTACGATTTTATGATCATAAACGAATGGGTTCTTCGTCCTCTTTCATTTGCGAAAATGATATTATTAGTTGCGTAAATGTTGACGATATTTTGATTAAATCGGCAGGAATGCCATGAACAGATTAGATTTCACTTTGTCATTTACCCTTGAACTAGGCAGGTGGCTCTTTATGATTCACTTTTCTCATGAACAAAATACAGGATTTCTCATGAAAAAATACTGGATATGTTCCCTTGCTTTAACTATTTTCGGCAAATGGGGTGAATACTTGATCGACGTTATGTTATATGCCCTAATATTTGTACAACTACAAATTCTCCTGTTTTGATCTTTTTGTATATGTTTCATGAAATGAGAGGAAAAAGAGTCGATTGTCAGGAAAATCATTTTTCCGCGCTAATAATACTTTCGTCGTGTTATTTTAACTATTTTCAATGATAACTGTGTTTAATAAGATGGAAGAAGTCAAATTCTACTAACAACATTAAAGTAATGATCGCATTAAAAGAAGTGTCCGAACCACCATAGTTGTAAAGATGGAGTGCAAAATCTTTAGCAAGAAAACTAGACATGAACAAGAGGCAAGTAAGTTTCTAGTAGGAGATTTAGTTGACTAATCACTTTGATGCCAAGTCACCTCGGGCAGCAGCCCTCGAATGACTTCTAGGGAGGAACATTAGCTTAGCTTTTCGGCTGATAAAATAAAAACGTTGCAGCAAGAACTACTAATTTCATGAAAACAACCATATATATTTAAAAATGAATTTGAATTATAAAAATAACTTCAAAATTTACTTATCTAACATTGATAAGCAATTCACTGTGTAAGTTTGACATTCATAAAGTATAGAAAGCTTTCCATTTTATTCTATATACATTTCATTTATAATTTCCCGAACCTTAAGATTGTTCGGAACAAATAAGACACCTGAATAAAGAATTGTGATCTGATGGATTTTAATATACAAAAAATATTCGATATCACAATTACTTAAGATTGTTTTTTTATATTTACAGAATTTTGATGGTCATGCTTTGCTAGAATTACTGAATATTGTACAATGCACCAAAATTCCGTTGTTTTCTTAAATTGCACGTAAATATATCCGAACCACAAATAACAAAATCATGTGTCAAACCTTGCTATGAATTTCGTCTTGAGCTCGACGCATAACGTCCAATGCACCTTTGCTAATCAGATTATTCGCTAATCGTTGCCCCAATTCCTCACAGCGTTTGAACAAGTTGAGTCCATAGCAGGAATGTCTATACATTCCACAAAATAGAGCAATCGACTCGTCTAGAATGGTGGGACGATCATTCTGTACCAAAGAATCTTTATTTTCGTCACAATCAACCATTTTAATAGCGTTTTTCTTCTTGAGAAATGGGCAGATGTCTGGTTTTATTTCGGAAACGTTCAATTTTATTTCTTCTTTTTTTGAAAATGGACATTGAATTGGATGTGGGCTTATTGTGTTTGACCTATCTACTTCATCTTTTATATTTCGCAAGTCTTTATTCGTTTTACCAGTAACTGGGCATTTACCTTCCGACGAATATTCGACTTTTTCTTCCACTCCAACATACGGACATTTTCCCATAAAGTCTTGACCAATTGGTATTTTAAGAGGGCACTCGTCCACATGATGACTTGTATTGCCATTCTTCGAATCTTTTTCATGTAACGAATAGTAAGGGCACCTCTTAAAAAGCTCTCCATGCACATCAATAAGATATTGAATATCTGCTGGTGCATTGGAATCGCCGGACTCTTTATTGGGCAAAACGTCTTCATCAATTACCTTTGGACTACCCTGCTTTTTGTCTGTAGATTCACCATCACTCTCACTCAGCCTTAATTTCTTTCTAGGTGTTTCATTTTCGTTGTTATCCACTTCATTGTCAGAGGTAGCCTTTTCATTATCACCACTGCCTAAACAACATTCGCTCATATCTTGAATTTCAACTGTGCCGTCCAAACTCCAAACAGCACCGATCAGTTTAACGTAAACGTCATCTTCATTATTATTACGTAACGATCCACTAAGATTGGTACTGACGGCAACAGGAGCACTGCAACCACCCCCAAGCGTCTTTAAAAAGCTTCTTTCCGCTAATATCGTGCATGCTGTCTCAATGCAAACTAATTCATTTAACATTGATAATATCAGTGTATCATTAGATCGACACTCTACCGCCAAAGCACCCTGGCCCACAGCGTAAAGAATATCAACAGGTTCTAATATTTCACTTATTCTATCTTCCCACCCCATGCGCACAAGACCAGCTTGCGCTAAAATAATTCCTGCAAATTTTGATGTACTCGAATCTAACTTTGCTAACCGGGTGTTAAGATTTCCTCGAATATCGACGATTTCTAAATGAGGATGTTTCCTACGCAATTGAGCGGTCCGTCTTAGGGATGATGTACCTGCAAAGGTAATTTTTAGGTACGATTCATAACACTGCTTCCACCAACTTACCTATAACACTTCCTTTTGGCAGCGTGCTTAGAGTTTTGCCTACATATTTTTCGTTTAAAACCAATGCATCTCTTGGATCCTCCCGTTGCAAAACGGCTCCGATTGCCATGCCAGGGGGAAGCGCCGTTGGCAGATCTTTAAGTGAGTGAACAACAAAATCAACACCACCCCGCCGCAGAGCGTCTTCTAAGTCACGTGTAAATAAGCTCTTTTCGCCAATTTTCGGTAAAGATACATTTAACACTCGGTCGCCTATTGTGCTCATTGTGTCTGAAAAGAGATAAGAAATTTTTCTCATTGTTAAGCTTATTGTCATCAAAATTTTGAAAAGTTTTGAAGAATTCTTAAAAATTTAGAATGATATTTAAAAGTATTTAATTTTTATCAAACATGCACAGGTATGTGCAGGTGAACGTTCGTTTTCTCACAAATTTTCTAGACCATCATCATATTTGTGTTCTATCCAAGCCTTTACCTAACGCAGTCTAAAATTTCATTAAAAGTGCACATAAACATTTTAGAATCGTTTATGAATGTTGACCTTTCGCAGTAAAACCACGCTTTTAAAAATGTCAAGCAATTCATCAGCGATGCATGAATCCTTCAATTCAGTTCAATTAACTACTGATAGAAACGATTTTTTTAAATTAATTAAATTTACGAATTAAACTTAAACCGAGAGTTTTAATATATTTTATATGTAGTCAAACAGCTCAATGCTGTTTTTTTTTTGTTTTTCATTAATGATATCGCAATAACCTATGGTTTGATAATCCATATACAATTTTTATTTCATTACCGAAGTTCGAGTTTTTACGTGTGGTCAAAGCAAGTAAACAGTATCTAACGAAATATTTATTGAGCTGAATTTGTTTGATTGATGAAAAAAGCAAAAATATAATATAAATCAACGGTTCCTTATCAAATTTTCTGAGAATCAAAATGACGACAACCCAAATTTAATAAATTTATGTCTCTTATGTTCTTTTAAATGACGTGATAGCATTTTCTTCAAAATCAAATAAATTTAATTATCCCTCTGAAATTCTTCATCAATGTTTAGTCTAAAACGTTATGAAGCTAAATCGATGAATTAGAAAAAGAATACAAAATGTATGGAATCACTAATACGGAAAAAGAATAATAGGAAAATGAATTCAATTAGATGGAGGCAAATTCGTCCAAAATTCTCTTAATTTGTATCATCTTAGAGACAAATTTTCGTATGTTTATCGTCATTAACTTTTCCTTGAATATGCTCCTCCTTTTGTCATTCATATACTTGTGCTAAGGCTTTTTCCAGTCATTGGAGAGGATTAAGTTCCGTCAAGTATGGCAGCCATTCGGCCCCAAATTGATGAGGTTTCTGAACTTTGCACTTCTTACATAATATAAAATATATATAAAATTTTATACAGAAGACATAACAAGGAGCATTTAACTTCAAAAATTTCTGTTTATAAAACGCAATTCTGCAAGAAGCACTAAAGTTTCGATTCAATGCAATTTATAATGAAAAGAGCTAAGAGTTGCAAAACAAACAAAGAATAATATGCGAATCTTTAATGATACGAACATTTATGATAACACAATTGTGCACTTTCTTTTAATTATACATAAATTTAGTTTCAATAAATTTAAATTATTTCAATTCTGCTTTACTTGAAATCAAAACGATTATGGTAGATCAAAAGCTTCAGTCGATAAAGACCATAGACTTAACAATTGGTTTATGAAATAAAAAATTGTATTTTAAATTTTATAAATATCGCATCATTTGCAACCATTCAAACCTTTTTAATGGTTGCTAATATTTTTGCTGCTAACTCATATGCTAAAATAATTCATTACTTTGCATTACATTGCTGCTGCTAATTCATTAATTTCTGCTAATATTCTTCATAATCCGCCTTATCTACGTAAAGCAGCAGCGACACATCATAATCAAGTTTAATTCACCTTGACCGTCAAAAAAATTATCAGAAATGCATTATCACATATTCTTAAAATATGAAATTTCCCAGTACAGTACTATTAGTATTCATCATGATTCGACTTTTTATGAAAACTACCTCGGTATTTAGCAGTTAAAATGTTTCCGCTTATCGCTTTACAACTTATTCAATGAAAAAACTATAAGCACGGAAATCTGCACAGTTGAATTAAATTTTCGTGACAATGCATTCTTTGCGGTCATTTTGAGATTATTTGAATGCGCTCAATTTCATAATGAAGGTGCATAATTGATTACAATGTACTTACGAATTTCAAATTTTTTCTCTGGGTATATGTCTTGCAGTCGTCCGATGACATGCTTAGTTTGGATAAGGGCCAACTGCAAACGAAAACAATTTGAATTGCAATTTTTGTGTAAATTTGCATACTCTTTTAATACTATCAGTTCAGTCGCTCTATGAACAAATGTAATTTAACTTGAACATTCTGAGTGGGGTCAAGTAATTACATCACGCAGGAAACACATGAAATAAATATCTACCTCACTTTTACGCGATCCTACACGTATTACTTTTTCCTCTCCTGTTTCAGACATATTGGATTCATATAGTTCAAAAATAAGCGCTTTATCGAGCTGTTTTCGTTTTTTTAAGCTATTACAAACAAGCTGAAGGAAATCGGCTTTCAATTTAACAAACACGTTTGGCTATGATTAAAACCAAAGAGGAAAAATGTCACAGGTAATTCATATTGATACGATTTTCTTCATTGAAAATGCTGCTTGGAATAACTTTTTATTAATAATTTTAGTGTTTGTCCCTACGCCCGCATGAAACTCCACTGCTGATTACGTCCACATTCCTTCACTTTCTAATTAGATTCATTTGTCAGCTGTCAAAATGACCAAATTCGCCGTAAGGTTGTTGGTGCGAAAATTTAGGTAGACGTTGACAATCTTGTAAAATAAACTTAATTTCAACATCTCATACTCAAATATTGTGAAGAATTTTTAATGTCTGTGAAACAGCAAGCAAGTAATTAAAAAACAAACAAATGACACAATCAATAGTTAGAGAAGCGCTAACTTTGCCTCATATTTGATGTGCCTTTGATTGTATGTAGTTGGTACCACTGAAACCATACAAAGAATATTTTGAACGAGTGATTTCAATTTAAAGTTGACAGTGAAAGGAATTGTAATAATTTTTGGCGTGAATAAATCATTTAATTCTCACCAAAAAGAACGAACAATGCCAGAGGGAACTAGAATACTCTACCACGAGACTATTCATGCTGAATTGAGTAAGTAAACTGAAATTTAAATGAATGAAACGTAAAATAAAATCACTGATGCTTGGGACAATAGTTGCATTATTATTTTTTTAAGTTAGTATTTCGGCGTTCTTAAGCACTATTCTTTTTCCATACAGAAAACTGCAAGTAAAACAATCTACTTTGAGAACATAAATTTAAAAAGAAGTGTTTAAAGATTAAATAATCACCTGCGAATGATGTAACGTTACTGGCCATTTAACTATAATCATTATAAACTGACAGGTTTTGTAAGACGAATATATATTTACAATAATTATACATCTTAATGATAGTTGTAATTATAGATACGCAGGAAGTTACTTATTACTTATTGCATTTGTTCCGCAACCGTTACGGCGAAACATATATTGCTATTGACTCCATAATTATATCGGATCAGAGTATTCGTGAGCCAATGAATTTAAAGTAAAATTCAAAAATAAATTGGCACTACCAGCTACGTGGATATCATCTGGTTATTTTTACGTGTTATGATTGTAGCTCTCAGCTTGAACTTGTCCTATTTTAAAACTTCCTATAAAAACTTCTACAATAGATTCATTAATTATGAAGATCTCCATGTCCAGATCAACAAAACAAATATTTCAAAACTTGCTAAATAGCAATAGAATATTCTTCCTGTCCACTTCCATAACACGTTTTAATTTGAATAATTTGCGCCAGTGACTTTAAAGATTAAGTTAATATTTTATAGGGATTCTTCTATTACGCTATTCATTTGCCTGCCATTAATTCTACCAGTCTTTTAGGGTTTATTGTTTAATTCTTTAATTACAGATTCCTCCAATGCTGACCTACTTGTTATGTTCCTCCTCTGCAATTTCTTGTTAATATCTTATCATAGATGATGTAACAACTTTCGCGGAAGTTTTCGGATTGCTTTTTTTTTTCTTCCGTAAGGGTCGAAGTCGTAAGGAGGCTTTATTGGAATTGTTTTGCAATTTGTAAAACTTACTCTCATCAATAATCGAGACATTCCTAAATTTAATAGGCTTATTAAGATGTTCCCTGGCAACTTTCGGTCTTTTCTGTTTGCTCACTAAAGATAATAAAAGTTTGATCCTCGGCGTTGTACCGTATTACCAATTTAAATACCCATGATTTGTCGATGCATTGTTCTTTATATTATTTGTGTTTTTCTATTTTTTAGAAAGCTGATTTTGGATCTTTCTTCACACTCATAACAATATTGCTACTTTCATTTTCAGATAAAGCACGTGGACTATCAGATTCTTCAAAGTTGAGGATATAAATTTTAAAATTACTAATCAGACTTCGCACCTTTTCTATTAACAATTTGCTCTTTTTCTCTAAATGATTTTCGCCTTTCTTTCAAATCATTAGATTTTTCCATACTAATTCCTTTCCCTATGCGGTCGATAACAACACCCTCTGAAATCTTTAAAGAAGATCGATAAAAAATTATATATAAAAAATATATATGTATATATATATATATTTGAATCATAAATGAAATTATTTATAATGAATAAAACAATATTTTATGTTCGTAATTTCTGAAAATAATATGAAAAAATATTTCTGAAAAATAACTGAAAAAAGTTCCTTTTAATTTTGCGTTTTATAAATTTTATTTGTCGTAATCGATTTTCGACCGTTATCGTTCGGTCTTCTTCAGCGATTAATATTATAATTATTAATTAATTATAATAATTAATTATAATTATTATAATAATATTATTATTAATATAAATATTTTATGTAAATACTATGTTCAGTGCTCTCTTTCTCTACTTAAATTTATGTTACACAAACTTAAATTTGGGTACAAATAATTTCAAAGAGGCGCTGTTTAAAATTATGCCCATGGGACAATATTCAATAAAACCCTGAGTACTTAAGGCAGATAAATCTAAATATAAAAAACATATGTTATTTGAATCATTCTTATGTTGAAACTGGCGAAATTTGAAATAACCAAATTTAATTATATCTTCCAGCACGTGCTATGCGGTCCGTTGCAGAACAAACAGTGAAAATTCGAAAAATTGTATCGAAAATCTCTACAATTCTGTTAAAATTAGATTGTATACCACTTGAGCAATCAAAATGCCCACCTGAAACCCTATGTCATTATAAAATTGCGGATGCGATTTACCATATGACAAATATTGTTGAAAAATTTGACATAATCAAAAAGGATATATTTTCACAATGTGAGCTTGAAATGAATGACAAATTTGAGGAATACCTTGTTTTGTCTATCCGGCGAATCGACTATCTGAAAACCATTGCCCGAAGGTTATCCGCTGTTACTGACAATATCTCAAAAGTTTATAATGATATTATTCAAGAGGAAGACGTTAATTTAGATGCGGACTCCAGTGAAACAAATAGTAGCGAAAATATATTAGCTAGTTCATGAGTTTCACGAATGCTGATGGATAATTTGGCTATAGTAAGAGCAATATTGTTACCAAATTAATCTATGAAGCAATGAGTATGGACTTTTATTTACAAACTATTAAAACTTGAGAATTGAATAAATAGACTAAAGTTAGATCATAATCTATTTAATGTTGGATGTTTTTATTCTTAACTTGGATTTATTAAAGTGTTATTCATTTTCTTGTATTCGTTTCGATTTTATATATAAGGCGTTATATTTGCAGTTTAGAAGATGTTCGAATTTTCCAGGCAAATGTTAACAAAACTAATTCGGTTAGTCATGCTTATTAATATTTCTGTTTTTTAAAACATTTCACTTAACAGCACTTGGCGCGTGTGGAAGAATGTAGCTTTGTGCATATTTCAGTCCTGGCCATAATTCCAAGATACTTGAGTGATACACTGTTGAGTGATCCTACCTAATCAAAAATTAAGACGTAAGATAAGTGTTATAACTTGGAAGCATTCAACATACCGTTTACCAGTTTGGTATTCCAAAACGCTTCAGTCGATCATCTTGTCCTCGCAATTGAAGTTCTGTTTTTTTCTTTGCATATAATACTGAACATTCACTGTTTGAACATATTACTTGTTCTACTAAAGATCCTTGACAATATTGACACTGAACACTTGTGCGCCAAAGTTTTTCTTCGAGCTTTCGTTGGATATTTAGTCTTCTTATATATACGTCAAGAAGCATTGGCTGGCATATGGTACAAGTTGCGGCATTTTTTAAAGTGTTCCCAAGTGGTGCGTTACAGGATAGGCATGTAGGCGTTTTCATTGTGTATTTTAATATAGAACCGGGTGAAATTGAAAGTCCTGATGAATTTGCCTTACGAGCAAGAGAATGATATCCTCCTTGTAAAGTCAATTGCTTTTATTTGCGATATGTTGTGATATTATTTCGGTTACTTACTGAATAACTTCATTTCTGTTTGATCTCCTAAAATAGGGTGGAAAATTTGAAGAAGAGGCTTAGTCATACACTTTTGAAGATAATAGTCATAGTCGATCGGAATTTGATTTTCAATAACATACATAGGATCCTCAGCTTTTTTGTAAAAGGGTGTAAAAGGACCAGATGAGCATATAACGTATGAAATTCGCTGGCCGATTGTGTAAGTAAACTGAGGATTGCGGATTAAATTTTTTCTCACGACTTCATTTTGTATGTGTTTCAATTTACTAGTACCATTAGCGAATGATTTTGTTATTATCAACTCGTGAATATCAATTCTATTGCAATATAAATCCGATATAACTTCCTTAACATGTTCTATCGCGCATTCCACATCTTGGTCGATAAATATTTTTTTGAGGCAAGTGTCGAGCAGCTTTTGTACGAAGAGGGCAGTGTCGCGACGAACCGTTTCAATACCTAAAGCGAAGAAATTTAACTTTAATTAGTCCTGTATTAAGAGCCACAAATCGTCCCATGTTAGTTTGTTTGTTTTCGTGGTTTAGTTTGAATTCGGAATAATTTTAACTTAATAAAACAATAATTTTAAAATAAAAAAACTTCAGCGAGTACAAATTGTGCTTTTCACTTTTGACTATTTCGACAATATTGCGAATTCTTAGCTAAGCATGTTTCCTTTCAGCATTTACGGGGTGGATAAAACTTGAAATATGACTAAGACATACTGAAGATATATTTTAAATTCTATGTTTGATTTATAAAAGATCTGATTGTCCTAATTTTTCAGTTTCGTGAGTTTCAGCTTACAATGATCCGCGTATCGTTTTCTTCGGTGCTTCTGAGTCATTCCTGAATAATTGCACAGATATGTTACTGAATGAAAAATGTTATTTGCTGAATATTTATTTTTCTTACATTAACTTATCTTTTTCTTTGAGTCTGTTTTGTTTCAGTGTCAGTTTGTGTCAGTATTCCAAGATTTTATTTTTACATCGGAAAACATTAAAGGGAACTCGATAAAAGGGGAAAAAATATTTAATTGAAGTAACACATGAGCCGGTTGGTTCAGAAACAGACATAGAGATAGACTTAGAAGATAAAGACTTAAGATCCTAAATTTAGTAAATATTTGTTCTTAGAAAATTAAATCAATCACATACATACATATCAAATTTCATGAAGAAACTTACACTATACAAATAAAATAAATCTTATATAAATTATAGTTAATTACCTCTAAATATAACACCATCATTTTTGTCAGCTTTTGTATACTTTAAGCCAGCATACCGCTTTTTGCCAATTAGCAGATACGGACAGAAAATATTTTCAAATTCAAGAGTTATCGGGCTAGGAAACACGGAATTTATGTATTTCGCTGCCTCACATCCTAGATGCATGCAATTTTCTATATTATTGATACCAAAATTAATCAATACGGAATCCGTATCTCCATAAATAATTTGAGCATCATTTTCATAACCAATTTTACGAGAAAAATGCGATTCGATTTCTTGTTTGGTTCTAGTGATTATTTCCCGACCAATTGCCGTAACGCTGCTCGCAACTTGCAAACATGGAAGTTTTCCTGCGGTCTGTGCACCAGTGAATCCATAAACGGCATTAGCTGTTAGTTTGATTGCAAGTTGTCGTCCATTAAGAATTGCACGTTTATTTGGATCATGTTCGACTTTTAGAGCTTGCTTGACTCTCTTTCGGGCAGCTAATAGATATTCCAAAATTTCGGGCAAAAGTCCTTTGCGTATGTGTGGCTTAACAAATTTATGATCCGCTGCCGAAACCAACACATCTTCGCTTTGGAAACTGGAAGCCAAAATAGCAATATTCACTTAAATCAATAGAAAATAATAAGACGTATGTACCACGCATAACATATTCGAATAAGGCTTCAAAGTTAGCATTTCGGCATTGAGTGAGGGACGCAAAGCATGTATTTCGTACTTACCGTAGCTTCTTTTCAACACTTGAGTGAAGAAACGTAGAATAACACAGATTGAAGGTGATCATAATATTGGGATACATCGAAGCAAAATCAAGTAATGCTATTGGTTCCTTGTAAAAACCACTCTTCGCTTCTAGAACGTACCCCCCTTCGTATTTCTCATCATCGTTTAGAGCGCAATGCTCTTGTAAGATAAAATCTCTTTCCTTGGCTTTTCGAAGCAGCTGACTATAGACCCTTATCAATTGGCCTCGGTGAATAAGTGTTTGAAGCGTTACGCCTGTAACTCGAGCCAGTTCTATGTAATTGACGATTATCATTAAGTGATTTAATAATTCAATTGTAAATTCAACGTTCTTGAGACTGTATTGAGCCAGTCTTCGTCTGGTCGAAAGGTCGCCCTTATACAAATCGGATATGGTGTTGTTATCAAAATGCTCTTTTGTTTTTTGAAGGAAATGATAGCATACAGCGGTAAATGTATATGATCGTAATAAATGTTCTTTTTGAATGATGTTATGCAAATCAAATAATACGCGTCCCTCAATGTTTACATGCATGTTTAAATGTCGACCTATTTGCCTGGATTCAAAAATGCTGCGCTTGGCAAAGCTAGGAATCCCGCGAAGTCTACCAAGCCATGCGAAATTTGAAACATTTAAATAGTTAGCACGATTTATTAAATATGGTATTTGAAAATTTTCGATATCATAACCTACTATGATATCAGGATCTACAGATCTGACGAAATGTGACCAACTCTGGAGCATGTCCTGGAATAGAGATAAAAATCATTTTATGCACTGAAAATTTAATAGGTACTGATAACATAAATAAAAAGGTGAAGGGTTTAAGCGCTCTGTTAAATTGTTTCCAATCTGGTAAGAGTCAAGGAGGGGAAAAAAATTAATTGTAACAGATTCTGGCACATTTAAGAAGAAAATCAAGGAGATATTTACTTTACTTTAGTAAAGTAAATTCTCAAGATCAAATTTAAAAAATATAGGTATAGTTTTTCTCTTTTTCCTACTGTCCAGTAGGTTGTATTGGCTATGGCTATAGGTATATTACTCAGCGTTTTTCGATCTCAATGCTCTGAGGCTGATTGTTGTTCGTGGCAAGATATAAATAAATCATTTTGCAATATGCGATAAAATTTCCCATGTTTTGAATATAACATATTTTATTTCATCGAACCCTATGAGATTATGCGTTAATGCTGATAGTGAAGCAGCTCTGGTGATCTTGTGGTTTAAAGAGTTGAAATCGACAGAGTGCATTTAATCTGAAATTGATAGTATAGCTATTCAGCTATACTATCTTATTTTATAAAACTTTGTGTTAATTCCGTTCATATAAATTTTGTATACGTACGATTTCGATAAGGAAACCTTGATAACACAAATAGAAAGTTTCTGCTTTATCAATAAAATGAATGATAACATGATATGTTCAAGATAATAATAAGCAATTGAATATTCGCAAATTTCTCTTTATACGAGCTAATACTTACTTGTTCATTATTAAAGCTTATAACTTCTACTCCACTTATAGACGCACATCCGTTTAATGCAAAAACATTTTTCAAATGTGGCTCTCTGTTGTGAAGAAATGCAATATTTGCAATTTGCACTATTGGATCACGCTTAGCATCAGCAAGTGTATTTATAGTTAAGATTGAACATTGAATGTCTAAGCATAAAATTCTAAGAGGGGCAATTCTTGACCAAATATTTTCAGGTTTATATGTAATGAATTTGTGATCATTGTAGTTCATCTCCACTTCGATTTGACAATACGATGTATATTCTCTACCTTCTTTTTTTTTGGCAAATCTCCACCCTCCGGAAGGCAGTTTTATCCAAGTACAACCATCGATTCCAGTATCGACCATAAAACGTAATGTAAAGTCAATATCAGTCTCGAAACAAACAACTTGAGAAAAACAGTTTTTTACTAACTTTACATCTGATGGCAAAGCAACCATTATTTTCAAAAATTCCAATTTTTGGGGGCCATGATATCCATATATTTTATATTTATATACTTTTTGCACTGCAATAACTATTTCTCTATTACAGTTGAATCGCATATTAAGCTCGGTACGGAGTTTTTCACAATCAAGTATTTCGAATTCATCGGGTTTTTGTACATAGAAGTACGGATAAAATTCGTAAATCGTACAGCAGATAGATTGTCCGGAATCTGTTAATCCAAAGATCCGAACAACACTCTCTTCTGTAGATGCACACTTTTCCTTGACTTTATAATCCTTAATTTCAATTTGTTGAAATATTATTTCATCAACGGCTGGATTTAAGGTCGGGAACGGTGATTTCTCCGGTTCGCTTTCACTACTATGAATAAATTGAAATTTATGAATTTCATTTTTGTTGAATGCACTTTCTTTCGCATCGTCTAATCGAAATACTTTTGAATCCATTGTCCAACTGACTGACTAATCTGTAATTGTGGAGAAAGTCAGTGGTGAAATTTCACTCTTTATCAACAAATATACGATAAGGTTTTATCGTGCTGTAAACGTTATTCCTTAATGGTATCAACTTGTAAATAATTTAGAATCTTGTATATCAGCTATCAGATTAATTTGAATGTAAAACTTTTACTGAACAAAATAATGGACAAATACAAGGCAATACATCTTCAGTGAGAAATTTACCTTCAACAATTGATATTCTTGCTTTTTCGTTTCCGCAGCCTTATTGCCAAAGCCAGAGTCATTCTTCTACGTTCTTATGTCGACCTAGCAAACCTTCTTTCTTGGCGACATAAGATACAATGACATACAAACTTTCATAAATATTTATCTCCATACCAATTCTTTATGTAAACTTCGAAAAAAAAAATAACCACGGTTGCTTATTACTTACATTTATTCAACAAATTGCCAACATACATTTCTTACTGTTATTATGAAATCACATAAAATTACCATGCCGGTATACCAAATCGATCAACTCGTTTCTGTTGACCATCAAGTTCAATTTGAACTTTTTTTCGCATGTAAAAGATGGGACAATCCCTGTTTGTGCATAGCACTTCTTCATGTAGTGATCCTTGGCACCGTTGACATTCAGTCCACAATCGAGAAAAAGTTTCCTCTAACGTTCGATGAGCAGTGAGTTCTTGTTGATATAAAGCTGATCGCTTGCATTCACAATGCGGGCACAAAGCATTTTTTTCATATCCATTTGGTAACAGCGCTTTACATCCTAGACATGTTTCCTTCTTTTTTGTGAATGCCGACAATGCGCCGACTTTGGATGTGACTACAGTTCGTGTTCTGGTGTGTTCCCCTTCTGTAATGGATCGGACATTGGCATTTAGTAGTGTCACCATATTTCAAACATATTTTATTCTATTTTGAAAATATAATAACAAGTTCCGATTCAAAAAAAAAAGTAATAAATTTTGGTTATATTGCTATTAGCTAACCATTATTGCAAAAAAATCAAATATAAGTCTGCAAAAGTTTATGACAAATAAGTAAAATTGTTGCTTACTTAAAAGAATCGATTCAGCCTTCTCCCCTAAAATCGGTTCGAAAATTCGCAACAAGGGCTTGGATAGCTGATTCTCAAGATAATAATTTGAATCGATTGGAACACAATTTTCTAAGGCATAAATCGGGTCCTCAGCCTTCATATAAGCTGGTGTATTCTTTGCCGCACAACAAATTACATACGGTACACGATCGCCTAATTTAGGTGCTGTTCCTGGATCGCGTTTTTTCATTTTGTTGGCCAGTTCTACGTGCGCTTGTTTCGCTGCATAATCGGTCTTTGCAAGTTCCTTTGTAATCACTAGCTGCGAAATGTCAATTCGATTGCATAGTAAATCTGATATTATTTGCTTGGCATAATTGACCGCACCGTCGGGGTTTCTTTCTATCAACAATTTCTGCAAGCAAGTATTCATAAGGTTTGCTACTAGTGGAGAATTGTCACGCCGGACTGTTTCGATGCCTGTTATAAAATTTAAAATAATTATGTACTGCCGAATTGCAAATTATTACTATACAATCAACAAATATGACAAAATTTTGAAAAAAAAAGTTTTATGCTTTTTGAAAATAGCAATAATTGAAGGGATTATAACAATAATCCATTTAAATGAATCGGGATGGATCGCAATTAATGAGTACTTGTCATGAGTGTATGTACATAAACATTTGTTTCTGTTTCATTGACTACACATGTAAATACTAGTGTTATACGTTCGATACTCACCTTTGCAGTCCATTTTATCATATTTATCGGGCCTCGTAAAATACAATCCTGCATATCTCTTCTTATTTATTAATAAATAAGGATAGTAGACTTTCTCAAATTCCAACTTTATCGGTTTGACAAACTTTGCGCTAACATATTCTGCTGCCTCTCGCCCTAATTCCATACTTCTCTCCAACGTTTTCACACCAAAATTAACCATCACAGAATCCGTATCACCATAGATAACCACGGCGTCATTCTCATACCCATTTGCGCGAGTGTATCGGCCTTCAACTTCATTCTTCGTTTTTTCAATCATTGTGCGGCCGTAGCTAGTCACACTGCTAGAAATTTCGAGACAAGGTAATTTACCAACTTGGGCACCAGTGAATCCGTAAACAGAATTTGCTGATATTTTCAAAGCCAATTGGCGGCCATCAAGGACGCTTCGTTTGAAAGGATCAGTTTCTATTTTTAAATCATTTTTGGCGCGCTTTCGAGCAGCTAAAAGAGATTCTAAGATTTCTGGTAAGAGTCCTTTACGAACCGACTCTTTAATAAAAAAATTATTTGATGGTGTCCTTATAATTTGATCATCTGTGAGCCTGAAATTATATGTTTAGTGATGCACTGCAATTTATTATTATATGAATTACATACCCTAACTTCTCTTTCATTCCTGGTTGTAATAATGTTGTATAACATAAATTATGCGCCATCATGATGCTTGGATACAGTGAAGCGAAATCTAAGGTGGAAATGGGATCTGCATAGTAACCACGCTTTGGCTCAATCACAGTTGCCCCTTCAAATTGCTCTTCAGATCCTTGCCCAGTATATGTCGGCACAATAAAGCTTTTTGTTTTTGCTTTTCTGAGCAACTGACTCATTACTTTAATTTGCTGGCCGCGAGTTAGCAGACTTTCAAGTGACACACCTGTTACTCTGGCCATTTCCATATAATTCACAATACACATTAGTTTGTTTAGTAGACGTATTGGCAGGTATGCATCCTTTAAACAATACATTGCCAATCTGCGTCGTGTTTGGTCACTTTCATTTTGTAAATCAGTTATAATACTATGATGTACATCTTCTTTTTGTTCTTGGAGAAAATGATAACTTACGGCATTCAATGTATAAGATCTCAATTTGTAATCTCTCAAGAGTACAAACAATAAATCAAACGGAACGCGTCCTTCAAAGTTTACATATTTGTTTTCTCTACGTCCCATTTGTTTTGATTGTAAAATTTGGTCTTTAATTACAGACTGAATATTTCTAATTCGGCCCAAATACGCAAACTTATCAACTTTAAGGTGCTTTGCACGATCAAGTAAGTAGGGGAAATCGAAGTTGTTGATGTTATAGCCTGTGAAGATATCAGGATCTGTTTCTCGAATAAAGTTCGACCACGCTTCAAGCATATCCTATAAAACACATAACATAAGGTATTTGATAGCTGATTTTATCATTTTGTGAAAGCACATTATCCTAATCAAGGGGTGTGCATAAGAGAAAAGAAAGCGAAGACAAATGTAGCAGACCATTTATGCGCAACCAAACTGTTGTATAAAAGTACATGCAAAAGTACATTTTAGCGATTATTTTATTAATTGAATGGAAGCCTTTATTTTGAAATACCAGCGAGAAAATATTAATTCGCTTTTGAAAGAGAATATACTACAAAAACGATGGAACTATAATCACTAACAGCTTACCATTTCTCTTTCATAGCTTAAAACCTCTGATCCAACAATTGGCGCACAACTTTTCAATGTGAAAACATTACGCAGAAATGGTTCTGCTTCGCCCTGACGGATCAGCATGTTGGCAATTTGAATGACGGGATCCATTTTGGCTTCTGGAAAAATACCCTTGCGATTTGCACATTCTATATCAAAAGATAAAATTCGGAATGGTGCCACTTTTGACCATTCCCCTTCTGGTTCATGCGATATAAATTTGTTATATGCCACGTCAACCTCAATTTGGCATCGAGATTCTGGCAGGAACTTGGAATTTCTTGATCGAGGTCTCCATGTTCCAGCAGGTAATTCTATCCAATTACACCCAACGACATCAGTGTCAACCATGAAACGAATATCAAAATCAATGTTACTTTCAAAGCATCGACAATCTTGGAAGTCAAATTTCGAATAGACAATAGCTTTTTCTAATAGACGTTTTACTGCAGCTAGTAACCTCGGCAATACAACTGTAATTTTTATATAATGACATTTATCTTCGCCATGGTATCCGTAAATTGTCTGACGCTCAACTAGTTCAACAACCAGAACAGCTTCTTGTATGTTCTCTTTATTGCTACGCATATCAGCTAAAACCACTTTATCAAGAGCCTCCCTAAACGGTTCACAGTCCACTCTATCGAAACCCTTTGGAGCAGAAATATATAAGTACGGGGCAAATCCATGCACATGACAGCAAACAGAGTTGCCTTCCATTGTTACGCCAAACATACGGACAATGGGGACTGGAGCAATCTGAGGTCCTGGCATTCCTGGCAGCGGCGCTCCAATGTAATTTTCAATATCAATTTGCTGGAAAATAATGGCATCCTGTTCAGGGTCTAATTGTGGTGGATCAGGGCGACTCCATTTGACTGAGGTTTTTTGTGTTTCTGGGCCTTCGCCTACAACTATTTCTCGGTCGAGTTCTGTCTCCATCGCAGCTAACTCGGCGGACCAGCCACCATCGTGCCCTTGATCATCATCGTCGTCGTCATAAAATCTGAAAAGGTTGGTATTCGATATCCATGTTGTGCTTACAATTATAATCCATACTTGGCTTTTTTTGACATCATATTTGGGTTGCTAACCGGCTTCCTTTTTGTGTTCATGGTAAATTTTACGGTTAAACACTAAAGCAAATTCAGAAATCTGAGTTTTTTCTTTTACGGAAAACTAAGCACAACCGCCAAATTAATCTTGCATCATAAAGTCGCTGGCTTTACTGTCAGTTGTCACATTTTGGCGGGACGTCTGTCTGCTGGCTTATTAAACAAATGTGTATGCGATGACAATAGCAACATGTGGACAATAATAATTTTGGCTTCAATATAAAAATGGGAATCATATATTCATATTACCATAAATTAAATGGAAATGGAATTTTCATATTCAAACATCTTTAATTTCATCCGAAATAATCGAAATTTTTTAAAAAAAAAAGTATAGTATCTATAAGAGTATGTCATACTCAACTCACCTTCTATTAATTGGGAAATGAAAAAATGAATAAATCATTTCATTTTTCGAAAATTCATGTTGAGCACGATCAATTGTCATAAAATTTATGAGAATTAATGAAATTAAGGTCAATCCAAAAGTGGTTTTTTGCTATTGGCAGCACATTTGTGCAAATGTCACAGCAGCGACGCGCCTGCTCATATGTCATCACCAAACGTCAAAGTGGTACGAAGTTTTCTTCATTCTTGATTCAACACAAAAGTAAGCACGATAATATTTTGATGTGTCATGCAAACGCAGGATAGCTGTGATAAGCTTTCCTGTTTCCCTTGTTTTAAGTCGTAAGTGCTACCATTAAAGTTTCCAGAATTGGGATATAGTTGTCGAGTTTTGTGCAGTTAGGTTGATACATTGTATCACCTGAGACCGCTGCAATGTATCAAAGTGCATGTAATGCGGCTGCGACAGGATCGTGTTCTGAACCGGAAAGAGATCATCGCGAGCGTGATGCTTTGATTCCTCAAGAACCCGCGACGGCTCCTGTCGAGCCCGACTACAGTGGATTTGACATAGTGAAAGCAACGCAATATGGGGCGATTTCAAGAGTAAAAGAACTAGTTGAAGCGGGCTGGGACGTGAATCAACCTGATAGCGAAACTGTTACGCTGTTACATTGGGCAGCTATCAATAACAGAAGAGACATCATTAAATACTTTCTAGAGAAAGGAGCAGTGGTAGATGCAGTTGGAGGTGAATTAAATGCCACCCCGTTGCACTGGGCTACTCGGCAAGGACACTTAGGTGAAGCAATAGATGAAATAAATTTAAAGTTTTTATGATGTTTTTTGGCGTTTTCGTGTCTCATCAGGTGCTGTGGTTCTGTTGATGGCTGCCGGGGCTGATCCGAGCCTTCGAGATGCAGAAGGTTGTTCTTGTATTCACTTGGCTGCGCAGTTTGGTCACACAGCTCTAGTGGCCTATTTTATAGCACGAGGAGTAAATCCAGATTTGCAAGACCGCGGCGGAATGACAGCCCTCATGTGGGCTTCATGGAAAGTGTCCGCCTTAGATCCAGTGCGCTTGCTTCTCACGTTGGGTTCGAATACAGCGTTAGTTGACCATACTCATGGAAATACTGCGCTCCATTGGGCAATTTTAGCCCGCAATGCAACTGCAATCAATACGCTAGTCATTAAGGGTAAATGTAGCCTAGACATACCAAATTTGCGTGGTGATACACCACTCAGCATGCTTCAAACACAGGCCGGTTCTATTTGGATCGGCCAAAAGGTGGCTGATCGCGTCAGAGAATTGAGCCAGAATACACAACGACGAAACTTCTTTAAGCGGATGGCAAGTGATAGTCGAGTACGTTGGTGGGCAATGGCTGCTTTGCCGTTTCTAGCCTTCTACCTAGCCGGCCTTATCTTTTCTGCAAACACACTATTCATCATAAAATTCTTCCTTCTTGGTTGTTTGTACGCAGTTGCCCAGTTTGTCGGAAGGAGTATGTTCGATGAACATCTAATGGCACTCTTGCCATTAAGTGTATATTTGGCTACAAAGTTTTGGTTCTACATCACTTGGTTAGTATACATTGTGAGTGCAGTATCGACCCTGACAACCGTGGCATTCCTCGCATGTTCTCTTTTGTTGTGGTTGTGCTTTTGGAAATCATGGCGCGGGGATCCAGGTGTAATTCGGCCTACACAGGAGCAACGCTTTAGGGTAAGTGCTTCTTAGTATGTTTAAAAGCGTCAGTGTGCAGACATTTTGACCGAGTTGTCAGTAATAGCAAGACCCATATCTATATGAATGTATTTTATTCAATAATGCCAAATAATTGATGTTACATAGTTGAGGCCCTTTAATATCGATTAAAAATTCAATTGAGAGACTCTATCGTCGACCAATTTTTGTTTATTTATGCTCAAGTGTTTCATAGTTCTAGTTTCAACACTGTATTTTGGTTTTTGCTTACAGACAATTGTCGAACTATCAGAACGAGGCGGTGGTGGATTTGATCCGTCATCATTTTGTTCAGCTTGCCTGGTACGTCGGCCGATTCGTTCAAAACATTGTTCGGTGTGTGATCGCTGTGTCGCTCGTTTTGACCATCATTGCCCATGGGTAGGGAATTGTATTGGCGTAAACAACCACAAATACTTTATGGGGTTTCTTTGGAGTTTACTACTTATGTGCTCATGGATGCTTTATGGTGGAGGCAATTACTACGTACATGCTTGCAATATTACCTTAGATGATAGTGAGTATCACATTTCATAATCGTTTAATTTTTCGTTTTAATTTTTGTATTCTAGTATTTGATGAAGTTTTCTCGGTAGATTTTCTATCGAAATTCTTTCAAGTAGGAACATTTTTGAAGCGAACTCATCAACTGCGTTAGTCCTTGATAAATCTAACTACATTTGCAGATTTCTGGAATACATTAAATGCAATTGGGGGTTGCAATCCATGGATCGGTTGGGTAATGGCAAATGCATTACTTCACATGTCGTGGGTAACAATATTGACAGCGTGCCAGACATATCAGGTGATCTGCTTGGGTATGACGACAAATGAACGTATGAATCGGGGCCGTTATCGTCACTTCCAAGCGAAAGGCGGTAAAAGTCCATTTACTCGCGGACCATTCCATAATCTTATCGATTTTTTGGAATGTTCATGTTTTGGTTTATTTAAACCACAAAAGATCGATTGGATGCAGTTTTTTGATTTTGAGAAAAGCATTGAACACGAACCGTTGTTACGAGCAACCGATAATTATCAATATGTATAGGAAGCAAAGTTGAATGAAGTAATTTAATGGTAGGTTGCAGGCAACGAAAGTATTTTGTTCGTTTTGATTTGAAGCCAATGAAATTTAGGTTTTATATGTTAAGAGTTATAGATGCAAAATAATAAATAGATACAGAATCCATTATTGATAACTTAATGATTATTTAGGATTGTGAGCAAGCATTTTTTAAGTGAAAATAAGTCGTATTTATTGAGCGTAATTTTAATAATATACTAGTTTATCTGCTCAATGCAATGTTAACTACAACAGTTAATGACAAGTTAAAAATCAGACCAGATGATAGTACATATTCTCTCGGAAGAAGTATAGTCTGTGTAGTTCCAGTTACAGTCGGTTATCGTGATTAGTAAAAGTATAGAGAAGATCAGTTGTTCCCTATTCGTGTTCTGAAATTATTTGTATGCTGTTAGTGTAAGGACGTATCAGATTGTATAACAAAACATAATCATTGGCATCCGTTGAAATCCTTTCTAGGCCACTTGATTTTAAATTTACGATAAGAAGTTTACTGTATGCTGTTATAGAATCATCCATTGTTGTGCAGCATGCATCCTTCAATGTTATATGACCTCTTTTTAATACTTTCAGTGATAAGCTCATTTCTTTGAGATATCTACTGTCCAAAGTTTTACACAGTTTTACTAAATTTTCTTATTCTAAACTAAACCAACTAAACCATATGTAATGACATCAGCTAGTATAATTAACTGGCTCCTGTTTAGAGAAGTGGCGGTCAGAATCAGCCTTAATCTGAACATTTATGGTGAAACATCCTATTAATTCCTACTTTTTTTTTACAAAAGCGCTCATTGGCTTGCCTCTTTGAACGTTAATTTGAGTTTAAGAATATTGGTTAATTTTTCCGTCAAGTAACATGAGCTGCACAGATTACTTAATTTCTATGTGAGACGAACAAAGAACACGTCTAATAATTAAAAGAGTTGTAACTGGTAACCATAATGCTACGGTTTTATTTCCAAAAAATTCACATTAGATGCATAAGAATATGTTTTTATTGTTCGATGAATATTACAGATGAGTATAGATACTTAATTGAAAATTGGAGATCAAATTAATTCCCATAGAAGAACTGCAATGTAAACTATATTTTATAAGGGATTGGTTCACATGATTAATAGCAATTCATATGTAACGTGATAATGTTTCATATATTGTAAAAATGAAAATTTCATTGTGTTTATATATTTTTACTGCTATATTTTTTGTTTTGTACAAACACAGTATTTCGAATGAACACAACCTTTGCTTGTTTTGTATAAAAGCACAAAACATTAGGCCAATAAATATTTGAATGAATAATTAAAAGGTATCGAGTCAGAGTTAATGCTCATTTTTATTTACTGGCAAATTCATGTTTTGCATATAGAACAAGAAGATGTCGAATCTAGTTCAACTAAGCGGTTATTTGTATTAATAATGCATAAGAATCCTTTGATTTTAACGCGGTATGAAGTAGAAGTGTAACGCGTCATACTCATATTAATGGTAAGTATTCTAAACATCAAATTCTTTCAGCTTTTAATTATCACGAAGTGAAAAATGTTTTATTATGCTCGAATCAAAGGACAGAAATAAAGATACTGTATGCAAGAGTTTGGTATTATTTTGATTTAGTTGGTATATTTTTTATGAAGGTATTTATGATACTTTAGCTCTCCCACTGAGTTACAACAGTTCGTGCCAGCTATTTCTTCGAAAACCTCAAATTTCCATTCGAAAATACCGACGGCATTTATGAGTGCAACATTCGTGATGACAAACGGACCCGAAACACGCACATTGGACTTGTTTGACATTTGGAAATTTGTTCAAACTATATTCTCGAGCCAAAACCTTTTTATATGGAAAAATAAATTGAAACAACTTTTAGGATCATATTGCAACTAGAAACTTTCATTCATTTGTTTTTATTAGTTTTATTTAATGATATAATTTACAATTGGGATTTCATATTATGCTTTGACTTATGACTTTAAGTTGATATTTAAACCACATGGAGTCAACGAGCATCGTGGTGTAGGTGGATACGTGGCCATGTTCATACACGTGGGGTTGTGGGTTCGAGCCGTGACGACTGGCGGGTGTATTGCTGCGGAATATTTTTGATAAACTTCTTCGGTGTTTCTTACAGCTGACCACTGTTTGTGATTTCGTGGCCGCGTAATTGGCGTGCATCTTCAGGGGAATGGTGGGTGGTATGGGTGTGGGACGTCACCTTCTGGTGATGGTGTACTCGCACATTTGATAGCAGAGTTCTGCACGATGGCCAAGTGGACCAAGAAGAGGATGGCCATGGAGTGGAGTACAATACAAATGTGACCACTCTTCCGTGGTCTGGTCATCATTGGCCATTTTGTGTCAAAGAAATGTTAACACGCTTCCCACATCTTCGCCAATTAGTCGCTGAAGAATAAAAAACTTAGTGTTAATTTATTGTAACGCTTTTACCTCGCCTTGATCGGCGAATTCTTTTCATCTAGAATCCTTTTGCTAAGCAACCGCCATCCTGTCACCTACCAATTGGTAGAAATGTTGAAATTTTCTCATCGAAAAATGTTCGCTAAATCAGGGCAAAGTACTAGGCGCCGATAATTCAGGAGGAAGTAAATCTACTCGGGAAAAATAGGAACGCCACTATGCACCACTAGATATCGCTCTAACATCCAAATGGCTTGTCCAAGATTTAGAAAACAAAATTTCCCAGCAATAGATGGCATTCCTTGAATTTTTTCCAAATGCAAGGTTTATGTATCTACTAATCAAAGAATACGATCTGGATTTTGTCCGCGATAATGATTTGACTGTAAGCCTAGAGATATGCAATGATGAATTACTCACTCAATCGGTGCATCGCCATAAATTATGTACCTTAAAGCACTTTTATCTCCTCAACAAGACCATGGGTACAGATCCAGTATAAAATGGAGAATTTGCTAGATGCTTTGAAATACGACTTCGTATCCTTACATTAAACAATGTACAATTACATTTACTGTTCCATTGTAACCATTAGAATTAAAATAAAATGTCAAATAATTAATTAGAGTATCACTTTTGTTGTAATATATATAATGCCAATACAGAAAAAACCCAGTTTGAGGTTTTCTATTGGCGTGATTCTGTTTTTAATCATATCAAAGTGCTCAAAAAATCGCGGAATTGGAACCTGTTGAAAATGTTGATTTATAATAAATGAGTATGAAAGTATGATAGAATATTAAAATATGATAATACTTATCAGTTGGTTTTCATAACAATTATCCGTCGTTGTCCGTGTCGTATATTTATGCGTGTTACTTGGTTTTAAAGTATTATTACGTAATATTACGTTCTTTTAAATTATTTATTTTGACAATTCACAATTACACAATTCTAACAAGTTCAGTTGACTGAAAATAATTACAAATTAAAAATTAATGGACACAAATTCTTTGTAACAAAAACGACTCCCGCTCGTATATGGAAATAAGAGAAATTTGATCTTACTTGAGAAAAAACAATCATCTGGAGATTGTCAACTATGGAAAGTCTTTCGTTGTTTGCAAACAACGACGTTCCATTTATGAGCCTACTTTAGTTTATAAACATTTCTCACTAGTTGTTTCGTTGCTGATTTCATTGCCACCACATACCAGACAAAATACTGATTCGTTTCAATGCTTCATAGTTGGTTCGTGATATGTGCATTTGAACAACAAATCTCGACAAAGCACTCGATGGTACAATTAAAAAAGTGGATAGGAAGGATTAAACAGTATAGCAGTCAGTTTGCAGGAAACTTGTGCAAATCTTTTTGTTGTTTTTGTATAACTACGACAAAGTTTTTCAAAAAAAATTTGCTTTTTAATGGTAAAGTACACTTACGACCACACATAGATATTATCATATGCAAATAAACAAGATTATTCATATTTTTTTATATAAATATTAGGTTTATTTACTTTGCGCTAAATTTATTGCAAATACTTCGTTGATTTTATTGATAACAAATCTTAAAAACAAAATTTACTCTCGTATAACTAGTTTTTCTCTTCAATTTAGTTTCACTAAGTTGAAAACGAATTTTATGTCACATATGTATATAAAAACGTCAATTATTTTATCCACTTTCATATCAAAATATAAACATTGTGTACAAAGAAGGCACCGTAGTCAATTCACTTTGAATATTTTACTTTTTTGTAAATTTCACTTTGTGTTTTCGTTGCTCCAAGGTATATTTTGACTTGGCCGAAACAAAAATCTATTCCATACTTACTAGCAATGGGGTAACGTGAAGATTTATGGGCATCCATGGATTTTTCTATTGTCCAGCAATCTGGAAAAAACAATATTCAAGTTAAGAGCACGGAAATTCGGAATTTCCACCGGCAAACTTACTACCAACAAATGTCCGCTTTTCGCTCTTGTAATACTTGGTTCGTTTCCAATTTGAATATCGATTGTTCCAGGCTTACCACGCACCACATTGTGTTGAAGGCTGCAAGAAATGAATCAATGAATCAAGATGTACGGTCGAAATTCTTGGGTTTCATTAACCCCGCCGCGCCGTGCTTTATTTATCGTTGGAACGCGTTTCGGCTACCCGTCATCATCCTCAAAACGAGCTGATGACAACCTGCTCGTTCGGAAAGACGTGCATGCTACCTAATATGCCTATATTGATCGATATAAGAAGGGATTAACTCTGTTCCGTCTTCGACTTTGTAGCGCATACAAACGTGAACGCCTTTGACTAATTACTGGAGTCCTCTGATATAAATTACCCTTTGCCAAGATTTATCTTTATTTCTACTCTTATTCTTTACCTTCATGTACAAGTTTTCTGCTTACAATCGCAAATGCCAGCTTAAACTTGATTTTATCAAGAATCCTCGAAGGAATACGAGGGCAGTGATCAGAATAAAGATATTGAATTCACATGAAAGCCAGATAGTCTCTTGTTTTAAGCAATACATTCAGGAATAATGAACGGCAGGATAGAAGCTTCCAGTGCTATTTCCAACGAACAGTGGTTTTCATTGCAAATAAAAGTTACAAACAAGGAACATTGGAACGCAAGAAAAAGCGCTTAGTGCATTTCTTGATATTGAAGTGGCCTTCGACAACATCAGCCACGATGCTGTGAGGAGCAAGGAGAGAGGAGAGAAAGGGAAAATGTATCCCACCGTTTAACGCTGGTCAGCTGAATCCCTTGTGGAGCGAACTGTCTTCGGAATGTCAGGCTGAGTATCTTCAAGGTATGTAGGAATCGTTGACATCGAAAGGAAAGGAAGATTTCTTACAGCCCTACTATCAGTTCTTGCGCATGTGAAATTTTAATCAAGACTATCCGAATCTGGCGGGTTATGTCCGGTCCATGTGGATTGTTACGACATTTTAACCATGAAAAAATTTAAAAGAGAATGGTTGAATATAAATTTTGAACGAGGCACTTCAATTTGCGCATAATTCGTGTTAAAAAAAAGTTTAAGACGCAATCCTGTCAATCAACACTGGTGTCATTCACTAGAAGAACAAACATGGACCGACTTATGGGGAACAGGCACATTAAGTAGAATCTACAAAGGCTACCGAGGCTCTGGTGATGACAGAAAGTCCTGTGGAAACTCTAGAGTTCTCAGGTGGGGGAGTATACTATGATGGTGAGACCAATCATCACGGGCAGACAAAGTCCAAGATCGTAAGACCAATGTGCGTTCAATGTTGTGCAAAAAGGGTTACCCTACAGTCGGTTCTAAGGCACATAGGAACCGAAAGTTATCAAAAGGCGTGTCAAATAACGAGAAAGGTAGCTCCAATGGCTACAATAATTACAGAAATAAGCTTCATTTACAGGGTTCTAAAGATGATGAATGAAGCGTTTCTTTGATAAATGAAAACAATTCATGAGCTTTTATCGGAATGGATAGGAGAAAACGAAGGCCATGAAGTGAGACAATATACCATTGTGCACTTAAGGATATATTAACAAAATGGGTCTGAAAGCGAAAGGTGACAGAAGACTTTGGGCTTTCGCTAAGGCGACACCAGCGCATCTGCTAGTACAATGCGGAGCACTGTTCTGCGGGAGTCGAAACAATCCTGGAAGCTACTTATATGTCGAAAAGAAATAGCCTGAAGCTAAAACAGATTATCGGCATTCTTAGAAAATCGATGACCTTAAGATTAACTAGGTAGGTCCGGTAGGTAGGAATCCGGAACTCAATGATACTTTGAAGATGGACGTGTACCACTTCCGGCGCACAATAAATCAATACAAATTTATTATGAATTTATTTATCATCTGCATTAATTGCAAAAAGGAGATAATTTCTGTAATTTTGATTGAACTGTACAAGATCGCACTTCAATGATTATCCTTCAGTCATATAGCAAAAGAAACTCAAATATAGTAGCCAGCTTTTCTACCTCACCTTCACATACCAGCAAAATCGTGCTACATGCAACAGAGAGTGCCAAAAGGTTTATTCTTGACTTCTCAACAGGAAAGGATTGAATAAAGATAGTTCTTGTAATCTAAACAGATGATAGTTGAGCAAAAACTATCATGAATGATGATGGCAGATAGACCTAATATACTTTCATAATCAGCAAGAACATACGAAAAAGTCATGGTGTTTAGTTTATGACTATGTCATACATATACCCATCAAACTATAATAATGTTAATTTCGATACTTACGACTCTGTATCCACAATTGTCAAAATCTGACCATTTTGTGTCGTATCCAAGATATAAATACAGAATTCTATCAAGTTAGGAATCTGCAATATCAAGTCGCCCTTGTCCTTTTTCAATTCGGTTGGAATGCGAACCAAAAGTAAATTATCACTATGATTGGTAACACAGAAATCGATTTTGTCTAATGGCAGTTTGTGCTTTTGTTTATATGTTTTAGCATCTAGAACGTAGAAGTGTTTTTCGCTAAGTAAAGCAAATCTATCGCGCGGTTTGTACCCATGCCGATCGAATTTAACGCACGGCGTACAATATTTCAATTTCTCTTGGCCAAACGACGTGGTAACGAAGTTGTTAATCTGTGTCATATGCTCCTTGGGAATTCTTTCGTCTGTGAACCATGGACCGACACTGTCAATGTAGCTCTTTTTCTTTCCTGCAAAATATGATTGGAGTAGTTCTTTGTTTGTGATTACGTGATATAAACATGTACTAACCTTTGAATGCTTTTTCCGCCATCACTTTTAGTTCGAATTGTCTCTTCTTTTCTTGACTCAAGTTTTTCCTGTACATTCTTGCTAAATGTGTCCGATGCATTGCATGTAGAAGTCTTGACGCCTCGGAACAATGACTAGGAGCATTTACCCAAGTGGTGTCCAAAAGATTAGTTGGCAGACTTTTCGATAATCTCATTAGCCATATTCTTCTAGAATTCGCTATGAACTTATCATTCAATCCGTTCGGTGGATCATTGCGTGTAATAAACCCTTTGATAAAGTCGCGAATCTTTTGGACAGCATCGCGCCGGCGTTTTGCGGCTTGAATTGCTAGGTAACGGCGACAGCAAGCTTGTAATAGTATGGTTGTGCTTCGAAGTTTCAGATAGATATTACGTTGACGGTGTCCCTTCCAGCGGGATTGTATAATGGCAGCTAAATCGTGCTTTTTCGCTTGGAATGCATCCTCGGTATCGAAAAGCGTTTTCGGGAATCGAATGAAAATCTTCGTACGGCCCATACGATAATCATCTGGACCGAATCCTAGTTCGTTGGCCAATATTTGTACACCATCTCTGCTAGAGCCATTGAAATTGGGCCATGTTTGTTTGCTAAGGCACTTGTAGCGTTGCAGAAATACTTCATAGGTTCTAAAAAAGTGAATAGATTGCTATGTCATGAATGTATTAAGTGAAATGTATTGATTTTATCCTTCCAGAGGAATTGAAAGAAATGAATCTTTGAATCAAATGAAAACTTGACTGACTTTAACATCGACTGAGGGGAAACATTCTATGAAACTTCAATCAAATGGAGTCTCACCCAACGCACTTAAGAAAAGAATCAGAGAATCACTCTTTCCTTATGACTAAAAATGTCTCATATGTTTATATGTAACACTGGAAGTAAAACTTGATTTGCGGATAAGAGTGGGAAGTAAAATTTAAATTAATTTTCGTGTCTTAAAAATAATTTAAGAAGATGTCAAAACAATAGTTCAATGTGTTCTGCTATTTAGTTTTGTCATGTAATTACCTTCTGTATGCAAAACCTGCTCTCCGCACTCTCAAATTCTCCATCAATCCCAAATATTTCACTTGATGCGAAACTAGCTGATCATTGAACACATGTGGACTTTGTATGTCATTCGGTTTGATACAACGAATGTACGATGGCTCTTTACACATTAAAATCTCCATCAAATTGTTCAATGAACTCTTAAACTGCGTGACAGCCGTGTCCGGTCGTTTCTTGCTCAAATATTCGTCTTCAGGGAAACATTTGCGTATGATGGTGTTCTTTGTTTTTGACATGGTTTCTTTTAAATCACGGAACAATAAATCGTTGTTCTTATCGATAAATCCATTTACGTTGTACGTTACATCGCCAGCATAGTGCACGAGTCGAAAATCATTTCGACCCATTGTCTTCTGGACGGCAGTGGGAGCTTTGCTATGGCAAATATAATGTTCATGATAGCCCAATTGGTCGTTCATTTTCTCCAAGAACGTCATATCAGTTGGATCGCCTGGTCGAAGGCACTCCTCGTCAAGCATTGAAATGATGCCTTTGTATTTCTCCTCAATTAAGTTGCAAATAACTTTGTTATCGAAATATTCAACAGGTACCCATTCGATGCCTTCGCGTTGGTACTCCTCCTGTTCTTGTTTCAGAGTAAGCTCAATGAAAAGTTGTTGTAACTTTTCGTTACAAAAGTTTATGCAGAACTGTTCGAAGCTATTCTTTTTGAAGATTTCAAAACCATAAATATCTAAGATACCCATTACAATGTTGCTACGTAATTTGTTCGGCGGCTGTAAAGATTTGTTGATTCTTATGACAAGCCATGAGAAAAGCCTATCGTAAACGGCTTTGGCAAGGGCATCCCTTGCGTAAATTGCCATTTCACGGCTCAATGGTGATGACACTACATCTCCTTGTGCATCGATTGTGCGGTTCGTAAGAGCCGCTTCCAGTTGTGCATGATCACAACCCAACAGCTGCAAATATATTGAATGGTTTAATTATGTTCTCTAGCATTGTTTACAAAAATTAACAGATACCAGTGTCAATGTCGATGAGGGCCCTTGTTTGGTGTTAATGTCAATTGATTAGACTTTAGACCGAAGAGTAATCAATTGATATCAAGATCAAAGTAGTGACCATATTTGCAACAATCATATTAAGTTTCATTTACCTTGGTTACTGCAGCCACCGATTCAGGTTTCAGGATTTGAGCAACTCCTTCATTTTCAGTGAAACCAATGTTACCCATGTGTAGTATGCTGGCCACAATTTCGAATATCTCTTTCTGTTCGGCATCCGATAGTTCTATAATGCTCATGGCACGCTTCACCACTCGGAAATTCTCTGAATCATTTATGCTTGGTACAATGCCTTTCTCCTGAAATCAAACCACATATTAATTGTTAAACAATTATTATTTCATACACCATGCAACAATTTTATAAACAATTTTCTAAAAACTCACCCCATCGGACAAATAATAATAGCAGTCCAAATTTCTTTTCAACTGCAAATCACGCAACAAGTCATCACTAGCTCCGCGTAGTATTTGATAGAAAATGTGGAAATTCCTTTCGCCGCTACTCTGATGAACGACACGTGATTTTTCCAATAAATAGTTCAGGATATTTCCCCCTTGCGGTGCGCCCGTAAAACCGAACTGAACATCCATATATTTTCCAAAACGCGATGAGTTGTCATTACGATTTGTTTTTGCATTGCCGAATGCTTCCAGAACAGGATTGCTTTGAAGAAGTTTGTCTTTAACACCCTCAACAGTCGATATGTGGCCGGAAGCAGCAGCGATGAATTGCAGAACTTTTTTCGATGCTTCCGTTTTACCTGAACCACTCTCACCTGATTAAATTGGAAACGTGAATTTTTTGTATATGAAGCAACGTTGGACTATTGATAATGTTCATAGTAAATATTTATTTCCAGGATATTGGAAATATTTGGCGCACAGATAAATACTAGGTCAGCTTTACATTCAATGGTTACTATTACTTAGTGTTGAGGAATTGTTCCGTTAGGGGCAACGAGAACCGTGTTTTTAACTAAATACATGTTGGAAAAGGATGATTTTAGAAAATTCTGTGAAATTAAGTTACGTGTTCGTTGTAGGTTTACAGAGTACATCTAGATGGCTAAAATGAAGGGATTCAAAAGATCAAAAGGAATTCCAATGATCAAAATTTGGCATTTATTGAACAAAACTCAAGAGCCGATCATTTTGAAAGAATATGAATTGTTATCACATCTGTCATCAAGAAATGGAAATGATGCTGTGAATCAATAATAAGTATGGCTTAAATCTTTCAATAATTTATGTGGATTGAAAACACATTCCCTTATCATGCTAACCAGAGATACTAAAGGATTGCTTGTGGAAGAGTTGACAAAATAAATACATGATATATACGTCAAATTAAAAAACCCTTTCTGTTTTATGACTTAATCACATAAACAGGCGAACCAAAATGAAGTGATGCGACAAGTATTTAATATCGATAAAATAGAATCACATGTAATAATGGCTATTGTAACAACGAAACCTACCACAAATGAATTATTGAACGGTATACAAAGTGCATGAAAACTATTTATCATTTTAATTAATGACTTTCATAAATTATGTCAACTGTAGGGACGGGCAGGGCAATGTGAGAAAAGTTAAAAAATTGTTTTCGTTATCGCAAAACCTTTATCCGTATAGTGACCATATGCGACAGGATTCGAGGAACAAGATTATTGAAGTGACAAAGCTGTAAGCAATTTTTGCAGGAAGAGCAAGTAACATCAATGTGGTATGAATTTCGTTAGAGGAACTTATGCGTTATATTTATTTAATTTATATTAATTGTTGCAGTTATTGAGGGTTGGTTTATGATAGGAAGCTTCTAAGCATATTAAATGTGAAGATATTTAAAATCAATGGCTCAAGTCTAAACTTCTAAGCGATAGAATTTGATGTATCCATAAGAATAGTCATGCATTAGGTTGATACTAAGATATGCTAATGAATATGGGACCCAACGTCACTAAGGAATATCCATCCATTTGATCCAATAAACATTCAATTACCGAAATGAATTGGGTGAAGAAAATTATCTTAGAAGAAGACACATTAATCATATGCTCGCATGCAGTGCCATTTTAAACACAAAGGATCAATGTTAAGACAACTACTGTTGGTGCGAATTGTGTTGGCAGTTGCTTAGAAGGACAAGTATACAGTACATCACAAAAAAATCCTAAAATGAGCAGCTGAGGAGGGCTGAGATTGATCAATATAAGATGAAAAACTATCGAGAATCTTGAAAATCAGGAGTCATGACAAGCAACAGAAGCAAGAATAGATTAACGAGCCTAATTGAATAGTAGTATTTTCATAATTTTTTTTGTACATAAAATATGAAATACTTAACGAATAGTTTTGAAGTGCTCCGTCAAGCATTTAACACACAAATAATCAAAACATTTTACTCTGCAACGAAAATGTTATTACTGACAACATAAATATATGGATGGTACTTCTGCTAGTTGGAATTGCGATGACGATGGTAATAATTGATGACATTGAAAAACTTTCTCTGAAGAAAATTCAAAACTCAAATGAACTATGCTTCAAGGACCTAAATATATTGCCTTGGATAATCAATTTAAAAAGTGTTGAAGAAATCACAACAATGCTTAAACCTGATGCATAATATCTAGCATGGAGCTAGTTTCCACAAGTGCATAAGTACTATATAAATAAATGAATGAAAAAATGATTTTTCTCCTTTCATCACAAGCCTGGATTTGTATCTAGATTATAAATTAACCATTATTAATAAAACTGCAACTATTTTTCCCTTATTACCAATAGAATTTTTCAGATGCATGATGATAAAATCTTTATTACAGATCAATATATTTTTTCCCAATTATCTGAGAGGCATTTCCACATGCATATAGCAGAATATAGAATCTACTATTTAGATTAATGCCAATATCAGCCGACTTTGTTCTGTTGAAATTCCATTTTCACGTTCTCATGCAGCTCAGACTTTATCAACATCAGCAAATAATATTTTTATTACACTTTCTTGTCGCGGGTAGATACCGATAAGAAAGGAATTTGATTACAACAACTATTGAAAATAGTATCATAGTCACTTTTTGCTGAAGGCTTCTTGGACTCCTTCATTCTAAGATGTTACTCATAAAAAATGTTGGTCAGAACGGGTCTAAAGTAAGATCACAATGATTGCGCGGTAGCGCTTTTTTCGGTGCACAATCGTTGCGGAAAGAGGAAGATAAAATTTAAAAATTCTTTTATGACTTGTTGAGTTGAGTGAGCAGCATGAAACAGCTGGCGTAAATATTTTCAGGGTTCGTGAGTCACTTTCTAAGAAATTTTCATTTGAACTTACCATCGGCTCGGATATGACGAAGAAATTGATACAATTTTATAAAGTTTGCAAACTCAAGAGGAACAATCAATTGAAATTTTTAAGTAACACATTGTTTAATTGGAGTGTTATATAATATAATATGCTTGAGTATAGAGGCGTTGTTTAAGGGATTACACTTTTCATGTTTCATGCTGCACATAGCGCAGTTGCTTCTTAGATAAAATAAACTTGGTAAGTTTTTCAGCAAACATTGTCGTTATATAGGGTATAGTTTCTACTTAAGCGACAAGATCGCTGTGTTCTGCACTTAAAACAAGTAAATAATATGAAAATATCAGTTGTATGTGAAGTGCATTTCATTGCGTACTAAGTAAATTAAACTCACCTGAAATCAGTATACATTGAGATCTGTTCTCTTCTATAAGCGAGCGATAAGCATTGTCACTAATTGCAAATCTAAAATAAAAAGAGATGCCAAATGAAAAAGAAAACAAAGTAAGATATAGTGTATTTTAACAGATAGGGTTGTCGACTACACTTACATGTGCGGCGGGGCTTCAAAGAAATGTCTGCGACGGTATTCTTTGATATCATTTTCTGTGTAAATTGGTAACTCTTTGTAAGGATTCACGGATATCAAAACTGAGCCGATGTAAGTCTGGGATACAAATTGTTTAAATTAAGCAAAAAACTACGAATAATATTATTAAAAGCTTACATAAATTAGATCCTCTTGAAAGCGTTTTTTTAAATTGTCAATAAAAGCATTTTCACTTTGATAATCTTCTAGAAGTAAAAAATCCTGCAGACCAACGCGATCCCGCTCGTGAAGTCCCTTCTCCATTCCGGGGCTGAAATTTGAGAAAAAAGTTTGTATTATTTTGTTGTAGTTAGTGCTTAATTCAGTTTCCAACTTAGTATGTTGACTTGTGCGATGAATATATACGATACGATTCACTATGAATATATATATCATAAATGAAATAAATGGTAAATCAAACGAAATTTCCTTTTTGAGTTCAACTGATGCAAAATAACAAAGACTCCAATATGTCATTGCGGTTTTCGGAAAATAATTTTGTTTTTTTAGGAGAACGATTTTCTAAGGACGATTTTTGAAGGACGATTTTCTAGAAGTCAACAAATATTTCGTTGAATTATACATTATCTATTGTATAACAATTTTTATTATCTTTGTGGCAAAACAACATAATTCTCATAAAATGCTCATAAAATTCTAGGCAATTTTGAGCCTCATTGTTTGATGTAAGAGTTTTATACCTTCTACTGCCTTTACGTTCTGTATAATGTGGAGAACAAAGTAGGTGTGACATTATATTCCATTGGAGCATTAAAAACAGTGGCGAGTTACCACATTATTATAGTGCAATAAAATCTGCATATTCATCATTGTCATATACGGGATCCATTTTAAGTAGGATATTTAAGTTGAAGATATGTTTGCAATTCATTGCAATACTTTTGAACAGATACACACTCAGAATAACGCTGCTGCTACGCTACTTAGAATAACGCTGCTGTACGAATACTGGCAGATAGCTTCAGGGATGCTGCTGAGAGCCCTCGTCGATGCTGCTTGAACGTTCAGAATCAAGTTAAACCGATGTCCTTTTAGGTGTCTTTTGATCCGTGGGAATGTAGTGCCACATAGAGACTGATTATTGGCTGATAATGAGGATTTTCGCTAACAAACAATTTTTGGCCCTTAGCGATGGTAAGCTTCAACAGGTCATTAATTTTTTAATGTCTGAGCAGCAAAGCACATACGTCAACGTGTCGAAACAAAGTTCTTTCTTCAAGAATTTGAAGAACTTTTATATCGAGCTTTGACGCTAAACATATGTATATATTTTATATGATCATGAATGGTCAATTCTTTGCTCAAAGTTACTTATAAAACTTAAAGGACCTCCATTTCGCCGAAGGCGGTCCCAAGTGCGGTTCTGGGGAAAGAGGACGATGCTCAAGGGTTATTGTAAAATTACCTAAAAGTGTCGTAAATCGCGCTCATAACGTTAGATACTTCATCTGAACAGGATAATTTAAGTTCTGAATTGGAAATTTCTTTTTAAGCCCGAGTTCACAATTCATTGATATTTGACCCATTCGAACTATCATAGCAACCAACAGAAGATGTACCCGAATTCTTTGTTTAAGAGTAGTGATCAGAGCGTATTTTAGGGATGAACACGGTAATGATCATATAGCAGATCGACGGTGACAACGGAATACTGGATACTAGTGATAACTTGCAGGAATCTTGGTCTTCTTGATCTTTTTATTCGAAATCTGAAATGATCAATTTGTTGACAAGGCGATTCATGCCATATCATGTGCTTTGAAACATTTGAAATCATAATTACGTGCTCTATGCTCACGTTCTATTGTGTCCTTTTTTGCAACGGTTAGATTTCGGGACAAGGGTTTCGCTGACATCTGAGATTACTTATAAACAAATGATATAGACTTGTTTGTAAGGTGGTATTGTGAAACGATGAAGATTCCCCGGTATAAGGAAGACTATTTACAAGCTTTCCTAGTTAAACGTGCTAAGCTTCGGATAGCAATTGGACACCTTGGTATCTTATTATGATCATACCAAACAGCACGGTACATGTAGTTATAAATTGCATGTTTTTGCATTTATTTCGCTAATTGCTTTCCATCTGTTTGATTTTTGAGTTTATTAACCCCTTTTCCTGTCCAGTTTAAACCGATTAGTCTCCCTGAGATGATTAATCGAATGCTCACTTCAGGCTTCCGTAGTTTTCTTCGTAAAGGAAGCAGCTTACCTGGTTGACTTCTTCTCTTACGAGACAATGAACCGCTCTATTATAATTTATGCCCTGGTAACTCTTCCACCTCATTGCAAAGACAGGCTCGAATGTCCCTCTCGTCATAAACGTTGAGGAGTGGCATCTGATATTTAAAGACCTGATTGCCAACATTTTGAATGCTTATTTTTTTTAAGGCCCAAAAAAATTAAAACTAATTTCAGTTGCACAGAAAGTTTCAAGGATAATTTATACTGTTAGAGCTCTCATTGTCACTAATTGATCCACTTGCATATTGCCGTCCATCCTTGTGTGTCATGGTTGAATACGTAGCAAAAGATAAAACCATTATCGATGTGATTACCAGTGGTCCTAGAGATAACCAAAAATACTTTGGTAACGCGGAACTCATTAGTTAGAGGTTTGTCATGTTCAAATTGTATGAAACATAACAATACTAAGTGGATTTACTTTCCCTCTAGCACTTTTTACTAATTTTTATTTATCTTTTATTTTCTTCTGGCAGTGAATAAGTCTGATATTATGAGACGGATCCAAATTCTTACAAAATCCAGGACGAAAGTATAAATAAGTTAAATATTTTTTATGTTTATCGGATATCTGCATTTAAAATGAATTAGTTAGAGCTCATACAATCTGAAAAGAGCTTCATATAGTTTGTAATTTACTGTCACCTGTTCCCACGTATTGTAACAATAATTCTACCTTTCAATGCAAAATCGTTCTTATACCCCTTACTAATATTAATTGACAACTGTTTTAATAATTTTATAGCTTGGTAAAATAATACTAACACCTGAAATAATATATCTGGGCTTAGATTCTAAGCTTTAGATAAGAATAATCACAAATTGACGCAACATATGTACCAATTTCTTATACTAGAATATATTTCACATATTGTATTGGTGACCCTGTAAATACATACGAAGAATTACTTCCATCAACGTCGATGCAAACAGTATTTTCTTGGAATTATATAATTGATTGATTTTTTGTTTATGATGCAATCGGCTTTTAACGTGTATTGTCATATATCCTGCAAATGTCATGATTTATGGTTATTTTTATCTTTAAACAATGACTTCTTTGATAATTTCGAAAATTTGTGTGGTCACGTTTTCATATTTTTACTTGAATCTTTTTCATTTCACTCAGAGGATAAAGGGTAAGTTACTACTACATTGATTCAAGATGGGTCTGAACTCTTGCGACAATATATGGTTTTTTTTTACCAAGGATTTTGTTTATCTATTTTTAACAAGAAGGTGAAAACGTAATGTAGCATAACTATAATTGTTTTTAATTGTGCACACATCCATATGTTTATGCATGCCATTCTCCAGTCTGTCAAATATTTCCATCAACAGAATGATCCTACTTTTGAACTGATCTACAAATAATAGTTCAAGTACAACTTTATATAACATTCCATTACTTCGTTGGAATCGATTTGAAAGAAAAAATAATTTCCGTTTATATTGCAATATCATGAGGTAAATAATTCAAGGGTTATTAATTTTGATAACGCGTGCGTTATCTTTTCATAGTTATCTGAGAGATAAGATAAAATTGGAATGGTTTGTTTTTAATTATTTAATATTTATGGATTGCATTGATAAAATGATTGATTATATGAACAAGATTTGGCAATGTTATCTTGTCGGTATTTCATTTCGAAATTGCCCATACATTTATCTATGATACGATTAAATAATTATAAATGTATATATAAATAATAAAATATAAATCCTGAAGGATTCATTTAAGTAAATGCTCTACACAGTGATCATAATGACAGTGTAATTTTCTGGAATTAATATTTAATAATACTGTAAGAGCATGAATGTATATAGTGAGCAGTTATAATCACGAGAGTCGAACTCGGTCTAAATGCCGACATTATATATATATACATATAACAGGTGTATGCATACGTTTTTTCCGGTTTTACTAAGAGATTGTGCCAGCGAAAAGTACGCAGCGTATTAATTTGACACATACGCTATTTCGATCGTCTGACATTTAGCTACAAATACACACAAGTTGAGAAATCTGAAGTTAGCGTGTTTGTTTTATCGTGTTGCACAATTTTGTATCGAACTTTGTGCCTGAAAAAGAGCATTTGCGGCACGCCATACTTTTCTTGTGTAGCAAAAAGAAAAAGGCCATCGAAAGTAATGGTTTGCTGGTAAAAACATATAGTAGATAGGCTCCACCAATTAGCTCAAAAGATTTCAATGAGTACGAGAATTTCAATGTCTACGTTCAGAGCGCAGTACGTGCTCTGGTAGACGACAAAAATGTGAAGAGGAAGAATTGCAGGAGTTATTGGACAGTGGCCAAACTCAAATTCAATGGCAATTATCAGAATCATTAAATGTGTCAAAGGAAACCATCAGCTGATGTTTACGAGCAATGGGTAATAAACTCGATAACTTGGTCCCAAAGGATACGAATGACCGTCAGATGGAAAATCCCAAAGTCACTTGTGATATGCTGCTTCTCTACCACGAAAGGAAATCATTTATGCATCGAATTGTGACCGATGACGAAACATGGATTTATTTTGAAAACTGGAAGTGGAAAGAATTGCGACTTTAACCTGCCGAAGCCGGTCCTTCAACGCCAGGGCCAAGTCGCTTCGGCAAGTAGACCATGCTTTGTGTCTGATGGGACCAGAGGGGTATTCTGTATCATAAACCCTTGAACCCATTAATACACAACGGTAAGGTCAACAAATGATAAGTTTAAACAGCGACATAGTTGAAAAACGGCAGGAATAGGCCAAAGGACATGGCAGATGGATTTTGTTACATGACAACGCGCCGTCTCACATAGCAAAACTAGTGAAAGATACAGTGAAATCGCTTGGGTGGGACATCCTTCTGCACCCGCCGTTCTCCCCAGACTTAGCGCCAGGTGGCTATCATCTCTTCGCATGTTTTTGAAATTATGAAACAACTGCTGGTCCCACTTTTAAAAATTATCATATATTGCAGGTAGAATCCAAGAGGCATGGATAATATCAGCAAGTTTCCCGTCAAAACTTTCTTGCGACTTATGTCATTTGGAACTGTGTTTTTAATGCATCATGGCCGGTATAATGACGGACAGAATGGGTGAAAAAACTGTCAATAACAATTCTTTTCTTGTGAAGACCTGATTGTCTTCTGATTATTTTTTGGATATCTTTGAGACGGATCGAATGTTCATTGAATGCTTTAAATTTTTTTTATCTATCTGCCTTTATATATCTTTTTATTTATCTTACGTGTTCTTGTTGCTATTGTTTACGAAATCCTGTCATCAGCATGGGGTACAACAGTTGATCTGCCTACACAGACATGTTCTGCCTACACAGAGAGAAAGGCCTCTCTTTAAATAAAATTAACTAATTAATATAGCAACAAAGGGGAATGGTTATAATTAAAAAGGGAGGAGTATGCACTTACAGACTGTGAATGACTCAGCTGAAGAAATCCTGTAAGCAGGATTCAATGCAGGATTTTTTAGGATTCAAAAAGTAACTAATATTGACTGATTAATGACAAATTGATACGAGGGGTACTCAAGAATAAACGAGAATAATTATTTAAGAAAGAAGTTAGATATGATATGATACAACTTTTCCACATTTTTCCACGAGGAAATAAATAAAAATCATGGCAGTTATAGTCTGGGAACACAACACGAGGATCGCTTTCTCATTCCCAAATTATCGTACTACCAGGATTTCAAACTCTTTAACAGTAATATGTACTGTCAGACGAAAAGCATTCAATACAATTTTTTCTACATTTTTGACCATTTCTTCGGTAACAGACGTTGAATGGTGGCAAGAGCAAGGGTAATCTGCCATGGAGGTTTGCCTCAAAAGACAATGCAACAATTCTGGCATAGTCTTCATAAATTATCTGAAAGATGGGCACAATATGTAGAAGCCGATGGCCGGTATTAAAAAAATTCTTAGAAAATTATTTTATTTTTAACAAAAAATAAAATTGAAGTCGGTATATATACATTCAATTGTAACATTTGTTGATGATAATGGTCTGCAGTGATTGATTCCTTAGACTGGAGTAGATCATAGTAAATCACTCTGAGGGGATACTACCAGTAGACAGTTGTCTTGATTAGATACAATAAAACTTTTGTTTTCGCATATGGAGCGATTGTTCGCTCATGAAAAAACGACGTTCGAAATATATTTCCTTTAGTTCAAACGGAACTCATTTTTTGTTTTAAAAATTACCATTACCATTACCATGACGCTATGACTGTTTAAAACGCTTGTTGAGTCGCGTTTCAGCAGGTCTTTTTGAGTTTGATAGGAATCTTGGTCAAAAAAGCCTCCCACTCAGCGTCTTTAAACTTTGCTGATTTTCCATGGCGTGTCCAAGTCACCTTTTCTTGAACAATGTCCAAATTGCTTCTTTTGAACATGTACTTACATTCAGATGTTGTTAATGCATGTTCTCTATTTTATTGTTACAGAAGTGCATTTCAAAAAGTTCAAACAAAAAAGCAGCGCGTCTCGCAAAAAGTTTTTGTGGTAGCTAAGGTTTACACATCAGCAATATGTCATATACTGACTTATATAGGCAAATGCTGACTCATTAACATTAGTTTAAGTCTCCCGCGATGTGATACTTGCTTCGGCATCTTTTATAAATCCCTTGAGACTAATGTCAACCTCTTACTTTACCTAAAAAGTTTATTGTGGTAATCGAATAACAAATCGAATCTCGTAATTATTCAATTTGAAAACAGATGGGGTTTTAGATTTGATCCTTCCAACGGTACACACGGACACACGGTGAGGATAAGGCTCTCCAAGCAGTCAAAAGAGACGGTCTTTGTTAAGTCTGGAATGCTATAATAAGTGCCAATGAAACAAACCCTTCTAACGTACAAATTAAGGCGCTTGAAAAAGTTATAGATTCAGCAATTTTGGAAGTCTTTCCAGTTATCGATAGAAATGCCAAGATATCCATGTATATAGAAGATGAATCGAATGAGAACAGTTTGTTAAAATCCTTAAAATTGCTTCAAGATGTTAATTATCCCTTTTAGTCAAAAATTCTACATTAAAAAGCTAATATCCCTATAGACAAACTTGCAGATTCCTCGCAGAGCAAATCTTCTGATAAACTCGTCGAAAGCTTATCGAGTCCTTATAATAAGATCATTCTGTGCTAAATAAAGTCTAAAGGAAACAAGTTCAAGCAGGAAGTAAGGATATGATTCGCAATACAGCTCATGACCACCTAAGCTCAATATCTGATTTACTTCATACTCATAATTTATTTCCTCTTGCGCTTGAGGAAAACAAACAAGGCAATATTTTAATCTTTTTTGCAAATAAAGAAAGAAACATTCTTGTCGGGAAACCGTTTAATACCCCTGAAAGATCCATACATGACTTCATAGCCAATTCATAAACACCGTACATTGTCTTAGTAACAGTGATAAAAACAGATAACACAATCACATCATGATTTTTAAGGTGTTAATTGTTTACTGGTTGTCTGTATGGAGTTTTTATTGGTTCGCTTCGAGAGCTCAAATGCAGTTTTGTTGACTTAAAAGGGGCCACAACGATTGCAACATGTTAATTTTATTATCAACAAAATTATACGACAGGTGTAAAACTATAAGCAAAAAAGACATTTGTTAATGATGAAGAACACGCCAGGTAAGGTAAGACGATGGCATAGAAGATTTAGCAATGATGTGATTATGGATATGATGATGACTTTGTAAATAAATTAGTCACAATCTGTTTATTATGTGGCACGCATTTCGCCGTAACACTGACATTGACTACAGAATATTTTGGCAGTTATTTGCTTCTGGCCTCTATCGTCTTGCGATGTTTAATATATAATGAAAATAGATATGATTACATGTTTTCGGTGGAGGTGCTAATTCTTATGAGATAGTCTGCCTGGGCACACAATAATTGATGACTGAAACTGATGTAACGCATGAGTTGAAATGGGGATTGTAATGATAAGACTCATACATTCTGGGATCATGTGTTGAATTATTCTTTTGACAGGAATTTCTATTTCCCAATTGTAAGATTTTTGTGAAATTGTGTTTGATTGATTTCCACGAAGTCTTTCAACAGAGTCTTCGAAACAGTAAAGCTATCACCATTGTCATGGACTTTTAAAGACGCCAGGAGTAGGTATGCGACCATCTTTGAAAAAATTATCATGCAAGCTTCTAAATTGCAAGAAGAATTCAGGCTTATGATAGGAATGCCAGCCATGTCCTGCATGCAATGCAACGAGATATCTGAGAATATGGGAATATCATAATCTTGACTCTGCTCACCGTCGTTGTGGAGCTACAGCCCCTCTTGGGCAATGGCCTCCCGCATGTGACTCCTTCAACAGTCACAGTCCATTGACAGTGTACTCCAATTATAAAGTGCGCGTAGCAATTAATTTATCAAGGCTTCCTAGTTATTCTCACTATGATATTTGTCCCTCATGATAGTATTTGGAAAACCAAATATCAAGTTAGGTATGCTCGACATATTTATTCAGTATACGTGGCCAGCACATTTACAGATTATGCAGTTTTGAAATCTTTGGGGCATTTTTTCTACTCCTTGACGATTCAATATTATATTTGCCGAGTTTGGATATTGCACTCAGGTTTGTCTCGTTAGTTAAGAGCCGAATTTGCTTCGCTTCTAGGTGGATGGTGGTAGAATTTCTTCAGCAGACTTAGAGTCTTGTAGTAGGTTGTTTCTTTCATCCACATGGAATATAAGACCATTCGGTTTATAAAGCAATGAATTTCTTGTATCAATAGAAAGTTTCTTTGTACGAGATTTGGGTTAAAGAGCTGTGAAGCCAGCCCTTCTTCTTTCCCTTGCCTTTGCGTCAAAACCCAGTAGATTGTTTGATCGGAATTGTTATGCTGTCTGTGTTAATGTTATTTCGCTGAGATTGTGCTTTGCAGAGATGCCGAAATCAAGTATGATTTAGTATATGTTCCAGTCCATCTACATTTGGTTGATATCGATTTTGGAGTCTCACCGTTTCTCCAGGATTCGACAGTAAGCAGTTGATTGTTTGTTGACATTCTTGTTCCAAGATTCCGTCCCCAAAGATGTTTTAGACGTAAACATTGATTTCGTATTCAAGCAGCTCAGTGAATACTTTATATGTTGTACATTCATACTTTTAAATGTGGGTGTTTCACAGATTTTCTCTAGATTGTTAGTTTAGTTTGTGGATAGGGATTATAATGGATTGGCATCACTTCTGTAAGGTGAGCCGCATTTGATGACTCTCTTCAAATGTCAACAGTATTATTTTAGAGAATTTGTATTTGCTTTTTTTTCTGAGCCTTGCGACAGGAAGCCCTTATTGAAAGACGGAAGTTAATCTCCGAAGACTTGAACAGACGTGGTCCGTCAGATACGCTAAGTCAAATAGAGATTAAGAGTGAGTTAGGCTTTGCTCCCTTATGATTTTTGTCGTTATTCGTTTTTCATTCGTCTTTTTTTCGTTAGTTTTGTCGATTGAGCCATGTAGGAAGAAGATTCCTACATGTTTACTTTGATTCGGATGTCTTAACCCATTCGTTTTGACTTGAAAGTTAAGAAACTAGCATAGAATTGTTGCCCAATTGTTGCATTTCATTGGAATCCAACGATGTATAACCAATTTTTCATGGCTTTATTTTCAGGGTAAAGGTAAAACCCAATATGGAGCGTTTAAAGTTTATTTGATATCGTAATGTTTTATTTTTATCAAAGCGGTATTATTCCCTATTAAAACTTTGTGCGACAATCTAGATATTTTTCGGAGTAAAGCTATTCGGGAATATTAAATTTATCTTCCGTCATTGGCCTTCAGAAGATGAGATGATATATATCGATTTGTTAAATAAGATTTTCATGACTTCATGAAAATTCAGAAAGTAACTTGTTACAACTTCACTCATCCCCCAAAATATGTGTAAGTCGTTTATCCTTTCCTATAAATCCTTCTCAGCAAAACTGTATCCATTAAAAGGCGCCACTTGCCACAAATTTCTGTAAGCTTTAAATGAAGCCACAAACGGCCCGAACGTGTTCTCAAACAAGTGCAAAGAAGCCTTATCGGGTCTAAACGACCACGTATCTCTATAGGAACAAAACCATTAATATTTTAAAGTCTTTTATGCAAATATTAATATCGTGATAGAAGAGCACAAGTGTCGTCACTTGTGCTCTTCTATTAAGTAGAAAATTAAAATTGTTCCAAGGAAATATAAATTTTACTTTAATAATTCACTATGAGTTTCATAGTCCTTTTCATTGTTATGAACGAGGAGTTGACTTTGTAATCTACAAAAGAAGTTACACTATATCAAAGTGTTATGAAAATGCACAATTCGTTATATGTATGATCATCGGTACATTCACCGAAGAATTGTATGTATATGTTCTTTCATCAATTCAAATTATATTTACAACCAAACAGATCCTTTATCTCAATCTTCTCGACTAAGATCATTCGATGATAGTTTGGCTATATAGAAATAATTCAGATTAAATAACAAATTAAATAATTCAAATAATATTTTACAATGAAATCAATTAACAACCAATAACCTGCACACAATCATTATACGTCACCATTCCAAATTTTTTGGCTGATGATAAATTCATAAATTTCATTTTATGCAACAAATGGCACCTTATAAAACAATCAGAAATATTGGCGGTGTACTTCAGACTCTAATAAAAAAATTTTATATTGTTATCAGTTTCCCCCCGCTTTGCTGATAAGTTTAAAGTAAAAAAAATTTATTTCGATATGCCTGATATGAAAGCCTGAGCTGATATTAATCGATTACGTGGTTAATGGGTATCATTACCACTATTCTGAATTGTTAGAAATTTCTATTCGCTGTAAACGCTTCTTTATATAAATCATATGACCATGGGTGATTTTTAGTTTTCAATGCAAAATGGATACGTTACTATTATATGTAGGTATAAAATGAACTTGAAGATAAAGTTACGAAATAAAAAACCAAAAATGTATGCATTACATAAGGCAGTACTGAGTGGTGTTCAATGGTTTTAGCACAATTGGAAAGATATCAGGCGTTAATTATTAAGATGTTTGCATTTTCAAGTTGATGTGGTGGAACTCCAGATAGTAAGAAAACGATTTGGTTTGATAAAGAATAATGAGTGCATACGTTAAGTGGCATTGAGTTTCTTCTGATATTCTATTTATTATAATGAACGTTGTCATCGTTAACACATGATGTATAGATAAATATCTATTCATTTACAGTTGTTGCACACATTGGAAAATTGTCACCTCCTTCGAAAACGTAAAATAAAATGAGATTGAAGCAAAGACTGTAAAAGACAAAGATAATTCCGAGTTTCAAAAAATCAAGATAAACAACCTAGGTACTATAAAAGTTTTGCTATCCTTCAAAATTGATGTTGACATAACCCAGTAAATACCTTTGCTTTTATGGCGAGAACCCCATCAGGAAATCAGAATACTCCAGTCCTGGGGTTTTCTATGTTTTAAGGGACCATCGAGCTACGAAGATTTTTCCTCCAGCAAAAGGATGTAGGGAAGGGGAACCGCTAGAACAGGGATCTCTCCCGCTCCTAATGCCACCAAATGATCAAGTGCACTTTTAATTATAGTACGGAATATTGGCATGTAATGTGCCTCAAGTTTCCATTTCTCAAAACAACTGAGTATATCAGCAAAGAAACTGTCCAAGGAGTCTTTACCTATTCTCAAGGAGGTCGCCACACCCACTCTAACCTTTTCGAGAAAAAAAGGTATAACGGGTATAATATGTTTTGACTACGCTGCATATGCCAAAAGGAGGTTATGATTTATCAATATTGTGCAAGTAAAGCTGAAAATATCCATGTTCATTGAAAACTCGAGTCAGACAGTGATCAGCCTATGTTTCCAATTGAGCCATGACTTAAGATCTTTAATAAGAAGTTATGCGGCTGTTACCACTCCCTGAGTCGGCAATGTCCCCTCTTGTGAGTGATAGCCTCTCTGTTGCCTTCATCTTTTCGCAAGCTCATATTTCTGAGTTTTCGAGCAAGAAGAAAGAGTGATAAGTATCATACCTGCGACCAACAACACTACTGACATAAATCCAACGCAGTTGATATTCAGATGCAATCCACAACGCTTTATGTTATTGGATCAACGTCAATCGACGGATATTTTGATTATTTCGATAAATATGTTCCTAAACTTTATTTATTTCTGCAAACATTTTGAATGAATTAAGTACTTTCTGCATTCGAAATTTTTCGAGTCTTTCAGTGTACAGTGTAGAATAAAGGTTGAAGAATTGAGGTTTGATTGATAATCTCGATATATGGGGTTGAGAATTTCTATTCCTGTTACCGATTATTATTAATTTTTAATAATCCTGCCTTAATTTTGTCCCGGGCAATTTGTTGTAGCGAAGTCAGTCATAACTAATTGTTGTTTTCGCTTTCTTCCGCGAACATTGTCGAATTTCTATTGAATCATGTGCTTTTTGTAGCTTCTCATCTTTATCACGATGCTTCACATCTATGAACACATCAAAAACTAGCGAATAAATCAAAAATAAAACATTACACTTTCCGTTAAGCCGCGATGTTCCCCAAATAATGAGTAAATTTTAGCTGTTGAGTAGCTCTACTGCGACAGTCGAATAGGTTAAGATTTAAAAGGATTTTGGACTTTTGCCTTTTCAAGATTTTTGAGGCTTTTTTCAAAGCGTCAAAAAAATCTGAATCTCATAATTGTTGACTCTTGAAGATTGTTTCTAAAAACATAGTTAATTTTACTTTTACGAGCCCATCGAAGTTGAAATTGAAACACTTGAAATTCTCTAGTTTATTTTAATCAATAAAATACGACATACGTTTCCTGATCAATTAAACGTTTAAATTAATTTTTTTATATTTTTATCTCAAAACACATGATTTAGGTTGCATTCCATGGCCACGACTCAAAACATCAAGAAAGGATGATATATTTTTTGTTATTAATAAATCGACAAAATTTAAGCCACATTCACTGATACTTGAAATCAAGCAGATTCGTAAATTTTTATTATAAGATTATGACATCTTAGAATGTATGATTGATTCTAAATTAGTGTATAGATTGCACTAAGAAACAAAAAGCAAATCAAAAAATAGTATATTTTAATAATTGCGAATCGGGATGAAAGATCAACCAGATGGGAAACAAAATATATGAATTAGTTTATTTATTATTATTTTATTTTAATCCGTGAATTAATAATTTTTAACTTTAAGTTGCAAATCTACAATTCAATGTCCTTAAAATCCACCCACCCAATGCGTTCAGGAACTCGAATAAGTTTTCCATCGATATTTTTTCATAAATTCGTTAACAGTTAAACAAACTTTTTGTATTTGATTAAAATTTGTCTAATATTTCCACGATTAATCCAAGTAAATTTTAAATGCTTTCAATATAACAAGAAAAAAGGACAGATGTGACAGGAAAACTTTTACCATGCAATCGAGAGACATAATCATAGGTATTTGTAGATCTCTCAAAAGAGCTTCCTGAGGTGGATATCAGTGGAACGAGTCGATATATGGTTCATATTAAAGAAAGTCTTTGTATTCTAGGTCAGATTACGTAACATGAAAAAACAATGTAATTCGAAGGGTTTTTGAAAGACCCTTGAAAAAATCAACATCGTGCAAAGGCTATGTCTTTGGAGTAAATTTAAACTTCAAAAAAAGTCATGACTTGGCTGGAGTTTAATTTCACTCACTTACAACCAATTAGCAAAGGTCAAACCATTGCTTATAGTCCATTTGACCCATTGCTTATATTGTCATAAGCTAGATTCAAAATTATCTAGGTCAAACAACTTTTGACCCCTTGCTTATATAGTCATACGCTAGGTTGGAAATGATCCGTTTCAGGTCAATGTATTATGTTAACAAGCGAAAGCTCTTGTATGTAATGCATTGCGTACAAACATAAATTTTTGAGTATATATTGTATAAAGCTTTTAACTATTTCAATGTATCAAAATGTTTAACGTTTCTTTGGTGATTTTTTTGTTGTTGAAAAACTTGATGATTTTAAAAGGTTTTAAAATAAATTCTCGTTCATTTTCCAAAGCATTTTACACCTGAAACTTACTTTGCCATTTTTTTAGCTGCTTATCAACAAGCTACCAGGAAACAAGGCTAACAATCAAACGCACTGTTCTAATGCTCTGCTATAAATATTACACTTAAAACTTCACCGACTTGATTTCGAAATCACACCGAATCCATACTCTGTTGAATTTATCCCACTATGTAATTTTCATTTATTCCCCGAGCTTTCCTGTTTAAATTGTTTATTTTTTAAATGTCGTAAAATTTCTCAATCCAGTCGTGCAAACAGTCAGCAGAACCGAATTATAAAAATAAAAATAATGCATTCAGCACTTGAAACGAACACGGCGGCCTTTTGATGAATGTCATTCACCGAATTTATTTATATTTTACTCTGCAATGCTGCATTAAAATATCACGATGATGCTGGTGTCAATGAAATTAATTGACTGGAGTGATAATTATAATCTAAATGAAATTAAAAAATCAGAGAGCGGGAGAGAGAAAAAATTATCAAGAATTTCCCACCGCGCACCACTTTTTTATAACTCGACAGCGACACACTTTCAAGACAAGATCCGTACTCGCATAAACTTAAAGCGCGAATGTGGCAGCCGAATAACTTCCCGCTGCCGCCGGCCGGCTAAAACGTTTTGTTTTGAAATCTTGGATTGATTCTTGGGTACCACTGACTGATATCCCAATATCACTTACAGATTTCGATATTTTCACCCCAAACTCGCTACGCGGAGGAAACACTGTTACCAGCAGCCAACAGGAATAAGAATTCCGATAGGTGTTTACTTGCAGAGGATACTTGGAGTACTGTTGTTTGCGAAAGCACATTGAAGTTGTATCTACGTATTGTTTTATTGCTATTCAAGCTAGTTATGATAGTGATACTGATAAAAAAGCAATACAATGAAACAATTGCCAAACGAACACACAAATTTAAGCAAAATGGATATATAGACGCATACAATGGTGCAAAAACTTACTAGCACATAAGCGACGTTGGATTAAGTATTTGCAAAACTATACCAGTGTCACGAAATGCATAAACTAGATAAACAAAGGACTCTTCCGTTAGCTCCCTAGTCAACAGTGCAGGCTTTACCGATAGGATGAACAAAGAGCATTCCCAAAAATGCATAAGAAATCCCCTATCACACATCACATATATCACACATAAGACAATGCCAAATCATTTTACAAATCCATTCCACTGATAGACTGCAGTGCTGAGCTTAATGATAACAGTGGTATCGTTGCTATCAAATTAATCGTTTTTAGTAGAAAATTTACGAGAATGCATCAGCAGTTACATTCAAAGTGGAACAAAAACTTGTTCGAAAATAAAAATAATAAAATAATTAAAATAATAAATAAAAAGGTTAAAATAATTAACCGTGGTTTTATATGTGAGACCAGCATAAACTCAACGTATTTCTTTATTGTTTACTTGGAGTCGACTATTGAAAAAAATTAAAAGCCAACATCTGCCTTAACTCCTCGCGTATGGTACTATTGTTTGCAGATGGTCAATACTGTCGTATTAAAGAAACCAAGGAGGTGCTCTAGCTGCATGTAGGAGTTGCTTTGTCCTCGATTTGTTAGTATGAGGGCAAATAGTTCAGCTGTTCCTGTTGTTCAAATGTTCTTGTTGTTTCAAGCCGTATCTATCACGTTCCAAAGGGTTTCGTTTAAATTCTTTTTCAGCACATGCAGTGCCGACTTCATTTCGAGAGAATTTGTATTTCTCCATTAAGGTCCTTTGCTTCCCTCATCTGTTATGTACTCGTTATTATGCTTTCACTTTCAGATGTGAAGATCTGTAGCGTTTCCCGCTCGTCTCTGGTTGGAATGTTTATCATGTATGGCATCGTTGTGCCCATTCCATTGTCCATTCTATCCAGATCGCTTTTACCTGATGAGCCATTCCCCCATGTGTTTCAACATGTAGAACATCGACCAAATGGTCTCCCATTTGGTGGATGTTCGATAACTTATTTGTAAATTTTAATCTGATGTTCGCAGGTGACGCCTCTTTAAATAAGAATTTGTGCAGTGACATGAGAGTAGGCATTACTTCAAGTGCAGCCATTGTCGTAGTTACAAGGCATATGTGATGCCAAGGTATACAATTCTCTGGATCTTCCATAGTTCTTTTACAGGGATTTTCTTTTGTGCTGTTGGTCACCATACCAGTAATCCGTAAGTTTTTATTGGTTTCACCATTGGTGTATAAATCTAGTGGACGATTTTTGGGTTTAAGTCCCAAGTCTTTCCCACTAGAATTTTTTATTGTGAAGAGTGCTTCTGTGGCTTTCCGCCTGACTTTTACTATTTAGAAGCCTAAGCTAGCTTTTTATCCAAAGTTATCGTAGGTGTTTTACGTTCTTTATCAAGCTTATGTGTTTCCTATAAACATTTGCTTCGCCTGTCTTGCGTAGAGCATAAGCTCCGCTTCATCGGTATTACCACGCCCGGGAAGTTGAACGCCTACTCCAAAAGAATCTGCATCAGATCTAACGTGGAGTTCCCTTATAAGTACAACGATATCGCCAGCGTATGCTATTATTCTAAAGTTCACCCGGTTTATAGTTTCAACTATTTCCTTAACGCAGGCAAGTGTTGATAATATGACACTCTGTGGTTTTCCCCTGCTACTCGATTTCATCTAGGTTAGCCCGTTTTCTTCGCATATAATCTTTCTTTTAGTTAGTAATTCCGATATGCTTCCGATTAGATGTTATTCTATTACAAATCTTTGAATTCTCGAGGTGTCTGCGGGCCAGGATAAACCGCATTATGTTCACGGTGCTTTTATGTTCCTGTTTTAGGATTTTCAGCGTAAAAGACGATGGTTTGATAAGCCGGCAATCCGTTGCTTGGCTGGCGTTTGCCGTCTTTGCTATGGAAACTTCTATTTTATGGGATATCGTATTTCACACAGATACTCACTCCAGTCTTGAAAGGATGTAGCCCTGGGATGAACAGAAAAAAGGCCCAAGTTTTTGTGATTCGGCTTTATAATATTCAACGACGATCAGTAGAGATGATGAAACAATTTGTTAGGCCAGGTTTTCATGGCCCTAACCCAACTAATGGGAAGCATTGTTTAACTCTATAGATACTAACTTTCGCAGTGTGATACCGAACTCTATGTTGTAATAATATTCGAGCTGTTCTGACAGAATATTGCTTTTCGATGTTTTTCGAAGTTCTTTTTATCAACTATGCTATTTTTGTCAACGATGCTAAACTCTGATTTCCTGCCAGGTAACCTGATTTTGAGTCCATATTTAAGTGTTTGTTATGCATTGATCGATTTTCGATCCGATGCCCTTGAAAGTGCAGCTAATTTGGGTATCGATAGACTTCCATTGGGAATCTATTGCAAAAAGGATACGAAATCGAAAATTTCCAAAATTTCGAAAATATCGAAAAAACCGAAAATAAGCCTCTTGCAAGAACTTCTTTCGACCTTCAGTATTTTCGTCCTTATAGAGGCTTCATTTGTATTCTCTGCGGCTGATATAACAATAAAATAGGAAAGTTAAAAAACACCGAATAAAAAGAACAAAAAGATTAAAATCAGTTCTCAAAATCACATGCAAGTACCGAACGTTAGCTATAAAATTTTGGCGATTCAAAAACGAATCTAATCGTGTGACGCGTCAAATTGTTCTTTTATAAAAATTCTGTAAAAGGATATGCAATATCTTTTGTCTTATCGGTGCAACACCTGTTCGATAGAGCCGCTGTTCTAACTTTTCAATTGAAGGATTGTGCGATGTTTCAAAGCAAAACATATACATACTCTCAGCTGTTATCATTGTTGTGCTTCACTTTCTCGTAAAAAAGAAACTCTTTGAAAAACCAGATAACTCGAGAAAAATGTAAAAATGTTATAATATATATTAATGGCGAACACGAATCAGAAAAAAATATAGTGGGCTTAAAAGCTCGTTAGTAGTCATTAAAAGGACGACCATTAAATTCTTCACATGTATCCGTTTCGAGCATAATCTATTTCTTATCATGGGGGTTTGCTGTTTACACCGACATCACATTTGCTTTTTCCTTTATGCTTAAATATACTTCCTGAATGGTCTGGAAAGAGGCTATAGGTTAAATTTGGTTTATTGCGTACTAAAAGAAGTCAATTCTATGTAGACGGAATAAGTCATGTCGCGGCAATTCTTTTATTGTGCTTAAATCTAAATGGATTCTAGAGACATCTGATTCCAACATCAAATATACAAGAGAAGATAACTTGGTCAAAGCCATTTTGATTTTGAATTTCATTCCGAAGGTAGTTCCACATCTAATAACGCTTTTAGCTGTGTGGAGAGCACTCTACCGTAACACTTTTTGAACAAATTAGGTTGAAAATAGGACGATACTAACAGCAGATCTTCGTTAATTATACTGAAATGCTTTATCAAAAAATGGCCACTCACAGCCTATAAGAATTATTGCACACTAATATAGAAGGAGGAACAACAATTCTGTCTTTCCCATCCATTTCAGACACATGATCTGCATTTCTAAGGGATAATAATTTTCTTAAATATTTGTACATACTATTTCTCAACTATTGAAGTAAATAAAAACAACTAAAACTCCCCTTTTTGAAATATATAACATCTTCCATTGAGAATGTATAGCTACGTTGTTTTCAAGTACATTTGCTTAAGCTTTTGTTACTCATCAATTTTCATTATTGTTAACGCGCTGAATGGGCCACGACTTCCAACTTTTGTAATAATCATTTCAAAAAAATCGAACAATATTTGTTCTGTGCGTTATCGGTGACCATGTATAAGCTAACTCAGAAGCGCACCGACAAACACAATAACAAAATGATAAAAATTAATGCAATACAAAACTGATTGAGAAGGTCCAAAACAGTAGCAATGAATTTTATTGATGAGAAAATCATTGTTTATGTTTTTAGTGGATTCGTTTGTATTTTATTATCAGTGCATATGCAAAACGTGTGCTACAACAACTTCCTAGCAATTGTTGAAACTTATAACAAATGAGAATGGGAAAACGTTATGTAGCAATTGAAGTTTTGATAATCTTTGCTAGATTCAATGAATATATTGAGAAATTGAGGTTTAAAGTTCTAGCCAATGTAGTATAATTCTCAGTACATAGCATTCGAGATCCGCGACAACGTTCTTAAACTCTAAGAGACTTAGCGCTCCGCCTTCGTGTGGAATACTGAGAGGATGGACGTAGAGAAGTTTGTTGACGCGCTCACGAGATACTTACCACCGTTTGGTTCATGGCCAGGGATCAGAGGACTGACTGCCGAAGACATGGTGAACTCCACAATTAGTACCACCATCTCCGCTTGTAAGTCATCTATGCCCCGCCGAACACCTAGACACGGAAAGCCTCCGGTGTACTGGGGGTCCACTGAAATAGCTGAACAACGAAGGAAGTTTCACAAACTCGGATCATCAGGTGTGGCCCAAGGCTCCATCCTCGGACCGGACTTGTTTAATGTCTCCTACGACGGACTGCTCAGAGTTGAACTGCCGGAGGAGTCGCGACTGATCGGCTATGCAGATGATGTTGCATCACTAGTGGCTAGGCGCACAGTCGATTAAGCACAATTAAGGCTAAATGGAGCCTTAAATCCCTGGAGTATGAATGGTCCGAGTCGGGGACACATAAGTAGAGTCGAAACTGTCAGTAAAATATCTGGGCTTGCCGATAGACTCTAAGCTGAGTTTCTCGGAGCAAATCAAGGCAACGGCTAACAAGGCCGCAGCGGGGGCTTGGAAATTAGTCGACTAATGGCCAATCATAGGGGACAAGTCCAATAAAAAGACGAGTGGTGATAAGTGTCGTACAATTTACGCTTCTATATGGAGCAGAGATATGGAGTGAAGCTCTCAACAAGGAACTGCACCGAAAACGGCTGGCACAGGTGCAGAGACGAGGAGCACTACGGAATGCATCAGCATACCGAAGAGTCTCTGAGTCAGAGGTGTTGGTAATGGCAGGGGTGATACCTATCGCTCTCCTTGCTAGAGAGCGTAAAAGAATCTACCTTCGAAGGCACGAGGGTAACAAAGAAAAAGTTTCTCGCGATAAAAGACGTGAGCTAAAAGGAAGATGGACTGAGCGGCTCATCAACGACTTGAGATCGTGGCTTAGTTGAACGCATGGTGACACTGACTTCAACCCGACCCAGCTACTGAGCGGACACGGTTGTTTTCAGTCTTACCTGCACAAAATAGGTAAGTCATGGTCTCCAGATTACATATTCTGCATTGGTGTGAAGGATGACGCCTGTCACACTTTCTTTTCATGCAGAAGATGGGACAAATAGCGCGGTGATCTTGCCGAAAAAATGGGAGAGCTCCATCCAGATAGCCTAATCGAAGAGATGTTGAAATCATTTGACAAATGGAATCAAGTTGCACATTACGCTCGGGCAATCCTAGTAATGAAAAAAGGCATACTTGATCGGCTGGAGGCGTCGAGGTTGGAGGTTTTCCTTCTCTAGCAATCCTCCTCCTCTTTCCCACACAACTGGAGAAGGAATCCCTGTAACCCGAAGGCGCCAAAAGGCATAAAATTGGGAGGCCTTGCTCGAAGTCATGTGTCAAACGGTTCCAGGCTAGGCGCTTAGGTGTTTAGTCCGTAGTCCAGTAGGTCCACTGGGTGTCCGAAACTCAGGGCGTAAATAGCCTTCAACTCCCTACCCCAAAAAAAAGTAGTATAATTCAAAGATTTCACTCATACCTGTTATATAAAACGTTTTGCATTGGCTCAAAATTTCTATTTTGTTAAAATATTGTATTTTCTGTTTGTAATCTGTTAAAAATATCAAAATAACGCGAAGACGGTATTTTACGCAAGCTTGGTGCGCGGTGGCTAACGATAGAGCGAAAATTGTATTAGGAAATCATTTCAATTGAAAATTCAGTATTCTGCAAAAAAGATTTTGTTGAATATTTGCACTGATTTATAGCTACATAACGACGTGCCTTCATTACATCCCTCAAAATGAAAAACGGTCAAAAAGATACAAAAAAAAAAAAAAATTGGGGTCCAGCTCTTAAAGGAGCAAAAACAAACTCGTCAGCTTAAATATTTTTTACAAGCGTGTTTAGGATGTGAGGGAACTATTTTTATTGATACTTTTGAAAACGATAAAATTATCACTGATGAGAGTTGTGCACATTAATCGGATATCGGAAAAAACTATCACATGTTGTTGGCTTGAAACGTTTGTTTCACAATTAACAAGCAATAGCACATTGTAGAGTAGACGTGGCAGCAGCTTATATTAACGAGTTCTACATTATTCAACTGACTTCGCGCTTAGAAACTATGCTCCTTTCCCTAACCTCAAATATTGGGATGTTGAACTAAGATTTGTGAGCAACGTAGAATTTACTAGAACAATTCGGAGCTCGATGCATCGCTTTAGAAAGATTTTATAAGTAAATTACAGCATCGGTATTAAAACATACCATGCCTTACTGAATTTTTTTTTAGAAATAAAGATAAAAACCAAAATTTAAAAACAGTTTTTTTTGTATTTAGGCTCAGGCCTTACTAGTTCTTATTTATATCCTTTGAAATTACTTTTAACGATCAAGAAATTTAAAATTAATACAAATTACACAAAAACGTTTACTTTTCGAGCTTGATCATATTCTGGTAAATAGAAAAGCTTTATAGAATTGATTATAAAGAAAAGCTTAATAAAAACAATGGCGTGTCGCAAAATTTAAGCCATGCAATAAGCCTGCAAAGCTTCAACAACTTGCCATGAATACAGAAACCAAATGAGGATAAATTCAGCTCATTAATGACAGAAGTTAAAAATTCGGATATAGTATCACTTTTTATTGACGCAGTATATGACCTTAATCTTTATACTTCTATAAATATAATGTTTAAATGATGCTACAGAAATTTGAAAAATCAGTAAAACCAGATGAAGCAAAGAAAGTTGTTCCAAACAGCAAATTATTAAAAATAGTTGTTTAAAGATAGTCATATCTTGAAACTGTTAGTAGAAGTTTGCTTGCGACTTAACATAATACTATGTGTTGGTTTTATAATCGATTTTATATGCAGAAATATTTGTAAAATATTAAATTTATATTTGTGACCTTACCCCTGCTAAGTCTATTTTATTCTAGCTAATTTATAAGGATTAAATTAAGTTATTAATGAATTCTTTTTATTCAAATAAATAGAACCATGAACAGTTAAAAACAATTAAATAAAAATGTAACATCATTATTGGATTCGCAATGATATCTCATTGCAACATAACCTTGCGCTAAGGGTTACATAACTATTGGTCGCTTAGCTGTAACCGAAGATTCTAATAGCAGATACAAACAATCTACGATATTTAATCAAAAGGTGTTATGGATGGTTTCAAGTTGAATATACCCAACGTTTCTCGTATCAATTACTAAGTAAACTTCAATTTGTAAGTCAATGAAATTACAAAGTGGTTACTATGAAATAAGAAAAGGTGGTAAAATGTAAACGTTTTCATCTTCATAATCATCATAATCATGTGGTCGAGCAAATACGGCCTTATCTTCTAGTAGCATTTATGTGTTAGGGTTAATTTTTAAATCTTTTCGCCATTTCTAATGAGGATTTCAGATGTCTTCTTTCGTTTTCTTGAGCGAAACTTAGTCCTTTAGTAGAAAAGTATCGGGAAGAAAATTGGTAAATCGAATCAAACTTTCAGTTGGCTGTGAGTGGTTATAAATGCCGGCGAAAGAAGTGGTTAACGCAATAGATTTTGGGGCAAAGTTGTAATATTAAGATACAGTTTTTATAGATTTAAAAGATTCAACTTTAGTAGATACATGTTTTTTTTTTGTGATATCCATTAAATTTCTAGTGAAATTATCCGCAGGACTACATGAGACCATATTTATTTTGCAAAATTTAATCATTGTAGACTACGTTTCAATTCAATTGTTCGAGAAATAAATGCAAACGCACAAGGCAAACACAATAATTTCCAAGCCAAAATGAGGGGCAATCGACAACGATTTCAAGGAGTCGGAAACATTTTCAAGTTAGTGCGAGATTAAGTGTTACACTTACCCAAATCAAATTAATGAATTGAAGAAATGAATTAAAACGAAGTAGGCATTGATATTTTGAATTCAATTGAATTAAAACAAAGTAGACATTGATATTTTGAATTAAATGAAATCAAATCAAGTAGGCGACGAGTAGTATAAATAGAAGTTGAATTGTCTCGAAGAGTTAGTTCTTCGCGTCAAAGGTACGGACAAGCCTCTAACTCCTTTCACCCAATGTGAGGCTGCATTGGGGTGCCTTTTCGAATACCGGTTCAATAAGAATTGTATACCGGGATTATAGTAAATAAGAGTTAGTTATTTTCTCTCGCTTCGAAAGGTACGGACAAGCCTGTACCTCCTTTCACCCAATGTGAGGCTGCACCGGTTCATGTATACAATAAGAATTGTATACCGGGATTATAGTAAATAAAGTTGGTGTTATAAAATAAAACAAAAGTTTTATTTATCCGTCGAAGAAACATAAATATTAAGATGCATCAACGCGTTGCATCCAACTCAGTACAAAATATATTCCATATATTCTATATATATGCCGGTATGCTGAAAAGTTCGTACACAAAGAGAATGGTAGAAGAAATGGCAACTTCTTTATCTGCATTTGTTGTGACATTCATTAAGGGTATAAATCCATTCGTTAATATGGTTCATTTCATTATAGCCTTTATCTACTGTGGTACAGGAAGTTCCCATTACAGAGAACATAAAATTTCGCGTAGTTATCAAGTATCCCGCCAAGCAAGGAAATCTTCGACACCCTATTTTAAAACATATATCTTCTAGTTTTGCGGACCATTGTTGTAACAAAGTCATGGTTTATAAGTTCCAAAATCTCCTTTGGCACGGCTAGATACTACGGTAACGTGTCGAGATAATCACGACACAAAAGTTCATAATTTTCATAAAATCTAACTGAAATATGTCCAGTCAAAAAAGGGACGCGTACTGAAATCCCCAAGTGTCAGCTATAAACAATTTGAATATCTTACACGACCATCATGGCATGTCGATAGTGTGAGCCGACTGCTTGATAAATAGGCGCATCGCATACCAATAACAGCCGCTAGTTGAGTTTTAAAAGGAGTGTTTGCCTTCTGCGGCGAAATAAAGGACGTAATTTTAGACCGGATGGGTGGCCTAGATTTTACATCGCATAAACTGGTGATGAAACATGGGTTTATCATGATGAGCTTAATATAAGCGTTGAATCCCGCTTACACTGAGCTCATCATGATAAACCCATGCCAATTGTTCTATTCATTTTCTTCTTCAAATTTAGTATATGTTTATTTAACAGCAGTAGCAAGATGAATAAGTCTTATATGATTAAACAATACATATTATTAGTTGATATTATTGAAAACATAGTAAAAGGAACGGATCAAAACAAAGATCAAAAAGGATCAAAAACAAGATCAAAAGTCAAACTTTGATAGGAATTTAATTAAGAAACAAGTGTTTTCATCTGTTCAGGAATCAATTGTGTTTGAAGAATACAATTATTATAATGAATGTATCCTGCAACGTATAGACATAAAGCTTCATTTGAAAATGTTGATACTTCTTCAATACCTAGTTCAAGTGTGTCCAGGATTCCGTTGGAAACAGGATGATTAAAGTTATCTTATAGATATGCTATCTTAACTCTGGAATAGCAAAGCATAACCATCAATGACATCTCTCGTTTTGTTTTGGGCTTTTTATTGTATTCGGTATCAAAAAGTTATTCTTGGCTTTAGGGAGCTTATATGCATCGTTTGTTGTTGAGACGTGACAGTTCACTACAGGACTCTCGCCTAGAGTCGCTGAGTCAAATTATTTCAAGACTAATGGTACACTAGACTGTGATCTGGTCAGAATATTTGATTATTTCTCAGCGGCTACTTTTGACAAATAGTTGGCTGATACATCGGAAATAAAAATGCAAATCTCACTAGGCTTGACGAACCACTACGACACCTGTAGTACTGGGAGTTTTTTCGAAATACTATGCACCATTTTAGTTGCTCATACTCACTAGGCAACATTTTGATTTTATTAGAGCTGTCTGTTTAATTTTGCCGTCAACCATTTACCATTTAACCTGAAAGGTATGCCTTTAAGATATACTGTTGCAAAATGGCAACCTTCTTTTAGAAAGCACTGTGAGATGGTTTATTGACTCACACTATCTCCATTCCTATTAGAGCAATAAACAAACACAAAATGATTCCCAAATGCGCAACAACAATTAAATAACACAATGCTGTATCAATCCACCAATTATTCATGTTGCAATCAAAGATAGCATATCGTGATTTTGATACATCATTACAGAATGCGTTTGGTTTTTATCTTTCTCTTGAAATACTTTCGGTTTTAACAGCATTTCTGTAATACAATTAGCAGTTCAGATATTAAAAAACCATAATAAAGTCACAAAAATTCAGACCATTCACTAGCCTGACTAGAGCGAGGCCAAATAATACATCAAATTTATGCTACATATAAATATTGCTCAGATGTTTCATTTTTGTTGATACTATACTTATGTCTGGAGATAATAATAAAAAAAATATTTTCATTTTTGCGCTGATGTTAATGTAACCATAAATACATACGTCAATCTATATTAACTTCATTTCAAGCTTCTACAGATATTAATATGTTCATTTTCTTAGAGATATGTTTGTTTTTTCTCGTCCAGCTGTCTATGTTGAAGTTGGCTTCAATATCTTTCGTGGGCCTTCTGGGAAAAATTAGGTTGCCACGAAGATAATCATCATAGTGATGACGGTGAGTTTTCAGTTTCGCTTGTGTTTATTGACAGCGATTGTTTATGGTTATTATCATGATGAATTTAGTTCGTTTGACTTGAAAACTCAGTGGCTTAACAATTAAATGAAGAATTCAGAAACATTTCAAATGGCAGATAGTCTATGAAATGACGAAAATGATGAAAACTTAAAATATCAGTTCGTATATAATATCAGGCTATAATTTCGTAAGAATATTAAAGAATATTTTGGTTAAAAAGTAATAGAGAACCTTATATGTTCGAAAGATAGTTATATATCGAGTGTCATTTTCTCAGATTTGAATTTTCCATTGCGTTATGCATGGCTGAAATCTACTATTAGTGTACTTTTTAGCAGCAACTGAATTCAATGATTCTGAGCTACCAGAACTATCGCCCTTCATGTTCTTCTTATGTCCTTGTCATATGTCCTTGGGGCGCTTAAATGACTCTGGGACAACGAGGCGGATTTCACACATGATTCGTTTTAACAGAGGTAGACACTAACTTAAAATGGTTTCCTTCAGATGACGTCCAAAGTTGAAAAAATGTATAATATTATTTTTATACACTTAGTACAACCAGGAACCAAGCAAACTGCATAGCTGTAGGTAGATTATTGGTTTTCTCAGCAATGTACTTGGGGGCATCTGTTCTTTTTTTGAATAATTGCTAAAATTGCAAACTTTTATGCTAGTGAGTCTGAGCCAGTTTCAGCTCAGGTGGACCGGAAACAGGGTTTCATTCCCCAAGTCCCGGGAACCAATCTAATTTCCCTTGTTGATATGATTTCGACAAATGTCTCGTTCCCAGGACTCCAAAAAAATTAAAAGTGGACTTTTGATTTTATATCGTCATCATCATCACATTGCACCCTCCCTTACATACTGCCTCCTCATTGCTTTCCAAGTCTCCCTGTTTTCAGCTATTCTCATCCAAGATGTGCCGGCTATTTTTTTATGTCATAGTCCCTTTATGTCTCGGTCGTTCGATTCCTCTCGGGTACCACTACATTATTCTTGTGGTCCATCTGCCGTCCGTCATTCTCGCCAAATGACCGGCCCATCGCCATTCCAAGGATTTAGCTCTATGTATCGCGTCTGTTACTTGGGTCCTTTCTCGCATCCACGATAGTCTCTTGCGATCCCTTCGTAGAATGACCAGTATGCATCTTTGGATTTGTGTATTAGCTGATCAAGAATAACAAGAATAACCGAACATATTCTTCGACTATTTCTAGTGTAGTATTGTTCACTTTTGTATGTCCTTGAGTGCTTATATAATCGTTGAACATGATCTTGGTTTTGCCTGAATTCATTTTCAAGCCTGTTTTTCCACTAGCCGTGTTGAGTTCATTCAGCTGTTCTTGTAATTCCTCTTGGCTGTTGGGTATCAGGACTATATGACGTGACGTTGAAGAGTATTGGCGATATTGTGTCTCCCTGTCTTACCCCTCTTTGTGTGGGACGGGTAACCTTTACAGAAATTAACCTTTACTCCGACATTGCGGTATATGTTAGCTTTTACTTCGACGTATGATTTATCTATGTCTTGCGTTATTAATGCATTGACTATTGCATCAGTGAATACTGAGTCAAAGGCTTTGACAAAGTCTAAATATAGGAGAAACAGTTCAATTTACTTCTTTCCTGAGCAAACTTGTGAGTGATTCGTAAATAATTTGCTTTTGTTTTACACGAATTCGGGTAAGTAATCAATTAGTTTAATTAATTTATTAACAATTAATTAACTTCTTTTCTTAAAAGTGTGGCCTTAAGTCGAGAAGACCTCGCTAGGACAGAGTCTTTGGCCAACGAAGGATTTAGCGTCCGATACACAGCTTCAGGTGCAACGTTCTCGCACCACGATGGTCTACAGCGGCTTAGGGCCACTGGAAGTCTCGATCCAAGGGAAGGAAGTGGTTGACCGCTAGAGACGACCATTTTATTAAACTTTGCAAAAAAAGCCTTTGCAAAGACAATCAGTTATGGTATGGGGTGGAATCAATGCCCATGCCCGTAACGAACAAACTGTCATACAAAATGGATCTTTCACTGCCGTAAGGTACATTAACGAAGTTCTTCTGGGAAATGTGGTTCAATTTGATCTATTTATTGGGGACAACTTCGTTTTAATGCATGATGATGCTCGACCGCATGTACCTCGAGTTGTCATCCAATTCTTGGATGAAGTCAGGATTACCACAATGAATTGGCCAGCACGTTCTCCTGACATGAATCCCATAGAACACTTATGGGCCATGAAAAAGAGATGCGTTAGACGTCGTTCGCCATCCCCAACAAACGTCGAACAGCTTCAAATTATGCTTCTTGAAGAGTGCGACTCTGTTTCACAAGATGACATCCAGACGCTTATTTACTTGATGCCTAGAAGAATTGAAGCCCTCCGTAAAGCCAGAGGAGGAAATACGCGGTATTAAGAGCAAACTCGGTGAGAAATGTTGCTTAAACTTTTATTAACCTAATGAATGTGGGTTTTCAATTTCAACTGTTATCGTGAATTTGTTTTTAAACAATTAAAACTCATGGGTTTCTTCCCTCGTTATTTCAAATTTACATTTACTTAAGTACAGCACATGTTTGTCGGATAAGTCGCTTTCGTGTCTCTGTAGCCATTCCTTAATGACATGAACTCTGTGCTTTCGATTGTTATACTGCGCTAAGATTTCAATAAAATATCGAAAATTTTCTTGAGGACATAGATATCAGAGATTTTTGAAGAATGGCAGTACAGAGCCACGATTTCATGCTTGTTAAGACGATTGTTATCTGGTTTTATTAACCATATATTAAAATAGTACTTGAACTTAATGAATATCTGCTGCTAACAAATGCCTGCACCAACAATCGGTGCCGAATTTTCCATTTTGATTAAAGTGTATATTTAAAATAACACCAAGATAGAATAAGAAATCACTTCATCAAACAACATCTTACACTTTTTTTGCAATACTAAGTTTAACAAACTTCAATTTTTGGGAATCAAAAACTCAGATTCGGCCGAACGCTTTTTGGACTCACGGCATGAGAGTACGAACCTTAAAACCATTTATTTCAATGCATTTGGCAGAAATACAAATGCAAGTTCTGGTTTAAAAGCATTTTCAAATTGCAAAATCTCAATTAAAGGCGGCATTGGGTCTCGAAAGAAAAATTTCAAAATCATTTTGACCTTCCCACTTGAAACTTTTTCCACTCATTGCTCAAGGCATAGTTAAATGTATGTATTTCTAGCCAGTTTGCTCTTGTCTTTTCTTTGAAATGCGGTTCAGTGACTTTAGGCAAATTTACAACAAGCCGTCGATACTTTCAGTTGCAATCTTTAAAATTCTTCAGAAAATCACCCAGCAGATAGACCTAAATAGCCAGACCATGTTTCACTTGATGAAATTCGCGGCGTGTGCTTGCATTGGGAATATAAATATGCGAACGGAAACCAAACAGAATGCTTACAATGGATTACATCATTCATTTACATCCATCGGGTGGATATATGTTTATTGATAGCAATTTCTATCTTTAAAAGGTATCCACACCAGTGCCGTTCTGCCAATGTCTTCAGTATATGGTAAGAACATTCACCTCGCATCTAATATTTTGCGGTGCCAAACAATTTACTAAGCTGTAAGCGCATGCCCAACACGAAATTTTCAAATGGCACTTCTTCGGAACCACGGATCATAATTGAGAATAGATAAGATGAATGGATACATAGTGAAAAATGCGAATTGTTTGGAAACGTGTGTGACTCAAATTGCTAATTCAATCTATTCAATGGTGGATTAAAGTTATGTTGAGTATTTAACTGACGATTTGGCTGTTTACCATAGTATGTTGGAAGGAAATATTTGCCTAAACAAATGCTCACTATGCAAATGATGTGAAACAGGTGGAGGAGAGAGCGCGCAAACAAACAATTAGATTCGACACAATAGAAACATAAATATGTCGAAAAATTTAAGCTTATCATTGCATAGATGCTTGTTTTTTTTTAACTTCTTGCGCGCCGTTCTTTCAGTAAAGCATATAAGCCGCAAACAGTGGTTAGAATTCCATGTTTTGTGTGTTTTTATGGAATAAGTTGTCGGGGTTTTACTTATGAAAAGAGTCGTTTTGGATTAAGGACTGAAAACTAAAATTGCTACACAGCCCTTAGTTAATCTACTGGTTATTATTTTATAATCATTTTATTAGTACTTCATTTATTTCATTGGTACTTGATAAATGTTAGAATATAATATAAACGTTACGACAATTTATATAGTCTTCTACGCATAATTTCAATAAAACTTAATAAAAACTTAAAAACTAAAAGCCTAAGTAAAACTTTTAATATTTATTGGCTTTGACGAAAACTGAAAAATAAATTCTTCTCGTTAAAAACAACTTTTTATATTTCATTACTAAAGAGAATTCTTAGCTTGATTAGGCTTGCGTTATTGAAGTCAAGAATTATTAAATAATGACCTGAGGATATACGTTCCTAGAAATTTGTGAAGGTAGACGGCGAGTGCGACGAGAGTGAAGGTAGACGAGAAAATGGACCGCTAGAAAATTCTTGACACAATTCGCGTAGAAACAATTCCGCAATGCATTGTCCTGATGCAGGACAATGATTTCGTCATAAAACAAACTATTACTATTTGCATATTAAGGACCTATGGGCCTATATCTAGCAAACGACAGTTGACTCTGCATTAAAATATGTACAAGATTTTGTTGATCTAACAACAGGCTTTTGGGTAAGAATGAGAAAGTTGGCCTTTTGGTTACGTATCCGACCTTGGACCGAGGTAAAACTGGCAATTCAGGAGCATTTAAAACCTTAAACGCGTGTAATATTTTGACGAATGTCCTAGTGAAGGCGCGATTTCCTTGCTGAAATTCATGGTCGCTTGCGCGACACAATAGCGCGCAGACGCCAGAGAATATCTGTGTAGTACTCCTTGTGTGATTGCTTGAACCGGTGTTGCCTGCTCGTGATATGCTCCACGGAGGGTGTCAAAGAAAACAGTCACTATCACTTCGACGTTGGTGTGCATTTGGCGAACCTTCTTTACGAAAAACCACAACAACAAGATTCACTGTGAGTCCGTCTGAATCTTCCGAATGGTTTCTGCTAAGCGTTCAGTTCCACTTTCTTGAAATCCAATCAAACTTTCGCAGAAAAGTATGGTCAGGAAGTTCCAAATAGACTTCGTATTTTCAAGTTATAAATTATATTTTGGTTTTATCATTTCAAATGAATACATTAATTCATTTACTATAATGTAGACCTCATCCACACTTTGAATTTAGCTTTTCACTTAGTAATTAACTAGATCCTATTTATTTTTTAAGAAAGATTCGGCAATTAATAATAAGGAGTAGCAATTTATTATATCATAATTGCTAATCCTAATATTTGGAGGAACGTGGTGGAAAATTTTCGTGATCAAGGGGCCGATTTACTGACTTCTAATATTTGCACTTCTGCGGCTCTGTTTCGCACATTTCGCGCATTACTGGATAGGATATCTCAGCGCCATTAAAATTCCTTAATTTTTAAAATCAATTAAAAACTGCTAACTATGTAACACAATAAAATTCCTTAAAAACCAAAGGAAAATCGTTTTAAAAGTTCCACAATTTCATCACTATGAACTTTTTGATTGTGAATCTGAAATTTACAGAAAAGAGAAAGTTAAACTCAGAGAGATGCTAAACACATTTAATTTTGCAATGCTTTTTCCTTCCATAAAGATTTAATGAGAGATTAATGAGATTAATAAAATTAATTTCTTTTAAAATAAATCACGGGTTTGTATGGTGGCAAGTAAGGTGGTAAAAATCAATTTTTTGTCTCCGTCAAAATCTCTTGGATATGCTGAAAAATAAACTAAACATTCAAGATAGTTACCATCGGGAATATGCATCAAGAACATACCTCGGAGACCCAGATTATAGTTAAGAATGTTTGAAATTGAGAACACTCTTCAGATAGAATCTATTATCTTCGAGATTCAAGATACCCAATTCTTCAAAGTAGGTGTCTTGCGAAGAGAAAACCAACCGTGGAATTTTCTTATCGCTTGCACGAAAATATTGTGTGAGAGAAGATTGGTGTGAAGTACGACGAAAGATTTTATTAAAAAAAATCTTTAGATGATGAACTATAAATGTTATTGTACGTATAAACCAAACTTGCATTATTTGAAATTTAAGGAAACGCATTAATATGTATGGCTAGGAGCTGCGTTATACTCCTACAACTCCGCATTATAAACTGATATTCAAACTTGCCATCAAAACTTGGAAAAACGTCAGGGAAAACGTCAGAAAAATGGAAATATAAATGCGACCCAATTTATCGATATGGATGCATGATTGCTCAATTTAAATGAAAAATCTGTCTGGGAAATTAGAATGAAATTTAACATCCCTTCCATCCAATCCAGCAGACAGCCGCAAGAAGCCCGTTATGCAAAATTGGCAGCAACATTGTTTTTCACTGGATAATCCATGCACTGCGATTTTTCTTGGTTCATTTCTAGAGGCTTATACACAGATATATGTAACCTATTTTTAGATTGTAGGCCGCACGCGTATGCGAACCATGTAATTCAAGAAGTGTGGGTTCAATATAATGCAATTTAGATTTAGCTGACGGTTTCATGTCTGACGACGAAGACGGATACAACGTCTTAGAGCTTGGAGGTCTGTGACAGCAAACCAACCGATTCATCTTCTTGCTTTTGTCATTTCCTTTATGCTTATGGTTTTTCCATTTCGATGAATTCATTTGAATATGACGCAAAGACAATATGATTTATTCTTGGTCAGTGTGGTTAAAAAAATGCGCTAACAGCTACGATCCATCGTCATAAATAATAAATTCGAAGCGAAATAGATTTAAAGGAATTATACATTTTTCCCTTATTCCCTCGAAAAGACTTCTTTATTAATTCTCCAGGAATAGAGATGAAAAAATCAAACATTTATTTGAAAGGCAACCAATTAATATGCTACCAATTTTATAACTTTTTTTAAGGATTCACAGGAAAACATAAAAAAGTGAAAACAAATGTCAATGTACTTCTCAAAGATGGTTAGCAGACAATCAATTAAAACTTATTTGTAAATAGTAACATAAAAAGGATCTTCCGAAATTGTGCATCAATTATGAAAATGTTCAGAACGTATTTATTGTCATTAACGTGGCTATCTTTGACGTTTTGAGAGTAAACGTATAGTCTATGCAAAAATAGAGTTGTAGGCAAGAGTAGTATGCGCAAATCGATGAATTGAATTTTCAAAATTAAAAGTAATGGAACATTACAGAATATTACATATTTAAAATATGATCTGAGTGTGCGAATCAAAATATTATGAACAAATTTACTGGTATTTATTGAATATATGGTAATAATGCGGGAATGTTTTAAATAAAAAAGGTATGACTGTGACGAAAGACCCAAACATTTCCCGCTATTCTCAAAAGCCAAAAACAAAAGCGCTTAAAACAGGATCTTGCGAATTTTACATTTAACTCAAGAGTTTGACACTGATTCAAAAAAAAAAAAGGATTTGAACCGTAGATTTGGTTGCCAGAAGAATTGAAGTTAGCATATCAGCAATACTTGTACTTTGTAATTGGATTTAAGAACAAGCAGTAGATTTTTCATTGAAATTATGTCTTGCAAAAATCTGCATTTTCCTAATTAACTTGGAATCCAATATCATCTTTTTACAAGCTGATATGACCTTGATGTTTTCAGTTAAACAACATTGATTCATCCTTTTTTTTTTTTATTTCGTTTTGAAGTCTATTTCCCTATTCAATTCAGTATTAAGTATTGTTACTCGACTATAACTAAATCAAAATTACACCTTCTTGTTATGCATTCAAAAGCAGTTAAATATAAATCGATCAATGCCAACTTTGGTTGAGGTCATCCAATAAAAATTGAAAATGATTTAATTTATATTGTCTTTGGAAAGAGCAGTTCACTTATGTAATCGTTAAACAGTTGACTGCAAGGCAGGAATGCAGAAAGAATGTTGATTAGTTTGTTTTTGATATGCTAATATTTACTTAACAAAAGACATCATTAACATTAAAGCATATGGTTGTGAAAAGATGATACACCACATCTGATTTTTCGGGGCTACATTACATTATAGTAAAAATTTTGTCAATACAGTTTTGAGAAATTATCATAAACGGAAATTATTGATATGTGTGATGAGCATTGAAAACTGATTGATTGTGGAGACTGGGAAATAAGTCAAAGTGTTAAAAAAGGATTTTGAATGTTTTGCCGAAAATCAGATTTCATTATGTCGGTAGAAGTCTTCCGGAGCAATGTCGGAATCAAGTGACAGACATGCATATATTGACTATAATTAAAATAATACCATTCACATTAGTGAGTTGCTCTTATTATGTGACAAACGATGCACAAAGAGTGAATATAGCAACTATCGCCCTTAACCATATGATCATGATAAGGATCCCTTAGCGTTCTGTTATGTTGAAACCGATTGAAAAAGCAAAAATAATTCTTCTATGTGCTTTTACTAGAGGTGATTAAGTAGTTCAGTATTAATGACTAATGCTTAAAGATGAATTTTAGATTGTGTAACTGCAATCTAGAGGGAATATCGTTTCCAGTGCATCTTGCAAGATGCAAGATCTTCAAACAGGCAAGACTTCTCATGAAACAAATGATGTGATGTCTCGAACGAAGGTAGCCTTCCAAATTACGTCTTCTGCTGTCATAGTATACTAAATGATCAACTGCCGTCTTTTCCGCGAATGAGGGCGGAATCGACACTCACCATTTGCCTACGAAAGATATCCTCTGAGTATGCAATGCGTCATGCAGATTCTAGTAGCCCTTAACTTTCTCTTGTCTATTTTGATTCGATCTTAGAACTTCAATGCTTCAATTTTTCAAACCGCGAAAGTATGACATCGGGAATATTGCGTTCTATATTCTCAATATTCAATTTTTTGAGGTCACTCTTATTTCCGATGAGTACTGTCGAAGTATCCTTACTCGCTTAGTGATCCGCCAGCTCATAACCCATTATTCCTGCGTATCCCGGCACCCAAAGTAGGGTAAGCAATTTATCTTCACTCATTTTTTTAAGAACGTTACAGGAATCAAGAGCCATTCTTGGTATGATTACTTTGAGACAGAAAGCCGAGTTTTACTCGTACAGTAACTGAATAGGCTTCGGCTAGAAAGATATTTTGCATTCTTCCCATTCGTTGGTGATATTTGACGCCAATACCAAATATTCTGATCGCTGTTGCCACAGACACCTTGGCTCTATTATCTTTTGTATTCACTCTGCGAAATTCAATGTCAAGATTCAATTCAATTCAACAACACAAAGATAGATAGATTGGAGTCATTTAGACTCCAGTATTGTATCAATTGTACAATTCTTCTATTCGCCAAAGCTCAACTGTCAATCATACGCACGAATTTCAAGCCATCGACCCATTCAGTCTAGCCAATCATTAATTTACGATAGACTGAAATCCCACTTGTGAACCATCTAATCTACGCCCTTCAACAATAAACTTTCCACAAGCTTCACTGTAATAACAATAGAATTTTCACTCTATGGCTTAAAAACTCAAGCAGGGCCAACGTGCCACATTTCTTCGGTTCAATATTTTATTATTTATTTTTAACATATATCAATCAAATTTATTCAACCCAAAATACTTCTAGATTGAATACGTTGCAATAGCTAAGATGTTTGTCTTTTGTCTCAAGAAAGAAAGCATCGATAAGTGCATTGTTAGTCTTTCAAAATTCTCAGTATACTGGAAGACCTACTTCTCTACATATTACACATCGGAATGAAGCAAATGAATAACTTATGTAGGTGGTTTGCACAGCTATCTCCGAATCTTAATATGAATATCTTTTTATTATTTCTTCAGTTTTACTTATTGAGAGTGACGTGTACAATTTGGTAAGTACCTTATTTGAATAGTGGAACGACAACAAGTTAGTGTGATATGCAAACAAACTCTTATGATGACAAATACTTAGTAGTATGCCGTCAACTTCGCGGTTAGAATGAGTCAATACATGATTTAAAGACTTATTCAAAGTAGATTGTTAATAAGAATGTGTCGCGATTTAATTTAAGACGGCTAGAAGTCAATTGATGAATAAATTGTAATAGAGTAATAAGTTTTCATGCCGGCCCCTTTGGAAGCATAAGGAAATAAAAGGGCAATTCAATAGAATACTTGGTGGAGACTTAGGTGTTTTTTGGCACTATGCAGAAATTTTATATAGCATAAAAAATCGGTTGAAGCTTCTATGAAAAATTGACACAGCATATGTCCACGTATCAAAGGGTACAGAGAAAAAGGATTTCAATGCATGTCAGAAACACTATAACAACAACTTTAAGAGCGATTGTTGAAATTGTCGCAATTATATATGAGCACAAGGTGGGACACCAACGTCCAATGGAATCCCAAAATAAAGGTCCTTGCTGTCAAAGGTTCTGCAATCGTGACGCTACAACGTACACTGGAAAATCTCAGTTCTGGTTAGTATTGCAGAGCATGTTGATAAACTTCTCAGGATTTAAAGCTTAAATGCAACATAAAACACATATTGAGTACATTGCTAGGTTTATCTTCATGACAACAGAGGAAGACTACTTTTGCTGACATGTTTGACAACAAAATAATGCGTTGACCCTTATATTGAATGAAATAACTGAGCATCCACTTATTACTGCACCGATCTATTCATTCATCAGAGTCTTTAAATGTTAATTAATGCTCAGTTCGGGTTACTATTCATTTAGCGAGTTCACCAAAAAGACTGTGGTTCGTCAATATTGCCACCAATATTCTCACGTCATTTCTATTTTTCCGTAAGAGTTGTTATATTCTCGTTTTAAGGGTAAGAACAATAAGCTCGGTAGTGTTCGGAGAGAATTTTGTCTATGCCTACTTTAATTGGAAATTTGTCAGCTGATCCATCTCATCCGCTTTTTTATTTGCTCCTGAATCTGTGTCTTCGAAGACTCATGTTAATTTTACAGAAATACACTATACGGAAATCGACTTTTGCAATAATAAACAAAAATCACACAGAAAAACGTATAACTACAAAAGTCAAGGACACACCATTTAACTCCTGCGTTCGATCCTTACTTCTCAGTAGACATTTTTCTACTGCAATGGTAACAAATTCTCAAAATTTGACACCTAGAACCAGGCTGAGGAGAAGGACAACTTGGGGGGAGCTTATACGGAGTCGACCGCACGCTAATTCAATCTTAAGATTCCAAGCCAGATTCGAAGCTCTTCCACATTAGCATTTCGCGGAACGGGAACATTTAAATGCTCTAAATTCAAAGGAATCGTTCATTTGAACGATGTTAGAGATAAATCAAGGTATTCAGAGCATCGGGGATGTGACTTTCGTGAGACGGTGCCCAATATCAATGGTCGTTAAATTTAATCCAAATCGAATGGTACCGCTTTGAACGTTGGCAAAGCAATGAATATGATTTAGGATTGCAAGAATCTAACCAAGTTGGTGAAATAACTAGTTGTGAAGGCAACATAAACAGTGGAAAGTAAATTTAAATAGTAACTACACTTCGTTGCCTTATGTGAAGTCGGATTCGATCAAGCTAATCCTTTTTGCTATAAATCTGCAAGAATGATGCGCTCATTTTGAGACAACATTCATTTGTTACACAGTCAAGGCCTTCCCAGACATGAACCTTGGCGGCATTTCGGGATTATAATATAATGAAACAGTCGATAAAAAACTTTATTGCAACAATGGAACATTCTATATTCAAGGGAAGTGAAGACCTCGCAAGCAGTAAAGAGCAGAGGATTGCTTCTCTTAGTTAGAAAATATTGGTCAGATTGCAGATATATCACAGACCAACATGAATATCGGAATGTCTCTTCATCATCATCAAAACAGCATCCTTTCCCATGAATTGATAGCACTTTGAAGACGCAGATAACAAACTGTGGAATGGTTCCTGGTATCCAATGTAGTGGAAAATTTTAACTCTTTATTTTTATCAAAAGGTCATCGTAACCTTAAATGTAATACAAGATTCCAAAAATCGAAAATTCTTGATTCTGCGAAGTCGTCAAATGAATAGAAAATATGCAAAAATCCGATCGCAAAAATTGACTGGCATTAAACTCATATAAAGGAAGCTCGGCATTATGTCTTGCAAAAAGCAGACTTCTTCTTCTGCCTCGTAAGACATCTTGTGTTTCTCCTCTTGATTGTTGTATCTTTAAGATGTCATGAAACCGGTTCCTCTGCTGCCTACTTACCAGTCATATGAGGTGATCATCCGAATCCTGAATAGCTACGCGCGGCTTTTGAGAATCTCAGAGGTCACAAGTAAATCTAAACTTTTTTTAAGATATTTCGTAGATATTCATCATCAGATTAAACGCTCAGATTGATTATTTTCGTTCATTTTAGGATAAACTTGTTGGAAAAATTGTTCAGAAACTTTTATTGCCATTACATAGCAATACCCTCCTGAAGCAGTTGAGTCAGCAATTTTCGGGTGGAATATCTTTAAGATAGTGTGCGGAAAGTGGCATTCGACTACTCAAATGTGTATACGGTTCTGTGGGCACCAGTGCCGGCAACCAGGTAACTTTATGATCGCTGGATCGGTTAGAAATTCACCTTGGGGTTACACATATGCGACATGACGACAACGGCCACGGCTACAAGCAGCTTTCGTTGTGTACAGGGTGCGAAACAAGTTCACATGTGGATGCTTTGAACGTAAGTTTTTTCAATGCGTTCTCAAGATATTTTCCATGCTTGCAAAACGTGCTGCATTCAGGTGATGCTTTTGCTTTGCGCCGACTGAAAATGACGCAATACTGCGCTGGCCATTGTGTTCACATTAAGGAGTACGAGCATATTAATAAGAAGCTCAACTGGATTTTAAGTAAGCATATGTGTAAATATACATGCATGCATCTTAACTGTATGAGTTAGTGCTATTTAAGGTCAGTTATGATTTTGGAATGGATAAATGAGCAAAAAATCACTGTTTCTACCCAAGTAGGATGTGTTCAAGTATATTGCAGATGAGGTGAATAATTGCATGTGGATAATGAGGTGAGAGGCTATTAATTACACTTTTACAAATTACTAGAACTACTCGACTGTTATAGTTAAATTGATTTTTTGAGAGCAATTTAATCTGTTGAAAATAATTGATTGTAATACAATGTTTTGGATTTTTTGCTCCAACATAGATAATTTAAAAATTTCCCGTCGATTACTACTCTAATGGAATGTTATCTAAAGTAATCGAAGTTAAAATAGGTTAGTATTGACCCGGTACACAAATCAGTAATTCTCTATCTGGGGATTTTCTTTATTGCCGTTGATATTATTGTAAAGAAAATGATCAAACATATCTTGGGTTTGATGAAGAAAGGAACTTTTGTACATTCAATAGCCTGGTAATTGGTAATTCAATATTACATTCAATAGTATGGTCAATCATCTTAAAGAGAATATAATAGAAAAATACAACTTCCCCAACAGACCCTTCTCAATGGTTTATCGAGGCATGAAGTGCTATTATTGGAGTACGACAAAGGAGTTCGGAGGAGTTCCAGGATCAGTTCCTCATTTATAAGGCCCACAAAATCTCAAAGGAATCAAACCTGGTATTCATTGGAAGGAACTGCTTTGTAGATCCCAATTGCACTCTACCATACCATAGTTATAAGAACTTTGGAGGCCAGAGCCGAACAGAATGTAAAAGCTTTGAAGCATATCAAAGTCCGTCGATATTTCATGGGCGCTAAGTCTGTTGTATCCAATGTGACATAACCCACATGACTGCCTGAATGAAAGGACCCAGCTCCACAACGACTACACATTCGGGTTGAGCAAGATCAAATCAATACTACTAGGCAATATTTGCATGTGGCTGTATTTCAGAGTTCGTCAAAGATGATTCGATGAGAAGTTCTCAAAAGATAGGTCCTAAGTGTTGAGCCTTCTAGCAATATTTCCAGATACGTGAATACCCGGGCACATGAATAAGGTGGAAACCTACATGATTCAAACTGAAACCTCACAACGTCACAACGCAATTAAATCCAGAAGAGATGACGTTTTGATTAACAATATGGTCCATTTGATTAGGTTGCTAGGATTATTATTAATTTTCAGCGTTAAAGCTGTGTTCAGTCCATTTTGTTGGCCAAAGCGGAACATGTCCATCCAGATAACATTAAACCAATTTGAATTGAAAACAAACGTAATGTCTGATATCCAAATTAATTTGGTTGTTAAATCAATGATAGCCACTCCTGTTGATTTTGGACAAAAGTTGAACGGAATTTCAACCTAGAATCACCAAAATTAAGTCAATACGTGACTAACGATTTAGCGAGGATATCGTTCACGCTAACATACGTTTTCTTCCTCAAAATTGGTTAGTTCTTGTTCTCTATATGTATTTCAGCATTGATATGACATGAAAATCGCATGTTTGTGCAGATCCTTTCTAGAGGTCGGAAATAAATTGTTTGAACGTTGCTTATGGCAAATAGTTGTTCAGCCGGAAATGAATATCACCTTATCAATATCAGAATATAGCTGAAATATTTGTTTTGGCTTGTTCTCGCCTATGTTGATCTTTTCTCAGAGGTTATTTGAACTTTACTGTAATGATGAACCTATCGTTTAAATTTGTGTAAAGAAAAACATACATAAAGAGCTCTTCGGGTAAATGAATGCTATCATATTATATAAAATTTAATTACTCAATCAAATGTAATTCCATAAAATTCTGAAAAGCAATTCTTTTGCCACTCACCTGTAAGTTTAAGTCCGTAAAATTTGAAATTTAAGCCTTGTAACTGGCCTGGCACTAGCTACACAATCAATTCTTTTTCACTGCCACTCGGAGGGAAATTTTCAACACCTGGTGCACTTATCACAATATGTCGGTATTAATCAATGATTAATTGGGAAATGTTATCACCAAACACGGGACCACGTAATACGATGACTCAATCAATGATTAATCCTACAATAAAGTCCAACCAGTTCCTTGCAACCACTTTCTTTTTTTCAAATTCAACTCGTGATTGCAGCAACTCGATAAACAACGGATGGCGATGATAAAAGTGAAAATTCTATACAATTTTCTTGTTCACAATTGCGCCGACTGCCTTATTCACTTTTCATGGAAACCCCTTGTGTTGCATATCTGAGATGCAATTTGCACGCACGTACATTCGAGAGTCAAATGAACAGCGGTCAATGAAACTAAGCCAAGGAAGGAATTATCTTTTCCGGAGATTTTATAACAAGACGCGGGACTTTTTTGCAATACACATGATACGACTGGCCATTAGTCCATTAGCGGTTGCAGATCACTGTAAATGTTTGGTGAAATCCAATCCTTCGATAAGGGGTTTTCAATAATTAGAATCAGAGGAAATCCACGTTCTTTCCGAGGTCGGTCTTTCGTAATCCAACTGCCGTCCAACCGATAAGGTGTAATCGATATCGGATACAGGTAATTCTCGCACGTCCGCCTGCCGTTTTGCCAAGCCAATAAATGATTACACACTGTACTATCACAAATTTAATGTGTTCGGGCTAATTTTTCCGCGACAAGGTAAGCAAAATCGTAATGGCCCCCGATGACGCTGGTATCACAACACATGCGAGTATATTTCAATCTCCAGTTTGAACAATTATGTGTGCGACTATCTGCGGCTCAGTGGGTATAGATAAAGTTTCTAGTCTATCTAGAAGAACGACTAAGAACCCAAGTTTGTTGAAACTTAAACCAAAACGCTGCTTCCAGCCGCGACAAAACACTGAATAACGGGACGTTCGCGGTGTACCGTACTGGCCAACAGAATATACAAGATAGACTGAAGAGCAGCTCGCCTGATCGGAAACAGACGACCCACGATTTTAGTGCAAAACTTGAATCGTGAGACCAGTTGAAAGCGAAACAGCATTAAAAGGTCTGTTGTCTGCATTGGATAAAGTCCTGAAGTTGAAGACACCACCGTTCGCGACGAAGCCAGAGGAGTTTCACCATGACCCCAGTTGGTGGAATTATACGACAGTGTGACGAAAACGACTTTACACATTATAAAAAATAGACGTAGAACTTTTAGGCATCTTGTATTCAGAGGAATTGAATAAATTATGCTAATTGCAGTTTTTTTTTGCTTATGCATGCACTAGTTGGTGTTGTGGACGACTTTCTTAAGAAAATGTGCTCAAAATTCATTGCATTGGAAGTGGTAAATTTGTTGAATAAGATCATATGAAAAGATCATACGTTTCCCTTATATCGCATCTTATCGTACTATGCAACTATATATACATATATGCGCGTCGGGCCATGGGTTCTTTCCAAGAGCTCGAAATAGTTATACGTTGCAATTATTTAATTTACACGCATGTTAATAGCGTTTTATTCCTCCTAAAGACCACGATTTCATAACAATTTAGAAGCTACAATACTTCCCAGCATAGTTTTAGTATATATTATAGGCAACAATATGTTTTCGATTTCAATCAAACGCATTTACGAATCAGTTCCTTGGTGGATAAAATAAGAAGTCACTCTCCTTCGTGTCTTCAAGTTTTCAAAATTTGAACATTTCGGTGTAGAACGTCCAAATGAAGGCGCTATACACAAACAAAAGCTTTGAGTTTAAAGAAATTATATGCAGTTTTTAATCTTGACTTGAAAATCTGTATATCATAGCTCACTACTGAATTTCTTTTCTTCGGTGTATCGTAATGAAAGGATGTTTTCGCCCACAGAAAGCTGTTTCATATCATTTTTATATATTGAAGAGTTAATCATTTGTGTGTCCATTTTTCCGTAGTATTTAGTTTGGGATTGTCCTTAAAGTATGATCCAGTATATCTGCCACTGGAGAAAAGTGACTTATTTACTAGAAAAAGTGTATAAAACCTCCTTACGAAAGGTGGATCACTCCAACAAAAGTAGATAAAATGTAACCAAAAAGTAAATAAGCTTATTAGACTTATCAATGATAGTCGGGACAATTATCAGCGGACGTCGCTATACGTCATTCAAACCAAAATTAAACCTAAACATTTAAACCTTACCTAAGACGATGAAGTGGTGAGAATGAAACCAATCCATTACGATTTGCTGCAAGATTTAAATGCAAGTCATGATGAAAATAACTTATAGGTGAAGACATCTTTGGTAATTGAAAATAAGCAACGCAGGACGCAGTCTATGGAAACAACACAAGTCCCTCTTAAATTTAACCAATTTAAAGTACATTGGGTGTCGCAGCTTAAAAATCAAGAAGTAGGGAACTAGAATAGAGAAAAAAGGAGTTGGAGGGTTCCATCTTTGCTCAGTCAGAGCTACCAATAAAAATGGGCTCCCCTGGAAACCCCCTTTCATTTTTTTCCATATTTATTTACGAGAGAATTCTTACCGAAATTGTTGACGAAACGAATTTATATATAAAACCAAAATAAATTTCTAAGTGGCGTCCAACGAATGGTACTGAAATTCGCCAGCTTTGTAGCGCTATCATGTCAGATTACAGATATTATCCGAGTATCAGATCTTGCCGGTTTCAGTAAGATTTTCAGCATTCAATGCTTACAATGATTACAAACACTTTCGCAAAAACACGAGCTTTCGTTCATTTCAAGGACATTTGCAAAACAAGTCCGCAAATCTCTATAAGATAAGACCCTTGAAACCCCATCTATATGAATGCTTCATCAAAGCCTAGCATTTGATGCCGAAACATACAAGCGCATTCAAATGAGAAACTCCCGCAGAAGACAATGGCGAAGAACCAGGGCCATCCAATTCAAAGTCAGAATCGATAGCCTAACAACTGCTATTCGTGTAAAAATCCACAATCTCCACAACCAGAATTGAAATTTAATACACGGTAAACTTGAATTCCCGGTAAACACTTCCCGAAAAGTCTGGAGAATAAAGAAAATATTCAAAGGAAATCAATTTCTATTCCCCCACCGCTAGAGGGTAATAACGATGTCGAAGAATTTTCGGACCAAGGCAAAGCTGAGCTCCATGCAGACCCCTTCCTTATGAATCATAACATCACCCAAACTATGCAAACCAAGATAATGGAGCTGTTGGTAACGCAAACATGAAAATCACTACCCTTAATTACATATGTTTTCATTAGCGATCGAATTAAGCCAAGAGAATTAGCTCAATTAATAAATAAGCTCAAAAACAACAAATCACCAGGTCAAGACGGAATACCCAATATTATCCTGAAAAATCTCCCTAGGAAAGCGATTGTACGCCTAAATTATATTTTTAATGCCTGTCTTAACCTCTTCCTAGAAGAGCACTCTAATAATTCCTATTCCAAAACCAAATAAGGACCGTCATTTTCCAAAATAACTACTGGCCAATAAGCCTTTTACCAGCATTAGGTAAGCTACTGGAGAAATTAGTTCTTAACCGGCTGAACGTGTTTGTTGATCGGCGCAACATGCTCCCTAGCTATCAATTTGTCTATCTGTCTTGTCTTGTTTATAACTATCGACACTCAACCGAGCAGCAACTATACCGTGTCGCTCAAGACATTAAAGTTGAACTGTCTGTAGATTAATTTCATTTAATATCGAAAAAGCGTTCGATACAGTATGGCATGATGGCCTTCTCTATAAATTAATTAAATTCAAATTCCCCTATACCTAAATAACATTAAAGTCATAACATAAAGTCCTTCTTAAAAGATCGAAAATATGCTGTCAAAATTCGAGATACCAGCTGGGGTTCCCCAAGGCTCATGCTTAAGCCCATTACTTTTCAATGTATATACTTCAGATATGCCATTTTCTAATGCGCGTAAGCTAGCCACTTTTGCGAACGACACATGCTTTTACACAAGCTCAGTAGATCCGAACAAAATAATTACTAACTTAGAGACGCTGCTTGAAAAAATATTCCAATATTTTCATCGGTGGAAAATTAAAATCAATATTCCGAAAACCAAAGCTATGTTCTTGACAAAGAAAAGGAAAACGAGCCTACTGCCTAATCAGTGTATTAATTTCCTAGCTCAAGAAATTCTTTTGTCAAATGATATTTCATATCTTGCGCTCACTCTTGATAAGAAACTGACACTCAGAGATCACATTGAATCGACATTGACCAAAGTGTCCAAGGCAATATTGGTGTATTGTATCCCTTGAAGTAAAATGTTGGCCAAACCGGCTAGTTCTACCAACCCATTAATTGCATCACTTTCGAATAATAACTAGTTGCAGTAGTCATGCTTTTTTAATACTTACCATTAATTGACCAAATTTATTTAGATTTAAGGTATTCTAAGCTAAAATAAGATAGGGTAAGTACAAGTAAAGTTTCTGGTTTGATATTTCCTTCAAAAGTTAAAAACTATTCCTAGAGAAACAATTAAGCAAACTAAGCTAGTTAATATATACTGAAGGTTGTATTGAGGTGAATTCGGGCCTCCTAAATTACTTACTAAGTTGCACGTATTATAAATAAATAAATAATGTTACCGCATTTGAGCACCGACTATCATTGGACGAGCAAACGTGTTGAACAAAATTAGCACTATACATAAAACAATACCTTCTGAATAAAACCCATATAAAAAAGAGGTTTGAGTTATTGGTTCATGTTCACACTCAGGATACGCCTCAAGCTTTGAAATTTACTCCGGAAATCAAGGTGCTATAGAAAACATAGTAATTCGTCGTTCAGTACCACGAATGAAGAACCATTTAATTTATTTTGATAATTTCTAAAGCTTTATCTCTTTGTTACAATATCTGAAAGCTCAGCGGATATGCGTTGGGGATAACTCAATTAGAAGCTAGCTCGGAAAATATTGCCAACTGTCTGCTTTAAGGGATTTGACGAAAGAAGGAATTGCACTCTGGTCATAAAAAGATAATCCGGATCCATATCAAGAATTACATCCAGGAAGTATGCGTGGGAATCAATTGTTAAAAGAGGTTAAAAGACCTTGTACCTTTAAATCTATCACGTGCAACGATCATGAGGATCAGATTGGAACAAGAACCATGAAAAGACATGTAGACTGCATTCTTTAAGGTCTTCGTTATTGAATGGGTTAGTAGATACTCATATTAAGTAGGTTTGGGCAGGATTCCTTTTGATGAACATTGGATGACTTCCGATTCAGCAAAAATCGAAAGCCGATTGTCGACAAAAGATTAACATTTCGAGTAATAACTTTACGCTACCTTAGCCAAGTTACCAGCAACAAATGTGTTTTATATGTTACAAAAAAAATTGTTTGGCAAGATAACTTTCAATTTTCTCAAAGAAATTGACGAAAATTGTGGTAATCCGACTATTATTTATCCACCCATTTGTGTGTCTTCATTCTTGGTTGATATTTATTTTTGCTTTCTTATTTATTTCAATTATCTTTATATTGCGCGATTTTGACCAGATTACCTTACCGTGTACGTTGGGTCCGGGAATGAAATGGGTCCAACATGTTTTGCGCGAAACGACTTACGGACTTGTCTTATTTCAAGAAAGTTAGCTGAATTCGTTTGCACGATATATAAAATAACATATAAAACTCTATATGAAAAAGCTGTGAATGTATACTGAATTCGTATTCGCTTCCTCGCTGTGTCAAACAATGTTTTTTAAAATTATTAATTATTTTAAATATTTTAATTCAACATAATCTATATTTTTTGTTTATAATCAAATAATGATATTTAAATTAAAATATTTGAAAAAAAAATCAAAAAGAAATTGTCGAAAATTGCGAAAAATTTCTAGAGAAATTGTCGAAAAATAAATAAAGTCTAGGCTACCAAAATAAAGAAAATGACGAATGAGATGAGGAAAGTAATGACAACAGCATCCACTTAAAGAAGAAAATAGTTACTTCCAAAATTCATGTATATGAATATAAAGAGAATAATTTTCACTCTAAACACATTGTTTAGAATTATAGATCAGCAATGCTGGATGCGACAAACAGGATGAAATAAAAAATGAAGTGATTTTATTTTTAATCTAATATTTTTCAACATTGCTGTTCATTTGCTTCACTTGTTTGCATCACAGCAGCACATCAACATTAACTTTTCACTTATTTCGTCGTTCAAGTTCAAATGAACGGGACATGCGCGAAATCGTATGTGTACATGCATGTTAGCATATTATTCATAGATTCAATGTCCATGCATCACTACAAAACATAAATAACAAAAGATAAAGCAGTAAAACTAGAAATTCATCTTAGTTTGTCAGAGACATGGAAAGACAAAAATCAAATGAAATAAGTTCGACTGCAGACAAATGTTAGAGTCCATTTCACCGAGGTAAATTGAATGCGTTTTCTAAAATCTATTGCTCAGAGGTATCTTTCACAAAAAAAAATGGGAATAAAATTTGCAAAGAGCGATATATGTGTTTAAAAAAATTAGCTCTGCTTGTTGGAGATCCTTCAAATATTTGTGGAAGGAATTCTCCAGTACCCGACCATATGTGATGCATGTGACTAAATATTACTTAAACTATCATCTTGGATGCAACAATGAGAACCACGCATGGCATATAGGAGGGAAATAAAAAGATAATCAAAACCTTGAGAGTCGTAAATTAGAATGTTATTGGACGATTTCGCCGGCATAAGCTTGTTACAAAAAAAGGCTCATATCTTCTAGATTATAATATACAATCAACTTCAAATGAAGGAATTAACAACTTCAGAATTGTGTTAAGTGTCTTACAGATATATGTGGTTACTCGATTACAATGTATAAGAATTTGTTTCGTAACAAATGAAGTACCCTATTTCATGCCAATTTTCATCATAGTCAATTTGACGCATCAACAAGATAACCCATTTTGGTTATATGCAATTAAAGCCACCTCAAAGTTTCTATTCAATAACATCTTTAGACACCCGCGCAAACATCTTCCAACTATCTCGCATCATTACTGATCAAACTTTTAGCTGATCCAATCTTCTTTCTTCTAAGTAGAGAAATCTCCAACTTCAATCATACCTTTCATTTATAGCAAAATGTTTTAAATTTCCATTCAATACGATTGCCGTACTTAATTGCATTCATTATAAACTTCACATGTTGCCTCATCATGAAACAATATGTTGCCCAAATGGGAACCTTGCGGGATGCTGCATCGCTGCTACCAAAAAAAAACTATGCAATACTGTAATGAGTGTTATATCGACAAATGCTTGGAAAAACTATGAGGTACTTTGAAACTTACTGGTCCTCAATTTGTTTAAAATAAGGAACGCTGAAAAAGCCGAAAAATTTATCGATACATCAATCTTTGCACGGTAAACGCAAGCAATGTGCGATTTACAATTTTATGTTGCATAAATTTCAAAAATTGTAGACTTAACCTTTCCGTTCGATACAAATAGGTGTTTGGAAATTCAATAAAAAATATTTGAAGGTGAAAAGGTAATATCATTTATCTGTAACGTGAAATTCAGTTCATCGACATCATATTGAATAGTCATCAGTGTCACGTAATTATTTAGTAGTCTAGTGGAAAGAGATCAAGGTATTTGATTCGAAAAAATAACAACACCACTCATAAGCACGAGATAATTTTTTGTGGATATTGTTTTTCTGGATATTGGAAAACACTTAACGTGGTAATATCAAAGAGCTTGAAAATCAAACAAGAGTTCAACGTATTCTATGATCGTTTTTACAACTCAAATATATTAAAAAAGCTAAATATACCAATGAATGCCTAACGATGATTTTAAATCAAAACTTGAATTATATTGATACCCAAATCCACTAATTTATGCTTCTAGGCATTGCTTTTTTTGTGGTATGCAGGTGAAGACTATTGACGCCCTGCGTGAGGCACTCTCAGATGCGCGATGCTTCTGGAATACACACCAAACCGCTCCTCTGTCAATCTGAGAACCCAGTCTAGAACCATTTGCCACTACTTCAGCCTTCACTTTCTTATGCCCCGGACCCCTTCAGATTGTGCGAGTTTCTTGTCTAGAAAGGGGAAAGGAATGCTAGAAAAGAGATTAGTCAACCGTCGATGCATACGATTGTAATGTTCACCCGATTCCATTTGTCAACCGCCTCAACAGCTTCTTGGAAGAGCTCTCCGATTCTTCTGAAGAGGTTACCACGCTGTTTGCTCTATTTTTTGCATGCAATTAATCAGTAACATCATCATCCACTGCCTTCATGCAAAGAAACTTTATTCGAATTTGCGGGATCATGCCCTACCCATCTTAACCAGGTAAGATCGGAAACAGCAGCATGTATGATGAGTTTTCAAGAGCATTTCCAGCAATGTCAAGCATATGCAGAGAGCGGTATGCATATGACGACTCAGGATTTTCGTTATCCTGATTGCATCTTCCTATTCCCTATTTGTGAAAAGTGGACTTTCCACCGTTCTCAATCATGAGCTGTCTCAACCGTGGCGAGATGGATTTCATTTCTACTTCATTCATCGACTTCATTTTTAATGTCTCTTCTGCCACCAGTTTTCCTTAAAAATACCAACGATCTAGAAAATTTCATCGAAGTAACGTTCGTCAGGAAATTTTTTCGTATTTTTAGCGCTGGTTTACAATTAAGCTTTATCACAACTTATAAAATTTAACCTTGCAACAATCATACAATAATAACAATGAAGACAAACTGTTCCCATAGGTGTTGCATTATGTTATTTAAATTCAAGGAAGCAGTATAAGGATTTTTTGATCTTGGCTATTTATCGTTTTTTTTCATCAAATTCTCTTGTACTATTTTCCTCTCAACTATTATAGAATCGTTTTCAGATCTTCTGAATTTTTACTAACCGGGTAAAGATATATTTTGCTTGCTCTGATGCGAGATATGTGGAAATTATAGCGATTTCGAAAGAAAATCGGTCCATATCTAAATGGTTCAAGTTGTAGATGTTGTGTTTGATTTTGTCGTTGTTTATGTTTTTCGAATGATTAAATTCCTAATATTATATAAATGGTTAGAAAAGACTTTGCCATCTAAATGTGTTCAATGTATAATTCTAAATTCTCCTTTCATACATACACATAAGCATAACGGCCAACTAATCAACCCTAACACTTGTTCCAGTTTATATAGAGAACGTCTTAAATGACTTACTTGCGCAACTATTAATTGAGCTCTCATAAAAGTCGTTTTAGATAAAAACGCATTTAATTTTCCAGAGAAAAAACTCTTTTACGACATTCCCCAAAATCCCTTTCTTTTCAAACATTTCTATTGAACTAATTGGTCATAAAAATATTTACGACTTTCTTTCGTATTTCGTCTCGTTTTGTTGCTATATCCGTGAAACTGAATCGAACAACTGCTATTTCTCCAGCAAAAAGTATTTATACATCAATTTAAATAATATAAAGTTTAAATTTAGATTTTTAAAATTCGTGCACGTTCATAAACTGGGAATAGCTTAACAAGTCGAGAAACAACAATTTATTTTCCATATTCTTTATTTTATTTACATACTACTTAACAGTTAAGAGACTCGGGCACAGTTTTCAAAACACTGCGTTCAAGGTTCGAGCCTTTATGTATACACAGTGATTCACTGGAAAATTTAATGGAACATTAAGCCGGGCTAATTAGCTTGAATGTATAAACAATTTACAAGAACCCTCTTATGAGTTCTTAGTCTGTCTGAAGCCGCTAATAAGGTTATGATGAGAGAATCATCGAATTATGATATAGTAGAAAAAGTGTTTTGATCCCCCCCACCCTCCAAAAAAACATATGAACTGATTCGATCTTGATTTTAAAGCAGTTTGTTTCATTTGGGAATAAATCTTTACTTTGCTTGCTGTGTCCTTGAAGCATTTAAGTATATTAAGCAGAGAAAATGCAGGCCTAAATTGCAAAATACTTAAGTAGGTTTTTAACAATAAACTTCAAATTTTTAGCGAAATAGAAAGTAGCGTCGGACTATAAGGAGAAACCGCCGTTGCTTCTGCATTTTAGTTTTCAAAGAAAAGTGGTAAATATTGAAGGTGATAAAGTGTGTATTAGGCATTGTTTGAAAACCACGCAGTGAAGGCTCATCAAAGCATAAACAGAGTTAATGGAGAAAACACCAACAGTGGTTTACATGGTTTCGAGATTGAGAACGAGTATTTGAAGACCAGTCACGATCAGGACAACCCAAGAAGGTGACAAACGGTGTTATACTAAAAGTCGTTCCAGAAAGTGATAAGATTACCATCGTAGAGTTACTGGAGAGCTACCAGGTCCACAGAATCACCGTACATAGAAGAATCCGTGCGCTAGGGTATGTGGTAAAATTGAATACTTGGCTACCCCACTAATTTTCACAATAAAAAAAGGAAAACTGGATGACCTGCTGTGTTTCCCATCTCGCTCATCAAACTAAAGAAGGTTTTCTCCGACGGATGGTTACTGGAGATGAAAAGTAAGTTTTATACAATCACATTAAAACGGTGCTGGTTAGTTTGCACAAATGGCAAAGCAATCACCAGCATCCACTTCCGAACCACCTTTTCATCAACAGAAGGTCTTATTATCAATATGGTGAGATTCTAAAGGAGTTAAGTATTGGAAGCTTTAGCAACTAAATTAAACCTTAAATGTGGATTTGTACTATCAATTGAAGATGGCTGCACAAGCATGCGTGATAAGCGTCCTGTATTTTTCGATTGACGCGGATTCATCTTTCACTAGGACAATGCGAGGCTGCACACATGTGCAGATACCCAGCGCAGATTACCAAAAATGGGATGGGAACCTTTATTGCATCCACCATATACTCCCGATCTCCAACGGATCATCGGTCCTTTCGGTCCATGGACAGCTATCTGCAGGGAAGGGAATAAAAGTCTGAAAAGAATCTCCGTACAGGACTAGCAAACTTTTTTGAGGATGAAGGAGAAGATTTCTACATAAGGACACAGCAACTTCAAGACCGTTTGGTACAAGTCAATAATAATAATAACAATAATAATAATAATAAAAATAATAATAATAATAATAGTGATTGTATACTTAATTAAGTTTGAATAAATAAGTCATAAAAACACTATTTGATTTTTGATTTGATTTTTGATTTAGAAAATAATGAACCTTGTTTTAATAATTGATAACACAAGAGTCCAAGATGTGAATGATTAAGATGCCCTGTAATGAGCGCAGTAGAGTTAGCACGTTGCTAAGATTTTCGTCAATAGTTTTGAACAGTCGGACGGGAGGAGGCTGGTGAAAGCTCAAAAACGGCATAATTGCCTTATTGCGTCTAGATACCGCACTGACTATGAGTCGGCTGATGAGTCTTAGAGGGTCTTAGAGAGTTTTAGAGGGTAATGGGGGAAAAACTAGTGTGGGAAAAGAGATTAGGTAATAAGCCAAGCGGAGTCCTTCAAATATGTGATTTGAGGCCTAGCTCAAGCAAAGGTTAGACTAGACTACCTGGTGCAGCAACTAAATTGGCACGGTTTTTTCTATCTTTCCTGCATAAAATAGGAATGCTGATTGCTTTTTTGTTTTTCGGGTGATATCTATCATCTGTTCTTCATAGACCAAGGTATAAATGCATATGCTGGAAAACCTGTAACGTGTAACGCAGCTATTGACTAACTGACTAACTATTGGCTTGTAACAAAGAGCATTTTTGCGCGCTTGTTAAACACTTGTCAAGACGACTTTTACAGCAACACTTAACCTTTCCATCATTACTTGCTGAAAAAAAGATCTTTTTAAATCAAATCGGTGATCCGACGGCAAGAAAAGAGATCTCGTTTGAAGTAATGTAGGAAACGTACTCTCCGGATAACTTACTATGCAACTATTATCCAATAAAACCCTAATGGGAGCCGTTCTCAAGTTCTATCGATGAGGTGATATTATACATGTGAAAAAAAGGCTAGATAACGCAGTGCTCGTTATCTATTATAACCTCTATTCGCAAAAAAAGAACTCAAACTTAAGTGCGAAAGTTAAAGAGGCATATCACTACTATGTTCACTACTGTATTACAAAGCTGATAGAAGGCAAAATCATCTTTCACACCGGAAACACCTTGGGGGAATATCAAGAAGGGCCACTGACCATCGGTTAAAGGTTAACGAATTGCTGATAGTTGTACATCCATGTTGAGCAAATTTTGGAGAACTTCAGCAAACATCAGACAGCATCAACCGGGATATAGTATATTAAAGCCTTGAAGTTGGCATCTCAGCATGAAAAACCAACCAGAAAACTGTTTAACCAATTGACAAGGCCGAAAAAACAACCAGTCTACTAGAGATTTTCGAACAATGTCCACACTGAAACAATAAAATAGGCTAATCCTATTGCTATTTAAATGAGTTCTTCCTAATAATAGAAGGAAACTGTCGATTGCTACAAGAGGTACACTGCTCCTCGAATCGAAATTGCAGCCCACGCGGATAACATTAATCTTCCCATCACAATTACCTGAATCTGTTCTTTTATGAGCTGTTTTTTTATTTTGTCTTAGGTTTTATGTTATTGTTTAGTTTTGGTTTGTCTTGCATTAATTACAGAAGCTTTGGTAGATCAACTTATCCATTCTCATTTTTATAACATTACTATATTGTAAATGACTTATACCATTGCTAAGCAAACTCAGCGAAGACTCATAGGTGCGGACGTTTAGTATTATGTAGTATTGTATATATTTTAGTAGTTTAGTAGTACTGGTATGTAGTATTTCTTTCAAGTAGTATTAGTATTTCTGCTTAAGCGGCAGGAAGAGTCAAACGAGTACTTGTCCGTTCGACTATAATTCGATATTTCGATGATTTTGAAAACGTTCTAATATCGTCCTTTATGTTGTAGATGTCGGCTGTGTCATAAACATGATTTGGGATTCAACATAATGCAAAGTTGGAATTTGTTAACGCGTTCGGCACGATTTTCTGTGTATAATACATTATCTCGAGAAATCGTCTTCATTTTTTATTTCATGTTAACAGCGAATACCCTTCGAATGTCCTCCTTTCCTTGAAATGTATTATTTTCACACAATTTCTACTCTTTTTAAAAGTTACAGTAGCACTTTGGAGGATAAAGCCTTTGCCAGTCCTAACAACGAAAATATGGTAAATTAAGTCCAATAAGCTTACTTTTGTTTTTAATGTGCACAAAAAATAGATATCAAATAGCTAAGTGATCAAACAATAAATTGTCCAGCCCGAGAACAAGGGAATCATTTGTTAAAATTACAAAATTTTCCGACGACACCAAATGTAATTCGGATACACATATGTAGTATTCATTATATGAAAACACAAGAAAATGTGAAGGCGACAACCTCTTATCTTAACTTTGACTAAATTTACATAAATACCGTATATTTCATAGTTTTCTTTCTGGCCATCCAAAGCCAAGCTAATACCTGTTATCACACATATGTGAGCGTACTTTCAATTTCATCTCATCATCATACCATAGCCTAATCGCATATGTTTCACATTTGTTTGTCCGCAACACACAGCAGGCGAACATGAATTTGAAATTTTTATATATGCTCTGAAATACGTTTTTTAATCATCGCTCCTATATGCATATGGCAGTAAAATTGAATTTAATGTCTATTGGCGAAATCGTTTTATCATTTTAATTGTCCGAAATATTCGTGTTGACCTTATTGGTACATGCAAATTAAAAATGTTGAATTTTCAATAAAAGTGCCCGTAAAATATGATTAGGCGGAATAGCAAATACATGTCAGAGCAAAGTCATCTTTTTATGCGGCGATAAATTAGAATTCTAGGCGCCAGGTAAGAAAATTTTGCAAGCTGTTGAGACGGCCGGCAGTTTGTTTTGGAAAGTGCTAAAAGAAATTAAGTGGTGAAAGTTCTCTGTTTTAAGCGACTCAATCGGATAATCTTTATAAATTCTTTGTATTTTTTCAACGAAACGCGTTCTACGAGATGGAAAAGGATTGAACATGAACCTTTGCATAGCAAAAGTTCAACACGCAATGATATAGACTCACAGAATATACATTTGGGATTGCAACTGAAAAACGTCTCTGCAAATTTTCATCTTCACAATGATTTTTTCAAGAAATATTTAAAGGACACATGATCAACTAAATTGGAGGGTGCGGGCGAGATATAGAAATAGAATAGAAAGATAGAAAAAAGAATAGGAATTCTTTTTAATAATAAAAAGGATTTCTAGCTTATGTTTATAATGCTGATATGTCAAAACGTGTTTATATCTGAAAAAGAAAAAAAGGTTGTATTCAAATGATTTCAGGAATGCATTCTTAGGGGCTGAATTCACAATTATCCTAGGAAAACGCAATACAACATGTACACAAGGTTGCAAACCGACTAAAGCAGATTTTAGTAAAAATTTAATATCAGAAATCTTTTTATTTCTTTAAGAAGTGCAATTTTTTTTTTCCCTTGGTCTGTACTAAAAGTTTTTCTTTCACGGCTTGCATCTCACGGGTTGTAAGTGCCTGTGGTAAAAATGGTAATTAGACATGTAATACGTAAGCTGAAGAATCATTGCCGAGGTTACCTAGGGTCTACACACCATTCCGTGCCTTGACCTCCAAAATATCGCACCGGCAACTATCTCAGATGTTTAGAACTTATCCCCTCATTTTGGAATACAACCTGTGTCGGCGATAGTATTTTCGAAGTTTGTTTGCTGTCTTTCGTCCTTCAGACCCCGCGCCCAAGGTTATCTATCGAATATTTTTTCGAATATACATTACTCTCGGAAAAAATCCGAGAGTAATGTGCCACGCAGGTCCATTTGTCGAAACTTTTCAGCATTTCTCCGACCAGATTGTCTGGAGAAAGCTCTCCCATCACCTCCCACAAGTCCTGCCGCATCCTGTTCCACCTTCTACAGTTGAAGAAGGTGTGACATGCGTCATCCCTTTCCCCTGGGCAGAAAATGCAGTCTGGGGACCGTGATTTACCAATCTTGTGCAAGTAAGACTGAGAATACCCATGCCCGCTAAGAAGCTGGGTAAGGTAATAATCAGTCTCACCGTGCCTTCGATTTAGCCACGATCCCACGTCCCCTATAAGGCGGGCAGTCCAGCGACCATTGGAGTCGCCTTCCCATGACTGTTGCCACTCGAGTATTGTGCGCTGCCTCTCTTCTCGGTTGACAGCATATCTTGAGCCCTCCACTTTACGGTCATAAATTCTCCGTCGTTCTCTAGCAAGGAGGGCGATGGGTATCACTCCTGCGATCACCAACACCGCCGACTCAGAGACAGTGCGGTATGCAGACGCAACCCGCAAAGCTCCTCGTCTCTGTACCTGGGCCAAGCGCTTTCGGTACAGCTCCTTACTGAGAGCTCCGGCCCAAACCTCAGAGCCGTACAGTAGCACTGACTGTACAGCACTCATGAGAAGTCGGCGTTTGCTCGGTGTGGGCCCACCGATGTTGCACATTAGTCGACTCAAAGCTGAGACGCCCATCGCGGCCTTTTTCGCCGTTGCCCTGATCTGTTCCGAAAAGCTCATTTTGGAATCGATCAATAGTCCCAAATATTTTATTGCGACTTTAGACTCAACAGTCGCATCTCCGATCTGCAAAGGAATTACAGTGGGAATTCTTTTCGTCGTGAGAATGACCACCTCGGTTTTCTCTAGTGCCAAACTGAACCCACGGGTGGTCATCTTGTTTTACTACGATAATTCTATTTGAGAACCCTCTTTTCGGACGCGTTTAACATTTTTCGGATCCGTGCGCAAGGAACAACACTCCCGGTTCACGGCGAAGGATAACTCCTATTATTAATGTGAAAATGCGAAGCTTGGTTTTCCTGTATATGCAGCAAGCTTCCAAAATCACCAAACCAAAATTCATTATTTGCCTTATTCGACAATTTCGTTCCTGTGTCTCGTCAATTGTGGGACGAATTATACGAAGTTGTCTACATATTCTTATTGGTCTAGTTTCTCTCCCAGATGTCAGTTATTTTATGGGAGTTAAACATTTTTTTTTTTTTTGATTAATTTGAAGACCAAATTTGTTTTTTGTTCATTTAAAGGTTCATTTGATATTGATGGTATCTGCATATGCTACTCTTTGACTGATCTGGAGTACAATGTACCTCTGGTGTCCTGGGAACATTACGATGACATGCCCTAGTGCCAGATTAAGCAGAAGGTGGTCCACCTTATACCTTGCCCCAGTCGGACTTTTATTTCAAACACTTCTGTCAGGTAATTGACGATTCTGGCAAGCGCTGCTGAGTTCAACATAGTTGTTATCATAGTGTAACCACCAACAAGTGCTAGCATTTTGAACAACCTTCGTTCCTGCGGAAGATCCCTTTTTTTCAAAATTCATTGATATTTAAAAGATATTGGATATTGGCATCAAGAGTGAGGTGTGTAGAGATATGCATTAATATTGTCTTAACACTAATAAACTGGAAAAGTTGTTCTCACTCACATTTAAGTTCACGAAGTTTAATTTCAGAAAGCTTATCGTTTAATTTTCAAGCTCTCTGTCTTGCAAAGCTCGCTTCAATGGCTACGTGTGTATTCGTATGATCTCCCTTCAAAGTGTGAGTGATTTCAAAAGTTATATTAATGTTTTTTTCATGTGTTAGGCAAGTTTTGCTGTGACTCAAAAGTCTACTATAAGTTGGCGCGGTGCAATTCGATTAATGCATTTTCGTTGTTACTTGAAGTCAACAAACATTTGAAAAAGATCGATTTTGAACTTATAATCTTTTCCAACATCGACATGACTGTAAAAAGTTGGACATTTTTGCTCTTCCAACAAAAAATATACACGTCAAGGGTACAAAACGTATTTTGAAGGATCTTGATAACTTTTCGCTGAATTGTACATGGAAACGGAGCAGCTCTGACCATACAGCCGCTTTGTACCGCCCCACGTCACACGTAAACTATTATAGAATCGAGTATTGTTCACAATCAAAATGACAATGACTGAAGCAAGGTGAATAATCACGAAGTTGCGAGTCAGGGAAAGCATTCTCGTGATAAAGTTTGGGAGATTTCGATGGCTTCATGAAAATTGGCTGTTTGATTGCATAATCGAACAAATGGCAGTCATATTAAAGAACGAAAGAGAATAACATTCATAAATGATCGAATTTTCCATTTAAAATATTTAAAAATAAATTCTTTTTATACTTCAGCAGAAATATTTTATAAGCATGACATGTAGCAATTGATCTCAGTCTACAAAGTGAATCGTTGTTGGCTCATATTAATGGCATGTTAAGAACATCACTCGAAAACGCTGCAACCACTATAGATAGGATCAGTGAAGCTGCGGATAGTACACGAACATTTAAAAGTAAAGCTTCAGTCATTTACCTAAACCAATATCCCATAAATAAAAGGCAAATTACAAGCGCTCAGAGATAAAGAATGTCATTATATTAATTTCGAAAAAGAAGTTAAAAGTGTTGGTCCAAATGAATAAGCTCCTTAGAGCCCTACTCTATACTATAAGACTGACATGGGAACCCAAAAGTCAGTCTAATTATAAGTTTGACAAAGTCGATAAAAAACGAAACCGATGAAGTTTATAATTCCTCGATAACAGTTTTGAAGTTTTTTCGAAAGTATGAAATCCCAATAAAAGTATAAAATTACCAAAATATGGTAGTTTTGATCAGCAAAAATATAGAGCATCTATATGTCAAACTGAGTGAGCTGCTAAGGATCTATGACTTTATTCGGATATTCGCCACAGTCTACGCAGAAAACTGAGATTGAGGTTCATTGGTGTCATCAGAGTTCATCAGTTAAATTTTTATTTATGTGTTTTTTTTATTTGTATTTTAAAAATTGCTAATCTTGATACAACTCTTTCAAAATCATAGAAGCCAAATTTTCCAATCGCCGACTGCTCGTTTAGAGCTAATCTGCAAAAGTTTCAGGGGAGTAGCGACGTCACCAATGGGTTTTCTAGTTATGTTACGAGATAATTAGGCCTTAACTTGCTCTCGTTGATTATTTATCGTATTCTTTTATTTACTAATAATAAATTGTATTGTTTGTCGGATGATTTTTTGCTATGGAATATAATTAATTATAAAATAAAACATTAATTTCACCTGTGTCCATAGAGTATTTTATTTTTTCCAAATATTCTATGGACACAGGTGAAATTAATGTTTTATTTTATAATTAATAATAAATTATTTGTATTAAATAATTCCTATTGGCGATTGATTCAAAATTGTGTTATAGTTTATGTTAAGACCAATGCGGCGAAAGATATCAAAGAAACTCCAATGTTTTGTTAAAATTGTTTTTGTTTTTGTTAGGGGCATTTCCCTTATTTGGAGAGACATCAAAAAATTTCCATGGATTGATATTTGGAAATTTTTCAGAGTTTATTGATTGGGTTTCTCTGCCTTTTTGCTTTTTCCAGTTTTCAATGCGCTACAAGTGAGCTAGCAATGTGGACTAGACTGAATAGATCCTCTAATAGTTTTAATTTTTTCAATAAGATGCAATGATAATTCAATTAAAGAAGATATACTCATTAAGTTTTAACCGCGATAAATTAAATCAGTCCTAGAATGAAGGAAAAGGCTCGAGTTGCTTCATCAGTGGAAGCACACTTGCTTTTCTGCTTCTGTATACACTTTTGATCTAATATTTTAGGACTTATCCATAAGCAACAAGGTAACTTTTGTTCCTAGTTCAAACATTATGCGTTAAATCCTTATAAAAAAATATCTTAAGCCGCTCCAAAATTTGGTCTTCTCAATCGCGGTAAGACTAAGATGCTTATAAGTGGAAATATGTTAATTTACATAAACATAATTGAAACGATTATAGGTAGGTTGGTAAGTGCGACAACACGCGCGAACGCTTTTGTCGATTACTTTATCAGTTTTTACATCATTACTATACGCCCATGCCCAATTCAAACTCGTTTCGAGATGGATTCGAGTAGTACTTAGTGAAATTCAGATGAATTGTTCTTAGACTACCAAAAGTAGATACTTTTAGATGTTAATGACTTGTCATGGTTACAAATACACTAACAAGATTCGGCAAAACCGTCTCCAGTGAGGTTTTTTATGTTTCCTGTTTGATTTAATTTGGAATGAAAAATTCATAACTAAACTATAAAATTTCAATATTCGTGTTTCAACGGAAATAAATAAGAATTGGATAAATTTCACGAAATTTTCACAAAGAGGAATAGCTTATTACCTACGTACATTTCTTAGTTCTCTTTATGACCAAACAACTCAGTCACGAAGTTACACCCATGCAGATTGAAAATGTGAAAATCTTTAGCTGATGAAGAATCGCAGACTTCCAAGATAAATTTCGCTCACGATACAAATTTTGAGGTCCAAATTAATGAAGCCAACAATTTAAATTCAAAAGGACATAGAAAAAGGCGTCAAGAAAGGAGTCAATGAGCTTCAAGACTTGGTGCATCAAATGCAGGACTATCATCGAAAATGGGCGAAAGCCGAAGTCCAGCTGAAAAAGCTGCGTCAAACCAAATACGTAATGATCAACGCGCTATTCGTCGGTAAACGTGAAAGGATCGCTAGTAGCCTAAAAGAACTGTGATCTTAAGGGGGGAATAGGGTTTTAAATCTCAATTTTTTATCTCAAGAATGTTTTGTCCGAATTGCAAGTCAATCGGAGCAAAATTGACGAAGTTATGACTATTTTTATGGGCGCGATCAACTGACTCCATACGTATAGGCCAAGCAGAGCAGGAAGCTGGAAAACGAACAAAGGAAGGCAGGATTTGTCGTAGACAGGAGCAAAAAGATGCTTCAGACATCCTGGATAATTCCAACATTCTTTATGGACCTGGCATCGATGATTCAGTGTGAGTTAAGTCGATAGAAGTCGCTTATGAACGCTTGATCTTAAATTTTTTAGTGTTCAAAACTTTAAAGCGTTTTTCCCACAACTCATGTTTTCAGAGTCGGTGCCACTCATAACTTCAAAACTACTGCACCGATCGTTTTCAAATCTTGAACACTATTTCTGTACATAATTTATGAGGTAACGCTCGAGATTTTTTTTAAATTTATTAATATTTTTCATTTTACAATAACAAATTAACCGATTTTTTCGCAAAAAATCGTGTTTTTACCTTCAAAGTGTTCTCCAAAAATGAAAAATTGAAATTTTGGAAAACCCTTTCGAAGGTTACCTGGACAAAACGATTACCTAACGATATAATTTTGGTTTTTTAATATCAGATGATCCAGCACCGAGTTCGGAGTGTCACCGCCATTCAACTTTTTTTCCAGGCGCTCTAGAATAATTGCCGCCATTGCTGTATTTTTTAATATTTCTCCATAAAAATTTCACAGCATATTTTTCAAATGTCATACTATAATGTACCATTCGTTTTAATAAATAAATTTCAACTGTTCCATGAAAAACAAATCACAAAATTGTGCCTTTTTCACACGAATTAACTCTTTTCACCCCTTAAGCAACGTACGCTTCATTGAATGACAAAATCTAGCAATGAAGGCTCACATCTCAAAATCTAATCACCAACTGGAACCACGGGTCCTTAAGTAACTATGAAAAAGCCCAAGCATAGTCCACGCAGCGATGCTCTACTAGGAAAACTGACATAGTTCGATGTTCTCAATGACATCAAGAGGATTCTGGAGCCTGAGATAGCAAGAGCCCCTATGAAAACAGTACGAACGACCAAGTTAGATGAATCTCCTGGGCCCGAAAGCAGTTGTTATAGCCCTTCTCGAAATGGCTTACGCCCGAGATAAATATATTTATCGAACCAAAGCATGGCGGGACTGACTATTGCCTGACGATACTGAGCGCACACGGGCATTTTCAGATTTAAATCTAATGTAGACCTAACGAGGAAATCCGGAGAGCAAAAAGAACTGAGGCTCGAAAACTGTTCTATTTCAGATTCACTTGACGACAGAGGAGGTTTTAGTGAGTAGTCCTTATTAGATAGACTTGTGCTTTTGCGAGCCCAACATTAAAGGCAAAAAAATATTCACTTAACACAAAAAGACAGATATATGTTAGATATAATATATGATGAAATATTTTATTGAAAATACGACAAGTGATTGGGTGGAATGAAACTTTAACTTAGCTGCAGCTAAATAAAATTCAAATGCAAAGTTAGCTTAGAAAGTTAAAAAGTATTGAATTGAAGCATGGTGCTACTACTTATGTTAAGGTCTCTTCATAATCAATGTCGAATATAAAGACTGTAATGTGAAAACTTACAGCGGTTTATTGTTTGAAATCGTTTAAGCGTGCTTCTTAGTTGTAAAACTTTTAGAACAAACTGATTACGAGTATCGATTTGTTTAAATTTCGGAAAGCCTGAGACGCTCCACATGAATAGGTTTCAATAAGAAAAAAAACTCATGAAATTATAACCGAATTCATATTTCAAACAATTCAATACCTACAAAAACAACATAGCTAGCTCCTAGAAACAAAATTGAGATGGTTAAAAAGCATTGTATACATTGCATATGCTTTAAAAGAACGCTTAGAGAAGAAAATTGTGACAAACAAGACTTATATCTCTGTATTTCATATATGAGGGCTGAAAAACAAGTCTGGCATGTACAAAAAACACATAGCAGCTGTACTAATCTAGGGTAAAGAACCGAGACTTTTGTTATATTAAGCAACCACTTGATATAAGAAGATCCTGATCAGATTTGAATTCAAAGGTCTAAGGATAACCGTTGATCAAACATAACATGATACAAGGTGATGATTTTTTTTACGTCAATGATGCAAAATGATTCATAAGTGCAAAATAAACCAAGTTGCAATAGAGTAGCAACGTGAAAAGAATGCAAAATGAACTCGACCTACGCGGTTTCTATCTGAAGTTAAGATGAATCAGAGAAGCATTTGGAAGATTTCATGGCATAGATCACGTTCAAAAGACGCTTTATTATGGTGAGTAAATGGAATTATTAAATACATGAACAGATAAAAACGAATCTGTAAATATAAAGAAACTAAAGCAAAATCAAAAACATTAACCAAAAAAAAAACCTTGATGGCACAAAAGGCACTATAGAAACAATCGATAAATTTCAACCGATAAGTTTTAAAATTGCAGATTAATTGAAAAATGGGAGTTAAAAATCCAATAAATACGATTACAATTTAATACAATTAAAAAGTACTGAGAAGTAACATTTGACTTACAACTCAATAGTTAAATTTAAACCCAAGAAAGCTATTCTGATAAAGATCCTTATTCTAACATATAATAATAAAAATAATACTGATCTAAACTACGCCCATCATTATATTTTAACAATGAAAACGCAACGAATTACAGAACACTAACACGTTGCAATGATAAGCTATACAAAATAAAATCGCACTGCGAACTACTACGAATTTTGATATTGCCATTCAACAATCAATACTTAGATCTCAGATACCTTGTAGTTGATTATCTCCATTTTCAGTTTTAAACCCTTGCGCTCGAATTTGGCGGATTTGGAATTTTCTTTTATGTGGTCCACCAATATACTTGGTAAACAACAAAATCGAAAGAATAAAAAGTGATTATTAATATCGGAAAACACAAATGCTTCGTTCGGTATAAAGTCAACGGTCGAACAATTGTCAATAGGGAACGAAATCTAGGGAATGGTTTTTCTTAACTGATTTCGAATCGTCTTCAAAATGCATAAATCGACACACGTCACTTTGGCACTTTGATAAAGTTTTCGATTTAATATATAAAAATTTTAAATACGTCTCATGTTTTCAGACTTGTGCAGACCAGTACACGCGCGAAGACATTTTCATTTGAAAACTTGTAACATGTTTCCATCATAGTAGGACTCTGGTTATTCCAGACCAAACATGCGTATGTCAAAATTGACCGAACCGGTGTATATTTTGGAAGGAAGGAAGGAAAATGTATATTTTGCGCGATTTGTTTTATTTTAGTTCTATTAGTTCCAGCAATAGTTAATCCTGAAATATATACTTTGCAGCAAAAAATAAGAGAATAATACGAGTCTAGACGTCTACATACATTATATCCGATTTCACTGAATCGTTTTTAAAGAAATGCTTTACCGAAAAGCATAAAAATCATAACTTTAAATATAAGAACGAGCCAGACTTATTGAAATTATAACGTGTTGAACCTTATAATATCATATATAATTCCGATTCGACATTACCTCCAAAAGGCGCTCAGTTGTGAACGACTACCCATTTGTACCACTATCGCATAACATACCGCCAGCTGTTGCACAGCTGGTTTCCGTCTTGGATAACTGGGACAATGTCTGTTCCTAAAACCAGAAAAACATCTGACGGCAACGGTTTCCAACGTAGTCAGCTGACTGCTGAAAACACAGCTGGGCATTGAATTACTCCCCCACTTTCACTCGCGATTTCAAAACAAGCTCGACGTATCTTTATTCAGCAATTGTTTATGCGCGACTTTACTTCGCTCTTTACTAAAGAGTCTCTCAACTTTTCCGCCAATTTTCTCTACTCAACACAATTTCAATTCGTACGGGAGATGTTTCGCGATTGTTTTTTGCCCATCTTTTGGTTTCTTTTTTGTCTTACTTCGCCGACAAGATTTTGCATGTAAGTTCTTGTATTGTGGTTCCTCTTTCGGTTCAGGATTTGTTCATAAATTAAGCCAATCGCCACTGTTTATGATTTTAGATATTTTATAGAAATCATTTTACAATTTTAATTGCCGATCACTTGAAAATATTTAAAAACAAATGAATTCGAGTGTATGAGCCGGTTTCCAATCAAAAATTTTTGGTTTCCATATGACGGCCTAAGACGTCCCGCTTTGCTGAATTCCACAATAGTTTCAATGACTCTTGAACCATTGCGCTGGCGAAAGAGCAACATTAACAGCTGGTGTTCTTGGTAATGCGGATTGAGGTTCTCATTGTGCTTTAGTGGAATAAGTTAGTGGTGCCAGCACCAGGTGAAAATTGTAAGTGAATATCATATATTTCAATAAAACCATTTATTTTTTCATAAACATTTAGAATTTTCAAAATGTTATCGTTTAGCCAATGCAAAGTGTTCCCGTGTAAAATTTAAAGGAAAAACTTCTTTAAATATAAATTTCCCATCTGAATACCAAATTCACGAATAAATCATAAAAAATCATAAAACTTTTGTTTGGGAAAATCTAGAATGAGTGTGTTTATAGATATACAAAGAAATATATAGATATACAAAGAAAAATTATTCAAAATAATATTCTAGCAAATAAATGGATTTTTCGGTATTCGATAACATTTTGATTTTCGAATAATTTAGAAAATTGTTTGTTGCATGTTTGTTTGCAGCATGAAATACATAGAGTAATAAAGATTTTAAAAAATTATGACTAATGTGTTACTATTTATAGCGGATAAAACATCACCTCCTTGAAAATTCTACCAAAACTGTCACCCCTATGTTACAGGTGGGAGCAGTTCTGACGTTTTTCAACTGTGTGCGCGAAGCTGAAGAACTGCTCTGCTCAGAATTCTAAGAATCATTACAGGATCGAAAAACATTTTTAAAAATGTTGAATAGAATACTGAGTATCGATTCTGACTTCTTACTAAATCCAAAAGCAAGTACTCATTCATGTTTCATGATTAAGTGAAAGAGGCAATTGTCTTATGTAATATGATGCGATGGTTTACTCAATCATTTTGATCAAATATAAAAATATGTTCCACTTATGTAATTCAGTGCTGATAAATCTGAACGATGTAATAACACTGGACATTCTGTTATCAAAATAGTCTTTTAGAATCAAAAAGGCATCAAGTTTAGTTTTGATTCAAACAAATTTTATTCATTAGATTCCATGCAAAAAAACTTTGGTTAACATTGGGTTTTATCGTCGTTCTGGAAATCCCATTTCTCCAGCCAACTACAAGTCTTACAAAATACTTCAACTTTGACGTAACACAATAAAGTGACAAGATTGATGTAATTTTGCTGTTGCAGTCTTTTTTTAATCAGTCATAGTTGACAATATTTTGATGCTTTTATTTTTTGACAACATTTCGAATCCATTTAGTGTATTATCTTTACTTTAAATTTTACGTAATAAAGCTTTAATTTATTTCCTCATAGTGAAAACTGTTTGGCGTAAAGCAACCTCAATAATTGCACTTGCAATTGCACTATGACCAGACATTGAATTTAATAGCGTCTTCATTCCAAGATCTTGGAAAGTATCATATCGTCTAATCCTTTAGTGATAATTAATTTATAATTGTGATTGTGTTTAAAATTCATACTTTATGATTGTTTTGTTTAACCAGTTTTGGCGAGTCTGTTCGTCTTGAGAAGAAATAAAAAATTTTCCGTTGAAATGTGTATACTCGTCACGAGATATGTATTGAGAATTTGTAGTTAAAACTGTAATTTGAGTGAAAACTACAATTAGTTTCAACTTCAATACTTAAAATATATGGTTGGAATATCTTTTCCGCTTTGAAATATTTCGAATCCGAGTCGTTATAAAAGTTTGTTAAAAAAGAAAAAGAAAAACGAAATGCATCGTTTTCGTCAATGCATCATCTAAAACCAATGCAGTTATGGGTTTACATGTTTTTAAGACTATGGAATAAACGACGCGCATGGTAATAAACACAGAATGAAGTTTCGTTTGTTTCTTTTCAAAATTCAATCAAATGACAACGGGTTTCTATGATTTGCAATCTAGTTTGACATGAAATTAAATTAAGATGAACACGATCTATTTGCTTAGATACTTCTTCGTAGTTTTCTGGTTATATTGTACCAAATGATCAGTAAATAGTTTAGGAAAATATAAGGCTATTATTGCATTTATGCTTTGTCGTTCTTATGCAAAGTATTCATGTTGATTTGAGAAAATAAATATATGTAAGGAAACAGAATAATAAGATACATTCGATAACAACCTTATTCCATATGACACATACTCTACTTTATGAGTATTCTCGTCATCGCTTAATTTGAGCGACGCACTTTCCAAGAGTTCCAAACAGTTAACTGGTTAGCGCAGATATAACACAACAGTATGACTAATGTTAATATTTTTCACAACCACCTATTTTGCTTCTAAAGGAGTGATTTGAGCAATCGATGAAACACAATGCTTAATATTTAGTGCCATACGTTGGAAGTTATTTGATGTGTCAATGTATTCAGTGCATGTGTAAATATCTATACATTTTCGCGATGTGAGTAGGTTCTGAATAAATACAATCAATTAAATTGTGTGATTGCTGCATTATCATCGATATGGAATTGCTTTAGTATTTGATTTTCTTTCCAAAGGAACTAATTCGCTGTACAATAAATAAGCTACTTTTACCTTATTTCTTGGGGTAGTACTTAAAGTGTTTCGTTAGTAAAGTTAATGTCCAGTAGCAACAAAATTGAAATGTTTAAATCCGACCACCTCAATTCTGGCAGCCCTTGCTGGTCGCATGGATTCCGCTCTCTTTATTCGGCAATCATATGATATATCTCTTCACTCTACAACCATTTCGGCTTTGTTCTTTGTCTCTTGTCAGCGAACTTGTTCGTCGGTAGGTTGCCAGCATTCGATGTAGGGAAGAAGTGACGTTTTGCGTGGAGATTTTTATTCGGGCTCCATTTTCGCTATTGGACACGGAATTGTGAAAATTAGTGTGATCGAATCGACCCCGACAACATCCCGTTGGTTTCCATCAAGTTGAAGGAATCTCCCGTTGCGACAAAGGACTCGAATCGGATTCCCTGGGTAAGTATCTGGGTCCCTTGCGCACGGCGGAGGGACGTAGGAAAATGTAAAAGCGCAGATTCGCTGCGACTTCCCAATTTTGACAGTGGAAATTTTGTGCTCTGTTTTTCACGGGTACAAAGAACAATGAACAATCATTTGAGGTGAAATCGTGTCGACGTGAATTTTGCAGCCAAATGCAATTTGCACGAACTGCTGCATTGCATTTCGCGAACAATTGGTCACTTCAGGGTACAACCAATTCGTAGTCGGTGAGTTTTTGATGTCGGAGTATCAATAATAATCTGAGGAGAATGCGCGACCACGTATGTTTCTTTGTTGTCGTTGAAGGGCCCGCGTACTTGCACACCAGAACATCCGAACCAATGATCAATTAAATCTGAGTCAACGTTCGATTGTCTGTGCAACTTCTAGCGGCTTGAAACCAGCATCGAGCTTCAATGGAAATGGTGACGGCATTTGAGAAGCCGCAGAAATGTTTCCCGGTGTCAGGAATTAGTCATTCCGACGATAAGAAAATGCCCGCGATGTTTGCCACCCGCTTTCTACAACAACCGCCGCGATATGTTTGTTTGCGGATTTGATTGTTTGATTTTCTTCTTTCGAGACAAGCAGAAAACCACAGAATGCTAGTCTAATCGCAATGTTTTTATATTGTTGGAACAGTACACTCATGGGGCATTGCTACTCAGGTGCTAATCATCAATAACTGATTTTGTTCATGTGATAAATACATAAATACCTCAAGCTTTGACATTAAGTATGGTCCTTCATGCCGAACCCAATAGTATAAATAGAACTGACCTAAAACCAAGATAACCCAATCGCAGGCTGCATATTATTGTTATCAATTTTGAAGTAAATCATAATCGCTTCTCAGACGATCTGATCTGACTTTTTGTACTCATCTGTGACCTCGTTTGATAAGACTTGAGTCGGAAGAAGTCTTTCTAGTTCAAACGAACAAGCACTTTCTTATTTATCATAGCTCCCAGGCAAAGGGGTCCCAGTCTATAATTACAAGCAGAAGATTATGAGACTTAGGTGGTTGTTTTAGATAGGATTATCGTTTGCTTAGTCTTTACTCGCCTATGCCAGTATCTTGGAATGAACTTATGCGATGGGATGAGTAGACGTGTTCATATACCAAATATTAGCTCTTATTGGTTCATTCGATCGGCTGATATCGTACTTCGTATTGAAATACTATGTAGTCCGGGAAAGTCGACATTTCAGTCGATAAAGCCCGATGGCTTTTATTCTCTGTATTATAGTCTTCGTAATATTGAATTAGTCAGGGAAAGGCATTCAGAAAGAACTCCCAATATATGCTTAAATAATATGGGATCTTCATAGCCTACAATCAATGATTTCTTTTAGGTATACAGACAGCTCTATGTGATTTTATCTGCAGTACCGAATATAAATATTTTTAAATGGACAGTTGTATAAAAATTATTTATGGTAATCCATTTGCAGCACAACCCCATATACTTCCTACTTAGGCAAAAGGCAGAAAAATTAGTAAATATTAATAAGAACATAAAGTTTACAAGTTGACTTGGAGAGACAGAGTATTAAATTAAGTTCCATTTCTTCGTCTAGAATTCATTTTTGTAAAATTGTTCTTCATAAAATTTTACTAGCCGCTGAGCGCACAGCGGAGGACACAGATTTGAGGCAAAATGAGCTTTGGTAGGGATTAGGATGACCATACAGTGATTCTACCTCGCGCTAAACTGAAACTGAATGTGATCTGTATAGAAAAAAGGATCCTTTCAGCAAAAACAGACAGTGTCGAGGATCCTATCGTAGATGGACGGGCAGAAGCGTGTGACTTGCCGCCGGTAACCACCCATGAGTAACTGAGTATCAACTACGTGTCAACAGACGCAATTCAACTGCGTGTCAACACACGCAATTGATACTCAGGGATAACCAACGCTCCGTCTCCTCGAGCAAAAGTGGCAAAGCACTAGCGAAATCCTCGAAACTATAAATGTTTTACCCATCCCACCTACCATGGACTAGATCAGTGTAATACTCGACCGTCTTCCGAGCAGTGTTGGTAATCCTTGCCACAGAATGTAGAAAAATCGACCTTCTTGTTGACAATCATTCGAATTTATTGGATCTTCTTTTGTTGTAGGTTATTGGGAAGTAATAAATTTACAGATTATGAAATTGTGAAGGAAAGTCTTTTCTTCAGACTTTTAAGGAAGTCCTCACACCACTGCCGAGTGTTTCCTCTAAGTATGTTTGCTTATAACGTAAACACAAAATGAAGAAGCACCTTGAATTCCCCTATTGGCGCTGAGTAGAGTGAAGCAATTGATTTAAAAAAAAAATTCAATTTCAGCATTTAAATCAACATGTCTCGCGGCGGTCTAACAAATCCCACCAATCATCGGGACTATGGGGCAACTTCATCCTCCAGTACAAATGCAATTCATTCAATACCGGATGTTAATTTCTCAGGATTTAGCCCAACAGAATTTATGTCACTCAGTGAAAATATCGCTCATAATATAAATACCGTGAAAAATAGTTGGCAACAACTCGAGCGAGCACTCAAAGTGATCGGAACCAATCGCGATACTCAATCGACACGTGACAAAGTACATCATATCCAAGCACAGACAAATATTAAAATCCAAGCAACAAGTAAAGATTTGCAACGGCTAGCGGCTGTAGTGCGTCGCGGCGATAAGCAACAAAAGCTACAGGTGGAGAAACTAACATCTGACTTCCGATCTGTGGTGGAGAAATACTCGGCCAGTCAACAACAAATTGCGACTAAAATGAAGAAAATATTCTTACAATCTGTACATGCACAACAGCAGGACGATGAGGCTACGTCTGGTATTAATACGGCAATGAGCGCGGCCGATCGTGAGCAATTGATTCAAAGGCAGAAGCAATTCCAAGCTGGTCTGCAATTTGAACAGGAAATGGCCTTGGATCGTGAATCACGAATAAGAGAGATTGAAGCGGACGTGCTAGATGTCAATGAAATTATGCGTGACCTTAGTGTTCTCGTTCAACTGCAAGGTCAAAATATTGGTAAGGCTTCAACTCTAGCCAACCTAACAGTACCTAACATCCTCCTCTATCTTTCAGATACTATCGAAAGTAGTATCGATCACACCTGTGCGGATGTGGAGGCAGGAACATCGGAGCTATTAAAAGCGGCGCAATATCGTCAGGCATATCGTCGCAAGGTTCTCATATTGTTGGTAATTGCTGTGATAGTAGGTTTAATAGTAACGGGAATAATAGTTTCCCAGATTAAAAGTTAAACGGTAAAAACAAATATTTAATTATTTTATTATATTAAAGAAACAAACAAATACAAAATACTATACACTAATGATCTTTCGTCTTATAAACAATACAAGGTATTGAAAACAAAACAACAAATAAGTATTTATAATAATTCAATAAAGTAAAGTAATAAAAATGATAGCAGAAAACAAATATTACGATGTATTTGCATGTAAACACACGGAAAGGATGAGAATACCTTAATAAAATCCGAGAAACACGACTATACAAAAAAAAGTTGAGTAATAAAAGCAAATTATATTATTAAATGCATAAATTAAGACATCTTAAGAGAATGAAAGAACTCTAAGGAAAAAGTAGAAGCTATCTGATTCTGTGACAGATTACCTTTAAAAGCAAGGAATTAGAACTTAAAAGAACAACTCAATTTTGTTTGTCGAATTCGGATAATTTTAATAAATTGATTTTAATTTCAATGTCGTGCGCTTTTGAATCAAATGAAAAATAAAAATGTGTCCTTAATTTCCATTGAAAATGTGTAGAGAATGTAAACGTAACTCGTACTCGTGAAAATTATTAGATAACGTTTTGGCCTCAGGAAATAATAAATTTTGTAATTGATAAACAAACGAAGCAAAAGGAGAGAAAAAAAGAAGAACATTTCGGAGTTAGCTTTATTTTATTGTCGGAAAACAATTGCTTTTAAATAGGTTTCCCTACATTTTAAAATTGAATGTAATATTTTTTGAAAGAGAAAGATTTGATTCGATATTATATTATCGTTGGAGCATACAATTTGTTACACGAAGTTAATAATTAAAGAGGAGATGGTGGTTAACAAAATATAGACATGGGTGTTTCAATTGAACTCAAGTTTTAGGTTTATGATGTCGGTTTACGTCACGTTACGTCTTTTGTCTTGTATTTCCGCTGCTAAGTGTTCGGAATAACCTCGAAGACTTTCTTGTCGCTGGCGTGGCTTCTGGGACTTTTCCTCCCGTATGTGACAGATTCAACAGTCTTAATCCGCCGATCGTTTTCTCAGGTCAATCGGAGTAACTATTCACTATATTTATGAATCGAGTCCGACTAGTATTTCCCGGATTTACTCACTGGCTTTCGTCCCTTAGAATGACTTCCTAGGTATCTGTTCATTATTTCGCTGTACTTAGACCTCTGGAATGCCAGAAGTCTCGTGCAAATCGTGGTCCCGCTCCTATAATATGCCTTCGAACAGGTCCCTCATTTGAGTTTATTTTGTGTATAAAGTAAACGCCTGGGTGACGGCTATAGCGATAGCGTAACACAGACGTTAGCTCTGCTTCACATATTTGGAGCTATGTCCTATTTATGCAGTTGGCTTTTAGAATTGTTAAACTCGAGAAGAACTGATTCTTGAGTTATTATTCAAACTACTTCGACATATTCATTGCTGTCTTCCACTTCTTTCTGACCGTGAAACATTAGTAGACCGATTTGGTATCGTTTTGTTGTTTTTGGCCTCGTCTATTTGCAGCGCTACTTGTTTGGGTTTTGGTGTTTTATTTTTTAACAGGATTACTTTAGCTGATGTCGAGAACCACGAAAGAATGTTATTATTATTTGCGTAGGTAATAATTTGGTTCCATTTATAGAGGAGTGCGCCCGTCGAATCCATTGGCAGTCTCCTTATCACATATTCCTGGACTAGTTTAAATAACATTCCAGTCAGATCATTTCTCTACTTAAGTCGAATTTTGTGTCGGAAGCGCTAGGCTACCCGTGAATGTCATTTTCGGCAGGCTGACAAATTTAGCTGGGGGCTAACGTCAAACATGCTTTCGTGCAGTATGTTCCGATCGACTTCGCCGTACGCTTGATTGAAACTGGCCAACATTTATTTAACATCACTGTTGAAGTCTCAGCAATTCTTCATGATTTCCTTGACGAAGAACAGTTCCTCGGTCGATCGTCTAGCTCTGAAACCCTGTTGATATTCCCCGTTGATACTTTCGGTGTAGAGTCTACACCAATCAAATTTTACACTGTAGACTGTGATTTGAGTTGTAACAGTTTAGGTAATCGTTCTTATATTCCCTTTAAACTGCACATGCTATATTTTCCACAAGTATAACAACAAGCCCAAAGCATTTCTACTTTATTCGAAATTTCTCTCCCTTTTGAATACTCCCTTGGCAGTGTACTATTTGTTAAAAATATCCACAAAATGCCAAACGTGACGCAGTCATATCGAAATTGCAGTAGTCCTACATTTTTGGTTTTTCTAAAATTCTAAACAAACGCCTCTACGTTGGAAACGACATACATACAGTAAACGGAATTTATATTGAGTTATATCCTCAAGTCCCATATCCAGTCCTATAACTGAAAGTTTTGAATTATCTTCCAGGCAGCAACTCATGAAGGGTGAACAACGGGCAACCAGAGACATTTGCGTCAAATTAATGTAATTTCGTTGTCAATTATCGTGTAAAAGAAGCCAAATCCAGCATCTACGTGTAATTCCGGAAATGCTGAAGTTGTGAAGCAATGATTCAAGCGAAAACTTGACACGAAATAGTAGAGAGGCGAATGAGACGAACATTAGAGTGTTTACAATATCTTCACTAAGATGATTTGACAGAAATCCTGAGGCTGAGGTGATCAAGGAGTTTTCCTATCGGCACAAAATAATAAAATTGAATCACCCAAATCCAAACATATGGATCGCAAGATACAAAGAGCCCTTGTTTAAGATCCGGAAGGATTAGGGAAAGCAATATGATTGCTCATGCAGTAGCTGTTAGAAATCTTTGCTTAATGTTTTATTGACTAACATATTTGATTGAGATTGATGTTGTCCTATTTAATCAATATTGCCCATTCTATCTTCTCTTTCTATCTCTCGCATTTTAAACAACGTGGTGTCGCTTAGTCTCAAACAACGCGGTTAAACATAATGCCAATGTGATAGTACCTGTATTTCTTGCTCATCTGAACGAGGATGATGCTTCTTCGGCATTTCACACATAGGTCAAAGTGTCCTGGAAAATTGTGTAAGCCGTGAAGTTTGACTTTAGATTTTGGTTATAGTACACATGAAATAGATCTTTAAAGCAATCAAGGCAATCTCGGTCGGAGCTTAAACTCCAAAATAACCTAGAAGTAACCAAAATGCATATTCTACATCCTAGAAAGAAACTCATGAAAAGTGGAAAGATTCTCCTGTCTTCAGCAATTTTATACTCAATAGACGGCCAACTAGTGTAACATTTTGCTGATGATAGATTCAATATAAACATTGAATTTAGAAACTGCAAAATATTATCATGCTTATATTTAGATTAATGGTTGTATTTGAATCCAAGCTTAACTTGTTTCATAGAAATTTTGACAACTCCACTAGTCATCTCGCCTTCGTTAATTCGTTCAATGGGCGGCCGTACGTGTTAAGTACGCACGAAGAAGGCAGCAACTCACTTCCGAAATATATATTTGTTGAAATAAAACAAAATATAGCATCTTTAATGGAAAATCAGCAAATAAAGGATAGGATTACTTAATTCATTGAAATAACAGCCAGTGCAGCTAATGGAAGTTCAAGCATTCCGAAAAAACTTTTCTAATCCATATGAAAAAGTATAGAAATATTGTCCTTGCCTCTTTACCGGGTCTTAGCCATATGGAATGTAATGATCTTCAGAACAGAACCTCATTGAATTTTAACATGCACATATTTCCCTTGTGTTATCTTACAAATGCAAACGAAAAGGACAAATACGTACTTAACACGGAAAGAAGCCTACATTCAACCATTCTGGAATTTAAATTCTTTATTCATATTTTACAAAGTGAAACAATCAATTCATTAGGTCTTCACGATTTGCACGTACTGGATGTTTCGCTCATGGCTTTATTATGTCGGATCACTGCCTCTTGGGCTTGGCTCAAATTTACTTTTGAATCAGTCGTTAAACTACGAATCTCCTCCTCGGCATTTCTATTTACAACCTTTGATATTGCCTGTTTGATTTTTTGAGCTTCCTGGAACTTGGATTTCTTCGGTTGAATTGGTGCGTCTATCAAAAGTCGAGGTTAAATTTAATCTTCGCAATAATCGTGGTAATTTATTTACTTGATCGACGTGTAAATGCTTGACCCTTCTTCTTCTGTTTTGTTTTCACATTAGCAGGTAATTTTGCTTTAGCTTTCAACTTTCCTTGTGCCATTCTCGTATTTATTTATCACGAAACGTCAATTGTATGTGACAGATATTTCCATGCTGACAGTTCGAATCATGCTGTTCTGTTTCCATTGCGAGAATTAATAATGAAATGGAGGTCAGAACAATATGGAAGTGAAACGATTTAACGAAGATTGAATTGAAAATTTCGAAAATGCTCAAAATAATTGTGTTAAAATATGATTTGCTCACATCATGCGATAAACAAAAAAGTGTTTATTGAAAATGCATCACAATCTCTTTTTGAACGAATTTGAAGTAGCAACTTTTGGATGCAGAGCCAGATCATTTATTTATACACAATTTATTTTTTATATATCAATCTTCTTTTGATTTGTATTTCAGTTCCAAGAATAATTGATAAAATTACTCTCCAACAGATTTCGATGCCACAAGCTTTTCGCATCGGGAATGTTTGCATGGAAGCATGTGTTAATTAGAAATTCATATATTTAATTAGGGTTAAAACAAAAATTGGTCGGAATGGATTTTGGATAAATCGTGTTGGTAACCAATTATTATTGCTTATAAAAGTGAAAAGTTCTTAAGTATCATTCCGTTCTCCATTCAACCGTCTGCTTAAGCAAACACAAATTCTAGACTACTCTTCCTACGGGCAGTCCGAGAAAATGAAATCGAAACCATTCGAGTTCAAGTTTCGAGACAAAATCATACAGTTGGAATGTTTTGTTGAAAAGCATCGAAAAGATAACATTGTTTCATATTTAGGATAAAGGTAATTGAATTGGATGGATAACTTATTAATGCTGGATACGGAGCAATCAGCAAAGCTTCGGTCAATATAATGCAAGTGAAAGATGGATCGCGAAAACTATTTCGGATGGCAGTTGTATACAAGATCAATCAGACCGATCCAAATCATTCAACGCCGGCGAAACGGGATCATATGGGAAAGATGGCCACCAAAACGTATATAATGAAATCTAGATTTAAAGCAGCTAAGCATTGTGTAACGTATCTGATATGCCGTAAAGTCTTTGTTAATAAATTAATCATATAAGTCTAGAAATTTAAAACATCAGAACGTTCAGCCGTTTTCTCTACAAAGGATAACCAAATGATTGGATGGCCGCCAATTCATTTCTTAGGAGTGCTTCATTCCTTAAATTAGGTAATATCTGAAACAAAAGCGCCAGTTTCATATTCAGGATGTAATTGCAACATTCAGAATGTATTAAATTTAGCAAACCGTTAACTATATTTTAGTTTCAGTTCAGGAAAAACAAATGACATTGTAGAAGCGACGATAAATCATACAAAACGAAGTTGAATATGAAACTCTTTGTTGCCATTAAACAACTTCTTAGGGCTGCTATTAATGCGTGTTGGCAATAAAATTTGGTCAGATTGCGTCATCAGTGAAAGTTATATAATAGAACCAATGTTTCGTTCAGAAATCGTATCCTGTTCGAGATGTAATGCGATGTTGTTAATCAACTATATATCGCATAAAACAATATTCTCGAACTCAGCTGCCTTCATATCGCATCCCACAAGGTTCTACGGTGCGATATAGCGCTATACAGCGGCTTACAAAACGATAAGCCCAGAATCTAATGGAAGACTTCCTAATCAAAAGAAAACCAATATCAGCGGAATTCAACAAGGAAAAAGATTTGGCTTTAAAAGGTGATGAAAGCAATCATGCACCATTTAGCAATAAATAATTTTTAGATGTAGATTAATTTGTTTCTATTATTTTCAATAACGAACAAGACATTTTTGAACAGAGTACGTTGTAAATTTGAATTTTTTTGCAAAGTTTTCAAAATACAAATTGCTACAATATCAGCGGAATTCAACAAGGAAAAAGATTTGGCTTTAAAAGGTGATGAAAGCAATCATGCACCATTTAGCAATAAATAATTTTTAGATGTAGATTAATTTGTTTCTATTATTTTCAATAACGAACAAGACATTTTTGAACAGAGTACGTTGTAAATTTGAATTTTTTTGCAAAGTTTTCAAAATACAAATTGCTCGTCGATTGATAACTTCCTATCGGAAATAAGTAATTCAGTGCGTTCACTGCTCTTAGTCGACTGAAATTCGGGATGAGAAGTGCCCAAGATGGAGTGAAACGCGATATCTTACGGCTGCGCGTGAGATAGTGATTAACCTCTTGGAAAGTTTCCTAGGTAATGTGAAAATTGCATTTGGGTTCATGATGTATACTATTCACTTTTACATGAAAAATACTTTCAGATTTATTCAGACATTCATATTTCGTCTGAAGTAAGGTATACGAGTAGTCAGCTAATACGTAACGATACGTGATTTTCATGTTTCGCCCCAAATGTCGATCACGACCCAAACTCTCGATATTCACGAAAGACATGAAATACAAAAGCTCCCGAATGCTCAAGTTTGGACTGACATTTTCGTAACAAGTCAGACGCGTGTAGTAGCGCAAGAGGTTACATGGAGAAAAACAAAATAATTTTAAGATATAAAGAAATAAGAATTTAAAAGTATGCAACCCTGCAGCTTATAATCATGAGCTCTCCGTAAAAGAATATTTGCCCTAGATTGCTACTCCATAATCACAATGTTTTGGATTCGTAAGCAGCAATTCTTACAAAACCGCCATCGACACACGTATTTGAAAGACGGACAACTGTTACTGCTTCCTCTTGAAGTGTCTTCCTTCAGAAGAAATGATTTAAAGAGCCTAAGAATAATTAATCACTCGCATTCAGTTAAGTTTCGCTTTACATAAACTCAAAATTGCTGGTTCTACCACTAATAGAGCATAGCCAAATTCCCACTGCATTTTTTTAAAAAGGTTGAAAATAATTTTTGTTTGAAAGCGATACACAATATAGGAAGAGGCTAGAAGTAATTCATACGCATATTGTAGTATGTAGCTAGAAGGAAAATTATGGACAATGAACTAATTCGCCTTTGTCTTCCGCAATTTTATCATTAAAAACACTGCATGCTGCAACTGCAACATGAAAGGCGTTGGAACTGCGAAAAAATGACTAAAAACCAAATTTGAGCAACAATCAAATCACACTGCATTGTACCTAGACAGGCCACTTGCCTTATTAGACAAACACGTCAATAATCGACGAGCGAATTTCAGATTAAAATTCATAAGATTGCATCGAACAAAATAAACAAAAACTCTGACGAAAAAGAACAGAAAATTATTTGGTTGCCTGTTAATTTATGGTAATTGCAGAAAATAATGTATCCATATAGTGTATTATATTATATACTTTTATATGGTACGATATATATTGATTAGTATAATATACCTCAGTACAATATACCAGAGCAGAGTATATATTATATAACCAATAGGCTGAAGACAGCTACCAGAGTATTTGGAATGTAACGTTGATATAAAAACATTTAATTTGCATTAAAAATTGTTGGTGTCTTTTTGTCGATAGCTTGGCGAATTTCCCATGGTCAAGAACATCCACACCAACAAAATCATGGAGATAAAGAATGGAAAAGCGAGCAGATCAATGAAATTAATAATACGCAAAAAATATGAAAATGATGCATTTGACAATGTCTGCGCTCATGTAAGTGAATGAAATTTCAAATAATAAATGGACACCGTCCTGAGACATTTGAATTAGCAAAATGCTTGCTTTTTCATGTGTAATTTGAGCAAGAAATCTGAATAGTTCAATTCTATGACTATTGATTCCGAGATTTTAACAATTGTCGCAAGAATTATTAAACTCATTATATTATGTATATATTATATTTCAATTTTATTTATAAATACAGGTAGAAGTGTAATGAATAATACATTATGACCTAAGAACTATATGAATAACAACGCCATCAAACTCATTACACCACATACAGACGACGATGTCAACAGAACGCTTTCGCGTCCTCGATTATAACCAGTATCAAATGTTCCATTTTCATATTTTAAGTTTGTTTGTTGTCTTTTGAAACGAAAAACATTCAACTGTATTTATTTACAAAATATATAAAAATAAACATATCCGTTTCAATGTAAAGACTCTGGCTTGATTTTTAATCATTGATTATATTGAATATTTCGTTAAAGCATCAGATCTTATAACCAATACTGTCTGTTTCGTGTTCATTAAAAAAAACTATCGTTTTATCCAGTAATCATAAGATCACATAAGTACAAAAAACGGATATGGAAAATGGACAATGGATGGTAAAATTTTTATATTTTGGTCTTGTAAGAATTGTGCGAGTGTCCGATTTCGTCAATTTGGTTTTTGAATTTTTTTAAGACTTCTTATTACGTTTTTTTCTCTTTTGATAATGTTCATATTTTAACGATATACATAGCCGCGTAAATAACTGCACATCAGGGCGTTCTACAATGTTAAGACCATTCAGATCAAAAAATCAAGTCCAACGAAATTATCAAAGGCCACAAACTCAAACCGAAACAAAATATGTTAAGCAAACTCGTTCAATGAATTCTATAGTGACAAATAAAAGACAAGGCGTCAGTTATTCCTTTCAGGAAACTGACCAAAATAAAAATTACTAATTTTCACATTGATTATAAATCTTTTCTCTTTATTCCTACACAACATTGGCTGGGACAAAATTTAAAACACCATTTAAGGATATGATATTCATCAATTGATTTAAACTAATTGTTATTTTAATGAGGAAATTTAACATATCACTTTGGAAGTTTTTTTTCTTATGTTTTCTGCTGAATGTTGATTTTTAACACAACAATGGTCAAATTTATAGCATATCGCATTTCGCATATCGAATTGGTTTTTATATTAAAGTAAAGATAATAATAATTAATAATAATAGTAGTAGAAATAGTGGTAGTTTATGACAACGAAATTATATCCCACACAAACTTCAGTCTCCCATTTATTTCTGTTTTTCTTTAGATATCTTTTCAAATTGAATTACTTTTTGTAGGGTTTCGTTTATCCTGTACAAACTTCTGAGTGTTCATCCCATGCGGCCACCTAAAAACAGAATGTAACTTGTTTTATTATTTATTTTTGCTTTACTGAACTCAATCACATTATTCAACAAATTGTGAAGGTTAAATGGGACGGCTGCGGACTTGGGTTAATGATAACTGATATTGTGATGGTTATGTACATGTGGCAAGCAAACAATTCTCGGGAAGGATATTAATGTTTTATAAGTTGATAAGTGATTTTATGTGTTGACAAACTATTCAAGAATGCATGAAATCAAACGAACACATTTGGAGTCTGAAAACTGAGGATTACGGATGCGGTAAATATTTTCTTTAGTGAATAAATAATCAAAACACAACCATAAAAGCCAGAACTACTAAAATACACTAATAGTAAAGAACGGTGTCGACATCGCATTCATCCACACCAAGCCATACTATTTTTAATTAGTTTTTTCATTACTAAGAATCTACTTGAAATGATAAATGATAAGTAAATTTAGAAGCTATTTACAATTTTAAAAATTTACATAACTATTTATTATACAATTTATTTTATTAGACAATTCATTAGATAATTTAACAGAAAGTCTCTACTTGAAAGTATTGTGAAATTTTTAGTTCGGCAAAATTATAAAAAATAGAAAATATAGACAAATTAGTCGTCAAATTCATTTTCCTCTGAATTTATTTTGTTCATTACGATGAATTGTCTGTCATTAATTTTTTAGTAAACATACGCGAAAAATGTAAAAGTGCAATAAAGATGTTAGTTTAAAGTTTTGAAAGTTAATTTAAACCCAATCAAAAATGTTCATTTCGTTCTAGTTGCCAGGGAGCAATTGGAGTAGCTCATTTGCTAGTTCCCTTTTAATATTTAATCAACAAATCTAATGTTTACTTTTAAATTCTTAAGAATTTATCAATTTCACTTTTTGTTTATTTTGAGTTACAAATTGCGACGTACATTGCCCATCCAAACGAAATACGAGAACAAACTTAAATCGAAAGCCGCAGAGTGTAAACGTCGCCGCAGTCCTTCATTTCGTAAATTAAGTCCGCAGTTGTTTTCACCTTCTAATATATAATTTTAAATAATACTTACCGGTTCTTATATTAATGCGTTATAAAAAAATAAGAACATTATAAAACCGAACTTGAAAAAATAATTGTAATTCGACACGACCACAACGAAACACGCGGAAGGTACTAAAGATTAATTTTCGATTTAACGTTTCAAGGGTAAAAACGAGTTCAAAAAATATATTTTGCCATTTAAAATATGGAAAATTTAAGTGTTTAACTCATTACAATGTCATAAGACTGAGGTTTTATGAGGTTATGAGAGGCATCAATTTCGAAAGCAACGAAGTTCAAGTTACGTGAACTGTAGACGCGCTGTTTTATAATGAGGGTGAATTTTGCGATAAAATAACTTCACGAAAACAACAAAATTTCCAATAAAATACAACTTTGTTGGAAACTTTCGCAAATGTTGCCATATTGTTATATGTACGTTATAAATGCGATAATATGATATTCAGGCATATTTAATAGCAACATGCATCATTTATTTAAGCAATAATCCATTTGAAAACGTTTAGTTGAAAGATAAAGCAAAAATAAGAATTAGGTTAAATTTTACCAACAAATGCATTCGGATGAGGAAAAAGAAAGGGAAAATGAAACAGAAATTCTCTATAAGCGCGTGGAATTTATTTAATTAATGTGAACGCTGTTATTTCTGAACTTTGTTTTCACTGCATATAAATTATGTTTAAATGAAAACTGCTTAGCTGTTAATTGACTAAATGGAGTCCAACCATGATTTTATACGACCATTATCAATTAAATTGCTTGAATTCTAATGAGAAAATTGTAAGCCCCTTAGGAAAATTCTCGCACGTGATTTTTATATTTAAATAATTTGTTGAGATAGAAAAGCCGCCACGTAAATTAAGAAAACTTCACTTTTCAAGGAAAGAAGACAGGAAAGTACCATAATTTATTGCTAGATAATCAATTATTTATAGTAAAATGCAATCTCATCTGAGTCTTATCTGTTGCACATTTGCACATTAAAATCATCCCTTACAATTTTATTGCATATTATTGGAACCCTCGCACGGTAGTGGTTGATTGAGTAAGAGGAATCGATGAGTTTCTCCTCGACCACCGAGAAATATAAACTGATCCGATAAAATTCGAATCAAAAATTCGGCGGAGCTAATAGAACAATACAATTGCTTCTGTAGATTGTCAAGAGTCTAGTCTGGCTAAAATATGGTGGTTTTTATGTGGAATATTGGAGAGTTTAGCATGAAGCATTTTTTTCTTAGAAAAACCGGTTGTTTTTGTTACCGAGATATTTTATATTTGGTATAATCAGTCAATGAACAATGCATTGTATTTGCTCTAGTAGAAAGCAATCGTGGAGTATTTCCTTACCATGGTGGGAAGTTTCTCAGTTTACTAATGAAAGGATGCGCAATGTTTTTGAAAAAGTGTCAAACATAATTGGAAGCTTCCTTTACTGTTCATTTCGCGTTGAAGATCCATAATCCATCGACTACATTGACTTTAATGTCATTTATCAATGTCAAGTGCACACTGGAGACAAATGAGTAATTGATGAGGATTTGTTCGAAAATTTTGCAAATTGGATCTACTATAAAACAGCAAAATTATTTACATTGAAGAATTTACATTGGTATATTGTACATTCGAACATTGATAGCCTTAGCGTATAAAATGATCTAATAGAAAAAAAATCTGTTTTCCCAAAATGCATACCAACTGATGTTTGCCGAAAAAATTAAACAGATGAATATATAAGTTGTAAGTAATATAAATAATAGATAACATACGCAACATACGAACTTTCAGATTGGTAAGCGCTATTTACAACCTATGCGCAATTACTACGATAGGTGTAACAACACTATGTACAAGTATATATAAATAACTGGCAATTTTTGAAAAACGTGCATTGTAAAGAAATATAAACTTAATATTTTTAATGAAAGATAATGACTAGCATAAAATTAATGTTTTTCCCCACATCAAATGAAGTATGAAAACGATATTTGTATATTGCTGTGCAAATTAGATTTTCTGTTTGCTGTTTTAGTTTTAATTTTATTTTTTTACCAAAATCATATAGTAAGATAATATATTTTCAGATTCATTTTGGATCAAGAGGATGGTTAGATTAATTTTGAAACTATGAAACACTCACAATATAGTTCGTACAAATTAACAAAAAGTTCCACATACCTGACATTCTCGACTACAATACAGTTGATTCGCACATCCTGCACATACAAACTGTGCTTCATTCTTTTTACATCCCTGGCAAGCGGGCACTTCATTTTCATTAAACTCTAACCCGAACGCATTCGGTGCAATTCGTAGGTTATCTTCAGCTCCGATTGATGAATCGCCGCCTTCGTCGATAACTAATCGATCAATGCTATCATCGGCTTCATCATCTTTCTGCAAATATCCCAATAATTTCTGTAATTAATTAAAATCGGATAATCAGGTAATCGGTGGTTATACAACTCAAATAAATCTCTTTAAATTAACTCAACATTATTAACGATTATATATAAGAATTCAATTTACCGCATTCAATAAATTTTCCAACTTTATCCTTTCACGTTTCATTGATAACTGATGTTGTTGGTGCTCTAGCTGTTGTTGTAGTAATGTTGGGACTTGTTGCCCAGACACTACAGGGGTGATAGTTATTTCACTATTCGCACCTGAAACCATTTTTGAAATGTTTAAAGCATTCGAACTGTTGCCTGTTGATGGTATTTGTTGAAATGATGGCAGTAATGAATTTGTGGCGGAAGGCATGCGATCGGGCGCGGTAAGTAGCCGTGCCAATGTTGGCGAGAACGAACTGCTATAGTTCGATGTTGATGTTGTACTAGTTGGATGTAATACAGTTGCTGAAGATGAAACGTTTGGCCGATTGAACTGTGAAATAATAAATTAAATTTCAACTTTATTTTAAATTACTACAATTTGTTGTGTTTAATAAAGTTATTTAAATCATATTGAATGATGGCAATACAAGTTTCAAATAGACACAGACAAAAAAAATAAATACTTAGAAAAATTCAAAATGACTTCGCAGTGAAATTATGAATTTTACTTTAAATTGATAAATATTTTTATTTATTTAATATATGTTAGAGTTTCCGTTCTTTAAAAAAACTAACAAACTAGTAGAAAATGTTTATCTGCTTATTATTTAGCTAATAATTTCCCTACGGCATTTTATCGTTTCATTCTGGATCAAAAACAAGCGTGATACTTACTTTTGTTAAGATTCCATGAAGAAGCGATCCTGCACCTTGCTCTAACGAATTCATTGTGTTCACTGGATGCAACGTTACTTCTGGAAATGATGCATTCGATGTTAGCGATTGTCCACCCTTGGCATGAGTTGCCGCTCGAGAGCGTTCCGTATTATTCTGTTCATTAATCTTTGCATATTGTATTAACACATCTTTAAACGAAATGTTCTCGTTGATCAAGTTATTGTTGATATTTGTTGCACTATGCGAGGAATCATTACTTGATGGCCGAGAATTCTGAATGAAAATATATATAAATCTGTTAAAATTTCATCCACAATAAAATTTTATACGTGTGAACTTAAGCATTAAAATTTAAATTTCATCAATTTCACTCTTGAAAGTTAATGATCTTAACATTTTTCTTTTTTGCAATGCAGGGGAGCAATTCCATTCCTTAACACTAATAAAACTCACACCATCCACTTTTCCAAACAGCGCATTTAGGTCCGTTGAGCTCCTACTATCCGACTTCAAAACGTTGCCTAAAATCGTCGCGTTATCGGTTTGATTTAAATTCCCTAACGACGATGAAGTTTTAACTCTTCGCCCCCGTCTTGGCACAGCTTCGGGATGCTTTTGTCGGTAGTCTGCAATTATACTCTTGACATCTTTGAATGCACCTTGCCGTCCAAATCCTAGCGGTTGTCCGCCATTAGCCGCATTATATTCTTGAACACTACGAAAATTATGATGACCATTCAACATCTCACCCAGTTGTTTCTGGATTGTTGCTGTTGCTGATGCTGTCAAATAATTATTTAAAATCGCTTGATGTTCGTTACTCGTTGACAGTCTATGACCGTTGTTGCCTGCATTATTTGAACTGCTTAAATTTATAGGTACATTAGCGTCACTTATAGATAACGAAGGAATAGAAATATTATTCGTTGCACTCAATTGTGTGGCGGAAAGTTTCGGAAGGAGCGATATGCCAACATTATTGGAAGAGGTATCACCGTTGGTTGCCGCTGTTGCTGATTCAGCAGTAGTTATTGTTGATGGTTTAGGTAAAATATTTCTAGAAACAAGAAGGCTGTTTAAAAAAGAGAGCGGAAAGTTAATTTATATTAATGGCGGTGTTAGGAAACAAAAGAAAAATTAAAATAAAAGAAAAATGGTTTAAATAATAAAAAAAAATGACAAAACAAATGAAAATGGGAGATTCAACTAAATTCTAAAAGAATAAAATAAATTAAATCAGATCTAAAATATGGATGTGAGCGTATGACTATTTATTTGTAGTTGATGCCATTTGATTAGTTAAATTAGTGATGATGAACAGACATGTTTTTGTGTGCATTGAGTGAAAATGACTCGGATAAATGAAGATTGTATTCATTTTTCGTTTTGACACAGAATAAATTTTTCGTTGACTAAGTGTGGCTTATTTAAAGGACCTTGTAATAGATTATCGAAATTTACATCTCGTCACCACATGAAAAAACTGTTTTTTAATGAAGCTATTTTATCTTCAGAATATATTTCTGTATTCAGTACAAGCGTTTGAACGAGGAGCATCTTTTTGAAATAACGATTTGTTGATTCTTACAAAATACTGTAGTTTATCAATCGAGAATTAGAAACACACTTGGTAACTTTGTCAGTAGGATTCGCTAACAGATTTTCGGTACCAACGCATCATTACCGTTAGAATATTAGATATATATTAGAATATTAAGAAAAAAAAAAAACAATATTTTCAACAGGGAATTTGGTTATTACGTCAAATAAATATTATGACAAAATTAATGAATTGTCGATATTTAAATTTAATCTCCAGTCGAACCATCAAAGTTCCAGAGGCATCACACTCCTGCAACCTTAAAGGCTCCAATGAAAATATCTTCCATTTCAGCTTTAAATAATCAATTATTTCTATCTTAATTGATTGTTTGTAAGGAAAGAAGCCTTCGTAAATATACATCTGTTTGTTCATAGGAAATGTTAATTTTTGGAATTCCATTTTAAAGCAACTTAAATACAACATATAAAACTCGTTAAATTCTATGTAATTTCTTCATTTATTTCTATTTCTCCCTAGCTGGTTACCTCAAAATCTCAAGAAAAAACGATGGAAATACACTTTGAAAGGGGTATTTGCAATTCGCCAGATCGATTTGTTTACTATGAAGTTTATGATGGTTTCTACACGATTTACATTCACTCATTAGAAGATCTCAAGAAAAGGAAATTTTATTCGTTGCATCATTTTTAAAGCAGATATGATGTAACAGCTTCTGGAATTAGTTCCATAAGTATAAACTACAAAAAAAGTTATTGTTCTCAAACCAAAAGTGAAAATCGACTTCAAAAATTATTTTAAGATTTGAAAATATGCCAGATAAATTTTAAGAAGATAGATGGCAAATCAGATTACAATTTTGACAATTTTCTAATGGAAGATGCGTTTATGAAAAGGAAACTAGAAGTAAGAGCACCTTAAAAACATATTTCATGCGCTTGATCGAAGAAGAATAGTTTTAGAAGTAAACAGCGTTTCACAGGATATTCAAACATAAAAGATAACCACAGCCATGGTAATTTCCAAAATTTTATAATAGAAAATTATTTGCTACATTATCCGAGTCATACAGAAAACATAAATAAGCTTAAAAATAGTATAAGCAGTGAAAATGAAAATAAAAGTTAAGTCAAAGTCTCGCCAATTTCATAAATTCATAAAATTTTGGATTGTTGTATATTCTTTTTGCATTCAGAAATGGAAAAAAAGAAAATTCATACAATTTCATTTTTTAATACTTATGCTATCAATTTCAATGAACACTTTCACTCCTTTTCCATTTCAAACCGTAAATCTTCGTAAAAGATTCATTACATTTTAATTATATGTAGTTTTCTACTCACCGATGGAGCCTTTGTGTAGTCGCTTTCTCTTTGAATAAATCCGAGCTTTTCATATTGGCACGATTTTGTAGGATATTTTGAACAATGGAACTTCCACCCGATGATGTATTATTTAATGCATTAGAATTCTGTTGGTGGGCATGTGATTGTGATTGTAAACCACTCACTGAGATCGCACTTATATTATTTAGATTATTCAATAAGTTTGCAGTCATCTGTGCTTGATTCAAAGTTGTTTCCAAGGATGCATTGTTTGGAGTTGACGATGCCGCCACTGTTAAAGTTTTAGAAAAAGACATTGGCGTTGAGACGGCTGGCATGAGGTAAGTATTTGCAGAGCTTCCTGTTGCCGCCAAAACCGCACTCGACATTATTTTACTATTGGCCAAGTCTGATGTGAAGTTGTTCAAATGCTCCATTACCGATCCCACCAAACTATTATCGCCACCACCGTCATTCACTTGACCGACTTTTGTAGACATTATTTCCATTACTTGCTTCTTTCTCGTTAAACGAAGACATATCTCCTCCTTAACTTTTCTTAAATGCAACAAATTGTTCCATTCTACCTCTTTGGCTTTTATCATGTCATTCAATGTTTGTATTTCAACAATGAGTTGACCTAAATGCTTTTGAATGTCATCTACAGAATTGTTCGAAGTCCTTTCCACATAATCATTCAGAATTTCGTCGTGAGTGGGAAAATTAGCATCGATTCTTGATTTAAGTTTTTTTGCGGGATGATGAATGTCACCAGACTCTTGATCTTCACGTTCCGACGACCGACTGCGTTTATTTAAAGTTTCCGATGAATGTGGGGCTGCTTCATTTGTGTCATGAACAGGTGAAGATATTGCAGGTTTTACCTCATCTTCATTTATTGGGGTAGTTTTTTCGGTTAAATCCGTAGATGTTTTTGCCGATTCGCTCGGTATGGAATCACTTTCCTTATTTGACTGCTGTTCCGATGTTTGTGACTGGATTATTGTATTCTGAAAAAAATAAGAAAGCCGAGATGAAATACAATAAATTCAACTTATAATCTTTTTTCACTAAACCTTTTCTGTACTGTTATATATAACGTCGGCATCAACGTTTTTAGTTTTCTCTAAACAATTAGTCTTACTTTCCACTACTGTTTTACTAGCCGTTAATTGTATACTGTTTCTATCACATTTGCTGCTTTCCTTAACTATATTTTCCAAAACTTCATTATCTTTAGTGTCTATCACTGTTTCATTGATCGACTCGAAAGATGAAGTTCCGCCTGATGGCTCGTCCGATATTTCCATAATTTCCATTTCATCTGATTCATCAATTTCGACAGTTTCCTTAGTCGATAAATGTTGCGATGACTTAGTTGTAGGGGCGTCATTCGAAGTGGCTCCATTAACTTTCGATATACTCTCTGTTTTTCTCTCATTATTCTCGATGTTCTCTTTATTGTTTTCATCTAACGGAGATCGCTGTCGGTTCTCCTCTTGCACCGATTGATTGCAATTTTCTTTTATTTCTTGACATTCTTCTTGCGAGGACTTTTTCACACAATCCTGTATTTTATTAAATTGCTGCATTTCTGACTGTTGTGCTCGAGGATCTTGAGAATGCGGCGCTGCAGCTCTTGGCGATGTTGTTGATATTTTATCAGAAACAATGGAAGTGACTTGAGTTATTATGAATGGAGGATTATCTGGACTTTTGTGAATTTTATTTGGCGTAGATGTGACATTAGAAACTATATAGTCGAGAACATTAACATCACCATGCGATTCTATGACATGACGCATCCTTGCTGATTTTAACCTGAAACGATCAATGAAGAAATTATTGTAGAATTAAAAGATTCTAAAAAGGATTTAAAAGGTTTATAGGTTATAAAGGGTTTTCAGCTAATTCAATATTCTTTAAACTCTTGAATTATGCAAATAAAATAGAATTCATTTGAGAAAGAAGAATATATGCGTGAAGACTATAATAGAAATCCTCAAAGAACTCACAATCAACGAAAGAAATTACGAACTGTGCAAAGCCTGGAAAGGTTATAGTATCTAGGTAATATTAGCTCGTGTTAGAATATATGGCACTAAACACTAAATTCAAAAGCAATTAATAACTAGCGAATCATTAATCATGAAAGCCGCAAGTTGAATTGAGGCAAGAGAAGAAAACGGGGATCGAATTCACTAACATCAGTTGAGATGCAACCCGCTTAATTCGGGTCTTATGAGACCCCAATAAATTTTAGAATCAATTAAGAATCATCTGAACCTGACTGAATGGCTTTTACTGTCAGTCGCGACATAATGGTTGGTGCCAATGGAATTGTTATGCATGACAAATGTGATGGCCGAAACACATATGTGTTTAATATTAACATTGATAGCTAATTTAACAACTGCAACATTGAAAATCTTACGAATGGTTTTGGCTCTCAATTAAATAAAATTTTTTGAAAAACTTGCAAGGTAGAGCCTCAAACTTTTTGATCTCCATGGCTTCCACCTTTGCTACGTGATCTCACTACAGAAGAAGGAAACATTTATAAATTATAGCTCCTGCTTTGTAGAGGAAGTGTTCGTTCTGTTTTTCTCACTGCGCTTCTTCTGCGCTTTTGTAAACTTCTTATATGCAAGCTTGCGCTAGAATATCTGATTTTGAAAACAGAAGTGAAAATACATATCAGAATTAAAAGTGCAGCCGATGTACCCTATTATAATGTTTGGGTCAATGAATTTCAAAGTATTTTCCAACCTTATTCATTTTTCCATATTTTTCCGTTAATTTTGAAAAATAGTAAATGAAACGCAGTGGCGTGGAAACTTGGTTCAACCAAAAACTCTTCAACATCCGACTACTACAGATATTTCCAGCCATGGCTACACAATATTTGAAAATTTCGACCCCGCTTGTTTCACCCGAGATCTGATTGTCACACCTTCCCCACATGCGAAAGGTGAGCAAGGCACCAAGAAAATTTTGATAACAATAGACGACCTCGCAACAATTCCTCTAATGGATGAGGTACTAGCATTGAAGGATTACAGGAGCTGACCAAACCTACAAACCCCTGCGACTACTTGGAGCACAGGAGTGAGAGAGGCCACTTTTACATTAATCCCTGACGCTTCTATCCGTTTCAGCTACAAAAGGAGTTTGACTAAAATCGAAGTACCATTTGGCGAGAAAAAAAGGACCCAGCGCAAAGTAATGTGATGAACAGGTGTAGGCTAGGTTCTGTAGACTCCTCCTGTGTTGGGTTTGTGTTTAGTGAATAGTCTGAAAGGTTTCTTCTAACGGAAGTCCTACATTAAGGGATGAAAGACCCTATGTTACGCATACACAAAAAATGATTTTTTGTATATTTTAAGACACCAAATTCAATTGTCCAGATATATCTAAGGATATACTAATTTAATTTTGTTGATTATATATATACACTGGTAACTTCATAAAATGTTGATGTGAAGAAATAAAGATCTTTTTACATGTCGAGAAATCACTCAGTTAAAGGTATGGGGTTAACATGCATTGGCATGCAATTATTAGCTTTATGTAGAGGGTTTGATGCATCCGGGATAATGTTATTAACGTGAAGGGACCAAGTTCCTTGTATCTAGAGCAGGAACTGAGGGTTTTTTCAGATCGTAGAAAAAATAAATCCGGTCAAACGTTTATCTGAATCTCCTATAGACGACGGAGGCGCATACGCATCTTGGCTGAATCCTGAAATAACCTCCAGCTGATTTTTTAAAATATTTTAACATCTCTGATGTTTTGAATCCTTCTCGTTGGACATCCCATTTATTCCCACGGATCAATAAACTAGCAAAATAATCGTCTAAAATCGGTGGTGTTTTATATATGCAAAGTGTCTCCGCCATTATACACGAGCAATAAATTCCGTAGCCGCGATAAGCCGGCCGGACGTGATACACCTCCACTTTTCGGCCAAGCGCGTTATGCCGGCATTCTTGCATCAATACGCATGGTTCAAAATTTGTTCATACATCATGCTCGTTGACACAACCTCCTTTCTGCAAACAAATATATGTAATTGAATTGCAGCATATATCTACGTATCGAGTGGTAATTTTCACTTTCTTTCCACGGTTTGCATCACTTGCATCATACACCTTCATTCTTCACCAAATAACAACAAAACAAAAACAACAAACAATCTTTTTACATGTCGTCGTAAACGGCAAAACAGCCGACCTCGAGAAAATGGCACAAAGACCTCATCGTTGGTACGTTCATTCGGTCGAGGAGATTGAAAGGTTTTTATTCAAGTTGTTATTTGTCTGATCTGGAAGGCAAAACGTAAAGTTAAAAATTGAAGTGAAGTGAAGTAACGTCGTAGCAGCGCAACTACTAGCCTAACCAACCAACAACCAGGCGACTAGAGTCCAAGTAAAAGACAAGAAAAAGAAAAGACCTTCAAGATATATCTTTTTCTCAAGTCATAATCGTCTTAATGTTTGAAGGTAACATTGCCATAGACGGAACACATCGGCGGAGCAGGCACAAGTAGGTAGGCAACGGCATGGCGCTTCAGTTTTCTCGCGCTCGTGATATGCAATCAAATTAATACGGAATCTTAATAGTAGTCCACATTAAACAACGATTGCATAATTGCTCTGTCATTGCACTTTACTGCAGAAAAGTAGCCTCGCTAGATTTTCTAAGGCCGGTAAAGTTGGCGCTGAAGGTCTCAGCTGCTGTTACTATTAGTGCGCTGAAAGTCCTCCAATATTTAGTGCACTGCAAGTAACAAGCAGATGGTGAACTCTGGCTTTTATCACACCTGCATAGTTATATATAACCTTAGAAACGAGCAAAAGATTCTTTCAAGAAATCCTTGTTCTACAATTCCGTATTTATCCCTCTACCTCATCAATTCAATCTGCAATTGGAAAGTTTAAACTGTTTAATTCACCTCGATATCGAAATGTCCTTTGCTCTGCATACATCCCAATCGGAGGACACAATTCTATTAATTTACACTTTATCTTTTCCGGCGCGTCACAGAATGCTCACATATTGCACAGACTACACCCCACTAACATAAGTTATTGATTTATTCTCTAATTTTTTGCATCTTACGATGCCGGCAGATCACTTGGGAATATTTCAATTTAGTCGCTAATTCACTGGTTTCAGCACTGCATGGGTGATGAGGTTTTTTTATTCGGGCTTATTTGAAACCACTAGAGATTTCCCACATTAGCTTTGCAGAACACGGTAATTGAAGACGGGCACGAATACGGAACTATACTAGACTTTGCACCTAATTCAGAGTTTATGCAAAAACATTTTTTCCCGTCAAGTACCACTCAAATGATGTCTCACCGACGACTGAGAACTAAACTGAAGGCGGCGGACTTCAAGGCAAGGTGAACTTAAAGCTTCCACTCAACATCGACAACTCCATTGCCAAAAGACCCCGACGACCCAGACGAAAGCAAGTTGCCCGAGTCAAGAAAATAGATGTTGCTTCGATTAGATTTCGGAGTGGTGCAACGATGCGAAATTGGGCGGGCCTCGTGATGGTTGAACGAACAGATTGGTGAGAAGGAAGTTTGATTTCTTTGTAATCGTCTTTAGTGGGAAGATAGTTTTCAGTATGATAACAATTTTTTAAATTTATTTACATTATACGTTTTATTATACAAAAATTTACAAGCATTATAATGCTTTTGCTAACGCACTTTAATCCTTAAAACTTATATAAAGTTTCCGATACGATAAATATCGTAGGGTGACGGGAAATCATGTGCAACACAATCGGTGATCGTTCTGAATGGATGTGAACGATGTGAAAACTTCTCACATCAATGATGGCCAACGACAGTAAGAGTCAATGAGCCTACTATAGTAGTTTAGCCGCTTAATTATTGAGCAGAACGCTAGTAAAACACCCCCAAAAAAGTATAGTTTAGCGGAACTGGGATCCTGGGATTGGATCGCATCATGATACTCGCAGATCAAATTTCAAAAATTCGCACCCAATTTAATCCAAACAACAACTTTTATTATCTAGTCGGTCATGATCTGCTCCTAGAAAACACAAACGAACGAACGATACAATCAAGGTCCAGGTTTATCTTAATTGCACTGAAGATATTTTATCTTGAAACGACGGCAAAATCGTCCTTGTTGACTTCAACGAACAAAAAAATGATCGAGAGAAGGTTCGCTGAAGAAAATCTTTCATTAAAGGACAGAAGATAAACTATCAGCAAAGGATTCATTACAATCTTTCGCTATTACTCCCATAGACGTATTCGCTATAGGGAGCATTTAGGAACGATTTTATATTGATTTTTGGAGAGGATTATCTCAATACATTTTCCGACTTTTGTCATATTATCAACATTCATTGACAGTGTATATGCCCGATAATATCCCGGATAAAACCTTTGTCAGAAAACATCAATATAGTGTATGAACTGTCTCTTGTGTCTCTGTACTCTGTGTCCTGCCTCTTGTTCCTATTAGGAGATACACACATCTGTCAACATTGTTTCCTTTAGATTACGATAGAGGTTTTTTTTCCAAATTTATTTTACCTTCATACAAGTACATAAATTTCTTTTATGTTTTTCCAACGTATAACACTTCTTACATCCATTTTTGAGGTTCTGCATTCTTGTCACTGCTATATTTAAAATTTGTTTTCGCTAAAATAATTTACATATCGTTATCATTTTCTTCCCGTTGGACAAGGAAATGAGCTATGATAATATTGAATGCCAAACTATATTAAATTTCATTATTTGTGTACCCTGATAGCATCCTTTCTTTATTTATATATTTATTGTTATAATAATAATAATAAAAATAATTCTATTTTGGTTGAGAGGTGAAGGCTATTTACGCCCTAAGTGTCGGACATCCCAATGGTAACCTAACAATCGACTAAACACCCCCCTGACACATTGAGAACCTAGCCTGGAACTGTAATAATAACAAAATTCATAATAGTAATAAAAATTATTATATTGTTCTCTAGTTACGATATCCCTGAAGTTTTAAGAGTTATGAGAGTAAAAGGTGTATGGAAAACGATTTGTATAGGGAGAAATTACTGAATCGAAAGTATGTTAGCAAAAATAATCAAAGAATAATAATTGAATAAGAATAATCGTAGACGAAAATCTACGAAACAAACTCATCATTGCTCTAAGGGGATCTTTAAACATATTTTTTCTTGAAAATAGACATTTGACTCTACTAAAATGTTAAATGCATCAGATTTGACATAAGAAGTTATTTATTTAATCAGTTTTACAAAGCATACTTATTTTTTGTAATAGTTTTCACAAAATATAATTTTTTTTAATGATGGATTTGATAAAAGGTTAAGATGGGCCTCTTTTTATCTTTCATAAAGTGTTCTTCCTTTCTTTATTTGTGCTATACACACATAGTTTCTTTCAATATTCGCACGGTTTTTTCTATTGAGTGCCCAAACAAGAGGTTTTGAGATTCCATAAACGTATAAATACATGGCAGGTTGGTCAAACATTGAGGTTTGCCATTTAGAGAAGCGAAAAATTTGAACACCATTTAGAAACGCGGTAAATAAAACGCAACTCAATCAAACAAGAAGAGGAATTTGTTACAATTTATACCGATTTATAGTTCACGTTTAATCCAAGTTCCGAGTGCCATCATTTCTCAAATTGGGTTTTGGAAAACATGAGTTGAACCGCAGATTGCCACAAAATAATTGAAATCACGTTCTCTCACGAACCCCATTTTCATTTTGGCGGCTACGTCAATCAGAAGAAAATTATATTTGGAAACACAAAAACCCGTGAATGCTTCAGGTAATGCTAATATAAATACAAAGAATAACTAATTGGTGCAGATAATGTGATGGAGGCGTCATATCGTCGTATTTTTGTCAAATATGAGGTCCGCAGGGACGGCAATAATTAACAAATTTATAAAGAAGGAAATTGAATCGTAGGAACACTTGATCTCCACTTTCAATGCTACCATTTGTCAAACAAGCCACGAAACACTTGCGAAAGTGAGAAGTTGTTGTTGAAGAAGAATGTTGGAAACACCGATTCCCCACCAATCTTTGGTGATCTTTCTTTAAGGTTATGTAAAGAATAAGAACAGTGCTCACCAGTCGTAAACGAGTGCAGTCCTTACACTCAATATTGAAATGTTCACATCTGAAAAAATCTCCCAATATATCTCCTGAAGTGTTTTTGTTGCAGTTTTTCGTCTCGCACAACGCAATGAAACGTTTCTCTCATTTTAATTGCATGTATGTTAACAAATATTTGCTTAAACACTTCTTTTAGTTATCAATGACATACGTAACTCGCAGACTATTGTGTATATTCCATCGCAACGTACTAAATTTGACGTTAAGGTCAAATTTTTTGGCAAGATCATATCCTAGTTCTACTCGTATACAAAGAGAATATTTTTTTGTTTTTGGATTAAAGTATAACAAACGATTCTTTCTGTGGCTACGAACGCAAGTATCAATTAATAAATAGTTCCATCATCTGCTCCAATTGCTTAAAATGTTTTTACTATAAAACTGGATATTTGTTTTTGACAATGTAGGATTCGATATCTGTTCATTGACTTTTTGATTCGCTTTACATTTTTGACGCCAGCAGGGGCGAAACTCAAAAAGTCACGCCATTACCCTGTTTGCAGACTCTGATTATTCGCTTTCGTATGTATCTAACATATTGACGATGATACGACCATGGAAAAGCCCTAGACATATGCAGAAGCTAAATGGTCGTGTCGGTAAATGAAAGATATGCTCAAAACATTGAATCGTTGCGAGTAGAATAGTCTATGAAGATAAAAAGCAAACCAACAAGCTGTGTCTGTTGACACGCGCGGTAATGTGCGTGACGAGTATGAAATTGCACGCGAAAGCTTAGATACTTAGATGCATCCCATCTTGCTGTACTGGTTTAGACTACATGCTTTCGGCACAAATCCCATTCACAGAAGCTAAAGTCTTATATATGTGAATACATCGAGATGGCCCGGGACCGGAAAGCTTTTCAACCAAGGAAACATTGTAATTGGTTGAAAATGCAACCCCAATTCGATTGTGTAGGCGGAAGAAGCTTTGATTTCTAAGAGGTTAGTGGTACGATAAACTATGGATGTTTTTGTTGAAATTTTTGCCAACCAGAATAGAAAATAAGCTCTCAAATATGTTGTCAATAATCTTTGAGCAATTTTATTTTGTTCCTACGAATGGATTAAGTTATTTTCTTTTTATTGATTTTTTGGAATTCAGTCTATCACGAGGCAAAATAAGAATGAAATATATTAAAATTAATTAGAGTTGGCGACTATTATCACTTTTGCTTATATATACAGAAAATTTCAAGTATGGTTGACATGGAAAATATATATTCAAAGGATAAAGTGTCTGCTACCTGACAATTAACAATAAATTATTCTATCTTTACTAGCTGCACACTTTAATATTTCTTTCATAATTCCGTCCCAAGGATAGTGTTGAGATATTATTATTTTTTGGCTCACAGCGACGTGAAGGCAAGCTGTACGACTTGTAAATTGAGATTTAATTTTAGTTTTTAAGTTTAATAACATTCTTATTCGCTCCACCATACATTTGATTAGGTGCAAAGGGCAATGACACATTTATCTTTAACCATCGCCTGTTCCCCTAGAGTTAAAATGAATTCGTTTCGTGGAGCAATACATTGAGGTTACTTATTTCTGAAATATTAAACTGCAGTAATATTTAGATAAGAACAGGGCGAAAATGCTTGGCAGTAACGAAAAGAATCGAAACGAAGGAACCGAATCGTGAATCATGATGAAACGTTATAAAATTTGCATAGCACAAATTCAAAAAAGCAAAACGTTTCAGTTTAACATTTAGCAACGAAATTGTTCAAAATTACTTTTATCGAAGTTTTGAAACAAAAGTAGGAAAGAAAAGAAAGTATCCTAACAGTATAACAAGACAATCGTAGCAAAATTTCAGCACTAAAGTCAAATATTAGAATTGCTTAATTTACAGAAGTGTTGAATTACAGGAAATTGAAATCCGAAATATATTAATTCAATGATTAATAAATTAATGTATTCAGGTTATTTGCTTTAATTTAAGAAAATACTAAAATATACACAAGTAAGCAAGCCATCAGGAGGGTCTGTCTAAACAAGGGTAGTAACGAGCAATTTCTGTCCTCCACCTTTGACATTTCTTCCAATCCTTCTCATGATGTTGATATGATGTTATAACAAGAAATGTTAAAATCTCATCAAAGTATTGATAGTTATCTTTTTTTAAAATATGAAGTAATGTTGACAGACGATACAAATGTGTGAAAATGAAATGATATAGAAAATTTCCCAATTTTTTTTTGTTCAAATATTCGCAAATAGAATGTTGTACAAGATATCAGAGTTAAGGGACCTTCACTCTTTATTACGAAATTCCAATCGATTTATTTTTTGCGACTCTTCAAGAATATACAGTTGAAATTTCATAACGATCCGAGCATTATAAATATAGACATATCAATATATATCAATATCTTGGAGCAAGCGTCGAACGTGATGGTTACGCGCTGTATAATACACTTCGTGCGTTCTCACACTTTCCCTTTTTCTTTCTATTTGATACACATCTGCCGTATTTACATAATGTGTTTGAGTAATATAATGTAATATGTATGTCATACAATAAAAAGTGTCCTTGAAAAATCTGGGGAGCGTTATTCGAACGTTAGTCTTGCTTTGAATTTTGAAGTATGAGCACCTTTCTAGCTTGCTCGTAATAATACCTCGTGATAGAAAAGGATCAACCACGAATAGATCCGAACCATATAGAAGTGAAAGAAATTCCAAAATATGCGCAATGACGTTTGGGCAAATTTTTATCACAAAATATCGACCGAGAAGACGCCACAGCATGAACGTTGTCCTAAAGGTGCCGATGCTTGGTGCGCGTAAGCTACTAATTCTTTGCAAGAGTTCAAGAATCCTCCTGCTCTTTCAGCAGAAGCACAAAATATATTTAAACCTATATATGAAGACCTCTGAAAGATGAATTGCTATTAAGATGTTTAGGTGGAAACACAATAATACCTGGTATCGCAAATTAGGCTAAAAAAGATGCGAGTTTGACTTTTCATCTATTGATTAACAAAAACAAATAAAAAAAAAACAAAAAAAAAAACGCGTTTTTCTCGAAACCACTTTTTTTCATCTGACATTTCATGACCGATACTATTTAGGTCACTGCATATTCATGCGATAGCCAGCAACATAAAAAAGCTACTAGGGTGACATTACAGTCGCGTTTGGACTCATTGGTCGATTGGACCAACTTTTTTCTTGAAACTTGCGAGATTTCCTAAGAAGTTAACAAATATCTTGATGAGGACAATTCCCTGAAGCGAATAGATTTTTCTTGTGGATCAAAAACTTCAGCAAGGGCTATGTAAACTAAGGCTACCATCTACCTCCTGTGCCGATGAGAACATTGCGTTTGTGTTGTGCCGATACACTTTTCGGATAGTTGGTGATGAACTGAACTTGCAAGAATCGCCTATGTCTACAATTTTAATAGAAAAAAGTTGGAGTTGAGTAAATTATCAGCAAAAGTCGTCCTAAATCTGCTGCCATCTGGCTAAACTTTGGCTGAAAATGGAGCGCTATTACGATTGGCAAATTTCGGCTCAAGCTTTTGGTTTCCTTGAAAGGACAAGGAAGGGAAAGGAGGAAGTCGGAAAGAATCATGCTTCTACGAACAGGATATCAAATATAAACGAATGGAAATTTCGGAAAAAAAACGCTGCTGTTTTCTTTGGTCATTCATGGTCAGGTCCATCACTTAGTTCTTTTTGATAGGCAAACAGTTAATCCTGCCTGCTACGTGTCGATTTTCAAGTTCTTGCGAAATCTTCTGTGTCGTACGCAACCATGCTTTACCATTTGTTTTTTTATGAATTTTGTTTGAGTTCAGAAAAAGTATATTCTATTTATTTACAATTTTATTATTAATAATAGGTTTATATTGTGGAGAAAACATTCGAAAAAATTCATCGATTTTCCCCACGAATTACTTGAAGTAAGGTGAAAAACGGGGCAAAGCCAAAGAAGGTTATGTATGTTTGGTTGAACTAAAGGGTGCTCTTTAGATGTGTAGAACTTTATATTGGAAACCCTTTTATGCTGCGTATTTCATGCCCTTTACGGTTACATTAGTTTGACATTGCATGTAAACATTGACGCCTGAGCGAAAAAAAAGTTGACGAACAACAATGTCTGTTCGAGAAACCCATCGCGTTCTTCGTCAATTTTGTGTTCGAGATTCGATTAACCATGGATCGTTTCTGCCCAACGTTTACTCTCAATGATAACACGCACCATCGATCCTTCTTACAGTGCGTAATGTATAAATCATAACAGCTGTAGAACGTAGTATCAATGAAGACTCAAGTGAGTCCATTCGACATCGTGTTCAACAATTAAACCTGCGCGGAACTTGAACCTGTCATGAAAGAATTTACGGAAGGACCTTGGTTTGCGGGTTTAGAAAATTCTACTCGTGTAGGAATTTAAGCCGAACTACCACTGGGCGCGGCGTAGATTTGGTGTATGGGCTCAGAAACAGATTGCAGCAAGTCTCGAATTTATTCGGCATGTTGTTCAGCGATAAGGCTCATTTCTGGTTGAATTACTACGCCAATAAACAAAACTGCCACGTTTCGAGTAATGAGCACCCAAAGACGGTTGTCCAAACACCGCTACATCCTGAGAAATCATCATCATCATACATTACTGTTGGGTATGCGTAATGGGCCGACGTTTGGTCTATATGTCTTCAAAAATGGTGCTGGGAATGACATTACAGTTAATGCTATCCGCTATAAAGCCAGGATCAATGACTTTCTCATTCCGGAATAGCCCCGTTGTAATGCAACTGTTTAGCAGGAATGTTTTTTTGTTTTCAGCAGGAATGCGTAGCATACCATACAGTGTAGTGATATTTCGACTTTCAAACAACACTCTACAAAGATCGACAGCGACTCCAATATAAAATGGCTGTGTTCAATCTGTCAAAAACTTCTTCTTGTTCTTTTAACCACCATTTGATACGCGTCGTTTATTTTGTTGACATCAATGTGTATATTACATTGTTTTTGTGTTTTGATTTATAGAAGCAACCCGAATCCCCACAACCCCACAACAGCTTGTCTACCATTGACTCATTCTCATCAGCGTTTTATAATTTCTCGTTTTGGACCTGTGATATGAAAGATCTTGTGACTTAACCCCGCGGGACTATTTATTTTGGAGACGCGTCAAATTAATCGTCTATGCCGACGCTTAACCATTTGGATGATAATATTTGCGGTGTTATTCGCGAGATATGGCTTCAATTTTGGTTAGAGCAATCGAAAATTGGACCTCTCTTTTGGACTGCCTCTTCGCCAGTAGCTCTCATGCCAGAAATCATATTCCAATTTCACGGCAATCAAGGATGGTGTCATGGAGCTTGGATAGACAATCGATTCCGACTTTTTGTGCCAAATTCCAGCAAACAATACAAAAAGAGGCACCAGAATTGATAATCAGAAACATAAGAATCGTCGGTTAGATAATTTAGAAACATAGTCGTTTAACCTGGGCCGGGCATTTTCAGACAACCATTTTTTGTCTCGGTTCCCCAGGAAAGAACGTGGTGTCCTACAGCGATGGCATAATATTTTTGCACGAAATATTCTTAAAATATTAGACCAAGTGGTGTATATTTTCTTCAATCAAAACCATTTATTGTATTGAAAAATCTTTTTGAATTTTCAGCAAAAACCCACCCGGCTTTTTCTAAATCAATTGCTAGTAACAATGGATTGTGAGGTGTTAACTTTATCTTGTTCGTAAATAATATGATAATCGATAATTGCATTAGAAAATTTTTAGAGTCGTTTCGCTTTTACTATGCAGTCTGCATGCAAAAGCCGTTCAAGTACTGCTACAATACCCAATGGAGAAAACCTCAATGTAGATAAAATTTTAGAAATAGATAGAAAGTCGTTCTATTCTATTTATTAAGTATTCTATACTGAAAGTATTTTCAAACGCACAATCAAAGGGCAGTGCTAACCGAAAAGTTCACTGAACTATATGTAAAACAAATAACTGAAAGCTTCTGTATTGCTATTGCATGATTGTTTGAACAATATATATTAATAATATGAGCAAAAGGCGCCACATTCTGTCGTAGATAGTGAGTGTTGATCTATTCGTTTTTCGATTTCTTTTATTTATTATATATTTACTTAAAATCAACTAATGAATCTTGACAAATGCAATAAATTCTCATTATGCTCTCAAGCAACGTTTGCGCTAGCCATGGAACATTCAATCTACGAATGAAGTTCACTTGCTCGTGTAAAGCTAACATATAGATACGAGTACTGTCTTCACATCGTATTTTTACGAGGATTATTGCAAAATAGCGTGCCAACGTATGGGAGTATCAGATACAGTGCGAAAGCTTCATCAAAGCAGCATTGAAATAGAGAAAGAGAGAGTATTTTATAGAGGAATATTTATGCACGAAAATAAACAAAATCAACTGCATGAAATGGTTTTTTCTACGTAGCATGCAGAAGTTGATTGAACTTTAGCGCATTTTCTTAATATGAGCAAGGTTGAATAGACGTGAAGAAGTACGTGTGCGGTGACCATGAGGGTCTAATGTTTGCTCAATTTTATACTGTAAGAATATGAGTACCTCTTTAATTTGAATTAAGTTTAATTACATACAGTTTATAGCGTTTGTTAGGCGTAATACACAATAAACATACAGCTCAATACACGATTATTTATACAAACTTATTCTTTTTGATTTGATATTAGTTAGACTATCAAAATTGGTAACACTTCTATCAAAGCTTTTTTTAGTTAATCAAATTAATACAACGGTTAGGCATATGTAACGCACTTCAAAATTTAACTGAATTCTTTGTGAAGACATGCAAGGCTAATTTTTGCAGTGAGAGTGAGGAAGGGGTAAAATAGCATCTTATACAGAGCAAGATGAGGTTCGAATAATTTTCATCGATAAATCCTTGAGCTCTTCTGTTTAACAGACGCTATTGCCGCAATTGTTGTTGTTTGTTGTCCTTGTTCTATTCGTAGACGCGAACTGGGGACGTATCAAAGCACGACTAAGAAAGAAATTGTGTACAAGGTTGATTGAACTTTTCGCCTATATTCCACCTCGCTTTCGGTTTGCTGTTGCCTTGATAAAAGTGGAGCAATGATTTTTTGATGGTTTTCGTCAACTGTTTAGTCATGAGTAGCCAAGAGAATGACAACGGCTGCATAGAAACTTTTGTAGGACCTATGTGAATATTTGCCGTTTTTTGTTTCCATTCCATTCTGTGACTTCTTGGGCGTGAGGAAAACGCTATCAAATAAATATATTGAAACGAGTACAGCGAGTAGTCACTGGTTCACATGCGTCGATTCAAATAACAAGCGGGGGCGTTGTGGGCAATGGCGGCTGAAAGACCGGCAGCTAGAGAAATGGTGGATGTCGCCACTATCGTAACCCATAAAAGCCAACCACAGCATGCAGTCCAGGGTCATTTGAAAGTGAAAATAGCAGATTCCGGTAGCCAACAGGAATTACTGAAGTGAGTTTCCATTTGCTACAAGGCCGATATATGTGTAACTAAATTTTGCAATTGGGTAGGAATTGTGAAAATTTCTTAAGTGATACCTCGAAATGTTCGTGGCGAGCGTTTAATTTTGAGTTGAGCTTATTTTAATTGGGGACGAAATGTCTGGCATATTTCCTTCATTGTCATAAAGGGTTGTATTCAGTTGTATTCAAATAAAGCACATACCAAATCCAAGGAACCAAATGTACAATCAATCAGTGAATATCAAATATCGTTATCAACCATATTTGAAGTGTGATTTAAGCTGAAATTCACTGCAAATTTAGTTTTGAATAGGCGTAGATAAAAGTTATCAAACCGTCATTTACTAAGTAAGGTATCCTGTCGCACAAAGTCAAAATGAAATATTTATTTCTTTATTGTAGAAAGCAAATAGTCACATTTAATTTTTATCAATTTGCACAAACATAATTGAATTACTGAAATAGTATTTATTATGATAGTGTGCGGATTTAACATATGTCTGCATTGACTGTAAGCTTTTACTATATCGCTTAGCGTTTGCAAATGTCCGACTGGATGCGGGCCTAAAGAGGAAAAGCAGAACCTCTAATTTGCTGGTTGCCACGTCTTTTATATGTGTTAGAATACGTTAGTAGACGTATTTGACTCTGACAAGCCTAAAAGCAAATACTGCATGCGTTTTTTTTCTTCCCGCAGACGCGGTTAACTTCGTCCGCTTGGATACTCAGTAGTTTGAAGTTTGTTTCTTTGTTGTGACGCGACAGTTCGCTACAGCACTTGAGCCACGATGCGAGTTACAGCCACCACGTTTTCAGATCAAAGGCAATCGCAAAGTAATTTAATCGGAATGACGCTTGAGCTTAATAATTTCCCCGGAAGAACCTATAACAACTAAATGGGCGGGTACTCCGACACCAGAAACACAAATTCAAATATCACTATTGCCAGTGGGACTCGAACTCGGAATCTGATACACCGAAGGCAAGTACTCTAACTTTTACACCATAAGTAACACAGTAGATAGGTTGAGTGACACATTTGAGGCCAGTTAGCAATATCACTCAAATCGTACACACTTGTTCCATGGAGTTGTTTGTTCGCCATTTTGTTAGGGTGCGGGCTAAGGAGTTCTATCAGTAGCAGTTATAAGGACCTGCCCGCACTAGATATAAGGTTGCCCAATTTAAAGCAAACGTCTCAAGGATACTTATGCGAAGGGCCGGCTGCCGTTTTGTGTGGCTGCTTTGATTGCGTTATGTTGGAAAACTGAAATAGAATACGACTGGAGTGTGTTATGAGTAATAACAGAATTAAATTTCGGCTGCAGTGGCCTCATCTTTTTAGTAGAACATCTGAACTGTTCCATATCCTTTTTTGCCCGGGAGGTAGACCATGGATATTTTAATCTACTACTTGTTGGATTTTAATAACGTCTCTTTTATTATGATTTAACCATTTTCTGGGTCAAGAAAGGATAGTTACATCCTGTGGTTTTCATCTGAAGCTGAAGAATAAAAAGGCGCGTCCGCAAGCATACGATTTGTGATAAAAAAACCAATGTACGATTTTATTAGAGGGTCTCCAATCTGAATGACAAAATATTTCTGTAAATAATACAAAACAGATGAAATGCAATGTAAAAAATGAAATGCAGTAAGAAAATAATGAGGAATTTCAATCGTCAGCCGACTGAAATCAGCTGGGCAAATTTAATCAGGCATAAATAAATATCACTTTAAGCAATCAAAAAGTTGCGTTTTGTGTTTGACTGATGTATATAGGACTCAAAGTCCTGCGTTCGGACTGCTTCAGGGAGCTGATCAGGGTTCCGGGATCCAGCGGCTGCCTGGAACTGTTCATTTTTGAAGGCTACAGACCGGTCCGAAGCAAAGGCATTTGCAGATTGCAGTCTTTATGAGTGCCATTTCAAAGGCGTAGGATCGAATGTCTTCAATTAGCTCGATGCGAAACAGCTCGCTTGCAAGTCAGCTTTTAAATTCTTTTGAATATTTAATGTTATTAAATCTTTAATCTGCTTACAACTATATTCAGTCATTACTAAATATAGTTAAAAAAAAGTCCAAGTGAAGAAGAATTATGTTTGATGCCTATCCAAAATTTTAAATAGTCTGTTTTGATCTTTAAATATCTACTTGTTGTCAAGCAGAACATATCCTATTTTATCGAATCGTTATATGTAAAACAGAATATCCCGGCCATTCCGAACAATGGTTTAGTTCTTGCATTTTTTGCCCCTTTAAGGACATAACATCAATTGAATTAAAATCGGTACACCCTTTTCTCTTTTTTTTCGAACACGTTGAAAACATAACAAAAATGATAAGTATAGTATAACATACTTATCGATTGAATTCGAAATCTAATGAAATGCCTCTTCCTTTAATTGATAGCTTCTACTTCTACTATGAATTGTTCGCTTAACCTACTTCTACCATCATTTCTAAAATTCACCAAAGTAAAATGACTGTCCTGAAATGAGTACACGGGTTCCTTATCACGAAAAAATCAACCCAAGAACTTCTTATAAGGTCATCAACATAAATTTAGCATTTCTTCAGAATATGACCTCATCAACGTTTAGACTCATATCGGGGTCAACAGGAGCAACGCATAAAAAGGATAAAGTTGTTGACGGTATCTATAGAATTTCTCAGTTCTAATTTTCTGTGATGGCAAGACATCAAAATAATAAGCACGTTTACTTTAGGAGCATTGAACTACTTATAAGGACACACTTTTGTTTGTTCCATACACTGCTGACTCACCACACCGATTCGTACACAATCGTCTTCCTTTCAAACCTTCTATTTTCACAAGTTGTTTAATTTCTTACTGTCTAGTTATCGTTTAGTGTTTCAAGAAAATAAAAATAAATTAAACTAACCTAAAATAAGAAATAAAAATCAGCAAGTTGATGCATTGAACATTTAGCGTTTAGTTGCATAGATGAAAGTGCATTGACTCCATGTGTTGCATTCACCCAGCGCATTCTTCATTTTATATTGCACTCAACACTCCATTGCTGGTGCAATGCACTTTCAAAGCAACTCCAAAGTCCTGCTCCCCGCCCTACTCTAGTGCCCCCCGTCCCCTTACGATTCTTCAACCCTGGGGCAGCTCGGAACATTGTTAATAGATTGCGTCCGGGTCGCTGAACTCAAACAACCATTTTCCCTCTGACACGTACTACGCCATATTCCATCTATATATCTATCTACGAATATCTACAAACTAGGCAACAAACAAAGTGAACGTTCAGCATTCAAACATTTCATTTGTTGAAACGTTTGTTGGTCTTCTACTCTTAAAGGTTCCTACTCACTAGGCGAGCAAAGCAATGCAACATTGCACAATTCGCTAATGTTCAATGATCATTGGCAGTGTACGAATATGTGGATATGCAATGAATGGAAGTATGATGCACATCACATAAAATTAAATGTTGGCTGTTTTTGGAATTTATACTTCATGGAAAATGGAAGCATCTTTGTCTTGTCTCCTTCGGCTCCACCGATGTCATGTCTTTTAGCAGCTATGAACGTGACTTGATCTTAATAATTGTTTACGATTTGTTGAATGAGAGACTGAAATTACAAAATGTTGCAAAATGTTTAGGTGCGGTTATATGAGGAATGAAATTTTATTTTGATGGCAAATATTCGCAAAGTTCATTCGTATTGGTCTGAAAATTATCACAACTCTAAATACAGCGTAATTGAAATTGGATGAACAGATGAAAGAGCTTTAGTTATTGCTTTTGCAATCGTTATTTGTTTCGTCCTTGTGAATGTGTAATGAAGGGTTCTCCTTTTTTCAGCACAGAAGGCTCTCCACCAGTCTAGAATTCAGTCATTTAGTATTAAATAATTCGTCTGATTGACGATTTCATTAATTGCACCTTATACTGCATCAAATTCTAAAAAGAGTTAATTCTGAATAGTAAAACAGCAGTTGTGTCATCGTTAGAAGCTGTTTAGTGCCTAATTCTATGGACAATATAATGCCTTTGGCCATTCTCCTACATGTGGAAATCGAAAAAGAGATTATGGTTGTCTCTTAGAGTCTGCCTCGATGCAGAAAGCTACTTCTAAAAAAGGAAAAATATGACGGCTTCAAGTCAGAATGTTAATAAGAACATTAAGAGGAGCCTGCAAACCCTCTATGTTAAAAATTAAGTCACTCAATGTACTCGGCACAATGTTCATCTAAAATAATTTGGGCAAAAATAACTCATTGGAACAATTTGATTAAAAAAAAATTAAGTACTAACTGACAGCTGTTCAACAGAACCATGGAGAAATAATGGACAAGGATAGGAAAACTAAGGAATGGATCAAAAAGATGTGAAAATTGATAAAGATCTGTCGAGTGGTAAAGAAAGGTAAAGTAATTTGTCAAATTTTCAATATGCAAGGATGAGCAAAGAAAGACAAATGTCTTTTGAATTGAATATCCAAACATTTTTGTATGCTCCACAAGGACATTATGGCAAAGTGTCTGAAGTTCAATAAAATAACCATTTATTATCCGTTTCCAAATTTGTGCCTCCAAATTAGGAATTTGGGGAGACTTTAAAGGTTTATTATATCAAACACTCAACATAGTTCAACAACGTTCTTTTAAATCGCAGATTGTAGAATTTATAATAAAAACGTGAGGAAATAAGCTTGTGTTTCGGAAATGCAAACCTTATGTAGATACTACTGTCATACGTCAGAAGACCCCGCATGTACAAACCCGTGCAAAAGGGAAATAGCATAATATGGGATACAATTCGAATGCACAGAATTAGTGGTTTAAGGAATTGTTGAAAATTTATGAATCAGAAAAGAGTCCATTAGTTGTCGGAAGTAGATACAAATCAGTGTTTAAGAAATTAGAAAAAACGGGTATAGGAATAAGTTTTCGCCGTTTTTTCCACTGCGTTTAAGATTATTTCAATATTAAAGAATACAGTCACGTCATTCAAAGTAAACACCATTTGAAGCTAAGACTTTCTCCCATCTTTCTGGTAGTAGATGGTTTCCTCGGAGGAAAGAATACTCATCCTTCGATTTGATCAAGTAATCGAGCCATTTTTTGATGCCTTCATATGAAGTAAATCGTTCTCCAGTGAGGGCCGATTGCATGGAGCGGAACAAATGCAAATCCGAAGGAGCAATGTCTGGGGAATACGGCGGTTGGAGCAAGATTTCCCAATTCACACCTTCAAAATATTTTTTGACCGATTTGGCTACGTGTGGCCTTGCATCGTCATGCAACAAAATCAGCTTGTCATGTCTGTCATTCCATTCTGGCCGTTTTTCCTTCAGAACTCGATTCAGACGGATGAGTTTCCGTAGGTACACATCCTCAGTGATTGTTTCAGATGGTATCATGAGTTCATAATATATAACGCCAATGTGGTCCCACCAGATGGACAACGTGACCTTGGAAGCATGGTTCACCTTGCTTTACCCAATGGTTTGGTCGCTTAAGGTCGTCGTAATACATCCATTTCTCATCTCCTGCCACAATTCGATGCATGAAACCCTTTCTTTTTTGTCGTTGAAGAAGCACCTCACAGTCACCAAACGCCGTTCGATGTCCCTCTCTCTCAGTTGATGCGGCACCCAAGTCCCAACTTTTTGGATGATCGGATGACGGTAGATCTGTCAACATTTAACTCCTGCGACAATTTTTACGCTTCGACTTCAATCTTCATCCAACAATTCCCGTAGTTGTGAATCTTCAAACTTTTTCGGTGCCCCTTCACGATCTTTATCAGTCATGTCAAAATCACCATTTTCAAAACGCCGAAACCACTCTCTGCAACTCGTCTCAGATGGGGCATGATCACCGTTAACATCGAGCATTATATGATAAGCTATTTTCTTGAGAATGAACTAATAAACTAAGACTTCCTGCAAATGCAGCTTTTTCGATGTGAAAGTCGACATTTTCAACACGAGAAAAAAACCGGTGTTCACGCATGAAGGAATGTCGACTACTGTATTTTTGAGCCTACGCATGCAACTTCCAATTCCAAGAACACTACCACAGAAGACACTAAAATAGTATCTGTAAGGACATCTGTCTACTAACGGTGAAAACTTATTCTCATACTCAATAGAAGTCTCATTTTGGACTTTTCTTAGATTTACGTCCTAGTCGAGCGAAAATCTTGGAAATGTTAAAATAAATGTTACGTTTTTCTTCACGACATGCATCTACAATAAATTGGACAGATAATACTTGGCATTATTTATAATAATTACTAATATTCTCAAGATTTAACTTTTGACAAAAATTTTAACCCATCAAAAATTAATACGAGAAAAAGTATATATGATGCTTCCGAAGCATTGGTCTTGTTGCAGATTTTTAAGTCTCTCTGATTTTAAAATCTGACTAAGCTTAAGCTTAGTGTTGGTTCTGATGTCAAGCATAAGGGCGTTGTTTGACTAATTTGGAATCCTTGCCCGTTTTGATTTGGAGATTGAAATGTCGCGACAAATGTTTTTGTGTTTGTAAACTTTTAATTCTTTGTTCTCATTCCCGGAAATATGCAGCTGCACTGCAACGAATGTTTCTGGAAGTGAAAAATGGATCTGACGGCTAAAGAATGATGATTGAAAACGTTGAAGATCAGTCTTCAACTGACGAGTCTTAATAACTCAAAGATAAAGAATTGTTGGCACTACCTGATAAAGATTGGACTTAAGCCATGAGAATCATACGGACACTTAGAAGTGGCTCAACAAGGGGTTTTCTTCCGATCAAATTTACCGTGATTCACAAAAAAAAGGGGATGCCTCATGAACAGAAATTGCGAAACATGCAAAAGGCGATTGTTATCTTGTCAGCAGTTGATTCAAGGGCAAATAGAAAGAATTTGATTATACATGAATGCGATTAGACTGGGAATGAGTAATTGATATTCAACGACAACCCTATGAAGGAAAAACACACTTTTTCCCACCGCCAACAAAATAAACACCAAAGCCAAATATTCATGATTCCAAGCTCAAGCTGTGTATCTTTCGGGACGAAAGGTACTATGAGCCGCTTCAAACCGACAAATTAATAACGAACAATCGGTGTAGTCCACAGTTTATTGGTTTGAACCGTATATAACAAGAAACACTTTCAGATTACAAGGAAAAATGTAAAAAAGTTATTCTTCTGCATTACATGGCTTGGTCGATTGTGATGGCCCTGTAAAAATGCCGTGGAGAAATATTTAGAAAAAATCAGCTGGAATATTTTACCGCACACTTTGTATTCACTGGAAATACCACTAGATCCTTCAATTACCAATTACTGACAGTTGCAGCGGATCTTGCACGCATTGACAGGTCACTGGTTCAATTAATTGCAGAAATCACTGTTGGCTTAACATTTTGATCTTGAAAAATGAGATTTTTTCAAGTTGAAATCAGAAAATCACCGATGAGTACTAAAAAAGGGGTAGTCAACGATTGACAATACTTTGATTAATTTGTTCTTTCTTTCTTGATTTTGAAAAAAATATTTTTAACACAAGAAAAAGGACTGGATGAACTTGTACTCTCATAGATATTGTTCCCAACACTTATCAACATGTTTCAAATTTTATCTAACATTAATAGCCTTTTTTTATTAGCTTTCGCTACTACTTTGAAGCGATACTACTGCAAACCAACTTCCACCGCATTAATTTTTCAAACAATCGATTTATAAGAAATAGAGCAGTCCGCAAAATTGTCTACTGTTTTTCTGTTTTAGGAGTCATTAAACGAAAATTGATTGCATAATTTAATTCTTTAGGACTTAGCTGTGCATTTCCATGTAATTTTTCTCGTGCTTACAATAAATGATGATATTATTTATCAATTTGACTTGCGAAAGCATACTTGTGTCGTATCTGAATTTCCTATTTATGAAAATATCTCAACAAAGCCTTGCAGTTTCGATGTGATAGTAGGAAAACGTTCACTTTTCACAATATAAAATAGTAGAGATTCTCTGAGATCTCTGCGAAACTCTAACTCCAAGTGGTCAAAAATCTAAGAGGTCCTTGTGAATTTCGACATGTAAAGTGTTGTCCTTTAGAAACAAGAAATTAGTTTTAACTTCTAGTCTTTCGCTATGCCAAACAAAGCGAAGCCTGCCGAACCACAACCAAGGCTGCTTTGAGCTCGCTTAATTTTTTGACTGAAGTTTCGCAGAGTGCACTTGGAAAAAGTTTATCCTTTTAGCAATATTCACTATGAAAAACCAACAAACTCATGGGTTTAGAACAGACTTCAAGTTTAGAAGGCACATTATATGCTTGGCTAAAACTTTGCTTTTGTGTGTCAAAATTTCACACAGTATGTCTTATAAATTATTTTTTTTTAAATATGCAGTAAAATATCAAATAGTCTGGTGCTTAATATTCTATTTATCGAGTATCATGACAAATAAAGTCGTTTTATTGAATGTGTGAGCAATATATCTTCTATTTTCGATCAATTAGAGTGATAGAGTGATATGATCCCAAATTCCGTTCCAAAATAAAAATGTTGAATTTGAGTTGTTGTTGAGGATTTAATGATCCCTTGTTGCAACGATTCTAAATACAAGGCCATTAAATATTTAGATACCTTTTAGTACTTTTTGAGTTAATCAACGCAGTTGCTTGTTACGTGACCAAGGATATCAGAGTATTGTATGTGCATTGTCCTCAATGTTTGGCTTATGCTGAAAGAGCCCTGCACTTACATTTAGTGTTATCAATACTATATTAGCGTCTACCAAGGATCAATTTGGGTTATACGGTTACTATTATACACCTAACTCAAGTTTTTAGAGAATAATGTTTAATTGATTTCATATTAGAGTTGCTTGCTTAAGAGAATGTCTTGCAAATCAAAAACAATCTCAAAAATATTCAAATGTAATTAAGTCTTAATTGAATTCTAGATTATTAGAAATAATAGAATATATTGATATGATGATTAAAAACATGGAAATTGGATCAAACACAAACTAACTAATACCTGTACACCGACTGCATGTTTGTTAAATTGGCGGATGTTATCGCGAGATATGTCTCAGTTTTGTAAAAACGATGAGAATTTACTCAAACAAACATGTGAAACATTTTGATAATGAACGGGCGATTCCTTCAACTCAAACGTGGAATATCGGAAAAGGAAACTAAATTCTCCGTTGAATGTTGCGAAAAATTTAAAATTGCAAGGAAAAATGATCGTTGCGATACTGATTTAAATCATTTTAAACGTATCAAGTCAAAGATTTCCTTTAAGCTCCTAATACATTCCCTAACACCCTTTGCAATCTTCAGGTGCAACAAAGAACATCAAAGCAAGATTTCTAGAGTATTTCAGACACACATAATACCTAGATGTACATATATGTCTATATGTAAATACATAAATATATATATACAAAGATTTTTTGCTATTTAATCCATCTGCGTAAAGTACACATTATCTTAAAATAAACGTCCAACGAACGGAGGATTGTGTTGCATCATCGCAACCGCGCCACGTCGAGTTGTGCCACACATTGAAGCTTTCAAAAAGATCTTGACCTCGTTCGCTTTGATTTGCTGGAAACATTTTCACAATCTTTTAAGGCCAACAAACTAATAACAAAACTAATCTAACGAGAAGCAGCAGCACCAGCAGCATAGGGCTGCGCTAGCTCTAGACATTGTTGATAGCCTTTTGCTGAATGCATTTCTTCTTTTTTTCTTCAAATACTAAAACAATTGTTGGCTGACACGTTTGCGGTTGGGAAAATTATCGGGAATTAACTTGTATCGGAGTGGAGTATGTTTGAGATTACATAAATTTTTTCCACATGTATTTAACTCATGTATTTTCTAGCATCCCATTCAACCCATTGAATAATTGAAATAAATAGTAAATATGGAAAACTGCACATGAGTCAAGAATTTTTCAGAATAAACAAAAAAGATTTTATGGCTTAAAAAATGAATCAATTTTTAACCTTCGGTCCATATCGAGAACCTGAACATCAATACAATTGAATATCCTTTTAATTGTATATCATATAAAGCTAAGGTCTCGAGTCCTCCCCCATGGGTGCTACCTTGTCGTGGTGGGGGGGGGGGGTTGGGCTTGACGAGGTTGCCCGTCATCCAGACGCGTGATCAAGTCACTAAAAGTACCCACCAAAAAATATATGATGATTTACAACAAAAATAATAAATTAGGGGTGTGGATATACACCCCGACGTGTGAGGGAGCCTCGACCTCATGCGGGCTTGTTTCCAGCATTCATGCTGGGGATAAGCCGCCAGGACATTTTTCAGTGGTGGAACAATTGGCCACCGAAGAATCAAAAATTACAACTGAAAAAATCAACGACGCAAGCATGTTCGCCCGAAGGCCAAAACTACTGCGAACACCGCCTCAGAGAGTAGCCAAGCCTAATCAAGGCAGCGAGAAAACATCGTGCAAGCAAACTTCCATCGAACGCTTTGCAACAGCGAAAAAGGTGCTTGTCCACAACATTCCTCCTACACAAGGCGATGGAGCGAACGATACCAGAAGCCTAGTGGAGGCTTCGGGCAGTGGAGTCATCGATCCGAAGTACCATTCTCCAGGGGCCATCAAAAGTCATATACTGAACGTGGAAGGCGAAAACAATGATGCTCAACAACAACAAGACCCTCCTGCTGACAGTATATCGAGAACTTCGCCTGAAGACGACCTGATAACGAAAATAGCCGCTGACAGAAGTGAGGAAGAGCGTCTAACAAGGAACATAAGCGCTATAATAAAAGTGATGAGAAATTCAACGAATGTCCAAAAAAATGTCAACAAGGACATCAAAAATGGGATTGACGAATTGGAGGACCTCGTTGATAGGATCCAGCACTATCGCCGCAGGTGGCTACGGGCGGAGAGTGAATTGAAAGAGCTTAAGAAAGTTCCAGAAAATAAAACTCCCTTCACCGAAAATGCTACTCCTCTCGTAAAAGGCAAAAGGGTGGCATGTCGTCCACTTAAACCTGACCGTAGGAAAAGGGCGAAGGGGCCGTTAACAGTCGAGACAGGAGACAACAGTCAAGGGGAGGAGAAAAATTATGGCTTTCAATTGGTGCGCTCTAAATCGCAACAGAAGGCTGCGAAGAAGATACACCGCGCGACAACAAAAGACTCCTAACAGGCGCCCGAAAAGCAAGAAGGCACGAAACACAGCGCAATGCCAAAAAATACCAGGAACAAGCAGCGCAGGGATGCTCTACTGATCAAGTCTGCAGACGGGATAACTTACGCCGAGATCCTCAAGGAAATCAGGCAAAATGTAGAACCCGAAAAAAACGGTGTCTGTATACGAACAGTAAGAGCGGCCAGAACAGGCGGTCTCCTCGTAGAACTCGGAGCGGAATCCACCGACAAGGGACGGTTCGAGAGCGCTTTCAAGGACCTCCTGGGCTCTAAAGCTGTTATCTCGACATTACAGCCAATGGCCTCTTTCGAAATAAGAGACCTTGACTGCATTGCGGATGCCAAAGAAGTAGAAGATTCCATTAGGCTAATTCTTCTTACGGCAGAGAGCTTTGGGGTAAGGCTAACGCCTACCAATCCTAGAGGACAAAGGGCGGCAATAATAGACATCCCAGAGAAAGACGCTGTACAAATCCTGGCCAAGGAGAAAATTAAAATCGGCTGGGTTGTGTGCAGGATACGTCGGAGGGTAGCCCTAACTCGATGCTACAAGTGCCTTAACTTCGGACACATCTCCTTGAACTGCAAGGGGCCAGATCGAAGCAAACTGTGCTACAGGTGTGGCACTTCCGGCCATAAGGCGAAAGACTGCCCAAACGAACCCAGTTGCATCTTGTGCAAAGATAAGTGACGGAAGTCTGAAGACCTGGCTCATATTCCAGGAAGTGGTAGGTGCCAGGAGTTCAAAGAAGCACTAAGCAAGAAAAGAGCAAAGACATGATCCAAGCCATGCAAATCAACCTACACCGTAGCTCAAACGCACAAGATTTACCAGACCAGGATGCAAGAGAGAAAAAAATTGACTTATTGCTGATATCTGAGCAACACTACAACAAAGAGGAAGCTGGATGGTATTGTGATCGATCCGGCACCGCCGCCATCTGGGTACGTGATAGGGCTCTACCCACAGCTCGGACTTGCTCCAGCGGAAATGGCTTCGTGCTCATTGGGTGTTCCGATTTGACATTCATAAGCGTCTATTTCACGCCGAATGAGTCAATTACATGTTTTCAGAGCAGGCTCGATGAACTGGAGGAAGCTGTCTCGAGCACGGAAGGCCGAATCCTTGTTGGTGATGACTTTAACGCCAAGGCGATAGAATGGGGAGTGCCTCTTCCAGACTCAGAATCCTAGAAATGGCGGCTAGGAGGCAACTTGTCATCATGAACGTTGGGAACACACCAACTTTTCGATGGGGAGGCTGCTTGGGAACTATTCCGGATGTGACATTTGCTTCGGAGTCCTTAGTGCCTAGGATACACAGATGGAGGGTACTGGAGGACTACTCGGCGAGCGATCATCAGTACATTGCTTTCGCAATTGGCGAGTGTGCTACTCGACGCGTAGCAACCCAACCCTCAACTGTAGGTTGGAATATATCTAAAATAGATGTCGACGAGTTCACCGCAGCTCTTATGAGAGGTGAAACTATGACGGTAAAGGGGGGAGCCTCAGCTGAAAACATGGTGAACTCCACCATGAGGCTAATCAAGAATGCGTGCGACTGCTCTATGTCCAGGCGACGGCCTCGACACAATAAGCCTGCTGTATACTGGTGGTCGGCAGAAATCGCCGAAAAGCAGAGAGAATGTCACAAACTCCGCCGCGAATCTCAACGTTTAAGAAATCGAGACGAGTCACACTCCCGAACGCTGGCATATAGGTCGGCTAGAAAAGTTCTCCGTAGGTTAATTAACGAAAACAAGGCTCGCTGCTGGGGCAACCTAGTTGAGGACATCGACAGAGACCCGTGGGAGCTGGGTTACAAGCTTGCCATGCGGAAATTAGGAGCTGCAAGGAGGCCCTGTGTCCTTGAAACAGAAAAAATGGACCAGATTGTTCGAGCGCTCTTCCCTATGCATCCTATTCGTCCCGATGATGCAGATGTTGAATGTCCCGCAGAATGCCCACTTTTTACCGCCATCGAGCTGGATGATGCGGTGAAAACTTTAAAATCGAAAAAGGCCCCAGGGCCAGACGGTATACCAGCGGAAGTGATACAGCTTGCACATCAACTTTGTCCTGAGAAGCCCACAATCATTACTCGAGATGAATAGTACTGCTCATAACACTAGATGTGAGAAATGCCTTCAATTCTGCTAGATGGAAAGATATTCTTGGTGCTCTGGAATATTTCAGGGTGCCGAGGTATCTGATGCGGATATTGAAGGACTACCTCAAAAACCGAAAACTCATCTATGACACATTGGGAGGCCGGCAAAGAATTGATTTGACATCAGGAGTGGCGCAAGGTTTCATTCTGGGCCCGGACCTCTGGAATGTCTCTTACGATGAACTTTTGAGGCTGCAGTTACCGGGGGAGTCCCGCCTGGTTGGCTACGCAGATGACGTAGCAGTACTAGTTGCCGGACGTACTGTCGGACAGACGCAGCTCAAACTGGGTGCGGTAATACGCCGAGTGAGCGAGTGGATGACAGACCGTGGGCTTAGCCTAGCCCTGGAAAAGACCGAGGTTGTCGTCCTCACCAAGAAGCAGATCCCTCGTGTTATCCCGGTTCGGGTGGGGGAAATGATCATCGAGTCAAAAGAATCAATCAGATACCTTGGCTTGATAATTGACTCGAACATGAGTTTTTTCGAGCAGGTTCGAGCGTCAGCGGATAAGGCTTCCGTGCGAGTATCGGCTCTCAGTCGCCTTATGGCCAACACGCAGGGGCCAACCTCGAGCAAAAGACGTCTACTGATGAGTGCAATGGAGTCAGTGCTCTTGTATGGCTCCGAGGTTTGGGCTGACGCTCTTAGTAAAGAGACGCACCGAAGGCGTCTGGCAGAGGTGTACAGGCAAGGAGCTTTGCGGATAGCCGCTGCATACCGCACTGTCTCTGAACCAGCAGTACTGGTAATCTCGAGGGTGGTTCCTATTAAGTTACTTGCAGACGAACGGAAACTTGTATACTTACGTAGGGGGGAGTCGGCGAGAGAAACCGTCAGCCGAGAGGAACGGAGAAAAACCCTAACCTTGTGGCAGCAAACATGGGAAAACAAAACGCGAGGCAGGTGGACCGCACGGCTGATAAGTGACTTGGGGTTGTGGTTCTACAGAATGCATGGTGAGACTGATTATTATCTGACGCAACTACTCAAAGGTCACGGGTATTTTCAGTCTTACCTTTATAAGATGGGAAAGACACCATCCCCAACTTGCGTGTTTTGCCCGGGGATGACGGATGACGCCTGCCCTACGTTCTTTACGTGTAATAGATTCACAAGACTCCGTTCGCATTTCTCGGAGAAAATTGGCGTAATTTCCCCGGAAAATGTAACGGGAAAAATGATGCAATCAAAGGGCAATTGGAACTGTGTGTCGCATTACGTACCGACAGTACTTATTATAAAGAAGGGCATGATGGATCGCTTGGCGAGGGAGGGGACATCTCTGTAATGCAATATTATAGTAACTAATCGCAATTCCTTCGTATCAATCCGTGGAGAAAGAGAGATTTCCTTTAGCCTGAAGACATTAATGAGGCCTAGTCCGTAGTAATGTGACAAACAGTTCCAGGCTAGGTTCTCAGTGTGACAGGTGTTTAGTCGGTAGTCTGGTAGACACTCAGGGCGTAAATAGCCTCCACCTCCAAAAAAAAAGTCTCGAGTCCTCGCGAAATCAATGGCACAATTAATTTGTGAGATGAGCTGAAAACCAATCGCAGAAGGAAGAGTTGGAATTGTTGATTTTAAAAAATTGCCAAAAAAGTTTCCACGAATATCGAGAAATTTCATAGGTGCCCTCATGCACGAGCCAAGTAAAAATAGCCTTTTATTATTTGTCTCTACAACATTACAATGAATATCTTTCTGACATTTCGATTATATTGAGTGGTTGCATTGAAATTGTCGGACAATTGACACCAAGCACATTTTTCGGCGCTACTTTGAGGTGACGGAGAACACAAACCTTACCCTTCGAGAGTTCTGGAAGGACCACTTTAACATCGTGATATGTCTAAGAATTATTGATCATACCTGGCTTGGTGTTACAACGAGAACCTTAATCTCTGCATGGAAGAAGCTGTGGCCTGAGGCTGTACCTAAAAAGGCTTGCGAAGGATTGGAACCCGAAGTGTCATTGGTAGAGATTGTTTTTCTAGGAAAATCCATGGGTCTGGAGGTGGATGAGAGAGATGTGAACGAACTCGTCGAGGAACAGTCTCAGAAGCTGAAATCGAGACTTCTGAAACAGAGGTGTTTTGTTATTTGGGGAGCTGGAACGGATTAATGGCATTTTTATTAATTTCAATGGGTAAAATTGCTTTGAGATACGGGCAATTTGATATATGAGCAAAGTTACGGAACGAATTAAACTCGTATGTCGAGGTATAGTACTGTAATTTTTATTCAAAATACGATCCCTACATAATTGTTTTGAGAATTCGTGAAATTCTTAACCAGTAAAGAAGTACATTGAAGTTATTCCGTAACCTTAAGGATAGGTAAAATTTTTAACATTGACCACGAAAAATTGAAATTTTGAAAGGCAGAGCTAGGAGTTGCATATAATCAGGTAAGAATGAATCGAAAATATGAAACCAACTCAAAGTCATATATCGTGGAAGTCTAAAGGCATATATATGATCATGAATTTATTATACATGTAAAGATTTAATTACACCCTCTATTTCAGAGGAGCTATGGCGTCCTGGTGAGCTTGGAAATGTGGCCCTAAGAGAAAATTAGCATGAAATTGCTTTGCAGCATAAATGACTTTGAGCATAAAATGGGAATCTTGATATTGTGGATAGTAATAATTGACAGCGCCATAGTTTATTTACAAATTATTTTCATAGTCACGATTCTTTCAATAGGAAATTTGATTTCAGTAGATTTTAGTAATAAAAGTCTATTTAAGGATAACTTGAGCCAAGTGATTTGACAGTCTGTCAAAATATGGTCACGATAGATATGGTCTGGTCAGGTGACTTATCAAAGCCATCAGCAGGCGCAGGTACTATATCAAGCAAAAGTTTATTTGGATCTTCGCGACGATATTATTTGTGACAAGCGGAAAATCAAACCCTATTGATAAAAAACCAAATAAAAGATAGTGTAGCACTTAGTAAAACACATAGTAGCAGCTTCCCAAAATATTACATAGATTTCTATTTAATCAAATGGAAAACGGAAATGTATCAGCACTTCCTTTTTACTCATTAAAACTGGAATAGTTAAGAGCTTTAAATTCAAGAGCATCAAAACGATAGCATTCGCCTACGATATCGTGATACTGTCCAGTGGAAAGATCGCAGAAACTTTTAAGCGCGGAAACAGTTCATATCCTCGCAAATGAATAGAATTCGATAGAATTCTATCGATTGTGAAAACAAATATTCTGTTGTGCGTCAACATAAGGACAAGTAAACGACGCGAGAGCTCACATATGCATGTGAAGTTTAAATCTACTATATCGTTATATCGTCAGTCTGTAAATCGGAAGAGGAGTCGATGTTGAAATGTATTTTAAATATATATATATATATATATATATATATATATATATATATATATATATATATATATATATATATATATATATAAAATACAGTTCTCCATTGTGAACTCTCTGCACATAAAGCAGCAACAGAGATTTTAATGTGCGGCTTTATTTACTTAAGAATAATACTGAAAAGCTTGCACATTACTTCACCGCTGCAGGTAATTATCTAACAACGCAGCTTCACAGCTAATGCCGGATTGTAGGCGGCATATCTTGTGAATGCGACAAGAGTCTAAGCGAATGTAAAATTAACATGAGACCCTGAAGTTCTGCATCTAGATGACTTACCCTGGGGAGAGCTGTAAACGCGAGATGGAATGAGGAGACGGACAGCACTACGAGACTCTCGCGTTGCGCTGTTTCCTTGGATTTTGTAAGATATTGCAATCTGTTGTAACAATTAGAATAACTATAACAATTCTTATTATTCGGAGTTAGATGCTATTTCCGCCCTTAGTGTCAGACTCTCCATAGCATAAAACCACTGTTCTACGGACTCAACACCTGACTTGTCAAACCGTGAACCTAATAGGCACCTTAAGTTTGCATTGTTGAGAATGCAATTGTCTCGATTTTGTCAATTTTTGGTTTTTTGTCCAACAGAGAGCCTAGTAGGCGTCTTAAGTTTGCATTGTTGAGAATGCAATTGTCTCGATTTTGTCAATTTTTGGTTTTTTTTCGATGATTGGGCTGAAATGAAATACTAGTAGAATTTTCGCAAAAAGCAACAAAATCAAAATTTAACAAATTTGAAACGATGCAAACCAGATACTTGAACTCCGCCCGAAACTCTTTGTCACATTACTTCGGACTAGGCTTCTTCTTTAATCTCACTCGGTTGGGAAACTCCTTTTTCAATGGCAGGGAAAGGGATTACATGGATAGAGAAAATGATAATAATAATAGTCTCCCACTGCTTAAATTATTCTCATACAAGTTTCATTTGTACAGACATTATAAGATCCCTTCGTAAGATCAGAAAACCATTCTGAAGAGTGGCCAAACATTTACAAACTAAGATTTCATAATGTATTCTCAATACTACAGCCATCGTCAACTCAATGCTAATGGGCTACGTAACCCTGAATTTCCCTATTATCTCCGTGATTCATTTCAGTCACGGCTAAGTATACTAGTTAGAATTTATATTTATTAATGCAAAAACACAATAACCTATCAATAAAAAAAGAACTTTGTGAACACCATATTTAAATATGTATAGAAGTCAAGATATTGCAATGACGTTCCAAGCGAGAAATCACTAAAAAGAGTATTGCGTTGTACTGCAAGTGCACACAAAGTTCGTAGAACAGCCTTGAGTAACAACTGAATAATTGAAAGCTTATGTAAAAGAACAGAAATCAAACGAGTAATTAACCCATCGTCTTTATGGTATTGCAAATTGTATTTAAAACAAAAAGTGAATTGAATTAAGGAAAGCTTAACATTTTTTTGATGAAAGATATCTTTAGAACAATTTACATGGAATCATTTATCCTTGGATTTCGAAAGGACCTAACCTTGGACGGTAAAAAATCCAACTCCTGGTTTGGGAAATTGAATTCAAGTTTACATGGTAAAATGTTTAGTTTAATTATTATTTGTGCTATACAATCGTAACAAGTATTGATAGTGCGGAAAATCCATAAGTAGACGTTACTTTTTACACGCAAATTTGCCAGGGTATATTCAGCATCTCATACTAAAGGGTTAATTTAAATGAACGGACTATTCATTATCGGAAGCCTCTTGGCTAAATCAATAGCACACACCTAAAAGCAAATACTAAATGTGCCTCATTTTCCCCATATGCTGCTCAGCCCTTATGGATGCTCCGTTTCCTTTCTTCACTTACAATTGGACCGCTTCTTACCAACTCACATTATACATTTGTAACGAGAGGAGAGCTGGTCTAAATAGGTCAAGGAAGGGTCGTTTGTTGTTAGAAACTTATGCTGAATGCGACATTGTAGTTTGCGTCTACTTCCATAAGTATTTTTTCTTGATGAATTTCAATGTTTAAAATTTTCTAAGCTTACATGAGCCTTCCAAGCTTTCCATGTATCACTGGACTGTAATGAAGATGTAAGCAAACATGCATGCATAATTCCGCTATTAAGACCGTCTTTTACGATATGCAAGCAATCTTAGCAAACGCTATTGCTTTTGCTCAGTCCAAGTGCTCCATTAAAAGACAAAAAAGTGTAAATCTTATCATGAAATTCATTTCCAAGACGATTGTATAAACATTTACCGATTATGACCTCAACACACCCTTGCCGCACTTGTTGGCGCTGCTACTGGTTGCACAATGTGTCACGTATCGTTGCCTTTGAACAGTTTGAGATGTCTTCGCATCAACATAAACCTGAGCGAGAATGACCTCGATCGATTGGAAATTGATTATTTACCATTTGATTTTTGTTCATGGCATATTCTAGCAATGTAAAATCACATGGGGTGTAATATATCAAAGTTGAGTAGGAAGAGCAAAGAAGTTGATGAATAATTTAATTAAACAAGGTCTACTGGTTGCATATAAGCATTGACAGGGCAAGGAACGAGGAACCATCAAGTTTCGTACAAATGATCACCGAAAGAAATATACATATAATTCGGATAATGCAGATTTATTACTTTTCACAATTGAAACACTTCAAATGAAAACTCGCTAGCACTTACATCTGGAAAACCAAGATGGAAAACCATCTGGACAACTTTGTGAGAAATATTAGACATAGTAAGAAATAATCATGAAATTCTCCCTGGAGTCGTAAAATATTTCCTTGGGAAAATAAAATCGGTGACTTTAGGGACTTTGCGTGCTTGTTAGGGTTCTCGATGTATCAAATCTAAGCGTGAGAAGTATACGGAATGCTCTCATGCCAAACTCCCTTGGACTCTTCATTAAAAGTAATTTGTCTGTCGATTTAAATAATAACTAACTTTCTGATGAAGAATTCAAAAAAGGCGGCCGCTTCACACATTTATATCTAAAGACCTTTGCCAGTTTTACTTTCTCTCAGAGTCTCATGGCTGTGAACTGGCTTATTATCCTGCACTACTTGTGTAGCTGCGTGATTGGCTCCATTTGTACAATGGTGCTCAAGTTTGTAACAGAGGACGCTTCCTCTTTGCTCGTTTAAAACAAATTTAGACAAATATTTAAAATCTCCACCCGTTTCTGATTCTTTTCATCTCAGTATGTTCACTATGTTTGTGATCCTGTTCCCTTTTGTTTGAACCTTATCTCTGGCCCCAGATGATGCCTTCGTGTTTGAAATCCTTTGTCAGGATTCCTGTGGTATCAATTTACAGCTAACAGAAACTCTTTCCTCTTTCGCAGAGATTCAACAATGTATCTATACACTGAGTTATACATAAACTGAACGTCGACCAAGCACCAAGTAAAATGTCATTCAAACAAAAAAATTATAGAATCCATTGAATTTCTCTGAAGTTTTCATCGATAGGAAGCAAACTTATGACAAGATTATTCCATTTTTGAGCTAATATTAGAAAAAAGTGCATTTTGCTGTCTTATTTTATCAAATGCTAGAAGCGAGAATGTTTTAGATCATTATTTCCCCGAAAACATAAATTAAGCAAATCGGGGAATAATCAGAAATTCTCCTTGTGCAAATTTTTGGTACATTTGCTCGACAGACTGTTCCTGCGTTGCAATAAGCTTCCTCGTGGTTGAGAACTCTTGTTTACTAAAAGTGTTTTAAAGGGGGCTTAGGCGGTTTTCAAATAGAATACAAGGTAAGTCTTAGCCAATCTCTTAATTCCAAAGCATAGGAAAATCTGATAAATGCGAATGGTCAACGGTCATCATTGCGTCCATAGCAAGATTCATTATTCTATTTTCTACATTCCTGAAAAGAATTAAGAATTGAATTCGTGTAAATGCAATTCTTATTTCCACTGGGTGCGTGCAAACGTTTTTTTTTTTCGATTTTGCATCAATTATTTTATTAGCGTTTAAGAGAAAAATTTATTGAATCTTAATCTAATATAAAATTTCAATTATTTTCTATGACTTGAGTCCAATGTTCCGGAAGTTGCGGTATAAATCTTCTGTAGAAATCTACCCCTCAGCTTCGAAAAAGTTTTTTAAACCTGTACGAAGATCGTTTTCAGTATTATTTTCCCTTCTCTGCGGGTAGTAATCCAGGAACAAAAACAAGTGAAAAGCCGCTGGTGTAATATCGGGAGAATCTGATAGGTGCGGTAAAGGTTCTCAGCTAATACTCGTTACTTTGCGCTGGTTTACTGCAGCTGTGCACAGTCACGCAATGTCGTGGTGGAAGGTGACTCTGCAACTGTTGACTAATGCAGAAGATTATCGAGCATTGCTTCTTGAAGCCGCTCCAATCGCTAGCACAGCAAGTCTACACTAGATGTTTGGAGCTCTGAATGCGTGACTCCTCCAGAATCTCACTAATCATACAATTATACTGTGTGGGCATACAAGCCTCGTTTGGAAGTGGATGAGAGTTTATGATTTTAACTTCATTGTACACTACCCACTTTTCCTCTTCAGTAGCCATTCGTCGGATAAATCCTGCATAGATTTAACGAGGAAACACAGCAGGCCATTCTGTCTTTGTTTTTTCTCTGCAAAATTTCGAGGGGTACCCAAGCGTCAAAGCATCCAACTCCGTACATATCATAGCGTAGGGATTCTTTTCTGGTTCTGTATCTGAAACCTGTCCGACACCGACATCAACTTCTTGTATGACTTCTATGAGATCGCCACCTGTCGGCTTCCTGGCTCATCCTGATAGTGACTGATCTTTAAACTGTCATTCTCCATCAGAAAAGCGGTAATATCTTTGTTGACATTCTCATTCTGTGCTCATGCTCATTATAAATTCAGAAAGATTCTGATAAACATCCGCTATGCAGTGTCCAGGCTCACACCATATAGTAATCAATGCCTAATATGAATTTTAACTCTTATGAAACATTTATTTTTGCAGTCGCTATAGTGAGATTTGCAAAACGCTTCTTGCTACTGAACTTTTGCACACACCCAATGTTTATTCATATGGGCGTATTCATTTCTATGAAGTAATTAAATCTACTCAAACATAATGCTTTGTTTATTATTATATCTAGAAAAAGTGATCACGCATCGGTTATCTAATCGATTTTTCAACGAAGCACTCTGCCTACTTGGCAGAGTGAAATTCTCTAAATTGAAAAAGTGTTCAAATACATTTTGATAGCTGGTAGTGCCAATCGATGCGTCCCGGCCTGTGAGCTGGCACTATACGAGAAGCGGCAGGGGCGCGTGTTCAAAACCAGCTTGAGCTCTTTCCATCTCGCTTTCTAACTATAACATTTTGATTATTTGTTTTTTAAGTAAAAGTAAACTCAACGCCATGTTGCAATTTCTAGTTATTTCTGATAAATTGGCAGTAACGAATGGGACAACATAAATTTTTAAACCCAAATAATTGCACCAGAGTTCCGAAATGCAAACATACCCTCTAAAATATGAGATCTCTAATGAGATGCCAAATATTGAGTTTAAATAGCATATCTAAGGATATTTTCTCATGAAAATAGCTCCAGATATAGCACAAATATATCCTCTTACAAGAGACAATGAGTGTAGCGTCAGCAAAGTAACGCGGATCTTTCAATGACTAGATATGGAACGGCAACAAGTGATACTTTCTATGAAATTGTTACCTTCGATGAATTTGAGGGCCCTGGAGGGAAATTCAGAGCAAAAGTGTCATAACTAAGGACTGAAAACAGTAATGCATTCCACTCCATCATCGGTTATATCATTAAATATATATATATATGAAATGAATTACTTCAAACTGACTTACCATTTGAAACTACGTTTTTTCAACTTTAACCTCCAGTCACAGAACAGACTCCTTTTCTCCACTTTGGCATTTTTAAATTTCTTTTCTTTTCGCCGTTCCTTTTTCACTTCTTTTCGATAATCACTGTACCTTTGCTTTTCTGTTCGGCGCACGATAATGTCATCCATTAAATCGCCATCATCTTCATTTTCTTCATCACTTATTACGCTTTCAACTTCATCACTATCATCATACAATTGTCCACAAATTTTACTATCGTTCTCTCCACTGTCCTCGTGCTCGTCCTGATCTATTTCATCCTCTTCCTCTCTATCATCCTCAGTTGTATCGGATATAACCGCAATATCATCATCCTCGCTCGCATCCCTGTCCCCTTCTTCTGTGTCATGATCTTCATTAGATTCATACTCGCCTGTATCTTCATGTGTCGCTCCATCCTCATCCATTTGCGACACTTCCGACCCAGACACTTCCTGGATGTCATCGTGCTCACCATCTACCGCTTCATGCGAATCATCGTCCGCATAATTATCCTCGCGCGCTTCACAACTATTATCATCTTCACTTCGATGTTCTTCAGGATCATCTTCACCCAGAATTTCTTCAGGTTCACATGAACCATAAATATCACTTTTGCCGGTTTGTTTTGCCTCCTTTTCCGCGCTTTCTTCAGATTTCTGTTGCTGTGTATCAACATCCCCCGACCTATTGTCAGTCATCAACACCATGGTATTTTCTCCTCTGTCCGGTTCGTCGGCATCAAGTTCCACTTGATCCGAGATTGATGTTACATTTTCTGATATTTCGCTCGATCCCGAAGCTTCGACATTTTCTGCTTTAATTTCTGCACCGTCTCCTCGAGAATTTCCGTCTGTCAATTCAACCCGCGCGGTATTGGCATCGGCATCAGTATCGACACCCGTTGTCATCGACTTCACGGTTCGTTGCATCGACTCTCCTTCAACTGGTTTCGCTGTTTCCCGGCAATCTATGTCCATTTTATTGCATACGATTTGCATATCCGATTGCGACCCGTCAGTTTCCACTATATCAGCATTTACTAATTGTTCACTCTCCATTTTACATCATCAAATATGAAAACTTTACAAATTGTCACTAGCCCGAGATGCACAACGATAAGACGGCCATATTGGACAAAGCGCTTGTCAAATTGGAAAATTGTACTAAAGTGACACTATTGCCCTGCGTTCGTTATTACAAATTGGAGGGAAATTGATTTGACATCCAATTTATCAATAACAGCTGGTTCAAGTATGGAAAATGAATTACAGCTGTTATAGGAAATTACTAGTTTTAAAAATTGGCATAATGTTATAGAGTAATGTTCAGAGAATATATTGTTGTTTGAAGAGAAAAGTTTTTGGCGACGCCACTTGTACAACAAAACGAGCAACGTTATATTCATTCATTTTATAAAATGTTGAAATTAATTTTCTACTACGGTTGCAGAAAGTATAGTGGTGTCTGACGGTAAATATTTTGAAAACAGTGTAACTATATCGAATATAAATCAACTTGATCCCGAATTATTGCTATATCAGTTTTCAATTTTTTGCATTTTGCAGCTCAAATACAAATAAACTTGATCGAAAGAACTTCAAATTGATTGACCAATTGAAACATCGTTTTCTAACTAAGATCCAGGCACAGAATAGACTTGATTCATACATTGGCATTTTTCAATATCTATTCTTTCCCATAAGGGTCCTATGCAGCTAGTGTAATTTATTGCATACTTTTTATATTCATAAAAATACTACCATAAATGTTAAATAGTGGATATGTTACAACTTACCTTATTTGCATTTTAAATTGAGTACACGGAAAGGATTAAATTATTTGCAATACAGCTTCAATTTTGAGATATCTGCATTACCTTCATGTTACATATAAATCAACAAGGGCCTGCAAATAAAAACAATACTTTTAAACTGTTTTTGATGATTTTCACGATATCATACAATCTACAGAAGTGGTTGATTTGATAATGAATAGTTTCAATCAAATTAATACCGATGATAAGCGCCGTTAGCAATTGTTAAGAAAAACTATTTGTTTTTGTGGAAGTGAAGTTTCTTGACTCTTGGCATTTAGTCTGAATCAGCACCTAAACTCCAGCGTTGTAAATCCTGCTTCAAGCCAATCAATTAATATTTGTGTCAAGTCCTTATAAACCGTCTAACACTTTATCTGGGACGTGGTGACTGCCAAGATAGTGTCCGAAAACTTTTCATTTGTATTAGACTGTTCCCTTATTTATCCAATCAGGGTAATGTCCATGTCCAATACCCAATCAAGCAAATCTGGCCAAAGTTGAGTATGTTGAGCCAATTATTTTCGTTGCCTAACCGAGAAAGTTAAAATGCATATGTGCATAACATATGCATATGTTTTTAAATTTGCTTTGGAAAAACTCATTAATTTTCGATAGTCAAATTTGGGTGATTGCAATCCAAATAGGAAGAACACTGAAGTAGGGACTATATCAACATCGAAAAACAGCACTTTCAAATAAAATCAACATGGAAAAGGTCAACAGATCTTGGTACTGGCCCCGGTCTGCCCTTAAATGCGATACTCAGTTACGAATCTCCTAATTCTCTGTTACCACAGAACAGAAGCTTCTTTATTAGTTCCATACGTATGATAAAAAAGATCAATGCAACATAACAGTTATTTTACGCTCTGTAGACGACAAAAATAATGAATTTATCTTTTCTTAGTGATCTAAGAATCGAATACTCAGTAGTTTCACCGCACAAAATTAGGATTAACAAGGTTAAAAATATATTCTCGATGAAGTTACCTCTAAGAAACCAATTGAACAGAATATTCAAATTATGCGATTTTTGGTCTTATTGCTGTCTGCATAGGTCATAATGTGGACATAATGCAATATATTGAATTTTGTTAGAAAAGCAGGGTGAAGTTTAATCGATCTATAAGTTGCAACGTTAATTAACGCGCACTTTTTTCAGTATATGCTACTGGATTCGCAAACCAGTGCATAATTACATAATACAAAATTTTGTTAACACTTAAATTCTTCGTTCAGCATTTTTTTATAATTGATTCGACAACTATTCATAGTTTGATGGGCCCACAATGGCCATAGGCATGGTCTCCAGTTGGGGATTAATAATAAAATTTTCATGTTGAAAACAGCCAAATTACATGCATGTGAAACCCAAATTTTCGCGTCTTTTACATCGAAGAGGCTCTTCGGCTTATTTCTCGTAAGCATTTCACTAGAACAATTCCCTCATTAAATTAGAATAATTAAGGCTCCACCTAACACGCTAAAGCGACAGAGATATGGTACGCTATAAAAATATAACTTAAGCATCTAATAGAAACCCAAAACATGATATCCCTTATTTAAAAAATATTTTGGGAAGTAATTTGCTCTTTTACGGATTTCAAAAGTGTCAACTATTTTTCCAACATTTATGATAGAACATTAAAGTACATTTTTACCTACTTTATTTAAACAGTCACACAGTTGCGTTTGTTCTTGCCTTTACTAATTACCTTAATCTTAATCCCAAACAAACTATGGCCCTTTTTAACTCTGAATCTACCTGTTTTTATTCTAATTACAGAAGCCTTAATATTTTGACTTTGTAACTCGAAGGATTTATGACATGCAGTTAAGGAAAAATGGGCAGGGTACGGGCTAGATCACAAAATATTTTGCCTTTTTAATGACACTTTGCGTGTCGGGTAAGTTTTAGCAAGAAGAATGGTTTACCTGTCCACACTGAAACTAGTTCGCGAATACTTTTGCTGTGCGTTATCAGTTTGAGACAAGTTTTTGGAGAAATCGCACACAAAAATGCATTTTCTTACTGTTTTCGTTTGGATGATTTTTCTTGTGGAGCTCGCGTCGAGTGGGCCTGTGTTTTTCAAAAAATCTGACGGTGTTCCAGCTTCGTGTACTATGCTTAAAGTCTCTGTTTTGATGTCGATCCACGGGGGTGCTTTCAACGATCGCTATATGAGCATTCGACAACCAAAAGCTGAAGATAGGAAAGGGGCTCCAATAGCCATTAAACGTGCCGCAGCCAATCACATAGGAGATCTATTTGACGAAAAGGATGCCGTAGAAGCTGTTGAAAAGACCAAGCACATTCCATACGCCTGGGAAGTTTCACATCCTTTTGATATCAATCGATTAAAGCGAGGTCGTGACCGTGTCAAAGCACCTTGGGATTGTGGAGAAAGTGTCGAGTGGATTGATTTGGGTATGGAATATTTTCCGCGATATCTACGTTCTGTGAAATGCCTATGTGAGACTTGTTGGTATAATTCATATCAATGTAAACCAAGATCATTTCCGATTAATGTTCTACGTAAGAGAACAGACGAATGCGTTCAAGCGCCGGAAAAAGTGCATACATATTTACAAGTGAAAGCGGGCGAAAATATCGAAGCTTGGATCTGGGATGAGCAATATATTAATGTTAGTTGTGAATGTGTATGGTCGCCAAAATAAGTTATGAAACTAAAGTTAAGAATTTCTAATGGAATGTGATTAATTTCTTAGTTTTAGATATTTAAATGTAGATAGTCATCTTGTGTAGATTTATGTCGAATAGAAGAGAGTTCAATGCTTTACAAAAAATACTAGCAATAAGTTGTTACTATTGAAATATAAGGACACTGTTTAAACATGTTTATTTGAATAAAAGTCTTCAACGTATATATGTATGGTAATGGTTTTTTGATTTATTTGAGGTAAAGCAGTGGCCTTTTTTATTCAAATAGGATGCCGAAGTTCAAAGCTTACCTATGTGGCAATTAGAATTATAGAACGATCTATTGAAGAAAAGGAAATAATGCTATCTAATCGTAAAGCTTTCTTCCCATATCAGCAGACGCATGGAGCTGTCTGTTTTCAGTTTTTCGAACATGAATTCCAAAGTCACAGGGAACTGTCAGTGTTCATTATAATGATCTTGCTGCTAATGTGAAACACACAAAACTTATTTTCCTCACTATCGGGAGAGTATAAGAAAGTTGTGTTTAGTAGTAACAGCATAAGAGTAGTATTTTGTTAGTAGAACTGTATTAATTAGAACCCATAAGGTTACCACAACTAAAATGGAAATAATTTTCAGCCAGCTATGGCTGAAGAGAGGCAAAAGGTGCCCTAAAAGCAAATCTATTCAAAAACCAAACAGACAGGAACATCGTCCAACCAACAAAAAATTGTATAAAATGGGACAGAGTCTTGAAGAAGTTATTAATTTACCATAAGAAAAGCACACAAAAGATAATTATACGCTAATTTATGCAAACTTCTAGTTTTTAGTTTAAGTTCAGTCAAGTTTAAGTTAGTTCGCAAATTAAAAATGATTTCAAGGAACTAACGTCGTAAGAAATAATTCACCAATCGACGTTATTTCCCATTGTTGTCTCCACATCCTGAAAGTCAGCTGTTGAAATGTTGAGGCATTGTGTTTCAATATTGGGGACAGCGTTCGACCGCTAGGGATACTTTACACTACACACGGTAGTGTGAAATATTCTTTTGTCAAAGTTCTCGGACGCTAGTGAATTACCATCGTGAAGAAATAAATGACCACAAAATCTGATATCTTGTCACAAAATCTTATCTGATTTGATAAATACACAGTTCGTTTGAGTTTGGTTATCTGATTGTTAGATGCGGTAACTGAGGTATGAACTTCTGATTATGTCGTATCCCACTCAAGTTGCAAGAACTTCCATGTCGTAATGGACGCTCACAAGCAAATAGTTACACAATATTGAAGGTTCCGGTGCTCACAACGATGGGAAAAGTAAGTTACGGTTTTGTAACAAGTCCTTATGTTAATTTGGAATGTTAAACACCAATCCGACATAACCGCATTATTGATGAAACTACAATCAATAAACTTATACTAGTATAATGTAAAGTTATCAGTATATTATCTAATATAATTTCATGGCAGATTTCCCTTATTTCTTGATAAAAATTTTGAGTTTTAATATGTATGACTTAGTGATTTTTCAGAAATGATATTACAGTACAAATCAACGGAAACAATGTTTTGATTTAAGTTTTGTGAAGTTGGTCTTTCTAGATTTTAAAAACGGCATTATGTTGTTTATTCAAAACCTGTGTTCGACTTTATAGTTAACTACAAATCTATCCACAGTAAGGGTGAATTGTAATGTATTTCCAACACTTCCTCTGTTTATACCTTGAATTAAATATGAACTTGCTTGTTGGTTGCATTAAATAAAATATTTTATGTATAAATAAATAGTACCGTCTTATATTGTTTTATTAATACAATTAAAAATATGTTGTATATACATTTGCGAATATAATCATCATATAACTTGTTTTGATTCACCTCCAAATAAAAGAGAAAAATCATTCTATGCTTACAATCAATTGAAAACAATTCCGCTTGTTTTTTATGTACCATCGTAAAAAGTAAACATATTTTGCAGACATTGATAGGACTGATATAATTTCTTTGAATTAAGTACCAACTTAAAAAATAAATCATCGAAAATTTGATCGATTTACGTGATGTGATTGTAAAAGCTTTGCTATTCATAACTGGTAACTTATGAAGTTGATGGGAAAATGAACTTTTTCAAAATATGAATTGGCACACGGCTAAAGATTTATTCGGCTGAACACATTTTGTAAGAATGTAAATAATGCTAGTATATAAGTACTTAGCACGTTTTGATAACGAAATCGTTAAATTTAGTTTCTTTAGTTAAAATTAGTTTCTGAATTTTCTCAATTATTATTCGAGTCATAGTTCGATAAAATTCTCTCTAATTATTTCAACTCCAATCAAATAGAACTTAAGTAAACAGTTCTATCGCATGCAAACCGCGTGAATTAATGATAATGAAATTAAACGAAAGACTAACAATTTTCTATATAACAATCTTTTACAACATAAGGTATCTTCTAGATCATGCCCTTATACAATGTATATATCACTTTTTATATTAACAAATGATTTACTATTATTTTACAGCAAAAAGAAACTAGACGAAATTCCCTATAAAACTTTCCCACGAACAAGAAAGATTTTAAAGTTTTTGCATTTCAGTTACGTCACGTAGCGTTTTCTTTTTAACAATTTCCACACGAAGAAATGTTTCGTCATCATCATTGAAATCAGCATGTACATCTCCTTCCGCTCCTTCTGCTTCTGATAAAAGTCGCACTTCATTCGAATCGGTTTTCTCCGAACGTGAAAATATTCTGAAATTATTTTCAAGATTGAAAGTAAAAATAGAAATTCGGGTTTGATTGCAGGGTTAGTGACACCATTGGTATTCTTTTAATGTTTTCATTCTTTGGAATATTACCAATTTTATTAGTGAAAGCGTTAACATTTCCAATGTAGTCGTGATCTTTATACGTGATAAAAACTACAAATAATAATAATTGAGCGTGCATTTAAAGACTGTAAATTATTATTAATGGAAAGATTGAATATGTAAGCGTGTTTGTACAAAAATTAGTTCGTGTATGTACACAAGTCAATTAAAGAACACCTTTTAATTATTATTTTAACCATAAGTCAAGCAATCAACCCACACATGCTTAAACATAAAACTAGTAATTGGTTGCATTATTTTTTGTTGATAAATTATATCGACGAAGGTATGCATTTTTTTTTTATTGAATAGAATGATTTCTTTTAAATTGTTTTTTAGTCCGCATCTTCTGTTTTTTCCAAAAAATAAAATTAGATAACGAAATCATTTACTCTACTCCTTCCTTATTTTATACATTGAAACGCTGAAAAAACAACAGCAAACGTATTGCATGCAGATTGGTTAAACTTATTACACATTTTAAAGTTTAGAAAACAAACAATATCGTTTCACACGTTATACTCGAAAAAGTGGCAACAACACTTCACATTCTTCACCTTATTTTGTTTCGTATATACTTTTGTTTACTTCTTTTTAACGGCTGGTGTTGATTTTATAACAGTTAAGATGCTAAAAAACGTGTTATTTATAATTAAATCTTATCTCATTACAAATATTGTAAATAAATTTTCACTATAGAAATGATCATAGCAGCAAACTTATTCATTTTACTCTATCAAATTTAATTGCAGAAAGTCTTGCACCTTCGAAAGCACATGAAAAATATATCGCTTTTCTTTTTCTTTAAATAGACAACTTTTTTACAGCAACACACATTCAAATCAATCTTAGCTGTAAATAATGATGAATATTTATATTTACAAAGAATAATTATCAATTTATTCAGACAAAAATAGTAGAGTTGCAAAATCAATGGAACGCAATTTTTCAATATTTATATTGTTTTTTGTGATGCCTCTCTTTGTGATCGTCGGATTCTGCGGTAATTCGCTTGTACCAACATACAAACATTGACTAATATGTGAGAATATTATTATAATATAATAATACGTTGGTATCACATCCAAATAGATCCCACATAACATCCTGTGAGTTTGAGCTATTCCCAAGATTGGAAAGTTTGCTTAAAAGGCTCGTTTGAGAACAAAAAGACAGCCAAAACCATCCAGGATGGAACTGCTTGATGACGCCGAGAACCGTTGCGAACAATGAGCGCAGGTCGGACTCTTTTCAGACTCAATACAAGTATCAATATGCTTGTGCCGTGAATCAGCATAGTGATTAAGGGAACTGTAACCAAACAATGATTCGAACAAGGTCGAATAAAACTACCTAAATCTGATTATGGGAATCAATAGTATTGAAACGGTAAGACACTCCAGTAACGAAGAACATGAAAAGAACGAGATCCAATTTATACTAACTTAGATCAACGAGGCTCATTTGTCTGTTCTATAAAAATTTGGATTCCCAATTGTTAATCTTTCGTAAGGATGAAAAGAAGGCCTTGATTCTAACACCGACTTCGAACATGCCTTGGACGTGTTCCAACGTAAAGTGATTGAATAAATATACAGTCCAGTAAGGAACGAAAAAGAAGTGCGGACTTCGTCAGAGTCTCTACTAAGCGCCACAAACAGGCAAAGTATATAAAGGACGAGTATCGACCACAGCGGTTTCTTCGCGATCCAAAGCGCAACGTAGGTTGCTGCACCATTGGCGGTAATTATGGCAATTTTTTGATTGTTTAGTTGCAGTTTAGAAATTGCAATAATTTTTTCGATTTGTAAATGGCACTATATGTTGACGGAGTGGCCGTTGTGGAAGAAATCGATTGGTATTATACAATGCGCATGCCATAATATTAATGCCATAACCTTTCCAGCCGTCTATTGCGTCTCTTAATGCATTCGACTCGATTAATTGCGTCCAGCCCATTTGGCTGACAGTCGATTAGACTCTAGTAAAGTAAAGTGATACAGCCACGTTTCATCCATTATTACATATTGATGGAAAAATTCATTTTTATTACGACCGAATATCGTAAAACATTACACCGACTCATGAACATGTTGTTGCTTTTTACTGATTGACCTCACGCGGCAGCCACTTTACATCCAGCTCTTGCATGTCCAATTATCCATGCACGATATGTCCAACACGTTCCTTTTCTCTTTTTACAATGGAGCCCCAAAGATCAACTTTAGAGTGTTTCAAATTATTTGGTTTATTTTTCCGGTGTTTTCTTCGATAATTTTTGATTTACCGAAGTAATTCGTAATTCAGCAAACCACTTCTCAACGTTTGGTTTTCCTGGTGCAAAGTCCGAATAATGCTCATCAAGCCATGTCTTGGCTTTAAAAGTACTTTAGTAGGAATTCTTATTTTGCATTTTTTCCCCCAGAATAACAAACAAATGTTTCACCATTCCTTCACAATGCTCTATCTTACGAACCAATTTTCCAACAGCTGTCTAATTTTTACACGTATCGTTTGCGTGTAAAAGCTAACTGAAAAGCATACACTAACAAGCATTTAGTTCTGAAAATTCGTTGTCAATCTATGTGGTAGCCTTCGAAATTTTCAGCCCGTTTTTGTTGCTAACAATGCAATGACATTTCTCATAATCTCTACTTGTAAATTATTCCCTTAGTGAATTGAACAAGTCGAAGGAGTTTCTTTGGACTTTGAATCGACTGACGCTGACGCAAAGAAATGTTAGCAACTGTTAGCAAATGCAACCTTGGAAATGTTAACCTTTTGTAAGAGATAGTCAATCCTACATTCTCACAGTCTCACATAGGCTTTGCTGTTTTATGCGGACCTCACTTGACTGTTTGTAAAATCTCTGATAGCTTTTCTAAAATCTTTCAACTCCTTATGCTGATCCACATATCGTAGAACGAGAGGAATTTAATAGTTAAAAAAAAGATGGAGTCAATGTAAATGCTTTTTACGCAATCTAACAACCATTTGAAGACGATTATATCGATGACCCTACATTTACAAAACTAATTTATGTCGACAGAGTCGCAGAAATAACGCATGTACTTTGCAGTTACGAGACAATCAGCTTAAACCGTTGGCAAATCATTAGATATAGTACAAAATGTGTTCCTATAAACATCGTGATGAATATCTAGAACCAATCAAAAGTGCAAGAAAGACCAATTAAAGCTTACAATCACGCTGTGATATTTTGTTTTTTTTAAGGCTGCAGTAAATAATTCATGCATTGATATTTATATGTGAAATGTTAGCTGAGATATAAACGATATATATTAAAAAAGTCGTCATTTAATAGATAAAGTGCAATTAAGCGCTTATATGCCTTATATTCTACATTCATAAAAAAACAACTACCAACTTTCATCTTTATTTGCATGCAAATACTTTTAATTAATTGATCTTATGGCTATGCATAGTATGTTATTGCATTTTCCATTTTGTATGTTATTTACATCATACTGATTATAGATAATAAATAAAAATTAAAAGAGAACAAAAATAAAACTAAATGCAAAAATGAAACAATACAGAATTTTATATGTGAATCGCTTTCATATGTCTAAAGATTAACGTGAGTTTTAAAGCTAATCAAGTTGTGCCAGTGATTTCCATTGCAATGAAAATATATAAAAACGCATCCGATAAAGTATGCGTATGTGCACTATGTGTTTATAAGACTGTAAAAAATCAAGTAGAAAAAATTAATTATCCAGTCATGACGGTTTAATTGCATTGACCGTGACATGAAACATCGAATCATAACCAACATACATCAACTTTGACGAGCACAATACGTAGTAAAACAATCAATAAAATTAAATGAAGTAGACAAACTTCACTAATCAGTACGGATTTCAACACAAAGTTTAACAGTAACTAGCATTACAGAAAAAAACATAAACCTTTCCTCATTCAGAAGCAGTGATTTTCGAGATTTTTTTTCTATGAAAGAAATATTGCAATAGCTACACATAAGACTTTTACAACTGGCGAATTGACAAGGGAATACTTTTTTCATAATAAGGGATAATTTGCGTTATAATAACATAATATTGTTTAGCCAAAAGTGCTTGCCAATATAGTAAAAGCGCAAATTTGTTACAACTCAGAAAGCCATTGCCGTTTTTACCACACCAAATTAAAACATTTAAAGAATGTCGCCACAACACCATCAATATCATCTAGCAAGAAAGAAATCAGTACTTACTTGGATATTGTTGAACTATTCGATCGATTGAAATTTGGCCTGGGGATATCTTCCAGACCGCGATGTATGGAAACATTATCTGGGTCTAGATGTGCACCTGATGCAATAAGTTGCTCATATTCTGGTGTTCGTAGTTCGGCCGCTGTTGGTTTTTTGTACATTTTAATGAGAAGTGAAGAGCATACGACGGATACTGAACTAGCAGCCATTGCTGCTGATGCCATCCATGGTTGCAGAATGAAACCAAATGGACTGAATATTCCAGCGGCTATTGGTATACCGACCAGATTGTACATACTAGCAAATAGGAAATTTAGTCGAATTCTGCGAACAGTTCGGCGTGATAGATCCAAGCATGCTACTACGTCTAGAAGATCGTTCTGCAATAGGTAAAGTGTAAATAAATATGTGTTGATTTCATTAATTGATGAAACAAATACTTATTCTTAAGAAAAAGAAATTTAAATTTGCGACAGAAAAGAAATAAAAGTCTACGATTGCAGGAAAACACGGTTAAAACTGAAAATTGTAACAATTTATTTGTTTGAACGAGAGTCTTGAGAGTGAAAGATTATTTTATTTATTATTTGTTGGATTGGCATCTTGGCCTCCCTTAAATGATCCCTCTAAAGTGTCTGTCCATCGACCATGTCATTCATATCAATTATCTGAGTAGAGATTTACTTTTCAATTTTCATTGAATCATAACGATTCAATTTTCTAAAGTGTACACTTGCATTTATTTTGATTCAGATGACTCAGATCAGTGTACAATTGTAGAATTTAACCTAGTGTGTTTGTTTAATTTATTATAAGCATAAAGTCTTTTCATTTTTATAACCTTTTACAATTTTGTACGTTTTAACTCAAAAAGGATATCTTTCATCGCTGTTCAGTCATTTCAGTGAATGGTGGACGTTATCGGACCACACTTGCTGATTTTTTTTCGAAAGGAAACAGTTCTGTTTCAATATCACATGAAAATTGAACTTATCCCTAAAAAAATTGCAGCGAATCGCTTGTTTCACCATCTGAAGAACATGAACTATTATGATTTATATTAAACAACATCCGTATACGGCTTGAGCCTACTCAAATAACATAACTGACAAATTTTATCGGTGTATCCTCTCGAATGTCGCACTATGTTTACTTTATGTGTCACCATATACATACTGATACATGGATATTATAATTAATAACTATTGGCACCTTGAGTGTGACGGGCATGCACTGAGCTATAGATTTGCACAAATATTTTCGGTTAGGTGGCAAATATTGGTACGCCTACAAAAACTCAGAGGAGAATTGTTTGATTGCCCTGCAAAACACACAATCTCTGTGAGTTCTGTAGGCTCTGTGTGGAAAACTTTGATCCTGTAAAACGTTTATTCGTAATTGCAGTATATGGACTTGTGAACAAAATGTTTCAAATCCTAAGTTTCTTGTCGTAATCATGTCAACACGTTTCCTATTTCAGCTTTATGCGCTGTAATTTTTATGTCTCTAAAATATTCGTACAATTATCGAGAAAGGTAGAATATTACATACACTCAGTTAGTGAATTAATATAAATCTAATAACCGAGAATATGAATTTATGGCACACTTACTCTCATCAGAACAACATCGGCAGCTTCAGCAGCAACATCAGTACCAGCTGCAATCGCAATACCAACATCAGCTTGTGCAAGCGCTGGACTATCATTCACGCCATCACCGACCATAGCAACACGTTCACCAGTTTCTTGAATTCGTTGAATTTTCGCTACCTTATGAGATGGTAAAACTTCTGCAAATACTCGTCCTATTCCTACTTGCCTTGCTATACTGGCTGCTGTATTTTTATTATCACCCGTCAACAGTATGACATCGATTCCCATTTTTTTCAATGTAAATATCGCTAGATGTGCTTCTGGTTTAACCATGTCCGAAACAGAAACCATACAAATCAATTGACCATTTATCGCACATAGAACAGCTGTATTTCCCGCTGACTCTTCCGTAAGCATTCGATTGTGTACTTCGGTGGGAACAGCAACAGCATTTCGACTCATCCATTCACGATTGCCTATCAACACTATAAATTCGCTTAAGTTATTCAGATTCTTAGGATCGTTTGTGTCTCCATTTAATTCGTCTAGTTGGAGAAGTTGCTGTAGTTCAATATTATGTTTTTCTACACTATTCATTTCAGGTATTATTTCCTCAACGGGGACTCCATTTAATAAGTTTATGCTTGTTGGATTACTCTGACACGAGTTCTCATAATTTACTAATTTCTCATTCTTTTTCGCTCTTTCTACGAGCACGTCTATGTTAGAGATTGTGGTTTTAATACCGCATCCAGGAACTGCTTGAAAGTTTGCGCTTTTGCCAAAAGTGTCTGCTTCTAAAGTTTCTTTCACGAATTTCACGATCGCTTTGAAAGAAAAAAAAATCGATTTGCGAATAAAGTTACAATATAAAAAGATTATTTTTCACTTAAGCAACAATTTCACAGCTCAGCAGGATTAATTTAGACTATTAACTTACCCGCAGCAATTGGGTGTTCACTACAACTCTCAGCTGCACCTAGTATCGCCAAAGCTTGTGGCAACGAGCATATTTTTGACTTCACAAACATACAGATGCGAGATGCCATTGGCGTTCCATGCGTAATGGTACCAGTCTTGTCAAATACTATAGTTTTCACCTGAAATAAACAAAATGCTTTAAAATCTTACTTTACATGCTTCCATCACTAATACTTTATGAGCATTTTCTAAAGGCCCGGCCCCTTTCACAAGCACACCGTGTAAAGCACCGACTCCAGTAGCCACCATTACAGCTGTAGGTGTTGCCAAGCCCAAAGCACAAGGACATGCTATGGCTAAAACGCTTAGAGCACATCGAAATGCATATCCAAAAATTATTTCTTCACGATTCAGCCCCATTTTCGATTCATGTGTAATGGGAAGATGTGTTATGTCAATGTATCCGCTTATAACCCAACCAATCAAAGTTATGGTAGACACAAATATCACAAATGGTACGAAGTATCCTGCTATCTTATCGGCTAATTGCTGTATAGGGGCTTTGGAAGTTTGAGCTTCTTCAACGAGACGTACAATTTGTGCTAGTGTGGTGTTTTCTCCTAAGATACAATTATAGACAAATAATGGCGGATTAAAAACTATTCAAACTCAAAGTGGGTATATAACAAAATGGGAAAGCACATAAACATTTTTTCGTGAATAAGGACTGTTGGTGTGAAAAAATTGGTTGCAAACAAGATTATCTAACACATTTTTTACTGAAACTATTCCTTTCATATCGGTTGTGGTCAATTTCACTGCAAATGAGAATTAGTCGTATTTCTTACGATCAATAAATTTTTTCCAAAAAAATTATTACGGCACTGCTAAATAAGGAAAAAACTCAAGTATACCAAAAGTTCCTTTGATTGCTTAGCGTGATAACATAAAATTTACAGTCTAAATAAAACAAAAGGACATTCAATATAAGGATTCAAATTTACCCGTGTGCGTTGTCGTCATTAAAAGTAATCCATTTTGATTGATCGATCCTCCGATCACTACAGATCCTTTCTTCTTTTGTACCGGCATCGATTCACCCGTTATTAAACTCTCGTCACATGTGGAATTGCCAGAAATCACTTTGCCATCAACAGGAACTTTCGAGCCAGGTAAAACTTTTAAAATATCTCCCCTTTGTACGTAATCCACTGGTATCGTTTTCTCTGATAAAATTTCCATATCATCCGAAACGGTAACCAGAATCGCATCGGTTGCCTTCAATGATAATAGCTTTGATAGCGCTTCCGATGTTTTGCCTTTAGCAATATGTTCTAGCCAACGACCAAGCGAGATGAATGTGAACAGCATTGGCGATGTATCAAAAAATGTTAAAGGAGAGGTGGGTTGATGAAGAATCATAGCAGCTGCTACAACGGCAATTGAGTATATGTAGCTGATTGTTGTTGCCATTGTTACTAGTACATCCATATTTGTTGTACCATGACGGATCGCGCGATAGGCTTGAATGTAGAAGTGGTAGCCTCCGAATATTTGGACTGGTGTCGACAGAGCAAACATCACCAGGTTTTCTGTTGAAAGACCGGGTACTACACAACAGAGTGCTTGGTGTCCATATTTTTCCATCTCGGCCATAAAGTAAATCATTGAAATCATGCAAGGTCCACCAAATACTAATGATATTAAAAATGCGTTTCTCCATTTCCGAATTTCTTCCCTAAATCAAAGAAGACATCAAATGTTTTATTCGAAGTAATTAAGACGATTAAGCATACGCCTCAACAGAGGAAAATCATCAGCAACGCAACATAGATAATTCAATAAACTTATCTTCGTCTTTACTTATTCGTGAAGTTTACAATCAAGCTTATAAAATCCCAGATTTTACGAAAACGTTTATGATATGAGTAATTTTTTGAGATAATGTCATTGAGCTGTTATCGCTAGCAAGTGTTTAAAGATCCATAATAAATGTAAATACTTACTTATGTTCTAAATAGCTATGTGACATTTTGTCTTTGTTCGATATAAGATTCGCTTCAAATCCCAAATTTGAGATGGCTTCTACGATATATCTGGGGCCAGTTTTTTCGGTGTTAAATTTAAACTTTCCACGTTGCGTGGTCAATGCGACTGATGCATGGGTTACGCCTGGTATACGAAGTACACTTTGTTCAATTTTATTAACACAGGACGAACATGTCATTCCTTTTATCTGAATTTCAACTTCACTTTCGCCAGTCCCGGGCTCATCAATCACTTCAGATGGAAATCCTAGTTCTGAGATTGATTTTGCTACTTGTTCAGGTGTTATGATTGTGGAATCATATTTGACTTCTGCTTTTGCGGCCAGCAGGGCTACTAAAATTCCTTCGATACCTGTACAAATATGAGGATAGGTAAGAGATAAAACGTTTGGGCGTAATTCACATGAGTCCTACCATAAACTTTTTTGCAGTGTTTCTCTATCGCCGCAACACAACTAGCACAAGTCATTCCTTTTATATGTAAAAAGCACTTATTGAGTTTGTCCTCCATATCCACTTTCACACACCCCTCTTTATATTTCGATTTAGAGTTCAATATAGGACTGCCAGAAAATAGGACTAACGATTCGGATAAATCTTTGGCTGATTCATTATTATTTTTATATACACCATTTGCGACATCAGTCTTTCTGTTCCCTGTAGGACCATATCCATTCACTAATTTACTATTGTTACTCGATTCTAGAACACTCGTTTCAAATCCCATATCATCAATCAAATCAGCAACAGCTTGTGGAGATAAAATATTCAGATCATGTTCTACTATTCCTAGTTTTTCTTCTAGACTCACTCGAATCGAATGGATACCAGGCTTTTCAGATATGCTGCCTTGTATACTGAGTACACAACTATTGCAGGTCATTCCTTCGATTCGTATTCGAGTTATGGCTATGAAATCCTTTATTGTGCTTTCTTGGGGTTGTTTTGTTCCATTAATGTACGGGCAATCGAATCCCATTTCTTCAATTTCATGTGCTATATTTTCTGGGCTGGTTTGTTGCGGATCATATTCGATATATCCGGCTTTCTCGCCAAGTATGACTTTTATACTTATCACACCTGGTTTTTCGGATATATTTGATTCTATACTTCGGACGCATGATTGGCATGTCATACCAATTATTGGTAATCGTATGCTTGATACCGACTCATCTAAGAGCCCACGTGATTCACCAAAGTCGTCCATTTGTGTGGATTTTCTGAAAGGAAAGAATTTTATGATCAGAATTTCTTTTTACTTATTCATATCATATATTATTTTCGGGATATATTTACCGATTTATTGCGACAAGGTTTGGATAAGGATATTAAAGGAATGACAATATATTTGGTTGGAAATTAAATAAATATAGATAAAGCTTGTAAATGTGGTTTCTGGTTCAAAATGCATTGAAAAGTGGTCAAAAATTTTGAATGCAAAAACACAAAGAAAGCTCATGGATATATCTATATATATCGTCTAAATATCTTCATTCAGAAATTATCCACCCGATTTATAGGATTATTCAATGACCAAATCCTTTAGATGGTTATAGGTATGGGTCAATAATGGGTATGATAAACATTTTTAGGAGCTGGGTCTTCAAATGAGGTTTGAACTTATTCATCAGTTTGACCGATCAGAATTAATTTTCAAAATAAAAAATTCGGTTTTTTAAAGGGAGATTTACAGATGAATCATGATTGAACTTAAAAAAAAATGGCTGATAGCCTTTATTTTGATTGATTTATAATACATAATAAATCAATCAAAATAAATTCTATCAGCCAATTTTTTTATTTAGAAGTAAAAAATGCTTCAAACTTCTTCCAATGTGACGTTTAGTTACAAAGTTTAGTTTTAGTGACAAAGACAAATGTGCAAGGATTCAGTTGCAACAAATCATGTGAAAGGAGCATTTTCGTAAAAAGAGATAATGAAAATAAGGTAGATCTTGTAGAATCGTACTATCGTACGAAATCAGGCCGATTCTTACGAGTTTGAATAGTTTGACTTATAACGTATTACAATCGCACTTTCCTTGAATTTGCCATTGAACTAGCATAATTTTCTAACATTTTTTTAATATCTCATTACCTTGATTTAAGGTGAATTAAATGATATGAGTTTTTGTTTGAATTTGTTTTCCCTAATTGATTTTATGAGAAAAAGTTTTTCGAATCATTCTCATATTGAAAATTGTTCATTTATTCATGACGAAGTAAAGTAAAGTAGAGCGTTGGTATTCAATTAGCAAGTTCGTTATAATTATTGCTAACATGCAATAAAACTGTTGGAATGCGGCTAATAGCAGAAATTCTTAAGGATATATGAAATGATTATATATTTTTATTAACAAGTTAATTATGTGCGAATGTAAAGCTTCACTAATTAATCAATGACACAGCCGATAGTTTCATTTTAATTGACATATTCCCGTATAAATAGATTTTTAGAAACTTTACTGCTCCCTTACCTTAGAAGACACTTACGGTCGTCATCGACTAAGAACACTGGATTATCATCTGAGTCTCCATCACTATCATATCTTCGTTTTACTATCTTTTTACGCGTTTTAGATGACCCAGTTTTTGACATTTTTGCACACTAAACGGAATAAATTAATCGCAATCGACGGTAAGGATTCCACTCAGTAATTGCTAACCACCACCAACCAAGTTAACTGACGTAGCCGCTATATTTATACTCAACAAGTGACGGTGCTGAACTGTTTAGAGCCTGAAAGTCGATTTTATCAGGCAGAAGAGCCCGAGTTGCGTGTGAAAATATTTATAATAGGCGAGTAGGTGGAAGCTACGAGCTTGTTAAAGCATTTTTTGTAGCTGTGGGATGGATCCAAAAATACCGAAAGTACGAGAAGCTATATCTCGAGTAGGATGAAGGAAAGTGAAGACATCACGATGGTTGATATCAGATAAAAACAAATAAGATTACTGCTATCAAGAATCTAGAAGCAAAAGGAGAATATGACGGAATCAAATGATTTATGTAGAAACGTTAGTGGGGCCATCTTGTAATATTGTAATCTTTCAGTTGAGCTATGAATCAGATATGCAACAGGTGAAAGAGTAGCGGTTGGTATTTGAGTTCATCACGAGTTCATTGCGATTAAATATGTTTCCGTCTATTTAAGAAATATCAGTTCGCATTCTTTTTGAAATCCGACTTGGCGGATCGCTTCATTTTTTTTCATTTACACTTTACACATATTTTCTTAGAATTGTATTATAATCTTGAAATAATTAAATTTTCATTAAACTAACTTTTTTTCGCTAGATAAAGTTGAAACATGAAACTTAAAAACTTGCAAATAATCAGTTGGAAATAAGAAATGTATCCTTAGCCTTTTGTAAGGTTATTTTAAATCAACATTTTGCGGCCATTCCAATTCAAGTCAGCAATAACTGCCACAGTAGAGCATTTAAATAAAGTCCTCAATAGAAAAATGTAGCTCACTATGGAAAAAACAATATGGCTCATTATGGTAATCGAAAACTACAACGATTACAACATGTTTCTTCTACATGACTTCTATCGATAAAAATAAAGTCTTCGATATAAACAGCCACGAGTCCATACGAGAAAGCTCACATCTGGGCCTGGATATTCCTGCAGATCGTTAGAAACATGTATTTTAACAAAGTCCTATAATAAAACCGCATACGCTGGCTGATACGTTTAAAATAAGAAAAGGGTTCCTATAAGGGATGGGATGCCTAGTTTCTCAAGCTGGTAAATAAAAAACTATATAGAAGTGGATATTGCAATGCAAGATTTTGAAGCCACAGGTCGAATCATGATGTGTTTTACATAGATGTAAGCAAATTGAATCATTTGAGACAAGGGCGTCGCCAGAGTGACAGAGGTGCCCCACGGACATTCATCGACCTATATTGTATTTTGTAGTTGTATTTGTATTCTGTATTTTGGTTTCGGAGGGATTGAGGGAACAATTTTTAGACACAAGCACAAAAAGAATTCAAACACAAAATAGAGTCGAGTGTTGCCACGTGTAAACACTGTCGTTTCTAGGATTTTTTGTCGACAGCTCGAGGAAAAGCATAAACAAAAAATTTCAAGGGAAAAGCAACGCCCAGTCAATGATTCGATTAGGTTCTCTCTCTCTCTCTCTCATTCTTCCTTGAGTATCGTCAGGCAATCGCCGCGAAAGACAAAGGAGTCAGTTTGTTTTCGTTTGCCCTTCATAATGGACATAAGAAAGTCTTGCGGCGAGTATTTTGCAAATACGCCCAATTATCATTACTTTTTGAGATCTATTTTCACGATTTTCGTGTTCCGTTAAATTAAAAACAAAAAGGGTAGAACGGGGAAGCGACACCGACGAGCAACATGAAGACACAAAAGGGAAGAGCTCAGAAATCGTCGAACAAAATTTTGGCTCTGTTACGGGAATACAAGCCGAGCTGGAGCAATGCTATGTTCCTATGGTAAATGAATGCAATCAAAATGATATTGGTTATTTTATTGATCTCGTTCTTATCCGCTGAAACAAAGAAAGTTGCGAAAATTGATGGATGTCACCTAAAAGTTATAACTTTTGTAAATATTGTGACTTGTTTCCTCCAAATTCCAATTATTTCCGAGGTGTCCTGGGGCCATTTAGAATCTGAACTTAGAAAACAGAAAAATTATAGCATCCATTATTTCTTGCATTACATATTGTGGTGCTCACGACCTTGCGCTGCAAGGCTAAAATCATAGCGAAGGAATACTGGAGGATTTGTTAAAGCTTCGAATTGATTCAGGGGACGCGGTTTTAAAGTCACACATTGAGCAGGGAAAAAAAATTCGAGTTATCGTTCTGCTGACATTCAAAATCGAAATAATTGAGAATTGTGGCGTCGTGCTCAAGACGGATCTTATTGACAAAGTGAAATAAGCAGACGGTTACAGTGTATTGGCAGAGGAGACAGCTGACATATCTGGGAAAGTGCAATTATCAATTGGTATGCGATATTTTTGTGAAGAAACCAATGCAGTTGAAGAAGTATTCGTTGGGTTCGTGGCGTTAACGGCATTGACGCGAAATGTATTGCACAGGCAATTGATGATTTTCTAGCAAAGAAAGGGGTTGACTTAGCAAAATACGTTGGATTTGATTCGATGGTTGTTCAACTACCGCTGGGAAAGACGTTGGTGTACAAGCGATTTTGCGAAAAAAAATACACCAAAGCTTTGTTCTTTCGTTGTTCGTCACATAAACTGAATTTTGTAATTAATGATCTAAATGTTTTGCCTGAAATCCGTAACACCATGGGAATCACCAAAGATATTATGGAATTTTTCCGGGATTCCATTTTGACAATAAAATTAATACCCATTATTTCGCGGCCCTGTGAAACACGGTGGAGCGAGAAAAACAAGCACCTCAGAGTTTTTAAAGAACACTTCCGTGCAATAATCGAGGTATTAGAAACCCTATCAGTCGACGGCAATAGTGCGACTCACAAACACGCTTTTCAACTATATTCCGCTGCTTCTTGAGTTCCTTATATTAGCGTCCTTTGTTAATATCCAAATATTCAGCTTTGATGGAACGGATGGATGGACTTCAAGCAGCAGCTTTAGAAACGGTCAAAATGCACCGTGATGATCCAGATCAAGTCACAAATAAAATTATGAAGGACGCTACTGCCATAGTAGAAAAACTCGGATTGGATGAAAATATTTTGGCGATTCCATGCCTTGTTGGATGACAGCGTTATGGGCGCAACCATCCAGCAGACAGTCCATCAGAGTTTTGGAGGAGATCTTTGGCTATCCCGTACTTAGATTCCATTATAAGATCCCTAGAAGAACGTTTTGCTGAAGACAACACTCCAGCTTTCGCATTATCAAAGTTGTCACCTGCCCAAATGCAAGTCATGTCCCTAATAAATATATGTGAAGCTTGCGAAACCTTCAGCGATTTTATAATTTGCCAACTATATTTGATTAAAAAAATCAAATTGAATTGTGGCAAAAATTGTAGAAGAACCAAATCAATGCCATTGTCTTGACCGTTGTTGAAGTGCTAGAAGGCACGAAGCCATTTTCTCCGAAAATCGCTAGAGCTTGATAGCTTTACCGTGCACCACTTGTACCGTTCGAATCTTTTGAGGTGCTCTGGATTTGTTTCAAAATTCAAAATTTGGAACAGTTAAAAGTCATCGCCCGTCAAGTTGGAGTCGAAATAATTTACGAAACTTACTAAAAAGTTTAAAAAAAAATAAGGAGAAACAGCGCAACGTGCATATAGGGAATATGCACGTTGCGATATAGCTTTTTTTTGAATAGAATGGTATGAGCTAGCTTTCATGTCTGTTGAGATAAGGACACGTCTTCTATATTTGGATGTTCTTACGGAATCAGCAACTTGATTCAAGGACGGCATATCGCGAACGACGTAGAGTATAAGAGAAAATATAAAAATGGGACAATTTTACGTGTTTCTTAGTGCAAAAAATACGGAAAGAATTCCTAAAAATGGGCGCATTTTTCCATTATATGATTATAGTGAATAACAGCTCAAATAGTAGCCGCAATTCCATCAAGCAAAAGAAAAGGTTCTATACCTGATTTTTAGCGCTGCTGGTTGATTTAAATAATATAAGATTTGAAAGAAGCCCGAGTCTGAGATTTCTAGCACAGCCTGTCTTTGTTCCAGATCATTTGAAACTGAGAACGTTTTACTGAAGAAATTTGTGATTTCAGGATAACAATTGGAATTGGAAACGATAAGGAATTGAAAAGATGATAAAAACGAGACAAACTGACTTAAGTATGAATCAAAACTATAAGTAAAGGAGTAGGAACAGTACCAACCTGATGGAATATAAGGTGGTTAAGGAGGGTCTAATGGCTTGATAATTATTGCACAGAGCGTGTTTAATTTCGAATAACACTATTTGAACCTAAAATAACGCTCACTAAATGCTAGCAGATGGATAAGTCCTCAATTTGGCATGCTTTCAATCTCTTCAATATTTAAATCTTTAATTTTGAAGCAAGGTAGAAGTCTTCAAATTATTCATAGTCATTGTAAACTGTTTTAAAAAATTTAATGAGGCAGGACAATAGGCGAGTAAGCAAACAAGTAATCGTAATGAAAGTTTAAATTAAGAGGTACTTTCTCCTTTCATTAGACAATAAATAAAAGAAGTAAATGAAGAAATGTTGGTATGTGTTTGAAGAAGCCAATCAGAATGTTTCGGTATTTTCTTTTCGAGCAATGAGCAGCTTTTTCGGAAATTATTAATTCGACAATTGACAGCAGACATTTTGTGTGCTAGACTATACCTAAGTCAAAATAAATTAATTTAATTTTGATGATTTAGTGTTTCACTATTGCATTACAATATTGAGAGAGCTGAATCAAAAGAAGATTCGTTTCAAATAGGAATCAAACAGTTGATATCAGATCATGTGACTCAACTTCATAATAAATTTTACGAAGCCATATCCTCATGAGCGAGTAACATGTTCCTCTTCTAAGGAGAATATATTGGCATTATGTTTCAAGAGTGGATTAAAATGGTCATGTTAATTTGAATATTTTAAAGTTTTTTGAGAAAACTCATACGAACTAAGATCAAATTGGAAATGAACGAATGTCTTTAGAAGTATGTTTGGTCAACCGCATTATGAGAATGAGTGGGATAAATTCGAAGTGCGAACTGTGTATTGACAACAGAACTAAAAATTCTGGGGTGGCTTAAGGCCAGAAATCCCTTTAGAAGCGTGAAAAATAGGTATATTTCGAAAAATTTTTTTTAGAGGATAAAATAATCTAATCATTTTCAAATTTTGACATTATTTTATTATGGCATTCAAGTGTGTGACACATTTTTTGTGAGATTACCAAAATATGACTGGGTTATTAAGGGCTTTTGGATACCTGTTTTCCGTAACGTGGAAAAGTGCTGCAGGATCTGAAAGTGATTTAGCAAGTGTCAACCGTTTACTGACATAATAAGGCAAAGGATATACCTGAAAAATTATGAAAAAGTGCAAAATCGAAAATTTGGGAGCGTTTTTACTGCAATGTTCGAATTTTCGACCATTTTTTCGACATGTATGACCCTAAAAAAATTATTTATTTGCACGCTACTTTTCAAACATAGGTATATCCTTCTGATAATATTACTGAGAGTAATCTCCGAAAATTTCATCGAAATCAGTCGATAACTTTTTGAGCTACAACACGAGCAGTTTTTGAAAACGTAGTTTCGAGATAATCGCGTTTAAAGCTTCAACATGTGAAAAACTATTAGTTGTAGTGATAATGTCCCCCGTATAAAATTTCCTAAAACACTTGCCTGGTCAAAAAAGGTAAATCAAAAAGCAAAGGTTGCTAGGAGAGTAAATCAAAGGGAGTAAAGCAAGGGTTGCTCTGCCTCTAACGGTCCGAGCGCCCGATTCACTATTTATCTGACCACAAGCTATCCCTCCGCTATATGCGATAACTCCGCAAACGTTGATCATTTAAAAAAAATCGAGTTTTTGAAAATTCTAAAGGGATTTCTTGCCTTAAGGCAGGGGTTCCCTAAGTGTGCGCCGTAGAAAGTACAGAGGGGCGCCGTGAGTCGATTATCTAATTATTGGACACCACAAATATTGGCGGGTAAAGGAACCGTTTCGGGTATCTTGTGATGAATACTTTTAAAATTTTGAACAAAATTCAGACCGACCGCAAAAACAACTTTGTAATGCCATAATTTCGATTTGTTCAGCGCGGTGTCAGAAAATGACTATGGAACCCTACTTTGTGCGTGGTCCGACACGCACTTGGCCGGTTTTTTTGAGTGTTCGCATCATCGGAAACGAACATACCGTCGTAGAAATCTTTTTTCGCCGTCGCGTTGCCGTTTTTCACTCGCCAACAAATGCATACCTACTCGCTTGAAAACCGTTGAAAACGCGGGGGGAAAGATGTGCGAGGGGTATGGTACCCCTCCCACGCCTTTTCCCGCTTGCGCTCGCTTGCTCGCATCGCAATCACGGTTATTGCCCGTTTATTTACCTACAAGTGTGCCGCGCGACCGCGACGGACGTTTTTTGTTTGTTGTTGTTTTGTTTCGCTTTATTTTTCTTCAAAATGGACAGATTTTTATTAAATAAACAAATTGGTAGTTCAAATGATAGTGATAAAGTATTATCTACTAGTGGCGGTGGGGAAGCAAAGAAGAGGAAATATATAAATACGATGATAGCTATTTGGACTTTGGTTTTACTTCAATAGAAGTAAACAATGAAGAAAAACCGCAGTGTGTGCTTTTTTTGAAAATACTATCATCCGAATGTATGCTTCCAAGTAAGTTAAAGCGACATCTCGAGACAATTCATCCAACTATGGCTGATAAATCGCGGGATTTTTTTCACCGGAAACTACAAAATTTAAATAAAACGATAAACGTATTCACTCAGCAGGCCTCAGTACCTAAAAACGCACTGTTAGCATCATTCAAGGTGGCATACAGGGTAGCAAAATGCAAAAAACCTCATACTATTGCAGAAGATCTTATTCTACCGGCTGCTCGCGACATGGTAAATATTATGATGGGAGAATCAGCTGAAAAATTAATTTCCAAGATACCCTTATCTAACAATACTATCAGTCGAAGAATCCATGACATTGCTGAGGATCTCAATCACCAATTAATAGAACAAATGAAAAGCAAGGAATTTGGTTTACAACTTGACGAGGCTACTGACAGTAATGATGATGCACATGCAATATCATTGTCGAAGACCTTTTATTCTGCAAAAGCATTACCGGAAGTGCGAAAGCCAAAGACTTGTATGAAATTTTAGACAAATTTTTCACAGAAAATTGTTTGGATTGGAAAAAGTGTATCGGTGTATGTACTGATGGTCCTCGATCGATGTCTGGCAGTACTCTACTCCAGTACTCTGAACCAAGTACTGGAATGTGTAATTAGTGCGGTAAACTACATAAAAACTACGTCTCTAAAGGCCAGACTTTTTAAAAAACTATGCATAGATATGGGAGCTGAACATACAGCCCTGCTGTACTACTGTAATTCACGATGGCTTTCGCGTGGAAATGTTTTATTTCGTGTTTTTGAATTACACGAAGAAATTTGCACTTTTTTACAGTAAGAACGTCAAGAAAATGCCAAATATTTTACTGAAACTGATTTTTTGCTAAAGCTAGCATATTTATGCGATGTGTTTGAGAAATTAAACAATTTAAATCTGTCTTTGCAAGGCAACAACACGCACATTCTGAAACTTTCGGAGAAGATTGCGGCGTTTAGAAAGAAACTGCAGATGAAAGAAGGAGGCGGTCAAGATTGCTTCCCGCGATTGTATAATTATGTGGCATCAAATGAATTGGTTGTTTCACAAGACCTGATCGTCCTTTTCACGGAACACCTAGCGAAGCTCTCCGAATAATTTTCAAAATATTTTGCAAATGATGATGTTGAAAAATTTGCGTGGATCCAAGACCCTTTCCATGCACAAAGTTTGCAAGGATTTACATCACAAGATGAAGAGAGTCTCATTGAACTTTCTTGCGACAGCAGCCTTAAAACAAGATTCGCGAGTGTCGATTTGGTGGAGTTTTGGTTATCGATCCAAAATGAATATCCAAATTTAAGTTCCAAAGCATTAAAAATGTTCATTCCGTTTGCAACATCGTATCCATGTGAAGCCGGGTTTTCAGCTGTAGCTGTGATAAAGAACAAATATCGCTCAAAGATCAATGTTGAGCAAGAAATGAGAGTAGCAGTGTCAAGTCTTATTCCCTGCTTTGAAAAACTGTGCGGAGATCACCAAGCTCACCCTTCACATTGATTTGCCTGAGTAAATATCGTATTTAATTTTTGTTTTTTCTTAAATCTTTCTTGTTGTTTTCCGTTCAAATTCTTTTATAATAAAAAATTCAACTTTATATTGTGGTGTTAATGTGGTGTTTTAATTTTCGTTACGATCAACCTAACTTAACTACTATTATTGTAGGTACTTATTTCTTTCGATTATTTTCCTCAAATAGTTAACTAGGACAGGGCGCCGTGAAAAAATATTAAACTTGTAACTGCGCCGCGGGTTACGAAAGATTGGGAACCCCTGCCTTAAGGTGATACTTTGGCAGCAAAAAATTCATTGATAATTGACAATCCTGGCCGTTTTTTTCGATGCCTCGTAAATTCTGAACGCAATCAAGTTTAATGGGTGTTCGGCATTATTATCATCGGTTGCCCATGGAAATTTAGTTTTTTTTGAAAAGATTCTCTACACTACCTGAGCGCCCAGCTAAAATTGAATATTCTAGGTTGTTTGATTATTATATCTGTTACTATGAAGGATATTGACATTTACTGGTTCATTTTGTGAGTACAAGAAGACAAACAGAATGCTATTTAAGCTATATCTTCTCCGATACTTAAATACCACAGCGAATATTTAAACGTTCACAGTTACATATAAGCGTTTGGTTTGCAATCAAAATAATTGACAAAAATCGCATTAAATTTTGGGAGACAAATCCGGCGAAAAACTTGCGGATTAAATATCAAATAAAACTTGACTTGAATCACAAGTAATTTTGCTGGATAAACTACATCCAATAATTATTTATTGGCAAAAAGGTAAACTACTTTAAAGGTGTTGAAATGTTAACTGGAAAGATAACATAGAGACCATTCGGTGAAAGTAACATTTCTTTTACTAATTTAAAAACAGATATAACTATCTCTAATACACTTATCTAACAGTCGAAGTAATACTTCCTGTATAACACGATGGACTAATTAAAATAAATGAATAAAGCCAATTTAAAAATATTTCCAAAAGAGATAAATTCAGTTCACTACCAAGCGGAAAACAAGATGTTACTCCTGGTAAGCGATTACTTCTCACGTTTGTTGCGTTAAATGGAATGTAGGTAGAGGTGGCAAACTGATATAAATCCCTTTTTACTTCGATTAAAAAGCAAAACATATACGAAAACATGATATGTTGATATTAATTTAAATCTATGTTTACACTACCAGGTATGACATATTTTTCCAATGATATTGCCTGAATAAGAGACTAATTTTAAGATTGAATTCGCAAAGAAATGACCATTTAGAAGTAAACTTCAGACGGAATGTTATTCAATTTAACATTCGTATGCATACAGATAAGTAAAATAAGAAAACGGTGACTTGTTTGTATGCGTGAATAGTAACAATAACATTCACCGCATTATTTAAATGTCTGATTATATTTATTTGGAGCTATATACTTTCACCATTTTGAGATTTTTTGTCTGTTGATTGCCGACTTCAATTAAAGTACTTACAATTTTACAAACCGTGAAGTCGACTTACTTGTTATTTTCCTTATTCGCAAAGTTTCGTAACATTTCTTAAGGCAATTTGATCGTTTTTGTGTGATTTACACTACTCATATAGCTACAATAATTATTAATTCTAACCGCATATCATCATCAACACTATTCTACACTTCACTGGTTTCATCCATTGTGCGGGCACGCATATTTTATTGGAATAAGCATAACTTAAAAAATGGGAATTTACTTGGAGATGAAAAATAAAACTCAATAAAGTTAATTCTGGGTCACTGCGAGTGACATTTTTATTACGACCGTTTTTGCCGATTGTACTTGTCTCCAGGAAAACTGCAGCAAATTCACGCGAATGCGAACTGTTCACAAAACTAGTTATTAAGAAACTACCAACGTTGTCTTACCAAGTCTATCTTAAAGCTAAAGAGGTGTAGCGGTTAGGAAACACCAGCAGCAGAACTTGAGATCACTGGAGCTGGAGAAACCACAGTCAAGTTTGCCAGTCTTTCTTTCAACTTAGATTATAGATTGTTTTTTTTTTTTTCATTACAGTGCTGCTCGCTTAACTCAACTCACGTATCCGAATTATCAAACAATGTAAAGTGCTGCATTTGCTAATCAACGGAATAATAAAAATTATAGTATGTATAAAATTGAACATATTTAGCAGACTGAAAAATTTCCTTATGACTTTTCAGAGGACAAGAGCGCATAGTGACGGAGGTGTCGACTAACCATGTATCATTTCCGCACCATTTACACTCAATAATAATACACATCCATTCAGCATCGTACAGTTAAAATGAAGAAACAGCTGTAATGCGTAGTATCGAAAAAAGACCCAAGTAAGTCCATTCGATATCGTGCTCAACAATGAAACCTATGCCCATCCATATACTATTGAAGATTTAACGGAAGGATCTTGGTCTGCGGGCTTACAAAATCCAATTAGTTCAGGAATCGAAAAAATTGCAGCAGATCCCGGATTTCATAAGGTCTTGGTCTGCGGGCTTACAAAATCAATAAGTTCTGGAATTGAAAATATTGCAGCAGATCCCGGATTTCATAAGATGTTGTTTAGCGGTGAGGTGAAGCAATCGCAGACGGTTGTCCACACAACCTTATAGATTATACCGTTTGGTGTGCTTTATGAGCCGGTGGAATCGTTGGTCAAAAATGCTGCTGGGAATAACATTACAGTCAATGGTGACCGCTATAGGGCCATGAATAATGACTATCTTGTTCCGGAATTTACTCGACGTAATGCAGTGGACCAGTTGTTGCAACAGGATGGCGCTACAAGCCATACAGTTCGTGCAACTATTGACTAATTGAAAGAAGCATTTGATAAACGCCTAATTTCTCGTTTTGAATCAGACAACTGGCCTGCAAGATCCTTTTATTTAACATCGCTGGACCATTTCTTCGGGGGGATACGTCAAATCACTTATCGACGACAAGCCCGAGACGCTTCAAATCAGACGCGTCAAATCACTTATCAACGATAAACCCGAGACGCTTGATCTTTGGGAAGACAACATTCGCGGCGTTATTGGCGAGATAGGGTCTCAAATATTCGTTAAAGTGGTCGAAAATTAGACCTCCCGTTTGGACTTCCTCCGCACCAGTCGTGGCGTTCAAATGTTCGAAATTATATTAAAAAAATTGTATAGAATATTATATATCATAGAGTCAAATATAATATTTATATAATATATATAATTCAATAATATTATATTATATAATCCAATAAAGCCAATTTCGTGACAATCGTCAGTTTATTTGTATTTTATTTCATATCATAGTTCTCTACCTCAAAAAACAAACATCCTTTACTAGCTACAATTCATAATGGTGTACATATTAGGCTCCCTGTTGAAAGTGTATGGCTTGGAGGCCTTGAGTTTCGATGGATTATTGTCCTGTCGAAAGAGAGCCCCGGCATATGTGCTAAAGCTACGCCTGTGCACCGTATGTCATGTTATAAACTCCTGTAGCATAATCCTTCATCAATGTTTCATTTTCCACATATTCGTGGTTAGTTGAACTTTGGCCTTTATTAGTCGCAGACAGTTTGGAAAATAGGATATGTTGATATCTTGTACTTGCGGACTCCTGGACAGTATAGGAGAAGAAACAGTTTAGGAGGAGACAGAAATTTTTTGATAGTAACACAACTATGAGGATTCTTTCTCGCTTGAGGGAGCTTTAAAGAAAGCTTACGCAAAAACTCTCGAAGTATTACTTGAAGTAAATAACAATCATGTAGTTTTTTGCGAGATGAAGGCAATTTACGCCGAGTGAGAAACTTCCAGCAGCATATGGCTGATAAACTACCCTCTAAACACTTCCCCCGTCTAGCCTGGAACTTTCGCTCATATTACATCAACATAGGCCTCTATTAACCTCGTGAGTTGGCGCCTTCGGTTAGAGAAATTTCTCTTCCGGAGCGAGCGAACGGGGTAGAGCTTACTGCAAAAGTTACCCCTCTTTCCTCTGCATCAACCAGGGGTCCAATAATCTTTTATTTGTCATAAGAACGAGCCCAACTTAATATACTACACAGTTCCATTTGTCGATTGATGATATCATTACATCCATCAGACTGTTGGGAGAGTTCACCAAATCTCTTGCGTAAAGTCTACCCTAATGTCTCGCCTAAAAGATATAGCAGGCGTCTCCTTTGCCCCCTGGCTGAATAATCAGTCGGCGGACTGCGTCTTTCTCAAGACGTTTAAATATTATACAAAATAATTTATTTTATCTTTTAACAACCAGATTATTAAAACCCGGTCGGACACATTTGCACTTTTGAGTAACTTTTTAGAAACTAAAATAAACAAATTTCAGTTTGATCAGTTCAATGGAAATATTTTATGTATACCTGTGACAGGCTCTCAGGACACAAAAATTTATGGCTCATTGAAACAGATATATTTTAAATGGCAATAGATAACAGATCCTTAAAAAAGGGCACTTCGTTAAAAAGCCAGAGCATTCGACTGACCACAGTATACGAACATATATCTTGACGTGTGACGAAAGAATGTGTCCTGTCTTTTGAGTTCTATGTACAGCCTGTGACTTTGGTTTTCCCCGAAAGCTGGAAGAAACTCTATTGTAGACGATTCAAAAGACTACGATGATTGCTAGCGGCTAGTCTTAAAGCTCACTTCCATAATTGCTTCAGGATAGAGGAACACCGATAGGAGCAATGTTCTTCATAGGAATGAGTGTAGGATGTCTTTGGTCGCGTAATTCAAGTTATGAATGCCGATCTGAGAATTTGAGGGCCCATTCTAGATGATGCAGATAAGTTATAATAGAAGTTTTCCCGCATTGTTGGTATTGATAATATGTAATACGACGTAGTTATCTGGGAAATAAAGGCGATCGTTCCGGGAGATATCAGAGATAGATAAATGATTTTCACGAACGTAAAAATCGGAAGGTTTTGGTTTAGCGATTTTTGTTTCGTTTTTTTATAGTGATTAAGGCATTGTATAATAAACATGGAGTCGGAAGGGTGAAGAACAAGATACAGTCACACTTGACACCGCACCAAAAATTTTAAGGCAAAAAATTTTTCGAAGATGGAAAGGACAAAGTATAGAGACCAGCAAATAACTCCAAACAATACTAAAGAAAACGTCATGCTTTCATTGTTAAGGCTGAGAATGCATTGTGGGGATATGGTCTATGAAACACTTAGGATATGTAGGGTTTCTCAGAGGGACCATAATGGCAGAGTTTTTTTGACATTTTCAGTTTGGAGACTTGTCAACAGATTGACTGAAGTCAATTTGAATATTATATGAAGTATATTATAGGATAATAGTAGGATTCAAAGGTTATGTTTATTCATAGAATATCTGTTCTGTTTATGAACCCATTTCTTACTACCTTGTATACTCAATAAGGGATTTTGACATGATTTATCATAAAAACTACTATACTCACTAGCTTGGACCAAACATGGAATACCGCAAATGCATGCTTGGTGTATTAATTATTAATACTTTTATTTCATAAGAATGGTGGCATAAATATTTTAAAAACTTTTTCATGCCAAACAAAGCTACAATTCTTCAAATATATATTTTTATTAACAGTAAAAAAAATCTTCTATTTGTGGATAAATACTCCAGAGTGTACTTTCCCTACCACGATATTGTTAGTCGTCCGGTAAAAGTGAATGGAGGCATATATGATCAATACATGCAAAGTGCCAACAAACCATTGTCGCTTTATAAAAGAAAATCATAGAATGTTAATTGTAACACAATGTAATGCGAATGAATTCAGAAAATCCGATTTTCGTGCATTGTACATTTGCTTTATTGGGTCTCGTACGATTGGAAAATTTGAACGAGCTTAGGCGTAATACAGATTAAATAATCGTGGATCAACTAAGACTAGTTGTATTATTTAGGTGCAGGTTAAATTCCAATATTTGCGGTTAAACATATGCTATTCTTAAGTGCTCTCTTCCAAGGACAAAATACTCGATAGTTACAATAACTGAGCGGAAAGGCGTGCAGTTGAAAAAAATGTTCATGGTCAAGACAATATTAAAACGGAACTTATAGGTAGGAATAATTCGATTTTTGTATATTCTTATCTATCAGCTTCCAAAGCAGAGGTTTTCAAAAGAAGATAAGCTCGCAAAAGGGGTTCGTCCTGACCATCTGTTATTTTTTTGTAAATATTTAAACTAAGCGGTTAAAAAATGAGCACATTTTTAAATCCATGAAGTAAAGTGTTTCCTTTGATTTAGTCAAATAACGAATGGGTGTACACAACTTTAAAACTCTCAAGAGAAGTTTGCGGAAAAATATCTATGACCTACTTTAATTATGTTGGAACAGCTAATGTTTTTAAAATCAGGTTTGAATCAATCAGAGATCTATTTGTGTCAATTTTGCGGATCGTTGCACACCTTAAGGCATTCATACGAATGAATTTTAACATTGATCGCTTTCACGTATTCATTTATTTATTTAAATCCCATTTAAACTATAAAAAGCAGTTGGGATCATAATATGTAAGATTATTATTCATTGGAATAATGGAAGATTCGAATACATTTCAACTGGGCAATCTCGTTTGCAATTAAATTATGGTTAGTCGAAGATAGATGGATGGGCTACAACTTTTATATTTTATACGTGAAAAGATACTGACTGTATGAGAGTAAAGTTGAAATGAAAACTACTTTAATTTTACCCAGATATGTGAGATCATTTATCATTGGTAAAGCGATTTGATCCGTGAGTCTACTGCTCTAAAGGCAAATGTGTTTTCTGGTAGGCCTTTTTGCCCACTTTTCCCATGCTCTAGTAAACAAAAGGATCTTCGTATAAATAAATATTTGGCTTTAATAACAAGACAGTAGTTTCTATGTATGATAATGGAATTTAGTTCAGACTTCTTTATCTACCAGCTTCCAAAGTAGATGTTTAGAAAAGAAGATAAGTTAACAAAAGTGTTCGTTATGAACTGAATTGGAATTGGAGAAATTAAATAAATTTACACCCTTTTGTTTCTAAATGAATTCCTTCTTTCAAATTTGTATCGTAATACCATCATAAGTTTACTCTGGTATTGTTTTTGATACATAATAGAAAAATTTTTTAATGTATTATAATTTTTTAAAGGGCATTGTCTGCAGTAAAGCTAGCAAATGTAAGAGAAACTTGTATTAGAAAATATTCACAACAGCAACTATGTTGAGGCGGGAAAAAAATGAAAAGCTACTTACGTCGAAATTCGCCCCAGACGACCATCAAGCGAATCAAAAGGACAATAAAAAGCTGTTAGTTATTGATTTCGGAATTGACAAAGGTAAGAGTGAGCAACCCCGTACTGATAAGGGTAAAGTCTGCACCAAAAATACCCAAGGAGATGAACGAAGTGCGGTATTAAAGTCGGTTAATAATGCATGTCTACAAAAGCTTGCCAGTTTTTGGCAAGGTAACTTCTAAGGGAGTATAAGATGGCCTGCTTTTTTATTGCTTATTGTCAAAAATTTTTACTTAGAAATATTGGAAGCGATGTGAACTATGAGTAATCTAGTAACGTTCCAAAAAATGGAAGATGCTAGTTTGCGTCAGTTCAAGAAACTTTATTGAGGCCGGAAACTCAAAATTAAAAGAAGGTTTTAAAGCAGGATAGCTTTTACCTACAATAACCTATGGAATGAGAAACAAATTTTGAAAAAATGACAGAATAGCAGAGAAAGGAAAAAAACTTCAATTATCCATGATATAAAAGAGAAATTTTATTGCTGGGAAGTTCGTAGGTATTTAACCGTTTCGGTGCGATTCGTCGACATAGCGACGAGCGCGCTTGACGCTTGAAATCCTTAGCACTGAAATGGTTAACTAGCTTCAAAATTTGTAGGTCATTTTAGGCAAACGCATGTGTGGAATATGCTGTTAGAAAATATTGCTTCGAGAAGAATGCGTTTAGAGTTTTCAAATCATATTTTAATAACGATAACATGCAATTTTTCGTAACCACCATCAAGTTGCTATTGCGCCTCCATAAGTAATTCCTTTCTCTTTCCCAAACTTATAAAATCAGATGATTGCCGTGCTGGTGCTTATTCCATGCTCGCGGCTAGTAATTTTGAATTCATTTTTTTAAACACTTTTAGTGGACAAGCGTCCGGTTTTGCCGTTTCTATAGATAAATTTTTTTATTCTCATAGCTTTAACCTTTCCCGGACTTTGTTTTTGACGAAAAGTGAGCAAAATTTCAATTTGAAATTTTGAATAGATATTTATTGATATTCCAACAATAATTCTCAAATTTTCATCACGATATTAATCACAGGATCGCAAAAGAGCCCGTGTCCATAAAAAGCTCGAAAACGTTCTTCACGATTCCAGCAGATTTGGCTTATTAGAATTCCAAAAAAAAAGTCATATCAATTCGTAAGACGGTGGGTATCAAATGAACTAGAATGGTTTGAAAATATTGAAAACTGAATAATTGACATGCTTTTGAATACAAATATTCAAATTTCATGATATTGTTTTTTTTTTTGGTTATTGGATCATAAAAAATGCGCCTGAATTTTGGCATTATTCTAGTTCTATCGAGAGTGTTATTTTTGTTTATGATATCAATGAAATTCGAAAGCTACTAGTCAAATCGTTTTAGAGATACTGTGGGGAAAACGCGTTAAAAATTCAAATGTGGTTTGCTCACCATTATTCGCCTGTAACTGCCCAACGATTTCCAATATTAGAAAATCGTTTTGGTGCACTTTCGATTTTTTCAACATAACAGACGGAATGACTGCCTTTGGAGATTTTCCTTCACTACGTCTATTCAGGTGAAAAGTTCGTTTCTTTCGATCATAAAAGGCGATTTCAAGGGCAATGGGTAAAAGAAGGATCGAAAATTTGCTTTGACACGAGGTATACTGAGTCCTGAACCATTAAACACTAATGTACTAATCAGTTCATCCAACTTGCAAAACTTTGTTCGACAGATAATGAATTGACTGTCAAAGGGAAATTTTACGAGATCAAAATAAGGCTAACGATGTAAAATCGGATTTCACTAATCTTCTGTGAAGTTTTAAGGACATAATTTGAGATTATGATGATCAAATGATTATTCAAATGCTGAATTAGATATGTGTACGATGTTTTACAAATGTAAAAAAGAGGGAGTTGGTGTTGCTTGCAACCATGAATCTAGCTTCAAAGAATATAATATCCATAATGGAGGGAGAGAAAGACCGAACATTACCATTTAGAAACACAGTCGTATAGAGAACATAAGCAAACCGAATTTATTATAGTTTATTACAAAACAACTCACACAAAAAAGTTAATCTCAAACAGATTAAACCATTCGAAACAACTCCAAGTTTGTCCAAACTGAATTATGATTTTCAGGATGCATAATTTAATAATTTTCATTCAAAATAGCCGTTAGGATCGGTCAACGTTAACAAACGTATGGAATAAATTAATTAACTGGAAATCCTTGCCTTTTTAAGATGACACCAGAAATCGAATAGAAAGGAAAATTCATCGGCCCGAATCAGTTAGCTTAAACCAGCTCAAAATATTCTCAGCTGAAGGAGTAACGTGACCTATAGGGGTATCAATCATTTATCGCATCAAATTACGCATATAATTACGAAGAAGTCTACATGGGATAAGCACGAAGCATTTAGACGTACCAGTAATATTTAAAAAACACAAGGACGTTATGTTGGCGGTAAGGGAATACCAAGGATGTTACGAAAATGTGAGAATAAAATTTAATGAGAAGATTCGGGACAAGCAGCGCAAACTGCAAAACAGCTAACAGCAGAACAGCAAAAACTTTGAGAAAAAATAACAGTGTTTGCAATCTCTTATATTTAATTGCTTATTTAAAGAAGATGGAACGATTACTGTCGAAAATCAGTTTTGAAATATGTAAAACATCCACAAAGTTAAAAGGTTGAATATTTTATCCAGAATAACTCTATTATAATACAATCAAATCTAAAGCAATGAAAAAAATATGGAGCAAGTTGAAATTTTGTCCCAAGATTCAAAAAAGTTTAATAATTGTGAGAAATATTTGTCTATAGTCACTATAAAAACGCCAAAACAAAACACCACAAAAGCACAGAAAACAACAAAGTGACAAGAAAGCTTGGACCAAAATCAACATATTAATTTGCGAAGTTGTACAAGAAATAAAACATTAACACGGCTTTTAAAACAAGGATAAATTTGGAACAAATTGGACAATTACGAAAAAATATAAACGAAGGTACCCACTGGACAATACAAATTCACCTGTGCATGCAAATATAGCTACATCGGTCAATCAGGACGTGTAATAAGAACAAGATTTCGGGAGCACATAAGGGACTACTACAAAAGGGTACTGAAACCGGACATGAACCACATGATAAACAAAAAATGTACACCAACTCGCGTCATGGTAATAGTGAAGGTACTACCTTTGCAAAATAAAGGACGACGGATAAGGCCCAGATACAATGCTGCGTGACGGCGATGCGATTCTCGCACGTAGCTCCGCAACGTATTCAATTTACAATGAACGCGATGCGAGGAAGAATAATGTTCATATGACAAATGCCAAATTGATGATGTTTAAAAGGAAATTTGCTTGCAATTGTTTTTCATTTTTTAAAAGTTTGAATTTGGAATTTTCCTTCGTTTGGCAAATAATAGCCTCAACAAGGATGCATGAAATTTTCATTCAAAATTCATTCAGAATAACCCTAGTACTTAAAACGTAATTAAGGTGTTTGAATTTCAAATTTCATTTAAGCGCCATCGTCATGTCATAGCATCTGACAAACGTCAACCCACTTCGTTGCGACAATTTTTCGATTTTCCGAATATTTCTTGCCTCGCATCGCATCGCAATCATAGTACGATGTCGTTTACAAAAGCATGTTACGAAAACGGGTTGACATTTGCTGCGAGACTCTCGTCGCGGTCTCGTATCGCAGTCTCGCAGTATTGTATTTCGGCCTTTAGACGCACTAGAAAACATGAAAACATATAAACAAAAAACATTCGACGGACGCATCATAAACAAACAAACAAGCACTTAGATATAATTTTACGGACCGACATTTCCGACAAAAGGACACCTAACTTCTTGCGTAAACGACGAAACCATAAATAAATAAATCTTGCGAGCGACAAAACTCATGGACATCGCCTAAACGCGTCTGTGGACGAAACAAAGCAAGTGACGGGGAATGACGGAATGTTTCGAGCACAAAAAAGAAAATATTATATAAAAAAGATAAGTAAAATAAATTCCATGATGGTATTGTATTTAAAATGTTCCCAGCGAAGGGGCAGCGTTTACATTTTTAACCATATCAAGAATTATGAAGAGGGAAATTAGAACTTGATGTTACTTGTGAAGTAGTAGTGAAAAACATAAGTTGCGAAAAGTCTCTATTTTGCCGATAACTAACTTTTCCGCTATTGATATCTCTTATAAGTCGTTATTAGTTCAATTAAATTTTTACGGATTGATCATATCATTAAGTTTACCTTATTTCAGGAATAAATTAAAGAGTTTTGCAGTACTATGTTCGGGTAATAATAGTTTCACACAATATTGTTACGTGTCTAAAAAATGCTCCGAGCTACTACCATGGTCGAGCAACATAGCAAATAATTATGATTCAAGGAATTGTGCATTCTGGTACTTAATATTAATTGTTACATGTTGAAACAAACCCATAGAACGTTAATAAACAATAAATTCGAAATAAATAACAAGGAAACAAAAAATTTTTCATCGAAGATTACCAGAACAATGTCAAATCTGTAACTAAGATGATTCTCACTTATCGAAACCACTATGGAAAGACGCACAAAGAGAAGGAGTCTTGATGAGTTGAGTGGCGAAAGTAAGTGTGAAAAGAGAGAATTGAAACGCGAAAATCCATGGAAAGCAGTGGACTGTTGAAACGCGAAAGGAATTCGAAAGACAAAGTCAATTCCACCAAAATAATGTAAATAATAAAAAAAAAAAAATTATATTTTGAAATTGAATTTCGGTTGTTACTTAACAAGAAAGAAGAGTGCAAATAGTACGGGTAACAATAGAATGTTAAAAATTTCTCAATCGATGCATCAGAGTCAAAAAGGTTCAATAAATATAAATTAATTATAAAAATTGAAAGCCGTTGAATAATTAAACAAACAAAAAGGCAATATTTTTGCAGGTATATTTCTCTTACCTTTGTGATGTATTGCTGAAATAATAACACATTTCACCATCATCATCGTCGTCACCATAGCCAATTTTATCGTCCAAGCGTAAATGATCGTTATTTTTTAATACCATATACCGAACACTATCCATAACTTTACTTTTAAACCATGCCATCGTACAACGTACTATTAATTTTCTTTTTTTAAACTGAATTTAAATTATATAACAATGGGTTACATTACAAAGTTCGTCATTTCCTCTAAATTAAAATATTGCGCCTTAAACCACTTATTATCATAAAATGCCAATTAGGCCGTTTGCTAAGAATAATTGAGATAAGCAATAAGATTGAGGTGATAAAATGGGAAATGCAAAATACATAAATCTTTCGAGATTGAGAAGATATTTACTAGGTTAGGGATGGAGATTAAAATTATTTTTTATTAAATTCAAATTTTTTAAAGATTGATCATAATTTACTTAGCAAATCCAAATGTAGTCCCAATTTCAAACAAAGGATAATCCTCATCAATTATGACAGGGAATTTGGACAATAATTCCAGAAATAACCGCAAGGACACTAGCAAAATAATACTTATTTCTACTTATTTATTAAGACTAATCAGTCTTTTCAAAGAAAAACTGAAATCGAAAAGTTAATTGAAAAGATTGGGACCCATAAAAATCCAGTCCAGTTGTTTTTGGGGTTTTGCGCCTCTCATCCATAATTTGCCTTTAAAAGCTTCTGAAACCTTGGTTACGAAATATCTTTGGTGTCTTAACCGGGCCTTAGTTCTAAGTCGGATTGGCCTTTTTTTGAAGTCAAGTTCGTCAAACAGTTGAGCGTATCGAATTTCGTTTAGTTTTTACTGTATATAATTTTTACCTTGGTTTTGATGATGCTTTTATACATCTAAAATAATTTACTTGACTTTGCTGATTCGCCTGTTTGCAGACTTCTCAAAAAATTAAAAACATTCTTATGAGTCTGAATTTTCAGCTTGAGTTTTATTATTCAAGAACAGACTGGGGTTCCGGTTTGATAGGGTAATTTTTTAAGTGTTATGTCTATAAATAATGATACTTGGAATGAAACGGAAACAATGTGTGTATGATTATTAACAATAGATAGAGGATAATTAAAATAGATTTCATTATCATGCGATTTTTTCAATACGAATTTGTACGAATACTTGAGGATAGCCAAATTGGTTATCAAATTTGGTTTTATCCCTCATATCAAGCATTTTTTGTTCTTCCAAGCATAATCAACAAGTGCCAAAATATTGGATAGTCCTAAAAGTATTGAGCCTTTTTGTCACTAGATGGTGTTCAATTAGATTAGAGTCACACTGACATTTGTTTGAACGGTGATATTCCAGTCTACAATTTTCATCTGGACAGTTTTGTATTTCGTGATTCGTGTCAAAAGTTGTATTCATTTAAAAATGAGTGAAATTTTTGAAAAAAATTCGTTATATTTTACAATATCACCACGATCAAGGTGAGAATGCATCTCAAACTCTTGCAAAAATTGGTGGTGTGTACGATCGAGATACTTTATCAAAAGCAGCAGCCAATAGATGGTTTGCACGCTTTCGTTCGGGAAATTTTTATGTCAAAGATGCACCTCGCTCAGGTATACCAATCACTGAAAAAGTCGATGAAATCTTACAAAAAATTGGAGAAGACCGACACAAAAGCAGCCATGACATTGCTAAGGAACTGAATATCCATCACCAAACAGTTTTGAACCATTTGTGTAAGGATACACAAACAAGCTCGACGTTTGGGTGCCGCATGAATTAACATAAAAAATTTTATCGACCGAATTTCCATTTGCGAAATGCTAATAAAACGCAATGAAATCGAGCCATTTTTGAAGCAAATCATTACGGACGATGAAAAATGGGTAAGATACGAAAATATCGTTCGAAAAAGAACCTGGTCAAAAAAAGGTAAATCATCACAAACGATTTTAAAGCCAGGATTGACACCAAATAAGGTAATGCTGTGTGTATAGTGGGATTGAAAGGGAATTGTTTATCATGAAGTGCTAGAATCAGGCCAAACACTCAATTCGTTCTGTACTGTCTGTACTCTACTCAAGCAATTAACCAGATTGCAACAAGTAATTCAAAAAAAACCGGCCAGAATTGATCAATAGAAAGGATATTGTTTTCCATCATGACAATGCCAGGCCACACACATCTTTGATGACTCGGCCACCGTATAGCCCAGACTTTAAACCATCAGACTACCATTTGTTTCGGTCACTGCAAAACTTCCTTAATGAAAAGAAATTCACTTCAAAAAGAGGCTGTGAAAATCACTTGGCCAAGTTTTTCGTCGATAAACCATAGAAAGTCTACACAGATGGAATAATGGCTCTACCCAAAAAATGGCAGAAAGCCATAGATAATAATGGAAAATATGTACTTAAATAAATCCATTTTAAATAAAAGTAAGATTCAATCGAAAAATAACAAAAAGGCTCAATACTTTTTAAACTTACCAATGTTATTTGAGTATAGAATATGGTTTTGGTTTATCGAGGATAACGTTCAGGCATATTTATCAACTAATTAAGTATAATATCGTTATAATTTTGATTTAACTTTAGAGTAGGATAAAATAAAGGTGTAACGGTTTCCGTTTCATTTTTTATTCACTGAAAACAAACTAACTATCCGTCTCACATTTATTGTTCACGATAGAGTTTAGCAAATAAATTCCATGTCTAAAAGTTGTTTGCCAAAGCTTAACAATGGCGGAAAATACTAACAAATTAGATAACAGTCTTAGCATATGAACTTGTAAATGACTTTTTTCTAAATGAAATAGAAAACATGTGAACTTTCTATCGCAAGCCAATTGTTTATTGGCTTATTGCACTCATTATGGGTATTAAATGTAAATAGTGTCGAGAGAGTACAATGTTTTAAATTGTTGTAAGATATCACGCCTTGACAGTGGACGGATTTTATTTGGAATGAAACTTACGAAGGGGCTCAAAATACATTCGCGCAAAAAGTATAAGTAAAATCAGATGAAGCAAACAAATTGAAAACTTATTGAAAAATAGGAACTAAAACGGGGTTGTATTTAAAGCAAAGAATTTTCTTTTAGGCTCTCCAATTCTGGAGAAAGTCAACACTTGATTATCGTAACTATTAATAATTATTGAAAGCAATTATTTCAACAATTTTACGGTAACTTCAGAGTCTAAGTGCCAACAATTGTTAAGTGCTTACATACTTTTCTATTTGATTGCTTTACTCTGCATGAAATTAGAACTTTCCATTTTATTTATGCATACAAGCTGAGCAAACTTATCTTAAGATTCAAACGCTATGTATTTTTTTTCTTAAGGATTTATAGACATTTTAATCGATATTTTGCAGTCGGTTACGTGCTTTAGATAGTTACTTTATAACATGTGCTTTTGTGCGTACTTGATAACTTGTCCATGCTTATGATTGCTACAATTTGAAGACCATGTGTTAGTTAAATTCATTTATATATCTTAGAAGGATAAGATTTGAAAGGAGTCATCTATCATAATTTGTAATTTAGCATTGATTGAACTGTTTACAGAATCCTTATTCTTATCATTTCCTCAAAGGCTCCTGAAAGATTAAGGAAACCTTTTTCATGGTATTCTTAAATGTATCTCAGATTTTTTTTAAGATACGTCTGGGGGTATTCATTTTTTGAGATAGTCGCAAGAGATTATTGCTGGAGTATTATTATTATTGTACTGGGGTCCACTTGCTGGAAATTAGCATAGGCCAGGAATCGGCCCTAAGCTCCCCATGTGTAGTACTATTGTTTACAGGTGGTCCATCCTGTCGTCCAACAGAAGCCAAGGAGTTCCCTCAGTTTTGTGGTCGCCAAGTGTTCCAATTCTGTTACGCCAGTACACCTCAGCCAAGTGAGGCGTTTGTTGGCCAGACTCGGGCAATCTAGGGGGAAGTTTTCTGTACTTTCTTCCTCCTCGCCGCAAGCTCGGCAGGTGTCATCCGTTTGGATTCCTATTCGTTTGGCCCGTTGACCTAGAAGATTATAGCCCGTTAATACTGCCACCAATGTTCTAATGCTATTTCGGTTTTTTCCTAGGAGTTGTTTTATCCTCATTTGATTAGGGTGAGGCCAAAGAGCTCGGCTTATCCTGCAGTCGTTCCTGTCATTCCAAGCCGTATCTGTCTCTTTCCAGAGGATTTCGTCTAGTTCCCTTTTTACCGTTGCTAGTGGCATTTTTATTGTGTCTATTCTAATGATTACTGGAATAATTGAAGGGTCGAAATATGAACAGAAGGTAGAAGTTACATCAAACTTTCTTATCGAAAATAATATCGAAGTTTTCCCTCTAAATCCAACCCTATATTTGATCTTCCTTTATAGAATGGTCTGTATTGACCACCTGGCAAAACGAAGGTATTCTGAAAAGTTTCCAACGTAACAATGATACAAACCAGTTTTTTATTTCAGTTTTTTAAGAGTCCCCGTGTTTATTTTTCTACATAGTCTCCTTGTAACTCTACATGCTTCTCCCAGCGAAAGTACCATCTCTTCAACTCGTCCAATTAGTACTCGGAGTTTTTCTCCGCAAAATAATTGTTCACAGCGGTGATTGTCTTCTCATTTGACGAAAATGTCCGTCCTCTGAGCGCAGCTTTTAGATGAGGAAACAAAAAGATGTCGATTGGGGCTAGATCTGGTGAGTAAGGCGGATGATCAAGCAGTTCAAACTGGAATTCGTGGATTTGAGATGTAAGAAGGCGCGTCGTGGTGAAATAGGATTTTCTTTTTCTATAAATCTAGTCGTTTTTTCGCAATTTCTCCTTCAGCTCTTCAAGTAATTATGCGTAAGTATGCTCCCGTAATGTTTTTTACTTTCGGAAGTCGCTAAACAGTTTTCACTTATTTCGCTAAAACTGTGCCAATAGAGCGGAAGTGTTCATCAGGACACGCTTTTGGTCTATGGTAAGGAAATGCGGCACCCAACGCGCGGACAACTTTCTTGTAACTACATCTCAATTTGATTCGTGACAATACGATTCGATACGTTCTGTTGATATTTTCATAACCTCTGCTATCTTTCTCAGATTAATTTGGCCGACGGCAACATCATTTGGTGAACAACTTTAGCAATGTTTGAATTCAGCTAGCCAACATTTCACTGTAATAAATTATCGTGAAGAGTCCCCATACACAGGGTCCAACTAATCCTTGATTTGCGTAGGCTTATTGCCTTTCAAAAACAAATATTTAATATCAGCTCTTTACTAAATTTTTTCAATTTTCACAAAAATACTCACATCCACTTACTGTCAATTAAAATCTGCTCGTCCAAAATGGCTGAAACTTTACATTCACCAGCTTTTATTGACGAGTGCCGCCATTTTTACGATGTGGTCGGAAACCTTTCAGAGCACCCTCGTATTGAATTTTCTTCTACACATCGAAGTCTCGAGTTTAAAAGCTCTGCATATCGATCTCAAGGCATTTGCATCTCTACATTGCGAAGTTTGGATAATAGAACCTTTATATGCCACACGAAGAAGATAGAGCAAATTGTCTGACGACAATTTGCTCTATCAGGTATATTCAACAACGCAGACATAATTGTATCCGATCTGCAAATTCCTGGAGGGCGTCCTGCCAAGGATCATGGGGAAATTAGAGCCGATGTATTAGACTCATAGTGATACCATTGCGAGAATTCTTTCAAAAAAAAAAAAAACTGGCCATTGCTGATCAAGTAAATCAGTCTATTACTATTTTTGATGATCTAGATAAAACAATGCTGCAATTCCGTTTCAGAGGTTATACATAGCAAGCCTATTGAAGTTTCTGCAAATTTACAATTTCGGCGAACAGTTCCTGGCCATCAAAATGTTTATACAGATTGTTATTGTACCTAATTCGTGATTGCTCTACTTCATGTTTTGCTTCAAAATGCGTTTAAGGCCTTGTCATTCAAATGCATTTATTTATTGCTTATGGATGTTTGGGGCAGCGATTGCAGGAAAAGGAGCAGACGTCGAGGTAGTAACGTTAGCATTAGTGGATATCGAGAAAACTCTGCAGATAGTGCTGGACTTCCAAAACGAGTATTTGATAATAACCTAATGATCACCTGCTGATGAAAACAAGGTGGACGTGCTCAGCAAGTTTGTGATTAACAAATAACCACCTGGAAAGGGAACAGTCGGAAGAAAATTTATTATATTTTGAAGTTGCAAACATCATTCTGTACATTGCCGGCAAGAATCAGAACCGGCCAATGGCTCATAGGCACGGATGCTTGGAAACTTGGTTGCAAACGCAACGCTGTCAAATTTTTCCACTATTTCCTTTTAGTAGATGATCAAACTGAAACAAGATATTCAAAAATGTGAATAAAATTGACCAAAATTATATGTCAAATTATCGAAAAACAGTCAAAAAGTGAAAAAAAATTGGAGACCGTTGAATTTCCAATGATGCATACTTCAGACTCCTTGGAAACTAAGAATCGCAATGAGTGAACTGAACTAAGCGGTAGGCATTCAGAGGAAACAGAGGTTATGATGCATCTGCTCTTTAATTGAACTTGAATTGAAAAAGAGATAGACTCCTCAGAGTCACGTGTTTCCCTAAGTTTCAGTAGATGAAATCTGTAGGCGTGGTGTGGGGCAATTTTAAAATTTACGTCAATTAATATAAAGTTCGAACTGAATCAGGTAATCTCTGTTGCAGCGCATTTGCAATTTTTCCACGTTGGCTAGAAGATAAAGTAGCATCACGATGGAACTTGAGGGTTTCTGGGAGGTTGTGGTTACAATAAAAAAAAAAAAAACAAAACACAGCTAATCTAGCATATAAGATGAACCAAACTAGTTAATATAGATTTTTAAGGTGTAAGAGAAATAGGTAGTCGCACTTATCGATAAAATAAACGTTAAAATAATAAACTTAGTACACAATCTAAATAAAAACATGCTAAAACACTAAAGAACCACCAAAAGCCTCAAAAACCTTAATTTTTGGTTCCAGACTTACTGGAAATATAGAAATATAAGAGCAACCAACTCCGAAGCTATCTTCTCAGCACTTGATTCAAATCATCAAACAAAACAAACACACCGAGGAAGAAGGATGATTCGTCACATGAGCTTTACTTCACTAACCTTTCGCCTCCATCTGATTAACCTGGTCCTTTGCCTTCTTTTCATACTCTCTTTCATTTCAAATTCTCATTTCGCATGTAGGAAAAATACCTTGGCAATCACATTTTAGAGCCGGTTAGAAATGGACATCGTACAGAAGCTAGCTTTATTGATCTGCTACCCATCCTCAGAGTATTCAAAGAAGAGTCTGTTGACGCTAGGACACAACATGTACATCGCGCAAGAGAAAACAATTATGATGGAAACATTGCTAAATAGAACAGCACAATGGTAAATAGTAAGTCAAATTATCCACTCCTATAATTTTTTTTTGGTCATTATTTAAAACAATCTCAAGCCCTTAAGATAACAAGAACCCTAAGACGGACCTTCGTTTTACCGAACGCAAAACAGTACGCAACATTTTAATGTTACTATTAGTAATTAATAATAAAGTTATAATTTAAGGCGCAATATTTTTTAGACACTTGATTGCATCGTATCCAAGTCGTATCCAAGATAATATGTTTATTTGCTAAATATTTATCACTTATTCACCTCTACCAAGTCACATTATATGAGCGTTTGATATATACGGAGACCACTTCACAACCGCGAAACGCGATAGTTCGTTCCGCACTATACGACTAACAACACTAAACTGACATCAATTTTCAGATACAACCACGATTGTAAAAACCAAACCAATTTTATTGTATTCAGATCAATTTGTGACTCTGTAAAACTCCACAATTCTCGCGCTCTTCATCGCTTTTCCAAACAATATCATAAATAAGTCACCCCATATGGTAGAAATTGTCCGGCAGATGTATTAATTCATTTTTCCACATGTTTTTAAAATATGTTTTGTATTGGATTCGGACACAACTTTATGTGGAGACTTGTCGATTTGTTATCTTATAATTTTAATATGTGACTCAAACCACATTTGCCGGATGGTGCTTGGTTGTTCTTTGCGACAAGAATTCCGAACCGAAAGTAACTTGTGAATGGGAATGGTTACTTCATCTGCACAATTTCAAAACAATTGTTACTTTTTTCTTCTGATTGAGACAGGAACAGCTGAATATTAAATTCTAAGTACGGTGTGCAATAGACAGAATATACAATGTTAAATTTGATAACATTGACATGCTTGCTAAAAAGAGAGATAGGCACGTCCAATGCAGAGTCGAGATAACAGATTTGTTTCACATGTAAGCCTCTATCAAGCGAATTGATCAGTAAGCGTTAAGGATGAATCTGACGATACACATGTTTATTGCAAAAGGATTAGAATCAGGAAAGTCCACGAGCGATTCCCACACTACTGTGTACAACTTCTCTTTCCAAACTAGACAGAAGAAGTGGATAATAAACAAGTGTGTAATGCTTTTATTAACGTCATTAATCTGATTATTGTGACTAATTTGGGTAATTTTCTCTAATTGCAAAAGGCTGATAACGAAGCTCCCTATTATTCTAATATGGAATTACCATAGACCAAGAGATGAAAGTGTGCTAGATCGTTATCATGAAGCTAACAATATAGATAAATGTAATTCACTTACTCTTACGGCACGTACACGCCCAATGTTGTCCTTATTATTATCGAATATTTCATTATTTATCAAATCCCGGTTTTTTCTATTCCGTTTACTTTTATTCACTCATACATTTCACCCTTTTATATTATTAATTTTCTAATTCAAGCCGTAACAAATATAGGCATGATGTGAGAGCATTTATGTGAGCTTCTGTTTCCTTCAAAAGAAGGATACTGAAAGTTTTTTCTCCTTATCGTCGGTTGAAAATAACAACATCAATTTCAACACTTTCATTACTACGGAAAAAGTAATGGCTTATCTTTTCAAGAATGACTAATCAACATAACAAATGCAATTAATAGAATTTATTATACTAAACGCGTTGTCCCTGTGGTGTAAACAAGATTAAACGAGAGCCAGATTTTACATTAACAGTATATCAGAGCAGCAGCGAGATGTTTTGAAGGCACTTTCCTGAACGTATAGAATTTTAAGTTGGCAGCACTCTTTAATGCTACGTAAGGTGTGACACTTGTCATGCGATTTATGGTTAGTTTGGTTCGCCATTTTGTCATGAATAGGTTGACGACTGAGCAACGTCTACAAACCCAACGCGTGCAGATTTATTTCGAAAAAGAAAAATGGTTTCGTTGGAGAAACTCATCGCGCACTCTGTCAATGTTATGGCCGACATTATCGTCCATCAGAACAATTAATTCGATTAAGTCTGGATCGTTTCCATACCACGTAAACTCTCACAGATAATACGCATCGATTTTAACGTACTGGTTTGCGGACTTCCAAAATCTAACTGGTGCAGGATTTGAAGCCGAATGACCACCGGGTACGGCGTAGATTCCGTGTTTCATGCCTATCAAAACAAATTATCCGTATTTTATTTCATTTCAACGTTCTATACCTCTAAAACACCCTATAGAATGAACATTACGAATCAGCCTCGGCCCTTATTATTGGACTTGCAAACTTTACACGTGCATGCGAATTTCAGAAAACAACTAACCTATTGTCCCAGGGTCGGCAGAATTTTGGATGGTGTGGCACTATATGCCGGGTTGGAATCCAATTGGTGACAGTGTTCTTTGCATTTTTGTTTCTGGGGCCGGAATATCCGCTTATCTAGCTGTGAAAGGTGCCTTCGAAGAAACAATCGAGGCATAAGTAAGTCTAACCTGATCCCCCGCAGTTTACCTTTGGTCTTGAAATAAGGTTACTCTTACACACCTCACGGACGAATTGATGCACTCGGACAAGGAAAATAAGCAAGGAAAATCAAAGGTACAGACAATCAAAATTGAGAAATGTTCCTGCCTGACTGTGTTAGTGGGTTTAAGTTGTTCTCCACTACCAAGCTCTCGATCCAGGCTAATGTGGGCAAACCCGGTTACTGTGAAACTCGTTGAAAAGTTGATATCAGATCTTATTACTGAGTTGTTAGTAGAGATTGTGCGAAAAATTTCGGCTCGAACCATCCGTATAAAACTTCAGGTGCGAGAAGCTGCAAAGAAAGGAAATCGCAATGGCTATTCGACTACACAAGAAGATGGGCATGGATGGGTCTTAAATAACAAATGTTGTCTGGTCACACAAATTACACTTTGGTCCTCAGTTGTAGCAGAGTATCGATCCTTCGCAATATACAAACTATCGTCCTAAGAAATCAAGGAGAACGCATTAGTACGCATGTTAAATGTTTCTTGTGCAATTCTGTGCTTTCCTTTTCGTCTCTGTAAGTTCGGCAGGCCTATTACTCTATTGGCCTTTTTACCCAATAGATCGTGTCCCGATAGTATTGTCACAGAAGTTCATGTATCAATTATTTAAGTCTCCAGGAGTTTCATCTTGCTTTTCTTAGGGTGAGGTCTTGAAGCTAGTTTCATGCTACAGTTGGTCCTATCATTTCAAAGACATACCTATCTATTTCCAGAAGCTCTTTTTTTAGTTTTTGCAAACGGCACGTTGATTATGTATATTCTAGTTAAATGCTCGCACTATATAACTTATTTGCTTTTTCATTTTTGTCTATGCTTTTGTATCTAGGATCCCATGTTAATTTTACGTTTAATCGGATTATTAGGATTATAGAACTTTCCACAATCCTGCACTTGTTTTATAGTTATGCGGCTGGAGGCAAGTCCATGTACTTTCGACTAACTATCCAGGAGTATTTATATTCTTACGTCAAGAGCGTTTTTTGTGGGCGGAATTTTGTGTTTCGATTTTTAAGTTTGTAACTTCATTTGTGTGGCGGATAATTTGGGAATAGAATCCGTTCTCTCAACCATTTTACAGTGTGGAATATGATTTCTCTCATGATGCGAAATACAGCACTGTCTGACACTTTTTTGGAAGGGAACGTTGTGTTCTCTGACACCTTGTTGCTGGAAAGGATCATTCTGTCCATTTGTTCCAAAATGCGGGTTTTCTATTTGGAACCGATGAGATTGCATCTTCGTGAATCTCAACCTGGTGCTCGCAAGTGATATAAAAGTCTTTTTATTTTGTAGTGCCGCTGTTGCTCTTTGCCCACTTTCCCCGCGATATGTGTAGTTCAAGATAGCTTACTATCCAAGGTTAATCCTAGATAAATTGACCCGTTTATCAAGCTTATATGTTGTCAGTATTGGTGCACGGTCACACAGAAGTTGGAGAGCGCTCTGTGGCGCTACTGAGGCGATACTACTTTGCTACTGAAGCATGAATAAAACGTAAGAACGAAAATCTATGTAAATCATTTTATTTTTATTTTAATTCGATTTTTCTGCTTCTCAAAGCACTGAAACCCGTCGAAACCTTTTAACACTTTTAGCCAAGATAGTATACTGTATTTGTATAGCCTATATACTGTGATTGTATAGCCTTTTCATCTTTGTTGAAATCTGTCATTGAATTATACTTTGAAATGGATAGTTTAGATATTTTGAGTGTTTGTAAATAGGATTCTAGGGGTTTGTCTGTAAGAAATATTTTTCATTTCTCCGTAACTTTATAATAGACGTTACGTATTTAGGCGTTCCAAGAAAACTGCAGTGAAGAATTAATTGTTGTTGCGCGAATGCGGTGATCTTTGAGAGTCGCGTGGTTCAAGCAGTATGTGCTTTTGACATGAGGAACGCGCTAGAATTACGAAGAAAGAAATAGCTTAGCCACGCGTACATCTCTTTTAAGCATCTTCCTAAATTCTTCTCGAGAGCCTGAAAATAGCTTCCGGGTTGTGAGTGTATAGAGTTTGAAGAAAATTAAATTAACTATTAAAAAACGTGCTGGAAATATTTATTTCACTGTATTTTAGAGAACTTATTGAAGGACTCTCGAACGTGAATAGTTGACCTTCGAAAGTGAATAGAAAACGTCATTGACCCACCTCATTTCTTTGTAAAAAATTCTATAACATACTTACAAAGTATATGATATTTTTGAATGTGTATGAGTCAGAAATTCGATAATTAGTGTAATCTATACAATATCCCCAAAACAAGACATCAATTTTTAGGGTACCAGCAGACAAAGTGGCCTTTAGCGGCTCTTGCAGAGTGAGATGAGGGTCCATAATGGTGAATAGACATATGTGAACTTTAGATGCGATGTTCTCGAAACTAGAGGATGAAAAGCCTGGATATTATAATATTATATAAAGCCGCAATAAACAGAATACTGAAAGAGTTCACTTTATTTTCATTTTCGAGTCATGTAGGGGTGCTTGCGTGTTAGAACCAGAAGCAATAAATAGGTTATCCATTTTCATATCACCATCAATCCAAAGTCATCAATGCAAAACTCATGAAATATCTCAATAATAAACAGCTAAAACTGTATTATTGTAGTAAAGCTAATTGTACTTCTATTTCCGGGAGAGGAATATCTTCTCTTTTCAGCCCCAATATGAGTTTAAGGTTTCCACGTTCACGGATGGCTTAGACTTTTCAGACGACGACGATTTAGCTGATCCATCGTACATATTGGAAAATCAAAATTTACGCCTAGATTCGGATGAGAAACCCGAGGAATACCCTTTCTAGAAGATCAGGAAGATGACATCTTGCTACCGAGCTCTAAATCCCGTACAAGCACTACAGGTCAACCACGTGAGATACCGCCCGCTGTTTCAGTACCCAGTACCAGCTCCAAAGTCAACACAACTGCACGAAGCACATGTGGTCCCAAAATAAATATCATATGGACAACTAGAAACTTAGAGCTGAATGAAGACCAAATGAGGTTTGGGGATTTTCCAAGTTACCAAAGGAAATACTGGAATTGCAGACGCCTTATCAGGTATTTTCTTGCTTATTTACTGACGACATTGTGGATCTCATAAAAGACGAAACAAACCTGTACAGCATGCAAAATGATGCCAGTAAACCTATAAATGACACAAGTCAGGAAATAAGACAGTTCATTTGAAATATTAACTTCGTGTCCATAATTGTCCTGCCCAATGTTCGAATGTACTGGTCACAGAAATATGGCTATGCCAACATACGCGAGATAATGACGCTAAAACGGATCGAGTTTTTGAGGCAAGTACTACACTTCAATGATACCTCTAAAATCTTACCGTATAGTCGCCAAATTCTGATCGACTTTATAAAATCAGACCAACAATTGAAAAGCTTAATCATAACTTCAGAAAAGTGCCTCTAGAACAACATTTGTCTGTTGATGAACAAATGTGTTCAACCAAAGCACGAAGTGCTCTAAAGAAATATTTGCCAGGCAAACTCGACAATTAGGGCTTCAAACTGTTCACGATTTTTGGTGCAAGTGGATATGGCTACGAATATGAAGTTTACAGTGGCTAAGAGAATATATTCGCAGATGACGAGCCTCAATTAGGTGCCTCATCTAATGTAGTGGTCCGACTTGCCAGAGAGATTCCTGCCATTCAAAACTATAGACTCTTTTTTGACAATTATTATACATCGCTAGCCGTAATTGAATTCTTATTACACCGTGATATATTAGCTTTGGGCACTGTTCGGAGAAACTGTATCCCAAACGAGAAACTGCAGAAAAAGTAGCCTAGAGGCGCATCGGTTGAACAGGTTGCAAGCTATAACGGTATAAATAAAATTGTGGCAAAAATTACACATCTGTCGTGAGTAGATTTGACAGAAAGAAACAAATCAATGTTGAACGGCCCTATATTGTGGCAGAATATAATCCGTCACATAGGAGGTGTAAACCTTAGTCTTCGCAGGAAACGTTGGTTTATAAGGCTCTTTTACCATTTACTAGACATGGCCATGACTAATTCTTGGCTATTATATAGAAGAATTCATGCTAACTCGGAAAAAAATGTCAAGGTACTAAATTCTGCTAATTTTCGACTAAAAGTTGATGAAACTTTAGCTAAATATAAAAGTACGAACCGGATGAAGGGAACTAGCGATGTAGAAGGACTCATCCAGGACAAAAAGAAAAAACGGGCCTTGTCAGCATATCCCATCAAAAGATATCAGATTGCATCAGTTAGAGCACTGGCCAGCTTGGACCGACAAAAGGCTTCGGTGGAAATACCCAGGATGTACTGGAACAGCCCAAACGGAATGTGTAAAGTGTTGGGTTGGCTTAATCAAAAATAATAACTGTTTTCGTTCGTTCCACAGTTCGTGGATATTAATATGTTTTTACACTATGATGCACATCTGCATCTCGATGGATTTTGTTTTTCAAAAATAAATACCTTTTCTTGCATATAATTTCTCACTATTTTCACTATTCTTATCGTTATTATAAGGCTGATCTTAACATATTTCCCATTACAAAAAACGAAATCACGTTCTTGCGCCGTAAAGGGTTAAGTTAAGCAATAAATTAAACGTTTGCGATAAATTTTTAAAAATGCTGCTACCATACTTTATTCTACCGACTCTATTTTTGAATGTGCTTTGTCTGCAGAACAAGACTCGACCTATCCTGCAGTATCTTAAGCGATGATAATTAAGGATTAATTGGGACAGAAATATACATTTTGTATAGCATTTAGAATATCCTTGATTGTTGTACCCTTGCTTTTAAGCGCCTTATTAGTTAGCGCTAAAAGCTACGACTTTCGACAATACATTTTTACTGCTTTTATCTATAATATACGGTGCGAATCGCGAACCCCAGAACTCTTGTTTGTTTAGTTTTTTGCGACAGTTTTATTTTTTTAACGGAAGATAAGACAGTATTGCACAATTTACAACCGTTTTATATTCTGCAATGAATTTCCTATCAAAGAATAACACAAAAAGGAATAACATTCGAATTTCTTAATATTTGATCAATATCAGTTATTATTACAGTCTCAGCGTTCCTCAGAATAAAGCTAAACTGAACGGCAGTGCCCCATATTCTGATAACATGGGATTTTCTCTCGAAACCGAAAGCTCACAAACCAAACATTGGGGTAATGTTAACATTTCGCATAGTAATTTAAATTACACATTGGACACTCTTCTGTTCTGATTTACGCAGAGCGCAAGTGCACACAGCATAGATTATGCAAAGGGGCAATTGGTCGAGAATTGATCGCTCTAGAGTGAACTTTACATCGAACTTAAGGACATGCTAGCTCGAACCGATACATCTAGTAATTAACTCATTGGGATCGCAGATCAAATCGATCATTATTGCAAAAATAAATGATATTCGAACAACGCCGTATTTGGGGCAAGTCCCACGATCTCAGACGAAATGATGCGATGATGGTTTTCCAAGCTTTGAGAATGTTTAGGGATAGAAGTATAGCTTTTAATACAGGAAATATTTTATTCTAAATAACAAAGAGAGAGTTCAATTACCTCGATGGCTCAGCACCTGTGTTAGCATCCTGATTAGCATGTTTTGATTGCTCCTCTCTTTTCTCTTTGACGTCCGCAACATCGTCTTTGACGCATATGATGTTGAGTTCGTCGCCTGAAAATGGAAATCAGCAACGAGCGAACACCAGAATGCATTCCAAAATTTTACCATTCTCCGCTGTTTTGTTTATATCGCTATCACCACCCGCTTCCATTGTCGGTTTATCTCAACGAACACTTGCACAAATCCAATGATTCTGCCTACAATTTCTCTTTCTCTCTCCCTTTATACACACGATTTTATTATTGCACACGGCTTGAGCGCGAACACGATCTTTTTTTGCTTTTCTATTCCTCTTTTAATTGATCATCGGCTAATAACTACGGCTCTCGGCACAATTTGATTACATCCAAATAAAAATTGTCGAGCACTTTTCGTGGCGACAACCACCACCACCACAACGTCCTATATCCACCCGCGTCAACTTTTCGTTTTCGTAGCATATGCATTCGAATTGTTGATCATTTACGCGTAATTCGCTATTTAGGACTACACATGCGATCGCGATGTTGGCTGGATTAAAAAATTTACAAAATACACGCGTACAAAATGGGAAAATGAACAATGAAAATTTTAATTCACTTTGTACACCCTACGAGATGATAAGACCGAAACGAGATAATTCATTTGATGTTTGTCAGATAAATGTCATTAGACAGCTGATTGGATGTGTTTCATTTCCATCGTTTTTAGCTCAGGCGCAAAGTGTTTGGTGTAGCAACTTGGGTACCGGGTGGACTGTAACAAGAAGAACATTTTACTGAACACATGTTGTACTAAAATAAACAAAAATTAAACTTGCAATGAGATGGTTTTGATTGTTCAAAACTGATGAACATGAATGGAAAGTATTCTAGTAAATATGAGAACGTCAGTTGAAAGCAACGGATCGAATGCTTACCAGAAGTGTAGATTTTTCTCTATATTAACCTTTTAGGATAAATATTGGCCTTGAATAGGTCTTATCGACCAATCAATCTAGGTTGCCTCATTTATTTTAGCTTATCGCAATAGAACAACTTCAATCGAAATTATCACATTTTGTATTCACTACAATTGTACGCTCAACAAAATTCAAAAGTGTTATATTGAATTATAAGAATCGGTTGACATTGACAACTGCCTGTCATTCTTTGAAATTCTCTCGTCTGCTTAAGTGAGTTATTTGTTTACGGCCCCGGTGACTTTTTCCCGTGTAGTGCATCCGACAATTAGACTAGAAATTTACTTCGAAAACACCCTTAAAGCCTTATAGTACCCTAGCGTCAGCCGTTGAAATGGGCTCGGAAGATGAATCAATGAGCAAAGGCGAAAAAATCCAACGCGGATTTCAAATGTAAGTCTACGCATTCATCCATAATAATTGACACCTTTTCTGAAATTCTGACCTAGAGACAGAAAAAATGACATTCCTCTATGAAAATTGCATTCTAATAATAACTCGACAATGATTATTTTCAGCAACTGGATGATATTACGCGATGCAGATACTGGCAGTATAATATGGCAGGAGAATAAGGATTTCTCGTCGCCAGATGTTGAGCATGAGGCTCGTGTGCCTGTAAAAATTTTAGACCTGCGTGCCGTTTCGCGCGAAATAAATTTTAGTACAATTGAAGCGATGGAGAATTTCCGATTGGATCAGAAAGTCCTGTTTAAGGGTCGGATAATGGAAGAGTGGTTCTTCGAAATGGGATGGGTGAGTCCGAATACAACAAATACCTGGCAATCAACCATTGAAGCGGCGCCTGAGTCACAGATGATGCCAGCAAAAATTTTAAAGTGAGTAACAGCGGAGAATTGTATGGCCTAATATGGAGAATAATTGACCTTAAGTCGTGTTCATGGGCGATATAGTGGACACTATTGGGTGGTGTGAGGGTGATAGACGTGGGTGGTGGGAATGGCACAATTGTTGATCACGAAAACCTGTAAAGTATTTATTGTTTGCATTGCAATTTCGTTGTCAATTTGTTATTAATCGAGTGAACATTAAACACGTTCGCGCTTCTATCCAATGGTAGGTGGGTGGGTTGATTTATTGATTGTAGGTCTGATGTTCTATTGCAAAGTTTTTTATAGAGTGTGGATTTTACTTGAGGCTTATTCTATAAGCTTCCGTGATGGGTTTTGGTCAACTGAAAATTATTCGTTAGCAAGTGCCTGACGGTTGCATAAATTCGAAATTGCGGTATCTATGCGTATTCGCGGTCCCTGATAGTTTTGCACAAAGTCATCCATACTGCCCACTTTGCAATCACAGCACTATGTCGACTAGAAATTATTAGATGAGAACCATGTTTGGTGGTTGGGATCAAATTACCATCTGGGATAATTATCTCTTTGCAATACATCTCATCAAGGCACAGAAGCTCCGCGTCAAAACTAAAGCTCGACGTATTACCACAACCACAACCTGTTGTATAGAAAGCGAGTGGTGCATCCTTAATGCCGTCCAGAATGGTTGTTCGTATTTGCTAGGTGAATTTCTGACCTGGGTGACCGTTTAATAGCGTCTCTTTTTCCTGCATTCATAAATTTATAGATTACTCTAGAATCGAAGCACGCACGCAATAAATAGAAATTCTAAACAATCACCATCCTTTTTTTCTTTCAGTGGTAACGTGACAATCGAAACGAGCTTTTATGACGGTGAAACACTGATAACAAAATCGGTTGTACGACTTTATTACATTTAAAAGGAACTAGACTTTTAACCAAATTTAAAACGTAAAAACCCTAAACTAAACTAACCTAGTCCCCTAATTAATTTAAAGTCTCTATTATTTGTCAGGCTGACTGAGGTCATGCTCTATTATGTTTTATTGTAACATAACTCAAATTTAGGAAGCAACCAATTGCATTTTTTTGAAAACATTGAGTGTAAGTTATACGATAAAGGTGCAGGCGGCAAATTTTAAAAGTTGATTGGTTCACGCAGACATATATTTTGAGAAAATAGTCTTTTGAAAAGTCTGCATGATTTGTATAAAACAATGCCAACCGTCCAAAAAGAAATAAAAAGAGATAAATTAAAACGGAGAAGGAGAAATTAAAGTGGCTATTTACGTTGCATTTTGATTTTCTTTGGTGACTATATTTATAATTTTTAGTAAGCGTTTAATGCATTTACATTTGCAAGCTTCCAAGTTTGATTTTTTGATTTGTACGAAACAGAAAAATGAAAAACAGGAAGGTGAAATGACAAAATAAACCTAATTGCTGTGAAATTTTGTATTTTAAGAATTTAATAATAAATCACAACGAATAATTTAAAAGATGTTATGTTAATTTCTCGCTGCTACCATTTTACATATAAACAGATTAGACGTTTAAGTTTTGATTGTAATTTTAAAATTGTTGAGAAGATAACGAAGCTTTTGAAAAATAAAAAAAGAAAACGATGTATTATTACAATAAATAACAAAGAAACATATACGAAAATTTTCTTTTTGTTTTGGAAAAATACGTACGTAATGTTAAATAAAAGGCAAAATATTTATATTTTTAAGAATCATAAAGGAAATAATAATTTTAACATTTTGCTCAGGAGTTCTCCTTTAAAAAGAAATGTATGTTTTGTGCTGTTAATGGAATACTATTATAATAGCGCACGTTTTAGTGTATTGATCCTGCTGCACCATCTAATCAATAAAAATCTCATGTTTGTGTGACAAATATGTTTGATAAGTTTTAATGTATTGTGTGCACACGGTATGCTAGGAATTATTACAATAAATGGTTGATTGTATTTTTTTGTTTAAGAATTTGGTTTCAATTGTAAAATGCTGCGCTATATTATCGTTATAAAGGTTTCAATATTTTTTTGTACATATGAAATCATCGCTGGGGATACATTGTTTCTATCTTACAAATGTATCATATTGTATTTAGATTCTTTCAGGTTATTCGCGTGATTATCATGATTCTAAAATTCAACGCGGAAGCCTTACAACACGGTGGACTGTCTCCGTGTCCTTATGTTTCTTCGCAGATGGTCCGCACTTGAGTGTTTGACCCGAGAACCATGCATTAAATCACAATAACGACAAGCCTAGCACCCTCTTTGGTAGAATATATTTGAAACTAGATTCTATTGTTATTTATTATTTATCCTAGAACATTTCCCAATGTTTAGAACTAATTTTGTAAGGATACTGATGCAAACTCTCATGATTGAAAGCATATTCAGCGAACAAGAAGGTTTCAGGAGATAAAACCTAACTTCGATCTAATGGACGAAGAACTTCAGAACGATTTGCCATCATGGTATTTCTAATAATTTTGTATTATTCTCTGCTTGTTTCGGTACTCTACAGTACTCATTGCCGTGCTGAAAGCGGTGGGCGAGGGTTGGTAAGAACTTACCCACAATCATTGGGATTAAGTTCGGTGTTTTCTATTGGAAACGGGTCTTGTAAACGGCAACCAGGGTAGAAATAGTTGTACTGAATATTTGAAACACTCCTATGTCCAACGTTGCTGCCACAGTGAATGCGGAGAGTTCAACTATGAGTGTTTTTTAACAACCACTTGCAGGTCTTCCATGCTCCTTTGGAAATTATGGCACAACTAAACACGAACCAGTTGTCAACTAAAATTATTGAACAGTGATGAGAGTGAAATAATCTTGAAAGGGAAGCCCAGCAGGCGTTGACTCGAGGCCTGCATCAGTATAGCAGCATTTAGACCGGAAAGGAAATACCTTTGCATATTACTAACAGAAAACGAAAAGACAAACAACCGATAGGCAACCATCAAACAATAGAATATGTTCCTTGGCACAAGCGAAATGAGGGGTCGACGATCAATGTCAGGATGCATCAAGAAAGTTAGCTAGAATGCCAGCATGAATAGAACAATCTAAGAGAATCTTCGATGAGTAGCAAATAAAATAATTTGAGCAAGAAACAACAATTTTACCATGAAATTAAAGATAATTGTTCAAAGTGTACCAAGCAATAGCACTAGACAACCGTATAGAGTAGTGAAACGTTTGAAATATGAAAATCAGCTCAGGATCACATTATACAAGAACAACAACAGCAGTATAATCTCAAGCGCAACAGCAACAAGGAACAATTTGCTAACTATTTCAAGCAACTGCTCAATCCGAGCAACTCCTCAATAATATCAGACACTGTCAATGCGTCCTATGATTCTCCGTTGGCACAGAAAATGCTGCAAGTAACATAGCGACATTAATGATAACTGAGTATAATGTATAAAATGTATTGGCAGTAACTTTAAAGTCTCCATCTACGAATTGATTCATTTGGACTCAAAAGTAGAAATCGTAGAAATCATGCTAAGCCACAAAGGCATAATCAATTTTATACCGAAATTGCCGTTCCCGCTGAAAACATCGTCAGAAAATAGCATGGAGACTTTAGGGATGGAAAATGGGCCACTGATTAGGGATTCACGGTCAAGTAAGTGCGGAAGAAGTACTGAGACTTTAAAATTGATATTCACAAAATTTGTTTGAATTTAAAACAAGCTAATTAACCGAACATAGTGTACCAAATTGTGCTTGATTTTTGAATCCCAGTAACACTAAGCTCCCATTAACGCTGAAAACATATCGAGTTCCTATAAACAACCTAACTCCCACCAGCATTAAAGAAACTTAATGCTCTGACGAAGAGGTTACAATGAAGCAGAGAATGGAATGGGATGACCCCACTACTCTTTCATTTACCTCTCCAATAAGTGATCGAAAAATTTCACATTTATACGATAAGTACGTAGCTCTTTAAATCGAACCTATTTGTAGTCTACGCAGATGAGATTATTAGCATCCTGCAACTGTCATCTAACTGTCTTGATTCATTGAACGCGCGTTTCAATTGTGATATCTGAGCAGAGATGAACGATCTTCGTCAACAGAGTCAGAAAAGCGTTCCCTGGGTTTCCCCACTAGTATTCGCTCTTCAGTTCTCCCAGCGAATACATTTTTGGGTATCCGTTGTTCGTCCATACGATTCATATGGCCAGCAGTGTTATGATTGCTGAGACCTTCGGCTCGTCAAAAGCTCGTTTCATACAGCTCATGGTTGTATCGAACTTGCCATTGGTTCAATTATCCATCTCAGGACCTTTCGCTCAATGGCATTCAATATAATTCCGGATACTTGGGTTAGGGTGCATGTTTCACACCCTTAGCATAGTACAGATTTGTATACTTGGAGCTTTGTTTTCCTGCGTATGCAGTTGGTCCTAATAATCGTCAGAACTAAATAATACGTTTTATTTGCGATATTTAGTTCGTATTTCGCCTCTTTCACTCGCCGTTCTTTTTAGGCACCTAGATACACAAATTTATCCACATTTTCAATTCTCTTTTCGCAAGCTGTGATATTTAAAGGATTTGAAGTTTTTTTTCTCGACTTCTTCGTTGATTTGTAGCCGCACTAGTTTTAGCCCGGTATTTGTGTCAAAGGCGTCAGCGAGTTTTTTATTGATACTGACCTGGGAGGTTTCGACGTCATTATCATTTCGGTAAGACAGACTAATTTGTTTGGGATACCAAAGCTAAGCATTATTTGATATAGTACGTTACGATCAATATTGTCGTATGCTTCCTTAAAGTCAATGAAAATCTGGCAAACGCCTATGCAGAAACGTTTATGCAGATGATATTAACATCCTATCATGCAACACAAAGCGAAGTAGATGGGACTACAAATTAACGAGGCATTAATAAACCGCATGACCTTAAGAAGAGAAATGACACAAACCCATTGACTGTTGAATGGTTTTACAATTCCTTTACCTAGGCCTGAAAATTGTGAGATGTTAATGAATCTGCCAAAATAAACAGAAGTACACATTTCGCATAAAGATTGAAAGCAACTCCAGGCATAGGAGAACTATGTTGCAAATATATAAAGGCCTGTGCTATGCTACGGTTGTAAAACGTTTACTTTCATACAAAATTTTGACAAAATAAACTATTTTGAAACACTGATCCTTCATTCATTTTAGGGGTAAAACACGAGAAAATCAATTTTAGGCTTAGATTAATCCTCGAGTGTTATGAAGTTTTTGTCAAACTCTCAGTTCTCTCAGGTTGTAAAACTGCGCAAGCTGCATTGGCTGATCATGTTCAGCGAATGAATGAGGAGCTGATACGTTGGAAGGTATTCATTGGTATAGCTGAGGGACTAACGCCAGTTCGAAAAGCGAGAGTCTAATTCGATTATCGGATGAAACGCTGTTCAGATTTTGTAATAAGAGGATGTGATCGGTGAACTGAGACGGTTGGAGGTATCTCGGATGGGAGTCAGATGCTCGCTGAGGGTCTGCCCTGCCAGGAAGATGCTGTTTATACACAGCAGTAAGGTTTTCTGTGAGAAGGACAACGTGAATAGAAATCAGCAGGGCCTGAAGCTATAACCCTGGGGAACAAAATTTGGACTTTGTCGTGCCACACCTACTTTACTCATATTTTTAACTTTGATCGATGATTGTTAGTAAATATAAGTAACATAAAAAAAATGTTTGGCCAAGAATTATATTGTTTAATGTCATTCAAATATTTCAACAAATAATGATCGTCCGAAACAAAAAAAGTAAAACAGTTCTGTTATGAATTTACGATTTAGGATTTTCTGACAAATTTAGCTCCTGGCTGGTCCGTTTTTAGCGGTAATCGGCCAACATCCTTGGGTTCTATTTGCCCTGATAGCGCTTTTCCATCTGCGAAATGGCCTCATGGAACCTCTCTCCGCGCTCATCGCTCACAGCTCCCAAATTTTCAGGAAAAATATCCAGATGTGAGTCTAAGAAATGAATCTTGAGTGACACGTTGCAACTCAATGCTTCATAAGTCAACAATAACTCGCTAACAAACTCTTTGTACTTCTAACTCTTATGGTTACCTAGAAAATTTGCAACAACATTTTCAAAAGAGATCCATGCTCGTTTTTTTCTTCAGATACTGGATGTTTTATTAACTCTCTGATTTGAGCACAAACGAAAATACCCTCTTTTATCTTTGCGTCACTTACTTTAGGGAATTTTTCTTTTATATACAAAAATCCGCTCCCATTGCGATGCATCACCTTTACAAAATTTTTAATAAGTCCTAATTTAATGTGAAATGGTGGAAACCGAACTTTAGACTGCTGTATAAAAGGTAAATATTTCACATTTTTCTGTCCAGAGGCCATACTTTTATATGATAATGGTTTCTTTTGTCCCATCACATCATACAATCACTATCCCATTCACAAAGAAAACAGCAGAATTTGGTATAACCCAGTGAAGTCCGAGTAATAGGGCACCAACTTTGAAATCAGTAGAAGTGGAGGGCTGTGAATCGTTAATCGTAACGGGCGCAGGTGTAACTGGTATAGGTGAATTGTCACTATGAAGTACTGGTCTCTTAGTTGACTGCAAATTAGGTTAATTCACTGTGTGTTTTTCTTAAGAAATATCAGTCCGAAACGTGATCTTTTGGTTCGGTCCAAATCATAGGTACAGCAAACGGCATAGAACGGGACCCTTTCTTCCAATCACTCAAATTCTTACCACAGGTTATGCAACAAATATGGGGAGCCAAAGATTTGTATTGATGAGCCACAGGGAAACCAAAATACTGACAATAACTCTCTATCACAACTTTAGTGAAATTTCGTCTTTGTTTTTTGAAAGTTCATTCTCCACAATTATAACAAAAAGAGTCAGGATCGTTATAACACTGTCTCGGCATATTCACACAATCACAACAATTACTTATAAATCACTAAATTTAAACTAAAACGAAAACAATTAATTTAACGACTGTTTATTTGCGTTTATCACCGTAGTACTGGTTATACGAATCAACACATCACAAGAAATCTAAGGCCAATCGAAATAAAACTTTTGCTGTTAGTTAATGAGTGTAGGTGGCAAAAACAATATTAGCCATCAGAGTTCGTGTGGCATGACTAGTGTTGACCAGTGTAATCTATCATGTGGGACCAGAAACGATAGAAAAGAGCCTGCCATCTCTTTTCTCTGTCCATCCCAACCGTTCTGATGATTCGCACGACCGACGACTTACGAGTAGTGTCCGTTTTAACGAAAATTGAAGTAGAGCGGTAGTTTAAACAAGAAGTAATAGTAAGGAACCAGGACCAGATGACGCCCCCCCCCCCATCAGAGGTCTTGTTTTGGCTTGTTATTTTTCTTATTTGCTGTTGAACAAATTCGTTCAACGAATGTCTGGATCCGAGGGACTAGCAGGAGCTGAGGCTCGTACTGAACGTACTGGGATGAATGGAGCGGTGACTAAGGATTCTTCTTAGACGAAGCATACTCATTATAATTCCATTCCATTATGGAGATTTTACTTTTTTATTTCAAAAACGGCCCATAACAGGGTGGCTCATTAAAGCGAATGTTTCGTATTTTTATATAAAAACATAATTTTTTGAAGACATTTTTTGCACTGCTTTAGAATGTCCGAGAGAAGGATTGTAACGGAAGTTATATAAGGTGTAGGTCAAAGCTCATTTTATGGATTAGATTCCGTAAATATCAGAAAAGGCTTGAATTGCGAAAAAAGTAGGTCTTAATAGAATACGTGAATGTTTCGGTCACAACCAAGGAACGTACAGAGGAACGAGTCAGGCATCGGATCACCTGTTGCGAATAAAGTCTTGCACTAGAGAGAATCCCAATTGGTATCCCTACGAAAAGGGCAATCCCGGAATAACGCTGATCCATGTGAATTGATTATCCGTAAAATGATACACGTATCGAAATCAGCAGAGACAGGCCCAGGCGTTCTGAGACTGTCGAATCTTAGTTACTGTGTGCAAATCAGGGTTATGACTTTAAATGCTGCAGCGTTGCGCTGTGGATGTAGTTGATTATAGGACTAACGTAGGGGTACCAGCCGTAACAAGAAGAGTTTCCACGAGCACCCTTTTTGGCTGCTGTTGTAGGAATCATGGGAAGGTATTAAGGAACCGACTAAAACGTATCTGTTGTGACACGATACATTAGTATCTTTTTGTATCAGTATCAGTCTTGGTAGTCATGGTAGGTAACCCGTACGGTTTATAAATGATTTGAGTCCAGGTTCCGGTGAAATTATAAGGAAACTGATTTCTACATAACATAACATGAGAGAGAATGGATATTTTTCGTTACTAGTTCCCTCGGGAACTAATTGGAGCAATGCTGAAATCGATTTGCAAATAGAAACATAAATAAAATTACGCTCGAATGATGCTTACTGAGGAAAAGCATCTGCAATCGTTTGGAGACATCGAAGACCGAGAGGTAAATTTTGAAGCAATTCCCTTTTCTACTCATCTCAGAATAAGGTTCAGTGTATTCTTCAATGGTTGCAGATGATAAAAAATAAAAATATGGCTAATATTTCCAGGCCTGATTAACAGAGAGATGAGTAAGCGTTTGGAGGATACGTGAGACATCTGAATTAAACACTCAACGCACAAACAACCTATAGGTACATTGTCGCAACACGAAAAAAAATCTGATAATAAACCTCTGTTTAAAGTGAGAATAAAGGGATGTGATCCTAATACTGCTTTGGGTTCGTATGTTGTCAGCCCTGGTCTATTTGTCATCGAATTTTCGTCGCTGTTTTATTGCATTTTAGCATCATGTTATTATTTAATTTTTTAAGGCGTGATTTGTCCGCTCGTTTGCGATCTCTAGCTTCAAATGGGCTGCTTCGGTGATTGCTTCAAATCGTAACTCATCGAGATCGGATTTGAAGAAATGATCGAATACCCTTTACACGTAAAAGAATTTTTTGCCACGTATTCTAGAAATAATGACCAAATAAATAAATAACTGTTGTTCGGCGATCGGTTCGGAAGAACTAACATTTCTGTTCGCGATGCCGTTTATTAATGGAGGCACCATATCCTTCATTTTTAAAACTTGGATGCTAAAAAAGCTGTCTAATAGTTTTAGCCTGAATTTAAGGAAAATTTAAATTTTAAAAAAATCCTCCAGCACACATCTAGGCTGTATTTTTTCATTTCAATGAACTTTATTTGCACCAATATGAAAGACATATTTATAAAAATACAGTTTTAAGCTTAAAAAATTCGTAATTTTTTTATTCAAAAATTGTAAAAAAATTTCTTTTGTGATGGAACAAATCAATTGCACATTCATAATCGACACAGAGAAATAAAAATCGCATGTAAAAATACCAAAAAAATCGAGTGTACAATTTCTAAAAAAGTACAAACAGTGAGTATTTGACTAAACCTAAAATGTTGTAAAATAGTGAACGTTCGTTTGGAATCAACCACTGTAGATGCTTCTATCAACTACTTTACTATTTGCTAGTACTTATAGTTTAACTTTCTTCGGATGGCGCTTTATGTACCTTTTCGTAGTGTGTCTTCAATTTGGTACTTTGAGCATAGCTCTTGCCGCAAATTTCACAGGAAAATGGCTTTGTTCCAGCATGAGTCGTCATGTGTGCCGTCAAATTTCCTTTAACGCGAAACGATCGACTGCATATTTTACACACATGTGGTTTTTCATTCGAATGGGTTCGCAAGTGAGATCGTACGTGACCATATTGATTAAACCGCTTTCCGCAAACCCGGCAAGAGAATGGCTTTTCACCTGTGTGTGTGAACGTATGAACTTTCAATCCGGACGACTGAGCAAAGGTTTTTGGACAATGGTCACACTGAAACGGTCGTTCTTGCGTATGCGTACGCATATGGACTTGTAGGTGAAAGTTGGCAGGGAATTTCTTGCCACATGTAGGACACAGGAAATTCTTCTCGTCGTTCCGTATCTTCTTCCTATTGCTATCGTGTATATTATCAATGTGTCGGCCGAGACCTTGCTTCGACGTGAACGTCATTGAGCATATTTTGCAGAGGAAAGGTTTTTCCACCTCAATATTATGCTCTAGTTTCATGTGAGCACGATATACCGCAACGGATTTCGTTTGTTGGCCACAAATGCTGCATTCATGAATATAATCTTCAACAGCTTCAGTCTTGTAATGGTCCTTAAGATGTTCATACAAGTCGATAGCAACTTGAAATACTGCCTTGCACTGATCACATTTCATTGGCCCATTTTTGTGAGTAATTATGTGCCGTTTGAGATTCGATTTGTGAGTAAATTCATGATCGCAAACAGGACATCTGCATTTTTTCTGTTTGTGATATTGTTCGTGACGATAAAATTGCGTTTTATTCGAGAATTGTTTTGAGCAACGCGAACACTGATACGTCTCCTCTTCGTCATCATCATCAAAGCATTCATTTTCGAAATCATTCACATCCTTATCCGAGTCGTCTGTTAATTCGTCTTCGTCGTCTTCAGGCTGGTGGTTTGGCTCGGGGTCATTGGATTCATTTCTAAAGAATTCTTCCGGTGGTGGTTCGTATGTTTGTATAACAGTTTCCCAGATGAAAATATTCTTCTCGGATTCAATTTTTTGCAACGAATCTTGGGAATGTTGATCCATCAAAACTTTCGCATGCAATACAGCATCGGATTCGATACATCGCTTTCTAATATCTTGAGCTTGGAGGAGTATATGAGCACATGCGTAGCAAACGTGTTCAGGCAAACCATCGCCATGGATGATCTGGAATCGTAAATTCATACTTGATTTTCGTAAGTGGGTCAAATTGTAAGTTGGGTGGTTAGAATTCTTTCCTTGTTTTCACAGTTATCCGCATATGGATACAACAGTTAAAAATGTGACGGACTCGCATTAAACATTCTTGATAAAATGAATAGGAAGCAAATAGGATTGAATGGGACTAAGAACGCGCACCGAGTTCGGGAATCAACTTGCCGAATCTTCAAATTTTCAAAACTTTTCTCTGTTTCGCATGCCGAATATGCTCTACATATGAATAATCATTTGGAAAAGGTTTAGCCACTATTGAACGAAGCAGTAGGGAAGGTCAACTTAAGCAGCATTTAGTAATTGAATCAGAGGTGCCAATTTGTAGTTTTTATCAAATTCATTAATCAAATATGTGAGGGTTAGAGCTTTGTAGGCAGTTGGTTTCGCATCAAAGCTACAGTCCATAGTACAAGTCTATGGTGGAAATTCTAGTACCACTTCCGTAAGTCTTTCAAAGTGATGTGAGTTGTAAAGTCTCGTGACAGACGAAAATCTCTATTCTGAGTCTGAAGACAGGCGCATAGGTAAAAGGACTCTTTATAAGTTGGAAATAATGTGAAGCTTGGTACCCTACTTTTTGCCAATTTCGGGATTATTATCCGAGATTGAGTGAATACTTTTGCATTCTGTTCTATGAGTGGTTTGAAAAACTTTCTAATGTAAGCTAACACTCTGAATAAGTCTCAAATAAAAAAAAACTCAAAATTCTACAAGTGTCTCACCATGAAAAAAATAAAAAATGCTCATCTACAAACCCTACACTTTCACAACCACTTTGTTTACAAAATAATCTTCTAGCGATAAGAACCAAAACAAAAATAATCAGTGCAAATAAAGACGATAGTCAAAAGTCAAATGGTAATTGTCAATGTAAAATAAATAAGCATTATTACCTCAATGCCAGCAATTGTCCGAACAATTTCTGTTAGGGATTCGCCCTGATATTTGTCGAATATTGATTGTCCGTTGGCATTTTCTATAAGACATATACGACAAAACATTTTAAGATTAATTTCTTTCAGAAATTCAGAAGATTTGATGATGAAATCTTCAAAATAAAAAAATCCTCTACGAAATTTCTCCCCTGTTTACATCGTTGCGGTTGACGTATCAGAAAGTGCAATTGTCAAGTTGACGGTGAAAGTTGATTTAGTGCATTAGCAATACTGCCAACTGTTACCTAGCAAATTGTAACGAGTCAAAGTGGCAGTTTTACTTGTGCGTTAATTTAATTGAAATTGTTTCACTTTAAATTTACATGTAGTAAGCAACAATATCATGGTGAGCTTCCAGTTGTAATATCAATATAACTGATCTGTTGCTATTTGATAGCGACCAAACTGATGAATAGTTTCCAGATCAGTACGCGATAATTTCAAAGATTTATGACTGTTTATTAGAATCAGCTAATTTATAAAGGTGTTTATAGGAGTAAATTCTATAGATTGCATTGCACGATGAACTTCTTTGCCTAGAAAAGAAGGACAAAGATGGGCAATCATAAATTGAAATTATTTTTCCATTAAAAAACTGTACCGGAAATCGGCATAACAGTTGGTAAAAGCCAGAGCAGTGCAAGAGCATTTTTAGGGAAGTTCTAGGATGTTTTAGCTGTTGAGTGATTGTTTAAAAACATCTTTGGATAAAGGATGCCGCAATACCTACTCCTAAAATTACTGAAAATATGTAAACTCATAGGGGTAAAAATTATAATACAAACATATGAGTTATCATTCGTTATTTAGCACTCCTATTAAATGAGAAATTCAATTTTTTTAGAAGTGACAGAATCGTAATTATATGGAAATGAACTATTGCAAAATGTTATTGCAGAAATTATACATTGAGGAATGTTATGTGGTGTTCCAAAACTGTTGTTCATTACGGTTCTAGGCTAGGTTCTCAGGTTGACAGGGGAGGTGTTTAGTGGGTAGTACAAAAGCATTGTGCGTCTGGGAGTTCCACACTCAGGGCGTAAACAGCCTTCACCTCTCTACCACAAAATAAACCTGTTGTTCATTGCACCTGCACATTCTTCAGAACAATTTGAAAGATAGGGTGGGCAAAAAGGTCTTCAACTAATATCTCTCTTTCGTAGGGTTAGCCGCATAAAACTTGCCGGGTTCTAAATCTTTATTCCATTGTGAATTTGTAGGATCTATCTATTTTGAAGCTCCCACAAATCGCTAAAAATGCTTCTATCACTGAGTAAAGGAAAACATTAGCGAAAAATCATCAAAGTATGTAGTGTATGTAAACTTTTCTGATATAATGCTCGTTTTCTTTTTATTTGGACAAAAATTACACTGGTCGAAAAATCCTTTTTTTTTCATGGTTCACAACTGGTTTAGTTTAGATCTTGGCCATAGATGAGTCAAGATATATGTATATGTGAAAAAATGTATATTAAAACTGACTATAATTTTGACCTGCAAAAACAGCGATTTCCTCGTCTTCCGTGGACATGGTTTGTCCATGAAAGCCTGCTTTCAGAACTTAGTAATAAGTAATTGGCTCTTTGCTTCATCTGAGTTAATTTTTATCATCCATGCTCGAGAATATTCCTAGAGACAATGGTGAATTTGCGATTTTGAGTTGATGGATTTTTCATGTTATATATTATTTTACACATAAGATATTATTGATTTTTTCGTAGCTTTGCCATATTACGAATAAGTGCAAGGAACAAAAGGTGACAAATTGAGGGATTGGAATGGCCGTTTGGCTAGTGATGGTACATTTTTCAAGAAAATTCCTGCCACCCAAGCATAAAATAATAACTTGGGCACAAGGCAGTCTTCTGGTGAGTTAGATTGAAAAAAAACTTGATTTATTTATTCTCTCATAAATCAAGTATTTTAAATATAGAAAAGGTTGATTGTCGGTGAAAATGTGGATTGATGTGAATGATGGATTCTCCGAAATTCAAAGCCATTGAACAGTTACAGCCGTCAACTAGAACAGATATATGGAGAGCGCCTGAACTGCTGCTCGGGTTGGTGTAGCGCTAGCTCTCTCCTCGATTCTTTTCGAGCGCAACTGCTTATCTAGCTTTTTTGACATTTCTAGATATGCTGCTGATGGGGACTGAAAACTGTTCGACATCTGTGTAGAATATTGTTCGATTATTTTCGCCATGACATCGGCACAGTACAGATCGTAGTTTACCTTGCTCGATACACTTTCGAAAATAATTGAAAATGGATAAAAAGAAAATTCATTCTAAGCCAGTTCATAGATATTGCTGAAGGAAAAAAATTGCATGGAAATAGCTATGAAGAACAAAATGAAACGTCACTTACGAGAACACCCACGCCAGCGAAATTTGGAGTAAAGAAAAATTTTGAAGTGACCGGTAACTCAACGCTGGCTTACTGTATTTTTGGCTTTGCTTGCACTTTCTCAGCCACTTTCTTCGGGGGGTATTTAGAAGAATTGCAAGACTAAAGTGACATTTAAACAGTGTAATATACATAGCTTGCGTTTCAAAATTTCCGTGGAGTGGAACTGATAACATATATGATACCATGATAACATAACATAACATATACAAAAGTGCTACAGCCGTAAATGTGTTGTTCTTGATAGTTGCCGAGGGTAAAGAAGTGCAGATAAACCAGAAGATAAATTTATATTTCCGAAACACTAACTGTAAAATATTCAGATAAATCACTAGGGATGATGGTTCACAAGGATCTAAAGAATGGTTTACCACCAATGAAAAAATTGTACCATATTATTGAATTGATAGTACGATCATATTAATAGAAGATCATTTTCGATAAGATGGAGGGTAATGCCATCGTGAAAATGTTTACACGTTCAATTGAAAAACATGGCGTTAAATATTTAACGCATATTGGTAATGATGGCAGTAAGATATTCAAAGGTGTTTGTGATGCACAAACATATGGAAATAGTTATGTAGTTATAAAAAAAAGAATGTTTTGGACACGTTTAAAAGAGAATGAGAACTCGGCTTAGAAAAGCAAAGAAAAACTACAAGGTCATAGGGAAAAAAGATAAGGGCAAACTCACTGATAAATTAAATAACGGGGAATTGTCAAAATATTAAGGTTCAAACATCTGAAGATATCCAGATTCCGTTGCTGACATTAAGAAAAGAATTTGGGCCAATTTTTATTTAAAGGTTTCCACTGATAAGCCACAGCATCAACACTTGTCAAGCCAAATAGTTGGTCGGAATGTTGTACAGCTAAATTTCTGAGATTCATTGATCATTTTGAACACTATAAGCCGTCTCTTTCCGGAAAAGTTATCAAGCTAATGTTTAAAGATTTGTTGAGAGAATAGACCCCTTAGGAGCAAAGACCCAAAACCATAATGAATCATTAAACTCACGAATCTGAGCTTCAACTTCGAAGCATCTTCATTCTGGTGCAAAAATCGTCAAAGTTGTCACATTTTATGGCAACTTCAGCAAAGGGTGCCCGGAAGGACGTTTGGGCAATTCGGCCAAACACGGATATCAAACACGCTAAGTACGGATATCAAACAGAGAACAGAAAACGGATTTGCAAGATTTCGTTGACGAGAAGGAAGGTGTACGCTATGAGCCAGGCATATAAAATTGATGGTGAGACCATCTTTTTCGTATACATACAAACTTTTCTCAACGCGTTTTTCTCAAAACACGACTTTCTCAAACTGCAGCCATTATATGTCAAAAACTATTCTGCTATTCTTGATAGCAGTGAACCCTAGGTGCACAATACAATTGGTGTTTGGTTTTTTGATTTATTTTTGATTGATTAGTACGTCTGGAATCATAGTAGCAGTAGAGGAATTCACAAAGTTTGTTTAAATGTAAAAAAAATTATTTTATTATAATGGTTTGTCAAAGAAAATGGTCTTCACATTAGACACGCCCATTTAAAGCTTCCTGGCTTCGTGAGACTGATCGATAATAATTAAATCTAATTAGTTGCGGTAATGTGTTTCCTGGAAGAGTCCTTTCACAGGTTTTTTTTCAAAATGCCTCTGTATTGACGTCGCTGTCAAATATAGAACTCAAGATGCATTTCTCTTCCAATAATACATGCATCATCTTGCTTTATTTTTTGTTATGGTCAAAAATTTGCTCAAGGTCCTAGCTGCTACGAATGCCAGTTCCAATGCGGTGTGTTCAATATGTTGATTATCCAAACGAATTTATACAACTCATGTTTATTACTTTTTCTTCATTCTGTGTAATACTTCATTGAGCCGAAGATTCTGGTAATGTTTTATGTTGGAGAACGCCTAGAGCTTTCTTTAACGAATCATATATACCCTAACTTTCCTCAGGTACTCTAGCTTTTGTCGTCCTTTAAAAGATTAAGATGGTACTAGTAGAGCGCCTAGTTCCATGTTAAAATTGCAATCTAGCTGTTTTTTATCTGCACTTCAGCCATCTGACGTCTACGTCTTCCTTGCGCTGGTGCAACATGTGTAGTTTGTGTTGTGAAGGAGGCTGTGTCCTGTGTTCCATAAGGGTTCTAACGCAATTTCTATTCTTCCCTTCACGTTGTTTAATCCTCATCGTTAAAGCGATCCAAATAGACTCGGTATATACTGTGGTCATATCTGTTTTTTTAAGCCGACAATTGGTTTAGGTTCAACCATTCCGTACTGCTTGATAGTGCCATTTTTAGATGAATTCAAAAATGTTAAGGCTGATTTATATCATTATCGTTTTAAGGGTTGTATGGTAAAAGGAGGTAGGCTGGTGTTTGTTGCTTCCCTCAATTTTAATCTGTTTCTCGCAAGAGGCTTCTTTTAGCATGACTTCATCATAGGAGCGTCATCGGCTGAGCGTTATTTATTTCCATCGTAGTTCAGTTTATTGGTGCAGGGCACAAAAAAGATTTTATCGACCTTTTGAATGTCCTGTGTTTAATCTTTTCCTAAAGAATGTCCCTGAATGACACTGAAAATTCTGAAGCAAAGTATAATTGCCTATTAATTTATTTTATACTGAACAAAGTTGCCTTGTTAACCCATTCGTCCACAATCGAGTTTCAGCAGAATGCCATAATCGGGGTGCGGATTTTCAAACTGAATTTTTTGTGCTTAACTGTCCTTATTTATAGGTATGCGACAGGGGTCATTTTATACAGGTAGGTAGATTCCATTATTTTTGAATTCAGACTGAGTTTTACGTTTTCGTCCCTTGCTTGTTTGTCTGCTGGTGTCGTGTGGAAATGCTTTTAACTTTTGTGCTTCGTCAAGCCTTTTCAGGGTCATGACGATTATTTCCAAATAATAACTAAGAGAAAATGTCTGCGTTTTGACTGTCGCGAGCCAATGTAAATCAATCTAAATCAATGAGGATCTAAGTCGCAGAGCTGAAAACGCTTCACTTAGCATCAACTATCATGGAACCAGGACAGCCCCCTCTGATCGGATTGGAAAAACGGCAACTATTCTTATAATGAATTAAGGACCCTCTCGAGGCGAGGACCAGGCTTGGGCTACCGCGCTATGGATGATGAGGAGAGTTTTTCTACTGTTTGCGATCCTGCCATAGAATGTTAATTTTTTAATGTATGTCTATGTTTTCAAGTATGTTCCAAAAGCGTCCTTTTTGTTGTCAATTTAGCAGACTCACTATTTTCTTAGAGTAAGCTGCATCAGGTTGCTGTTTCCTTTTGTTGTAGCCCGTTATATACTCATGAAACGTTGTTCTTTTAACCGTTCTATTAACCGATGTTGCTTTTTTGGCATGCACACGTCAATTTTATACACCATGTTTGCCCAGTGAGTCCTTTTCGTCCACTCCTTTTTGAAGGCCTTTTTGAAAGCCGCAAACTTGTATGTTGACGTTCTCATGTATGTCAACGTTTTCCATGGTGCCCTATTTCTTTCTCTTCATTTTCCGTTTTTTTTGGATATTTTCAGTTTCCTCCGTATACTGTCCACGAAGCCGTTTTTGCATCCATTGTTTTTCGCTGTCGCGTTTATTGTGGTAAACTATTTTGGCAACGCTGCTTTCGTTACAAGTGTTCGTACACCGTTTTTTTATTGTTTGCCTTATAGCTGCATTTTTTTGTTGTTAGGGATAGCTGTACGCGTTGTTTATTCTTGTGTCTGTGGATGTGTCTGTGGCTGTTTTTCTATATAATTCACGTTCGAGTTTGTTTGATATATTGTTGATTTTTATTGTTATGTAAGAAAAACGGTTTCTTCCTTTTCACAGGAAACCGTTTCTTCCTTTTAAGAGTTAAAATTTTGGTGTTGTTTTTGTGATATTCTAGAATTCTTTTATTGTTATTTTTGCTCGTTATACATATCATGTTATCCATATACCTTGTATAAAATGTCGCTCTCAAGCTGGATCTTAGTTTCTGCAAGTACAGTTTTAGAGGTTCTGTATGAAGACTTCCTTGAGGAGCACTGAAGCGGAAATACGTCTCTTTGGTGAGCTGTCTTCAGTATATTCATCGTTTCAGTGTATAATTGGGATTGACTGACAGAAATCGTTTATACGTACTAATTTATTGTTTTTGTTTAGTTTTACTTATTTTGCTTGTGTCGAGATTATTTCTTAATATTCCTGCTAAGTGTTTGGACAGTCTTTGTCCTGGAGCCAATTTGGTACTAACTATATTCATTGAAGTGTGTTCAATCATTGTGCAATTATTGATCTTGCATGGGTTTAATTTGAATTCAAATAGTGGTAGTTGGAGTACAGAAATGAAGAAATTTAAGATCTTTTGACAATTTCTCGCACAAAATTATATTAAGTCTTGGAGGGTAGCCGACATCTTGCAATCCAACAGACTTCACTTGTTATATGTCGTTCGATGGCTTCAATGTTATTACTGGATCCTTTGACTGGTCTCCAGCCGTAAGTCGCTGCACAAATAATACATATGCTCAAATATAATCACAATAAATGCACAAATAACGTTTTAAAATCGAATTTTCGTGTCCTTTCACTCAATGTAAAATGCGCTATGAAACTGTCAAAAAAAACTGATAGGAAAATTCAGTAGGTATCGTGCTGGAATTCCCAACTGCTTCAACGTTTATTATCTTTTGTTTCTTTTTAGTACTTCAGCCCCTCGGACCATCGCTTCCTGCAACAAACGCGTCTAGCTATCTCGATCCATTGACCGTGTCCTCAAATTTTGAAATCCGAGCACCCATGAACTGTCTTCGTCCACAGAGTTAGACCAGCGTTTTCTTGGCTCCACTGGTCCCCGCCCTTCAGTTCTTCCGACGAACACCTTTTTGGGTATCCTAGTTTATTAAGTTTATTATCTAGTTTTATTGTATTTTAGGCGGCTTAAATTTTATTATAGTTTTCATCTTTTCACTTTTTGCGTTTCACATTAAAATTTCAACTTTTCAATTTGTCCCTTGTCATTATATTTTCACTTCATGTGGAAAAATTTTGAGTGCATTTTCTTACTTCAATTTTTTGCACCTCGGGGGGTTCAGAGAATTTGGTAAAGGTTTTTTTTTTGGATATGATGGCAGAGATCAGTAAAGAGATTAATTGAAATAGATGAATTCATAGGCAAATATATATAACCTATACATTTATCTATCATTTTAACTAGATAAATGGAATACAACTTAAAAAACAGAAGTAGTTCGTCTTGCGACATACGAAATTTTATAATCCAAAGGATATTTCCAACATAATTCAGATCGCATATTATTTATTTATATACCACTTATCGTTATCATATTTTAAAACCTCCTTTAGATCAATACATTGAAGAACTTCGTAGATTTTCCTGCACTTGAAAACCAGTCAAACGATAGCCTTTCATTTTAGATTAGATTACCAGCTACCTTCGGACTACCCTTCAACTGTTTTTATTGGCTACATAGTAACATTCCAGTGAAAACCCTTCGAAATGGCACCGTATGGGCAAAAATCCTTATGGGTGATTCAAACTACCAAGCAATATAGCATTCCATACATGCTAGTGACCAGCATTATTTTGAGTATCTATGGGTGGGGTGGTGATACTGTAAATATAATATCTATTACAGTACACGTTCAGCATTTATATACATACGAAAATGGGCAGGAAAAACATACTCCTTGTGTGTGCATCTGAGAAATGTCCGTGCGGACATTGGATATAATAATGTTTGTACGCGTATATTATTGGGGTTCATAATTGGTAGCGTATGTTGTCTTTAACCATATTTGAAATTTATGGCGACTCTAGGCAAAAGGGTTGTAATTAACGGGTTCGGTAAATTATTCAACATTCATGAATATGCCTTGTAATTGCTGGTTAGATAATTCATACGTATATTGCGCTTACTTAACGATAGTTCGGCGGGTTACATGAAAAATCGATTAGATGTTCGATTCGACGTTGATTAACTGAGTTGCGTACGGTTTATAAAGAAATGTTATTTGTGAGTAATTGCAATATGGCGGAACATTAACGTTAAAGTATTAGTTTTTCTTGAAGTTTTAAAATGATCATCATTGAAACAGCAGAGCCAGTGTGTGGCCACAGCATAGCTATGAATCACCGCTAGCACTTCGAGCAAATTACCGATTTAACGGTATTGAACCGAAATAAGTGAAATTTGATTGGGATTAGTAAATTTTCTTTCATTTTTGGGCAAAACACAAACGCCCCTAAAAGCTTTTACGTTCAAGTTTACGTAAATACATTTATAAATCTACTTTTGCTTTTTCTAACTTTGTCTAAGAGATACCTGCCCGGGAGTGTTATCGTGAAGTTGTTTTGGAAATGATTCGATGGATTCAACAAAATTACAGCGATTCAAAGAGTCCCAAGTATCAAAATGGGTTGAATGCAAATCACACGTGAATGACTTGTAATGAACCCGATAAAAAGAAAGAGGATCGAACCAAGGCTACAAGTTACGTGCGATTTTGACATATTAAAGGTTCTAGTAACTATTATATACTTACTAACTATACACTTTAGTGTTTCGTATCTCTCGTATTATCTCGTATGAAGTCTATGCGTATCTACTTTAATCGAACTAAATAAATATACTGATGCTACAATTCGATAGTATGTAGACTAACAAGGCATCCTTAAAGCCACCTGAGGTGAGAGTCTATGGGAAATTTCTATGAAAGTCGAGAAACTAATAAGCGATACAGGAAGAGGCCTCTGTAGGCCCGTAGTAGGCTGTTAAGGCTTCCATGAGTTTGAGAATTACCTTGTAGAAAGAGTTACCTTATTAAGAGTATGATGAGTGTGAACATGAGCTTAATTTAGGCGGGAAGACCGGACAAAGTGTATTTGAGGATCAAAGTACTCTATTTGGAATTTTGATTTTAGTCACTAAGAATGTTGAGAGTTAAGAAGTTTAAGAAATGAAAACAACTGACAAATTTACCTTTAAGTCAAAATCCTCGTGTTCTCATCAGTCATCACTAGAAGTCAAAGTAAACATTTTCATAGGATATCTTAGTGCTCTTTGGAGTTCTTACTTAACGCATTCATCAGTTAAGAATTTTACTTGTACCATTTTGTGTTTTTTTAATTTCGGCCAAAGTATCTACAGAACCGATTCAACCTTGCGTTTCGTTCCACATGTTTGTTCATGAAATATGTTAATGGACTTAAGGACAAATCACCAATTTCATTGGTGAAGGAGTAAGCTATCATGCTACCCTAAGCTGAGTGGGTCAAGGAGTTTCTTCATAACTCTGAGAAACTCTTGGTAATTATGATGTTTTTGTCGGTAAATTTCTTCAGTTTGAATATCCCTGCTTTGACAATTAACTTTCTTGGCTTATTTTCGGTTCAGCCAAATGTGGATTTGATTTCTGATCAGACTTGACATTTTGCATCGACGGTGTCAATGGGCAATCAATCTACCTATTAACAGAATACCACGGACTTACCAAATTTCACAGAGAAGCACGCTTATGATTAATAATATCAATTCAATTTGATTGTTGACCAGGTTTCGACTTGTCATTGCGAAGTCGTAATGTCAACAACCTATGGTAAAATCTGTAGGCGAAATCCTTTCAAGTCAAGTAGGGCCTCGAGAGAAAGGAGGTTGAAAAATTGGTACTACTGTCCGATGACGTTTTTCTAATGAACTGAAGTCCATACTTTCACAACGTAGAAGCAAGAAGGAAGATACAAGTTAAGAGTACCATAAGTGCTTTTGGTTGAACTTGTTTTGCTAAAAAACTTGACAAATAAAAAGGGTACGACGCATGAACGAGCAGTAGAAAAAATGGTATGGTTACGTTTGCTTCACTAGAAAGGCGAGACCCGAAACTTGAAGTCTGTAAGTATATTGGAAAGTTGTGATTACTTCTTTGTTTAAAAAATACCCCTTTGATACTCCTTTTAAAGTGTACGTACTTATGTTAGTAGCTTTTTGGTTGCTTGGTTTTACTTACCTTTTATAGCGTAAGCAGTGCTAGATGGTTTGAGAAGTTCTAAGTTCTAACCAAAGGGAAAGAGAGAGAGAGAGGGAGAGATATACGGAAAGCGAGAGGGAGAGAGCTGTCAGGTAAGGCGATGGAAAAGAAGAGGATTTTTAAAAACCTTGGGAGCCTGAAAAGCTTGACGGAATCACATCTGTCGAAAAAGATGCAAACATGAACAATTTTATTGGGCCCTGAGATATATCCAAAGATATATCATTTTGGTATATCTAAGATATATACCATAAAAAATATGTTCTGCGATATCTTTTTACAAATACATGAAGAGGTGGCATTTGTGTAATCTCATATACAGCTTTTATCGAAGCTTTTTCGTTAAAGGACAAAGCGGTAGCAAATAGAACGCACACATTAGTAAAGCGCACAGGTAGGGTTGACCAAACTTTCTTATCAGCGGAAACAGACTTCTTTGCTTGGTTCGTCTCAAGCCAAAATTTTGTAGGAATGAGTCTATTTAGATTATCTTGGTAACACATACATCAATCTCATTTTCATGTTCATTAAAGGATTATGGTAGGGCAGATCATTTGTGGGCTTTAGGGAAAAAGAAGACCAATTATGGGCCTTATGAAAGATTACTCGAAATCCTAATAGAACCATCCTTTTGTGCTTCAATTACGAGCATTTTGCTATCTGTTAATCTGAATGCTCTCTTGTGTATACAATTTGTCTTCTATTTTCATGGCGAAAAACATTTGTTGCAGCGTTTATCGGGCAAACATAACATAAGCGTGATTAGCGCAGCCTCTTCGCAGACAGTTTATGAAGGTTTAAAGGCAATTCATTTCGCTATACCTAGAATTAACCACATAGAGTCACAAGATACGTTCGAATTGACTGATTTTCATTTTGAACAATGTAAATGCCTTACAGTGTAAACGTAAGGCATACCAAAATCATCATACCGCTGACAAGAAAAGCTTCAACTCTTGTTAAAAAAAGCTGCGGGCTACTCAGAAATAATGTAGATTATGTTAGTTGCTTGATATTTTTGCTAGAAAAGTGACAATATCTTTAGAACTTTTAAGGATACATTATATGTTATATATGTGTAAGCATGTAAATATATTGGTAAGTGTAAACATGTTATGTATTGGTAAGCCTAAAAAGGATTGAGCCTTTTTTGCAATTTTTCGATTGAATATTTCTTTTATTAAAAATGGATTTTATTTAAGTACATATTGTTCATTCTTATCTGTGACCTTTTGCCATTTTTTGGGTAGAGCTATTATTCCATCTGTGTAGAACTTCTGCGGTTGACCGGCGAAAAACTTAGCCAAGTGATTTTTACAGTCCCTGTTTGAAGTGAATTTCTTTTCATTAAGGAAGTTTTGCAGACACCGAAGAAAATGATAGTCTGATGATACAAGGTGTGGACTATACGGTGGATGTATCAAAACTTCCCAGTCAAGCTTTGTCAATTTTTGACGGGTCATCATAGTTGTGTGTGGTCTGATATTGTCATGATGGGAGACAACGTCCTTTCTATTGATTGATTCTGGTCGGTTTTTTGTATTGCTTGTTGCAATCTGGTTAATTGCTGACAGTACAGAGCCGAATTGAGTGTTTGGCCAGGTTCGAGCTCCTAATGATAAACAATTCCCTTCCAGTCTCACCACACACACAGCATAACCTTATTTGGTGTCAATCCTGGCTTTGAAGTCGTTTGTGACGATTCACCTTTGTTCTTTTTCGAACGATATTCACGTATCTTACCCATTTTTCATCTCCCATAATGATTTTTTCAAAAAATGGCTCAATTTTGTTGCTATTTATTAGCATTTCGAAAATGGGAAATCGGTCGATCAAATTTTTTTGTCTTAATTCATGCGGCACCCAAACGTCGAGCTTCTTTGTGTATTCAGCCCTACGCAAATGGTCCAAAACTGTTTGGTGATCGATATTCAGTTCCTTAGCAATGCCATTGCTGCTTATGTATCGAACTTTTTCAATTTTTTGTAAGATTTCATCGACTTTTTCAGTGATTGGTATACCTGCACGAGGTGCATCTTTGACATCAAAATTTCCCGAACAAATGCGAACGAGCCATCTCCATAACATTTCTTGACCGTAGACATCACAAATTTTTTCACGAGCCTTCGATGGATTCTCACTATGATCGTGGTGATATTGTAAAATATAACGAATTTTTTCAGAAATTTGACAGTTTTAAATGAATACAACTTTTGACACGAATGGCGAAATACAAAACTGTCCGTATGAAAACTGTCGACTGGAGTGTCGCCTTTCAAACGCATGTCAGTTGACTCATTCTGATTAGTATTGCCCACCATATGACAACGAAGACCATCTAGTAACAAAAAAGGCTCAATACTTTTAAGGCTATCCAATATTTCTTCGGATTTTTGATTTTGAAAAGATTTTGAGAAGTGTGCATTTCAATGTATAGTGTTTCTTGTCTTGTCTTCTTTAAGGCTCTAGTCATCGAGAGAAGTTTGTCAGTTTTTCCACTTTGTACTGTTTCCAGTTCTAAACCGCACAGTTTTAACTGACTCATATCTTTACGAGGGATCACACTGTAGGAAGAGTTGGAGTGTAATTGAAAATGATTTTTAGAAAAGCTACATGAAAAGTTTGCGGTCCAGCTTTCACAAGTCACGTGCGTAAATTTTTGTTCATTTATTTTGACGGTACCGACTTCTTTAACTGGGGATACTTGCACTTTTGTCCCAAATTTTGGCAAGAGTTGACTTTGAGCTTGATTTGGATTGTCGTTTCCTTGATCATTTGAGCCTAAATTGCTTCTGGACATTCTGGGTTAGTTCATAGGCGTGTTTTGTAAATATTTTAAAAATAATTGGCCAATTTTGTCTTTAACGATACAAGTTTTATGCACTAATGGAAATGTTTTATTGCACTTCATAACATTTGATGAGTTCTCAGTTGTTTCAAATGTGAGTATTGTATATTCTATTGGAGTTCGAAAAATATATATTGATGTTGCTTATTTATGAGAATCGGCTGTACTGTTGTACACTAGGGTTGGAAGACTTGGAATTGCAATCTTCTTCGAACTACAGAGTGACAAAACCCAGAATCTTTAATTGAACTATGCAACGTGTTTGGAGAGCTCTCGATCAATTGCAGAAAACTTTCATTTTTCAGCCATGAAAATGGAATTTGATTGTAGTTTTTGAGAAGAAACCTATATCGGACCTTGCAAATTTATACCGATGCTTACCAGTGTAGATAACTTAAATTTGTGGCCACCTGTAAGCCCATGAAGGACATTATAGTTGTTCATTGTACTCATTCACATCAACCTTATAGACCATTATTTACACCTTCCCATTTGATGACAATTGGTTCCACGAAAAAACCGATATACCAAGAGTTCCATTCTTTTCGACTTAATCATTATGGCTTTTACTTCAAATACTTCAAATAATTTTTAAATTCAAATGTTTTTTTAAAATTTAGATCATTGTTGATCCCGTGTAATAGAAATTAGGAAAAAATTGGTTCACACTTGATTTAGAATTGATTGTCATCTAAATATTGACTGGGAAGGCCTCTGGTCCCTGTGTGATTGGTCTAGCGAGATGTATCAAGGTATAAGGCAGATTTTTTATGAACAATTAATCATTTTTAAAAATAAAAACAACCCTTAGCCGCTAATCCGAAGCGGTGAGCACAAACAGGATTAAAATTTAGTTGCACGTTCCCAATAACTTCCAGAAACCGACACTCAATGCATTTTCATTTGCCATCTTCTTACCTTTTCAGACTTCTTAGTTTTCTATCAAAACTTCCCTAAATCATAATGATAATTTGCACAGGTTGTTAATGCTCCAAATTATTACAATATCTCACAAAGTAACAAAGAACACATATGAATGAAGTTAGGCAAAAGTGCGATCGATATACCTCGTATTAAGGTCATATTTGAAAGACGATTACAATAATTCATCATCATACAACGTTCGATGGTGTGCACATTATTCACATATGTCACGGATGTGTGTTAAAGTAGTCCTTAAACGTGTACTTCATTACTCGAAATGATGGTTATGAATGCATAATTTCGCTACCGCACGACTAAACTCGGCTTCCAACTTGCTTCATTGTGCGCTTATTACGCTTGCCCGTCTTGGAAAACCGTCCGCGCCACGTCTTCCTCCTTCTTATCAGACAAGACAAAAGCTTTCCTCTAGGCGATTCGAAATGTTCCTTTTTTTGTGTGTGTCAGTATGAATGAAGGATATTGGTGAGAAATGTATGGATATTGTTTGTCGGAGGGTTGGAGTGGTTACCGCGTTATAAGGTTGTTTAATATGGTCGAGACCGGATGAGGTATGAATTTTCCATCAAAGCGGGTATGAAATTTTCTTGTACTTCTGTTGATTTATGGCAGACTTGTATCAACTGTTATTGATTACTTCTACATTCGTGCAATTTTTCGTTTTCAATAGCTTGAGAGGAAATCATAAGACGATGAAGACGATCAAAAATTATCAGTTGCGAGATGAGTTACGAGTATGCATATCATATTGGGATAAGAATATGATAAAGTGCATAGAGCAGGAGTGAATTATTGCAAATATTTTTTGCTTATGGGTTCGATATGATTAATAGGACTTTCCGAGACTATGACAAAATACAGACCAAAATCAATCCTGGATACATGAAATAAGTCAGAAATTCTATTCTTCAGCGAATCGTGTACAATCTTTTTCACTACCTTTCCCATTTTCCTAGCTTTTAGTTGTGAAATACTTAAGACATGTTACATTTTAGTACTACCTTCCGTTTTCCCAACTACTAACATGTTCTGAAACACTATCGTCTATCGAGTGTCTAATTTGTACATAAGGGAAATCGGCAGAAGCTCTAGCATTCTCCTTGAAAATCAAAGTTAGCGAGTGGAAGTCAGTTTACACGAGCTGTACGGGGTTATCGGATAAAAGATCACTTAAATAGTTGCACGCAATTTCACCACATCGACTTTCAAATGTTAAATTGACAACAAAATGTCTCTTAGTTGTACACCAATGGATGGAAAAGGGAAAATAAAGCAATAGGAAATTACAAAGAAGACTTTTATCAGTAAGCATTGAAATCGAGTTTCCAAAGGGTTGTCATAGTAGAATCGAATAGCGTTTCGTTTTGAAACGTTTAGTTTCCATATAGAAGCGAAGAAGGAAGACGAAAAACACGTACTTTAATCCTATATCTGATAGTCATTTCACATGTCAAATCTACTCCGATATGTCAGAAGCATCCTTACAAATTCAACTGAACTGGATAGCGCATAAAACTTGAATTGTTTAAATAGTGTTGCAGAAGATCCATGCAGTTCCTTCGTCGAGTTGCAATTTTAGCTGGCAGGTTGCTAGTTATACATGTCGGATGTGCCAACATTTTCAACAGCGACAAACATAATGTTTTCTTGTGTCGCTTAACTAAAGTGCAAGGAGTTATTTATCTTAGGTAACCGAAGGGAGTGCAATCAGAGCCTTTAAATGGTGAATTTTATCACTGGAATTTGTTTGTTTTAAATAAGTTGTTTCCTATTTTACAGAGGCAATCTCCTTTTTGTAACGCATGAAAAGAGTAAATTTTGTGCATTGATAACTTTATTGATGAATTCAATCTCATGATAAATAAATATCAAATATATAAATTGTAAAATTCTCGACTAACTGGGGCTACTTATGTCCAGAAGCAGGGCTGAACAACCTTTAGTTTGTGTTTTTACTTTTTTCGTTGTACTATAAGATGTCAAATAAGAATATAAAGATAAGTAACTTTTAAATATACTAAACTTTTAAACGTAACATACTGGAACCCAAGTTTTTCAAGTTTCTGAACATTTGTACCGTGTTGAAAATGGTGCAAAAATTTGAACACTGTTTTTTGAACACTTGAACTTGAACTTGAACACTATTTGATCACGTTTCATCAGCTGTTAATTAACCAAAAACAAAATCTCTACCAAAGAAGAAATTCAGACAGTCGTTAAATGAGCAGAAAAGTGGGTTTCAAAGCTACTTCAAGAAATATAAATATACCGTTACAAAATTTTGACATTTAAATTTTTTTGAAATTTTTAAAAACTCGCAAAATTCATTTGATATTCATTAGATGTTTTCAAATTTTTTGATAGTTTTCGAATGTGGATTTCCCTGTGCTTTTTCATATAACAATAATATAGTTAGTACCTATAGATGGTTTTTGGAATGATATTGACAGAACACTGTTGGCATTCGTCGTCTGCTTAGTCGAGCATGTGGCAGATTTGAAGAAAATGTTAACTTATTCCAAAAAAAGCCTCAGAGGGCTATGTGCAGATATATACTACTAGCGCCATCTGTTAACAACTATTTGAAACTCAACCTGGTATTTTGTCTATTGTCTATGTATTAAGAAAATATAGAGTTAGTCTTTGAACAACCTCCCGGCGTGTTTTATTTGGGATTACTTAGTGACTGGATGAAGTTATGATAATTTATTCTTTTGAACACTTGAACTTGAACTTGAATACTATTTGATCACTGAATACTATTTGATTAGTGAACAAACTAGTCGCCACTCAAAAAAAAAAAAACATTAAAACATTCTCTGCAAAGAAAAACCTGCAGTCTGAAAAGTTGGAAACTCGGGAGTTTGCGGAATTAACCCCTAAAGAGATAATGACAAGTGTCACCCACAAACATTTTCTGTGTCAAATTCGACATTGACAGGCAATGGCCGCCACCTACTTAAATGTTTCAAAAGTAGAGATAATAAATTTATTTAACTTAAACAACCGTTATGATTATTTATTATTACCGTTATTTTAACATTATCTTGGCTCTCTTTTTATCTTCAATTCTTTCATTGTTTATAACGGTGTTTTGTAATATTTCTTTATTTATTTATTTATAGTTATTACTTATTCATAATTTTTTTCCTTATTTTTTTTATAGTTTTTCCTTATTCAGTTGTTCTATAAGCTTGTTATATTGCTATTTTTGGGAGGGTTGTTTCATTTATATAACTGAAAATAACGAACAAATATTACAGAATATTAATTTTAACCGTTTTTATTTACGAATATCCAATAGAATGCTTAAAAAATGCGCCGATAAATAGAAAACTTATTATACATACGATAGTAACGATGGCTGCGAATTTAGTAAACTGAAACATAGATTTGATAAATTTGATGTTGTAATTGATATTTCATGGGAAACTGAAAGTGACAGTGATGTAGATAGCATTATAGTTCCTAGACGTAAAAACCGTGCAAAATGCCTGAGAAGTAGTAATAGTGATGTTGTTGATACTTCAAGTAATCTTTCCGAAGAACGTGTTTGGAGAGATAAGGACAATATCCCCGAAATATCACAATTCAGTGAAGTTTCAGGTATGAACCCTTGTAACTGACACGAACTAGGAAATACTCCTGAGGCCCGATGTCTAATCATAAAAATCCAGATGTCCTGCAACAAGTATTGCAAGACGAATTCTGGGACTGTCAAAAGAAAAGAATCTTTATGCAAAACAAGTTCGGGAAAATCCACAGCATAATAAAAACACATTACTCACGTTGAAGTTTCCTGTAACTCCCGATGTGATTAGAGGTTTTTCTGCTGTTTGTGGCATTATTTCACAAGTGACAAAATGGAAGGTACATTGGAACTGGTCGAAAAGAGATGTCATACATACTCCAATGCGAAAACTATGCCTTTCAGTAGATTTTTGGGCATTTCTCCTTTTGTTAAATTTAGCAATAATAGAGAAACTATGAGTAATGACAGAATGAGGAAAGTACGAACAGTACCTACTAACTTATTTGAATAATACCGACAACTTTATGCACAGAAATGTGATGTAGCTATTGACGAATTCCTCGTGAAATCTAAAGGAGGTTTGAGTTTCATACAGTTTAATTCATTTAAAAGAACTCGATTTGGTAGAAAATTTCACAAAATTAGCGAGTAATGTTAGGTTTTAACGTTTCTCGAATAATGTTTAGGTTTTAAAATTTATGTTGGTCAGGACAAATGCAACGATAGAGAAAAATCCACTTACGAAAGTATAGTTATGGACTTCATGGAACCATTTTTAAGAAAAAGATACACTTTATTTATCGACAATCTTCAAATTCATTCAGTATTCATCTCCAAGTTTATATTTAAGTTGAAAGAAAAAACAGAACAAACGTTGTGGGGACTGCACGGAATTTGGAAAAACATACCAAAGGGACTTTCTGCACTAAAGCTTATAAAAGATGAATTCCAAACTCGCGTACTCGTGGTTTACTGTTTTGATGGCCTATGAAGCATTCTAATGGCTAATTGATAAACACGGAGAAAAATATACAATGAATTAATACAATAAAGAAATCGGAGCCGTGGATAAACAAGAAACAGTGTTAGCATGTTTTCATAAGATTCGAAAGGATATGAAAGTATATTTTCCTACATGGTGGATGCAACGCTTTATAATGTTTCGCATTCAAAAATCAATCTTAAAGCAAAACTTTACGAATTTCTGCCTTGATATTGCAGAGCAATTGTTGTCAAAAAAAGGTCCTACCAAATATAATACTAGAGAACACTCTTCACAACGCGATATACCGCTACGGTGACAGGCTAAGAATCGGAGTCATTTCCAGGAGCACGTTCCACAAACAAGTAAAAAACAAAATCCTTCAAAAAGGTGTTTTGGTTTTGGTTTTGTACGGTAAGGTTTTTTGTTTGTACCACAAATGTTTCTTGTTTAAAGTTCTTGAAAGTTGAACAAAAACCTCTTTGAAACTTAACTCTAACTTAAACTTAACCTGCTACTACCTATGTTGAAACCTATTCACATACTATTTTGGATCTTAGTAATTACTATCAATACTCGGCTGAGGACGCATGACCAGGTTGACCTATTAATCTAAGTCCTGAGTGCTTGAATGTACGGATTCGACGCGTGTTCTACCTTAGCTAGTAGATTATCTCTGCGTGAGAGCGCGAGTTTATTGATAGGGCTAATATTAGCAAGCTCATGTAATTTGCGTGATGAGAAAAAAAAGGCTTGTTTAGCGCCATTTATAAGTACCCATTTTTAGTGACTTGAAGCTTTGATTTCAAATATCTTGCGCATTGGCTCCAAGTAGGCGCTCCGTATAATATTATAGGCTGAATAGCCATCTTGAAAATTATTGTCTTATTCTTTATGTTCAATTGGGACCTTCTGTTGAGTAGTGGATCCAGTTGTAGTACAGAATTAAAGGTTTTAATATTCATTCGTTCAATGTGGTCTTTGAACATGAGTTTCTTGTCCAACAATAGCCCAAGGTACTGCAGATTTTCGGACCATAGTAGGGTTTGTCCTAAAAAGTTAATCGGTCGATTAGGCAGCAAGGAACGTTTACGTTTTTTACTGAAAAATATTGCCTCATATTTTTGCCTTATATTATTCCTTATATTCCTTATACTATAATATACTTTTTCAAGCATTTTCTCCAAGTTAGTTGTAATGGTATTTGGGTGAGTTCCTGAAATATAGAAGCAGGTATCGTCTGCAAAGGCAGCTATTTGACAGCGCTCGCTTGTAGGGAGATCGGAGGTATAGATGTTGAGAAGCGTAGGGCTCAGACAGGAGCCTTGGGGAACACCAGTAGGGATGCTTCTCACAGTAGAGATGCCATCTCGACCCTTTACCTTAAATTATCTATCTATGAGGTAGGAAGCTATCAAATTACGTAAGTATGTTGGAGTTTTGTACTGTTGGAGCTTATAAAGTAAACTTTCGTGCCAGACTCTATCGAATGCTTTCTCAATATCAATGGTAACCATTTCAACTGATTGTTTTCCTATAAGAGCTGTCTTAATGTCCTTTGAGACGCAATACAGCTGCTGCTCCGTTGAATAACCGTGTCTGAAACCAAACTGAAAGTTAGGAAGTATGTTGGCAAAGTCTTTTGAGGATTGACTTTTCGAAGAGATTACCAAAGGCTGGCAATAGGCTTATTGGCCTGTAGCTATTTGGTTCATGTGGATCCTTCCCAGGCTTAAGAAGTGATACTACAACGGTTTGTTTCCAGGCGAGTGAAAAACAAGATAGTTTGAGGCACGCATTAATTAAGAGGCAAGTGAGAACAATCCCTTTCTTTGGTGGATTTTTCATCACAGAATGAGGAATTCCATCGGTACCAGGAGCTGTACGATCCTTAAGTTTTTTTCAATTGCGCAATTATTTTTTAGTCTTGATGTAGGCGCCAGGGGGCAAGTCAGATGTGTTAGATATACTTTGCAGAGAGTTATCTATCATCGTTTCTATGATATCATTGCGCATTTTGTTTGAGATGTTGTGGTAATTATAAAATTTATTAGCAAGAATTTCTGCATTTTCTTCACAAGAATAAGTCTGCTGGCCACTTGCGTCTTTCAGTGGGTAGGGGAGGTTGTGAGATCTTCTTTTCAATATTTTATAAAAGCGCCAATGTTCCTTTGAGCTATAATCTAAGCTCTGGAGCATTTGATTCCAGTACTGATTCCGTAGGTTGGAGATTTTGTTTCGGATTGCTGTAGTGAGAGTGTTCACACGAAACTTCAAGTCTGGATCCCTAGATCTTTGCCACTGTCTTCTTAGGTTATTTCGGGTCCGAATAAGCTTCAGAGCTCCCTGATCTAATTCGAAGCTGTTATATTTGGCATTAGAATTTTGCACACTGGATTCTATACCCCTGCAAATAGTGTTCTTAAATTCGTTGATGTTTTCGTCGATCGCATGCGCTGTGTTCAAATAATTAAATATATTCACTAAAATGAATTTTTATAGCTCTATGTTCTGATAACACTAGAACAGAGTTGCATTATAATTAAATAGTGTGCACACGCATGTTAACAACGGAGGCTAGAGGTGAACAGCAGAGGTCACTCACGTTTCAACATGGGCTGTAGAGCCATCTCGTATATAAAACCAATTATATATCATTTTAACTGATAAGTGTTTGGTATTATTATGATAAACTTTTTCAAAAGACATCACTTTTTCCCGGAGCCATGTCGACGCGCCAAAATGTGCTCCCGCAGAAAATGAACTTGTTCCGAGAAAACAAGTAACACTGATAATGTAGGATTATGTGAAAACAAAAGACAACTGATATGTTTCGATTTTGGTCGTTTCATGTCATTAGTGTGTCAAATTTCTTCAATTTTTTGATAAGCGAATTTGACTATTAGTCTTCGAAATGTGCGAAGTTCCTTCAATTGCCGTTCAATTTAAAAAAGTTAGCATGTAAATGAGTTACATTTGTTGAGTTTTTCACACAATTTTGGGTCAACCATCTCCTTTCCAAAAGTCTCTTCAATTCTACTTAAGCCACCAAAGGAAGTTCTGTAGGATATTCACGTTCATTTAGAGATTATAGCTTTGTGTTACATGTACAGACATGAGTAATTAAAAAAATATATTGAAGTTTGTTGAGGTAGGCAAAAATTTCTTTATTGTTGTTTGGGTTCGCCGGGCCTTGTTTTATGCTTTTGAGGATTTGCTTGGGCTGTCTGTAGCCATATTACAGAGGAACGGGTCAAAGATAGCTTCACATAGCCACAACGTGTCCCCAAAAAGCAAAAACGGACGTCCGGTGGACCCTAAAGAAAATAAATTCTATTTATCGCGCATTGCAAATCAATTTGAACATTTACGCATTGATATCACACGGTCTCAGACATGTGTTAAGAATCAAGTTTTCGATATGATGGTTGTCTTTTACATAATGTGCTGTTAAAATATAAGTTTTCCGAAGAATCTGAAGGAGAAAATCCTTCTTGTGGTTATCTAAGACATTCTAGGACTCGTGGTTATCAAGGACTTGGCGTGGTTATCTAGGACTTGGCGTGGTTATCTAGGACTCTTGTTAAAAGAGCTATGCTATTATTTGATGGATTGCTGACGCAGCTTGAAGTGGGTTTTTTCAACAAATCTATTGTAAATCCTCGTTTGTTGTTCACTAGTATTGATTTATTTAAACAAAAGGTTCCAAATGGAGAAAACGTAGTCATCAATTGTATCTGGTAGTCTAATTTCTAGTAACTTGACTTGGTGCAAGACGATCTATTGCTTTTATGAGGAGTTTCGTTGAGTCCAACTATTATCCTTATCTCTAGATAAGAATCCTACCCTTACTGCTAAATTGATGTGAATTTGGCAAGCACATTCTAAAAATTTGCACATTGCCACATTCACAAGCTCCTCTCTTAGTAATTGTTATATTTTACAGTGCATAAGGAATTCCACATGGGTACCTATATAAAATTTAGACACATATATGAAACAATTCTGACATAAATATCAAACTCCGAAAAATCATAAATTCTTCCAACAAAACCAACAAAATGTTGCAAAGTTGTATAAACATTCACTTTGCAAGATGTTGAAGGTGAGGGTAATTTGAATGCAGTAGCCAAAAGAGAGAAGGTCTTTTTTTTCGATAGGTGTTACACATTTCCATGCAATCTTCATATAATAGCAGCGCAAACGCTCCATTATAGTAATTATTGTTGCAATGTGTTGTGCTGTATTTTCCACAGGAATTGTAATAAGGTTAGTTATTGTTTTCTGAACACCTTACAACGTTAAAGATGTTGCAGGGCTTGTGAAAGGTGTTTATGTCCGCGTGAATAGTATGGATAATGACGAATATTTTGTTGATTTAAGGAGTGTCGAAAGCGGGAATCGTAGGAAATGTAAAACCGATTGCTAAGGAGTGTTTATAGCAATTTGATATGAAATTTCAACGAGTAACTATCATTTATGGATTGCATTGCATCGTTAATATCAGGCGCGCTCCTTAAAAATTGTTTGGTATCTATTGTAAATGAAAAGTGCTTTTAATGTGTTGTAATTGTTGTAATTGATAGTCTCTAGCATTACCACTTGGGATCTGATTGTTTAACTTCGCTGCACACTATAATTAGTTTTTGGATATCCGCAGAACTCAATAGGAAAATGGTAATGAAGGGAAATCCAATGTTTCGTATTGTACTTATGAAATATTAATTGCTTTAAATGTTTTTCAATTTTCCCAACATTTTTCAATTGTATTTCTAACGCGTACAAAGATCTGATTAAACTGCTGTATAGAAGGGAGTAGTATAGTTTTCTTATGTTATGATGGAATCGATTCAACTTCACAAATTTAATATGTATTCATTTTCTTAAAATAATTTTCAATGTTTCTGAATGTTCAAAAGGAAGGGGGGAGGGGGTACAAGACGGAGTATGGGGTGTCATTGTAACACGAAATATTAATCAAAGCCCCTCAGGCTCGTAATGACGTGCTGCTAGCTTGTTTATCGGGCGCGAGAGGGCAAGATGGGGCAGCCAATCTTCTCCTTCGAAGAGTGTTGTAGTTAAAGGGGTAATGGGGTGTAAATTAGCGGCGACAACCTTTGCTGTACCACAAACGACTCTCGAATGAGAAGTTTGAGAAGCCTAGAAGATCCTGCTCTGCCTGCAACTACGATCAAAGTTCCTTTGGGTCCAACAAAAGAACGTTTTCTCACGACGAAGAGAAAGAACTTTGTAACTATAAACTTGATATGGTGGGTCGTCTTTAAGGATTTACAACAAAAGAGCAATGGCATACACTCTGGCAGTAAAAAATGGGAAGCAAATTCATTTTAACTCTAAAAAAGATGTCAAAGATTTAGTGAAGGGATTTTCAAGCTAGCATCCAGAATAATTGATAAGAAAGCCAGTAGGCACTTCAGCTGCACGTGATTCTAGGTTTTATAAACCAACTATTCGACAGTTTTTTGACTTCCTCGGCAACCTGTATGATGTTCAAACTTTCGTTTGGTAATATTTGTGATTGTGATGAAACAGGAAATTTAGTAGTACCTAAAACAAAGTGAGAAATAATTGCTAAAGAAGTCGGAAACAATTGGGATCTATTATTTCTTCGGGAAGAGGAACCACAGTAATTAAAGAAACATGTTCCAGATGATGTTTTCTGGAAAGAGAATGGACCCATAGCTAATGCTGAATGCCGCCGCTGGAGCTTGGTTTCTGGCAGAATAATGGCTGAATTATTGCTGGCTGGTGTGAGAAGTTTCTGGAATTTAGAGGAGCAACAGTTGATCGAGTTGTGTTGTTGCACCCATAGCACCCAAACACAAAATATGGATGTCAATAATGATGGTCATTCCAAGGGGGCTCAAATTTTATGCTTCCCTCCATATTCTACTCATCGAGTTCAAGTCGCTGACGTACCATATATGAGGCCCTTCGGCACAGCCAAACAAAGCCTGGCTTTGGCACAATACAGAAATGATAGTAACTGCCCAGTAGAGTTGCAATGATCTTTTGTAAAGTCTTTGTTCAAGCTTCTTAAACAGCAACGCCGGTAAATGGCCTCAAAATATGTGACATTTGGCTATACGATGAAGCAGTATTTTTGGGCGCCAACTTTGCGCCATTATAGGAGAAAAGCTTAATCAAATATTCCACTAAAAGAGAGATTATCCATCATTGAAGCGTTACCAGAAATCACAACGTCATAGAACGGAGGAACAGCACCTAATATGACCATTGGCATCAACTTCCGTTTCAGTTGTCCCTGAAATGATATCGACTGAAACGTTAGTTTTGGTAGTTAAAGATTTTAACAAAGAAACCATTGACATTTTGTATGCCTGTTGTCATGACCCAATTCGAGATTGAAACACATTCACTGCATGGATGCTGCACTTGGATGAGGAATACAGAAATAGATCAAAAGCTGTCGCGTTTGGGTGGTAAAATTCTTTTTTGTTTGTGTTCCAAGAAACCTGAGAAGGCTACTAGTAAAATTCTGCATAGTTCTTGTGCAGGACTTCTGCTGCCAAAATCATTCCTTATTCATATCATTACAGCGAAAATGCGTTGAAATAAGAAAAAAGGAGTACTGAGATTTTGGTTGGTAAGACAATATAGTTCATGAATAGACGCAGCGGCAATCAGGACGCTCTGAGCAGAATACGTAATGTTAGAGCTGATTGACACAGGGTGATCCTGGGAGAATACCGGAGGATATCGCTGTGCTGCGTTGATGAGTAAACTGTAATTGTAATGTTCTTTTTCTAATAAGCAGACAAATTCCCTCGCATGCATGCTTGAAATGCAGTGGAAAGGATATTGATCTGACTTTTTAAATATTTTATCCATTTTCCTTGCTTTCCTAGCTTGATTTCTTGGTCAAAAGGGACAAGTAGTACTCGTCAATCTTTCGAGAAATTGGAAATTTCCACAAATAATGAAAGGGTCGATCATGAAGTGATTGCTTGATTGACACTGCTCTAATTTCATTGAGATTTTGACACATGAGACTCATCTAGCTTTCGATCCTATTAGAGAAAATGATTGGAATACGTGGGAATATCGAAAAGGCTTTACCGGCATTATGGTCAGTGTGTGGAAAGTGGCCACTCTATAGCTGTGCTGGGATAGACGACGAGGACGACTAGGCAAAATTTGTTTGTGAGTTGTCAATCCAGAAATAGAATATGACAAAAGGATTGTAATTCGTCAAAACTAAGTAAAAATATTCAGGAAAACAGACATTTGTGCGGATAATACTATTTTCCCGATACAATAGATGTGATAAATTTGCGCTCATACAAGCATTCCAAAAAATGGTCCCGAAATGGTTAATCTTCGAACAATGAGAGGAAAGTAACATGGAAACTGGTGGTTTAATTCGGTACAATGATGATTTGCAAGAAATTTTTGACGAGCCAAAATATTGCTTGAAGACTAAACTAATTGTGTAGAAGGTAAACGTTAGAAGCAAAAAAGGACAGCATCGCCTCTAACATTCCGGAAGAGGACGATGAGGTTGATGGATGGAGAATATTGTAGGCACTTTAAATGAAAAGCTCCTCATTTCATTATAACATTATATGCGTACTAAGGGTAAGGATAAATCCTTAATGAACATTTTTCTCTAATCATGATCAAGAAATAGGGAACAAACTTGCGAAATCGTATACCAATGCCGACCTCAGAACCCGATCTTCCTTATTGGTTCTATATATATATCGAAATGTATTGATCCTACTATTAAATATCATTTACCTGTCCCGTTAAGCCCGATTGTTTCATTGTCTTGTGAAAGAACAAGAGCAACAGCACAATTAAACTTAGGGTACAAAACAAGAGTTATTTATGACCTGAAATCAAAATTCACATATGTTTTTAGTATGTGGAGCTTGATTCTGCACAAATAATGAGCGGACACACTTATGCTTGAATGCTGCCAATCCAATTGCGCGATTCGTTCGTTTTGTCCGCAACGTCCGTCCATCCATCGGTCTGTGCATCCGCATGTCCGCATTTGTCTGCAGACCCAACTATAACATGCAGAACGTGCAAAATAATGCACATCTGCTGAATTAATTCATTAGTCCTGCTGGTTCTATATTACATGTGGACAAACATTGTGTACACATATGAATAAATATTAGGACCATACAAAGTGTACGTATGGTAGAAAAACAATCAAACGTCCACAAATATATCGGGATTGTTTGCACAAAAATAAGACATGAGAATTTACGATAATGGGTAATGTTGATATACAGAGGGTTTGTTGTCACCACCAACGATTTCAATTGAAATTACAATTGCATCAGGCGGCAAAGAGATGTCAATGTATGCGTTTTTTGCTGTTGTTTTTTTCTGCCTGTATCGCATGATTAAGAAGAAATTTGTATTTTTTGACATAAAACATGTGCTAACAGGAGTACTAATTAATGTTTAAAGGTTTTATGGAAATGTTAACAATAGGAAGGGTTAAATGATGTATGGTGACATTTTAGAGTTTCTTTTTCTTTGATGTTGCACTTTAGTCCTTTCGGCCGGGTGTAAGAATCTCAAAGGTTACTACTAAAATTATTTGGGTTGATTCAAAGTGTACTTAAGCATAAAATTATAATAAAAGGATCGATGGAGGAGCACGATTTTGACAGAAAACCGAAATTGCTTGCTGGAGAATATGAAACATGTGTACGAATCAATTTGCTACATGCGATTTGTTTTACGAAGGCTGCAATTTATAAGGATTTTCTGAGTAATAATAGTGTTCAATAGGATATTAGAAGGCCCTAAAGCTTGACTATTTTAGCCGATTTTCGGACTTATGTATGAATCCCAAAATTAAGGCCAATGGTCTCTAGTTGCCCTCCAAATTAAAAGACTGGGCAGATGAAAATCTTTAATATACGAAGATACAATACGTTCAGGATTCTGAAACACTAAAATAAGAAATGGAATAATTGAGAGTTACACAGCAAATCACAAAGCATTCGCAATATATTATTGAGAAACAGTTTCAGTGGTTATTTTCTCGTAATTTAGCTTGAGAGCACGTGAAACCAGTCATCGCAATCTTTCCATTCACCGACATTATGAAATTTACACGCTGTCTTTCCTGCAAATCTCACATTATTTAGTATCTCTTCCCTATCAATGTCCCCCCGGAGTGTGAACGTTTGTCAAAAGTTAGGTTTAATAGGTATAATCAGACGCGTAATGCATCTGATCCATCCATAAACATCTCTTCTATTAACGTGAGATCCAAGCCAGGAACGTTTGATACACCACTGCGGGTTAGACCTCGTGGTCCTCTACCTTCGGGCACCTTCAAATTAGAAGAGTCGCGCGATTGCATTTTTCAAGGTTTCTAAGCATTTCTTCGACTATAGTATCCATGAAGAGCTCTCCGATTTCCATGAAAAGGTCGTTAGATTGTTCAATCCATCTTTCAACAGCAGAAATTGCACGAAACGCATCACACACCGCACTCAAACGCAACCCGCCCCTACACATTCAGTTGTGTTCCTATACTCCCTCATATAATCGATTGAGTCTGGGGCTCAGGCTAGGGATTGGTCGTGCGGTTCTCCGTTCTTTGTATTGTTTTCGATTGTTACCAATCAAAGAAAGAGCGTTATCTCTTTTCCCCTGGTGGCCTGTTCTCGGTCCTCGGCTCACGGTTCTTGCCTCATTTTCTGGTCCAGTAAGAGTGTGTGTGCTCCTAGCAAGGAAGGCGATAGGTTTTACCACTGGGATCACAAAAAACTGGAAAACCGTTCGATATACGCTTCGATGCAGCTCCTTGTTCTGAACGCCCAGAAGTTCTGCCCCATAGAATAGGGTAGACTGCACAGAACTCATTAGGAGTCGTTTTCACTACCATGCTGAGTCCAGGAGTAGTCATTCACCCCGTTACTCCCTTAAAAGCATATCGAAGCTGGGTTGCTTTTTCTCAACTGATTGCCTCACGACTAGCGTCACTACACTATCCACATAGCCGGTCATGCCTGACTCATCAGTAGTCCTTCCTAAGAGAATTTTCAACAGATCCGAACCGAGGGTATAAAAATTATCCTACGACTATCTTCATTGGTGCAGTAGAGTAAGTTGCGATCTTTCACATCGTTTCTCAGAGTCTAAATAACATATTTAAGGACTTGAAAACGATTTTCCAGCGCTTCTAGTATACCTGCCCATCTTGCACAGCTACATTTTCGACCTCCAGAATAAACAGAAGGATAAACTGTGTGGAACTGCTGCATGCCTCTGTACGTTAGACAACAATCACCATTTTTTTCGACTGAATCGATGGTAGAGCAATCTTCTCTGCAGGCATACTGTCGTGAAGTTCTCGTGACTCTGTTCTCGGTGTGACAGGCGATGTTTTTGGTCGGTAAAGGAAGAGACTCAGACACTTATGGCTAGAGTGGCATTTACCACGCTATCTCAAAAACAATGATTATTTTTTTACTAAGGGTTGTTAGGTCTAGTTGATAGGTTGTTGGTCAGCTAGATATATGCGGTCTTCTCAGCAACGGATAATCTGGTAATGTAGTGAAGTTCATTTTGGCATTTGTCGATTTCTTACAGGACTTGTTTATTTCCTTACTTATGGAAACTAAACTACCTATCGATACAGTTCTTTCGATATAATTTTCAATTTCTTTGCAGTGGTACTCAGCAAGATATCTGGTAAGAGTCAATGGTAAGTAAGAGAAATCTTGACATGATTGTGGCAGTAGTTGTGCGAAAAGAAGGAGCATGAAGCATATGGATTGAATTCAGTGAGCATATAGTAAAAAAGGTTCATGATTATAATTAAATACTAGCGAAACTTCTTTAAAATTTCAAACATTCAAACAACATTCAAACAACGATTCGAAGCAGACTTCTTTTTGTCCTTCGACTGTTTTGTTGTGTTCTTTTACCACGTCAATCCAATTAGAGTCCTCTTAATTATATTTCCTTAATTTCCTTTAAAATGGAATTTTTTTTGCACTATAAGCAAAGGCAATACGATTTTCTGTCTTCTTCGGTCTGGAAAATAAAATGTACTGATAGAGAGCTTTAGGTAGATCAATTCATACTTCTAAACGACTGCAGGATCCATGTTCTGCGTTAATTGATTGCTTCAAAACAGATGTATTTGGCAATTTCAAGGATTTGCTGGTAAAGGTAGGAGCTGTCATGTATGTTAAAGTTTTGCAAGAAATTGGTACATATGTTTATGTCTGCAAATGTGCCACGTGACTAACCTTATGTGTTAATTTCAATAAAATTAAATGTTCTTTGCGAAATTTGTAAGCTGCATATTCAGGCCCACATCCCTTTTATGTTTTTTTTGCGAGCTTAAACTCACTGTCTTCTACCTGTTCCTGATTGATCATTTCAATCCAATCTGATCACAATAATATCATAAATATTGCTTCCAAAGGTTGTTTTTATTGTATTCCTTCTGTTGCTTCAGAGACACCCAGGGTTCTGTTGCGGCTCCTGGCGTAGGAGAAAATTTAGATCGGCTTGGTTGTATGCGGAATACGCCGAAGGGTAGTTCTAGCTCAATGCTTTAACTACATTAGCTTCGGACTCATTGAACTGCAAGGAGCTAGATCGCAGCAAACTCCGTTACAAGTGTGGCGCTCTCGGCATAAGGCGAAAGAGTGCCCAAACAAACCTAGCTGCATCTTGTGCAAAACAAGGGGAGTGAAACCTGAAGATCTTGCCCATATTCAAGGAAGTGGTAGGTGCCAGGAGTTCAAAGAGCAACTTACCAAGAGAAGAGTGAAGATATTATCCAAGTCTTGCTGATTAACCCACACCTTAGCTCAACCGCACACAACGAGGTTGCGAGGGAGAAAAAAGTGGATCTGTTGCTGATATCTGAGCAACACCAGAAAAAGGCGGAGGCTGGATGGTATTGTGATCGATGTGGCACCATCGCCATCTGGGTACGTGATAGTGCTCTACTGACAGTTTGGACTTGCTCCAAGGAGGATGGCTTTGTGCTGACTGGGTGTGCGGATTTGACATTCATAAGCGTCTTTTTCACGCCTAAGGAGCCAATATCATGCTTTCAGAGCAGCCTCGATAAACTGGATGAAGCTGTTTAGAGCACAGAAAGCCGAATCTTTTTGGGCGATGACTCTAATGCCAAGGCGATAGAATAGGAATGCCTCATCGCGATGCAAGAGGGAAACGAATCCTAGAAATGGCGGCTAGGAGGAAACTTGGGAACACACCAACCTCTCGACGGAGTGGCTGCTTGGGAACCATTCCGGATGTGACATTTGCTTCGGAATCCTTAGTGTCCAGGATACATAAAATGGGGGAACTGGAGGAGTACTCGGCGAGCAATCACTAGTATATAGCTTTCCGAATTGGCGAGAGTGTTCCTCGACGATTAGCAACTAAACATTCAAGTGTAGGTTGGAACATTTCTAAAATGGATCGCAGCGCGTTCGCTGCAGTGCTTATGAATTTGAGTTTTCATGAGGCACAACAAAACTTCTTGCGACTGCTCTAGGCCTAGGCAACGGCCTCGGCACGATAAACTTGGTCAGCAGAAATCACTAAAAAGCAAAGAGAATGTTTAAGAGATCGAGATCGAGTCACATTCTTGAACGCTGGCATGCAGGTCGGCTCGGAAACTCCTTCTTAGGTTGATAAACGAGAGCAACGCTCGCTGCTGGTAAAACCTCATTGATTACATTGACAGACGTCGATAGGCACCTGTGGCGACTTGGTTATAAACTTGTCATGTGAAAACTAGGAATCTGCACGGAGGAAAATATGGACGAGGATGTTCGAGCGCTTTTCCCTGTGCATGTGCAGAATGCATGGTGAGACTGACGATTACCTGACGCAACTACTCAGTGGGCACGCGTATTTTCGGTCTTACTTGTATACGATGGGAAAGTAATCGTTTCCAGCTTGCTTGTTCTGCACGAGGATGACAGATGACGCCTGCCACACGTTGGTTGCATGAGAAAAATGGAAAAGTCTGGTTCGCGTCTAGCGGAGCAAATAGGCGTGCTCTCTCGAGAGAACGTAACGGGGAAAATAATAAAATCGAAAGACAATTTGAATTGTGTGCCGCATTATGTACGGACGGTTCGTCTTATAAAGAAGGGCATCATGAATTGCTTGGCGGCGCAGAGGGGAGGGGATCTCTATGACAGTAGTTGTCTTCCTTCCGATTTCTCCGAGCTGAAAGAAGAATTTCCCTTTAACCTGAAGGCGATGATTAATGAGGTCTAGCCCGAAGTAATGTGACAAAAAATTTCAGACTAGGTTCTCGGTCGGACAGGGGAGGTGTTTAGTCGGCGTCTGGGACTCCGACACTAAGGGCGTAACTCGTCTTCACCTCCTAACCTTTTAAAAAAAATTTGTTGTGTTGTATCTGTTGTGTTGCATCTGTTGTGTTGCATCTGTTGCTTCAGAGACTAAAAATGGTTTGAAATTAGCATCGAATGGACTTTTTGAGGGAAAAAAACTAATTTTACATAATTTAGAACAACTTTAATGTACTTTTACTTTGCATCTTAGGCAATTTAGAAAGCAAAGTACGATGACGTTGAAATTAATTCAGATGATGGTAAAATAATTCGAGTTTTTGATTTTTTGTAGGAAAATTAACATACAATAACAATTACCCTAACTGAGAATTGGTAAGGGAAGAAACTAAAAGACAATGCCTGCTAGTCTTCCGCACGTCGAATAGTTTGCAAGTTGAACTAGTACTTTTATCTTTTTTTCTCAATCGTCATGAGTACCTATAGTGTAGCGAGTAGCAATATAGATTAAAAATCCCCATCCAATGTAATTGGTGGTTGAAGGAAAAAGGTAAATTTAGTTGGTTCGTGCAATCGTGACCAAGCATGGAAAAATAGGATAATGAAGAATTAAGGTGGAACTTTCAACTGAATTTAGAGTTGGAGTCTTAATGAGTTCCTTGTAAACGAGCATACGTTTGCCTGACTCGCTCTTTCCGCAAACTATAACCTCTCCCCCTTAAATCTACTTTGTATTTGACCATGCGAAAAAAGAAAATGCTGAGGGAAATTCGAAAAAAAGAAAATTTCAAGACGATTGCAATGGCGAAATGTAATATGTGTAAAGTGAACGGGAACGGTAATGGTTCGCTGATGATTTTCCTTAGTGTTTTTGTAACGCCGCCGTGCCAACATTACTATTCTTCTGGGCGCTTTGCCTACCATCATTGCCGCTATTTGCCTAATGTATTTTTGAAGTTTTTGGTTGGCTTAAGCGAATCGCTTTGCATTCATTTGCATACACCAACCTGCAGTAATAAGTACATGCAAAGACACATATGTACATGCTTTGCTGGTAAATATTATCGCGATAAAATAGTTCGCTTTCTTAAGGCAAATATCTTTTGGAATGAAAAAGATACAAAAGGAATAGGAATGGCGGAAATTAAAGTACGCTTCAGTCGGTCTGCCCTGAATTAATTGCCAGCTAATCTGATTAGGTAGTGGAATATAGAAGTTGTACAGTGGAGTTGCAAATGTTTCATGTTAGATTGTTATGTCTAATTCATGGATATGATATTCAGATATGTCCGAATTTCTTATTTGAATATGATCAATGTGCTGAATTAAATTAAGTTCTGGATGATGTGCATGTCGAGATTTAGAGATTTTTAAATGTGATATTTGAAAGATGAATGAATTGAAGTGGTATAACGTTGTTCTTTATTTATGAGCTAAGGAACTGTTTTGACATCAATGAAACATAATTTAAAAATCAACTGTCGTAATCAAAATGAAAATTCACAATAAGTATATAAATTTGAAGAAATTACAGCAGAAATTATTGTGGCTCATTTTGCGCTTTCATATTATATAACTAGATTCTATCAATTACATTATTTTTCAGATAAATTTTTTAGTGATAGGTTTAAAGTTAACATAACTAGAGTTTTCAAAAGGAAAAAACAAACAAAAGGAAAAATTTAAGGAAATAACAACTGAGCTCAGAAAAGTCAGTAAGCTCTCCATTAACAATAACAGCCTCCCTTCAGGGTTTTCGTTCATACCGCTAAGGTGGAGGAAACCTTCGGAATAAGAATAAAGTTCCAGCGCGTTTCTGACCATATCACATTCTCGTATAACTTTCGTGTGGAAATCGAGTTACTTAATATATCTTGGCATCCAGAGCCGAAAAGCAGATTCCAATAGTTAAATGTTTGCAATTCGACATAGTAACAAAGCGATATGCGACGGTATGCCATCTCATTTGCTTTCCTGTCAAATTCAAAGTGTTCCAAGTAGTGTTGCCAGTACACCTCAACCAAATATGGTTTTGTTGGCCATGCTCGGGCAATCAAGGAGGAAGTGTTCTGTACTTTTTTCCTCCTCGCCGCAAGCTCGGCAGGTGTCATCCGTTTGGATTCCTATTCGTTTGGATTGTTGACCTAGAAGATTATGGCCTGTTAATACTGCTACCATTGTTCTAACGCCATTTCTGTTTTTCCCAAGGAGTTGTTTTGTCCTCGTTTTATTAGGATGAGGCCAAAGAGCTCGGCTTATCCTGCAGTCGTTCCTGTCATTCCAAGCCGTATATGTCTCTGTCCAGAGGATTTCGTCTAGTTCCCTTTTTACCGTTGCTACGGGTACTTTAATTGTGTCTATTCTAGTGGCATTTTGGTCGACTGATCCAGCTCTAGCTAGTTCATCCGCTCTTCCAATTCTCTCTGCACCGCTGTGTCCAGGGACCAATGTCAGTTTTACATTTACTCAGGTTGTTGCGGCTTTGAGAGCCTGCCTACAATCCTGCACCAGTTATGAAACTACGCGATTAGAGGCTTAGCGGATAAGCATACAATTGATGTCCAATAGACTTGCGTCGTCTATAGAAAACGCTATATTTTACCCGAACACTTTAAACAGAGCTCCATAAAGACTTTGTAGCTCTCTTCCTAGGAGCCATCCGCGCTTCTGACTTTCTGCATTGGGCGAACGAAAAATATCATGCAGATCTACTGATATACGCCATAGTTATCTGGTGAAGACATATATACTGAAAGTCATTATAAAGATCAGGGGTTTGTAGAAGCACCAATAACTCTGTCAGGAAAAGAGGAAATAGCTCATTAACGAGCAGAAGTAGTTCCCATAGTTCCCAATTGTTGTAGTTCCCATACTAAATTCTTTTCTTCCTTCGCGATAAGATAATTTAAAACCATCTTGTTCTATTGGTATTCATGATAACTTTCTTCTTCCGAAGTTTCATCAGTAAGTTTCAGGGACATGTATAGTTCCTGAGGCTTGAATCTGTGCTGAAGGGAGTAAGTTTCAACATTGGGAAACTGAGGTTTTGAACAGCAGCCAACGTGTCATGTGTGAAGTATTGTCATGCTAACTGGTCTTAATTTTGCCAATATTCCCCTTATTTACTTGCTCACAGCATCTTGTAGGCTTGCTAGATTTTCAATGTAACAGTCCCCAGTTGTTGCTACAACATTTTCATTTAAGTTAAAAAGAAAGATTCCTCAGAAAACAGTGGCGATGTGTTATCCAGCTGTGAAACACTTTGAACTACTTCGACTTGATCCGCCTCCTTTGTGCTATAAAATTGAGGCTTGATTGATTAGTACTAATGATCACACGTTCCATATTCAGTCTAAATTCGTCCTTATTTTAGCCAGGCAAAGTAAAAAGTTGTCGACACCCACCTTCCCCGCGATTTTCACTTGCCAAAATGAATATATAGGATGTTCAAAATGGGTAAGGCTGACACTTTGGTCATTTTTGCAAGCTACTTGTTCTTTATATGAGAATGATATGATTCTTTCCAAAATTGTTGACGTTTTCCGCTGAATTGACTTTGGTAAGTAGCCAAAGATTCAGTCGAATCCCTGCCGCGCTTGTAGAAATTGGGCCCTTTTGTGATAAATGTTTACCGAGTGCTATCAAATTGAAGACTTTTATTTTGAAATCGTGTGAAGGTTTTTTTGCTTGGTAATGAAGTCGATGTTTATGTGAAATTCAATTTTCTTTATTCTCTATGTTATTACAAACATTATTCTTATGAGCTTCATTTCAATAAATGATTATTTTTCTTTGGGTAGCTTGGGTCCGCCGGGCCTTGCTTCGTTGATCTCGAGGACGCGTTTCGGCTGCATACAGCCATCAGATCAGAACGAGCTGCAACGGCAAGAAGAAACGCGTCCTCGAGATCAACGAAGCAAGGCCCGGCGGACCCAAGCTACCCAAAGTTAATTTTGGCCTGCGGCAACACCAAAACGAACTTCAAATGATTATTTGTTTTAAAGAAATTGACTATTTACACCTTGACTGAGTGTCAAAGGCAATGCAGGTTAAATCTTGGCTCTTCAAACTACCATAAACTCTGTCTCGCGAATTTTTTTCCAAAAAAGCTGAAAATCAAGAAAACTATCATATTTATAGATGAGTATCTATGGCACTATGATACATAGATGAGCCATCTATATTCACAGTTGCGTAAGCAAAAACTGTTGATAAGGCTCTAGTTTTTTTCGGTAAAACTTCGCATCCTAAGTATTTCATAATCAACCAAAACTTCCAATAAATTCCACCACCACAGTCAATTAGTTAACCCCTTAACATTTCATCATTAACCAACTAAAATGCAAATGTTTCAATAAAAATAACTTTAACATATGCCTTCTTTGTAGCACAAATTTATCACATAACAACCTTGCGAACAACAAGACAATCGACGTGCAAGACGTCCTTTTCAAAAAATCTTCCCGAAACGGTTCAATTTACATATTTTCCATGCCACCAATTAATTGGTTCAACGAGAGGGGACAATCGTTTAGTTTCATCTTGTAAAAGGGAAAGGACTTTTGCCATCGTGTTATCACCCATTGTTGTCGTCTGGCATGTTTTTGACTTTTCTTTCGTTTGATCGATTTGATGCCGAATAGTTTAATTAGCATAGTCACATGGTTGGTTAAAAGCATTTAATTAAGGGTTCAAATTAAAGTTGTTTTAATATTACCGCAGACAAAAAGGAAGACAATAGGAAAATTGACCTTATCGTGTCCGTATATTCCTTATGTCCTCGCTTCAGTTCTTTTGAATCGAAGCGTGTAATTGTGGCATGTAAACAGTTGTACAAGAAAAGTATAAGAAAGGAGTCATTTGTTATTGGATTTTGTTTTTGGAATTGGAATGTTCTTCTATTGACTAGGCATGCTTAACAGGTAGTAGGTCAAGGACCTACGTGTGGGCTAATCCTTTTTAATTTTGTATTCAAACCCCTTCATGAAGATCTTATATGTGGAGTTATAAGATGAAGCAATGTCTGCACTGAAGAAGTATCTTCGCAGATGTACCTGTCAATCATTGCCCATTTGGATGGCGGAAGAATGTGGAAATATTCAGTGTGTTGTCTTTGCAGCTGACCGAAATGAGGAGAAACTATTGGTAATAACGCTGACCAGCTCTAGGATGTGAAATATAAATTACAGGTTTTGGGTGATTCTCAGCTTGATCGTATTTTAATTTCTTTATCACCTGCTGGTCCAACACAGTCGAAGAATGTGATTCATCGCATCTTTTCCCTATAACTGAATGGATATTGCTTAAAATTGGTATGAATTTAGGAAGGGTTGAATTTAAGTAATTTTTTGTAAAAGGATGGTTAGTTTGAATAAGGTCCAGGGTGATTTTGTCGTTAGATTATGCAAGTAGTAACAAGTAAGTCTCGTTCTTCTTGAATTCATTCGTGTGAGTTTATTAGTGAAGCAAAACATGTATATCTACGTTGAACCACATGTACGTCACCTTCGATTTATCTCAGCACTATATTGTGCTTACTTTGTTTCAAAAATTTTCTCACCGTACGGTTACACACATGACTTCACTTAACTTATTTATGTTTGGAAAAGAACCAAAAAAAAAATCAAAATAACCTTAAGATCACCAAAATCGATGAGCTCACTATTTCACTTTTTAGAAGTTTAATGGGCAAAGGTGAGAAAGTCCGTTGAAAAATGTCCACTTATATCAAAATTCCTTGAGATTAATTCATACGAAAAGTTTGCCCTGAGAGATACTGTGGCAGGAATAAGTATCGAACGATTGAAACAATGGTTATTTGATGAAGGAGTGAAGGGTAAAAGAAAAAAGAGTTAAGGTTTAGCTCCTGAGAAATTGTGAATTGAAATTTACCAAGTGTGGAGCAGATATCAGCATGAGTCCAAAATTCAATTGGCCTAAACTTTTTGTGGAAAAGGCAACGAAATTGGAAAGATTTGAAATATTTTTAAATGATTCCATCAAATGCTTAAAAAAATTTTCCTTCAGGTGATATAGTAGTTAGAGCAACCTTAATACCTATATTTTTGAGGATTCTAACATTTTTGTCAGAGGGTGTCCTCCTTCAAATAAAACTTGTCTGAGTTGTGAAAATTGAAAAATAAAAGAGGAAATTGGAGCGTCAGAAGCAGATGAAAACACCTCAACAGAATAGAATTCGCTGCAGTATTCATTAGGTGGCTCTTCCTCCGCAGGAAATTATAAAAACCCTGATAGATAGCACCGACATGTTTCGCAACGATTACGGATTAAAGGAAAAGAAAAATGCAAATCGCGTTTTTCAAACCATCACACAAATTTTATATGCACATATTTTTAGATCTTTCAAAGTTCTTTAAAAGTTTTTTCCTACCAGTAGAAAGTTGGATAACTGATGAGCAGATACATTCTGTACCAAGGACGAGTATCATGTAAATAATATTTATCCAAGCAAGATGATTTGTGATAGCTAGACCCACCAACATTTATTTTGTTTTCCTTATCTTGGGAGGCTGCTACAGCGAAGATTCGACATTCAATGTTGGCAAACAAGTAGTGAGCAGTTATGGCTGTTTGAGTCGCATCTCTGAGTTTAATGGATTTAAAGGACTTCGAGCAATTAGAAGCAATACCAATCAAAAAGCAAAACATCCTAACGCTACTTCAAATCGAGTATACATATAAATGCAACAGAATCAACGATGTTCAGATTAATTTTTTGACTGTTGCAAAAATATCCCAGTGGTGTTGCATATAGTAAAGTAGATAGAATCTTGCTATTATTTTTCTAAGAAACATCAAAATTATCCTTTGGAGAAAAGTAATAGGAACAAATCAGTAATAGAGTCTTATCATAAAAAAAAATTTACAACCTACTAAGAGTAAACAGAATGTCTCGCAATGCCTCAACTATGGAAAGGACACCAAATAGGCCTGAAAAATTACCACTCGACAGCTATTCAGATGCGGTAGGATCAGATCAAGAAGCTCCTCAACCATCCTAGTCTGGTGCGAAAAGAAGGAAACGTTGAAACATTTCCTGGAATTCGAAACAGCGTTATGATAAATGCGTCAAAATATCTGATCTAAGCTTTCTGAGAAAAAAATATATTTTTTAGACGTTCCAAATAGTTTTTTTAACTAAAGAATTCATTCAGAGATCTATAGAGATTATAGGACGTAAAGATTTCTATAGAGATTTGAGAAAATGTTATGGTAGTAGGTGATAAGGTACTCCTGTCAATAGTAGAAAAAAACTCGATTACATTAGAATTTTCCTTTCATAAAAGAAATCAAACTTCTAAGATTGACTTATCTGACAGATGCCACTGATCCGTATAATACGAAACTTGTATCATAGCTGTGAGAGATTGTGTTATTAGATTTGAAAGGACTTTTGAATCCTGGACAATTCAATAACCGTGAACATTTTAAGCTCTGAAGCAATTTTCTATTGACAGAAATTAGTTCACAAGGTATATCCAAAACTCAGTTTCACTCTAGGTCAAAGGTTAGTCCCCATAAGGGCTGGTGCCAACCCTCGCATGGCCTCGCAAAGATAACCATGGGACCAATAAGGCGACTACACACACGAGTGGAGACAGCAGGTCTGAGGATGGACCCATAAGAAATTATAGCAAACAAATTATACACAAAAAAAATATGTCGCAACAGAAACATTCGAAAACGGATGGACGAAAAGTAGGAAATCTGGAACAACCAGAGATTTTAACAGCATTTGGGCGCAGGAAGAAAACCATGCCCACGCCAGAGCGACCAAAACAAGAAGAACAGAGCCTCTCGCAACCTGGAAGAGACAAACACACGATAGAGAAATGCGAAACGGTTGAGAAACCTATGATTGTTGCCATCACAACCGAAGCGACTGAAGCACGGGACACAAATAAAGAAATCCCTGCACGGCAGACACGGAGCACTTCGATTATCATGGATCGTACAGAGGAAGAGCGGCTATACCGTAAAGCAGAAAGGGTTATTAAACGCATCACTGCCACATGCAATGCACAAACGAACCTTAGCAAAGAGGTTAACTGCAATAAAAGCTGTACGGCCAACTCGCTCGGGGGATGTACTTGTTGAGTTCGGATCAGATGCAAACAATAAAGACGCGTTCCGTGACGCAGTCAAAAGAGTCCTTGGAGAGAAGGCAACTGTAGCCTCACTCAAGCTTAAGGCCACACTGGAAATTAGAGACATTAACTACGTTAAAGATCTGCCCGAAATAGAAGACGCCTTAAAACGCGACTTCCCCGTACTAGGCGAGACGAAAGTCAGGCTGGCCAAACCAAACAACCGGGGTCAACACATGGCCATAATCGACCTCAGGGAGAGGGAAGCAGAACAGCTTTTGAAGCAAGGCAAAATAAGAATAGGGTGGGTTATTTGTCGGATACGGCGAAGGGCCTTTCCCCTTCGGTGTTTCAAGTGCCTCGGATACGGTCATACCGCACAGACATCTAATGGACCTGATCGAAGCTCGTTGTGCTACAATTGCGGTAAGACAGGGCATAAAAAGAAGGAATGCACATACGAGTCACACTGTGTTCTTTACCAGAAGTATGACCCGAGACCAGATGATTTGAAACATATTCCAGGCACAGGGAAGTGTCGAGCCTTCCAAGAAGCTCTAACCAAGGCTAAAGCGCTTCTGCAATGATTCGTATGCTTCAATTCAATCTGCATCGAAGCATCATCGCCCAAGACCGACTCGAACAGTTTGCGAGAGACAGACAAGCTGACTTACTACTGCTGAGCGAGTAGCATCACACCAGAAACTCACCAACATTGGTATTCTGACCAATACGGTACAGCTGCCAACTTGGTTCGGAGCAGTGCTCACCTGCAAATGCAGGATCGGGGGCGAGGAGATGGTTTCGTTTCGGTTCGGTGTTCGGGAACTACACTCTTCAGTGTATACCTAACTCCAAACGAATCGTTATCGTCCTTTCAACTTAAGCTCAATGCTTTGGAGGACGCTGCTTTGAGTATTGAGGGCCATGAGCTCGTCGGAGGTGACTTCGACGCAAGAGGAATCGATTGGGGCATGCCCCAATCAGACGCTCGGGGCAAACGGATCCTCGACATGGCAGCAAGAACTGGGCTCGTCGTACTGAACACAGGCCACACCGCTACTTTCCGTCGATGTGGTTGTGTCGGCACCATACCTGATGTGACATTCGCTTCGGCGTGCCTAGCACAATCAGTTAAAAATTGGAGAGCGCTAGAGGATTACTCGGCCAGTGTTCACCAGTACATAGCTCTGGAGATCCATCACGGTGCTTTCCGAAAAACACGCGCTTGTTCTTCTGCGCTCCGGTAGAATACTAAGAAAGCGAATATGGAGAAGTTTGATGAAATGCTTATGCTCGAACTTGGGAAGAGGCATATATGTATGCATGTATTAGCAGCTTACAAGTCATCTAGAAAATGCCTCCGCAGACTTATCAGCAGCAGCAAGGCCAGCCGCTGGCAAAACCTGGAGGACGACGTGAACAGAGACCCATGGGGCCTGGGCTACAAAATAGTGATGCAGAAGCTCGGTGTCCAAAGGTCGCTTCACTCATACGAGGCAGAAAAGTGGACGAAATCGTGCGGGCTTTCTTCCCCGTCCATCTCGCCATCATTGAAGCCGTTCACTATGAAACACCAACGGAAATTCCATTTTTCACGAAGATGGGATTGAAGAAAGCAGTCTTGTCTATGAAGACCAGAAAGGCTCCAGGACCAGATGGGATTTCAGCTGAGGTGCTACAAATGGTCTTCCACTTTTCCCCTGACCTGCTCCTCCGCATGTTCAGCGCATGCCTGTGCGAAGGGCTGTTCCCAGAGTGCGGGAAGATGGCGAGACTTGTGCTCATTACTAAGTGGAAAGGGGATCCCGAGTCGCCAGCTGCATACCGCCCACTGTGTATGCTTGACACGGCCGGAAAAGTTTTTGAAAAACTTATCAGGGGAAGACTCGCTGACGTTATTCGTACTGCCAGGAACCTATCTCCACGGCAGTATCGCTTCATAGCAGGCCGCTTCACCATCGATGCAATTGGAGAAGTAGTGAGCGCGGTCTAATGTGCGGAGTCTCACAGTATTTCCACACGACGGGTCGTTCTGCTGGTTACTCTGGATGTCCGAAATGCATTTAACAGCGCTAGATGGGTGGATATTCTGGAAGCGCTAGAAAATCGTTTCCAAGTACCAGTGTACCTGATGCGGATTTTCAGGGACTATTTGAAGGACCTACGAGTCGAAGGAGGGTAGGCAAAGTACAATTCTTACTTCAGGTGTCACTCAGAGCCTTATCCTTGGTCCGGACCTGTTCAACATATCCTACGATGGACTCCTGCAGCTTGAACTGCCGGATGAGTCACGTTTGATCGGCTATGCGGACGATGTCGCGGCGCTGGTCGCTGGACGCACAGTAGACCATGCGCAACTCAGAGTCAATACGTTAATGCGGAGGGTAATGGACTGGATGACCGCTCACGGATTCAAGCTGGCACTGGAAAAACCTAAGTGGTCATCATAACGAAGAAAGGATTCTCCAGAGCCTATCAGTACAGGGGACGAGCTGGTTGAATCGAAATTAGCAGTAAAGAACCTGGGCGTCCTGATACACGCATGTGACGGCACTCACCCGATTAATGGCCAACATAGGGGGTGCTCACCTCATCACGAAGACGACTCTTAATGACCATTGCACAGTCTCTTCTACTCTATGGATCAGAACTGTTCAGCAACTGTTCAGAACTTCAGCAAGAAGTTACATCGGAAGCGGTTGGCACAGGTGCAGAGAAAAGGAGTATTGCGAATCTCATGCGCATATCGAACGGTCTTCGGGGCGGCAGTGCTGGTAATCACAAGGGTGATACCCATCACCCTCCTTCCGAGAGAGCGCAGAAGTATTTACCTGCGCAGAGGCGAATATCGAAGAGAAGAGATCACCAGGGAAGAGAGACGTCGCTCTCTCAGCGATTGGCAACGATTCTGGGAGCCAGAAGCAAGGGGAAGGTGGACTGCACGTCTGATCCCTGACCTGAGGCCGTGGTTCAGTTGAGTGCATGGTGAGACCGATGTCTACTTGACCCAGCTCTTAAGCGGGGACGATTGTTTTCGGTCCTACCTGTACAAAATTGACAGAGCACGGCCTTCTAACTGTGTGTTTTGTGTAGGGGAACCGGATGACGCATGTCACATATTCTTCTACTGCAAAACGTGGAGCGATTCAAATCCCCATCTAACACTGCCATCTAAAACTTCCAATTGGTTGCTCGAGTGCTGCGCTCACATTTTCAAGTATTTTGATGTATTCTCCTCGGCCACGTGTACCTATATTTAGTGTGCTCCCAGTTTGTGCTACCTTTAACTCCTCGGCAAACTCCTGAACCTCATTGTGTTCGCGAGGTATGTTGAATCGTCGTTCAACGAATCGCAATTGTTTTCATAAAATGCATGTAAGGCAACTCCTCTATATACTCTGGTCAAAACCATAGTTTTTACGAAAATGACAATGCGTACAAAACAAAAGGAGACCTAGTCCACCGGAGCCCGAACACAACCCCTTTCAAACTGCTTGATTGGTTCTGCCGCACCCTGAAGCGGTGTTGGTCATGATCGAATGTTTCATTGTGAGGATCCGAATCTTGCAGCCGCTTAAAAAATAACAAAAGGATTCCCTTATTTGTTCATAGGATTATTTTGATTTAAAAATATATAGCTATTGGTTTACCAAGCTTTGTATCCAAAAATAGGACAATTGTTTAGGGAAATCGATCGTTCAACTGATAGCCAGATAGAAACTAGTCCTAAATCTAGAATGAAAGTGGAAGGAACAAGGAAATAAACACAAGTTAAAGAGAGTTAAGAGCTGTTATCGTTGATATTATCCTGTTAGATCAAGCGTTGTTATAGGAGTTTTCCTGTATCAATTTGATATTATCTGCTGCTTTGGACATGTTAAACTGATGCGTTAAAAAGTAAATATATATTTATACATAGATTGGTGGAAAATATAGCTAAATTTACAATTTGAGCGATTAGCGATCTAGAATTTCTCATTTCTGCTGAATTCAAATTGCTTTCCACAAATTTTGCCGTAATCGATTATTACTTACGTACGATTGTCTTCAAAATTTATTGTCAATATGCAAACTTTGGGCTTAAAATAATTAATTAGCCAAGTTCTGCCAACTTCACATCTCGCTACTTAAAATCAAAGGGAATAATGAATCATAGTAGCACTCCCCTTCTACCGATCGTCCTCTTTCTTATGATGAAATCTGATACGATCCTACGGAAATTTTGAATGTAGCATATCTGCCGAAGTGGTATCTTACGACGTCCATTTGATTAAGTTGGTAGTTGGATGGTTTTCACGCTGATACCAATAAATTTGAAATCATCAGGACGCACACCAAAAACATTATGAAGAAACAATACACAAAAAAAATCGAAAAACCTTGTATTCTTGCTCATACTACAACTATAACGAAGCAATGTTGAATGTGAGAAGGCACCGTGGCTTAGGCTTGAAACAATTTATTCAAAGGATTTGCTTGAACAACTTGTTGTCACCTCTGATTACGATAATCGCTTAGTTCGCTTTAGTGTTTACGCAATGTTGCGTGATTTTGTCTCGCCCTTTGCTTCGGCTTGATTGTCTTAAGTCGGGACCAGGACGCGAAGCAATCAACAGTGGGATTTCAACGTCCCCAACAAACATGAGTGATCTTCAAATTTTCTTAGAAATTTTGGCGACCTAATCAAGCGTTTCGTGCAAACTTGGCCAGTGTAGAGAATTTTTGTTATGAACAAAAAATTTTCAAACTCAATTCATACCTTGTATTTTTCATGACTTTTAGTACAATATCAACAAAGTACTCAAGCAATCTATGAGGTTAAAGTTGATGGTATCTAATGTTCGAACCGAATACATTTTCCTTAGGTCCAACATCTTTGATTGTTCGCTTGTTTGCCACGCTCTATTTGATCTATAAACTTATCCGGAAATCCGAGGGATACGTACACAATAGCTGGTTAGCTTCCACTTGAAACACTTTGAATATTCCATCAGCCATCCGTTAGATGACTCGGTTAAGTAGTTAGTAACCATCAATCCATCACCATCACAACTATCATCCTCATCATCGCCGCAGCAGTGTCTAAAGAGAAAATTTCCAACATCTTGCGAACGAATAACTGAAACATTTTCCAAACTCAAACAAGTGAAAATTATTCAAAGGTAATCCAACAGTTGCGAATTGAATACAATGGCGGCGTAATATGTTCGTCATTTAACATGTACTCGTAGTTTAGATTATTTATCGGCCATTTTTAATCGTATGCAAAATGCAGTAATTACCGTTACCGTTGTTTTCCATGGTGCGACTATTATGTTTGCCACTTTCGTGCAAAGAAAAGAAAAACAAGGAGTCCAAATGAGAGGTTACAGTGTAACACAGGCGAAGTGTTAAGGCAAAGTTACCGGACGTAAAACATGAAGCGAGGAAATATGAATCAGATTATTCTTAAACATCCATCATAGCAATTAAGAGTGTAGTGGAGACAGGTGTTTAATGATGAAAATGGTAATAAGTGAAGTTATCTATCTTCCTTGAAAGTATCTAGATGCAGTTTGCTTCAGTTGGTTCACATACCAAATGTTCTTTCACCAATCACAGATTCTTCGTACATGAAAATTGGGCAAAAGGAATATAATGAACATTTCTTAAATTCATCGGACCTGTGTTAATACTGTTCGATGATATGCTAGTATTTTGATGTCCTGAAGCTATCTTTGAAATTGTTTTTTTTTCTTAATATTATATGCATTTACTTCCTCATTCAAATAAGTATCGGCGTCGTAAGCAAGACGTTATGCAATACATTCCTTTACGACAGTGTTAGACTTCTAGACGAGGAATGCTTCTGCGGCTTCCGTGTCAATCTGCTAACCTGGACCGAAACAGTTTGACTGTTCACGTGAAATTAGTTTCCTACGCCTCGAGTCACATTTGGGGTGAAAGAACCGCTTTTATAGCTGGCAAGAAGTGCTAAAATAGAGGTTCTCTACCTCGGAGTCCTCATGACACCTCAATGTTTTTTTGTTTTCATAAATAATTTGACAAATTAATTGTAATAGTACGCCATTGGATATCATTTCTTGACCTTCTACGCGTCACTCTGATTATATTTTCCGCTGATATCTGCAAAGGATACCGCACTACTTACTTCTGCTTCTAAAGGAGAGAATTGAGTGGTAATTATGACATTTATGAGTCTTCTGCGCAAGAAGCAGCAGCTGCTAGGCCGTCACCTATCTTTCTTATGCAAGTAAGATCCAAAACATAAATTCCCGCACCAAAAGTGGATCAGGTATAAATGAATTCCACCATGTGATCGATTAAGCCACTGCCTCAGTTGTTCGGTCCACTTTTCTTTTGTCTCGATTTTTATTACTCCTGTTTGGGATTTGTTTAACAAGGAGGGTGATGGATATTACCTCCATGACCACCAAAGCTTCCCACTACAATACAACAGAGTGTTAGATATATGCATGGAATTTGCAGCACTCCTTGGCTATGCATTTGTTTGCAGTCGTCCCTTCAATAAGGTGCGTTCCCTTGTGTTCATTAGAAACTGTCGTTATTCGCGGTGCATTCTTAAGAACTGATATACCCGGAAAACTACTTTTAAGATATCAAAATATTAGCCACATCTAAGACCTCCAAGGGTTGCTTGGATTCAAATCTACCTCATGGAAGCAAATTGATTTTGATTTGCTTGACGTTTTAATGCTTGGATATTGTACTTTCAAGCTCTGAATTTTTATTTTTATTACCCTGGCGATCCAGTCACGCAACAGCATGACTAGAAGTACCCAGTTGACAATTATGATGTACACCGAAATAAAGAAAAAACTAGGGGTTGGGATAGACATCCCGACGTGTGAGGGAGCCGCGAAGTCATGCGGACTTCTCTGCGGAAACCAGGTTGTGAATAAGTCACCAGGGAATTTATCAGTAGTGAAACACTTCACCGTTGAAGAATCAACAGCTTCAAGTGCATAAATCATCAAGGTAAGCATCTTTGCTCGCAAGCCAAAACTACTGTGGATCCCGCCTAAAAAAGTAGAGAAGAGTTGCGAAAAGACAATGGGTAAGCTATCTTCCATTGAGTCCAAACCACTTCTCCTACTCAAGGCGGCGGAGCAAGAACAACAAGATCCAGAGTGCTGGTGTCAGGGAGCGGAATTGTCCACCCAAAGTGTCATTCTCCAAGGACTGTTGGTAGTCCCATACTGGACACACTAGCTGACAGTTGGCCGAAATATTTAGTTGAAGAGAAGTTGGCTACGAAATCAACCGTCGACGGAAATGAAGAAGAGTGGTTTAGTAGAAATATAAGCGAAATAAAGCGGTACCTAGAAAAGACTTTTAATAAGGACAATAAAAAAGGCATTGATGCAGTCGAGGAACTCGTTAATAATATTCAGCATTACCACCGCATCTGGCTCAGGAACGACAGTAAGCTGAAAACTTCAAGAAAGTCGCCGCAAATAAAGCGCTCTGCATTGAGGGAGGTGAGCTTAAAGGGTAAAAGGTCGACATACTTCCTATTAAATCTGAATCGTAGAAAAAAGGGTAAAGCGGCCCGAGACAGCAGACACTAGTCAAGGAGTGCAGAGAGGGGCAAACTTGAAATGGATACGCTCCAAATCAATATAGCTCTAAGGCGATTGATAAGATCTAAAGGCTGCAAAGAATATGCATCATGTGTCAAATCCAAGCCAGACAATCAAAATTAAAGCCAGACAAGCACGAAGCCTCAAAACTCAGGGCGATGCCTAAGCAGACTAGACGCAAGCAGTGTAGGAATGCTCTACTATTAATTAGGCCAGCAGACGAGAGGAATTACGTCGACATCCTCTAAGAAATAACGCAAATAGTTAAACCTGGATAAACAGAAGCCTATAAACGTGCCTTGCGGGTGACCAAAACAGGGGGCTCTTCGGAACTCGTGGTGGAGTTCACGGACGAGGACTGTCTAGAACGCCGTCAAGGCTTTAAAGCTGTTTCCTCGCCATGACAGCTAGTAGCCTCTTTAGGAATTAGAGTTATTGATTGGAAAGCAGTGTAAGAAGCTTTTCGATAAACATTTTTACAGGAGACAGCTCTAGGCTGAGGTTGACGCCTACCAACTCTAACAGGCAAAGTTTCGCAATAGTTGACATTGACTGACGCTCTGAGTAAGGAGTCACACCACGGGCCCCTAGCACAAGTACATACGCAAGAAGTTTTGTGGAGAACAGTTGCATGTTGTACGGTCTCTGAGCTGGCGGTGCTGGCTATTGGGAGGATGATGCCCCCAGTGCTACTTGCTGAAAAAGGAAGGTGACCCTACTCACTTTGGGCATTTCAGAGATAAAAATTGCTCGTCAAATGGAAAGAAGAAGAACCCTAGCTTTGTGGGAAGAATTGTGGGTACACGAAATGCCAGGCAAATGGACCTTTTCAGTGACCTGGGTTCGTGGGTCTGCAGGAAGCATGGTAAGAGTGATTATTACCTGATGCGATTAATCAGTGGCAATGATTATTTTCAGTCTTCTCTGCAAAATATGGGAAAACCACCGTCCCCTGTTATTTCTTCTGCCCGACCACCCCAGATGACGTCTGCCACACCGTCTTCGCATGCGGTAGATGGACTAGGCTCTATTTGGATCTCTCTGAGAAAAGATGCGTGCTCTCTCCAGAAAACATAACGGGAAAATAGTAGAGGCTGTTTCACTGACAGCAACTCATTCCTTTCCATCCATCATTGTCGCAGGATGGATTTCCTAACCAAACAGTCCTTATCCGAAATAATGTGACAAACAGTTCCAGACTAAATCCTTGGTGTAACAGGGAAGATGTTTAGCCTGTAGTTTAGTTGCCATATGGAGTTCAACATTCAGGGTGTAAGTGGGTTTCGCCTCCTTAACAGAAAAATAAAAAAAAAGATGTCGTATAGTAGGACGAGGAGGAGGAGAAGAAGAAGTATAAGTTCTATAGTCGTAGAACTTGCAGCAATAATCGCAAAACTGCTTCAACGACAACTGCTGCGATTACTACCACGACTGCTTTTACTGCTACCATCACAGTGATGCTAGTACTTTTAGTTTTAATGGGCACTGAGCTGTGCTCAAATCTTTATTTCAATAATATGAACACGAAAGGGCGCGTGTTGAGTTTTGTTACATTTTATTACAACGACGATTCCATCTTTTGTCCAAAATGTTTCTAAAAACCCAAGTTTGAGTTTAGAGTCTAATCCTTCTTCTATCATAAAATTAGATTAGTTGTAAAGGTAGGAGCACATTTTATAGTCGATTGGGCACAAAATGATTCCTTCAAATTATTCAATAAATGGGATTTAAATTATTCGAAGCACACAATTCCTCTATCGCTTTAGTTCTACAATCCAATCTAATTAGTCTCGTAGATGGTTCTGTTGATTTCTACAGTTGAAACACCCTGTTATTATCCACAGTGCGGAACACATATAAAACTTAACCTCTACAAGAATTTAAATTTAAACATTTTTAAGGAGATAGTCACATACAATGAAAAACCAGTAGATTTGTAGTTATTGCGAATTAATTACCAGTTGAAGTATGACGATGAATTTCACAAAGAAAACGATGCGATACGACAACGGCATCAGACGCGGAGGTAAAAACAAAGAAGAGTTAACAACAATGCGCAAATGGTGGAACAAATCTTTGCAGTTTATATGTTCTATTCTGTAGAGTTTAGTGGTTAGCGGAAAAGGAAATCGTACTTCTACAGTTTACATGACACGATAATATAGAAGCCAAGCGTAGAATTAAATGATTTTTACATAAACGTTTGAGAGCAGTTATAATAAATTTAAAAATTCAGGCCAACAACCTATACCGCGTGTTTCTTTTCTTGATTCTTTAAATGTTGTGATTTTCTGGTTTCGGGTCAGCAGAGATTGAGAAAAGAATATGTGAACCGAAATTCTTCAGTTGGTATTTTATGAAGGATTCACTTGAATAAACTGATTTAGAAAACACGAAAAAGTATAATGATAAGCATGGTTTGAATGGACTTTTGAAACGTATTCATTTGGAGGGGCAGGAATTAAGTCGAACTTTAGGTGGACACAATTTCGGTTTGATTTGAATTTGTGTTCCGAAATACGTCCTTATTTTCGCCAAAACGTTACTCATGAAAAGTTTCACTGCATCATTTCATTTAAAATTATTATAAAATGGATCTCATTTCTCCTTCTTAACGTCCTTCGCTAACCCTATTTTCGGTTTATAGGACATTACGGAGGTAACATATTTTGACATAAGTAGATTTACCATTGTAATTTTCAAGAACAACTTTTCAGGAATTCTTTCTCTAATGTCTATTGCACACCTTTGTGTCTTTCAATTTTACGCTACTGGGTGCCTTCAAGGGACATAATTCTTGGCTATACAGTCCAAAAAGGCTAGAGAATGCATAATGGGATACAAGAAAAGCTACTGGATAATTTACAAAAAAGCAACTGCTGTATCGTGCAATTAGCATGTTTTATTCCATACCGAGGTCGTCGGACGCGACGGTTTTTCTTAAACTATTTAGTCACGTAAAAGGATTATAATACCACGTAACTGCAATCGTCACTGCTCTTCTAACTCCATATGGAGTTGTAGTGTAGGTTTTTTCTCACTTCTCTTTTGAAATGAAAACTTGCTGTCCGCCCTAGTTTTTAAACGTAATAATTAATGGAAACTTGAACACCACGATCCTAGACTGAAATGCTTTTGTTCCCGTGGACGAGAAAAAGGAAAGGGGGAAATATAATTCGTTCTCTGACCGTAGTAATTATATCAATTACCAACAACAGCAAAAGAGAGGTTAGCCATGAGTGTAACTAGCCCCAGCATGGAACAATTATAAAATGTCGCTTCAATGTCGGAGAAATCGACATTTGAACCACCATTTTACTAACAGGATCAAATTATCCATTTACATGCATGTGTACATACGTGTAGTGTTCTTACTATAATTTATCTAATTGCGGATGGATATGAACTATTAAGTTGATGAGAGCAATTAAATGAAGTAAAATTGTGTTTTTTCTTTCGTATAAGTCGTTCGATTTTTTTCAATATTTGCCTGTGCAGCTTCAAACAAATATGGACGATTGACGTCAATCAATTTGTTCAATTTGTTATGAATTTACTGTAGGCATTGTTAACATAGATTTACTTGATATGGGCACGCTTCCATTAGCTCCCAAAATAAACCTGTAAAATATACAAACAGAAGAAATCAATCTCCATATCTCCATAACCGAATTACATGCAATAAAATCATCTGAATTGTAAGATTTAGATCTATAATTTTTTAAATTAGATATTTTAGAGAATTTCAAATAAGTTAGTTTAGTTGATACTTCCTTTAACTACAGAAAGGTGCACTCAACTGGCAAAATAAAATTATCATTGTGGTTAAATAATTGTGAAGAATGCAATCAATAAGCGTCTCAAGTTTTTCGACTAACTATCTTTTGGTTAAATTAAGGGTGTCGATATTTTCGGGATATGCCTAACTGAATTTAGTATCCTATAATTTTTCTAAAATTTCGCGTGTGTTATAATTTTTGTTTTGAATTCATTTGGCTTCGGATATTGAGAAGCATTGTATTGTTCGAGCAAACATTTTTGAATACCAATGAGGGCAATTTCTGGGGTATTACACTTTTAAGAAAGTCGTGCATTGTTGTAAGGGTTGCTTCTGATATGCAAAGATTGAATTGCTTTGAATTTTGTAAAAATCGCCATTGTACTCGTAGTTTGGTGCGTAAAACTTGATTTTCTGACACCTTATTCTAAACAAAATGGATTGAAACAGAGCTGAGAGTGAAACAAACGTTAGGCAGAAAAATAAAGCACAATGCTCAGATGACAAAGTGAACAAAAGTAACAAGTACTGCGGTCTCCGTCATGGTTATCCGTCTTGAAACAGCTAGAGGGCACATAATCTGCAATGAACCTTGAGGCATTGATGCAAGAGACCATTTCATGGGCTTTACAGATTAACCCCAGCAGAAAGGCAAAGAAGGAAGAGAACAAAGAATGGAAGGGGAAATTGGAAGTATGGTAAATCCTTTAAACTATTGAGGTCATTTTCGGGGATCGGGCAGCTACTGTCGCAGCATCAGGCACTGCTAGACATGCACGTTACGGGAGCAGAACATACATTCAACGGTCGACGGCCAAAATATGATAAGCAGAATGGCGGGCGAATTTATTCGCCATACGGGAGCATCAACTACGGCATTAAAATGACAGAAACATAGAATCTTTGAGCTTCAACTTCAGTCTGAAATGAAGAGGCTCCGGCCGAACCCTGGACTCAAAAACAATGTCTAAGCAACCTACTGAAACTAAAAAAAGCGATTGAGAGTTATTAAGGATGCTACGCAGGCGAAATATTAAAGAGAAAGTCCGAACAAAACCTACCCGGATTAGTCCGCACGATAGCGCATAAGCTGCTCCGAAATGGAATGAGGGGTTAGCCCCGGAACTGAAGTTCTAAGAAACAAGTCTTACAAAGACGTGGCAACCAATTACGTTAGTGGCAACAGACATCGATCATCCAGTCGGCAAGGTTGAAGAGAATCTACTAACAAGTTGTAACAGGTCCTGAAAAATTGTCTTATCGAAAAACTTAGCATCAAACCACATCACATCAGCAAATAAATCTAGTTTTCCTCCCGTATATGGCATTTGTGACTTAATAACGATAACAGGGTCGACAAACCTGTTTTATGAGCTTGTGGGTCTGTATTGACGCTGACCACCGAAGTTTCCTCGCTAGCGGAATATATACGGAGGAAACAGCGATCATTGATTTAGGAGCCAATGGAGGATAAAATTATTTTCTAATTAATATGAACTTTCATATAAAATATAAGTTCAACTTGCCAAACTCTAATTACAGCATAGGCGGAGATTTTATTGGCGATACTAATCATAAAATAAAAAAGACAACAAAGGATTATCTGCACGGATGGAGAATGCCACAAACATCCAACGTGTAGAACAACTAAATCTTCTCAACTCGCTACTCTTCTCACACCGAGAATAGAAGAAAATCATTTAGATTCTTTCGTAGAAGCATCGGAGAAGTCAATGAGACAGAGAGCACTGTAGAGCCCTTAAAAGGGAATTACACGTTGGCACGATCCTTAAAGGGGAGATGACGACGTCTCATATATCTATTTATACAATATATTTCAGACTCAACTCAACAAGAAAATTGCTGTGGGAATTGAAAATTGCCTATGCGACTCCCAACTGAGGGCTTTCGCGAAAAGAAATCGTAAAAGAGAGTAGGATCCTATGGGGTATTTCCAGCTTCGATCAATACAAATCATAGGGAATCGAAGAAGCATATCTGGTTACCTTAATGAAAACATGTATTACCATAAACAGATTCTGGTGAAATTATACAGGGCTCCATATAAAATGGATAGAATAGAACTGTCAAAGCCAAGGAGTGCAGACCTATCAGTCAAAAATGTTTTTATAGGTTATCATGGAGCGTGGAGCATAGAGCGGCAATCATGGATTTTTAAAAACATCATGTATGAATCTGTGCCCCAAACAGCACGTATACCTTTCAGGACGCTGTAGTGAGCAGTAGAAGAAGAAGAATTAAACCATATAACCAAACGAATGACGGAACTGTCATTACCATGGGAAGTACGACCTTAAGTAAATTGATATACATAAGAATACTCAAGAGCGGCATTGCATCACATTTGATAGAGGTACTTAGGTTCACGTTATTTAGGTTTTAGGTACGTGAACTATGTACTGAACTATATGCCAGACTTAAACTGAGTGAAGTTTGAACCGATTGCGTTTGCCAAATCAATCGCCACACAGATGAGCAGAAAGCTTTCGGAGAGTGGATTTTATTTAGACCACATTGTATTACTATAATATCTAGTAAGTGAGTGCAGACAAAGGGACTGAGTAAAACACGCCGACGAAGGCAAAACATGCCTTTTGTTTAGGACCAGTACAGTCAAAAAGCCTAGATTTCTTTTAATGAAAAAGTCAGAAACAGAGTCATTACATACGCTAAAGAAACGTTCTAAGCCTGTCCGACATTTTTAACCATGGGGAGGCGGATAGGTAAGGTATCGAGGTTCGAGCCCATATCTTACCCATTCGCCTCATGTTAACATGATTGGGTCCGTATTCACCCTCTGTATTTAAGCAACACTAAGAACAATATTTACGGAGCGAAAGTGTGATGGTAACATAAGTTTATAAAGAAACTCGAGAAAATCCAGCTATGGCGCTGTGCATGAATTATAAAGGCTTTGAACACTTCGCCAACAGCTACGCTGGAAACAGTGATTAAACTGGGGTCCCTACATACATCCTACATACATCCTTAGAAAGCTTTAGCGAACTTCAGTGATCACATCAAAACTCAGCAACGCGAAGGTTTCTTGGTATCCTTAATACACTTTTTTCACGACATGAAGATATTGAAGACAGCCTATAAAAGTTTAGATTAGATAATTTTTTAACAAAATAGGTGTGCTTGGTAATGTTGATTTGCCTATAAACTGATATATCACACAAGCTTACATAGTTCAAATCAGCAGCCCGTTCTTTGATAAATTGGTTTAAGTTTGAGATATATTCGATAAATTCATTGTTCAGCCTTTTATTATATTTTTTTATATTTTGTACAATAAATGGCCATTTATTATATGCAAAAATGTTAGTCAGAAATGAAGAGAGCTGTAAATGAACCTGTAATATGGCTTGGGATCTGTTGAACGAACAAGGGTAGAACAAGGCTCGTAGTCTTCGTCCCAAGAACTTTGGTACTCCCTTTCGATTTTCACTGTATCTTGCTGCAACCGCCGTCCTCGCTCTTAGCTCATCTTGTCCAAATTTGAAAAAAAAAAAATCACGATGTGAATGCAATAAATGTATCTTGTGAGACATTTAAGCTCCAATCTTGTGGCAATATTACCAAAAATTGTCAATCGTATGCTTGTAATCCGGGGATCAAAAAAATTTTCATCAAGATTTTAGAACGATACCCATGCTACTAATTCATCAGGCGTTAGACATTTTGTAAACTTTGTAAACACCAGCCATTATTTTTCCAATGTTAGGTGAATGCGTATCTTTCAGTGCTTTTGTCTTGATTTTTCTATGTTTTGCGAGCCTATAACATCCAAAAACGTAACAAGGCCTCTTTGAATCGATTCGATAACATTCTTTATGCATTTTCACATGTTTCGAAGCACAATCAAACCATAAAAACAAGTTCCGAATGATGTTTGATGCAATTTGGTCAGTTGACAGGCGTCAACATAGCGTAGTACTGCCAACATTCGCAAACTTGAAAACTATTACCAAGCTGGGCATACGGATTGAAGACCTAATCAGGGTTCGAAAACGTTTACATTTGTTCTTATCTGTTCGGAGTCCAAAAGTTGAGCCGAGTTTTCAAATTATTCTTGGATTGTTCAGTGACTATACCAAATTCGTTTTGACTTTACTTCAAGTAGCTGTGAATGTTTTATATTTATCGTGGCTCGTGAATACCTTTCCGAATACCTTTGAATTCTTTCCACTTTTTGAGAGCTTGACCTGAAAATTTTATCTAAACTAGGATAAGGTGCACTCAGCTCAATTATGACGTACTTGGTATGCATCGAGTTATGTTTCTGCAATTTTAAAGTGTAATCTGCAATTTGGGTTTGTATTAAATTTGGGTTGTACAAGCAAATAGCAGAAAATAGGCAGGAAAATAAAATAACTCAGTATGTTTTGCAGTTAACGACATGGAAAGTAAACACACTCAGAATATTTACCCCAGATTATTATCACAGTCTGTAACATACACCCTCGATTTGAATTGAAATAAATTTGACATGTCGCAATTTGTCAATTGTCAAAAAATTAAAGCTTTTGGTAGTATCCAAGCGTCAAATCCTTAAAGAATCATAAAATAACTCTACACGTTTTTAGTTTTAACTGACGAAACAATCTATCAGGGCTAGAAAATCTTTTGATTCTGCCGATATGCCACTAAATCGTCCTTAAACAGTCATTCTTTCGCGCTTTTCTTTATTTAGGTTAAGTATTCTCCCATGAATATTATTCATTAAAATTTCAAATGTAGTATGCGATAAATTTGATCTCATCCCGAAATTTATCATTTCCTTGCTTTAAGAAATCAAGACTTCAACATTGGTGTTGTATAACACATAATGAGAGGTGACAAAATTAAGATAAGTTATTCTCTGTCAGCAAGTGGATCTGTTTGATTAAGTAGATTCGCTTATAGTTCTTAATGTATATCAGTCGGTATCCTTTTGAATATTCATTGAAAATTCAATTCAAAGGTCACTTAATAGGTTGTAATTTGTAATTGTCACTGATTCTTCATTGACCAATTTTTTTATTTGAGAAAAATGTTATCTTTTCTGGAATGCATAGAAAATGATAATACCACTAATAGCCATACTAAGTGGGTCAGGTTATTGTGACTGTTGACATCTTAATCTATGAAAAGAAAATGACATCGGCTTAACATGTCCCTTTTTCTATACAAACACAACAAGTGTCCTTTTTGGGGCATTCTGTTATTGTCTACACCTCTTTTCGTATCTTGAAAAGATTTATTGTGCTAAGATGAAATCTGTAGTGTATCATCCAACCAATCCATCATCAAACATAGGTAAGCACTGTTGGGTCCTTAGTACATTTGTTAAAGATTTCGTCAGTTTGCTTTTTTTAAAGATTGATAAGAAGAATTTAATCATGAAATTGTAATTCGACATTTAATTGGCCGAAAAGTATTTGAACGGAATTTCCTTTACGGAAAAAGATGCGTGAGAGAAATTATTTCACAAATATCTTAACTATTAAAAGTGTTAACATGAAATGACACGCCGTCATTCTTCTTTTTTTATGGTCTACAAGCAATATCACTGATTCGGTAGAAGCAAAAAGAATTTTCAGTTTCGAGGACAAAACACTCTGCGGGACAGCTTTTCAGAAAATACCATAACGAGCAGTAACTTCGTGGATTTTGGCCATTTTGAAACGGATGACCATTTTTCAAGTGTTTTTCTAGGCTGTTGTTGCAAGGATGTTCGTTGGTTTAATGTGGTGTCATGTGCACATTTTCGCCGTTCTTTAATAGAATAAATTGAAGCGCTTGGGCGAATTAGTGGGCGGGTATGATGGATTGAGTTTATGGTGGGAGAATATATCCTTGATAATAAATAATATATAATAATAAATATAAAGATACTTGTTCATTGTTCTCTTTTGTTTGAGTAAATATTACTTAAAGTAGCAATTAATTATATTGCCGAGCCCTGTTTTTTAATTCTTTCAATGTTTCGTGTGCAGTTCAGTGAAATAAGTAATGGTCGTTTTTTATGGAACACACATGCAATCATGCTCATTTGTTATCCAATAAATAATTGCCCACTAGTATCATCGCTACCAGCTCACGAATAAAATTGCACGGAAACATACTCGCGTTGTTATAAAAAACCATTCAAGGCTATAATCAATTGAACATTTTCTAAGACAGCTTAATTGCTTTTCATAATGCAAACAGTAGCAGATTCCTTTGATCAAATTAAGTTCAATCGAGTTGAAAAGATGTTGTGCATGTAGCCTTACAGATTTTCCTAAGATTAACTAACGCCAGGTCAGCAGTATATCCAATTTATGTTTAGACGAGAAGTAGTTAAAAGTGGTTGCCAAGCCAAGATTGCCACTGCCATTGCATTCGTTCTTCAACGTGTTCCCATCTGAAACAGCAGTCAAATTACTGGGAAGTAGACTTTCGTGCCAAACCAATCTCTGTCCAATTTAATGACAATAATTACTATGCCATGATCCATGTCCTCGCACACACACCGTAGTAGCACTTCAAATAGATTCCCACGTTGAAAGACGAATCTGTGGTCTTGGCCAACAGTCACGGATGCGTACGGATAATATTCGACATCCTTGAATGATTCGCTACCGCCAAATTGAGCAGCAGAAGTCGAGCCAAAGGAAACGCGGTCTATGTTGTGAAAGGTAAGCGTTTTCCAAAGCAGATAACCAGAACTTATGAGCTCACGCAACACATTTTTTAATCCATAGTCCATCATCACTCATTCGCTCCTGCTGGGGCAATTCGCTTCCTTGTGTAAGAATGTACCTGCGGCTTGGATAACCGTTTACTCGAGCGCAAATCAATAGTTGTCGTATCTCATCGGAGCACACAAAAGACTCGTAATCAATGACTTAAATCGTTGTCCTGCTTTCACATTTTACCCCCAAAACACCAAATTGACGTTTGCCTCCTCGAAGCGTTTCATATTTACCATCAATTTTCGGTGTGACCTCAATTCCGTTTACAAATCACACACAACAAACCGCATTTGAACGATTGAACACAAATTGGAAGCAATTAACAACAAAACGGAGTTCCGAAATCAGGACAATGAATTTCCAGAGGAAATTGTCGTTGTTGAAGTTATGCTAAAACATTTGGGCCGTTAAGAATTTCAAATCGAAGGTTTTTGATCCAAGACAGGCGATTGTTGGTTCGCGTGACTCGTTGTTCGCAAGAAAAAGGGCAAGGTACCGAAGAAAATTGTTTTGACTTTGATGCTCTAAAGTGGATTTTATTTATTTTCTTGAACGGATTCAGAAATTGCGGTTGGTGTCGATGTTGGCGACTCGTACAATCACGCACATGTGTGTAAATGATTGCGATATGTTTTGCATGATTAACAAGTGCAAGCAGGATTGGATAAGATGATTTTGAACTGGACAATGTGAACTCCAGCAAGTAGTGATGCATACGTAATTGGAGATTTGCTACAGCGAAATTTTCAAACTTACCATATAATATGGTTGCCATCGGTTATTGTAAAATACTGTATCAAGACGATGTTCAATTCGAAGTCGAGGCAACTTGGTTGTCTCTCTGTGGCCGTTCTTCCAGAATAAATCGGTGCTGGAATTGTGTCTATGACGTATGGAAGGAGCTCTTTCAGAGTATTTTCAAACAGAGAGTAAATACTCTGAAGTTTATAGTTTTTTCATTCATAGTGTTACATTGGAAAGGACACAACCAATTAGAAATTACGTAGAAAGAATAGCACAAAGGCGCGATTTGTTTTTGTCAACTTACGCCTCGCTGGGGTTTTCGCTCAGTTCCGAAAAAAGACATTAATTTGGAAGAGAATACTATAAAATTAGGGGCCTCCTGTCCCGTAAACTTAGTTCCAACATGTCCACAAGAAATTGGTACGTTGATTTTGAAGTTCTTTGTATCTTGACAGCAGTTGCTTGTGGACATTTGTTTTCTGCATAGCCTCCCTGCCTTATACTGCCCGAGTAGTTATAGTGGCAATTTACTAGATAATTGGAAGGTATTTGATATCATAGTATTATAGAGCGAAAAATCTGCGACTGCTGACCAACATATTGTTCTTATTCTGAGGAGCGAACGGTGTTCATGAGGGCTTAAAATGATCAAAATGCCTGTGGACCCTGAAGGGTCACGCGTTTGAAGTATTCAACGTTATCAAGAACGATTCCTATTTCCTTTGGCTGGGTGAAACCACATGTGTTTAGTTGAAACCGGCTAAAATGGCATACCGGGGGCTTTATCGATGTAACATGGTTGAAATTACCCTCTTACATGGTGTCAGTATTTTGCTTTCATTACTATGGTTTCGTGGTTTCGTATCAGAAACAAGGCTGGCAATATGCAATCCGCAAATGATACTTGCATAAATTTTTTGTGACCAGCATTCTGAGAGGTTTTCCAACTGTATTTTCATTCATTTCGATTTCTCTTGGAGACATTTTTAATTGGGATTGGTTGTACTGAAGGGTAGTTGGGTTGCACTGCGACATCAAATAAAATATCAAAAAATTTTGAGAGTGTTCCGACGATTCTTCAATTGAATGATTGCTAGATGGACCTTATTACTCATTTTCATCATATAATTTTAATTTAAAGTTGTGACATTCTGTTTGCGAAGCTACAAGCGTGAAGCAAGGACCCTATTCAAGTACGCAAACAGTGATAAACTCTTTCGAAATGAGGGTATCGACTAGAATCACCGAAGCAAGAGCAAATTGAGATCTGTGTAAAACCATTAACAACAATACGTCGTATAATCTAAGAGCTGACAACGAGACTGCAGCTGCAGAAACTTCAGTGGAATTGTCACTGTACCATTTTAAGGCAATTGGATCGTCTAAGACGGAAGGATCGAAGCATGAAGGCCACAGGGCAAACTTCGGAAGTGTATAACTATTTGCAATGTGCAGCTGCTTGCATTTGCTGGGGTCGAAGCACGTAATCAAAGGATCGAGTTAGTTGGTGGTTTGATTATCATTGACGGAGATAACCAAACATTAAAATGATCTGTTCTACCGATTGATTTTGGGAATATTGGCATTCATGCACTTGTTAGCATCATATGTTAACAATCCTACACTGAGAGACATTATGTTCTACTTGCAATGATGTTTTTGAAATAGACAAAGTTTCTACAACCATTAAATAAGTTTTTGATTTGAATAGAATATTGATCATTGAGAACTACTACCAATATCAAATAGAAATACTATAAAGGGTAAAATTACGTTCGAATTAAAGTTAAAGGTTCTTGAGGTTCTTCTCAAGACCAGGTTCCACGGAGGTCTGATGGTACTGGTACTGACATAAATATATACGTAAATTCGTAGCACAACATGTAAATCTCCATTCTTTCATAAATACATCCAGATTAACGTGTTAACTAGCGATGGTTTCTCTGCGGTGAAAGCGATGATTGCTTTTCTTACTATTTATGATTTCAGCGAAGCGTTTTAAGTAAATAAGAGCAGAGTATACTATCCAATGAGGTGTTGTTCGCTGACTGACACTTTACAGCTTTCAAAATCACAACCACTTTTTTTATAGATAGGATAGGTTCCTTGTTTCGTGAGAGCTGGACCAACCCGTGACTAAAAAATAAATAAACTATCAAGTGAACTCCGAATTGGGTTTTATTTTTTCAGCCTGCGGAAAATTCTCTGTTTTCAAAGCTCCGAAGTACCCTTTCCAGTGCCTTACGTGCATGTCGCCGATAGGCTCTCCTCTGCAAACGTTGATTAGACTACGCCAGAGCATTCCAATAATTTACGTGTACGTTTATGCAGGTATGACAACAAAGAGCAGTTTTTTTCAAAGTAAATCTTCGTTTCCACCAAAATCCTGAGTTCATAATTTTTTTTTTAAACTGACGGATTGAATAGTGTTTCGTATCGTAGTGTTTCTTATTCGCAAGCAAATTTTGTTGACAACCATCAGGCTTGCTGAACTCATTCAATGAGTATATCAGCACTACTCGCTAGTCAAGTCGGGCATTAGAAGGGGCCCGTCCATGCCGTTAAGCATTTCTTGCTCGACAAGTTTTCAAAAAAAAACCTCATTATATTCAAAAACAATGACAAAAATTTTTAATAGTATTATCTGTCGTCTAATATTTCGTTTGTTTTGTGGACCGGCTTTATGCAGAAGACACTTCTTCGGGCTATGCCTCCCAATTTTACGTCTTTTGGCGGTTTCGGGTTACAGGGATTCCTTCTCCAGCGGGGAGGGAAAGAAGAGGAGGATTGCTAAAGAAGGAAGCCCTCCACCCTCGACACCTGTAGCCGATCAATTATGCCTTTTTTGTAGCTAGACTTGCCCGCGGGTAATGTACTATCTGGTTTCATTTGTCAATAAATTTCAGCATCTTTTAGATTAGGCTATCTGGACGGAGTTCTCCCACTTCTTCGGCAAGATCACCGCGCTGTTTGTCCCATCTTCTAAATGAAAAGAAAGTATGACAGGCGTCATCCTTCACGCCAATGCAGAATATGCAATCTGGAGGCCGTGACTTACCTATCTTGTGCAGGTTAGACTGAAAACAACCGTGTCCGCTCAGTGGCTGGGTCAGGTAGAAGTCAGTCTCACCATGCGTTCGTCAGAGCCACGATCTCATGTCGTTGATGAGCCGTGCGGTCCATCTTCCTTTTAGCTCACCTTTTCATGATTGTTACCATTCGTCGAGAGTGCATCGTCTTTCATCGCGAGCAACTTTTTCTTTATTACCCTCGTGCCTTCGGAGGTAGACTCTTTTACGCTCTCTAGCAAGGAGAGCGATGGGTATCACCCTTGCCATTACCAACACCTCTGACTCAGAGACTCTCCGGTATGCTGACGCAATCCGCAGTCCTCCTTGTCTCTGCACCTGTGCCAGCCGTTTTCGGTGCAGTTTCTTGTTGAGAGCTTTACTCCATATCTCTGCTTCATATAGAAGCGTAGATTGTATGACGCTCATCAGCACTCGCCTTTTTATTGCACTTGTCTCCCGTGATTGCCAAGCCTTGTTAGCCGTTGCCTTGATTTACTCCGAGAAACTCAGCTTAGAGTCTATCAGCAAGCAATATATTTAACGGGTAGTTTCGACTCTACTTATGTGTCCCCGACTCGGACCATTCTTACTCTAGGGATCCTCTTCTTGGTCAGGAAGAGCACTTCAGTTTTTTCTAACGCTAGGTTAAACCCATGAGTTGTCATCCTGCTTCCTACCCGGCGCATTAGTACCTTTAGCCTTAATTGTGCTTGATCGACTGTGCTTCATCCACTTGTGATGCAACATCATTTGCATAGCCGATCAGTTGCGACTCCTCTGGCAGTTCAAGTCTGAGCAGCCCGTTGGAGTAGATGTTCGACAAGCCCGGTCCGAGGATGGAGCCTTGGGCCACACTTGATGTGACTAGCATCCTCCGTCGACTTTGTGCCGTGCCGTGTCGTAGATCAGGCTGCGATCCTTCGGTTGATTTCGAACTATCCGCATCAGATTTCCATCTAGCGGATTTGAATGCGTTCTTTATGTCCAGCGGCAATAGAAGGATTACCCGCCTGTAGGGCCGTCTGCGTGCCTCCGCCTGTTGGATCGCAGTCACCACCTCCGTCCCGTTTTGAAACCGTACTTGGAGAATTTTCTCCAATGGCATGGATAATATTCGTGAGTCTTCCCTTTATCAGTTTCTTGAGCACTTTCCCGGCCGTATCTAGCAAGCAGGCATTAAATGTACTGAGAAGCAAGTCAGGGCAAATGGTATAGACCAGTTGCAGTACCTCGGCTGGAATACCGCCTGGTCCCGAAGCCTTCTTCGCCTTCATGGAAAGAACTGCTAGTTTCAGTTCGTTCCTCCTGGTTTGTTGGTATCCGTGGCAATGCTGTTGTCTGCTGGTATCCGTTCCTCCTGAAGAGTGGATAGCCTGCTGGTGTTTCCATTTATGCGGCATCAACACGGACGGGATGTGTGGGGAAGAGAGCCCGTACTATCTCATCGATCATGTCCGCTTCAAATACGCAGGGCATCCGTAGAGCACAGAGCTTCCGCATAACTAGCTTATAGCCGAGGCCCCCGGGTCCCCGTTCACGTCTTCGACGAGGTTTTGCCAGCAGCGGGCCTTACTTCTGTTGATCAGTCCGCGAAGGCATTTACTGGTCGTTCGATATACTGCCATACTTGTGCATGCCTCGTCCTGGCTTCGCGGTTGTTGAGCTTCTCGCCGGAGTTTAGGACACTCCCTTCGTTGTTCAGCTATTTCAATTGACCACCAATACACCGGAAGCTTTCCGTGTCTAGGTCTCCGACGGGGCGTAAATGACTTACAAGCAGACGTGATGGCACTAATTGTGGAGTTCACAATGTCTTCAACAGACAGTCCTCTGGTCCACGGCGAAGAGCCAAACGGTAGTGAGCATTTCGTGAGCGTGTCGACAAACTTCTCCAAGTCTATTTTCTCAGTATTCCACACGAGGGTGGAGCGCTGAGTGTCTGCGAGTGTAGGAACATTGTCGTGGATCTCGAATGCTATTTAGTGGTGGTCACTGGCCGAATAGTCCTCTAGATCTCTCCAATTGTATGTCATTGAGGAGAGGGACTCCGAGGCGAATGTCACGTCCGGAATGGTACCCATGCAGTCTCCCTCGATAAGAACATGATCCTCTGTGATCAAGACAGCGTCCTTCAAATAGTTGAACTTTACCTGAAAAGATATTATTGGTTCGCTCGGTGTCAAGTACACACTAAAGAATATTATTCCTGGGTACCGGACATAAAAAACAATATTTTCGCCCGCAGCCCTGAACTCTCGAGCTGCTCAAGCAGGACTTGGGCGTTTGAGCTCCAATGTAAGTTTATCTGCAGGACACGGGTCATTGCAGAGCTGCTTTGACTTTGGTTAGGGCTTGCTCCCTCAAAAGAGCAAAAGTTAAAAAAGAAAAATTGAAAATTCTCCAAAAAGCAAATTTCCGGTTTCACTTTTTGAATCTTTGATTATGGATTTTTATTATTTTCCTGATCCAACGTTGGAGAAAACAAAGGTTAAGGTTGGTTTAGCCCTTCGCTATTGGCTTAGAATGATCCATCCGGTGACTTAACAGAAGCAAAAATGGTGCAACTGTGATCACCGGGTGTAACATTGGTCGATGTAATCCCCAGGAAGTTGAAGAGCTTGGAAGTCAGAATCAGATAATCTAGGAGAAGGGGCCCTACGAATTCTTCTTCATCGGCGCAGGAGGCTTGACACGTTTCATCCATTTAATTCTAAGTTTTTTTTTGTGGAATGAGGACCCTACTTCATTTGAGATTTGGAATCTTATGCCAATCCTGTTCTTCTCAAGGATTGGTTCGCTGCTAACTGCATAAGGTTGAGGTAGATGACTCTGCTGATTCTGCTAGGATTTCTAAAATTTCAAATGGAGTCTACTTAAAACCAAATATTACTTAAATCTAATCTGTTATGCCAACTCGTGCTAGTTCGGTCACTATTCGCTTTATCTCTGCAATTCTGTGTCCAGGGACCTAGTGACGTCGTTAGGATGGATTAAATTAAACCTAAATAATATTTTTCATAAATTCGGTTCTAATCAGACAGTACAAAATAAGTTATGCAAATAAATTACCTGGTTTCATAGTAATGACCTGTTGCTTCCAGAAATATACATAATTTAATGCAATTCAATTTCACTTCGTTTTAAGGATAATATTATGATAATAAAGTTTCAAATTCATGCGTACATTGTAACTTAATTGCTGATTTTGTAATAAAGCAATGAACATTTTGCAAAAGAATCATCTCCTATAAAGTAGTTCTGTTTACAAGTTAGCTACATTAATTGCTGCATACGGTCATTTTAATATTCTTCTAACTCTCATCTCATTGCTTTAAATTTAAACTTATCAAATTGTTATCCGTACCTCCTACAGCCGTCTGCCATTACAATTTCATTCAAGTTTGCGACAGTTAATGGTCTCAGCGAGCTTGAAACGTAGAATTACCTAACGACGGCATAACTACCTAAACGACGACCGATGCAACGATCGAAGCCATTGCAAATGTATTTAGAGGATATTAAAAAGGTAACGTTAGTATTTCGCATGAGGCATATATGCTTTCAACTTGGACATTTTTATGGAAATCATAATCAGCCCAGTCATAAATAACATCACTAATCAAATGTTTACCTTTACCTTTTCCTAGTTCATCTCTTCAAGGATGCTTTATGGCTTCTTCGTATGTGAGATGCACTTGTGCAACAAACTTGAGGATGCGCCAAAGACAGGTAAATAATAAAGGTAAAGTTGGATCAACGTGGTATTCCGAAGATTGCAGACTTCAAGTTGATTTCGTTGAGTTAGCGAGAGTTGTTGTGTTGTCCCTTTGGTGTCCAACTCGAGCGGAAAGACTAAGAGTGCTGGGATTTGGATTGGGTTGCCGGCTTTACAAGGATATCATGACAGACATAAGGAGTGATAAGAATATGTTACTGGTCTATATGAACGTGATTCAACATCGTTTGACCTGTCTGTAGTAAATTTCTCTGTATTTTCTGCATATGTGTGCCTTGGCATGCTGTTAATATAAAAAGGATATGAGAACTTTTCACATTCAAATAAGGTGAAAGTTATAAGGTGTAATAAGCGTTCATTTAATCCTCACGTATATGGATGCAAGTGATATATTTTCTTTATCCAACCGAACGCACAATTTTTTTGTTACCATACAGGGACATGTTAGCCTTGCTACTCGGTATTATTTTGCTAGATAGTTTCATTGATTATTGATAATTTGTTTAACTCCATTGATATTTTTTCAACCAGATCTAGATGAACTTGGCATGCATCGGAAGTGGAGCACAAAGTTTTCCATTGATGTTCTCTCTTTTTTAGAACGTTTGGTATGCTGCGAATATTTAGGATTTCTTTTCGATTTTTTCTAATAAGAGTTGAATGTAACACTTCATTCGAAATATATGTAAGTAACTTTTGTATGATGCTTACATGAAAATTGATTTCATTTCACATAAAATATATGTAATTGTTTGAGTGAATTCAATCCGGGAAATAATGATATAGACTTTCATGTGTCGTGAAGCGGTTGGTGTCAGAAGTGGGACTTTGTCGTAACAAGGTTGGAAGCTATCATCATCGAAAAAGAATATCGAGTAAATATACCATTTTAATGTTGGGCTAGAATAGCTGAATTAAGTAGATACAAACAGTGATTTTGTATTGATTTCTCTTTTGATTTCGAGAATTCAAAGAAACCGCCGGAGCTACAGGACTCAATTGAAATACGACTTGTACCGTATTTCAAAAACTTTGCCTCTGTAATGCTCTCGATCGCAATCATGTTATTTCGTAACGATCTTATCATACGAGATTGCTCCAGCGACGATTGACCGATACGAAAACAATCTTCGTATTTTTCTTGTGACAGTGAGAGGATGGCAAAGACCGGGAACATTGAACCATATGCGCAGAATGTCACCTCATATTTATACGTTAATATATAACGTTTACTTAAGTTAAGATACATTGTCAATGCGTGACATGGTTTTGATTGCAAGGCAACAAATTTGAGTCATTGAAATTTGGCGTGTAACTCGTGGGTTCTCGGCAATAAAATCGGTGTATTAGTCAAAATTTTTATTTCACAACAACAGCAAAGATTTGAAAATGGGTTGGGAACGATTTGAATTATAAATGAGGCTTACATTTTTATAGTATTGTGTCCAATCACTGGAATCACGGTGACCATCGATTTCCCTCATCAACTAACGAACATATATCAAGAGCTCTCAAAATCTTTCCCATTTCCCTAAGTATTGGCAACTCCTTCGCGAGTGTTCCAACACTTTGCAACAATGTAGGAAAATCACATATAAACACAAACTGCAAATAATAATTTTGTTTAAATTTACAATCTTAATATTACAATGCCAGGTCAACCCATTAACTGGCCCATTTAATTGTTCAAATTGCATTTGCAATAACCTATTTGGTATCGTAAAACTTTAAATAGTTAAGTTGGATTGTGAGCTGCTGCCTTACGGCAGGATACATTTTCCACACTGTAGTGAGCATTTTACTCGGTATATTGCAGTCAGAGTGCTCATCACAGACCCATTCAGTGTGAGCATGAAGAGTTTGTGTAAGCACTTTGAGGCCATTAAGCAGCTTAACGCAAGATAAAATGTCCTGGCGAAGCCCAAACGCCAAAAGGTCTGAACTATTTGAGGGCGAGTTTTAATTGCTCGTAAAAACATTTTGTATTTGATGATGTGCTGTAAAATGGTTTATTGTGCCAAACATCAAAGCACGATTGGCAATCACAGGGTAAAGGATGATTACAATCAGAATGCAACTTTGTATTGTAAGAACGTATAAAGAATGTGGCGCTTCAATCATGGAACTCTTTCAAACTCAGATTTGAGGAAGAGTTGGAGGTATCTTCCTTGGATTATATGTGGACAACAATTTATGTTGATTAAAGATTTTATATGGACAAAGACCTTCTGTTTATGATATGTAATTGATTTGCAAATTAAAAACATTGTGCACGCATTTATTCAACTTTGTAGCTTAATTTCGTGATGCATTTTTATGGGAGCTAATTTCTTACTGCAGGGCAGAATAAATCGTACTAACTCTTATTTCATTAGATATATTGTAAAAGCCAGGTTTTATGTTTGGTATTTGATTGTGATAGACGAAAAGAAGATGAAAACCATTGCATTTTTATTCAATGCGGTGTTTAATAAGGACTTCAAAATATCCGACGGGGCATTTTGATGAAGTGACCCTACGAATTTTTGTTGTAAATTGAAGCGTATCTAGCGTAAATGGACATTCAGCTATCGCTTTAACTATTAAATAATCCCATTTTGAAGCTTCTTTGGTTGATTCGGAAAATCTTTCAACATTTATAAGACAACTTTTAAGATGGAAAACGATGGAAAATGGTCCAGACAACATCTTTTTTAGGGATGGATACTGAATATTTCTAATTCATGCAAATTTCGAAGGCATGTTTGGAAGCAATAACGTTGTTTTACATCTATACATTGGAATTACTGAGATAGACATCATTCAGGTGTAAATGCATAAAAGTTTTTTATTATATATTTTTTTATATATTTTATTATATATGTTATATATATATTTAAGTTAATACCATCGTCGAAGGTTTTGGTCTCAGGCTTATGATTACAGAGACATCGACTTTCTTACTGCAAAGTTGCAGTCCCGAAAGAATATATTGGAAATATCTTGATTGAGTCTATCTAAGCTTCAATATAAAGTTGACAAAATGGAGTTTTCGATGTTTCATTTAATTTTATGTAGATAAAAGGATTTTATTGGATATTTTTGGATAATTCTTAAACTTCTGCAGGAACTCTTGAAAATATAACCATTAAAAACACAAGGAATATTATTACAAGTTTTATAAACATTTAAACAAAAGATATTCTAAAATTACACGTCAATATAAAGTCAACACTCTTAAATACCCTTAAATAGGATCCCTTCTTGGAATTATGACTCCATTATTTAGATGATCGATAGATTTCAGTTTCAGTTGGATACCAACTGGTCATTGGCGTCACATTATCTTTTCTTTTTTTAATTCTATTTTATATTTATAAAAATATTTTATATTTATTTTATTTATTTTTTATTTTATTTTATTTATTTATTTATTTTTATTTATTTTTTCGTCAAAATTTTAGTGATTTTCATAGGTATAAACATATTATGAACACACCAACATGACGAAGCAATGAACACAATTGACGAGGGGAAAATCATCTTAGAAATGTGGAAATTGATAAAATCCATAACGAGAAATTGGAAAAGTTGTCCAAACGAGCTATGGCGCTGTAAAAAAATCATTGATAAATGTAAGATTTTGGGTATTCCAGAAAACATCAGCTCTGATATACACCCCAAAAAGTTAAGTGAATCAGGTTATCAGGACTGTCGTGATGCAAGTAAGGAAAAATACCATGCGCAAGTGCGGTTAAAAAGGCACAAAAATTGAGCCAGTTAAGTGCTAGAAAAGTTCGCAGAACACTTTATGCTACGGGATATTTTGGCAGAGTTCCATGGAGGAAGCCATTATTTTCGAAATTAACAAAAAAAAGCGACTAGAATACGCAAAGAAAAATAGAAGCATGGGTTTTTCATTTCGGAGCCATGTGTTATTGTTGGATATCAGTTAATTTCAAATTGTAAAAGAGCGGAAACCACCAACAATTTTGAATGAGAAAAATTGTGTCAAATACTGCTAGACTTTGACGAGTCTCAGTGACGTTTTAGGGTTGTTTTACTGTTTTAGGAGTTGGAGGTCTGGTATTAATTAAAGATATGATGAAAAGATTAGATTACTTTTAAATTTTATAGAGAAATCTACAAATCAGCTCGGAGAAATTGAGGTTATGTCATTTCTGCTTGTTTCAAAAGAACAATGTCCCCAATTCTACTTCCAAAATTGTGAAGATGTGGTTACTGTACAGAGTTTCCCAGGAACTAGAACATACAAACTGTTCTCCGGCTATTAGAACGGGATAAAATCAATTCAGAATTCACTAGGAAGCTCGTTTAATCCATGTCAAGGAGATTGGATCCTGCGGTTAAAACAAAAGAAGGACCGGAAAATGTTGATGCAGGGTTGTTTGAAATTGTTAACTTTATATCGGCCCATGAATTATGAACTTACTTTCCATTAATTATTATTAGTTTATGAACAATAATTTTGGAATTGATTTTGATGATTTGATTTTTTTTGGAATTGATTTTAATTTTGATTGGCTTGTGTTTTGAACTGAGAAAAAATTGAAGTTTTAATACTATCTAGTATTAAAAAATATCTGTGACTTTATTAGAAGCTTATCAATGATGACTTCTGGATATGCTGGTGTTATATACTTTATATATCATATTGAAAATACCGAAAGGGTTTAAACAAATCTCTGATAAGACCTCTGTTATGCTATGGATCTGAAGAACGGAGACTAACCCAAGCGTGTGCAAATATATTGAACGCCTTTGAGCGATGGGCCTTGAGGTGAATAATTCAAGCGAGCCTGGACGGGGATCGATGACAAATTCGATGCAAACATGAGCTATAGAAATTTTTTGATGAGCTGAAAGTCTCAACAATTGTAAGACAGCGGAAGGTGCAATGGGCTGGCCATATAAATCGTATTAGTTGGGCATGCTGAAGGGCGAAAGCCAGTGGCGAAACTGGGGCAGGCAGCTCATCGCTGCTCGTCTTTCAAATTGGACGACGTGGTCAGTAGACCGAGACAATTGGAGGCGCTTGTTGCAGGAAGCGAGAGCCAGAGATTGGCTGCAGTGCTAAAGGAAGAAGAAGAAGAAGTTGATCAGTGAGTGATAACACTCTTAAGCGCCTTTATTATAACTGAAATGAAGAAATGCAAAGATTATACTCATGCTTACATCAGTATGAAGCCATCATTATATTACTGGTAACAAAATGGACCTGACTGTGAGAATCACCACGCTTTTTTCCAAAACGTGATTTACACGATAAATATTTAAAATAATTCTATCATGTAAAGATTTTTCGTTGTTTATCATCCTTTTGGTCTAAATTACCTAGACTTTCCTAGTTACTAATAAATATTTTTCAGATCTTTGAAAGAAGGCTAATGTAAGTGGATTATTTTTTGTATAAATATCATTATTTTGACGAAATCAGTACTTCTGGGCAATTTGTAACCCTCACCTGCAAAATGGCATCGAGAAAGAGTTATAACCCTCCGCACAATTTCCGATGCATTTGTGGATTCAGGTTCGATGTGGAAAATATCGATGAAGACCTTCATTGAAGCAGAATTGGTGTCCTTAACAGAAGGCTAGCAGGATAACTACTAGAAAGGAAAAACAAAGAACAAAGTTCAGATCATGTGCTAAACTACGAAAACGATGTTCGAGAGGATAAGATCGAAAATTTAATTGAAAACCCGGCTCAGGGTACTACAGGGTAGGTCAATACTGTATGCTATCATAAGATAATTTCTAATAAAATCGAAAGTCATCGCCATAAAAGCTATTTAATGCGAAAATTTCGTGCGCTTAAATTTTGACTGCAAAAAAGGTTTCGAAGTTGTTTTTAATATTTATTTATGCACAGGACATCAGATATTTTAGAGGTCTTAATCCATTCGCAATTGCGCAAAAGTAAATGCTATGGAAGCAAAGTCCGTCTGAGGTTGCAACCAAAGGAATTTGATTTGAATTTTTCTCAGTCGATATTTGTTTTGAAATTGAAACCCAAGCGCATTGAATACAAAGGGACAACGGAGGATTTTCGCTAGACTTTGAAAATTCTTTCGCTTTCTTCAACAGCATTTATCTTTACAACTGAGCTGGACTAAACGTTTAATAAACGAACTATAATATGTCAAAGATCTCAACCCCACCGGTAACATTCACATCTTTATCTATCAGTATCTATCATTTCTGAAATAAAGACCTTTACACTTCACGCATTCACAAACACTTATGGAATAAAGATTGATAGCTACTAGGAAATGTTACGGCTTCTGATTTTAGGATTTTCAACACCTGATTAGTGTAATCAGGATATCAAAAATGGATACTGTCACAGGTAGAAAAATGATCGTCATTAATTTGGCTGTGCTGCTAGATTGTGGGAAATATGATGTTGATCTTCTTTTGTATTTTATTTGATGGTCCTGGTCCAGAGTTTTATCAGACGCACCGCTTTTGTCTATGCATTGTTCAATTGTAACTAACATATTCAAACGTCTTAGGTGATCTTGCACTCAATATATTTGCTCTTATTTTTAAACGATACAATACACGGTCAAGGCGTAGAACACCTTAAAGATAAAAAAAAACAATTTCAGTAGTGTAAAAAATCCAATTAACACAATGGAGTTCCAATTCTACCACACAATGGAGTGTTAACAATAATTTACGCTTTTAGTAGGAACATATTTATGCCATTAATGTCAATTAGATTTAGTTCCAATTTGATAAGTAACTTTACAAAGTCTACTGAAGTTATGCATATATGAACGCATGTTTTCGTCATTAAATAAATCAGCAGAACGATATCAAATGGCACTATAAGCTCCATCACTAACAATACGAGTAAACAACTATTGTAAGGACTCAATATTTCATCGAATTAGTTGTGTTTAAATAGTTGAACACTTTGTGCGATTGTTATGATTCGTTAATTTTACTAATTGTATAGTTAAATTACACGTGAGTGTTGAAAAATCATATGATGTAATTAAAAATTAGTTAGGCCCTCCAAACGTAATTCGAAATTGATTTAAATTAATTACGTAGATGTATAATTAATTATAAATTGTTTCATTTACTACACTTCTGGTCAGGAAAGTCACAGAATATTAGTTACATTTTTAAGGATGGTTTAGTTTTAATTGATTTATGCTTGAATGGGTGCAACCTTTACTAAAAAAGTTCTTTGGTCAGTTTCGCGCTGGACTGCTTTGATATAATCTACTCTATAATAACTTCTTTGTTTCTGACGAATGTATCTCTTTATAAATGTTTGCATGGTGCAAATCAGGAAATTTCCTAGGAAACGATAACGAAACTAAACCCTAATTATAAACTATGAATTCGAAAAAAATTTTTATATTAAAAATCTGCAACTTTTTCCGACAATAAAGATTATAGAGAAACATAGTAAAAGATTACGACCAAAAGGGTGACGTCCTGTGTAAAACAATGCTGGCCATCGATGTTGGGAAAATAATCGAAGCCCCTGAATGTCTTAGTCAATCCCCTAAATGTCAAGATAAACTAGGAAAATTTTTTTCCTCTGATATAATCAAACACAGACTCATGATGGTTTCGCTATTTGCATTAAGAAATGTGACAAATACTTGTAAGACTCTTTGTGACACTACCATACTTCTTATCTTCATCGTTAAATCGCTTCATTGTAATTTTAATGATACTAATAACAATTATCCATTATGTTGTTTCCATTCATGAATCATTCATTTTTTTGGGAACTTTTGCTTCACAGGAAAATTTCAGTAGTTTTTTTTAACCGAAGAGTTTTGAAAGTCAAGAAATCCTTCGTAGACTTTACCCTTTTACTAGACCAGGAGCGACCAATGGAAGCATGGCATTGTTATACAACTGATGACCAACTAGTGATCATATATACCATACAGACACGTAAGATTCTAAAGAGACACTTCAAGCCAGTGATCCTTAAAACTATAATCCTAACTATAATATATCCTGTCAAGAGGTTATTGTTTAACGATAAAATAAAAGTTTGTCCAGTTTTATGTTTCATTTAATTTCTCGGTGTTGGTTTTCAAAACATAAAAATAGGGATGGGAAATTACTCATCAGCGCTTGTAATAGAAAGGCTTTGATCATTATATTTGTGTAACGCAAAAAAAGCAATTATCAGCTATGTATTGTTTCTGATTTATTCTGCCTGGTAGACGCGGTTGCCAGGAGCCATTTTTGCAGGAAAATATGCTAAATTTCAAAAGCAAATGAGACCCAGGAATGTATTCTATTCAATTTTGATGTAAAAAAAAATTTTTTGTAAAAAAAAATTAAATAAATAAGATTTAATTTTTTGATTTTCCATTAATTTTTACAAATATATATTTCGGGAGGAAGTTGCTCCCTTCTTCAGTGTCAATTATTTTCAAGAAAAAAAGAAGTTAATCATTGAATTGGAAAATCAAAAAATAAAATCTAATTTAGAAGTGCAAAAACGGAAAAACACACACAGTAAAATAAATTCAAAACGCAAGGCGAAGGCTGTTTCACGCGTTTAATACTTATTACACAACTTACCACAAGCTTTATAAAATCTTCAAAAAGGAGTAATTTAACATAATAGATGGAGCGAAATATTCTGGAGTCATGTTGGAAATCTGCATTAATATTAATTGGCACGAATTCCGTTGAAATAGTAACGAAAACATTTCTTTAGCTCAAGGTACTATGCATTTCTTAAATACTACGGAAAAAAAAGGAAAAAAAGAGGAACTTTAAAGTACGATTTGGAGAGCAATAGACTATAGTGAGCCAAATTAAAGTAGCAAAGCCCACGTCATGGAAGTTAACGAGGAAGCGTATAAGCTGATCCGAGCACGTAATTTACTAAGGCGGCAGTGGCAAATAAATCGTGACTCTTCATTCAAGACCGTCGGAAACTTTCTAAGGTTCCAGCTCTAGATAAGTAGAACCTATCAGGGTAAAGTTTGAGGATCAACATCCTCTATGAAAACCGCTTCTGCTGGTGTTCCGCAAAGTTCATGCCAGAGTCCAACACTTTTTAATATCTCCAAGGCATTCAAGTTGGTTCAGTCTTTGTACTAATTACTCAATCGAAAGTAGCCCATGACTCTTCGTAATAAAGTCCGAATCCTTAAAATCTGCATCCAACCAAGAAGAATCTACGGAACTCTAATATGGAAACAATGCGCTAAATACCTTGAAGATAAACTTCAAATCATCCGAGATTGATATTAGAAAACGGCCCTAAAAAAATCCTAGATTACCACACCAAACAGCGAATATTATCCCTATCAACAAGCATGCGGCCTTGCGCATAGCTTATCTGCTCAAAAAACTAAAAACTTCGTGAATCCTCTCATCAAACTACTAAGAGGTATACGCATGGATCTGCTTAGATTAATTAGCTTATAAATTAGTCGATAGTTAATATTAGAAGGAAAAGTTCTACGTTAGATGTAAACCTAGCAGAGGTATTGGTAACCAATTATGTTAAACAGACTCTCGTCTGTCTCGTTTAGTTTTCTCAATTTTAAATGCCTAGGAAAACTGGACTCCATACACCCTCTTTTTAGTTGTAGTCGTCTAAATATAGAAAATAAAATGTTCATCTTCAACCAGATAATTCAGCCGACACTAATCTATGTCAAAATTGCTTCCTGTCAGCCAGCCAAAATTCACAAAAATGAAAATGAATGCGTTTCAATCTCTTCAGAACAGAGCCCTACGATAGATGTGCCGAATCCTATGATAGATAGGACCACGGACATAGACAAGGGCTACCGACTAAAAACAGTAGCGAAATACAACCGAAATAGAGCACTGAAACTATTTGACAAGATGAGATAAGATTTCTAACCGACCCATGGAAATCTTCAAAGTCCCCGATAATGGAACTCGAATAAAAAATATGGCCAAGCCTCCGTCCGATTAATAACACAAGACGGGTGAGATTGAATTTTTATTTAAAGGGTGTTGTGCTTAAAGACAGAAATATTGCAAGAGTGTTCAATCGCTCTAGCTCTACGGAATCCTTGCTGCAGCTCACTGCACCATTTTTGTAGTGAACCCAATGCATTGCGAACTAGTTACGGTTGGTTAAACATATAAAGCTGTGCTATAGCCTGTCAACTTCACCTTGTTTTCTGTCAACAAAATCCTGTCCATCCGCTATAATCTGCAATATTAGGCAGATCTTGATATTTGATTGGATCCTAACGAAAAACAATAAAGTTCCTTTCATTATGTGATAATGAGTTGTTATCCTCGCAGATGAAATCAAAAAAAAATTTTTTGAAACTCAATTTGTTTAACTATCAACATTGCTAGATAAATCAAATTTAACTAATAACATTGTATGTGAGGTAGTTGGCGTAACAACTCCATGCTAGACTCAGCAAGGATGCATCACCTCCCCATAAATGAGTTAGAAAGGGAAAATTATTTGGTAAGAGCAAATCAAGTTCACCAGTTGAGTCCTGTTGTTAAACTTCGAGGACGTCTACCACAAAATCATCAAACTGATAAACGTGCGGCAAGAAAATAATGAATCTTGGAAGTATTTCGCGACTTCCTTAAAACTTAGGGATAAACTTTATATAGGATGATAAACTTTTTCAACTAATGGCAGTTTTATTTGCCGGAGTTTTACTAAATATTCGTTTTAAAATTACTTAAGCGTATGCAAGAAAATGAAATATAATCAGTCTAATAGAGAATCGTTAAGTATTTTATGCCTTTTCAGCGCAGTTCACCTATCATAACGATAAAGATGTTTCTATTCTGATTGTGACGAGTACTTTTGAACATAATTTTTACGCAATTTATTGATAAATTATTACGAAATCAGAACACGGTTTATAAATTTGTGGGCGCAAACGCTAGCATCTAAACTTCATTCCTTCTAACCGGTACGCTATGACTTCCAAATTTTACGGTACGCAGCTACTAAATTATAAAATCCCTTTAAACGCAGAAATGTGAAGCAGCCAACAATTAAATTCCTGCATAGATAAATTACGAGCCCAATGCTTCCCAAAATCGTTCATAACAATTATATTCAATGGTACAAACTTATTAGAATATTGTTTAGTGAAATCGTTCAATCACTTCTATGAAATCTTCAACTAGCTCAAGGAATTCCTAACTTGAAGATAAATACAATTTCACACAGGATAACATCACGTATAAGATGACTACCACATGGAGCACATTTGATTCACCAATTGATTGCTTAGGGAGATAGAGAGCGAGAAGAGATGGTTATTTTCGCAATAAATATTAGGATCTTAAATGTCCTGGGAACTACATCAAAAGTTATTCTATCGCCAATGAACGGTTCTAATAAGAAAATTTTCAGTAGAACACGGTCCCAGGTAAAATTTGTGGGACTCAAAAATGTTTGTGTGTTCCTATTGACGATCATCTATCGCACGACTCCAGCAAGCAAACCATATTAATATTCAAATTTCATCGTCCGTCTAACTAATGGTTTAAAACCCTTTTCTGCCTCTGGTATCCACGGATGCACATTTGTTTGGACATCATCGACATCATGGGCCACAAATGCAAACTCTTCCATCAATTAGTAGCCGTAAAATGAGTGTTTGTATGAAGAGAACGATGGGATGTGATCCGTAAATAGAGCATTTGTTGAAACATAGATGTTGCATACCCCTTCCTAGATAATCATCAGCCAACGACAAGGGTCGTTAGGGGATTAAGAAAACCATTTGCACCTGTCAGTCTTAATAGCGAACATCAGGCCTCCCAACTTGCAAACGGTTGGAACGACTCGGATCAATTTGGATCCTATGGCTATCACAATGATGACGGTGTTTGCATATCCATTCAGAATATCCTTCCCTTTTATTATAAAAAGCTTAAGGTGTTTCGCTTCAACATCTAACAATTTTTCGAAAGGAAGTTGAAGAGAGTCTTTTATTTTTCTTATCTATCTTCTTACCTCTTGCACGATGGAAGCCGTCATATGATAATTTTCTTATGATTAATGAATTTTCAAGGAGAATGAAGCGGTTGTTGCGTGGTCTCAACATTGCTCAACAACACTATTCACTTGGCGTCCCGACCGCAGCAAACAGATAAACGTAGGCCAAACTGTGTTAATTTAATTGGGCACAACTAATTGAAAGGTGTGTGTTGTGGATTTATCGATTGATCCTGGGGTGCTGGTGTGTTTGGTTGGGTTAAGAAGCTGCCACTTCTAATTACAAGAAAGACTGGCGATTTCTGCAATATGGTTGTGGACGTTGGCCTGGCTGCGTGAGATCGACTCGAATTTGGTTGAATTAATTTAATCCCACTACCTTTGCCGCAACTCTGAAATTAAGTTCTTACACTTGAACAATTTCGTCGAGATTTATTAAATTTTGAACGAATTTCGAATGAGTGATCTTTCATTGGAGTTGGCGCTTGCGATTATGTTGTCGGGAAAACTGCCCGAAAACTGAAATTCAAAGGGATCAGATCATTTAACAAAATCATATCCTAACAGATAAATATTTGTATTTTTCGAAATCACCTGGATAATATATGCGTTGTGTTACGGCAAACTGGTGTTTCCGAAAATTGGCTATAATTTGATAATAAACTCAGGGGCAAAAGTGGTAAAGAAATATTGGTAGGGTTGGATTAAGTAGAAAATTGCAGATGATGCGATGATTCAATTTTCGCGGATTAAGGCATGAAAATATCAAAAACACCTGATCTGATGATATCTGGAAGCTACGGATGGATGTAAGAGTATTAACAGGAAGTCATATTTAACAGTTGTCTGGATTTAAGTATACAGCAGGAGGCTCGTGCCTCGAGTCATCATGCGAATTTTTGAGAAGGATAGCTGAATCTCCCTATTGACTTTAGTGTTTAGTTTTTGCGAGTAGTTTTTGATGCTGTTGCAACTGAGATGTTTTACTGAAACTTTTCCACCAATTTATCTAGAAATTGCTCTTATTAGCATAAATTTTGTCCTTATATTAACGTTAATATATTCTAGGTGCTCCTTTGAAGCTGAACTTGAACTAAGCTATATAATTTGTATCATATTCTGTTAACTGATTCTGTTGGGATTCTTTTATGCAAATACAAAGTCCTAAACTACTTATATCAAAATGATCGGTATAAGTACGTTGGGAATTACAAAATGGAGTTTAAAAAGAACCTACTGATACCTTATAAGCTTTAGTCATACGTTGCATTTGTTTTGCAATGGTAACATGTTTATTATAATCAAACTCATGTCGCTTTATCTGTATTGATTAGATCAATCAGTTTCAATAGCTAGTGAAAAATTGAAGCATTTCCGCTAGCGATGGGAAATAAAATCTACAAAATCCTTACAAGTTTCAATGATGAAAGGAAATCAAAAAGTTTGTTTCCATATTGATTTTCTTTGAACAGTCAATCATAAATTCTTGGTCCTATTTCGACATCAGGTAGCTTTTAGCAAATCTTAGTATTATGAGTATAATAAGAAATCACTGATGCATTTGCGTTTTGGATTTTGAGTAAAACTAATTAGATGAACATGGAAACAGACGAAGAGCATCTAAGGCATTGTCTACTAAATGAGTTTGATCCTGCAAACCACACAGCCGAGGCTCATTGGAATAAAAGCTAACGTGCTAACAGGATGATTGTGTTAACAGTGGTTTCAGCGCTCCCATAATGGAGAGCGACAGTTTGCGGATCATGACAACCCAAATAGGTGAAAGATGAAGGACAAGACGAACATTGCAGAATTATTAGAGAGATTTCAGATCCACCGAACCAAGATAGCGAGAAATATTCATGCACTAGGACATGTGGTTAAGGTGGATGCTTGGGTACATCATGAACTTTCGCAAAAAAACAACAACAAGGAACACAGTATTACCGACTGTGTTTCCCGTCTTGCTTGTCAAACCAATGCAACATTACTCCGGTGGATGGTAGTGCTCAATTTGGGACTTTTACAATACGGCACTGGAAAGTTTGCAAAAGAGTTGAATCATCAGCGTCCATTTCAAATTCGAACGCTTTACGAAAGGTATTCTTGTCTTTTGGACGAGACTCTCGAGGATTTAGTACACTCTCGTAGATGGCTACTGTCCAAATTTCAGCCTCCTTTCGTCCTTTCGTCCTTTCGTTTGACTGCCTATGGTAGCGAATGTGTCTACGGATTTAAGAAAAATGCAAAAAGATCAATGTTGGACGATAATTCGATTCTTGTTTTTGGAAGTCAAATCCGCCAGTGAAATCAAAAAGAGCTTGGATACCGTGTACTGAGAGTCAAATCCTGCGTTGACAACCGTAAAAAATTGGCTTAACCAGTTTCAATATGGAAGCATGTCGTTTTTTGTTTAGCCCTGCCCAGGAGCCCTGGAAACGGCTTTCACGGAGGATAACATGATAAAAAACCCAAGATCTCGTTGGCGCAGGCGTAAATTGAAGATGCGCGAAATACCTAAGACATGAGACATCTAAAAATTTCGCATGGGTGATAGCCTGAATAAAATTTTGTGTTGGTGCGATGGGCGTGGCGTTTAATGACTCTGGACAACAAGCGCAACCGTGAGACCACTTCGTGAGACCAGTTTTTGCGTCGTTTCGTGACTGTTGACAAAAAATGGATCCACTAATACAACCTAGAAACCAAGTAACTGACGAAACATTGAACTTCGCTTGGTAAACGTGCTCTGAAGAAGGGGAAGGTTGTCCTATTGGCCGGAATGGTAATAATTAATAATTCAGGGGAGAGTCTGAGGCGGAAGATTGCCTTAAAATGGTTTTCCCTGAATAAAGTTGACCAAAACAAGAATAACCCCTGGAAAAATAGAGGACAAACCATGACCATTGTTGACTTAACTGTGAAACAAGCCAAAAACTTTTGAAATAAAATAAAAATAAATAAATAAAAACAGGTTTCGTGGTATGTAAGATATAGCTTAAAGCAGTTCTGATCCTCTTTGACCTGAAATACATTCCAGGAACAGGGAAGTCCTGCGCCCTGAAAGAATCCATAGTTAAACCCAAAACAGCACTGGAATGACTTATGTCCTGAAGATAAATATGCATCGGAGTTCGTGTATAAGAGTTTGCGAGGAATATGAAAGCTTTTCGAACAACACCGGGATAAAAACTCGTCAGCATCGCACCCTCATGAATCTGGTACATGCGTCAGTTCAGAGCTGCAGGCGAAGAGATGGTTCGGTTTCATGTGTGTTCGTTGTCCAGGTTAAAAATTCTTCCGATTGATACTGAAAGAACTAAAGTATTTTTTCAGGTGAAGCTCAAATCTTTGGAAGACGTTGCCTTCAGCATAGAGGGTCATATTCTTTATGGCAGAACTATATGGCCAAAGCTATCTAATGAAATATACTTCAGCCAGATCCACTGAGACAACGAACACAGGAGGTGGCAGCGAGCGTGGGACTAGTGGTGGTGAACATTATAAACACGCTCATTTTCCGCCTCTTGGGCTACGTGGGTATCGTTCCTGACGAATTATTTACCTCGGTGTCACTCTTCTCGATTGGAGAGTTCTAGAGGACTATTTAGCTAGTGACCCTCAGTACATGGCATTCGAGGTCTGCAACAATGCTACTAAATTCCCACAGCGCGCCACCGCTCAAATACGCTCATTTTCCGCCTCTTGGGCTATTGAATGGGTATCATTCCGGAAGAATTATTTACCTCGGTGTCACTCTTTTCGATTGGAGAGTTCTAGAGTACTATTTGGCTAGTGTGACCCTCAGTACATGGCATTCGAGGTCTACAACAATGTTACTAAACTCCCACAGCGCGCCACCTTTGCGTAGAATGATTGAAAGGTGGACCAGAGAGCTTCACCAACGTGCTCCTAAGGCACACACCACAGTCTGGCTCTTCGTCGTGAATCAGAGAACTTGCTGCTAAAGACATGGTGTACCCTATAATTTGTACCATCCCAAATGTATGCCTCACCAGAGTTAGATACGGTAAGCCTTCGTTGTACTGTTGGTAATATATTGGTTGGCCAGAAATGTCTTCGCCACCTAATCAACAAAAGAAGAACCTTGTCGAAGGTGAGCAAACGTGATCAATTCGGAAAGCGATTAGCTCAACTAGAAGGACAGATGAACGACCGCACTTGCAGTACCAACACGGCGTAAGATCAACAAGGGATATTAGTCACATCAGGTGTCCCTCAAAACTACATCCTTGGGCCAGGCTTGTGGAATATCTGTTACGATGACTGCGCAGACTCGAACTGTCGGAGAAGTCACAGTCGATTAAGTGAAATTAAGGATAGCCGTGCTAATATACCGGGTAGCGAGCTGGCTGACCACTCATGGATTTAGCCCACCGCTACAGAAAAATAAAGAAGTAAAGTGGAAGTGAAGTGGATTCCAAGAACAGGAACGATCAGTGTCGGAGAAACATGAGTACAGACGATCATGTCGAACATGCTATTGAGTAGGGCCAATTGATTTCGATGTTACCTGTAGAACACTGATGATTCACGGTCTCCAGATTGCATATTCTGCATAAATGCGAAAAGTGTCGCGTGCCATTCTTTCTTTTCTAAAGAGGATGGGGCCAACTTCACGGTAATGTTGTCGGAAAAGCGCGAGAGCTCCATTTGGATAGGTTAAGCGAAGTAATCCTGAAATCGGCTGACAAAAAGAATGAGGTGGTACTTTGTGCTTGGGGAATCCGAATAACTAAAGAACGCTTATTTGATCAGCTGGAGGCATCGAGAACAGAGCGACAGCTTCTCAAGCAGTCCTCCTTCTTCTTCTCCTCACTAAAGAACAAATAATTATCTCCAAGGTACCATTAGGCGTAAAATAAGGGGGCCTAGCCCGACTCATCGTAACGAGTAATGGGGCAAACAGTTCGGGGCTAGGTACTCCGGTTTACAGGAGAGGTTTTTAGTCTGTAGTTCAGGAGTGTTTCTGACACCGGTGATCCACGCTTTGGACGTCAATTACCTTAACCCCCCCAACCCAATGAAAGAAAAAAAGACTATTGTTTACAATTTGAGGCAGCCTAAATTACATATTATTATGAAACGTTGGCTTGCTCAGTTGTGAACAGCTTGTGAACAGCTCTATCTCAACCATTACTCATTATTCTTGTTCAAAACCCGACAATATTAATTCGAATAAAACGAGATTGTCCTTATTAAGTAGTGTTTTTACTGGATTTATCAAACTTCAGCTGTCATTCATCTCAAGAAACGAACGAGCGTTTCGATGCGTTTTAGAGTGTATTCTCTAGGAAGTGGTGCACTAACATATTCGGCTACAATGGATTGCATTAAATTTGAACATTATCAAACCTTTATCCATGTAAAAAAACTGTCAATAGCACGGACAGTGATGGTGGAAAAGAGCTTTGTCCCTATTCCTGGGTTTAACTTTCAATTCTGGTGAACCAGACGGGCTCAGATGATCCCCTGGTGAAAACTCCTGCTACTAGCATCTTAGTTCTTAGCACAAGGTTCGAACTTACTAGATAACTACAGGGTATCCTTGCGAATCATTCTACAATTCTCAACTTTTGTGGTATATTCAGGTACGACGGAAAACTGGTGTGCTTACATCCGTATGCAGGAGCGAGGATATCGGGCTGCGCCACTCGGGGTGTATCGTAATGGCTAATAGTGTATAGTTTTAGTGTTATCCCTTAATAATGTCAGAAATAGCCAGGTTCGGAAACGAGTATAAAAGATGCAGATCCTCAAAGTAAACTGTTACTTCATCACGATGTTACGCGCGACGAAAGTTGACGAATCTTCACACTTGTTTGAAGAAATTGAGAGGTTTGGTCACTTAGCTGGTACTCACGTGAAAACATTTGAGTCCATACCTACTTAAATACTAGCTTCGCTTCTAAGGACTCAGCAACCGTTTTCTGTATTTTGGTCGCAAATCTTCAAGAATTTTTGTTGATTCCATCTCAAGTTATTTATCTTAAGTTATGTTTACTTTCAGATAGTCACTTTTGCATCCTGATGTACGGTTGGGTTATATGGTCCCGATAAGAAAGCAAAAGAATATTAATAGTAATTTAACCCATTCCTAAATAGCATTGTATTTCATCAGTTGTGATATCCTTTGAACCTTTGACTTAGGTAGACAATGTGTTTTTAACTGATTTTAAATGAAAGGATCACATCATTTGCTCCTCATTTTAGTAAGGTTCGATGCAAAATTTTCCAAGTTCGATATATTTGCATTGTAATTTTAGTGGTTCGGTGTTGGTATGCATATAATTTACGTTTCTTAAGCAAAGAAACTAGATGAAGAAGAACCTCCTGAGTTCGTACGACAAATAGTCAAAAACATGCTCACAATTATAAAAGATAATGAACCCCGTGAGCGAAGATTAATTCTTCATTTTGGCTAATAAATTAAAAGTAAAAATTTTCTAATTTTTCTTTCACCACCAAAACGTGTTCACTTAATTTATTCCATTGTTAGAGTATTCTATCTAAACATAAATAGTAACAATAGAGACACCTTCTTGTTTCCTGATCACCATATCCAGCATTATGAAACTGTAGCCAGGCGTGAATCGGCATATGGAAGGCAAAAGGTTCTTTCGCCCAAAAAAGATACTTTTTTGATTATCAATTCCGAAATTATTTACTATTAGAGATAATTTAAAGTGATTCCAAATTGCTTTATGCAAATATCCTGCTTGCTCATAGGAATTTCATCGTCCAAGATCTTCATGGAAATGCTAGAAGCCTAATCGATTGTTATTGAATGCGCTTCCCCCCCAACGGGAGATAGAACTCAATTGATCATGTTTGATAGTTTTTAATGGATCCACCAGGATTGTGGTGTGGAAAAGGTAGTGGTTGATATTAATTAGCTGCTCCATAGAACGAAAAAATTTTAAATGAGTGAATAAAGTTGTCTGAATGGGATTAGCTAATGAGATTGTATTGTTCGATGAAAAGTGGTTTGGCTGATTAGAACTGTTTGGGTCTTTTGTTGGCTGGTTTGATGCAAGAGTTGAAACAACGGATCGGAACACAATAGTCAACGTTTTTAATTATGGCTTTTGTGCATTTTTTTGAAGACTGGTCTTTTCACTTATCTGACGACGTTGCTTTTATCGCGTCTGTTTTTTGATTGCCTTTTGTTTGAATGCAATGAGTTTATTGGGGTGAAAAAGTTGGCAGATTCTTCGGAAATTTGCCATTTTGTTTTGTGTTGGACGATTAGGTGGTGGTTTGACCATTACAAATGAGCTGAAAATAGACTTGGATGGAATTCAACAATTTATAAAGACTTGAAACTGGATGTAAGTCCGGTCCAAAATAAAGCTATATCATCTTGTGTTTGTCTTTCGGGCCTCAAATAATTTATTTTTGAATTATGAACTTTACTGATAAATAGTAGCTCTGTACAATGGGAAGCTAAAGCCAGCTTTGGAATATCATTTTCTCGATGTTAACGGCGACTTATTGATCGAAAGGTTTCATATTTTTTCTCAAAACAAAAACAATTTATTACAATATCTTAGATTATATAGAGATTCTACTTGAATCACGCTTGAATCACGAAAGCTATCTTACAGGATAGCCACTTAGGATGATTCAGATATGTTTTGTGATAGGGAGGTGAAGGCTATTTAACTCCTAAGTGTGGGACTCCCAAAGGCGCAACGCCATATCACTCTGAGTCATCATATATCTTGGAACCGTTTAACACATTATTTCAGAGTAGCTCTTAAGATCTTATGGCTGCAGACGTCTTCAGATTACAGAGTTCCTTCTCTAATAGAAAAGAACGGAGTGCAAAGAAGTGCTATAGAAGAGATCCTTCAATCCCCGAAGCATCAGTATGTTCTTTTTTACGACTTCTGTTACGTGTCGCTGATCATAATGCCTCTCGTGATTCCATTTTTCGATCGTTGTAAGCATTTCTCCAGCTAAAGTTTTAGGGGGAGAACTCTTCGATTTCGCTAAATAAATCACTACATTATTTACTCCTTCTATTGCATGAAAAAATGTGTGGCACGCGTCAGCCACTTTCTTATACGCAAAACGCGAAGATGATGGACGGTGATCTACAAACTTTACGTAGGTAAGATTTGAGTCATCGACGTTTGCTTAAAATATGTGTTAAGTAGAAATCAGTCTCACTATGCACTGAATTGACCCACGGCATCATGTCACGACCAGATATGCAGTCCACCAGCTCACTTTGTGTTACGCTCCCAGGATTGTTACTAATCACTGATGAGCTCTTCTCTATTCGCGTCGGTAAATATTTTTCTCCGCTCTGTAGCAAAAAGGGCGATAGGTATCACATCGGTAATCACCAACACTGCCGCCCGGAAACTGTTCGACATGAGCGTGCATTTCTTCGCAAAATAAAACGTCAATGTCCCAATCTGAAAATTTAAGTGAAGCTGAAAGTCAACTAGAGGCCCTAAGAGCTATTCAATTCTTCTTTATTTAAATAAAATGACAGTTCCGAAAGGGTTAGAGATATTATTTATTGGTCCCCGTAATGATTTATTATTATTATTATTATTATTATTTTTATTTATCATATCGTTATTTTTTTCGAGAAAGTTAAGCAACTCACCGAAGATTAAATGCAACTGGTTGGCATCTGTGGAAGATAGAAAATAAAGGATTATTTGAAGCTCACGTCACTACAATCATTGTTATTTGAGAAAGAGTATATAGAATATTAGAATTTATATTTTATATTAATTATTATTATTAATTTATTATTATTAATTTTATACTATTTATATTAACGTGCTGACAGGTAACATCCAGAAACTTTACTGTCACTGCCGCTAAAAAGGGCATAAACGACCACCAGAAAACTAATTCCTGATGATACCACCATCTGTTTTTGACAAATAATAAATAATTGATGCTTTAATTTTCCAATGGTTGAAATGCTTCTATTTGGAATGTGAATGAACAGGATCTAAAGGCGATTAATCGATATTGTAGAGAGAAGCCCTGAATTCTACAGCCAATAATGAGTATATTTGAGAATTTCAATCTAGTTAAACTTGTATCTAAAGCATCTAAATGTGGTGCAAACACGTTCGTCGTCGTAACTCTGGGGAAACTATTCATCAAAAAATGAGACAGGTGGTAGTAATTTTTTAAAGGTTGCGTAATGTGTGTTATAAGAGTAAGTCCGATCGATGCTTGGAAATTCCGCTGACATTGTCAATTGTCAATACTGAAATATTGTGTTTACGGTAGAGTATAGATTGACTAATTGTAATATATAGTAAGTGGTGTAGAACAAATAATAGTTCCTTACGTTGTCTGGGATCAAAGGATGATTTGAGAAAGAACAAGCTAAACTTAAAATACCAAACAAAATCGATGGCAAACACCGAAAGTATATGGACAGAATTGGTCCGAACGAAATTATAGGTGAGACCTCCATAGGGAAGAGAGATAATGCTCTCTCAGCGATTGGCAACAGTCCTGAGAGCAAGACATAAGGGGAAGGCGGACTGCACGCACGAAGCTGAACCGAGTGCATGATGAGACTAATTTCACTTGATCGAGTTATTAAGCGGGCATGGATATTTTCGGTCTTATCTGCACAAAATTGAGAGGTCATGGTCACCTAACTGCGTTTTTTGTGCTGAAGATATGGATGACATATTCTTCTCTTGAAAAAGATGGAGTAAGCAGCGTGGTGACCTCCTCAGCTCTGTCTGGAAACCATGGTCAGAACGCCTGAAATCATGTGGCATAATATACTCTGTCAGTGCTGACACTGAAAAAAGCTATACTGAAACATTAAGGGATGTCGGGGATGCCGCGATCTCTTTGCTAGCACTTTCTTCCCGTAATCTAAGGACGCTTCTGTGCCTAAGAACACGGTGCCTAGCCCAAGGTAATGTGCCAAACTGTTCTAAGTTAGGTTCTCAGGTTGACAGGGTAGGTGTTTAGTGGGTAGTCAAGAAGCATTACGAGCATGAGAGTCCCACGCTCAGCGCATAAACAGCCTTCATCTAAAGAAGGCAACAGATGCTATCTTTATTTTTTTAAATTTGTTTTCGGATTTCTTCGGATTGAGACGGGATTTCAACATACGTGAATAAGAAACATGTATGGAACGCTTGAAAAAGATAAAAATAAATACAAGACAAAAAATTCTTCACGCTTTTTTAAATAATTTTCCGAATATAATATAGGAATAATATAGGAAGTATTGAGGTCTTGGCGTATATCATTTCCTAAGTATAAAAGACACATCGTTTATGTTAGTGATGTGATAATTTCCTTAGTAAGCCATGCAATAAGAAGAAATCATGGAGAAGAAAGGAAAAATGGAAAAACCTAAAACTATATTTTCATTGATTACAATTTTCTAAAAATTTTAAAATGTATATCTAAAAAAATTTCAAATTAATTAAATTTTTTAAATAATTGTTCAAAAATAAGGTATTTAAAAAGGATTCAATTTATCGAGTCTTTTAAAATTACTCTATTTATTTTCACTTATTAGTCATGCAAATGATTATTGAATAGTTGTGCTGAAAGGCCGACGGGTAACTTTTTTCGAGGGACTTATGCCACCCAGAAAGTATGAACGTTGGATAACTTCGAACCTAATGGAAGAATTTGTTGAAATCAAACGAGTAATGGGCGCCTATGAAATTTAAATCTGAAAAAGTTTTATATTACTTAATAATCACCTTTGACAAGATGAGACCACAATCATCACGGCATGTTACAAAAATTCCCATCGCCTCAAACATAATTCTGATTTTGTTCTAACTAAACCCCATTTAAAGCAACCTTCCACGAAATTTTTGGTCAATCCTTCAACACCAAACGAAATCATAGAAAATTAATCCAATTATGACGGTTAAAACTTATTCAAGTTGATTTAAGATAGAAGCTAATAAGTACCCAAATGATTATAAGTAGACAAGGATCCAGTGTTACGATGAATCGATGGATATATTGTTTTTTTTTATCATCAAATTATTTCATATATGACTAAGTCGACGTGGTCACTGCGGTATAGGAAGAACTACTCTAAATTATTTTAACTGAATTAAAATAACCACACAAGTTTGGTGGTTTTCCCTGAATGCTAGTGTATATGGTATTTCTTTTCGGAATTGTTGTAATTTCGAAAATAAGCGTTGGGATTTGTAGTTGCCTTGGTCATTCATGTTAAGCATAATGAAAATTGTTGAAGCTGCTACGGAAAAGTTTAAATTAATCCCCAGGGAAGGACAAATTTCCAAATGAAATTTTCAATGCATATTTGAGATAGCTTAGCGAATTTATTAAACACACACCATAAGTCGCAGCAATGTGTCCTGAACCAAAAACCAATTTCATAAATACATTGGAATATATTTACTCACCAGGAACTCATTTTTTACGAAGCATGTTGGAAAAGGATTTACAAAGCTTTTAGATTACAATCAATGCTGTTATTTTTAACATTCTATTAATTCACTTTACATGATGTTTCTAAAGTGGATGCAATTCATCTCTCCGATCCTTTTGGGTTCAAATTTAATTTAATTTAAAAGTTTTTACTTCACCAGATAGACCAAGACTTACCCGAAAGAAAGATGTAGATTAAGTAGAAAACAAACGAATTTGCCTCCGCCTGCAGTCAATTGAATGTTTAGAAGGACTCAAACAATTGTTTCTGACTCATGCTTTGGCCTAAAATCGATCTAACACAAAATTTACTATCTACATTTTAAGCCCTTTCGGAATTCAGCTTCTGGCCCATTAAGTAGCTGTTACTCATAATTGATTCCGTCGTAAATATAGACAGGCTGCGATTTGCAATACCTTCTGTAGCTGCGAAAGTCGCCCACATCCTATACCCAATTTTATATTTCAATACTTCACTTTCCAAGCCTATTTCCAATAAACTTCAAAATGTTCATATTGTACAATATCCCAAATTGTTTTCCCGACAATGCAGGACTTACAAGTACATGCACTAAGGTATGTTTCAGACAGTAGCCTAGATAGTGTAATATTATGTGACACCATAAAACAATTCGTCATTAGAATGTTTCCCGAATTACTTGCTTCATGTTAAGGAATCGTTATTTCTTCTGAACGGGAAATTTTCGAAGTAGTCTGGAGGAAACAGCAAGTCGTAATCGTGCAGCCATGCGGGAATTTATGGGCTCGATAGTCTTTACAGCCAATGCGTTCATTGTTCTCCTTATTATGACTTCGAGACGTTTTAAATCTTATTTGAGTTGCATAAATCAAGAGGTAATGTAGATACGGATACTCTGTTTAATTGCATTTGTTTGTTGGCTACAGCTTAAGGATTGTTAAGGACAAAATCACATTGTAGTGCTACCATCACTGCTTTCAAATGTGTACAGAAATGACGAACTTCTTGATTATATTATCTCAAGTGGTAACGAAGTAAAAACAGTTCTGGTCACTTTACTTAATCAATATCGTTGAGAGTCCTAATTAGTTCTGATACAACTCGTCAACCACCATTAGCTGTACCGATTAAATATCAAACATAGTATCGGCAACACCATACCTACCAAACATACATAATATCAACCACATTCATTTTCTCTGCATTTTCTCGAGTTAAACACATATTCGCAACTTTGGCCAATTCTCTCCTTCTCGCCATTTCAATTTTCAAAGGTGTTAATGGAAGTTTGCATTTTCATATCTCATTTAGATAAGAGCAATCAGCTTAGGCAAGGTATAATGTAAATTTAAGCAGCTACCTTCAACCCATGCATGTTACCTACACATCTAAGCACAATATCCAAGTCCAAGATTAAGATGTAAAAAAAGTCAACGAATGTGTCTTACCAAACGTTCTAGCGTGGACACGTTTCCTTCTCTGTCTACTATAGATGCAGCAGACGCAGACGGTGAGGGTTTATCTGAAACTCGGCAGCAATTTGAATTATGAGCGAATCATGGGACGAAATTGTGGAATTTATTATTCTTTGTGAGAATCTGATTTATGGCTTTCTGATGTTGTAAGAGAGAAAAAAATAGTGGAATAAATAAAAAGTTTTGCGGTAGCATGTAAATTGATGTATATATTAAAAATTACTGAGCAGGGTTGATATATTCGAGTTTGTGAAAAAACGAATTAAATATATCTATAAATATAATATTATGGCATTATGCATGTTGACCTATCGAAATGGAGTCTACATCGTTTTATTATTTATGAAGAGCGGCATACGTTTATGGAAGATTTTAATTCCAAGCATCAACTCTGACAGATGAATTGTAATAGGACTGTGTCAAGTACTGGTATTCGTGGAAATTCTGAAAACCTTACTTATTTTGCACCACCACCTTATCTTTTGAACGACTCCTAAAGTAGACTTTGCAACTGAAATCTTATCAGCAGTTCGGCTATCACGAATGTCGAACAAGTTTCGCATGACCATTAGCAATAGAAAGTCAGCGTAAAGGCTGACGGTTTACGTCGAAAACAATAACATCCTCCCTCAATTTCAGTTTGGCTTCAGACATGCGTACTCTATAGAGCACAAACTACTACCTCCGAAGTGCCTCCGAAGGCAAAAAAGCAGCTCTACGAAACAGTCGGTTGGCCTACTGACTAACGATATTTAAAAGGCGTTCGATACCGTTTGGCATAACGGCTTAATTCATAAGCTTAAAGAGTGCAGTACTCCTCTTTACTTTCTGAAGTTAATTGTATCCTTCTTGAGAGATATAAAATATCAGGTGGAAGTTCGAGAATCAACATCCACTACCAAAATTGCTCCTGGTGGTGTTCCACAAGGGTCATGTCTGAGTCCCACACTTTTTAATACATACAAGTCTGACATATCCACAAGACAAAACGGCTAATTAGCTTCTTTCACGGAGGACATTTGTCTCTACATCTCTCACAACAATCCTAACCAGATCATTTCCAACCTAGAAGAAATGCCGGAAAAAATCTACCAATTCTTCTACAGGTGGAAAATTAAAATCAATGTCTAGAAAACTACGGCAATATTCTTTAGAAGAAAGCGCAAGCCCATCATGCTGCCAAACAGGCCCATAAACTTTCTAGACTAAATGATTCCTAGGTCTGAAGAACTGAACTATTTGGGTCTTAATCTTGATCACAAAATAATATTTCAAAACCGCATCGAGCGCATCAGTTCGAAGGCATTCAAGTGGGTTCTGTCTCTGTACCTATTGGTCAGTCGAAAGTCACACATGAGCCTTTGCAATAAAATGCTTATCCTTAAAATGAACATTGAACAATAATCTACGGAGCTCACAACTGGGACCAATGCCCTAAATACCTTAAAGCTAAGCTTCAAATCATCCGAAATCGCAATTTAAAAATAGCCCTGGACAAATCATCCTTTTTCTCCTCCAGATTACTACACTAAATAGCTTGCAGACTCGCGTAACCTTCTGAACCCCCCCCCCCCATCAAATCTCGTATAGATATGTCAAATTAGGACCAGTTGTCCTCAGTCATGGATCTGCTTAGATTATTTACTTTATATTTTTGTTCATAGTAAACATAAGAAAAAAGTTATTAGTTAGATGTGAGCCTAGAAGAGATCCTCAATTTATTTATTTGTTATTTAAGACGGTTCTAAGCATGACAAAAGCCAAGCTATGGTCCGAACTCCCTGAGTCAAGTACCACGGGAAAAAGGACTATGAATGCTGAACAGGCAGTATGACTTGTAGTTCAAACTCGCACGGCTGCTATCTGATAACGCAATAGAACGCAGGTCCAAGCTCTGTGAGGTGAACTGCTCAAATATGATAGCGTCATGCGGAATGAATGATAGACTGGAGGTATCTGTCTCAAACAAAGACATATGTGCTTATTTTGAGGATGAGTAAGAGATGTATTCTTGTAGACTTGGACTTCAATGCTAAGCAAAAATGCGAAATGTTCTATCCCGATCGCAGTGGCAAGAAAGTTCTAGAAAAGTGGGCAGGACCACATTTCTCGATATTAACGTAGCTACCGCATGATCGCATTGGCAGTGAGGAAATATTTTAGTCAGTAATCAGTACATAGTACTCGAAATTTATGACCATCCATATGTGGGTGCAATCATCTGATCACTACCAAGCTAGGATGAAAAATGGATTTTAAGTGACCCCATGTTGGGGCCTAGAGCTAAAGATATAATCTACTCACATCTGCCTATGGGTTCTCTAAACCTCACCAATAACTCTGACATGATGACCTTGCCATGTAAGTGTGGTCAGAAGGAATCAATAAAAAGCGAAAAGAATATTACACGCTCCCACGCGAAGCTCGAATAAAGGGGGTCGGAGTGAGCCACATACCCGAACACAGACATATAGATTGGATAGGGAGTTCAAATCTTCTTCAAAGGCTGATCATCAAGAATAAAGACCGCTGCTGTCAGGTACTCCACAAAGATAGGAACAAAAACCCGTACTGCTCGAGCCGCAAGCTGGTTATATCGAAATTCGATGTCTCTTGCATCCTTGAAGAAGGCGAAATGCACAACATGGTTTGAATAAATTTCACTAGGCAACACATCTATGCTGCAGCGTCATTCGAGGACTACCTGCTTTAATTTATGAAGAAATGCACGGAGAGGTGACGACTATTGAAACGTGAACAGACACGGGATCAGAACAATTGGTGAACCATCATTCATCATTTGTCACCCTGAAGTTTGTGAAAATGAACCTTGAGCTCCTTACTATATAGCAGTTTTTAAGCATGCCAAGCAACACTGGCAAAATGTATGAAAAACTTATTAGAGTGAGACAATTCGATTCGAAGGAAATCTGCTTATAGTAAGGAGATTTACACAGTAGTGTGAATGATCTTTCATAAACGCCATTCTTTAAGTGTCCTCATGATTCGATGAGCGAATCATGCAGAATTGAAGCTTTTCTTTACATCATGCCGCTTGATCTGAGGAATATCTTTAATTTTGTAAGATGATCAAATATACTTAGCTCTAAGAGTGTCACAAAATGTCGCAACATGCACTGCAAACAGAAGACAGCCAAGAGAATCCAAAACTCGTTATCAAACGCAGACCAGCAATGCCCGGAAGATAGTTTGATCTATTATTACATTATACGACATTATGATTTAAGGCATAAAGCAGAAAAATGGAGAAAGGAATGCAAAATCCAAAATGCGTTTAGCCTTGAATTTCTTCTAAAGACAATACCGAATTTCAGTTTCAAATATTTTGTTCCCTAAAGCACATGCCTCATAAAAAATGTGTCTCAAATTCTTCCCTGAGACACCTGTTCCTGTTGGCTGTAGTACTTTCCAATTGATTGTTTCAAAATATCAAAATTCACCAAACATCCTCACTTGCAAGATAGCTCTTTAAGTCTGAGTTGTATCCGAGAAATGTTTTCAATTTGATATTTTCGTTTGAAATAATTGGAAAAAATGTTTAATCAAGGAAATCGTGGTTTGAGGTTTGTCAATTTCTTGAATTTCGGCAGTAGCCATATGCTTGTACTGAACTAGGTTCGTTTTTATGCCGAGGACCTTGGGCTGCTGTAAAAAGCGTGTCATTGTCGCAGGTCCAAACCCCACCAGTGGCTTGTCTGACCATCGAACCTGTACTACCAGATCTTACTGTTGCTTGGATTTTATTCCTTTTTTTCGCACTCCTAATTCCTCGCAGAACTTTTGCGTAGGAGCTTAAAGGAAAATGTTGATTTCACCGAATTATAACGACGAACAATCAATTTATTGGGTTAGGACGTGCGTTTCATTTTGTTTGCAAATAGCACCAACTCATCACCCAAGCTCAGTTGCCCGAATGGCTTAAAAAACTCTTAGGCTTGTTTAGGAAAGTAAATAGAATTAAAAGGGAACTATTTAATTTATTTGGGCCAAAGAACCAATTGTTCAAGCTTTCTCCTAGATATTTTTAATGATCCTTGAAATTGATTGTTATGTTGCCGTTGAATTATCCTGGCTGCTTAGCACTACTGCCTTAACAAGCATTCAACCTAAATGGTTACGATTGGGATCTTCTTGACCTGGGACATTTTGAAGCTTTGGATTTTTTAGAATGATACTACTAGTCAAAGAAATTTAACTTTTTGTCTGTCGCTTCGAATTTTGTGGGTGAGAATTATTCACATTTAAGATAATCCTGCCAAATGCATATTCAAAATGTTTCGTCTACCACGAATTCTTTTTATTGTTTTCATCATTTACTATTGTATCTAGGGGAAGGTGTTATACCTGTGGACATTCGCCGGATTTTGAATGAAAATATTTTTTTATGACTTAATTATAATTTAATAGCCATAAAGTATCACAAATATTATTACAGTAATAGTTAATGCTTAACAATTAGCAGTCCTTAGTTTTGTACAAATTATAATTATTAGAATAAATGACTTTTTTTAAAAACACTAAATTTGTCCACAGGAACATCTCATGATTGTACCTATGGACAGCTATACTTGTACCTATGGACGGCAATGTACCTATGGACTGGTCAATTTTCCTTATATAATAATTCTATAAAAATCAACAAAACTAAACAGAAACTCTTTATAAAGTAGCGAAGCCGGGACGGGCCGCTAGTAATTCTATAAAAATCAACAAAACTAAACAGAAACTCTTTATAAAGTAACTAATAACATTATATAATCAGTTAAATTTATTTTTGGCTTCGCAATACTGTTTATATAATGCTAAGGCAGTGTCATCAGAGGTATCTGAATCATCATCATCATCATCTAAAATATAACACTTCTCACATAAAAAGTCCGACTCATCATCTGATTCAAAAATATCTCTGTGTAATCTTGATACACATTTCTTGTGATATTTTAATTCACATTGAGAACAATCGAGCATTTTGTTAACACTGTCATGTCTTCTACATCCTATACACATGGCATAAGGTAACACCTCGTCATCCAGAATTGTGACTTTTTTTTCTGCAGATGAGATGTTCTTTTCGCTAACGCCGACCTTTGGTAGCCCTTTTGAGGATTTTTTTGTCTTTTTCGGTATATCTTTTTTCTTATTTTTTTTTCTTTTCTTCTATTTTTCTTTTTTTTTCTGCTTTATTAATTGCTTCGTTCTTTATTTCATTTATTTCAGGTGTATCAGTTAAAATTCTACTCTTTCCAGGTTTCCTTCCTCGTCTAGCTGCTTTTCGAGGGTCTGCTTTTAGAAACGGGCATACAGATTCCGGCGTTATTTTGTGAAGCTCTTTTTTCGGAGTGATTGGTGCATTTTCCATATCTTCACGAGTCTCATCCAGAGAGAACTGACAAACAGCAGTAGACTGAGTTTCTGTATCCTGATTTGTATGCCGAATTTCAGATGGTCCAGCAATATGCATTACCTCTTCTACACTATCATTGGGTTGTTGTATCTCCGAGTAGACATTAGGATTTTCATCATGATTGCAGTTGAAGATGATTTTCGACCCTTCCGTGAGAGATTGACTTTGAGTACAATTATCTGAAACTGTGGTCAATGGCTCGGGTCGATTAGTAACAAATGAGCATAAAAACTCTTCTTCACTGAATATATCTCTATTAAATGGGCAAATGCCTGTTACTTCGAAACTTTTAATAATATTTTTGGGTGTGAAAGCAAGAGGATATGCATCACTGACAATTTCTGAAATGTCGTAAATTGTGATAGGTTTTCCAGGGTGATTTAGCATCCATTTATCGGCTGCTTTGTTGTATTGCGCCTTAAATGGTCCAAAAACGCAACGATCTAAAGGTTGTAAATTATCTGATGTGTGTGGAGGCAACGTGAGCAGAACTATACCATTATCGACGGCTTTTTCAATGATATCAATTGAGATATGTGTTTCATGGTTGTCCATTAACAAGAGGACCGGACATTCTTTCGTAGGTTTTGCAAACTTTATGAAATGATCCAGATATTTCCTGAAGATCAATTCAGTTGACCATCCGGATTGGTTAGCTGCACCAATCGTACCTGGAGGAGCACCTTTTAACATATTGTCTTTAAAGAAAACTCTAGGAAATATTATCAAAGGGGGAACTGAATTTCCAACAGCATTTATACAGGCAATCATGATGTTATTACTCCTCTTTCTCCTGATGTTAATTTACCTAGCTGTTTTATTTTCTTTGGAGCCAGCACTTTTCTCGGATTATGAACTGTGGATATCCCAGTCTCATCCAGATTATATATGTTTTCGGGGGTAAATTGGTGTTTTTCAATTACTTTTTGGAGGTTGTCAAAGAACTTAGAAACATTAGGTCTGTTAAAACTACTTGCTCGCGCCAAACTGGTTGCTTCAGGCTTCAGTAGAGACAAATGTGAATGACGTTGACGATAGTATCTTAGCCAGCCTATGCCAGCCATTTTGTGTTGGTGCCAGCTATTTGGGATATTTTGTTTTTGCTTCATCACCGCAAACTGGTATGCCAGTTTTCTGACTTGCTTAACATTTAATCCCATATGTAGGTAAGCTGCTTTTTCTAAATATTCTTCTAGCTGTTTCTCTTCATCCTCATTGAATACTTTCTTTACGTCATTTCTCAAAATATCTACACTGTTACGATCCAGATCCTTGTCCTTATTCATGCGAAGGTATTTAATCGTTTAATCGTATTATATCGTAGATTTTGGTATTTCATATTTTTCTGCAACTTTTCGTAAAGAACATCCATTTCTTGCCTCTTTAACTGCCTCAGACAATGTCTCTGGACACAGCTTACGTCGCGTTTTTCCATCCTTACTACGAGGCACTGAAAAAACAGGACAAAATTACTTCTAATTATGAATTTACTAATAAAGTAATAAATTAAATCCAAAGTTTGTACCTGTGGACAGTCCACAGGTACATACTCTTTGATGTCCATAGGTACAAATCTGACATTATAACCTAAAAACATATTACCGCCATAGTCGGTACTACTTTACACTGTTATACCACTGAAAATAGATGTTTAACAATATACACTACATTCTGACCCAAGATAATGATATATACTCTGCATATATTCACAAAAATATAGAACGAAAATGATATAAATACTTACTTTTTTTGTAGAAAACCTTTAACAGTCCGTTACCAGCTACACAATAACAAACACAAAATGGCTACTAGTCAGTGTTGCCATACATCAAAAATACTTTACGGATGCGTTCAATTCATTCAATTCCTGTATACATTTTTTAAGATATCGGAGGTGTCCACAGGTAAAACCGTCCACAGGTACAACATCTTCCCCTACATATTTCTTCGTTAATAGTGTGAATATTTCAGTTTGTTAAAATTAATTTCATAAGTTTTTGCGACAGGAGTGGTTCAAGGAGAAGTTGTTTAAGCAAACCAACATTTGTATTTACAGCCCCTTTTCATTTTTTTTTTGTAGGGAGGCGAAGGCTGTTTACGCCCTGAGTGTAGGGGTCGCAGACGCGCAATGCTTCTGGACTACTCACTAAAAATCTTCCCTGTCAACCTGAGAGCCTAGACTAGATAGTTTGACACATTACTTTGGACTAGGCCTTCCTACGGCTAGAGTGGACTTTAGAGAATGGGAATCTCTTCTCCACCGACAAGAAAGTGCTACAAAAGAGATCTCGCCATCTACGACGCTTTCTAACGCTCCAGTGTATTATTTTTTCAATGTCAGCATTGGCTGAGCATATTGTGCCACGCTATGATATTTGTCAACCGTTTTGATCTCCAATTTCGCTGAAGATGTTATCCCGCGCTGATTACTCCATCATTCGCAAGAGAAGAATCTGTGACAGACGTCATACTTCTCGTCGGCACAAAACACGCAGTAAGGAACCGTGACCTGTCAATTTTGTGAAGGTAAGATCGAAAGCAGCCATGCTAATTTAAAAGCTGGGCCAAGTCAAAATCAGTCTCACTATGCGCTCAATAGAGCCATGGCCTTAGGTCATGTTCAGACGTGCGGTCTACCTTCCCTTTGTGTCTTTTTTCTATTACCCTTTTCAATCGCTGACTTCTTCACTTTTACGCAGCTAAATATTTTTGCGAACCCTCGTGAGAAGGTCGATGGATATCAACCCTGCGATTAGCAGAACTCGTATCATGGCATTCGTAGCGCTCCTTATCTCGGCACCAGTGCCAACAGATAACTTGCTGAAACCTCCAACCCATAGTTCTGACCAATAGACGAGAACCGACTGCACAGCGCTCATTGGGAGTCGTCTCCTTGATGTGGTGGGCCTCCCATTGTTGGCCATTAATCGGCTGAGTACCGTTACACACGCTGCAGTCTTGTCAGTTGTTGCTCTGATTTGGCGGTAAAAACTCATCTTTGAGTCTATCAGGAAGCCCAGATAGTTCACTGTCCAGATATTTACTGTACTTTGGTATATCCTTGGATAAAAATGACATGTCTTGGGCTCCCGACTTTGATTCTAAATTGTTTGTTGTATATTCAACATTATGGTTAATCGGCAAAAGAAAGAAGTTAAAATTTCAATCTCCAAATCATCTCAATGACGGTTACTTTTGAAGTGTCATTGGGAAAGGGTAAACATTTTATTGTCCAAATAATAGTAATATAGTCCAAAAATTTCTAGTAGCTCGACATAAAATTATTAATCACTGCATATAAAACTGGGAATGAAGTCGATAGAATTGAGAAATACTATGATTGAGGTTGAATTTAGGGAATTGAGAGCTTTCGCGTCGCTGATACAAAGCATCTTGGACCCAAAAAGTCAAAAAATTACACTGAACTGGTAGATCTCCTTTTACTATTAAAAACTCTGGGATGCAATATGAGCATAAAACTCCTCTTTCATTAAAGTCATCTCGATAGTTTCTAGAAAATTCAGGAGATATCAACGAAGAGCAGGGAGAGCGTACGCATCAAGAGTTATGCGTCATAAAAGAGTGTTATGTGACTCTACTTTACGGCTTACTTTTCAATTTTTTAAACCTTTTTGTCTAATTTTTCGTTTAATCAAATGAGCATAATATAGTAGAAGGGTCTTATGGACGCATTTCGATATACTCAGTGTTATTATTTTTCACAATGCTCTCGCTGTATTTGAAAGCATCGGAGCTGCTTATTTCAAGGACATTTTTCAACAAGCCGAGGCCTATGACCTGGTGGATGCAAATCATTACGATTAGTAGCCAACACCTTTCTGCACACACCTGTCGTTGTCTTCTGTTTCTTTTAATGACTACTGCATATCAAATTTCCTATTCAACGCTTGAAACTAGTCATCATTCTATTGAATGTGAACCGAAGCAAAAAAAAAAACAACACAATAATTACCATTCTTTTATGCTTCTGCTACAGCAGGTAGCCTGCTAATATGCTTTCATTGTCAACCAGTTGAAATTAATTTACGATCCATGATCTTTTAATATCATCCATTTCCAAACGAAATCCTATCCAAATCAACATGGGGCAAACATAATATTTTTTAATTCGATTATCATTTATTGTTTCACATCATTTTATCATTTCAAACATTTCGTCCGCCTTTCACTGTGTTCCCAAGCATGACGATTTTCAACACGGTCATAAGATGTAGAAATTATGTGCGACTTATGGTCATTATTAAGAAAATGAGGAAATATTATGGGAAAGCAGAAAGACCAAAACAAAGTTCAATAGTGTGGTGCATTTAGTGATGATGGTCATTCTTTGACGATGCTTAAAAGCAGCTATTTCAGAATTGACATTTACCGTGAATATTCGCTACAATCGTTCGATCTGTATGCAAATGGCTGAGGTTTTTGTGTGGCATTAATTTTGAGTTAGAGTTTTGTGATGGTCGTTTGCCGCTACAATATGAATCCTATAAATAATTAGATACGAGATGATTGGTACTTGTCACATGCCTACATGCATGAATTGAGCTTCCTTGGCGATATACATGTTAAAGGAATAGTCTGTAACAAGAAACATATCGAGCAGAGTCTTTTGGAGGATGTTAATTTAGAATTACCACTAGAATTTTTTTGAGGACCCGCTAAGAAATCACTTTGAGCCTTGCCAAGCCTTTTTAGCTGAAATGGTCTTAAATTTAATTCAATGATATTTAAATGTAAACGGAATTCATCAAAGCATTGAAAACTTTCTACCATTCTATGTATTTAGTTATTCATTTGAATAAGAACTGTTAACGCATGCCTCTTTTCCACTCTCATAATAGTATTGCTCACAAATTAAATTTATGACTCAATTAAGGCATGAAAGATCAGCCCAAGATGATCATAGCGCGCTGAAACACTTGTATTGCTAAGACTTTGCCACACAATGCCCTCCGCTCGCTTAACATTCGCGTTAAAGTGGACTTTGGGGCTGCGATCCATATCGTGAACGTTATTTATGATGCAATTTCTATACCACAAATTGTCCCGATCTGCAAAATCTTAAGATCTTTTGATGCGTAAGTATGTGGTTTTGCGATACGATCGTAGCAACTATTAGCAATTTGCCCACCGGGTCTACAATTTAGATTTAGGGAGATCGTTTTTAGCAGTCATACATATGCTTGTTACATTTCCATCTTCACTGTATCTATGTGTGTGAATGCGTAGCTGGGCTAAGGATAACACTTTCGAAAAACTCGAAAACGGATGAGTGTGGAAAAGACTCTGTTGCGAACTGGTTAATTAAGAGATCAATAAAGATCACAAGAAATTAATTGAAATGATCAGCTCGGTGCAGGGCGAGCCTATGCAAAGTTGTTGCGAGCGTTGTGTCGAATGAATTGATATTGTTCGGAATATAAATGATTATGCAAGTAAATAGAATATGTGATACCGATTAAATTTTATGTTTTTCGCACTTGCTGTTTCCTGGCGTAAAATACGCTGATAATGATCGAACAGGATCGAACATTGCTTTACAGCCGTGGAGAGTCAACACGACTGAATGCAATTAATGCAAGTAATTGGTGATATGTAACATATTTTGGAAGGATGCAATGTATTTGGCGACTCTATTCCGTCGTTCTTTAAAATTGAATGATAACAAATTAAACTATGAGTATCATTTTAATCAACATCACGGCTAACACATCCAGTGATTCCGATGTAGTTACCACATGGTAAACGATCGAGATTGTTAATTTTATGAGTTGCTGAAAAGATCCTGGCATGGTTCCCACACAAATGTGTTTAGTTTAAGTGAACAATAGCGGGTGGAACCAGATCATGCAAAATGAACTGTCCGACCATGAGATCGATTATAGCGTGCCACCTTGCTCATGATTACCTATACCTATGAGTAGCAGCAGACTTTGTGAAGTAAAGGTAGCTCTTTGACCATATCATCAACACAACACGGACAAGCGACATTGCATGGCAATAAGTAGTGGGATTTCTCTTCCTTTTCTTTCTTTTCTTTCAATCTTTCTTTCATTCGATAATCGCTTACTTTTGCATCGCACTCGTTCCCGTCCTCGCCGTCCACCACGTCGTTGTCGTCCGTGTCGTTTGTGCGGTTTTGTTGCAATGATAATGGTATATGATGCACATAGAGTAGAAAATAAGGTTTATTATTCGTGTCAGAGATATTTGGACGCAATTTATACTTGAGCTAATAACAAAACACAAAATGTAAAGTGATTGCTGTTTGAATCACGCAACCTGTAATCAACTTAATTGTTGAACGAGAAATGGGAAATCGGATCCATGTTGCAGCAATGTCTGTACGAATTGATGGTAGTCGAACAAAAATGATACCAATGGTTGTTATGTTTATTCCAACAGTGAAAGATAAATCATTATTGAACAAACGGCTTGACTGCCTATGAAGAACAGTTTTTTACCCAATTATAAGGATGGCTTTGCGTCTCTGGTTAGTCCTTTCACGTTACAAAAGTAAGCAATCAATTTTGCAAAAAAGTTTCGCTTTTTGCATCATGCACTGTTAACAGCAACAAAATGACGTGCTGATGATTGACCAGTCGACATATGAATATATTGTCCTCAATTCTTTCAAATCAGGATAATATCCTGGGACGGTTTCTTTAATCTGAAATTATGTTAAGAGAAAGTTAAGTACCGACACAGACCCTTTCATTCGCCACACACATATACCAGCGTTGATTCTAGCAACGTCTTGAATAAAGCATGGATGAATTATCACGCGATATAAATTTGCAATTCCAAAGCCATACAAAGAATAATAGCAATCAAGTTGAAAATTGCAAGTATGGCGGCAACAAAGCCTGGAGAAGTTGAGCAAAATTACAAAACTAGGGAGCAGGCGAAGCAATCATTGACTGACGAATATGTCCCTTATGGCGTTTTATGAAATCGATAATTTATTACGAATGCAATTGGTTTTTCTTGGAATGTTAACAAAGTCATGGTAACTGTATAGTGCACGCAAGATATTTGTGCAACGGTTACTTAAAGCCAACGTAATTACGTTTAAAAATCAGCAACGAGATACGATCATAATTCCTGCTTCATTTCAGGTGGTAACGATAAAATTTTGATGAACCTACCAGGGTTCACGATTCAATCAAATATATTATAATAACCGACAAAGGCGATGATAATGCCCTATAAGCTGTTACTTACTCTGTCATGTGATCCAGGTAGTATAGAAACAATAAATATCAAAAGATTCAGGCCAGTAACCTGATCGAAGTTGGTAAATATTTAAAAGGGAATAAATAGCAGCAGGAATCAAAACATGAGGTTATCTGTAACGAAGTTCACTTTTGTTAGCCAAGTCCGTCGGCAAAACAGGTTGAGATCTTAGCACTTCCAGGCACTAAATGAGAATTGTGGCTATACAAATTTTGTGGTTGTAAGGCGCATCAATAGAAAAAATTTCGTGCTAAATTTGAAATTACCCAAACGAAAAGGAAAAAAGCATGTGTAACAATTTTTTTTGACATACTCTAAGAGTTCAAATTTACTAGTTCACTCTGAATCTCAATATGAGACATTGCTCCATGAAGGTCTCTTGTGAGCAGCTGCCTCGAATGCAAAAGGATATGCTTTACGTCAGTTTAAGGCTTCTGGTAGAGGTAGCTGTGCAAAGTGAATCATAGCAAGAAAAATTACCAAGCTTTGCTCATACAATCGTTGCCACCATTGGCAATACCGAAAAGTAATATACATTTTTCAAAATCATGCCGAGTCCAAATCCTACCAAAGACCACTATGAGCAATCGTTGTGGTTAACCGTGCGGACAAAGACATGACATACTTATGCTTCTGCGTGACAACACACGGCCTCATGTTGGCTTTCTAAGCAGGTAGGGGTCCTTTTATGTGAGTAGGACTCGGCACTCCGTTGCCTGCGATCATTGTGCTGTGTAGCTTTTGATTTTTGGAAAATCTTTTTTTGGCTTGAAAATTATGGCCAAATGAGAACTTGACTGTTCGTTTATGATTCGTTCATCCGTGTTAATGATAGTAAGCAAAAGAGAGCGACTTCCTCAAAATATAAAAATCGCGGACTTTTCTGCCAATATAATAAGGTCCCCTAACTACATAAAACGATCCCTACCTGGTCCGATCGATATGAACATTGGACATCGATATGGTCATTGAATGCCTTAGGAAATCAGGAGGAAACCATACACCGAAGATGGCATACTGTCGAAACGCGTATGTTAACGATGCAAAGGAACATATTTTTTTTGTGGTAGGGAGGTGAAGGCTGTTTACGCCCTGAGTGTGGGACTCCCAGACGCAAAACGCTTTTGGACTACCCACTAAACACCTCCCCTGTCAACTTGAGAACCTAGCCAGGAACCGTTTGACACATTACTTCGGGCTAGGCCTCCTGTTCCTACGCCTAGAGGCGCCTTCGCATTATGGGTATCTCTTCTCTAACGGGAAGGACAGGAGAGGAAGGAAGTGCTAGAAAAGCGATCCATCCATCCCCGATGCCTCCAAGCGCTCCAATAAAGCTTTTTTTAATGTAAGCACTGCCCGAGCATATTGCGCCACGCGATTCGAATTGTCAACTGTTTTCAGCATAACTCCGACGAAAGTTTCCGGACAGAGCTCTCCAATTTCGCTGAGTAGGACTCCTCGCTGCTGGCTCCACCTTTTGCAGTAGAAGAATGTGTGACAGGCGTCATCTGGTAGCCCTGCACAAAACACAGAGTTAGGATACCGTACTCTGTCAATTTTGTACAGGTAGGACCGAAAAAAACCGTGCCCGCTTAAGAGCCGGGTCAAGTAGAAATCGGTCTCACCATGCATTCGACTGAACCACGGCCTCAGGTCAGGGATCAGACGTGCAGTCCACCTTCCCTTTGTTTCTTCCTCCCAGGACTGTTGTCAATCACAGAGAGAGCGACGTCTCTCTTCCCTAGTGATCTCTTCTTTTCGATATTCGCCTTTCCGCAGGTAAATACTTCTGCGCTCTCTCGCAAGGATGGTGATGGGTATCACCCCTGCGATTTACAGCACTGCCGCCGCGGAGACCGTTCGGTATGCGCATGCGATTCGCAGTGCATCTTGTATCTGCACATGTGCGAACCGCTTCCGGTGTAAATCCTTGCTGAGAGCGTCACCCCACAGTTCTGATCCGTAGAGTAAAGGCGAGTGCACAACGCTCAAAAAGAACAGATTGGGAACGATGGCATATCGTTCCAAGACCGAAAAAACAATTCCATCCCTGTCCGATAAAACACGGAGCATATCGGGAAGTGAATTTATTCCAGGATCTTTTCATTGGGTATCTTCAGAAATGAAATTTAAAATTAGCAGAGAGATAGAAAAAAGGAGTAGATGATGTCTTCATCAAGGGATATCTTTATGCTTTGCAGTATTTTACCTTTATGCTCTGAAATGAATTGACAAATGTCCAAAAATCCGAATCAAATTAATTTTTAATTGCCGATTATATGAATTTCATTAATCAAGGTATGAATCGAAGAAAAAACGAGCCTGAATACCCATTCAATTTTCGTTGAATGCAAATAAATTCACAGAATCTGAGAAATGACAAGAAACACACGATAAGAATTACAGATACACTTTTGATTTTGTACTGAAAGCGTTCCCAATGCTGAAAGCATTGTTAATCTGGAAAAAATTTAATCATTAATCTTGAAAATTCACAAAGCACAATTAATATTGATGCCCTGTATCGTAAATCAGCCTTATATTTGCTGTTTTAGACCAATGAATACAGAAAATTAATCCAATTTTTTTCAAAAGGAGTTTTGTTAAGATATCTGATTTCTTATCGTGAATCGTTTTGAGTGCGATTCCTCTGATTCCAAAAGAGTCGTAGTGTTAAGAGATTTAAATGAAATTCATATAATGCTAGCAGGACTTACACAACCATTTTTCACTAAGAAGCCTGATACATATTTAAAATATTCCATGCAAGAGCTGCAGGTCACTTACACCGAAGAAATTAGCCGGACTGTCTCTCTCCCTTCTCATAAAATCTTCTGCTGTGTTTCTTTGCTGTCCTTTTTCTTTGACATAATGATGAAACAAGAGTTTTGCACCAAGCAGCCAGTAAAGATGATATCAACTAACTTTCATGCTTGTCAGCAACCGAATACAACAATTGTATCTCACCGCCTCTCCTTTTACCTGTGATTTAAAATATTGGTTACTCAATCACCGTGGTAATAAGTGTCTAATTTATTAGCTGAGTTGAATAGGAGCACAATGCTTCGCCAGTGGCAATGCGGATCAATGCAAAGGCGTCATATTTCTAAGTATATCCTTTTCAAAAATCACCCTTAAGGTATTCAAAATTTAATCAAACCATCTCAACGATTCCTCCTCGAAACCACCGTTAGAATTGGAAGACAACACTATCACGAAAACTCTCCCTAGATTCACTCGCAACGAATATAGAATGAATAGTAACCATTACCCTCATCACATCATAGATCATAGCTAAAATCGTCTAAAGTGTGTGCATCCTGTTTATTAAACCTCCAATAATCCCTTACACGAACAAAAACCATCTCCGGCAAGTACATAAAAAAATCATTTTGCATAATTAATAGCTCCACCACATTTTCGATGCTTCAAAGTCAAATTCACGCCTCAAGAGCATGACACAACTTCTCAATTCATTAACCTTCGGTGTGGTCGCTACTTGAAATCAGATCACGATTACTAATTCGATTCAGAATTGTTGATTTTTCTGTGATTTTCAATATGTTTTTGCTTCTAGTGAAATCCACATACGTACGTGAACATCCTGACATACCTACAATACAATTCCTCGCATTGCTTACCCAAGCTTTCATCAATGATGGATTGGTCTATTGGTTGATAGCGTTGTGGTGCGCTGCGATGAACTCGAGACCATGACTATGATGGGGATTAACATCAATTGATTTTTAAAACCATATCCAAATAAGCCCCGTGCGCAACCGACATACTCGCTACATTATAATGATAATCTCTTCAAGTGTTGATGCCCACCGTCGTTTAATTTCCCAACAAACGGCAGCCGAGATGGGATCTCAACAATCACATCTTCAATTTGACTTAATTGGAAAAGGTGTTGAATCACTGAATTATTTATATGTTTCAGTGCACAGGGCGTTTGCGAAGTTCCCGGCAAACTGGGGACACGAATCTGTCTCCTTTTTGAGTCTAAGACGCTCAAGCGGAGGTCGCAAGCGATTATCATTGCTCACATTCACTTTCAGAAGCTTCAGCTGCACTGTCAAACGAAAGACTTAAGCCAGTAACTCGAAAATAATGTTCCGCATTGCAAATCTTATCAATGCACGGATTAGTAATCTTAAATGTTATCCTGTCGAACTGAATTTCAATAGACAAAGTGGTGTAGGCATCTCCACAGCTCTTGAGGCATTCATCGTCAAGTGGCTGACATGACTTTGCCATAGATACGCGTAAAAAGAGGTGCGCTAATATCAACAGTGAATTGATTTCTGTTAGTACTACACACACTCGTAGATAAATAAATATCGAATAATCATTTCGGTCCTGGAGATCACGGGTGATTATACTTATAGTCTGTTAAGAGTGCGATTATATTCAGATTACCTTTGATCCTGAAGGTTCGTTCATTCTATGGGTTAAGTGGATATGTAAATATTTGGAAAGTATAAGAATCTTTCGAATAAGTGTCAATAGAGTCAACTCGGGGGTGGTTGGGGAAAAAATGCAGTCACGAATCGCTGTGGCTTCAGCAAGAATCAAATGCTATGTGTGTATACCGTTGTAGCTTGAGTGGTAGATTGTTAAATTAGAACAGCGATCTTAAGTGTGCTCTTGACTACTTGTGTGCATTGAGTCAAATCGCTACCCATAACAAGAAGCCTCACTCGAAATGGACTTTATGGGGAAGTTTGTTGGTTGGTTGGCAGTATATTTGCCGTTCGTAGGAAGCATGATGAAATGATGATTTTTAATGATATTCTATTTGTTTCACACTCTGTTTTCTTGTGTCAACATAGGAAATATGTCTTTGGGTATGATTTTGATACATGAAGATAAATGGAGATTGTACGTCTGAGAAACTTGAGAACTAGAAGAAGATTTAATTGTGAAATCTGTCATGTTGCTTGAGACTATGAGCAAACCACTAAGTTTTGACGAACTCTATAGCCAAGCAAGAAAAAAGAAATAAATATTAGTTTTAAAAAACAGAAATCATTCCTTGATTTTGAGTGATATCTCGAGGTTCTTCCATGCAAGGAAATTAAACGAGGTAGACAGAAAGCATATTTTCCGTTTATCGCTTTATTCAGTTTGGGTTTTTAAATTGCCTGTAATACAAGTGTTCGTATTTGTTGTGAATGGTTCTCTTTACCTTTAGTTTTTTATTGAAAAGGAATCAATTGAGCTTTGAAAACTTTTAAATTACGAAGGTTGATAAATAATAACAAAATTGATGAATGACATGATACGATTTGTAAACGGAAATTGTAACAGATTAAGACCCAAGGATTTCCATTTTACATGAACCACGAATGATTCATCTGCAAGAATTAGCAGTCATTTCGAACAGATTGCAACCAAATCTCTGTCTTTTGAGAGGAGGTTTCCCTTGAAAAAATTACTTGATGAATGAAATGGATCCAACATTTATGCCTTATGGATTTTTTTTAGTTAATAGAAAGGCAATTTTTTAAAGGTGGCGAGTATTAGTCATTTTGTATACAGATATTGTTTCTAAGCGTATGTTACAAAAGTTAATCAGTCTTGGAAAGGAACATGCACATGATGAAAGAAAAAACTGAAAATACAGAATTACCACTACATCATCAAATAATGATTCTACAAATAAGTATAGTAGCAATGATCAATAAATGAAGAAAATTCATATCAGTAGCAAAATAAAATTGATAAATTCATTATAGATCGATGTATTTATTAATACATGTACAGTGAACCATGCCTAATTCCGACTAAATATGCCAACACCGCGAGTAAGAAACCGTTATCTGGTTCTATCTGAAACTGGGAAAAACCGAAGGGGTCATCCTAACAAAGAAGAGAATCCCCAGAATAAGATTCGCTCTCTCCGCGATTTGCAACATTCTTGGGAGCAAGACCCACAGAGAAGGTGGACGGCCTGACCCTGATTTGGGCCTATCCCTGACCTTAGGCCGTGGCTCAGTTGAGTGTATAGTGAGACCGATTTCTACTTGACCTAGCCCTTAAGCAAGCATGGATGTTTTCGGTTTTATCTGCATGAGATTAGCAGATCACGGTCTCCAAACTCCGTTTTTTGTACAGGAGAGATGGAGGACACCTGTCGCACATTCTTCTCTTGCAAAAGATGCAGTAACCAGCGCGGCAACATCTTGAGCGGAATTGCAGAGTTGTGACCGCAGCTCTATATACTATGGTCGGAAATATGTTAATACCGCGAAATGCTTAAACCGGCTGACACATGGAATCGCATGGCACAATATGCTCGGGCAGTCCTGACACTCAAAAAGGCATACTAGAGCGTTCGGAGCCGTGGAGATGGAGGAGTTCCTGCTCTAGCACTTCCTTCCTCTCCCCTCCTTCCCGATGGAGAAGGGATTCCCGTAATCTGAAGGCGCCTCAGCGAGTTGAAACACGAAGCTTAGCCGAAAGTAAAGTGTTAAACGGCTAAAGGATAGACGGTTAATAAGGAAGGTGTTCTGTGGTAGTCCAATAGCGATCCTAAATTAGTAATCCTAAATAAATTGAGTATAGCCGACATCATTTCTTCTGTGAACGTTTTGGTTAGATCCTAATTAATTCGGCAAATTTCTCAAACTTTGATTAGAAGCCTGTCGAGCTGATGAAAAGTTCACTGTAAAGTGTAATAATCACTGAATGATCCATATTTATAGGAAATTTTGTTCGGTGGCCTTTTAATATGGCAAACGAAACAAAATATAGGGACATTTATCTAATGAAGTTTGAGTCAAAAAAACACTTTTATATAGAGGAAAGCACTTAAATATGGGCTAAGATAAAAGCATACACTCTTAAAAGTCATGATGTCAAGATATGAGTTCGTCTCCCGTGTTATCTTGAAGTGCTAGCTAGGGAGCTGTGTTACGAAAAGGAAGTACTACAATAGTACGGCGTAAGTTTAAAGTTTCCTTGCATTTTCTTATACATATTCTTAAGCATTTTCTAAGGATTTTTATGGGTCAAGTATGATGGTTGGAATGAAAAGATTATAGGATTGGGTGTACCCATACTGTCAAGACTGTGTGATTTAGCCTATGGACTAGGGACAGAATAATTTCGTACCCTTACAAGAACGCACTCTTTAACTTTTTTAATGTACTCTCAATGTTGAAACGTTCGTTAAAGTCAAAATTTTTGACATGGTAAAGAATTACTACCGATATTCTGAGTCGCTCGTCGCAATTTTAAGAGCGCCTACTCCAATTTGCGGCCGTAAAAATAGTCCCATCTGACAGGCTGTGCGTTCTATAGTGGATAAGTTCGAGTCCAGATTTTAACTATTGGACATACCAATGCCAATAAGACCTCGTACCGCTTGACACGAAGGAAATATAGCAGCTGTAAGGGTATTGATTCAAAATGAGCAACCTCAGTCGATCTCAAGGATTGGGCATCGCTCAAACGACACTGTGGCGTATTTGGCGAAAATATCTTGGACTTCTTGCTTACAAAATCAAATTGACTCAAGAGCTATGGCCACTGCATCATTTGAATCGCTTAAAATTCTTCAATTGGGCTCTGGCAACGCTTGAAAAAAATGTAGAATTTGATCGAAAAATCATTCACTGTGATGAAGCTCATTTCTGGCTCATTCGCTTTGTTAATAAGCAAAATATGCGTTATGGGTCAGCAACAATCCCACATATGCACCTTGAGACACTGTTGCATCCGCAAAAACTTACTGTTTGATGCGGTTTTCATGCTGAAGTAATGATTGGGCCGTTTTTTTTTTCGTTGATGAAAACAACCGTCGCTATACCGTCGATGGAGAGCGCTATCGTGTTATGTAGGAAGATTATTTGGGGCCAGAAGTGATGAACTTGATATTCACGATATGCGGCTTCAACAAGACTGTGTCACTAGCCACACAGCACGCCTCTCAATCGAATAATTGAAAGGCAAGTTTGGTAAACATGTTATCTCGAGGAATGGTCCGATCGAATGGCTGCCACGTTTATGCGATCTAACGCCATTGGATTTCTTTTTATGGAGCCATGTCACGTAACTGGTCTACACAAATAAGCTTGTAACTTTAGACGAGCCCAAAGACATCATCTAATGCGGGATAGCCAACGTTCTGGTCGAAACGTGGCCCAGAGTGGTGAAAAATTGGGTCCAAGGAATCAACCGCTTTAAACAGACACGTGGTGGCCATATGATTGAAATTGAATTTCATTCATCTGAAATATTTCTGTGTTTTATAGATAATATTGTTAATTTCTTAATGAAAAACCCTTTAGATGGCGTTGTTATTCTTTAGGCTAGATGGTCGGACATGTGTTGAAGAGTACGCCCTCAAGTCTATTGCAAGACGTATTTTTACCCGCAATTCATTTTTAACTATTTAACAGAGCGTGTAATTTTGCCTATATGTACATTCTGGTATATCAAGATGCCAAAGAATCGCAGAAAGACTTCTTTGCTCTTTGGATCAATGGCACGAAGCAAAAATACGAATCGCAGCAGGTGAAAACAGAAGAGCTTCAGCCAATTCTTTGGAAATGGATGAGCCAATATTGAGAGAAAGACTAAAAAGAACAACTCCAGCCAGGAGTGAGTCTGCGTAGATACTCCCAAACTTTTTCTCCAGAAATGAATAGTGAGCTTTGCGAGTATATATAAAGTGGATAATATGTTACATGCTTTGCCTTAAAAAATACGAGAGGGGGCTGTCAACTTTGCTGGAAATAATGGACTACCGCATCGCTTCAATAAAGAGAAACAAATGGCGGTCGATATAACGCACTTTTGAAAAGGCGCCAAGAAGTGCCGTTGCCTGTACCAAGCTCAATTAGCGTGCTGCGATTAATCGGCTTTAATAAGCATCAATGTGGTAACTATGTTAGAAGTCTGTGGAAGTTGTTGGATACATTCAAAAGAACAAAATTATACACCGAAGATGTTACTCTGCCGAAACCTGTTTGTGAAGGGGGTAAAGATGGATCTTCGTATGGAGAAGAATAAAAACAAGGTTCAAGTTTCCTGCTCACGCAATTTTTAATATGGACCAGGGTGGGATATCCTCGTTCCTTCATAAACCACCAAAGTTAAGACTTTTAAATGTACTGGCCAAGGCTCCTGATTTTTTGCAAAATTTTGAATTTAAGGCAACTGCTGCATCTGTTGTGAATGATCATCGCTTGCTTCGTCAACACTTCTTATTGGGATCAAAATTAAATTAAATGAAGAGCCGTATGTGTCGATGGCTGTTGTAGCCCCACTACCAGGAGCAGAAATAATCTCATGATGTAATCGTTAGTGACCAAATCTGACACATTGGGTAGATCTTGGTTCTTGAAAAGGATATCGCCTTAAAAAGGCAATGAACCCCCCCCCCCCCAAAAATACAAAATATATTAGACTAGAACTACTAGAAAGAGGACTCCCAAAAAATAAATGTTTTAAAGTCCTCTCACTTGGTGGACTTTGCAACATTTATTTGGTTATTCTACTACTTAAGTACTGAAGTAAAAGTCTACTGAGAGCCACAAAATGAAGATTGGATTGGATTTGCCGAATGCGCACATTGGTGGTCCCAAGCATGGACGAGCTATGATGATGTGGCAAATTTCACTTGTGACCATTTCAAGTGGAGTATGCACTAATTATCTTACAAATTTTCTTGGGCACTTTTATCGACTCATATGCATACTCTCATCCAATACCTCTTGTAAGATTTCGCGATTCTCGCCTTTGTGGTATTTTAATTTGTCGATGATATGGAATAAATTTGCGGCGTCTAATGTTATTTTCTAGATTTTGTGATAATTTATTACGAAAATCAAAGTCAAGCTAGCTATCTAGAAATGTATGTTTTTATTTAGCATCAGTTTGAACTTTGAGTGCGTACTTCTAGATCCAACTACTACTAGTACTACTTAACAGTGAATCATCACGAGGAGGATGCGGTTTTTATCTTGAGTTCTATGGTTTAAAACTCACCAAGACTTGCTTAAGACCAGTGACAATTTTGAAATAGCTTCGCACTTAGTAATTGGTAAAATTGTAAACTGGAAAAGCACAAACCGACATCGCTAGCAGAAGAAAATGGTTAACAAATGACGAGGAATATCAGGCCAATGGATTATGAAAAGGGACGCGATTCTGTACACTTCTGCGTACTGTAAGGTTCATTAATTGTGATAAGTAGCCAAGGAAAAGTGACTAGGCTTGAGGGTCTCATTACATCAAAACTACAACATTATAACAAAGCGTTGAAGAAGATGGCAGCCACCTAGACAATGCCTGCAAAGCTTGAAAAATTCGCAGTATTGGTAAATAAGCCAAAAATGCTAGTTCATCTTAAAAGCAGACCACAAAAACGATTCCTCAATAGTACTTTGATCGGGCAGTAGCAGAAATCACCATAGGATGTTGTTAAACATAACAAGAGTAGAACCATGTCTTAATGTTTACAAAGTTGAAGAAAAAAGAATTATTTGTAAATTAACCATCAATAATTCGCTGAGATAAAAATTGTGTGCCATACCTTTATGTTGAATACTCGCCAGATAGACTGCATAGCTTTTATGTTGAGGTTGTGGTCCTTGCGACGTGGGAAATTTTGTAAAATTTTATTAGGCTTTTATTAGGATTAGGACCATGTTTCCGTTCAAAAACTGTTCGAAGCCTTAGATGAGAGATTGATCTCAACACATGTGACCCAGGTGAATGTGTTTTTTGGGAGTTGTGAATCGAAAGGAGTATTCTCGACGTCAAAGTAGTTTGAAGCAAGCGGTCTGCATTTTTTTCTCAGAATATGACATAGCAAAGTGAGAAAGTGTCAAATGAGCTAGTCAATGCGCAAAAAGTTCTCTTTGAATTCTCATTCTAAGATATATTTAATGACACCCACATTCCCAGAGTTTATGAATTATATTAAAACATAAAAAAAGAAATTATAGAATCCAAACAAACACCGCTCTAACAAACATCAAAAATCAAGTGTAGCTCAACCCATTTCGGTAGGACCATCAAATATCTCCTATTAACTCTAAGCATATTCTTAATAAACTACACCAAAAAAGTGTCCATAAATCAGTCGATAGTCGTAGAGATTGTATCACATTTTTAATGATCTTACAACCGCCATCACTTTATCAATTTAAGGCTCAGATGTTATAGTCTTCATCGGGTTTCTTAATTTCCTCTACTTAAAAAAAAGCGAAAAAATTATTTCTTTTAGTCTTCGTCAGTTTCATGCTCATTGCCTTGTGAAATGAAGACACTCAAATTGAAAAATTATTGGACGCACGAGTTAAGAGTATCATAAAAATTACATTTTCGGGAGGTTATAAAAATCTTATCGCTAGGAACGATGGTGATGGCGATGGCGATGACGATGGTGACGGTAAATGACAGTGATACTGATGGAAACGGTGGACGGTGACAAAGATGATAACGCTGTTGAGATGGTAACGGTGGTAAATAAGTTGTTAATTTTCTTCCTATGCGTCAGATTTTGATTGCGCAAAGTGGTCTACGGACGAATACCGACTTACAAATATGTCAACGCAATGCGTGGACCAAATGAAGAATATTCATAGTAAAAAATTACCACAAGCCATGTTTCAATGGACCATAATTATGTTGCATATTTTCATGTTAGGCACGAACTAAAAGCAATTAAAAGAGGTTTTTTGAAGGAATGTTGAAAAAAATGACTTCATAAAAGTGTGTAGTTAATTCGACTTTAATGTTAATGCTTACGTGCTTGCAGCTTGGAAATTACGTTTTGGAAACGTTTTACACGACATTTAATGGAGCCAACCTTGCGCCGTTCTATATGGTTAAGTATGTTATTTGAAATTCGGAGGTGAGTAAACAGAATTTCAAAACTAATAATATTGCGTTTATAGTGTTTCCGTACATGGAAAAGCACTTCAAGTGAGCTTTCTCCATATTTGTGGCGCCAAAGTTCAATCCAGATGGCTAATATTCAACAGAAAAGTGTTAATCAGTTTGCCCGAGCTTAGCGTTAATTGCCTAGAAATTTATATTAACACCTATCAGCCATTCTTGGATATAATTTGAAGTACGTGGTATAGAGCCTTTAGCCTACATTTCCAGGCTTCCATTGAGAGTGGTGCATAGCACACAAACATGGGATATGTATATCTCTGTATAGTGCACATTTTGTAATGTACCTCAATTTTTTTTTAGATTGAAGATTTTCTATGTATGGAAGCGAGTGAATGGATTTGAGATACATGGATTTTATGAGATTCCGAAGTAGTTACAACTTGAATATATCGAAGACAAATAGAAAACACTCGTGGAATGAAACTTAAATTCCCCCCAAAAAAAAGATTATTCTTTTCACCGTGTAGTTATATAATCGTGTAGTTATAATATTACGTAGTTATATATAATATAATCGATGACTAATAATCGATGTCCAACAATCCAAGCCATTGCCAAGCGTATGCTACTTGAGAAGATATTCTGGTCAGAATCGTGCTTTGCCAGGTTCATTAACTCGCGGCAGCAATCAAAGCTAGATACGTTCGATTCAGATATCACTAGATACAGTTGTAAGCATAGCAAGTTCCTTCAGATAAGACTAGACAAAGTTAAGCTAGTTCTTAACACTACTAGTACATTTTTTTATGGTTGGGAGGTGAAGACTATTTACGCTCTGAGTGTCGGACCCCTCGTGGCAACCGGACTGCTGACTGAACACCTCCCCTGTCACACCAAAAACCTAGCCTGGAACTGTTCGTCACATTAATTCATAGTAGGTCTCATTAATTATCGTCTAGCAACACCTTCTGCTTAAGGCCTTAAGGTTAATGTTCTGTTTCAGGACGAATGGATGGAAAGGAAGAGGATTACCGTCAGAGAGATTCTCCTTCCAATTGTTCCAATTGTCTTTTGATTTCATCATCTTCCTCTTTACGTTTACTGAAGAGAGCACACCCTTTTTCTCCGAGAGATGCAAAACGGAGACTTATCCATCTTCCACATCCAAACAACCTGTGTCAGGGGTCATCTGTCATCCCCGGCCAGAACACGCAAGCTGGGGACGGTGACTTTCCCATCTTATACAGATAAGAATGAAAATATCCGTGCTCACTGAATAGTTGCATCCATTAATAATCAGTCTCACCATGCGTTCTGCAGATTCAGGGCCCCAAGTCACTGATGAGCCCTGCGATCCACCTGTCTCGCGTTTTGGTTATCCATGGTTACTGCCACATAACTAGGGTCCTTTTCCTTTCCTCCCGGCTGACGACTTCTCTTGCCGACTCCCCCTACGTAAGTACACTCGCGCTCTTTCTTCCGTAAGTCGAGAAAACCTGCACTGCAGTTTCAGAGACAGAGCGGTATGCAGCTGCAATCCGCAGAGGTTCTCGCCTCTGCACCTGTGCGAGACGCCGTCTGTACGACTCCTTGCTAAGAGCGGCAACCCAGACTTCGGAGCCGTACAAGAGCACCGATTACGTTGCACTCATAAGTAGCCGTCTTTTACTCGAGATTGGTTCCCCCGTGTTGACCATAAGGCTGATATTCTCGCAGCAGCCTTATCTGCTGACGCTCGAACCTGCTCGAAGAAGCTCAGCTTCGAGTCAATCACTAAGCGAAGGTATTTTATTGATTCCTTTGACTCGATGATTGTTTCTCCGATCTGAACGGGAATAACACGAGGGATCTGCTCCTAGGCAAGATGACATCCTCGGTCTTTTCAAGCACAAGGCTAAACCCACAACGTGTCATTCACTCATTCACTCGACACATTATCGCACCCAGTTTAGGTTGTGCATGTTCGACAGTACGTCCGGCAACTAGTACTGCTACGTCATCTGCGTAGTCAATCAAACGTGACTCCTCCGGTCACTGCAACCTCAATAGCTTGTCAGACGAGTCATTCCATAGGTCCGGCTTAAGAATGGAGCCTTGCGCGACCCCTGATGTCACTTCCATTCTTCACCGATCTTCATGCACAAGCTTCCGCTCTATGAGGTAGTCCTTCAATATCCGCGTAACATACTTCGGCACCCTGAAATATTCCAGAGTACCGAGAATATCTGTCCATCTAGCAGAATTGAAAGCATTCCTCGCATCGAGTGTTACAAACAGTACTATCCGCTTCGAGTGGTGATTGTTGGCTTCTGCCTGCTGGACCGCGTTAACCACCCCTGCTTCTGCACCAATCTTGGATCGGTGCAAATAGATTGAGAGCAAATAGCAAATAGAGCAAGTAGATCTGATGAGCCTCTCGAGCACTTTCCCGGCGGTATTCAAAATGCCGATATGAAGATGGTTGCTCCGGATTACACTTCCCCTTGCTGATTAACACAAGCGCCGACTCTTTTCAGCAAATTGGGATCACGCCCTGCTGCAGGCAGACGTTGAATGTGATGAGCACCATGGCAGGGCAAAATTAGTGTGAAAGCTGCGCCACTTCCGCTGGGATACTATCTGGACCTGTGGCCTTTTTAGTTTTTAATAATTTTACCATCCCATCAAGCTCGATGACAATGAAAAGTGGACATTCTGCAGGTCTTTCTCCGTCTGAAACATTGGGACGGATGGGATGCACAGGGAAAGCGCTCGAATAACCTCGTCCATTTTTTCACTTTTTCAAGCACACTGGGCCTCCGTGCGTCTCCTAGTTTTCGCATGGAAAGCTTGTAATCCAGGCTCATCGGTTCTCTGTTGATGTCATCAACTGCTTGTGCCAGCAGCGAGCCTTGCTCTCATGAATCGATCTCCGGAGCAGTTTTCTAGCCAACCTGTATACCAGCATTTGAAAATGTGACTTATCTCGATCCCTTGAACATTGGGCTTCGTGCCGAAGTCTGTGACATTCTCTTCACTTTTCAGCGATTTCAGCTGACAGCTGTACAAAGCAGGCTTACGTGTCGTGGCCGTCATGTAGGCATAAAGCAGTTGCACACAGACTTGATGAGTCTCGTTTTCTCTCATTTAATTTAACCTCAAAGTCATCATTTTTGATTGTTAGAACGGTCACAATTTTGATAATTTTCTAATAAATATTAGTTTTGTAGTTCCAACAGTCAAAATAACTTTATTTTTTATTTTCCCCAGGATCCACAGGAGAACTTTTCATATACTTAGAACGTTAACTAATGGCGCCTTTAGGTGCAGGGTGGGCCATCTAACGTTTGCATTTTGAACTACTGTTTATTTAGAGAATGACAGGTCAAATGTCATTCAATTTGTGTTCATAATTTAGTTAAAGGTTTGACATTTACGAAATGGGACGCTATACGCTTGAACAAAATTGGGAAATATTGAAAACTTACTTCCAAAGTGGCGAGTCTTCAGTGCAAACTGTAAGAAATTTGAAAAAAAAAATTCCATAAAAATGAGTGGCCTTCAAGGCAGTTTGTGGATCAATTTGTGAATCGTGTTCGAGAAACTGGATCGTTGGTGGACAAAACAACCCATTCCTGTTCTCGTGCAGTGCGCACAGCCGAAAAAATTGCTGCTGTAGCCGAAAATGTCCGTGAACATCCATCAGCTTCAACTCGTCATCGTTCTCACGAATTGAAAATTTCACGCACCTCCCTGAGGAGAGTTTTGCATAAAGACCTCGGTATGAAGGCTTACAAATTTCAATTAGTCCAACAACTTAAGCATAATGACCATCCGTTGCGTTTTCGGTTCGCCCAATGGGCAGAAGATCGTTTGGCCGAAGATGAGCATTTTCACCAAAAAATCGTCTTTTCAGATGAAGCCCATTTTCACCTCGGAGGCTATGTCAATAGGCAAAATTGTCGCATCTGGGGGTCGGAAAATCCACACGTCACCATTGAGAAGCCAATGCACCCACAAAGAGTTACGGTTTGGTGTGGGTTTTGGTCCGGCGGCATCATTGGGCCATTTTTATTCGAAAATGAGCAAGGAGCCGCCGTTACGGTCAATGGCGAGCGTTACCGTGCCATGCTCAACGAATTTTTGTTTCCAAAAGTGGAAGAGTATGGCATGCACGACATTTGGTTTCAACAGGATGGCGCAACATGCCACACAGCCAACATGACAGTCGAACTTTTGCGCACCATTTTCGATCATCGAACAATCAGCCGAAATTCTGAAGTCAATTGGCCGCCTCGGAGCTGCGATTTAACCCCATTGGACTATTTTTTGCGGGACAAGTATCACGCTAATCATTCAGAGACGATTGATGCCTTGAAACACGAAATCGAAGTTGCCATTAATGAAATTCGAGCCGAAACAATCGAAAAAGTGCTTGAAAATTGGGTTGACCACGCCATTCGGTCTAAAGCTAGTCGTGGCAGTCATATGAACGATATCGTTTTTCATTCATAAATAACAAAGTTCAGGCTTTCCAATAAAAAAAAAGTTTGGAAGAATAACCATTAGTCTTTTTTTATAGCCGATTCAAAATGCAAACGTTATATGGCCCACCCTGTATTACTATATTGTTTAAAGTCAATAGCAATTGTTTTATACTCCAAGAGTGCACTTATTGAGTCCAACCAACCCTATCTTATGTAAAATTCGTATGATCAATTTTTCTAAAATAGTTTTTTCTCGAGCGTACACTGTGGGTACATTGCTTAAATTCAATATTTCAATTCTTATGTGCTTCAGAAATTGACAGCCTGGGAAAAGTACTGGGTTTTTTTAAGGATTAAGACCTGGGTTTGCGATTATGCAGCATTATGCAGATTCAATTAGTAAGACGAATAGAAGGAATATTAGTTTTGATGCAATGACAACGTTTGCTTATGAGAGCCTTGAGCTACAATGAAGAAGTCCTGGAACAGTTTCGATATAGCTGTGAGTGCTTGTCATTTCATATTATAATGCAGCTTGGAACTAAGGCGACTTAATTCGTTTCATCTAGGAAGGCACGGCTTGAAATGCCATTTTTGGCTTTTTTTCAATTGCCAACGACACCAGAGTATCAGGAGTAATAATCTTATAATCGATTCCTTATTTAAAGAATTTCAAGAAGTCTTGCTCCTTTTTGATCGATAGTCCTTTCAAACTGAGAGTACTTTGTGCTGGCACTCTGATAATAATATTGAGCGACATTGGTGTTGAAATCATTCGTTTGTTTTGGGTATGTACCTTTTTTGAAAAACAACCCACCAAAAGGTGAAGATCCTTTAATATTTATGATGATTTTTAAATAATGTTATGTCGCCCTATCTCTGTATGCCATTGTCATAAAGTCCACATTTCCATAAAGTACCGCCAGTATAATTGATAAAACGCAGAGTTAAAATCTTTGAAATCACTTCCGTAAAATGTGAAAATTGTAATGTGTTAAGGATCCGGAGGTTGTAAATTGAATTGCTAGTTACACGCGAGGTGGTACTTTTAATAAACTTTTATTAAATTTTATTTATATAATTGAAAAAGAATAGTTCTGTGATGAGCGATGTCCAGATTATGAAGATGATGGATCCTGGTCACTTTTGAATATCCTCTCATCACTGCAGGAAGCTGGGCCTGGAGATTCACTGCCAACCAGAAGAAATGCCAACGAAGTGAGTGGATGGACGTGGAGTTCGTTGAAGGTTGCTTAGGATAAGAACTGGACAGACGACAGGATGAAATTCTGCAACGTCCTCTCAGTAACCACAACGTGGAGTCTCGTGCAATGATCATGCAACGCCTTCTATTAAAGACTACGTAATTGTATTAAATCAACGAGAAGGAATACAGACTCGCGAAACGAACGATGACACACAGTGTGTGTCTCTAGGCCTTCTTTGAAGAGCGACGTATTTGTGATCAACTTACAAGAAAGAATACAGATAGATTCTTCAAATTGTGTGCGATCTAAAGATAAATTCGAGAAAACTTGGTCAAAAAATCCAGAAAATGAGTGGAAGTCGCGAAGCCCGGAAAACAGAAAACTCTCACCGAACCAATAGTATCGCAAGACTAAAACCGACTGTGTTTTTTATTGGGAAAAAGAATTGACACATCTGGCAGAAGAAATTTCAAATAAATAAAATGGTGGAAAATCCCACTCGGGGGTGACCACTTGTTTGTTTTTCCAGAAATACAAATAAGATTGATTTAACCAGCCTGGCAAGAACTTTAATAATTGGAATAAATTGATTACAATCCGTAATTCACAAAAGACGAATGCATAAATGATTTCAATCCGTAGTTCACAAAAGACGAATGCATTAAGTAAAAAAAACTTGAATAAAAGCTAGAGATTTTAATTACTAATGTAAATTAACGGAAAGAGTAAAACCAACTGGAGTTAATTTGGATAAATGTGTCCTTCCTATTCCAACCAATTTTAAGGAAAATCAAATAGTACATTAATCTGCTCATTAAGATCATTGACAGCTACTGTAGAATCCTTATAGCAATTAGAACTCATTTTTTGAGAAACTCGCACTCCATTTTTCCTCCCCCACTAGTAATTTTACAAAAGTTGCCACAGGTGGATCCGGATATTTTGTAACGTAGTGAAATAGTGCAGAATTTCACATATTTCCACTTGTCAATAATTATTCTTTATTTTTTCGAGAGTTTTTCTTAAGCATGCATTGAGACCAACCGAAAGATAAGTGCACACCTCCAATAACCCTTGAATTTATTTTAAGTGCCACTCACCCAACTCAACTCTTTACTCAGTTTCAAAAAATGCTAAGCTAAATTAGCTTCCAATATGATATCTTAATTCGTAAAACACTCCAGTAATGCCTCATCATTCAACAAATATGCCGCTGATGATACTATATTTCCAAATAAACCCAAGTAACCGCGAACCAAACAAAAAAACAAGAAAAATATTTCCATTTGTACAACTTGTTGCAACCTTAAACTCAAATAGAGATACATGAAATTGATCCATAAATCTCCGCGACAACGTTAATTTAGACATTTAACGTTCTTAAAGATTTTTAGATGCCTTTTGTCCTCTCATTTTTCATCTGATAAAATTACGTAGGCTTCATCCGTGCTCATTATTTTTTTAAGTCCTCACCATAGTCATCGGCTTTTTATCTTTGGAAATTGGTTGGCTACTAAATAAATACCGAACAAACCAAATCTTCACAGAATCCCAGAAAAAAGAGGTTCCCAGTGTTCCATTGACAGTGTCATTCGTTTAATCGTGCACAAAAACAAAATCTGTCGGTTTTGCCGATTGACCAGTATAACTCGTGCTCGTTGCCTACCTTTCTACAAATACTCACCGGATCTCCTGCGACCTCTGTTTTCTTTGATATCGTGCCCACTAGCACCTTTCGAACGTTTTCAACACTTAATGGCATTCCCAGTCATAATGTATGGTTGGATCAGGGTTTGGGTTCAGGCCGGGATCGAAGAGTAGCGCGGCGAGAGGATTATCTAGGGGAAAAAAAACTACAAGCATGCTTTTAAACGAAATGATTTTTTATAGACTAAATGCGCGTTGGAAATTAAATAAAAGTATCTTTAAAATAGCGCCTTCTTAATAGCACAGCATCTGGATGCCTTTTCTTGTTATTCGTGATTCAGGAAAGGAAGAATGGAAGGTGATGATACTTTGAAACTCCACACACGCATTTAAGTTAATTAGGTCAGATGTTGTAAACCTTGCATTAATTATTGATACCAAAAGTGGTTGGGTTCCCAACAATCAAAGTAGATCTTTATTAAGTATCTGTATATTGTCCTTCCAATAGACCAAACAATCTCCGTACGGTGGTTTTGCAGGACAATAATATCATCAAAGCACAGAAACAATGAGAATGAGATTTGAAAGCAAAAGGTTTTGTAGTCCTGCTTACCGACATAAAACAGTACGACTGGATTTCATTCACGTTTCCACCTACTCAATTTTCGACAGCTATCTAAGGTATTTCCCCAAAACCACTTCGCTTACTATTCGCGCTCAACATGCTACGATGAAATAAAACCGATGTTGTCACCAAATTGGCTGAATGTTGCCCTTTCAACTAATTTTTATCAAAATGTCGACAAACCTGAAGAAAAATAACCGCGATCTACCAATGAAGACATTAACGCCCAAATAGATGGACCAACTCGCCGTTACCTATTTTATTGCATCTTGCACGGGTCGCAGCCGCATCGGAACACAATGCGATGCACCTCAAGGAAGCGCATTGGGACCACTACTAGTTACTCACAGTCGTAGATCGTAGATACCGAGATTCAATTTAGAAGCTGTGAGTGCAAGGCATGTTCTCATGATCGTCTTTCAATGTGTCGCATGATCATAGAAAGAATGGAGGTAATTTCGATAAGAAACTCAGCTTTGAAGATACATCTCTTAAGTGGAAACGATGTGGCGATGATTCTTTGGCTGCAATCCCGACATGCGGATGAGCGGGCATCGGGGAGCGAAGGTATCCATTCTGGTGCTTAGTTCTGACATATTACAAAACATAGGATAAAAATCGTCACACCATGCCTACAAGAAATCCGATGATGTTTTGAGCCTTTTTCACACCCTGTCCTGCACAGGTACCAGATACATTTACTTTGTTCATAGCTTATGTGAGCTGCAGAAAAGCGATAAGAAACTCTGCGACATATTTTACTGTAAAAGATGTCTTAATTGGTTTTTGGAGGCGACCATTCTGTTCTTGTCTTTTCCGATTTTAAATTTTATTTTAATTCGTTGTAGGCTCACTTTGGTGAACTGAGACGGTGAGGTGTCCGCCGGACGCATCAATTTGATTTTTTTTCTCTTCATCTGGCATCTTCACTGATGTGGTTTTTGTTGTTGATGTTGTTGTTGTTGTTGTTGTTCTTTTTATTGTCGTTTTCGGTCACAAAGTATTTGACAGTATTTAAGGTAAAGTTCATCTTATCGTTAAGAGTGTTTTGGCGTGTTTGAAAAAGTGAAAATGTCTCAATTTTTTCCTCAAAATGTTGTTGGGCAGTCGGCAATTGAAAGAGGTGCCTAAAGCGGTCCATTTTAGTGGGCTAATTTTATTTATGGATTTTTTCAGGATGTTAAATGGTTTTATATGATGCCATGGTGCAGAGTTAATGGTGGTTTTATTTGATTTTGATAGTGTTTATAAAATAAATTGATATAAAGTTAAAGTTGAAAGGAAGATTAAATGCGGCATGGGTACGAGACAAATTACATATGGATATAATAATTAAAGGTGGAAAAGAGCTTAATCACGACGGCGATGAATATGAAACGAATTTGTTTTCGAAGTTTATGATGTTATGACTTTTTAGGATAGAAAAACCCATACGTCATGATCTTTTTTGAGATCAACATAGATTTGTCATCAGTCATTCAGTCAGTATCTATATTAAAGTTAGACTTGATGGCTTTAGTTCCGAAAATTAGTCGCAAGGTTTATAATAGGTTGATATCCTTTCGAATTTTTATTTAATCGAATTCATGACTTCAACGGGTGTTTAAATTTTATATCAGGATTGTTGGTTTAAGGAACGGATCGGCTAATATGAAGCTTGATTGAAGTAGATTTATTCAATAACTTAATATGAATGACTTATCCAGTAACATGACTTCAGTAAAAATTGTGACACTCTTTTGACATAAGATGTAAACTGGTTGACCTTAATTTAGTTCTAATATCCCGACATTTTAACCAACATTTTATTGGGCCATCCGTTCTGTTCAGATGTTATTTGCTTAAAGTCAGTAAATTGCGTACTTTTGGGAAAACGATTTTCCAAAAATAGTTAAATAAGGGTTTCAAATCATCTAAAATTGATTATGCATAATTGGCTCCACTCATAAACAACTGACAAAAGAGGAGATTACCACAGTGAACTTGATATCTTGTCAATAAATGTCAGGAGACTTTTCGAGGAATTGCTAGTTATAGTCGAGTTAATTGTATAGTCCTTAATTTAGTATAAAGATAGTACCTTCACTTATATCAACCGTGTGGGATTGTGCAATCTATTATTAAGACTGAATAATTGAAGCACTGAATGAACGACACAGCATCTACATTGCAACAAATAAATCAAAAGATGTAATTGCAATTCAAATTTTCAGAGTTTCAGGAAGCCACAATTCAGGATTTATGGATTACTTTTAAAAACATGAAAAACCATTAACCATCGATATGTCCTGGAAAGTTTAACAATACAAGAGTGGCTCTAAGGTAGTCGAGTTGTTTGGATCATTATCTACATTTGGCTCAAGGCTCGCTCTCAAAGATGGAACTCCTTTTGGGAACCGAAACTCAAATCTCATATATAAGTATATATAATCCCCTTTGGGAAGCGCTTTCTATATGAGTCCACAAGCTCATGTCTCAGAATTCATTCCAGAACACTCGCCTCAATCCTTTGAATCACATTCGAACAGAACTTTCAATTTTTAGAACAGCCCAAACATTTATTAAGGATTCTTGCATAAGATTAAAAGAATGCATCATGATCATCGTCAAATAGCAACGAAAGCAAAATCCAACGAACCCAAATTCGGAACTGAAAGTAAATACTTGTTGCGTACGAGCTAATATGTTTAATGAGTAATGACAATAGCGCAAGAGGAGCCCGTGATGATTCACCTATTATGATCCTTATCGTATTATACCAACTCACTTAATGCGATCCACAGTTCAAATGCTCAAATATTCCCAGATGAACTTATAAATGGTATAGCTTCAAGTATAACAGGATATTAGCTAGCGTAAATATCTTCATTTTGTTTCCTAAGGAAGGCATGGCAAGGAAAAATTCACAAATCTTATTTGAGCTTAATTCTACCTTGATCTATTGATTAAGAGAGAATCTCTTCCAGAATCCTTGCAAAATCGTATCATGAGAAGATTGCCTGATTACGTTTAAAACAAGAACATCTTCCCTAATTTTCAGTGTGGCTTCAGGATACTCAGCAGAACACCATCTACAACGTGCCTCTAAAGGCATAAATAGCACTGTGGGCCTGCTGACGATCAATGTTGAGAATGCTTTTGATGACTGCCTACTCCATAAGCTCAAAGAGGGTGGTACAATGAAAGTGTTCCATAAGGTTCATGCCTGAGTCCCACACTTTCATTATATACATGTTTGAATTACACACAAGTCAAAACTGCCAGTTAGTAGCGTGTGTGGACAACACTCGCTCAGCCCTACTGAGATTTAAAAGTCGAACGAAATCTTGCATTTGACAACCATATCGAACGCATAAGTGCTAAAGCATTCAAATCTGTCACGTTCTTGAACATATTACTCAATCAAAAGTCGCCCAAGATTCTTCGTATTAAAGTGCTCATCCTTAAAATCAGTATCCAATCTATTGTAATCTACGGAGCCCGCATGTAGAACCATTGCGCTAGATACTTTAAATCAAAGGCTTCAAGGTACCAAAAATCGCTATTCAAAAACGGGCCTGAACCCATCCACTTCTCCTTTGCTACACCAAAAAGCTAATACTAACCCTATAAAGAAGTTTGTGGCTTCATGCAGACCCAATCTGCTTTAGATTGTCAAAAACTCCTCAAATCACTTTATCAAATCACAGAGCACTGTGTAGTCATGTGCTGTGTGTAAAAAACAAACTCAATTCAAATATTAATATCTAGTTCAAGAAGATTATTTATGTATTAAGAATAACTTAGTAATCATAGATTTAATGAAACATTTATTCAGAACTCTAGATATGAATAACCAACTGTCAAAAACCTTTAAATCTCATAGCAATACAGAAATACCAATAAAATATCTCAAAAATAGATTCGTTAGCTTGACATACATACATTAATCTCACAGGTTTAAGAAGCGCGAAAACTTGCATTTGTTACTGCATTAGATTGGTTGTTACATATTTGTCGATGATTCTGAGCTAGCCATGGCCATCGTATTGCACTCTGTTCCTGGGAGGAATTTTGAATGCTTTTCATTCTGTCAAGCTGACGCTGTTTTAAAGTGGAGAAACAGAAGGGTTTTGCTGAGGACTATTATGAGGCATCTGTTCTGCGCGACTTGGAGCATCCATTTGAACAAATGGGTATATCGACCAAGGGCTCATTAAAGGACTAAAGGCCGAAGAAAATTGAAATTTTTTTTCCTAGTTTCAAGTTTAGATTTCCGGTTCAGCAAGGAATATAATATTAAGGAAGACTTTGTTGCATTTTACTTCTATATGATTTTCAAAAGTTAATTATTGCCCAGAAAAAGTTCTAGATCTGTTCCTCCGGCGTGCCAGAGAATTTATTGACCTAACAAATTCACCTCTCGAGTTCGTATAAGGCTTCTTTATTTTATGAAGAAGATCGCCGAGCAGGTTAAAAGGTTTTGCATCCTTTTTATGAAGAATATCGCCGAGCAGATAAAAAGCTATGCTTCGTTTCTTATGAGAAGATTGCCAATTAAGTAAAAGGCTTTGCTTCCTTCTTTATAAAGAAGATCGGCTTATTTTAAATAAGTTGATTTTCGATTTCCATTGAATGAAGTATTGATACAGTTCTGCGAATGCAGATAGAGTGTGATGATCATGCGGAACAATGTCTGCTGTGTACATTCAAAAAGTAGGGGATTCAGGCCAGACCCCTGGGGTACACCTGCTCGTATATTTTGACATATTAATAAGGTGGTAAGATTGGTAAGGTCGTTCAGGAATGGGTTAATAATATTTACTGAGGAATTCAGGACAACAAGTTGGGCCACTTTAAGTTTGACTATTGCGCCATACACGGTTAAACTCAATCAAACGGGATAGAACTCAATCCTACAGAAATTTGCTGGCATAGTTAGTGCTCAGTTGAATATGCATACTTGAAACGAAATCAGTAGTTTGGAAGGATGCTGAGATTATCTAGTCCTCCAGTATTAGTTTGTCTAGCAATTTACAAAATCCCGAAAGGAGACTTATTGGTCTTAGTTGTTACGGAGGTGTGTATTTACCTAGTTTGTGAATGGGTAGGACTAACGCGCTCTTTCATGAGATAAGGAATTAAACATTTTTTAGGTGGATGAACGATGAACAACAGCCTTTTGGGTGGGGTTTTCATTGCTATATTAGAGATATTATCTTGGTCCAGCGCTTCGGCACTTTTCAGGTAACTAGATTAGCTCTATCGGTTGAATTCTGCGAACGACAGGCACAGAAGCCTGCTGTGGGAATCTAAGAGTTTCAGAAACTAACATCTCTTAACATTAGCTTTAATTTTGGTACCTCTAGCACTCCACATGGTCTCATGTGGATATGGGATAGATAGATAGTGATCCTTCCTGGTAGATCTTCCCTACTCATAAATCTGGGTTGAACGTGAAATATTGTCATTCATATTTCGTTAAACTGAACAACTAGTGTCTTTGAATGAGAATATGTTTTGCAGTCATGTTAACATGATGTTTTGCAGCCAGAAGGAGACTGGAAAGTAGCTCGAAGAAAGGGCTTGTAGCATACGTAAATCTGAGGTGATGAATTTTTTCCATCATTTAAGGCTATATATTGTGTTCCCTTTATAGGAGTAATGTATAGACTCTTTGCGCAACACAAGTGTATATTTATCTCAATTATGGTGCTAAATGGAGTTCTGCCAATCTTTTTAAGTCGATTAAGTCTTAACCACAAAGCAAATAAGCATGGCTATTGACAGTGAATATTTTCAGGTCTCTTGTGAATCCAGGAAATTTTGCTTTTGTGAGATTCGTGCCCTGGTAGTAAACTGAATAGATTTTTAAAGTTAATACCTATCAAAAGACCAATATTTTCATAAGGATAGAATCAAAAGAAGGTACTCAATGGCGTTTTATAGATTTTTTCCAACTCTTTCACCAGTTTTACCAATCCTTTCATTCCTATGCAAAGTTGACTCCTTCTGGATGCTTATTTTGAATGGATTGGGCGTTCCAAAAGTACGTTTAAGTTCCTAAGAGAAAACCAACTTAAGAGCTAGTTTATCGAATATGTGGTATTTTCCCACTATGGACTTACGCTTGGAAAAATTGTCGACTTATACTTGGATAAATTTTCGATAAGTTCACCAGAGGTTTCGATCAGATAATTAGTTGTGAAGGGTTCACTTATGCCATTTCGTAGCGATTTTATCGGGGCTGTGGTGATTAATGGCTTTAACATGGGACCTCTTAGTCATTTTGCAAGGGTGTCTTAAGGCAATACGCTGGAACTATTTTTTGTTGAAATAATCTTCTATATAGGCATGACTCCTAGAAGACTTTCAACCAACCTTAGGCAAAGAGATTTACAACAAATAGGTAGAACCCGGAAACGATGGTCGGAGAAATGAGGAAAACGGTTGACAAATTGAAATACATGCTGTGGCAGTGCTGACACTTAAGGCATACGGGAGCACTCGGAGGCGTCGGTGATGGAGGGATGTCTATTCTAGCACTTCCTTTCCATTGCAGAAGGATTCCTCGTAATTTGTAGGCGCCTCTAGGCGTAGGAACACGTAGGCCTGGACCGCAGTTATGTGGGTAGTCCAGAAGTATTGCACATCTTGGAGTCCCACACTCAGGGCGTAAACACCCTTCACCGCCCGACCACAAAAAATAAAATAAGGGTTCAACATCAAAATTTAAAGAAAACTTTTAGCTTTTATTAGCAGGTTTGAGAGCACAATACATACTGGAAAAAGGAATAATCTCGTCAGGCTTAAAACGTATTATCGTCTTGTTCTCATAAGGTTCGTTTGAAAACATTGCACGGCAGGCTTATTTCCCATTGCTTCGCCGATCATGACACTTATACGTAAACACTTCTTAAAAAGCTTATTCCCTCCTGACAGTTTAACGATGGCCTCACAAGAATTCTAATCTACCATCGCGTGTAACGGTCTAATTTTAATTGCACACAACTTTATCAAAAAATTCACTATCTGTCGTCGATTGTGTTCCACTTCAACATTCACCTATTAAGACATTTCCTTGTCAACAACAACAAGATAAAACAATTGATCGCGATCCTTTATCTTCATTTCAATTATTTCAAAAATGTAGTCAAATAAATAACAAACGTTCGAGAAGGAGAGAGTAGCAGAGGGTCACCATTTATTCACCTGTCCTCGAGTGTTGCAAAAAATATCGAACCATCCTTGCTGCACTACTTACTGAATAAATTTGCAATATTCCAAATGATTTCAATTTTTCTCCCTCTTCTGATAGGGATTTGACTTACTGCACTCATCCACGGTGGTACAGATGTTTATTCGCTCGAGTCAATTGACGATGACGACAGTGAAGACGTTCGGAATACTTAAGATGGACATGGACAAAGGATAATGATAATCGTGTGACAAGGTGTTAATTGAAGTTTTTATGTCGGCATAAAATGTAGATAGGGTTCACGATGGAGATTTTTTGTTGCAAAGTAAAACGAATGGCAACAAATGGTCCTGGCAGTTTTGACCAAAAGGGTTACATGCAAATTGTGTTTTTAGAAAAAAACATAGGGCTGGAATAATTATTTATTAAAATTTGTTTATTGCGCTTCGGCTTTCTCATGGTCACATTAGACTTACAAAACTAGAAAATTAGCTCAGAAAAAGAAAGTCGCGTCTTCTTTTTAAGGGAACAGTTCAGCAACCACGACGTCAGCAATAATGCTAAAGAATTTTTCATATATTCTCACTTGATTCAAAGTTGTCTCCGACTAAACACAGTCACGATTATCATGCTTTCAATTTTAATTTCATTTTCGTGACTTATTCAAATTAAATATTCTCTTCCTTGCTGCGTTCAGCAATTACATAAAAATGACCCTGCCGAAAATTGCTCGGATACAATTTAAGTGAGCCTAATTTGAGGTGAAGGCGGGCAAAGTCGTTTCCTTTGAGTCAACATAATATTATGTTATTTTGACTTTTCCAATACGCTCGAATTCGTTCTGCTTTATCAAAAAATAATAGAATAAACGAACATGCTTGCGTAGCGCAACAGAACCAAACTGAAATTCATTGTCTTCTGCACCACAGATAAATATTAACGGTGAGCAGGGAAAAAATATTTAATAAGAGGTTTAATCACATTTGGGATATTCTGTGGTGTTGTTTTTTTCGCTCCTACTTTCTTTTTCGTCTTCACCTTTTTGATATCAACTTGTCCGTCTTGTGTTTGACAAGCTATCTCAGTCGCAAAGTGCAGTAGTTTTTCTTAAAGAGATGAAATACAAGATACAATGCATGCATGATGTCACGGTTTCGTCAACTTAAAAGTCGATAATTTTGAGCGTTTATCTCGTGTATTATGTCGGTGTTTTGTTGTGGTTCAGCGCATATTAGTGGTCAGATAAGAATGAAATGTGTCATCTAAGCTTTAAAATTCGTTGCTATTATAGTGTTACAATGTTATACGTGACCTGGTGAACGATGCCAACAGATGTAACGTGTCACATGAATGCGTTTGCATGTATCTAATGGGACCAAGAGGCGCAACACTGACAATATCTGACTTGACTTCAGAGTTTTGAAGAAGTAATTGTAAGTAATTGGTTAAATGAAGTGGGAATCCTTTTGAGCCCGTTACTGACACAAAGATGATGGAAAGAACACAATGCAACGACATTCACACAAGTTATTATGAAAGCGTAACCTTATAATGGAAATGGTTTCAATAGGAAAATATTCAAGAATAGAGAACATTTTCAAAAGATTTCCTGTCAAATTTCTTTCGGAATTCCCAATAAATTTATTTGATCGCTAGGTTGCAAATTACTTCTTGTACTTCTTGACGAGACTTGAAGTAAACATAGATATGCATGGTCTTATTCTCTGAAAATAAGTTATTATTTTTGGTTACAACCATATGATGAAGTGACATGAAAACGTGTGTATAATGACGTCCTTTTACTCAGGCATTGAACGTATTCAAAATACGTTAAAAATTCTTGAGTTGCTTTATTCTTGAGCAATCAGATGCTTGCATCCTAGCTAGAGCAAATAATGCTCAAATGTACCGAGAAAATATTGTTTTTCTTGAGACGAGTAGTGTTTTAGTTTTATTAGCAACATTTCTGTAATGGTTTATTAACTTTTCTATCCACTTGACCAGCTTTGTGACCGTTTATTACCCTATTGGACATTGCAACGTGGCAGAGGTTTTCATAGTGTTCGCGATTCTTGTTAATAAGATAAAAATGACTGTCTGAAATCTTTGCTAGAAATAAAATCATGCAACAAAAGGTGTGTAACCTGGGCCGGCTCCTTGTGTTCATCGTGCGGAAAACTAACCGAGGCAAAGAAAGCAGTTCCGAGGGCTGTTTTTTAACACTGATGCCTTGTAAAATAAATAACACATTGAAGGCAACATTCCAATAACCAAATAAAGGCAAAAAATGGACGAATGAACAGTAGAATAACCTATCACAGCCACATATAGTTGCAGCATTCAGGCTCCATAAAAAACAATAAGCACTCCAAGACGCCCCATAAGAGATGAGAAAATACAAGAATATAGTAGGGTACACCATCAATAAGATGCCAGCCATAACCACTTCCCATGGTCTTACTTACGCCATCGAAGATTCAGACTCCAATTCAATACCAAAAATCGATCCTAAAAGGATCTGCAGTCAATTCTATGGTAATGTACTCTTATGGGGAAGAAAAACTCATGCAAAAAGTTGGAATGTGTGTGTAGGAAGAAAGCTTCCAGTTATGCCCAGAAGCTATGCGCTTCTCTTCAGCTGAACTTGTATCTTCAGGCGCTGGAGACTAAAAGCGACTGAAGATATCTACACGTAGCACTGTCTAACATAAACAAGAGAAGCAAATGAGGTAAGCCATATCGCAAACCCGTAAAGTACGCACTGTAGTTAAAGCACTGCAGATGGTAGAGGGTGCATCTATATTTAATCGAGACTGACGGGAGCTGTTAAACCCGATGCGACCCTAATTGCCAACAGATTAGTCTGGTGGCCTTCTTGAAGAGTTTTGCCTGCAGGCAGCAGTGATAAACTCATCTTGTGACGCGGTTAAAAAGGTCCTCAGTAAAAAGGCAATGGTTGCCTCAGCTGAGTCAATAGCCTGTCTCGAAATTAAGGACATCGACAGTATGGAACGTACATGAATGAGGAATAAGGATCCTTCGACAGGATAACTTCGGATTCGATAGAGGACAGAGCATGGACAGAGAAGTGGCTATGAACAAAGCCTAAAAATATCCTAGCATGTTTATATCAAAATCGGTTTGTATATCGGAAGAGAACCGAACAGAATAGTTTTTCTCGGTAAAAGCTTCTCTCTTTTTAATGCCTAAGGTACTGACATGTCTCAGAAAGTTATTGAATACATGACCGGACTAGCTTGTCCTATAACTGTCGCATAGAAGAGCACAAAAGCAAAAAAATGTACCTGAAATGCATTCCATTGCGACAATACTAACTCCAAGTCTGATGAATTTTTACATCAAATAAAAACAAGAAAGTGTCGGGTTTCCAAAGAAACCCTAACCAATGCAAAAACAACACTGGAATATGCTTTGACTTCCAGATACAAATACATTTATGTGGGCACCATTCAGAACGGGAAGATCGCTTCGGGTTATATAGTTGTTTTACAAACTAAAGACGTATATTTACCAGCAGGAGATTTGAAAAAAAATATTTTTTTTCAAAAATCATCTATAAATAGTTCTTGAGATACGCGACAGTCCTTTTTTAATTGTCTGTGTAACGATCCTTTCATTTGCATGCGTAATACTACGAAGATTGACACAGAAAAGTTCGTCAACATGCTCACAAGACATGCTAACCGCAGTTTGGCCTCTCATATAGGACCAGAGAACCAAACAGAGAACTATAGGAACAGAGAACTAACAAAGTGAAATCGACAATGAAAACTATTATACCTACTTGTAAATCACCTATAATGCACCAGAGATACAGATACAACGAGCCTCCGGTGCGCTGGTGATGAACTGATGTAAATAATGAAAAGAAAGGTTCAAGCAGCGAAGAGGCAGGACGAGATATGCACCCAAAATGGCAGAGTAAATGTAGGCCAGAAAGTGTTTTCGCTGAATGGGTACGACGCGGACGTCGTGGACAATTTTAGCCCGTGGATCAGTTTTTAAAGCCTAGTTTTGTTTAACATCGAAGCTTTGTTGATAAGCTAGAAGAGCTCGAAGGCTCTCTTCCTTTCAAACGCCGTCTATACTGAAAACATAAGAACACTGTGCACTCTTCATGAGCGAATAACTAGAATGACCTCTTTTTGCATGAAGTTGACGCCACGAATAAAGGACGTATTAAACCTGGACGGTCCAAAACTTAGAAGTGACTTTCATTTTGTTTTTCTACATGTGGAGAGGAGTATATTTTGTGTTAGAAGTAACGCAACATATGAATAACGCATACTCATGCGGTTCCAAACGGGTCCCAGTCAACCAAACACAATTGAGGCCAACTACACAGATACACCAGTTAGGAGCTGGATAAACATTCATGAAGTCAATCGGTTCAGGCGAAAATTGCAGTGGTAGTCTTGAGAAAGAAAAGAATCCGTAGACTAAGAATGACTAGAATTGGGGAATCTTTCATAGTGTTGAATTAATGTATTTTAGGATGCTATGAGTCGACTAACGACAAATACAGAGGATCCCCAGATCACTCAAAAAGGAGACTTCTGACGAGTTTCGTACAATTTTTACATCTGTCCGGAGCGAAGCTTATGTCATTGACCTGCACCGAAAATCGCTGGCACCGATGCGTTGACAAGGAGCATTACCGATTGCATGACCATGCCGGACAACATCTCAGTCGTTGGTAGTCGCAGGAGGGATCCTCATCGCGATCCTTTGTAGAAACCGTAAAAGAATGTATCTCAGACTAAACGAACACAGAAGGATGTGGTCGATAGTCCTTTGCAGAGACCGTAAAAGAATGTATCTCAGATGATTGGCTCAAGATGATTGACTCTTATCGTGGGAGGATGAGCTGAGCTGAACCGTAGAACAGTCGACAGTACGGTGAGGATGCTTTCAGCCAAATTCACCTGGTTTACATAAATCTCAAAAGCCTTGTACCCGCATATATGTATCACATTTGCGCTCGAAAGGAAAAGAACCCTACCTTTGTTAAGGCTTTTCAAACAGAAATGGGACAAACTGCACCTGTTTGTCGCCAAAAAATTTGGTAAAGCCCCTTCTGGGCATCCTAATCGAAGAAATCCTTTTGTCGACTGAATAATTGAACCAACTGATACATTATACCCGGACTACTTTTAGAACTAAGGAAGAGGAGGATTTACGAAATGGGAATTTATTCTCATGTATACCGGACGCATGATTGGTTGCGCATGAATATGAGACTCTAGCCCAACATGTTATTGAAACTGGTTCCAGGCTAGGTTCTCTAGTTGGCAGGTAAGGTTTTTGTTCGCTATTGGAGTTGCTTTATGCCATGCAGAGTTTAACATTCTACGTGTAGAGATAAATGGGTATAGGGCTTACACCCGCAAGGAAATGGGTATAAAAAGCCTTCACCTCTCTACCCTTTAAAGGCGGCACACATTGCCTCCACGATTCTTTAGACGAAACTAGAGACATTTAAAACATGAATTTTTTCGTTTTTAATTTTTCTTGCAGAAACTTGGAGTGTACGCTCTGAGAACGACTCAAGGTCTCGTTATTCGAATTCACCAAGTGACCAAGTTGTAGTAATTCAGGAATATTCGAAATGCTGCAAATAATCGAAATACTTTGTGTCATGAATTTTAATGTAGGAAGAAATTAACTGCTAATTATTTCTACTGCAAAATATTTAATCTGCGTGGAACCAACAAAAAAAACCACAACAACAAAACCACTGACTCATTCCAACGATTGCATGTTTCTTTCCCGGCTGAAATATTTTACAAAACGATAAAACTTTACTGGTAGGTTAACTCTAAGATTATATCAACATCTACTATTTTCTCCTTGACAAATATGTATCCGAACAGTTTTGTAGAACGATGCACGATACATAAACTTTAGAACGACAACAACACCAAATCGCTTTTAACAAACATTCTTCTCATTCGGGGTCTAAGTACAAATAATAAATAACTGAAACTTCTGAAATCTCATTCGTTCTCGGAACTACCTACCATAAGGAATCATCAATCACTTTCTGCTTAATTAATCACGTTGTGGTTAAGTGAAGCATTAAAAGGGTGAACGTGAAGGTCCTCCTACTTGTGGAAGCCTTTCAATGTCTTTTCTATGATGAAGGCAAACAGAAAAACGCGCAACCAACCAATCGAACAGAAGTTTTAACGAATCGTTTTTGTTGTTGCTCCTTTTTTATTTTCAAATAGCATGCAGTTTCCTGCTTTTATTTTCTCCCTGCTTCTTTTTTCTCACTTCATTCACATCATTTGAATGCTTCAGCTCTTCCATTCTGGCCGTAGCTCCCGACTGCGATAGAGACTGCAACAAAACGCAATGTCCATGTCCTTTTGTTTGGTTAAACATTGTGTTATGGGTTGAGTTTACATTGGAAACCTATGCCAGTGGTAATTTCGACACCTTTCTGAGTCTTCACACGTGAATGGGCAGGCAAATGGCACCTTGTAGGCAAATAATATCTGACCAAGTCTCGGTGGGGGAAGATACTATACTTTGTGTAATGTGATCCTACTTAGGGTCGGTTGATGGCCGCACCTATGCCAATATGAGCAGTTGTGGTGCGTGATGTTCAACCATCTTGACAATGAATCGAAGCGATTGATTGAAACCTACTGAGTATGAGGCTTTGAAACGTTCAACGTTCTGCATTGCAGGCTTAGAGACTTGGAACGAAAAATCTGAAATTAAGTTACTTAAGTGTTTCAGGTACGAATCATTTTAATATCTTTATATAGAGGTTGATTGAAATATGTCCATTAGAAGTTTAAGAGTTCAATAGGACACCTCCTTGTTTCGGCTTATTTTAAATATTTAACAGGGTATTTTCTTTGAATGAACAACATTAAACTAAGATTTCCTTTCATCACTATGCATTGAATCCGATTTACTTCTCAATTCTGCTTTGAATCTTTTAATTGCTAATGTTTGGGAAGAAATGCATGCTTATTAGTCGAATGACCAAATATTATCTCTTTACAATATCCTTGCTGACTATTTCCCGGACAATTTTGGATTTCAGTGGATGTGAAAGTGTTAGCTTCCTCCAAAAATCGAGTTCAGATGTTAGTTTCAATTTTTCAAGAATTTTTAATACCCAAAATTTTCAATTTTGGAAGTGGTTTGGAAGAAAAACTTGAGTTTTTAAATAGAACACCGTTTAATAAATGCGAAATTAAGAATCGACAAGAAGAAACCATCGAGCAGAAATGTGAACATTAAAATCATGTCCTGGTAGGATCAAGAAAAATTCCATGCCAATGGGTAGGCACAAAGCTTATGTGCTACCTCTGAGCGTTTAGGCCTAATTTTGTGATAATTCTTAGTAGAGGGATTATGGTAGAAAGGATTCTCATGGCAGTAAGCCTCTTACAGGTGGTAGAGTACACAGCGATAAAAGTTTATCTTCTTACAAATGTGTGAATATCAGAGTTTACTAACTTCAGCCCAAATGTGCTTTTGGTTGTCACGAATTTTGAGGATAGGACTTACCACATCCTACACTTTCAAACTGAAGCTCGTGGCTTCAATTCAATGGTTCAACCACATTCTATCTGTCCTGGGTTAGGACATTTAGAAGAGAAGTTTCTCTACCGGCTCCCATATCCCAACGACCGGTCGTTATTTCTTCGCAAGTATCTTATTGCGATTTGCAGCATGGTCGCCATCTGTCTACGAAAGAAAAGCTCGTAAAGACCCTTACCCACAATGCAAAGAAATATCTTAGCAGCTAAATCCACCTTTACCATAAAGATTCATTTCTATGGTTTTTGGCTATTTAACAATTGTATACTACAAAGAACTCGAAAATCTCGTTACATTTGTGGATATCGGCGTCCAGTTCACGGTACTTATTTCAACATGTAGATGTGGCGGTTTTTCTACCACATATACTTTCTGGAGGTCTACTCCTTTTCTTGCAAGCTTATCGGCTCCTTCATTCCAGAAACTCCTGAGGCTCTAAGATCCAGTATATTTCATCATTATATTCTTATAGAGACTCTGACATGCCCATCGTTTTTTTTTTTCTGTCACATTCACTCGTCGAAGTCGCAGGTTGAAAGGGAGACCGAAAACCTCCTCGTCTCTGCTCCATTGGTCAGGAATATCTGGTGGAGCTAAGTCATTATCGTTGACTACGTCATCCGTATCAATTGTCACTTTTTTGGACTTTATCCCCAAATATTAAGCATCATTCCACTTATCTCGAACCACACTGTGGCCGTGGCAAATATTGACTTCATTCGCTTTGGAAGAAAACCATTCTGGGGTTTATCATCAAGTTCAGGTACGTAATTGATAGTTAGGACTAGAGTTAGAACTCCAACATTGGAAACAACCTCTTTTTTTGTTAGAATAAATATGTAGTCGATTCTATTTTTTGCAGTGCTTGCTTGAAAACACTGTACTTAGCCACAATGACGCTTGATCTATAGTACACCCAACTACTAGCCCCGCATGATCATCTGCACAGCCGATGAGCTTATGACACTCCTGCCTATTCAAATCGTAGTTTGTCCATCAAGGGTATATTAAACAGATCTTAGCCAAGAACGGAGCCTTGCGTGACACCGGATGTGACTAGTATCTTCTGTCGACCGTACTATTCGCATCCGATATTCAGGTGTTTGAGATGACTTTTATAAGGCTCCCAGAGGATCTGATTATTGCATTTATACATTATGAATAGGAAGGAAGCTTTGGAATGCTGATGAATGAACGATTGACAAAGAAACAGCTACGAAAGAAGATGTGTTGCCATATATTCACAATACACAACAGGAACACAACACTTTGCACCTCCAAACAGAATCGGTAGGATTCCATGGTGCCCTTGAATGGCAGGCATACATTAAAACTTCAACGAAGATGCAGAGCAGGACACGACAGTATGTATTATTACGTCAACAAACGTTGCTTGATCATTCTAACACCAAAATTGAGTTTTTGGAAAACTTAACCAGCAGTTCTACACAAAACATTTTGAATATTTAAAAAAAAAGAATACTATCAGGAGTGGTGATAGGAAAAGGAATGACAAATACATTTACACAAATCCCACAAATCATACTTGTCACGGTTAAAGGACACACACCTATTTTTTACGATCTGAAAACGCATAATAGTTGAATGTGACAAAAAAATAGAAGCATAGAGTTATTAAAAATTGTGATGATCTAGATTTATGTTACTGGGAATGGTTGATCACAGAAAACGAATCGCACTGGAGAAACTTAAGGAAAGTATGTAAAAAATATGAGCATAGAATAGTCCATCACAAAAACGAATCGCACGGAAGTGAATTAAAGGAAATTTATTTGAAATTAGAGCATATCCAACCAGGTATTTCAAAACCTGGTTTCCGTAGTGGCTTCCGTAGTGGTCAACTTGGCCTAAAATCCAGATCCCTACGTAAGTTTTCGCATAGACTGATATTTGGTATTCCAAAGATCTTTCGAATTTGAAATTTCTTCTTACCTAACCACATGGACAATTTGTTTTCATTATGAGCTACTTGTCAGAAAGTTGTTCGAACAGTTTCAACATCAATCCATCTGCATATAAAGATGAATTGATTTTCTCGTTTTTTCCTATAGAACCACTTTCTGAGCTCTTTTTAAAAGAGCTTCTGTTTTGGTATCTAATAAATGAATGAAGCGCAGAAAAACAGAGGAAATTTTAGCGATTGAAAAGTAAAAACGTTGTCTGAAATGTTGGTAAACTGGTTACCGGGTTTTTAATATAGTTTCCATCTCATTGAAACACTATTTCAATCATTCAAACGAAAGTCTTTGTTGGGAAGTCGGAGATGTAGTCCTTATTCTCGCGTCACATTTTATTAAAATAAACTTCAATTTACGACCGAACTATCACATACTTTGTGGCTACCACAAGTTCCTTGTTGGCTTGTTCTTCAGTTCGAACCACATATTTCAACCGGTTTGCCCTTCTAGTGCCCAAACGAAATCGATATCCATAACTAAAACGTAACGAAAATGAACTGCCATTACCTGTTCTATAAAATACAACAAGAAAGTATTAACCTATTAACTCCATCCATAATTATAATTATCAAGTCAACTTCCAAACAAATGTAATAAATTAGCCTACAGCTTTTGATTTTTATTGAACGTCAACAAAAACTAAATGAATGTGGTCCTTGGCATTAAATATCAATCTTGGCTACACCTAAATTCAAATCGTGACACTTTTATTGTTGATTAAATGGATATAAAATTCACAACACCATTAAATATACTCAACATCTCGAGCCAAAGAACTAAAACCAAAATCGAATAAACTTCAAATTGATGAAGTCGATGAAATTACCATAAAGCTGTGAACCTCGATTTACCACAAAAACTCTGGAGCGAGATTGAAATCAAAACCCAGTTTTAAAGCCAAAACCAAAAAATAATGATTTTATGCGATACGATGAACTCATCCCACCAAATAGTCGTTAGAATCTCAAAATATTTAAAATTCCGTTTGGCGCTATACCAAATTAAGTAGATAAAGATCTTTCGCCTGGGCCATTATTAACTCACAAAAACAAAAACTATCCATTCATACAATATCTGCTAACCTAAAACGAATCTAGCAATCTAAACTCGCATTTTATTGAAAACAAGTATCTACTAATGGGCCGACGCGGTCCAGTCAAATCCTCTGAAGAAATAATCATTTGATCGGTGAAGCGCTGGAAAATGTGAAAAAAATAAAAGAAAAAAAAACGGTCAGAAGTTAAACTTAAGAAGTTAAATATTATGTAAACCCGTTGAAGCTCAATAATTTGGTGTGAAATAAATGGGACATTTTATACACAGATCGGACGCGGACCACGGAGGGGCAGGCAACAAGTGCGGTTTTATCAGATCCATAAATTTATGATCTCTTAATCAAATATTCAAGAGATCGGATTTAATCAGTAGAAAACCAGCTTAACGCTTAACGCTTTAACAGTCCGCTACCACCATTCTTTGTCGAGCCGGGGCATTGTTGGGTGTTTCTAAAGTCTTTTGTGACAGCGGCAACGATAATTCAAATGAAAGAGCGTGCGGAACTTGAAACAGCAGAGACAAGAATGATCGGTTATCAGGAATTGAATAAGATGAGCTTAAGGTGATCAAAACTGAGAAAATGTGACTTTCTGATTGAAACATCAGACGAATGGGTTTTGCTTTTCGATTTCGTTCAAATCGATTGTCCTTCTGTTAACTCTCACAAAGCCGCGAAGCGTAGGAACAAAGTTTTGGGAAGTTTTGAGGCCCCCACCAAACCAATAGACCTATGTTAAGCTCGAATTGATTTCAACATCCTGGTTTGAAGCAAAAGTTCGACGCCATGGCACTGGTGCTGAAACATAGACGGCAGATTTATGTTGGAGTCCTTTTCCAAAATAATCTACTAAAAGATCAAGATGATAAGACTAAAGCCCTCATGATGTTGAAGCCGAGCTAAGTTACACTGAAAGTGTTTCTGAAAGATATTTTCTAAGTTCCTCCGAGAATCTCTCTATAGGATATACTCCTTACTATGTGGTATTCTACGATTTTCAAGACGACATCAACAACGTAAATGTCACTGGAAAAATTAAATTTCTCTGAAAGTATTCCAGAAAAGTTTCAGAAGGGGTGTATGTCATTAAATAAATTAAAGTTCTGGGACCAAGAAACTCCGGTAGCGATCCTTATTTGCCAGTATGTCAAAGGTAAATTCTAACGCAACACAAAAGAGTACGAAGATTTGGTGACCTACTCATCATGATGGAAATCAGATGTGTGCCTCCAAGAACCTTACAAGAAGATCCCAAGACTCCTCCAAGAAACGAGTGATTTTTTTTTCTTTCTTTCACGTTTGTCAAACACTCTTTCCGACATTTTTTTGCGATAGGCATAGATGACAAATCAGTTATATGATGACATTTGAAACATCGATGTTAAGATTTTATTTCCTGACCTCTCATGATTAGTTAGCAGAACTTCAACATTAAAAGCTGTCCAAAAAGGATACAAATGGCTATCCCCATATAGAGTTTTGCGCTACATGGTCTGAAACGTCCTGGCTATATTTTCAGTGCGGAAATTGTTTAATCCTCCAAAATTATCTCCATTCCAGAGCAATGTACTTAATGCATCGATCTTCCAGCATTTCGAAGCCGCTTTTGCCTTCTTCGTTGAAGGCCTTCGAAAAATGCATTTCTTCAGACAAGAGCTGCAAAATTGAATAAAACCTCTTCCTGGTGAGCCAATTTTAAATCTTGGAATCACAATTACTGGGGGGGGGGGGTAAAATACGGTGGGGCATTGCAGTAACAATAAGACTTTAAATATTTGTAATACATGCAAAAAAATATGTATGCGGAAAGTGTATACCTAGCAAAATGCATATAAGTATTACAGTTATTACCTATACAAAAAAGTTTTAAAGGATTTTTTTCAAGTTTGACGCTTTATTGTGCTTAAATTTGCTTCAAATTTTTCAGAGTATTATCCATCGCTAACCACTACTTTTTCCATCTTTCTGATAACATACGGATTCCTCGTCGAAAGAACGACTCATCTTTTGAGGCTATCCATGAATCGATTCAATTTAGGAGTTCTTCAAACGAGCGGAGGTGCTGTTCCACAAGGGCATGCGTCATCGACGAAAACAAAAAACAAACGTCATCGATATTTTTAGTTGGAAGGAGCAATGTCTGGGCTTGGTAGGACTGCTCACTCAAGCGTTTAGGCTTTCAAAAAAGGCATTTTTTCATACTAGAGCTGCAAATTTTAATATAACCTCTTCCTGGTGAGCCAATTTTAAATCTTGGAATCACAATTACTGGGGGGTAAAATACGGTGGGTGTTTATTGACCGTAGTGACCTATTTATCGATATCGAGAGCTGAAGTGTTGTCTTGGTGAAACGAGATTTTTTTTGCTAAATTAGGTCATTTGGACCCGATTTCGCTGGCCAAGCGAACCATGAGCGCGCGGTACTATTGTTTCATTGTTTTTCCATAATGAAGAAAATCTAGGAAGATTATACCATCCAAATCCCAAAAAATACTATTAAGACACTTTTCAGCTGATTGTTGCATCTTCAGGACCTTCCTATGGCTTTCAGCAGACAAAACCAATTCGCTGACAGCCAATTAGACTCGTGCTAAAAAGGATGAATAAATGTTTTATCCATTGTCACAAATCGTCTCAAAAATTCCTTTTCATTGTCACGAAGTAGTTCCGAATTTTGTTTTGAAAGACGAACACATTTTGTTTTGTTGTCAATTGTTAGAAAACGCCACGTGTATCGCGCGAGTTATGTATAAGGTTCAAATTCATCGCCGACTTACCTGACACCTAATTGTCTAGACAGATGATATTCTAAATTTTACCTGACACCTAATTGTCTAGACAGATGATTTTCTAAATTCCCCATATTATCTAAATCCTTTCTCACATTGTTCTTGTTATGTATAATCAGCATTATTTACTTGAATTGCATTATTACTTTTGGACTGTTTAACGAAAGAGAAGTGAGTTCGTAGTTATCTTTTGGGCTGGAAACAACCAGATTAGAATAAATAATTTAGAAGAACGAAACCTTTGTCTTTTCTTTTATAAACGGATATGAAGGTTTCGTAACTGGCGCAGTCGATTACGGATTTTTTTTCGCGACATTTTAACATTTTCTCGGTAGCATACACGAGAAGTTAGAAGTGCGAAAACGAACCAAGTGATTTCGAATACCAAGAAAGTAACGGTGAACCCCGAAGGAATATCGAGCAGTACCGTGAAAATACAGGAAACCGGCCACAAGGATAATCTTCGAAGGATCATCGAATTTGACGGACCACACCTTTATTTTAGCCACGTAAGTCAAAGTTATTGAATACTTTCCTATATTCCTTCATCCTTTCCTTTATTATATAAATTGATTTTACTTTAAAATATTAGTGTTATTGATGTTGAAAATTAGTGTTTTATAAAAAAAAAAAAAAAAAAAAAAAATCTTAATTGACAAAGTGCGGTTAACTTAACGAAAAAGTGAACAATACGAACCGCATTTCTTTTACCCCTTATGCCATTTTTCAATAGAAAAAATTACAACAACCCTTATCCGCGCTTAAGAAATACTAACAATTTAAGAAGAGTGCCACCTGAAAATATAAGTATTGAACAAATTAGTGGAAGTGAGGTAAATTTGGGTGATTTGTTCGACGCGAACGTTAATATTTCGGAAAATAGTGAGTTATCGGATCGTTCCGCCCCTTTGTTAGACTTAACGATTGATCCGACAATGGCGACCATAGCGGATGTTTTCAACTCCTTAAGAGTCCCTGATGCGGTAAAGGACCTACCGAAATTTAATGGTAATCCCAGACTTCTTCGAGATTTCATCGACAATGTCGAGGAAATTCTCACAGTTATTTCTCCATCCTCACCAGCCTATGGCAGAGTCCTTTTGAGGGCAATTCGTAATAAAATTGAGGGTCCTGCCAACGAGGTCCTTAATATGTACGGGACGTCGTTGGACTGGTCGGAAATCAAGAAAAACCTTACGCTTCACTACAGTGACAAACGTAATGAAACCTCCTTAATTCGCGATTTGCACAATACACGGCAAAGCGAAAAATCAATCGAGAAATTTTACAGCGAGATAATAGAACTCCTTTCCACGATGATCAACCATGTTTTGATCCACGAAACGGATGAAAATGTAATTAAAGCTAAAAGAGAACTATTTTCGGAAATGTGCCTGAACGTCTTCCTGACAGGACTTCGTGAGCCTCTTGGTGCAACGGTTAGGGCCATGAAGCCAGATGCACTCGCAACTGCTTTCTCGTACTGTATCCAGGAACAGAACATATTCTATGCAAAACACGATTGCTCGACTTTACAAAAGAAACCTCCAACAAATCCTTTTCTTTCGAATAAGGCTCCAATTTTACAAAATTTAAAATTACCCACATATTCTTTTAGTAACAGTAATATTCAACCACAGTTTAAATTTAACCAACCCTCTCTTGCCACAAATCAACCACTGTTCCGTACATTTCGACCCACCCAACCAATGTTTAGACCTCAACAATCAGGACAAAATCCTTTCCCTCAAAGGAATTTTTCAAGCAATAATTTCAACAACTATCCAAATAACCAGCAATTTGGATTACAATTTAATAGACCGGCATTACCTAGGCCCGAGCCAATGGATACAAGCTCAGGGTACACGCATTTACGCAATAACCAAGCCAGACAGGCGCAACAGCCAAATTTCTTAACCAATAATTTCTTTCGGCAAACAGGACCTCCTCGTTTTACGTCCAAGGAACTTCATAACATAAATAAACTAGAACCAACTACCAAAAGTACAAACAACGCCACATATTTTCAACCAGCTCCAAGTGAGACTTACCGACAAGAACTTGACAATTTTTATTACTACAAAGATCCTGAAACAACAGACTACTACGAACCAGAAGGTTACGGACAAGACCAATCTAATACAAATTGCGAACCATACATAAGCGAAATAGATGATGAAAATTTTATTATAGCTGCCTCACACAACCTACAGGATACGTAGACATCAATTCACATGGATCAAATTTGCCATATATTAAAATATCTTCTCCATTTGGCCGCAATCTCAAATTCCTAATTGATACTGGTGCTTCGACTTCGTTTATTAACCCTGCATTCGTACACCCTAGCCAAATAGAAATTACCAAACCGGTTATTATTAATACCGTACTGAATAAACATGTACTAAGCCAACAAGTGACGTTCCCAAATTTCGTTGAGTTCAGACAACCAGGTGAAATGAAATTTTTGGTATTCAAATTTCACCAATACTTTGATGGGTTGCTAGGATTGGATATTTTATCCAAACTACGAGCGAAGGTTGATCTTGCAAACAAAATATTGTCCACCAACAATGCCTCAATTCCCTTAGAATTTAAACCCAATATAGTCTCTCAGAAATTTGTTGTACCCGCATTATCAAAATTCATAGTTAAACTCCCAGTTGATGTTCGCGATGGTGACATATACATTAAAGCTACTGAAGTAACACCTTACCTGCGTATTGAAGAAGGGGTTTATAAAGCTAAGGACTGGTACAGTTTAATAGCCATCAACAACACATCAAACGACGAAAAACTCCTTTTTCTAGAACAACCACTCGAGGTCTCAGAACTCTCAAAATTCATCGAAATAAATAATTTTAATATCGATCCTATCACCAACGGTGAAAACTTTTCTGCCGAAGATATTACCAAATTGATCCGTACGTCCCACTTAAATGGAGAAGAGAAAAAACTGATAACAAAATTGTGCCAAAATTATGACGATATATTCTTTCGCGAGGGCCAAAAGTTAAGCTTCACAAACAAAATCAAACACTGCATCACAACAACAGATGATGCACCTATTTACACAAAATCATATCGATATCCGTATATTCACAGGGAAGAAGTGAAGAAACAGATTTCAGATATGCTGGATCAAGGAATTATCCAACCGAGCTATTCACCATGGAGCTCACCCGTCTGGATAGTCCCTAAAAAGAAAGATGCAAGCGGTAAACAGAAGTGGAGGTTAGTCATCGACTATCGCAAACTGAATGAAAAGACGATAACTGACCGTTACCCTCTTCCAAATATCACTGATATCCTTGACAAACTAGGGAAGTGCCTTTACTTCTCTACATTAGACCTCGCAAGCGGGTTCCATCAAATCGAGATGGACCCTAAGGATATAAAAAAGACAGCCTTCACTGTTGATAATGGGCACTATGAATACGTGCGGATGCCCTTCGGACTCAAAAACGCACCATCTACGTTCCAAAGAGTCATGGACAACGTACTACAAGACCTTCAAGGAAAAATCTGCTTGGTTTACCTTGACGACATAATAGTTTTTTCAACCTCACTCCAAGAGCACGGCGAAAATTTAAGAAAGGTTTTTAACAAACTCCGTCAAGCAAACTTTAAAATACAGTTAGATAAATCAGAATTCCTTCATAAAGAAATAGCGTTCTTAGGCCACATTGTCACACCAGACGGAGTAAAACCCAATCCCGATAAAATTCAAGCAATAAAAAACTTTCCAATCCCTAGGTCACAAAAGGAGATTAAAATGTTTTTAGGGTTACTTGGTTATTACCGCAAGTTTATTAAAGACTTTGCGAAGCTCACGAAACCTTTAACTGAGTGTTTAAAGAAAGGTAGATCCGTCCAACTTACGGAAAAGTACGTTCAGACATTCGACATGTGTAAGGATCTTTTAATGAACGATCCAATTCTACAATACCCCGATTTCAGCAAACCATTCGTCCTGACCACTGACGCTAGCAATTATGCGATTGGAGCAGTCTTATCCCAAGGTCCAATAGGCAGGGACAAACCTATCAGTTACGCTAGCAGAACCTTAACAGACTCTGAGATCAATTACTCCACGATCGAGAAAGAGTTATTAGCGATCGTATGGGGTGTAAAATATTTCAGGCCGTATTTATTTGGGCGAAAATTTCGAATAATAACAGACCATAAACCCTTAACTTACTTAATGAATCTAAAGGAACCGAATTCAAAATTAGTCAGATGGCGTTTGAAGCTTGAGGAATTTGACTATGAGATCGTCTACAAAAAAGGAAGTTTAAACTCCAACGCTGACGCCTTGAGTAGAATCAGGTTAAACGAATCTAGTCCTCCTATACCTATCGAAGCCAATGCTAATGAATTACTTGACAGCGAAAATAACACCTCACTTCAAACAGAACATGGCTCCACCATACACTCAGCCACTGAAAACTTGGACGATGGGATCCCGATCTCAGAACGTCCCCTGAATGAGTTTACCCTACAAATTGTTTTAGAAGAAACCGACAAAACACCCAAAACAACACTCGCAATGCCATTCAAAAACAGACAAAGACGCACGATCCAGATGCATTCTTTCAACGAAAATAACACCCTGGAGCTATTCAAAAAATTCTTAACGGCTCACAAACTCAATGCCATATATACATCCGATGAGATTTTCAAAGTAGTTCAATCTGTCTATTCAAAATTTCTTTCACAATCACGAACTTTCAAGCTCATTCGATGCACAGAGCTGATCACAGATATAACTGAAGCAGATGAACAGGACAAGTTAATCAATGAATATCATCAAAATAGTAACCATCGAGGCATCAATGAAACTTTTCAACACCTTAAAAGAGATTATTATTTCCCTTACCTAAAAGAAAAAATAACGAAAATCATTAACAACTGCGAAACATGCCAAATCCAGAAATACGATAGAAAACCATTAAAAATCAAATTCCAAAATTCTGATAGCCCTCGAAAACCTCTAGACAATATATACATAGACGTCTACACCATAAATGGCAAGTCAATACTCACAATTATAGACCGCTTCTCGAAATTTGCTGCTGCCTATACCTTACCAACCAAAAATAGCCTAAACATAGTCAAATCATTGCGACATTTCATGAGCCTTCACGGCATCCCCGAAAAACTAGTTGCAGATCAGGGCACGGAAATGACATCCACGATATTCAAAGATTTTTGCAAGCAATACAACATAAAAGTTCATTTTACATCATTCCAACAGACAAGCAGCAACGCGTACGTTGAAAGATTGCATTCTACCCTTACAGAAACTTACAGGATAATTTTAGAAAAACGAAAAAAAGAAAATTTGGACACAGACCATGACGATATATTGAACGAAGCTCTTATAACATACAATAACGCCATACACTCGACAACCAAACTTACTCCTTATGAGGTGTTCTCCGGTAGAGTTCATACCTTCGAGAAAGAAGTCAAATTCAATGATCAACATGATTATTTGAAAAAATTGAACGAGTTTCGATCCCAAGTTTATCCAAAAATCAAAAGAAAAGTTGACGAAATCGTTAATAAAAATTTAGCAAAACTAAATAAAAATCGAATAGAAGCACCCAGTTTGAATGAAAATGAAGCAATATTTCGTAAAGAGTGTAGAAGAAATAAAATAACACCTAGATTTAGTAAACACAAAATCAAGACCAACAAACGAGTCACACTAATAACAACAAAAAATCAAAAGTTACATAAATCCAAAGTTAAGGCAAAACGTAAATTTCAAGGTATTGCTGATAGTGAAAGGACAGAAGATAGAGATAGAAACACTCAACAACAACCACGGACTTCTGCCGCTTCGGCTGGGCATGACTAGGAACATAATTTCTTACAGTAACATAATTCATGTAATTCAACTAGGAAATTACGAAAGAAACCATAGACAATATCAGGACTTCCATTAAGAATTTCAACCAAAACCATGAAACTTCAGATACTCTAGCTATTACAAAAATTAAAATCACCGAACTTACTCACAAACTCGAAACAAATTCTAAACAAAATTGAACTTACAGAAATCCAGAAAAACCTTCAAAATCAATCGGTCAATGTTCAATCTGATGAGCACATTTATGAATTTCTAAACCTTCAGGCATACTATAATAACACTAATATTATATTCAACATCCAAATACCCACTTTTGCCAATACAACCCTTCCTTTCTTCCATATCATCCCACTACCCAATAAAACCACTTGAAAATCATAACGACACCCTATATCGCCCTAGAGCCTCAAAGTGTTCAATTCTTTGACGAAATGTGTCCTAAAATTGAGGGAACCTTTTATTGCAAACAAAATCGTATCGTTAACAAATTGGCAAGCAATTCCAGATGCATCGCTAACATCATTAATGGAAAAACAACCTCCTGCCAATCTGAACCTGATGCAAATACGCCGGATATTACACAACCAGAACCGAACTATGTACTCGCCACGAACATCCCAGCGACGCCTTTAGAAACGACATGTGATTCGACAAAAGGATCAATTTCTGGAACTGTATTGATCCATCTCCAAGGATGCAGTATCAATTTAAATGGTATTACGAATAGTAGTACTAACAGCGTGTTTTGGGATACCATAAACATCTTCCCGATCACTCCTGGAAAAAACAACGAGACCGTTTCTCCAAGGATCGAGCTCCACACACTTACCAGATTCAAGTTCCCCGATGCAACCGAAATCAACTTGTTCGAAACTTCGAAAAGATGCTACGTCTTACAAATTACCATCGTACTCATCATCCTAGCAACAATAACCTTCACATACTTACGCTGCAAGGAAACAAAATTCATCCCGAATCCAAGATGCACTCCTGCGATGGCCACGTCTCCGATGTTCCTGTAACCATCGCCCTTCTAAGGGGGGAGGAGTTATGTATAAGGTTCAAATTCATCGCCGACTTACCTGACACCTAATTGTCTAGACAGATGATATTCTAAATTTTACCTGACACCTAATTGTCTAGACAGATGATTTTCTAAATTCCCCATATTATCTAAATCCTTTCTCACATTGTTCTTGTTATGTATAATCAGCATTATTTACTTGAATTGCATTATTACTTTTGGACTGTTTAACGAAAGAGAAGTGAGTTCGTAGTTATCTTTTGGGCTGGAAACAACCAGATTAGAATAAATAATTTAGAAGAACGAAACCTTTGTCTTTTCTTTTATAAACGGATATGAAGGTTTCGTAACTCGCGTACAACTTTCGGATGTGTTAATATTTCTAGAGCATATGTCGAACGCATTTCTTTAAGATGCGTATCACGTGAACCATCTCACTTAATTGAATTTCAACACAAGATCCGTGGCGTTTTTCGCAGGTTCTACTTCATTCGGCTTGCCCGATCGCGCAGCGTCACAGGTGCTCGTTCTGTCACAGCGAAATTTAACACGACAATATTATATGATTCGTTAAGGTGAGACAGTTATATTATAACATCTGTAGAGCCATATCTTATAGCGTACCGCAGTTTTTCTCATCAAAACAAAATGTTTTATAGAAAGACAAAATTCACTTATTTACATTATTTACAGAATGTAAATAGTGCAAGCTAACCTCACTTGGAAAGCCATGAATTGAAATCAGTAAGCCAAATGTCATGAAAATTTGACAGGACCTATTATGAATTTGTGACTACATCTTTGTGTCAGTCAGCCAATTACGTTTCAGTCCATGTAATATGCCAGCGCATCGAAATTGAGAAGAATTGAGACAATTTCAAGAGCATTGACAGAGATAGAGAGACAGAAATTTTCGGTCAGAATTTTCAGAAATTGAATTGCGTGACACAAAGCATATTTAAATATATAAATCTATTCAAAATGACTTGGAGGAAAATTTAAAAAAAATTGGTTGGGCTTGGTTCAATGATGTCTTGAGAAGATAGTGAAAGTGATTATTCGTTATGTCTGTATGTATGTATGTATGTATGTATGTATGCTCGAGGTGCGGCTGAAAACTTCGCGGTCTAGGGTACTTAACGATGAGTAATTAGCTTATTACTCATGTCACTAGTTGCGACACTCAGTAGTATTATAAAAGCAATCACTAAAAAAGTTTTCACTTATAATTCAATTATTTATCGAACAACAAACATCACCATGTCAGCCGTATCTGGAAATTGTAGGAATTTTGACCACCTCGCCATGATAAAATTCCTCGTAAAGCAGGTAAATACACCGAAAGACATTTTTGAAGAGATGTCATCGGTTCTTTAGGATTCTTCGCTTTCATATACGATGGCGGAAAAATGGGCCCGAAAAATTTCAACAAGGACGAGAGACCTAAGAAGACGACCCTAGCCCGGGCTTCCCTGTCACGGTACTGACCAAAGAAAACGGCCGAAAAGTCGGAAAAATCTGGCTGATTGACGAATTAAATTGTGCTAGATTGCTGAAGAACTGCAGATGAGCAAAAAATGACTTGGAGAAATGTGACATTAACATTTGAATATAAGAAAAATCAGTGCCCGCTTGCTACCGAAAATGCTCACACCGCTCCGCAAGTATCGTCAACTCGCAAGTTGCATAGAGTTTTTGGAGCTAGTTGGTGATAACAAGGAAGACATTTGGCAACAAACAGTCATCGTAGATGAAACATGGATTCGCCAAAATGAGCCGGAGTCCAAAAAAGAGTCCATGCAATGGGTAAAGCAAGAGAAAGACCGCCTAAGAAATTCAAGATGGAAAAGTCGCCGTCCAAGCTAATGGCGACTGTTTTCTGGGATAGCGAGGGAATTTTGCTTATCGACTACCTACCCAGGGGAGCTACGATGAATGGCCAATATTACGCCAATTTATTGACTCAGGTTTGCGAGGCTATTGTACAGTAACACCGTGGGACGCGCGGGGTGCTCTTTCTGTAAGACATCGCGCCCGTTCACACCGCACATGTTGCGAGGCAAGCCCTGAAAGACAGGGGGTTCTCAAGGATTGACCATCCTCCATGTAGCCCAGATTTAGCATTAATTTGTTTTCCAATTTGAAAAAGGACATACGAGGCCGGAGATTTGCAGATGGCAACGAAAAGAAAGCTGCGGTTGATCGTCGTTTTGAAGTGAAAGATACAGAATATTTTTTGGGTGGGTTAAAGGCATTGTATGCGGGATGTGAGAAATGTACTTCACCTGAGGGAGATTATATTGAAAAATAAAAAATAGAAACCATATATATTTTCTTTCATTAAGTACCTTAAGCCGCATCTATGTGGATATGTTTTTATATCTCTGGAGAAAAGAACGACATAAGTGGCCGAATTAAGTTTTAATAAAGATTAAGTTCAATAAAGTTTAATAAAGATTAAGTTCAAGTTCAATTCTTGAAAATTTGAGCACTATGCATGGTTCTAGCACTATATATCGTTCAAGTATTTTACACTCTACACAGTTCAGGTAAAATTTGACGTTGATAGTTCAACGCAGACTAAATCCTAACTATACAACAATTTGTCTAGTTTGCTAAACAAAAGCTCGAAAGTTTTCAAAAATTCTCGATAATGAAGAACAGGATGCAACTCACGGACTCACAATTTATATTTGTTAAATTGTTCCGCTCGAATAATCTTAAATTTTATAACCATCTTGGTTATAAAGACCATCTTGAAAACCATCTTGATATATTTTGGTAATTTACTTTATGTTGTAAATTGAATGCCAGAATAAGACACATCACTAAACAGGGGAGCAGAAAGTCACTGGAGTATAGTATCACCGAAGGACCAAAGTTTCAAAACTGACACGTTATCTCGATAGGCAAATTTGAATGTGTTCCGTGAAGACTTACGATTGAAGGTACAATCTTCCTCTAAAATATCAATGAGTTGATAATCTAAAACAATATAAATAGGAAGGAGCTGAATTTGTTGGCTAATAAAACGTCGTTGAAAATTCATCGATAAGGTTAATTCTCATCCAATACTTTCTTACAGGCTCGGATCCTCTTCGAGAAAGTTATCTGAATATGTCATTGGGAATGTCATACGTGAGAACTCTCAAGCGTGACTTCGTGAACGTTATCTAGAAGGAAGTAGTTCTTATCCAAAAGTTTTCTTCGACGTTCCGAAGGGAAAACAAGGAAATTTTCTTTTTTCATTTCCCATTGAATAAAAAATGTGATCACGACTTAAACTTTGTGCGCCTTGGGGTCGAAAATTGGTTTTGGGGACAAAAAAATAGATTCTTTCAAAATTAGCAATAAGTTTCAAAAATTGATTAAAATGTGGATTAATGACAAATTTGACATCTGTGTAACGGGCCAAGCAGCACTCCATAAAAAACAAAAAAAGACTGGGTATTTGCGGAAATTTTGATGTAGACATTACCGAAACTACATGTATGTACGGGGCCCTGGAAATCGACAAAACAGGAAAAAATAATGTTGGTAGGGAAAAGTCGACGGAGTCAGGCAACAATAATATGTTGGTTTGCAAAATTTGTTTCCAAGAAGTGGAGAGAGAAAAATCCCATTCTTGTATTGCACGTGAAGATGGGCCTGGTACCGTCGTTACCAAAAACTTCATCTCAACAATTCAGCGTCTTCCAGATAAACAACAAGACCAAATCGCTAGCTGAATTCTCCAACAGAAAAACGACGAGCTTCCAAGTAACTCAATGAATATTTCGAATATCAAAGTCAAGTTGGCAACAGGCGGGCGTCCCTGTCGTGTACTTGTAAATCCTTGCGAAAAAAGTAACCCAATGTTTTCTTCTGAACGTTTGGATTATTTACAAGTAAACACACTGGAGGTTCTTCAAAACAAATGACTAAAATCACCAATTTCATTCGTTCTTTTGCTGGGAGAAAGTCCGTCCCATCACATCATTCGAAATACATGATCGAAAATTCAAAAATGCTCTTGAATTTTTATCACTAAGTTCAAGTCGACGTTGAAAATAGCGGAGCAAAAGAAATACGGACTGTCATCTTGGCAAATGCTGAGGAGTTGATTGGATCTGTCGTCAAGAAGCACGAGCTAGAACGATTTTATTTAATAAAAATTATGGTAGATGGAGGACAGGGGTTTTTTTTAAGGTTTCTTTGACAATTTTGATAGCAAACGATGATTTAGCGTACGACAGTAATTTTGGAGAGGACTTCCAAGCAAAACGATCAAAGTATGCTGAAGGTGAAATGGTCGGTAGAAACGCGAATTGATCCTGCGTCAAAAAACTTTTCATGTTAGCCACAGTGCCCGGAATAAAAGAAACGTACGAAAACCTCAAGGTGTTATTTGATCTGACTCAGCTGAATAATGTTCCATTTAAGTTTGTAGCCGATTTCAAGTTACTTTTGATTGTCAAAGGGGAGGAAACGGCCACCTCTACGTACCCTTGCCCATACTTGTTTGTGACTTTGAGTGGACTCAGAGATTGCGACCCGAACAGAGGAACATGATGCCTTGTGCTGATATTTTGAAAACGTATGGACATTTGAAAGACGACCACATTCGATTTTGTGCTGATAGAAAAAAGAAAAAAACTTGCACGATATTCAAACAGTACAGTCAATCCTCCTTTGTTTAGAGAAAGTGACGATTTGACTGTGTTGGAAAAGTGCGTACCTCCCAAGGTATACCTTCTACAAGGGTTTGTGAACCATCTGTTTTGGTCTGGTTTGGTACCAATTTTGGTTAGAGAAAAGGCCCTTCTTTGCCCCAAAAAATTGAACATCATTTCCAATGGCTACTGGAGAGGTATTCGAAGGAAACGCTTGCAGGAGCTTGTTGAAAGAGGCTGACAGGTTGAATGATACTGAAATATATCAGGGATGTGGCTACTTTCGGACTGTGCCGTTCATTGCAGCTTTTGAAACAATGGATAACTTGATTCTAAACTGTTTTCGCGTGGCAAGAGGAGATTGTGATGTTGAGAAATTAACTGGAGATTTGCAAAAAGCTGGGTGAAAGTACATCACCTTGAAACTCCACGTTATCCAAACTCATCTGAAAGAGTCTCTGGAGTTTCTGGACGCCAACACTGGTTTGGGCTTATGGTCACAACCAGCTGGTGAAAGTGTCACCCATGAATTTTTAAAATACTGAAACAGATATAAGGCCGATGCGCCATCTTACGATGAGAAATTGAGAAGAGCTATTGCAGAATTTTTGTTTTTGCGCATTTACTAATCACCAATCGCTCATTTGGTGATGTGAAAATTATAATTAATTTGAGAAATCAAACCATTGTTTTGAGGATTTTTTGTGTTTTTGTACTTGAGAAATAAGAAAATTGTTGAAGAATGTCCTTGTGTCTGTCTGTAATGCATTAAGTATGCAGTAAAACCCTAATTTTTATGTACTCGAACGATACACTCTCATTCAAATTCAATTTTTACTTGATATTTAAGGAAAATAAGCAGTCCCGATTTTTCTGAATACGAATATCGACTCTTTATTTGACCTAAAACAGCGCCCCATACTCAGATTTTGGCGCCATTTTTGTCAAACTTTCACGCCTTTCAGCGACTCCTTGCCAGCGCTATACTGAATATCCGACTATGTCTTTGATACCCAACTTAAAACGCAAACACCACGAAAAATTCAGGAAAATCCTGGAACACATGTCAAACGCTTCAACAGTGCTAGTCGTTGTTGCGAAAACCCTTTTTATCCAATTCATCTACGGAAAAATCGCATTTCCTTACCGGTCATGATAGGTGTGGTTTTTTTTAGATTTCATTTATTTTCATTTTATATTTTTAATGTTTTTTTTATTTGAATATTTTTTAATTTTATATATTTATAGTCATGCGGTTGATATATTTACATGGAGTCAAAGGCTTACCTATATCGACAAACGTCTTTGCAGCCTTTGTTGAAGAATAATATTCACCGTAAAACCAACGAAATTAGCTTTGAATATTATGTCAAAGACATTTATTTAAAATAATTTAATATATATGTTGCCAATAACGGATATCATCCATTAAATAATGTCTTTATAACCTGAATAATTGACAAGACAAAAGATAGCTTCCTGGAAACACTGTAGTTTGGTAATATATGGAAGCCAATGCTTCTGCTTGTTATTATTCAATTATTGCACCTCAAATCATCGAAAGAACCATCAAACGTGAATTTTCAACCATTTTTTTAAGGAGCAACGCTCTCCAGCTATTCGAACCATTTAGATTCCACGATTGATGAAACAAATCAGTATCTTTGAAAGAAGACATATGACAATTGTGCTTTAACTAATCAGAATTAATGCAGTCCAGACTTCAATTAACTTTCTTTGGATTGAGGTTATTCTGTTTGAAAAATCGTAGACAGGCAAAGATTGTGTGGATAAAAATTTCTGCGCTGGATTGAGCAGGACTAGTGCCCATTGAGATTGAGATAGATCTTTTGATATTTTCAGATAATTTGAAGCTAAGAACCCGGTCTTAAAAACAACAATCTTGCAGAATCGATAATGATTTATTTAAATGACTGAGGACTTTACTTACATTTACTTATATTAGGATTTATTTTACTTATAATCCAGGAGCATACGTTCCAAGTAAGTTTTTTGCAACGGCTCTACCTTTGAAAATTTACGAAGAATATACATGGTCTATATATATGGATATATATAGACCATATATATATATATACATATATACATGGTCTATAAATTAATCTAGTAGAATTTCCATAAAATTAATAAGTTTATTTAGATGTTGAAATTTTAAATTGCAATTCATATAGTTCTCGCGCAAGCACGGCGTTTAAGTCCAAAAGCCAAAAGAATAAGCCTTATTGCCGTTAATCAAATCGGTGACCAACGAAATTAGAATTCCAAAAAAAACCATACACGGAATTAACTAACTGACTTATTGAAATCTTCTTGTTTATCTCCAATGATGGAGAGAAAAACGAAGTGATAATGATCAAAGCCACTGAACGTATCAATAAAAGCCCACGCTATTAGGCAAATAGATAATCTTAACAAACCACTTTCCATAAATCTTCCGGCGTCTTGTGAATGAGAAGACCAAAGCAACTTGAAAACGAAAAATTAGAAAGAAAATCACCAACTGAAAATATATGTATAAAGTTCTGCCGACCATATGTATGGCCTTTTGAATTTGGTTAATTATTTAGCGAATATACATAAAAGTGTTTCAGTACACGAAAAACGAATTCTTATTTGATTTTCAATTAAGGTTTCCAGACTGTAGCAGTCAGGACATAAGCAGCTGACCACAATTAAGTTCAGTAAATGAAACACGATATAAGGAATAACTATGAAAATTAGAAATGTCGTCAAAATAAACTCCCGCATTCGGCAATGGCTACACTGTCAAAATATTTGAATACTACAGTTTCTCATTAAAACGCACAACACCTTGACAGCTCAAGATCATTAACCGAAATTCAGCATCATCTCGAAAAGTGTTAATAATTGACCCATAAAAAATATCAAACATGGACACAAAGTGTCGCTTGTTTAGGCCTCAATTCACTTGATTCATATCTAATTAACTTTTAACGTATCTGCTCTTTTTGGAATTTCAGATTGTCTAAATTTTGGATTTATTAAGCTTTGTTTTATCTTCGCGCTTGAATTAATTTCTTATTTTGGGGTTGTTTTTTCGTTCGACCTAAGATTTTATATTAGTTTGTTTGGTTCGTTGCGCAATGATTTGTTGGGATAGTTTTGATTAGTAAGAGATAGTTTTTATTTGAGGATTGTCCCGACTAATTGTTGTATTGATGATCAATAAATTGGATTTGGATAGTTTGTGGGCTATGGAAATGGAGGTGTGTAGGTTTATGAAAAGAATCAATCAATGATTTCGTTTCAATTCACTAATTCGAAAATGCCATCAAGGAATCGGCCAATGGACACTAAGGAACCAGCTTCTACAATCTGCAGCTCTTGCTATCCTGTAAACAGAAGATTGAAGTAAGCTAAGCTTAGGATTAGATCCATTCATACGTATCCGTTTCACACACCACAGCCCAACTCGTTTTTACTACTCAATATATTGACGAAGCACATCTGTAACTCTTCCACCATCTGGTAACAAGGACAATTCCTGGTCAAAAGCTTATCGCACCTGTTTGCTCATCTCAGCAGCTTCGGCAAAAAGAAAGACAGTATAATGTTCTGAAAACCTTTAAAAACAACATAAAGTGAAAAAATCGGCTGGTCAAAACCATTCATCACACATTTCACCGGTCGTTCTTTGGAGAGCTATTCGTACTCCTAGAACATCAAAAAGAAAGTCGTTTTATTAGTTAACGAAGTATTCCTGCGAACTTAAAACATTTTGTAAGTAATGCCATAGCCTTCGGTGAAGGCCTCTTTACAAACTAGTACCTCACATTCATTTGTTTTTCATCTTTTCTTGTTTTTCATCTTTTCTTCAATACATTCAAGTCTTTTTCAGTATTTTCTTGTTGAATGTATACAGTCCCCGGTAAAAAAATTAGGAGCACTGAGATATTTGCAAAAAGCTACACTTCTGCCCCTTAAAACTCTTTTTTAAAACGACAAAAAAATTTAGAAAAAACCTGTTAATAACCCTTGACTATTAATCAATAACACGACATGTATCTAAATGCATATATTATGTAGGACCATCCTGGCTGTAATAACGGCTTCTAGTCTTGCGGGCATACAGTGGATGCACTTATCAATAGTGTCCTTAATTTTTCACTATTTCTCCATATATTAGAAATTTTAATACATCGAAAATGGGAATTGTATATTCAATAGGGTTTAGGTGGGGGAATAGCAGGTTCTACTGCAACCCTAAAAGTTGAAATATGGAATAAATATATCTCACATTATCTGAGAGTGTTTGAGAGTACTCATTACCCGATGACAAAATACAGCGGTCAGCTGATGGATTTTTAACGGTCCTTACAACGCAAGTTTCATTGTATCGATCATGTGATCTTCTCTGAATGCACTGGTCGCTTTCCTTTACCACTTCTATTGAACATTCTTCGGTGAATAACATTTGACAAATAAAAATCTAAATTCGAAAATTTTGCTCTAACGCGAGGTAGAGAAGAGCAAATTAAAAGAAGATAATCATCGTTCGAAGCTTTCAACGGAATAATGATAAAGTATTTTTGCCAATTCCGATTCAGCTTTACACAATCCCGTTAATAGCGTTTCTTTGTAGCAGGTCACATAGCATGTAAGCTTGGTTTTCTAAATCCAACAGAATCATCTGTATGAATAAAAAAAGGGTTTCTTAAGCTCTCTGTGTAACTCCTCGGTTTGTTCGAGTCGTTCTACCACTGTTCCGAACAGTATTCCTTCATTTGTTAACAGTTTACAAACTCGATCTGCATCTTATTGATTTCAATTACCGTTTGAAGAGAAACCTTTTCCATTTGTGCGATTTCACGAAAAGAACAGGGTTTTGTCCTTAGTAACACAGTTATGAGCGCTTGTGTTGCAAATCTATATCTTTACACTTTCTCATGGTGTTGCAATATCCGATTTTATATGAAAAATGCAAGGAACAATTCAGATATACAATTAACCAAGATAACGTTAAAACCTTCTGCTTTCACAAATCAGCCACTTTTATCTCCTCTCATCTCCTTTTCAACAGTCACTCCTCTGTAGGAATTCCAGATTCAAGGATGAACAATGAAAACAGCCCCAAAACGAGGTTCAGTGTAAAGAATAGTTTGAAGATCGATCACGGTGAAGGCGACCCAAAGAGGTGACAGATGGTGATCTATTGATACTCATACAAGAGGAGATAAGATGACCATGGCTGAATCATTGGAGAGGTTTCAGGTCCATAAAACCACTGTTGAAAGACGAATGAAAGTAAGATGTACCAAGTAAAGTTTCTTAAAGAAATAAGGAAGACAGAATGACCGTCTGTGTTTCCTACTTTGTTCGTCAAACTAATGAAGGATTTCGTGGACGGATGGTTACTGGTGACAAAAAATGGGGCCTGTACAATAGTGAATTCATTGGGAGCTTCTTCCCCCGCAGGGGGAATGCTGGTTACCAAGAGTATTCCTGAAAGCTAGTATTTTTTGGGGAGTGCCGTCCCCACGTACCCGAGGAAATGGAGGACTTCACGGAATATGACCCTGAACCAATTATGGATTCGACTGATTAACCGAAATTGACGCCTTCGGCTAGCGGATATGATGTTTGGCACCTAGTTGCGTTGCACGGTAGCACCGAGGTGACACTCGAGTGTGAACGGCTCTAATAAAACGATCATACTGTCTCCGTGCCGGAAAAACCTTGGCAGGCTTCGGGAAGTTCGAAGTTCGCACCATTGAGTTGATGGTGTAGGTTCGGTTGAGATGAACTCCCGATTAGCGCCAATCTGGCCCTGAGCACCTGTCTCCATAAGGGCTTCTTCAGTTTAGTTTATCATAGTTTATCTTCGTTTTATATTCATATCAACATACAGAAATTATTGGTCGACTTTACTGAAGTCTAAGAAGGATCTAGGTCTAAGAAGTCTAAGAACGGGAACCATAAGGAATACAGGAGGATTTATCAGGAGAGAAATTTGATTCCAGGAGGATCATGATACCGATGCAATAACTGTAATGGCCCTTTGAACTGTATATTTGCACTGGACTCAGGCCGTCGGAATAGTTTTCCTTATTTTCCGGCTATTCCGTGATCACGTGTTTATCTTTAAATGCGAACTCGATATTCGATACTGGTGTGGCGAGTTTCAAGGGAAATAGCTTTTACAAAGAAAAAGCTGAATCATGTCAGCTAGACGAGGCATGCGTTTTGCTTCCGCTTTTGGAGACGCAGGAGGTAAGAGTGAAGTTCCAAGTTAATAAACTGGATATGTTTCGGATTGAACTTTTAAGAAGAAAATAATCGAAAAAGGAATTGTTCCTGGAATATTGCCAGTTCGTTGTCTTTTAAAAGATGTACCCGGGCCCACATCATATGCTAAAAATAACTTTATGAAGAAGAATCAACATGGTGCGTTCATATTACATGCACGAATTTGTAAAGAGTAAGAATCCTCTTGAGTTTTGTGGAAAAATGGGTCAGTCACCCAGGCGAAATTGACGGGGTTTCTTGCAGAGCTGTTGTTGTTAATTTTCTTGTGGAAATCTTTTTATTTCTGTTTTATTTTTTTGTGCAATTAATTGAGAATACAAGTGACTTTTATATAAGGGAAAAATTTTTATTTCATTTCAAAGCTTATGCTCATAAAAATATTTTATTGCTTGTTGTTTGTATTGTCCGATCACTTTTGGCCACCTCTGTATGTGATAATTGACGTCCTAGGAATGCATCAAACCAATTAAGCGAATTCTTCGTAATGAAACTTCTTGAATTTTTTACCATGAAATGTAGAACAGTAACAACCGATAACTTTTTTACAAATATTCCATTGGCGTTAAAAGGGAGATATTGAAAATACCTAAAATGCAGATTTAAATTTCTTCGTTGATTGAAACGCGCTAACCACAGGCAACTGTCAAAAATTTGCAAACTGACAGAAGACAGCAACGCTCGCTTCGCAATGTTGGTACACCAATTAAATGAGTGTACACTTATCTTTTAAAACGCCACGCTAAATAAGAAAGGTGTTATGCAAACTACAAAATATAAACTTATAATGAAACTGCTAAGAAAGTACTCGAAACTGTGTCATTTGATGATAATACTAAAATTGACGTCGATGTCACTGACCAAGTTCCATAAGATGGCCACTTTAAGTCTTTTTCAACATTTAGCCAAATTTCTAGCCGAAATAAATAGTTGAGCGTTGTGCAAAAATGAATCAGGAGGAAATATCCCAATGAAAGGCTTTCCTTTGCGATTAGCAGAAGAACTTGCTTTAGAATATCAGATTTGAAAGCAAGAATCACACGAAGCTGATATGTCAACTGCAAGTGGCACGGTGTCTGCACGAAAATCGTGTCAAATAGGGCATTGCAGTAACAATAAGACTTTATATATTTGTAATACATGCAAACAAATATGTATGCGGAAAGTGTATACCTAGAAAAAGGCATTTAAGTATTACACGTATTACATATACAAAAAACAGGTATTACCTATACAAAAAAGTTTTAAAGGATTTTTTTTAAGTTTGACGCTTTATTGTGTTAAAATTTGCTACAAACTCATTTTCAAAGTATCGTCTATCGCTAGCCACTACTTTTTCCCCATCTTTCTGGTAACATATGGGTTCTTCGTCGAAAGAACGACTCATTTTTTGAGGCTATCAACGAACCGATTCAATTTTGGAGTTCTTCAAAAGAGCGGAGGTACTGTTCCTCAAGGGCATGCACCATCGACGAAAACAAATAGTAGTTGTAAGGGGCAATGTCGGGGTTTTAAGGTGCATGTGGTAGGACTGCTCATTTAAGCGTTGAAAGGTATGTTTTGAGTCGCCACATGACTGCAACATGTCGTCGAGCATTGTCATGCTAAAGAATAACTTTATTGTGCTCGTATTTTGGCCGTTTTTGTTTCAATGCTCGGCTCAAATGCACCAATTGTAGTCGGTAAAGTTGCCTTCTGATGGTTTTACCATGTCTATTCACGGTTGTGACAGTGATTATTCAGCTTTGGCGTCGATTTTGGCGTATGGCCGGGGTGCCCGTATGATTTTTATCATTTGGGGTTATCGTAATGGACTCATTCACATCACCAGTTACAATTTGATGCACAAATCTCTTTCTTTTTTGCCGTTGGCGCAGCTGTTCATAAGTGAAAAAACATCGTTCGACGTCTCTGAGCTTCAATCCATACAGCACCCAATATCTTACCTTCTCGATTATTCCCATTGAGTCACTACCAATGTTTTTGCAAGTTGTTCTTGCGTTTGGCACGAGTATTAATCCAAGAGAGCCTCCAATTCGGCATCCTCAAACTTTTCTGGTCGTCCTTCGCGCTCTTTGCAATCGGTATTAAAATTACCACTTCCAAAACGTGGAAACCAGTACTCGCATGTAGAATTCGTTGGAGCATGATCTCCATAGGCTTCCCGCAGAACACGATAACTTTCAGCAGCAGATTTCTTAAAATGAAAGCAAAGAAATAATCCTTCCCGCAAATTGTATTTTGTTGACTCAAACTTCGACATATTAGGAGCACAGAATAACTGTTTTGTTTACATTTCAAAGAAATGACACATACTTAAAGGGAAAGCCTGATGATGAGGCTTCAAAATGAAGTGGGTTCCCATATTGTCCTATTCGATTTTATATCAGTGACGCCATCTCTTGAAAATCCTTTTTTGCGGAATGAAGGTTGAGACTAGAAACCTTGATAAGCGTTCTTCCAATAGACCAGCGACTCTGAATTGTCTTAGTAGAAAAAGGTATATCCAATAGACTGGTAAGGCTAATTATAATAGTGTGTAATCCAACTTTCTTTCATTATAACTTAGTAGATCCCCTGAAGTTTAGTAGTCATTCCTGAAGTCAAAAAGCTGTCATAGTAAAGTTGCAATACAGCTACTAGGCAAATTTCAGAAAGTTAACCCGTTCTGAAACACAAATTAGACACTCATTCACTCTTATAGCCATTGCAAATATTTTTGGAATGTAATGGGTAAAAAGATATAAGCCCTAATTAATTACCAGCAAATACATCACAATAAGCTTAAATCAATTTCAAACTCAAAAGACGAAATAAGAAATATTTGATCGATTTGAAGTACGAATTGTTGACCTCGTTAATCGATCAAATGTGACTATGTCTTCTTTGCTACACCCAGCATCTGCTTTCTACACCAACCGATCATACCGAACCCTATAACAAAACAACTTTACGAATACAAAAATTCAATAAGAAATCCTCGAAGAAAAAAGTCAAACATTACAAAATATTCAAGCAGGTGGTGATTTAATTTCACTCGGTTAAAACGTATTAGGGCTGCGTGTGCCAAAGGGTTGGTTTATCGCTTTTTACTCTACCGGTACCTGTAAGGCATCAAATTGTCGATCATTGATCGCGTCACGTTGCACGAAATCGTGTTCCACATCACATCAATGATTAGAATTAAGATGCATACAAGAAAATGATAAGACACGGCTGCTTGTCTGGAATGGGCTCCTGCTTCAGATGGGGAGCTCTCTATAGTGCTCATCCAGTCTTGAAAATATTCTGAAAGAACCCTTCAGTCAAAGAACCTAAATGTTCGGTGTCTGCAGGATAATCTGAAATTCAAAATAGACCATCATCGTGGCAGAAGACGAATGAGCACGCGCCTTTAAATCAGTCGCAACCATGTCTGTCCATCAAGTTTCCTTTCGGATCAGCCGAGGTGCATCGCAGGAAAAAGTATGTCAAGGAACTAGGAGAGCAGATGATGATCACGGGTGATGTAAATGTGAACGTTGTTGGGAGTTATCTAAGACTATGTCGAGTGTCCGTTCGCGACTGAAATGATTGATCGCGTGCACTGATATAATCATCATGCCTAGAAGGGGCATTTAAAGGAATTCGATAGTGGACACAGACAGGATGGTGCATTTCACCTGGTTAAATGCCTTCAAGATAATTTGGACAGTTGAAATTTTCTAGAACTTGTAATTATGGGTTTTTAAATGTAGTTTCGAAATTGAACTATCGAAGGAATCATCTATAATGAGTTCGGTGGCTCCATGATAATTTTTAAGGATATAAGCAGAGGAAGCCTGAAATTAAGTCGGTTCAAATTATAAGCTTTTATTTTAAATAACCTGAAAGTGAAATTGAAAAATAAAAACAAAAATCATTTACGAATTCGTCAGTTCTTATTAATTTGAGTAAGCTTTTGGAGTGTGTCCTGATTTTAACTGTTCGAGGCATTCTGCCATCAGCTTGCAAGTTTGAAATTAAATTCCATACTAAAAATCCCACTTTAAACTATTTCTGATTCTCAGGACATATTTCCGAATAATTATGATTTATATCTCATCGATTACAATCATCTATAGATTTTTTTCAAGAATTGTGAGACTTTGATCTCAATTTAAAGATTTGAAACTTCATCTTCCCCCTTACCATCGAAAAGTTTGCTAGTTCTGTGCAAAGATTCTCTTCAGTGTTGAATCCCTGGCAGGTATTCCAGGGACCAAAACAACTGACAATCAGTTGGGGCAAGATAGGAAGTATGTGAAAGGTGAGCTTAGAAGTTCCCTGCAAATTTTCGTTAATTTGCAGTGGGTAACCTCAGCCGTGTGTGGCCTGGCATTGTCGTGGTGGAGGAAAACTCTGCAACGATTGACTAATGCCGGGCATTTATCACATAATGCCTGTTTAATCGGCTGCAACCGCTGGCACGACATGTCTGCTCTTAACGTTTGATTTCATTCCAGCAGCTCTCAATGAATGATCCCTCGAGAATCTTTCCGTGGAAGCCTATTAGATCTTCCGTAGAAATAAGCCTGGATTGAAGTTGCTGCTCGTGATTCTTCTCTCAGTTGTTGTTCTGGGGACCGTAAACATTTCCAATTCAGCAATAGGCATCTTATCACCTGCTAGTATGACTTCCAGTAGATCCCCAGCTGGTACCTATTTGGGCCCTCCTGATTGTGACTGATCTTCAAATTGTCGTTCTGTGTTTGTCCTCTTTGCACTTTTTCTCCATAAATTCTACTCATATTCCGGTGAGCCTCCGCTGCACGATATTAAACATCGAACTCGTATGGTAAACAATGCCTATTATGCCTATTATTATTATGCATTATTATGAGATAATGAGATTTCTAAATCCTACTTTATTCCGAAACAGTATCAAGGATTCATGATTCACAGTTGAAAGAAAATCCTTATAGAAAAACCGAAAAACCTTTGGATACACCCAGTACATTTTATCTTAAGGATACCACAATAATTTGGCCTGTGATGAAAATATGTAGCGTAGTTTCCAAATTTGATGCGACAAGGCAATCTTCAATGAATTAGTCGAAAAACACTTGATAATATTTTCTACAGTATTTTCTACAGCTCGTTGTTGCGTAAGCTGCATGCATTAGAAGCCACAAGAATCAAGGACTCTCAGAACAATAAAATGTCTAGAGCTGCCAGTTTTTGTGCACCCTTAAATCATTCTTAGTAAAATCAGTTTAGTTTGTATACCAAGCCGTTGGTATACAGAGTTTAAAAAAATCTCTGGAGACATTTTAGGTTATTGAACTGTGCCCGAGGAGTTGCCAGTTGCGAATCGACTTAGAACTGAGGTTATATTTAGGGCATGATCCCTGTACTTTTGTATGCATATACAATCGAAAAAAATAAGTGAACTAGATGTTCAAACATTGACCTCCTTTCATATAAGGGATAACTTATGAGACTGGCAACACTGCAGGCGATCTTACAATTGTTTTCCCACCGGCTTGTACTAGACTGGTATGTTTATTCCTTTCACTTTCTCAGTCTGAATCTCAAGTCCATACAGCTAATACACATTTATGATAACACCATCAGCATTCTAGTGTTTCCGTAGTGCATTACAGAAATGGAAAATCAGAATTAAGAGTAACGTTGTGCAATCAAGTTTTGTGTTAAGCTTTGTTGCGATCCACGCAGCTTCGTTGTTTTCCTAGGTAGGATTGTACGAATTTCTTCTGTCAAAAAAATTCTCATTCAAAAAGGTGAATAGTTAATGACATGTCTCACCTATCATTTACTTTTCACTGTTTCCCCCCACAGTAATTATATAAATATCCACCTTAAATATTTGGAACACAACCCAATTTATTTGAATTTCATGTGATTCAAATGGATTATATTCTATCAATCCCCAAAACAATCAAATGAAATGACATTCACAGGCGTACGTGCAGAGCAAGATTGCGAGCGGTGTTGAAGTTGCTTGATGTGTTTTTACAGAATAATGCACGTCAAATAGCTCCGTCGCATAGTGAATTGGCCGCGGCCTACATATACCTGGATGCTGGATTCGAATCAAAAGTGTTGGCTTTTTTCTCCTTTTTGGCCGCATCGTTTTCTTTAGGACGACTGAAATCACATTCAATCCGCTGTGAAGAAGTTGAACTTGACCGACGTATAAAAGGGTAATACCCGCGAACAAGAGAGTAACGGGACGGTAACCGTTGTCGATGGCGGTGTTGAGTTAGTAGAGAAGCCAGGAGGAGTCGCATTGAACTCGTGAACGGGAAAGATTCAAGATTGTGTGGGAGTTTTTGTCCTAGAAAAGGAAAGAGGAAAGTTTTTTGTTTTTGAGAAAAGAAAGTGAATTTTGAAGTTGGAAGATCACCAAGATCACCAAAGAATAAACAATTTCAAAACATCGTTGAAAGTAAAGTGTCTTAATTCGTTTCAACTGGTGATAAGTTGAGTAAGAAAAATAGGCGTAAAACAAACAATAAAGCTACTGTGAATTGCATTGAATATTTCTTGGGTAATTGAAAGAAGTGTAAGAATGCGAGCAACTTTGAGAACTTAAACACGGACGACACTTAAAGTATCCATTTAAAGGTAAATATGACCTCAACACTAATATTGTGTGAAAAATACTGAAAACAAGTGTTATTTTATAAGGCTCGACAGCGTTAAAGCCGACGACCATTGAAGTTTAGTTTAAAACAAAAAAACACCCATAACACCATATTTGTGTAAAAAATACAAAAAAAAAAACCAAAGGGGCGTGTGAAAATGAACAGTGGATTTGGGTCCATGAATCACAGAGATGGTGGTATAATAACATACAATACAACAATAACCCGATCGGCTTAGGTGATAGGTTCACAATTAAAAACAATTTTTAAAAAATAATCTTTCGTCTATTTCATTTACTTGCTCCTGCGTTGTCTTTTTTCAGTTCCTCATTTTTTCTTTATTGGGTTCTTGTTTTTCGTGGGGGAAAAGTTTGATTTTATTATAAAGCAATAAAATTGATTTTCAATTCATTTCTTGAGCTATCCTTCCTCTACTCCTTCTCCCTTTTCTCATAATGTGAATCGTGTTGTCAAGCTGAAGATAGTCCAGCACGAGCACTGATGTTTCCTGCAGGAACAAGGTTTTTGTGCAAAGTTCACTGCCGAGATCACAGACCGAGCGCAAACGGCCTCAACGAACCACGTTGGAGACCTAAATGTCACTGTCGACTAAATGTCTGCGACCGCGGCAGCCGTGGTTCGCAACAGCTCAGCTAACCCGCCGATTGGACTTTTGAAAAGTTGGAACAGGACTATTGGGACATCACTTATAATGAGTAGAAGTTTCATGCGGGCACAAATCGCTTTTCGAAGGCCGAGAACACGTTGGAGATCAACCTCGCTCAGGGAGAGTTTCAACATCAAAAACTTGCGGAAATGTTCAACGTATAAGGGTTCTTGTGAGCCTGGGCCATTGTCGAAGAATACGGATGATGAATATACCATTAAATGCAAACACTTTCAGCGTATATCAACTATTAACCGACGATTTGGGCGCGTAAAACATTTGTGTCGAAACGATGCGTTTCTGCGTTTCTGTTGATCCTCGCTCCCCTTTCCACCTGATTTGAGCCCGTGCAACTTTTTAACTTGAACTTTCGAACTTGAAACATGTCTTAAAGGGTGTTATTTTGAAACTTTTGTGAAAGACATTCAAAAGACTGTGACCGATCAGTTAAGAGGCAAACCAATTGAACATCGCCGTTGTGGAGCTGCCCAAGTGAACTACTTCGAAAAGGATAACATTTTTGTTTAAAAATAAAAAATTTGAAAATAAGAAATCTGTCGCATTCTTTCACACCTCGTATATTTCAAGTATAAAAGGAACGTTTTTAAATTTTTGTCAGCAAGAATTGTAGGGCGTTCATTTTGTCCACCTGATTAAATTCCTCCTCGGTTCAACATATGGAATTTGTAACGTTGTAACGTAGGTGATTTTACAAGACTCACACTTAAGGCAACCTCCATATTTAATGCGAGTATTCTGCTGCAGTATGTTGACAGATAATTGGCATGGCCTTTGGTCTTCTGAAGCTGATTCGTTGAAACCGTAACTCCTGTTTCATTCTAATCAAGTTAACAAGAGCAAGAACTTCTGCGGAATAAGGAGAAAATAACACAATCCTTATCAATCCAAAACAATTTATGATAAGTCCGTTCAATAATTTATAACCGGGAAATGTTCATCAAATGCATAATAGATAAGACGATAGCGATTATTCTGTCAGAATGAAATCAGATTTTCCAGTTGCTGCCATCACTGTCCACCTTGCGGTCTTATCCTCGATTAACTGAAACCACAGGCTTATTTGTTGACTAAGCTTAATAAGCTGTTTTCGTTGTAGTCGTTGGCAATAACAATACCTACAAATTTTTGACTTGCTCAAAAGGATTCATGGCTCTGAGAATTTGAACATATGTGCTTAAAATATTTCCTTGTCATTTGAAATGCTGCACAAACTCAAATATGTAAATATAAGAATTTTAAATAGACCGAAACCATTGGACAATTTGATATGATTTAATTCTGGTGTCGCCGTTCTTATAGGCATTGGTTCCATCTACACGAACTAGATACTGCGTCGTATAACATTAAATTGCGGTTCTTAAGAAAATTGATCTATTAAACTGAAAATATGATGAGCTTCAAGACAGTCTGAACATATCAATTGTGACTTTTAATCAATAAAACCGATTAATTCATTGAAATGTCCCTTGCCTTAGGTTATTACACGACATAAGCGCGCCCGTTTCATAGCTTTAGTCCAAGAATAATGTAGCAATTGTGTAATAATTTTACAAGAATCGTATCCAGGATTATGGATTCGAAATATTAAGTTATTTTGCAAACAGGCTAACATAGGTGTGTAATAAATTATTTGTTTATTGACTTTGGCTAGGGGTGGAAGGGAATATTATTGAGTCATTGGTTTAAATAATGGTAAATAGAGGTCTTAAAGAGGAATTAGGAGTCATTCTCAGGTTTTGGTCACAACCGAATTGTCTTCGTTATCTACCATCAAATAACTCTTCTTCAACTACAAATTTTTAAGTGAATCTCACATGCACGACGTTGTACCACGGGATTCAACCCTTTCAATGTTGATGAATAATTGATCAACTGGAAATAGCCATATCATAACCCAACCTGAAATTATACATGAAATTATAACAAAACCAACTACGACCTATTGCAATATTCCATAGCAAAATGAAGTCCTGGTCTTCTTGCCATGAACTATGCCCGCCTTACCCGTGCAAACGAATTATCCCACATCCAATCTACACTCTATCGCAACAACCGATAAGACTTACTGGCAACAAAACCGACATTAGTGGTTAGTTAATGGCAATAAAATGCTCCTCGTGACTAAGGATATCGCTTATATCAAAGGTAAACATGGCAGCGGAACTTGTGCTTGCTTTTCCACCTAACGTTCTTACCAGCCCATCTAAACTACCAGCTACCCTCATCGTTTTTCCTGCGCCCCAATGAAAAACCGTCTAATTCGAAATTTGAGTTCGCATGACTGACTATCAAACTGTGGACTACATATGAGCGATTTTCATAATTTATGCATGGTCAGTCAGAATTAGCTATGGGTCCCTTTCGCTTTCCCAGTTCGTTAGAGAACTTTTCCGAAGCCACTCGTATATTATGATGGTTTTATGTGTGGCGAGATGGATGGCCATTTAGATAGGAAATGAGTTTGGCAGGGAGAGGTAAGGGAGGTGGTAAGGTCAAAGTTGTGATTGTATCGCTTTAGCAACAGCAACAGCGACAACCCACAAAAAGTCAATCGAAGAAGAAAAACGATTTGCCCGAGTTAGCAAGGGATATCCTTGAGCTAATGCTTGAATTAGGGAATGTTGCGTGCATGAGGGAAAAAAAAGAAAGCATTTCACTAACGACAACGACATTCTGCATAGATGAAATAAGTGCTGGACTTTTTGTTGAACAGATGTAGAAATATATGATGAATTTTATTTAGTCCTCGCGCAAAGTTTTGCGGAATGAACACTGGGAATTTATGATGGCGATAATCAACATAAATGAGATATTGTGCCTATGAATTTTTGCTTGTTCGATTTAGCTGTAGGACCCGTATAATAATACTTTGACTATGAAGAGTTAACGCCCTTTGATTCGAGTTTTGGAGGCATCATTTGTTGCGATTAAATTAATAAATATCTCTCGTAGATGAAAAATAAATTGAATAAATAAATGTATTGAAACCAAAGTTTATGGTTTATGCGATTTTTTTTTTTTCAAAGTTTGAAGCCTAAATGAAATTTAATGTTCTGTTCGCAAAATAAATTGAAGAAATTAATTGAAAAACAAACTTCACTCATGGCGTGTTTACTAAATTGGGAAACCTGCCGAAATGGCAGTTTTTGGTATCCGATGGCCATGCCTCGGCTTCGACATTTTGAAAATGCCAAAAGTGTGGCATGTAGAGGCGCAACATGGATCCGCGTATTTAGTTTCTCTTGAGATAAAGTGAAACCACGGCCATATTTCGCAAAATTTGACATTTTTTCTCCCGGGAAAAGCACCCAGCATTTGAAAAGTTCGGTTTGGCAGACAGGGCATTACCGAATAAATAAGTTCATGAAAATTCTGTTACCCTCGTGATACAACAAATTACGGTGAATTTGATAACATATCACGTGTTTTTGGTTGAGTGATAGGGTATGAACAGTACAAATAGAAAACTAGCCTCGAATAGCGTGAACCACATATAGCAGCGCATTAATATATGTTGCTATTTATTCTTTGTATTCAGCTACTCTTATTAAGTATGTAGCGGTTTTTTGTATTCAGCGGTTGTTTGTATTCAGCGGTTCTTTGTATTCAGCGATTCTGTATTACCATGAAACTTTAAGCTGGCAACAATTTTTAACCACGTGTGGTGTGACAGCTGCTATGTCTTTTATGGTTAGTTTGGTTTGGCACTTTATCAAGAAAAGGTTCACATGTGAGTAATATCTGTTCGGGTTTTGTTCGAGACACTTACCGTCAGTTTTATGGCCGACATAATCTTACATCCAATATAATCCTTACCGCACCATGTTTACTTTCACTGATAATACGCATCTATCCATACATCGTACAGTGCGGAATGTAGGAACCAGAACAGCTTCAGAGCGTAGTATCGATGCATTAGATATCGTGCTCAACACTTAAACCTGTGCCCAACGACACTATTACAGATTTTAAGGAAGGATCTTGGTTTGCGGACTTACAAAATCCAACTTGTGCAGGAATCGAAACCGAACGACCACCTGGCGGGATGTAGATTCGGTGTATTAACCCAAGAACAAGTGTCATCTTGTGACTTGTGCTGATACGAATATCACTGACAACATTCGCCTCGTTATTTGGACCTCTCGTCGCAAATTAGATTCGTAGCACTCCAATGCCCGAAATATTATCCAAATAAAAATGGCAAGGAATTACCACCTATTGATGTAATTTTCAAAACTACTTCGCAGGCGATTAACGGTAGTGTAACAAAAGTCTCAAGTACTTACAAAAGACTTGAATTAGATGCGGAAACCTATAATCTTTTCAGAAAACGGAACGTGTTGCGTTGACAATGGCAGAGAACTCAGGACCCTGCGATACAAATAGGGGTGAACAACTGAACTCATGCAATTAAATGCTAAATATCCAGCATGAGTAACAAATTTTGGAAAAATATACTACACGGTCTTGACCACAACTCCCAAAAACTTTGAATCCTAAAGAGAAAACGACATTCACTACCCTACCCTCTGAAAAATGAGAGCGGAGATACAATTTTCTCAAGTGAAGGCAAAACAGAAGTTTTGGCTGAGAAGTTCCATAGATTTCATTACAGATCAGGCTGAATCCGTAACGATCTCACCGAAATAATAGCAGGCAACTCCTTGAAAACAGCCCAAAGTTATGCAAGCATATCTCCTTAGGCTTTAATTAAGCCTCGTGAGGTTACAAGCTTACTTAAGAAACTAAAAAACGGGAAAGCCCCTGGTATTGATGGAATCCCGAGCGTAGTACTTAAAAACTTGCCTATAAAAGGAGTTGTTTTCTTAAGCTTCCTATTTAACACATGCCTCAAACTCTCGTATTTTCTTACTTTTTGGAAACATGACGTTTTACCAATTCTTAAGCTCGGTAAAGATTCTATCATGCCCGAAAACTACAGGTTTTGATAAAAGGTTTTGATAAAGGTTTTTGATAAAGGTTTTGATAAAAGTTTCCTCTTGCACCAATGTCACCAATTAGATACCAATACTCATCTGTATAAAACAAAAGGATACTTATAACTGAGGATAGCTATTACAACTAGCTATAACAGCATAACTAGGATAACTATAAGAACAGCATTTAAAAAATATTAATGCGCGTTTTATTCGCTCCTTACAATTATTTCACCTCAAATCTCTAAATTCTTTTGATGTTAATTGAATTCACAATTATTTGTATGGAAAAGTTTTGGTCTGTCGTTGAAATCTTTTGGAACAAAGCAACAAAAAACGAAACGAAAAAACCTGGAATATTATACGAAAAAAAGAGAAAGTACGAGGGGCGTTCAAAAAGTAATGAGAATGCTTATGTTAGAGAAAAGTTAGAGATTAAATAATTCTATTTTACCACATAGTCATCTTTTTGTTTACTACATCTTAAATATCTATTTTACAGAGTATTTTTTTAATCTTCTGGTTGGACACTTTCACAATCCGTCACAGCTACTACCACATTTTCATAATTTTTAAATTTTTAAGCCTTTTAAATATTCCTTTACACGAAGAACTAAACAAGATAAAAAGGAGATGAGTCTAATAAATATGGTTGATGTGCAAGGATTTCGATGACACCCAGATGGATTGCTACCATGGCAACAACAGTTTTGTGTCCCGGTGAATCCTCTTGAGGGAAAATACCTTAGTTTTGGTTAGTATATAAGTATACTAACTAATAAGTTAGTTTTTCTCTACGTTGTTTATAAATTTCCTGACATAAATTTGTATTTGCTCTGCATGCACACAAAAAACGTGCCCATAATCTTATCGACAAACGATTTTGTGCTGAACTCCTTAGGCTGGAGATAACGGTCTTATCCATGCCATCGATTGCTGCCTTGTTTAAGGATCGAATTGACAAACCATTCATCTACTGAATCAAGCAATAAAGCGATTAGGAACTTATTGAAAGAATTCTAATATGCTCTTTAAAATCTTAAAACGCATTTCATTTTGTGGTCCTTGAGCATTTTGGAACTCCAACGTGCGGATACCTTTCTTATGCCCATATTACGATGTAATATATTATGTGCAGTTCCTATTGAGATCTTTTAAATTTTCAGCATTAAAACGTTCTGCTACACGACGATCATCTAATACAATGTGTCTAATTTTTTTTAAGCATTTCTTGGCTGACAGGTGTCAAAGACTAACCCGAGCGAGGGTCATTTTGAATCGATGTTCTTTCATGGACAAATATGATGGAGCATCTTTCCTCAATGTATACCGAAAAACTCTTGAAAAACTTCTTCGATAGAAAAATGTTTCAAGCAAAAATATTTATCAATGCACTAATTAGGAAAGGAAAGGAAAATGCTGGACGAAAAGATCAAATCAACAAACAAAAGTTTGAAGAATAAAAGCCAAGAGGTGAAGAAAGTGTAAGAAAATGCAAAGCAGTCGATTGCTTCCGGCAGAGAGACTGAACTGACGATGAAGAAGGAAATGAATAATATGCCAGGACTAGCCAATGCCTGTAATAATATACCAGTATACCATAATATGCCAGTAATCGGAGAAGTTGATGCTAATGAAAATTTTTTGCATGGTTGAATCCAGAAAACAAATGAATCGATGAACATAAACAACAAAAAACAAAATGTATGTAATAAGTTCTTAAACTATCATCAAAATAAAAAGACGGAGGGCAAGGCAAATATGTCTGTTAGTTCTCGTGAGGTTACTTTCAAAAATAACTACTGCCCAGACTATTCTAGAACAGCAAAATGCAGATTAACAAGCCCTTGAAAGCGTTAATACTTGGTCCGAACAAATGTCTATCAAAGTCACAGTCGCTGTTTCACTTTGTATCAAGGAGATTAACGTTTGATGAAAGGATGTCACCGTAATGCGTGGTGCAAGGCTCCTGAATAACTGGATACCATTTGTATAAGCATTGAAGTAAATAAATTATCTACTCTGACTAGAAAAAATATTTTTTATGATAAACAATTTTCACAAAATGAGGATTTTTTTTAAACTGTTTTTCCATTTTCTAAATATATACTTCCTTAAAGTTGAACTTCATGCTCTGTGGAATGTTAAATTTCTGCAGCAGGTAAAATATTCAAGGAATGAATCACTCAAATCGTTGTTATAACGTTACTTTTTTGTACTGCAAAACAGAATTCACATCCTGTAAAATTTCTTGTTCAAAATTTCTTAATCCCCAGATTTTCTTTAACTTCAACTACCTCCGATCTATACTATTGAAACATTTTCTTGGAATGAAAGTAAACTTTCAGGAAAAACCCAATGTGAAGTTTCGAAAATATGCAAAGGAGGAATTAATTAAAAATATATTTATGTTCTAAACAAAGGAAGTCATTAAAAGTACACATATATGGTGGCCCGGTGTTGGTTGTCACAGGTGTAAATTATCACAGCGGCAACAGCTTCTTAACTGTGAACGCTATACTAACGCTAGAAAGGGGAACATTATCACTGCATTGTCGTCCATCGCGTCTAGCGAGTCAGTCGTGCTATCATTCGTGTGAGACCAGTCCGTGCATGTACATCCAAATACCCCAAATTAGTAAGGTTTTTGATTCTTAGTAAAATTGGTATACACCATGTTTTCTATGGAAGCATCAATTGCGTCGCGTATGCAACGAACCTACTTTTGTACAGTTATACTTATTCGCGTTTCTAGCACTAATTTAATCTTCAAAAATTAGTATCGGTACTGGAGATAAAACTGACATATCATGGAAATGTTGTGACTTGTCACAACCAAGTCCATAGTGATGATTGTGGCCTTTGATTGTTATAACTTGTCAGCGTTGTTTCGTAAAGGATGAGGTCATCTACAAGAAAAAGTCACTGCGGAGATCATTTCTAAAGATATCTACGAGAAAGCAGCAGCTACTTGGGAGTATGTTATCACTAGATAAATTCGTTGTATTGCATAAAATTTTGATATCTGTCATTTGTCTCTGATAAGGTATCTGAAAAAGTCAAATGACATCTATCACAGTTGGCTGTATGCAAAAAAAGGACTTAATTGGAAAATTTTTAGCGATGGACAAAAGGCCATTGCGGGAAGTTACCTAATGAAATACAGTCAAATATGATCTGGATTGACGCCAAAAGATGTCAGGCGATTGGCATTTACATGAACTTGCTATAATTCCATTGTGGCTGAAAAATAAAGAAGCGGAAGTCGATTGGTTTCCAGCATTTTTGTAATGCAACGAGTCCTTGTCTGTGAGGTTCTCAGAGGCTCCTAGCTTGAACAGAGTTATATCTTTTAATAAAACTATTGTAGGCAATTTCTCCTCAAATTGATGGATGTATTGGACAAACATAAATTTCCTGCATTGCCCATATGGACTGTTGACCAAACAGGTAACAACTGTGTAGAAACTAAGAAAAAATTTTAGCTCCTAAAGGGTCTTAACAAGTAAGTACTATTAAGTCTGCAGAAGAAGGAACTCTCATAACGATTTGCGTAGCAGTTAATGCAGTGAGGGAACTCGGTGCTATGCATATATGTTTTTCTTGTTTTTCTCCAGATTGTATATCCGCTGTTAACTCGCGCAACAGAATGACTGGGATTCTTCTGGGATTTTTCTTAGAACTACAGCCCCTTGCGGGTCTTCGTTTCCTGGGATTAAACTCCAAATATTCCAGAAGCATTTTATAGAGCATATTAAGCCATCTCAATCGGATCGATCCTGTACTTCTATTACTTATTGTTCGCGCTTGAATCTTGCAGTTGTCAAAATGGCAAAAGAAAACAATGTCGTTTTGTTGTCGTCTCCACAACATTGTTCTCATAAACGTATGCCTAAACTTATGCTTATTATGTTGCAGTTTATGGACCAAAGAAAAATGCTCAAAACGGTTGACAAATCGCAGTATAAGGCAATATATATTGGACAGTGCTGACACTTTCAGAAGTCATACTGGAGGGATCTCGTTTCTATCAGTTTCTTCCTCTCCCTTCCTCCCTGTGGGAACCGAAGAGGTTCCCACAATCTCAAGGCGCCTCTAGGCGCAGGAATACGAATCCTAACCCGAAGTAATGTGTCAAACGGATCCAGGTTACGTTCTCAGTTTGATAGAGAAGATTGTTAGTGGGTAGTCCAGAAGCATTGCGTGTGTAGGAGTCCTACAATCAAGTCCTAAACAGTCTTCACCCTCCTGCCACAAAAAATATGTGCAGTTTGCAAGAATGTTCCCCTTGATTTGTTTAAACTGTGATAGTGATTGTTTCCACTGTAGTGAATGAAGTCTTTGGTTTTGAGGTGTTCTAATATCTGTTTTTTATACGTTTTTAGTAAAAGAGATGAAGTATAGTGTTTGGCAAATGTTTTTTGAAGTTTCATGTTTAACAAATTCGTAATAATCGTAGTCAGTGCTTGAAACAGAAACAGGCGAAGTGTAAACGTTACAGGCGACTTTCCTCAATTTCTCTTGAAAATCTATAATTTTTATAAGCAAAATCATTTGTAATTTCAAATCCTGACTAGAAACTCAATCAAACAGAGCTATATATAATCAGGTAGAGAAAGCAACAAACGAAGAAAGTGAATCTAATAGAAAAAATCTATAAAAAATGTCACAACAGTATGCAGTATGATATGGACGAGAAATCCTATAAGCAAGGTACAGCCGAAATAGTCCGTTTTGTTCATTGCGCCAGCAAATGGAAACAGAATCTGTTTTCTTTATTTTAACTTCATGATTGCTTACAAATGAATTTGTTTAATTATTGCAAGCAATCATAGTGTAAGGTATGCTGGGTCCCGGAAAAACCGGAGTACTTTACCTTCGTAAAAATGAAACGTATAAAGAAGAATCACCGATAACCGAGGAATACAAGTCCTTCATTTTACGGAAAAGCGCAGAGCCCTCGTTAAGTTCTTGCCCCATCATATCTTCTAAGTCAAACCTTGTATCAGTAGGTTTTGTCCACTTTAAAATTTTGCTCACTTGCAGCTTGGATAAATTTACACAATACATAAAAAAGTGAAGAAAATCGAAGTTATGTGTTTTAAAAATTCAAGGATAGAGGACACCATAATGATTCCTTTTTTCTTTTGGCTAGAATGTTTCTTGCGCTATAGATAAGATTCCCTGTACTTAACGCTTTCCAGCGAGTCATATTGGAAGGCTGTACGTCGAGTAGAAGATTTAACAACATTTTATAATGCAACGTAATTGAACATTTTCCAAAAATTTAAAAAGGACTTAAATAAATGCTCTATCAAGCTAAATGTAAAAAATGAAATAACTTATTGGTGCATTTTACTCAATTTCTTTTATTCATAGTCAAAATTTTATGGTAATCCGGCAGTGGCGATTCAAGACCATTGGTCGATTTTGCCTGAAATAACTTAATACCGAAAAAAAACTGTACGAAATCATTTTTGAGTTGGACATCTACGTCTGCACATGCGTCTGACCAAAGTAACACTCTTGTCGACAGCTTCATAATTCCAAGTAAATCATAAGCCCACTGAATGCTTTGACATGCCGACTCAAAAATTGGATTGAAGCAAGGCTAAAGTCTAGTCCCACTGCTGTTTATCCAGCTCTTGAATAAATAATAAGAGTGATTCCCATTGATTCAAAGAGTACGCATGTCTCTAAATCGAACAAAGTTGTAGCTTACGTAAATTTAACATATCACGGTTTACAGATATACTGGTTAAAATTCGGTCCACTACTCACCACGAAGCATAGCAAAAAGGGCTACAAACTCATTAAAACCAAACTGATCGAAGTTCATTTTGAAAACTCGCAGAGTAGAAAATGTTCAGCGATTTTATATACGTTGGGGTAAAGCTTGTGTTAGACGACAATGAATCAGCTGTAGTAAATAAAAAAATGCAGAAAAAAAAATTCTCCATACGTAGAAGAACAAAGTTCTAACAAATTTCATGTGGTCACAGGGCCGGTCCTTTGCTACTACGGTCATGAGACATTAATCCCGATGCAATGCGTCCGGAAGCGAAACAAACGTATTTGAAAAGTGGGTCCTGATTCGTACGACGAAAACGTGAAGGAGGCCATTGGCTTATAAAGACAACCACAAATAGTACGAAGTTTAAAACGAGCCAGCAGCACCAAGTGTTCTGGCCTCGTAAAATCGTGCATGCGAATCAACTTACAAATAAGACTGAAGGAAGAAGATTGGATAGCATAGAATAACAGGATACTTGTCGGATTTTACAATTGGAAAACGTAGTCAATGAGCTGAGACAATTGGAGGCGGCACATCTGGGTGGCCAAGATGATGACAAAACTTTTGAACAGCCCAGATAACACACAATAGAGTTAATATTCGTAGAACATTTTTAAATGTTTTATGAAAGGCTCTTGTTAGGCATCCACGATACAAGCCCACCTGCGGGAAAAAATTTAATCAGCCTCGTTAAGAATATTCTGGGTTTATATGGTCAGCAATAATTGAATGAACCGACCACCGTTGACGCTAAAAAGAGCTTAAGAGGTTTTCCTAAGGACGTCCTTTCTTTACTGTCTGTTTGGATTATCGTATCTTTGTGTTTTGGAGTTTCATGAGGCACTCATAAGGCATACCCATCTTCGACGTGATTAACGCTGCCTTGTTGGGGCTTTGTACAAGGCAAGCCTAAGTTTGACATCCTCATGGTTTGCACATTTGGGTGTACACTTCAATTAATGCATACCCTGCTGGAGTTGGACTCTTGCGATCTCAACAAACGATTATTAGTATGTATGCATGAAAATCAGGTAAAACACTTGTAGAATACAAAAACTTCAATATAATATAAGGACTTGTAAAGAGATAAAGAGAATATCTCAGTTACGTGGGGTGGATGCGAATGGAGGGCTCTTACTTTGAGGACCATGGTCCTAAGACAATTTGTTGAATCAGATCTTTGCATTCTTCTAAAAAAATTAAAAGGTGATTGTTCTTAACGAATTTTATTTCTAGAAAAAAATCAACCTAAGAACGAAAATGAGGAAATTAGATAAGATTCTGAGATTGCCAGAGACCATTTCAAAAAAGGCGAGGGAAAGCTGCTAGTAAAGGTAATGTTTTATCAAGACAACTCATCGACTCACAAATATGATTGGCTCAGTGCATCCCACCCCCCACTTATTTTTTCGGGGTTTCAGAACCTTCCCGCGGCTTAAGGAAGAAATCAGGGGCTTCAAAACCAAAGTTGACAGTAGAGGCATTTTGGTACAATAAGTCAAAGTTTTTGTTCAAGGATATTTGGGACAGAAAAACTATGAAATTAACATGTTGACTGATTAGGAGACCGTACTGAAAGTTATATTAACTTTGGACTCTTGATTATTCTCTCACACACTCATAAGTACGTATATAACTTTTCAATCACGCCATTGAATCACCAAATTGTAATATGCGAGGGAATAAGCAAATTTTTTCGATGAACACCCATTTTGTTCCATGAGAAATGCACCTAGTCTGAGCGCACGAAGAAGTGCACCTAGTCCTTTATCTAAATGCATGCTCAACTCCAACCTGAGGCTGACATATATTGACAAGTTCGTTGAAGGATAGTGCAAGGGAGAAAATACGCCAATAGCTGCAATAAACTAAACTGATACTAGGGCAAATATTTAAAATCAATGTTTCACTGTGAAATTAAATAAAGCTTCAGTACACATATGGGAATCAGCTGAAATTAGGATTAGCAGTTTATTAGAAGTGGTGCACACATTATCAACACTGTTCCGCTATTACTAGCTCTCATCGTTACTTTAAGAATAAAATAAATGTTTCTCCTATTTTAAACACGACGGCAATGTGGCAACTGTCATTAAAATCGTCTTATGACATCTTCTGGTTATTTCATGCCGTTTGGTATCCCCAATATTCCTTTCAACTTTCTTTAGATTTAATTGAATTAATGAAATACAATGATAACAGTGACCGGACGAAGTCTAATCAAAATACTGTTGAACGAAAGTTCAAATTTATTCAAGGATTTTTCCTTCCTCTCAATTCCTATCCAGCAAACCAAATTTGCATTCATCTCTCACAATTTGATCAAAGCGAAATTTCACTCAACTTCGTATGAAACCACTCAAAATTTCAATGACTCCGAAAACTATTCACACGCCTCTACCATTTACTCCGCAAACTTTTATCACTACCCCTCTACAATCCTACACACACTTAAAACCCAACATTCATCTTTACTACTCATACATGCGACTCGAAGTTTCAAATTCATGCCGCCAGCGATTGCAGTAGAAGAGGTGGAGCCTTCACTCCATGTTTACTTTCATGGGTCTCATCACGTTCGAAAACCGTTACCTAGAAGCATTTCATATCAGAAGGCGGTGCTTAGTTTTCATTTCACTGCTATTCACTGCTTCTCCTTTTACCTTTTGATATTCTGTTTGTTTTCTAGTATTACTCTACGGTAGGGAGATATTCAATAGGCAAATAATGAAGTTAAGAAAAATTTTAATTGTTGTTATGTGTGTAATGGTTAAGAAACGCAAAGAACTTACGGAATAATAACAAAAAACAAAAACTTGTTAATTGCTATCCAAAGAAATCAGTGGTGAACGTAAATAGAGCTACTATGCCACACTTTCCTTGTCTCTTTCTCTCTCTCTCTCTCTGTCTCTCGTGCGCGCGTGTTCCTGGTGTTTAGTGATGAGCTCTCCATGTTAATAGAGAATCAAACATATGAAGGTTGGAAAGCTAACATAGTGTCAAATTGCTTTGTCGGTTGCAGGCTTCGATAGTTGAACGCAATGGTGATAAGCTTCAAGCGTGCCCCCGCCCCCTCGTTCGTCTTCCTTTTACCGTTGTACGGAACATTTTATGTGTAATTGAGAGACAATTTTACTGCTTGGCTCACGTCCCCTGTTGCCTCTTCACGCATTCCGGCATTATCTAATCAAATATGGCAGCCAATATGAAGGCATTGTAGAAAATTAACCTTTTTCGGGATAGACCGTAATTAGCTTATTGCGACACGGGAAGGAGACTACAAATATATTTTGTGCGTCGAATGAGCAAATGGGTGTAGGGCAGAGTCACAGTCGAACTAGGGGGAACAATGGACAGCGAATTTGGGAAGGAAATTCGTTCTAGAATGAGTTTAACATATGCAAAGGAGACGAATGTTTATGGAGATAATAATTTTTAAGAAAATCAGCAGCTGTGGGAAAAAATTTAACCCATTCCTTGCCACCAGGAATGTTTGATGAGCATGTAATTATTCGTTGGTAGAGCAAGGGTAATTTAATGGGGACATTGTTTTGTGAGACGCTTAAGAAGAAGACATAGAAATTTCACACTCATTGTGACCAGATCGAGTGCAAGCACGGAGTCGTCATGCAAGGAAAACCCATAGCAGGCCAGTATAATCTGATTTAACTTCCTTGCACATCCGATTGGTGAGCGTGGGCAATAAGTGTACTACTTAGATGGAAATTTCCAATATTGCGCGACTTTCTGCTTTGTTTTAAGCTAAAATTCCCTAAATGAAGCGAATTTAAGCTTTCGTAAAAAGATTGTAAGAGATTTTGAACCAACAAATTAGTAGAATAGAGTATTACATAAGCTGCAAACAACCAAAGCTATTGGTGATAATTAGAAATAGGGGAAGCACCTAAAAGAAAGTTTAACCTGCATAAAACTGTAACCAATGGTTTTCCACAGATTTTATGACTAGGTCGCAATCTTATTTACAATTACAATTTTCTTTTCAAGTTCACAGCGTTGAGTCCGTTATCCTTTAGACGTAGAGATTGATGCCATTTTCGGGTCACCATAATAACGCGTGTTGACATTCATAAGTCAATATTCGTCAGTTTTGCTCTAAGCTGGGAAGATTCGAGACATATCTATTACATTTTGGAATGAAAAAACTAGTATTTTAGTATTTTTTGGTAGTATTTTAGGCTTTGCGAGCTTGAAATTGTCGACCCTGTTACATTTGATCCCTTTACACACTTGTTAATCGAAAACTTAGAATGTTGTTTGTGTTTTGCTGCGCTAGGCATAATTGGATAATTTATCTTGAAGAAATGTGCGCATTTAAACGTGTCGGACGACACTGAAAAGATTAATCAAAGGACATTCTCTTACGTCCCTATCGAAGCAAAACAATGAAGGAACTACATATTAATATGAGTTGCATGCAGAAGATATTCAAGTCTAACAAAGCTGATAATTTTGTGTTGGATGGCAGGAAGAGATAAAGTTAAAGTAGTGATCTAGAATGTTAGTTGAAAACAAATAGAAAAGGATGGTTGTTTTTCGTCATTTCACACTGCTGCTCGCATTGATTTCACCTACAAACATCAGTTCCGGATTAGGAGACGCGAGCGTAGGTGGTTCACTGCATATTATCACGTTAAAATTGCTTATCGCACCGCTGTATACCTTATCATTGTTGAGTATCGCGGATTTTCCACAGCATCCGATTTATTTTCTCATCTGCCTCTCACCACACTCTATTAACAGTGTTATTCTAATCATTCATTTCACATCACTTCCGTAATCTCCTATAATGGCTTTATTGCGTACTTACACTTAATTAAATTATAATAGTTGCTCCCTGGCCCTTGAAATATTATCGGGACATTGTAATTGTTTTTTTTTAAGTATGTCATAATCGGATACCTCTACTGTTCTACAAGTCGAGACAAAGTATCGTTAAATTAGTATTTCTATATTGATTACTGATGTAATTTTTTGTCCATCTCAGCGGTTCACAACATTTTCGAAACTTCATTTCTCTGTACGTATTGGCTATTCATATTTTGGATAGGATTTACACGAATTCGGTCGTCTCTTCGCTACACATGGTGAAAACCATGGTTCTGAAAACTGCCCCGAAGAAATACCAATTGACTGTTAACTCTTCATGAGGAAAGAAAGAGAATTATCAGTCATTTCCATAACACCGAAAAAGGATCCAAGAGAATATGGTATTCATTGACGAGATGGGTCGTTTCGGTCTATAAACTATACCTTGACTTGTTGTGAAATTTTTTCAATATCTGCTTCCGAGAATGGTCTGTCTGATCGACGGAATATCAACGACGACCCACGCTGACCAGCAAAATGATTGGTAAGTCACTGTTTGCAAACGACTAGTTACGCATGCTATGTATAGCTCTGTTGCTTGCTTGCAAGAGTCATAAAAGGAAGACGTACTTCCATGCCGCTGGTCAAATTACTCCATGACAGAGCGTTCCATTAATGATGCAAGTGTGTTGGTAACCCCGGCCGAACAAGTGAAGGAACATAGCCATTGCCTTGATTACGTTGGAGGCCCGGAACGCATTAGACTCTATATGGGAGTTGACGGATACTCTGAAACGCCTAGAAAACTGATATCAAATACCAAAATACCTTCAGATGGGATAACCTGACGTATCACCGTTTGACCTGCGTTACAAAGCAAGGTGTACAGCATAAACTGAATTCATCAGGTGTAGCCGGGAATTCAATTCTCCATCCTGACCCCTGAAACGTAACATAAGAAGAAATAACAAAGCTCAACAATACTTAGACTGCCAAAAAAGTCATGCGTGATCGACTTGCAGATAATACCATGGGAGGGGACGTTGTGCAGTCAACCAAGCTAAAATGAGACTATATACTTGTCATTATCTTATGACGCTAATTTTCCGGGTCAATTTGGCTCTCAAAAAACCAAAAGTTGCCATTCTGACAAAGAAACGAAGGTGCAGAGTAAGAACTTTGAGTGTCGAGATGCATTGCCAGAATCGAAATTATCAGCTATCGAGGCTTGTTGAAAGTCTCCCAGTTTTTCTTAGAGCAAACCACTGCAAATAAAGGCTGTAGTGGAGTCTTGATTATTAGATGAGGGTTGACCATTATGAGGGACCAAGTTGAACCAAAAGGCAACACATGATGAGCGTCATAGAGTCTATGCTTCTATTTCAAAGAAGTCTTCTGCGGTTAGGACGAGGACGGCGAGCACAAACCATTGTAAGAAGATATCGGATAGCCTTCCGAGTCGAGAATGTTGAGGTAATACCCTGGCTACTACACCAAAGATCGATATCCTATCTGCTTCGAAACGTACAAGAGTAACATACGGAAGAGGAGTCGAAAGTGAAAAACGCGAAGCTCTTGCAGCAATTTTGGGAGTGTAAGCTAAACGAATGGTCGACCACGGAGCTCACCAGTGATCTTAGACCATTGATCAGTCCTAGGAATAGTTAGGTTGTTGTTGCCTGGGCAAACAATTGACAGGACGCGGTTATTTTTGGTCGCGCCCGCAAAAATTCACAAGAAATATTCTACACTGCAGGCAAGTACATTTTCAGATTGCTTAGCCTGCATTTCGGGCAAGGACTATTTAATTTTCCATATTCTGCATTGGAGGCAAGGTTAACGTTTGTCACACCTTCTTTTGGTTCTGTACATGCAAAAAGATGTACGCCGATTTTGCAAAAAAAGGACTTAAGGACTTCGTTTCAACAGCTTAATCCAACAAGAGCTGGAATCGGTTGACAAAAAGCCAGGAGGTGAACCAGGAAATGCATTGGTTAAGGTGTTGCAACTGGTGAAGAGATCCTTCTTCTCCAGCCTTATCCTCAGGAAAACAGATTCCTGAGACTGTAGGACTTTATTGTAAGACGAATAATAAAGATGCCTGAACTTGATTCATAACATCAATTGTTTCCAGGCTCAGTTGTGTGGTTAACAAAGGAAGTGTTAAGAGAGAAATAGCGTTTAACTCTCTCTCTCTCTCTCTCTCTCACCAAAAGGACTAGAGTCACCGTTCTTTATGTATCCCTTACAGAAATATATTTCTGATGTTGATTATGGAATTTCACATGAAGACAAGAATAATATATCGATGAATTATTGTATGATTATTGGCTATGAAAAAATTATATAGCTTAGTGTAAGCTCTTCAGGTGAAATTGAGCATAGATAGAAGTCATTGACGATATATTCTTGGGAACCTATCATGTATGACTGGAGAAGTCTGGGTTTTTCTTCAATCAGCGTATCATCTTTTTTGATATAAATCCAACAATTTGACATGTTTAACGAGGAAATCATCCGAAAAATTGTTTAAGTATAGTTGATGCTATTTCATCAGCAATTAAACGTCCAAATTTGTTTCTTCGCATCGTTTTATGCTATAATCTGTTAAATCATATCCTAAGAATTAACCTTTCGGCTGGTACACTGACATATTTAACGCCTCTGTTGAATATTTTGAGTCGCCACAAAGTCAAAAAACTGCATGTGATTTTCTGAACTTATTGCCACACTTTATTCTAATTTTGAATTATTTGTAGAATTTCCCACAATACAAAATCTTAGTCATTCGCTTTTGTATTGTGGGAAATTCATTCAGAAATTCATATTGTGGGAAAACATCGACATAGTACAGCCAACCGTTAGGAAATAAATGGCTGCGATTATACAACAAAACAAACAAAACCTTGATAAGCTTAAAACAACCTTTAAAGCGTTCGTTAATGAACGGATTAGTGACTCCTTCAAATTATGATTAATATCTGGAAGGGGCTTTTAAACGTCAATTTCAAACAAACTCTTTATTTCAAACTCTTTTTAGATGACGTCAAAATTACCCGACGTAATTTTATTAAAAAAAAACACATTAAAGCACATTCGGAGCCAAATGTGGGCATCTCCTGCCAAAGGCAAATTCAGTTGAAGGAACGAGGTCCTCTGAACCGGGTTTCAAGACTTGTTTTAGCGGAGGTGTATGTCATTGACTGCAAAAGAACAGCGTAATGACTTAAGTCAATGACGGCGCCATATTGCGAAGGAGCATGGGTTAAACCTGGGGGAAAAACCAATGACATCATCTCCAATGTAATGATGATATGCCTCAACTCACAAAACTTACGAAACAAATCGATGCATGCAACTATCACAGAATCACATAGTGGAAGTACAATCAAATTAATGTAATACTTTCAAAAACTACTCACGGCGATCACAACATCTAGGATCCCAGGATCTGAGCGTCTTCTTTTTGTCTTACGGTTATAGCACCGACGTTATCCTTAGAAAAAACTGATTCCTAAGAATTGATGGAACTGTAGTAGAGTTTCGTCTGAAAAGAAGAACAGATTTGTTATGAAATCTGAGTAACATCGCCTAAGGAAGTTTTCTGATGATCTAATAATTTCTATCCCGGCGCTGCACGAAACGCATTAAGAGTATACAAGTGAAGTCTCCCAGCTTTTCGTTGGATTGAGAATAACTTATAAAACATACTTGATGCCCAATGCAAAATCATGCTAGATTCGGTATTCTGTTCGATCAAAATTATACTTTGCTCCTTAATTAAGTTTAACTTAAGCAATAAGTTCCAAACTAAATCGTAACTTATGTTGAGAATATGTTGCCATTCGAAATAGGAAATAGGACTCCACGTACTAACTTTTATTCTGTTTCGATACTCGGCTAGCATCAGAATCATAGCATTCCACATCCCATGTTGCCTTTCTGCGCTGAGGGTCATAAGCTTAAGAAATTCGCCAAAAAGATCCTGGCAATTGTCAGTTACAGATATTCCATTTTCTCTGTAATTTCTGTAGTTGGACCTAGAAATATACAACGGCAAAATAAGTTTCGCCTATGCAACTTGCAACTAATCCAACTGTTTCAATGTTTGGGGACAAAGCGTAGATTTTGACAGGCAATTTGAAAAATGGCTTGGATATGTTGCGAGGTAAAGGCAGGGAATCCGAACAAGCTTGTACCTTGCACCTTTCAATATTCGAAGACAACATCAAAATATGGAACTGAGACAAAATCAAAATATGGAACTGAGACAACATCAAAATATGGAACTGAGTTAAAACTACGTTACCTCGCTTGAATATCTGACATGAATGAGTACGCATCTGTGTAGATTACAAATCGAAATATCGAGAATAATTGAAGGAAAGATAATGCCGGCTTACGCGAAAAAATTACTTTTCGCCTATAATCGCAATACAAGTATAAATCCTTTCTGTCTCTGCCTAAGGCAAGTCATTCGAGAGTATAAGCGTTGTATGTAGCTACGCTGTGACATTATGCCACGCAGGACTGCGAAGAGATGCACCGGAAAGCATTTTCTCCTTTATCTCGAGTTCACTTGCCACGACCAAATCTAAAAGGAAAGAGAAGCATGTCGAATATAGGAAACATGAGAAACCCTATCATTTCGATCATTGGTCCTACCCTTGCCTATGATGGAGATTTTTCGAATTGCATTTCTTTGCAAAACTGAATGAAATTCTCAACGAAATTATCGGAATTAAATCTGTATTGTCAGAATCAATACCAATTGATTCTAAAACATGGCACTTTATGGGCTCTATCCTTTTTGAAACAAATTCCGGTAATAACAAAAGTCCCACGTTGTTACTTATTTTTCTTTTAAACAGAATCAACACAAAGCTTTAATTTGTGTACCCAAAAATCATAAACCGTTGTTTCTATTATCCTTGGATACATGGACAATTATCATTTGCTTTGACCGTACGATAAGCGAAAGAATCTTAACGGAAAGCGTCTCAAAAGACGAAATTTGTCGTTAAACGACAGAAGGATAGGATAGTAGGATGGTTTTGACCCTATTCTTATTTTTGTTAACTGGAGAGCCATCCATGATCGGGACGCTGAAACTCTTTATTTCATAGACGAATAATCGATATGGGCCCCAAAATTGGTGACGGTGTGAAAGTGAAATGCTTGAGCTTATTCGGAATAATAAATTCTTAAAAGAATGTGAAGTCTTTAGTATTGCTAAACCAAACTTCTTTGGTAACTTGCCCGCCTTACTTAACTGATGGTATTGCGATTAAGACCATATTTTCGCATTTCATAAGCATGACTCTAAATTTACTCCCTTAAGTCCGGAAATTCCTTTAGAATTTTCAAAAAATTGATTTTTTTCATTTCATTTTTTTCATATTTCTACATATTTATTTTTTACATGTATATTTTTACATATTCTTTACATATTACTGGCCAAGGGAAACCCCGAAATAATCAATATTTACGGAGTTATCGCATATAGCGTCGAGCGGAGGGACAACTTGCGGTCAGAACAATAGCAAGTCGGGCGCTCGGACCGTTAGAGGCAGACCAACCCTTACTTTATTCCCTTTGATGTACTCTCCTAGCAACCTTTGCTTTCTGATTTACTTTTTTTTTTGACCAAGCAAATGTTTCGGGAAAATTTATACGGAGGACATTATCACTACCATAATAGTTTTTACATGTTGAAACTTTAAACGCGATTGCCTCGAAACGAGATTTTCGAAAATTGCTCGTGTTGTAGTTCAAAAACTTATCGACCAATTTTGATGAAATGTCGCGAGATTACTCTCAGTTATATTATCGAAAGGATATATATAAAGTTTGAAAGGTAGCGTGTAAATAAATAAATTTTTTGGGGTCAAATATGTCGAAAAAATGGTCGAAAATTCGAGCTTTGGAGTAAAAAGGCTCTCAAATTTTCGATTTCGCACTTTTTCATATTTTTTTAGGTATATCCTTCCTCGTAATATGTCAGTAAACAAAAGGCATTTGCTAAATCATTTTCAGCTCAAGAGCAAAAGAGTGACAACGTCAAAACTTTTCCATGTCACGGAAAACAGGCGTCCGAAAACCCTTAATAACGCAGCCATCTTTTTGGTAATCTCAAAAAAAAAAATTTGTCACAAACTTGAGTGCCATAATTAAATTATGTCTTATAATTCTCGAAAAATACCTTTTTTCATGCTTTTTAAGAGATTTCTGGCCTTAATATACGTTTGCTTAGCAATCGCTCAATCCTCCCATCATCTTCGTTGTTTTTTTAAGCCATTCGAATGACGATTAGGTCATTGCAGCTTTTAAGTTAATTGGGGATAAATAACGGTAACATATACGCAAAGTAACAACTCCTTGCAAGGATAAATGTTAAACCTACTGTCTTGGAGACATCATCCTAGAGAGAACTCCCAGTCACCGTAGATTTATATATCTCACTCTGTTGCTATAAGATGCAGCATCCACGAAAAAGGAAATGTTGTCCTTTTTCAATACTTTGGTGTCCTTATTAATATCAAATTCGGTTTGCACATTCAGGTAATTTTTTTGATCCCAACAGATGACAACGATTCTATTTGTTTAATTAGATTATATTTGATGACATGAATTCAAATCGTCAATCCATATGTCAAGATTTGTACTAGTTTTCCACTTCAAGCAAGTTGGCAGCATTGCACTCTTCTGACGGCTATCAGCTGATCACGTTGCATTAAACATCGTTACATAACACCATTGGAACTTTTTTTGTGCAGTGATAGTGCTTCGGTTCTGGTGAAAATATAGAAACAACGTTACAAAGTGACTTCAAAGTGTTTTTGTTACATTTGTGGTTATCATATGCTCCCAAAACGAACAAAAATCATGGCAAATGCTCTCAAAGATATAGTAATTTGGTTTTGTTCTAGTAAAAACTGACAAACCATGGGTACCGAAATTGTTTTGCATCGCCTGCAGAACAAAGCTGCACAAGTGGTCACTCGGTGTAAATGTTTACTTTACATTTTCTCTGCCCAAGTTATGGCACAAAAATGTCTCGATAAAAGTGCAAAAAATGTCCAGTCCATAATGTCTCGCGGGGGGAGTATTAGGGAGTATTCGAGTATTAACGGCGAATGCTGGAATATGGCATATCTTCTAATCTGTAGTAATAAAATCGTATCTAGCAATAAGCCATACATACATACATATAAAATTATATGGGTATCAATCATGTATACCGCATACATTATTGGGTTTCAAGTGTTTTGATTGATTCCTTTGAGCTGTAGTCACCATTATAATGTATAGAATACGAGGCTCTGAGCCCAAATGGGTCGCCAATTGGTTCTGGGCTACGTTCGTTAGTTGACAGTTGAGTTTATAAGCTACTAGCACAGTTGCTTTGTGTCACCTAAAGTTCAACTTTCAAAGCATGGATATAGATTGGTAAAGCGTGTATACCTTCAGGATAAGGACATAAATAGCCTTCACCTCTTTACCCTATAATACATGGAACCATTTTCATTGCATCGGCGAGACCAAAACTGCTTACAAAAATAGGATATAGACCAGGTGCATGCAGAGTTTTTTCCGGTTTCACTAAGAGATGGCGCTAGCAAAAGTACGCAGCGTTTAAATTTGACAGATAGCCCATTTCGATCGGCTGTCATTGAGCTTCAATGACACACGAAACTAGCGTGTTTGTTTTATCGAGCCGATGAACCATACCGAATTTTTTGCCTGAAAACGAGGATTTGCGGCACACATTGATTTTCTTGTTTAACCAAAAGTAAAAGGATGTTCGAAAAAGTCTTCGTTTGCTGGTTTAAAACAAATGGTGGACCACTCCATCATGTCAGACATGTTTTCGACAATTTAAAAGTGGTAACTTCATTGTGAATGACTGTGAGTGGTCTCGTAGAACACAAAAATGCGAAGGGGTGGAATCGCAGCAGTTATTGGATGATGACCCAACTAAAACTCAACGGCAACTAGCAGAAGCATCAAATGTGTCATAGGAAACCATCAGCAGATGTTGACGAGCTAGATAAATAAACTCGGTAAATTGGTCGCATGCGATTTAAATGAACGTCAAAAGAAAAATCACAAAGCCACTTGTGGAATGCGGCTTCGGTGCCAAGACAAGAAATCATTTTTTGCATCGTGGCGAATGACGAAAAATGGGTTTGTTTTGTAAACCCGAAGCGTAAAAAATCTTGGCCTTAACGTGGTAAAGCCGGTCCTCCAAAACCAAGGCCAAATCACTTCGGCCAGATCACGATGCTCTGTGTCTGGTGGGACCAAAGTGGTATTGTATACTATGAACTCTTGAAGCGCGACGAAACCGGTCTATAAGACTGGTCACATAAGACGCTATTGTCAACAAATGTTAAATTTAAACCTCAGATTATTCGAAAAATTAACGGAATGGGCCAGATGACATGGCAAAGTCATTTTACAAAGTCAAAAAAACAACTGAAAGACACAATGAAATCGCTTGGATAGGACATCCTTCTGCATCCGACTTACCCCCTAGACTTGGCGCCATCTGACTATCACCTTCCCATCAATGGGGCACATGCTGCCTGAGCAGCACTTCAACGATTTGAAGGAAGTTGGAAAGTGGCTCAACGAGTAGTTCGCCGCAGAAGACAAGCAGTCTTTCTGGCATGGTAGTCTATTATGTTGAATTGAAACAAGACTATAGAAGACAGGAAAAATTGGAAATTGGTAATCACTCCTCTAATTTTAGTTTGAAACTTTAAACACTCCTCTAATTTTAGTTTTGGCTTTATTAATCGTAACATTGGTATTTGGTTTCGCCATTTTGCTCGTACTTAAAGGAAATAATTCGTCAACCACTCGTAGCAAATTTAATTAGAATAGAGGCAAACTATATAAAAGCTGAATAATTTTCGATGTACCATGCACAATCGTGTCTGGTGTGCCTCGGAAGACCTTAAAAAAAGGTACAAATACAGTAATTATAAAGAAGGACCGATAATAACCTCTAAGCTTAAAAATATTGCAAGAAGAAGGATTGCCAGTATCAATAAATGATTGCCTTCCAACTTGTTAAGTAACTCTACGTAAGTTTAGTCAGTCTAAAGAGGATTGGCTGCAAAAGTTTTTATGCTGAAATACAAAACATGTACTACGAAAGTCGGAGAGAGTGGTAATTGTCTGACGTCAAGCCACGTACCGAATTGGTGTCAACGCTTTCTTTGATTCTTTAGAAAAAAACTCTCACAGAAAATGCTTTAATGTCAAAATCAGGGAATAATTTTCTTATTCCGTGGTTATTCTTATTCTATTCGTTATTCTATTGAATCAGGGAAGTTACTGCTATTAATTATGTAAGCACCATTGCTAGAAATTTGTAAGGATTTGTAGAATGGTCTACAGCATATTTTACTCATTTACATGCACTCCTGACACTTATCCAACAAACTAATCTTTATCAAATGATTGTTTGGTATGTCATTGCAATACTCATATATTTAAATTCATTTGACACAATAATTTTTATTCCGCTTCAATATTGTCAATGTACACTTATGGTATGACCACATATGATACAATATAACTGGCTTGTATTTTATATTTGATTGTTTTCCAAGCCCATGTAACACATGGCGACACAACTACGGCGAAAATTGAAAACCGTGTACTCCGTCAGATCTGTTAGAAAATCTGAAGAAAACAATTGAACCATCGGTACCATCTGAAAACGCTATTTCAATCATATGGTGGCAATGCTGAGAGCTGTTCATTACAGTCGGCGGTAAGTCTTATACTTATAATACTTATATAAGACGATGAAAGTGGCCCAAATGGCAACGCAATTAACAAAACAATTATAAAAACGCAATTAACAATTGGGAAATGATAAAAACAACTTAAGAGATTTCAGGACATTAATCTTTATCCTTGCTATCAGTCTTTCCAGTTGTTCTGCTTCGAAATTACTTCATGCCGTCATTTATTTATTTGACTAACATCTTATTTATCCAAAATTAGATCAAACTCTCAACAATGCTTTTTTTTTGACTTATTTTATTTCCGAATTATGCGACATTAACATGACAATGCGTAAACTTAAATAAATAATGTTTCATCTGCAACTTGTCGTTTGTCTTTCCCTCTCGCACAACTAACCAAGGACACTTCAATGTATGTCAACCACATCTGACTACACTTAAGCAATTAGCAATTATTCAGAACGGCCAAATAATAACCAATTATTTTCCAATTTGTGTATGGCTCCGAAAACCGAAAAAAAAACCAACACAAAACTGACATATGCTAAAACAAAAGACCGCCGCGTATGTAAACAACAAATAAAATTTCCGATCAGCGGTCTATAGTTGATCATTTCAAACGTTATGACACATTCTACGGTGCGAACACAAGCACAATTTTCTCTAATTAACCAACAATTGGCTTCGTCTAATCTACAACCGATCAACAAAAAACATGTTGCACAATTCCCGCTGTCAAATAGTTCGCGCGCCGAAACGCAAATAAAAAAATAACGTACATATTTAATTAAGCGAATCAAATGACGAAGTCAACGAAAATTACACCGTGAAAACATGTCAAAATAAGCAAACGGAGCTAAAGACGAGAGCAAAAGGAATTGCGAGTTGTACAGCATCCCTGAATAAATATTTTGCTTCTTGCTGGGCTTCTTACGAAAAAAAGGAATGAACTCTCATCGACCGCCTTCGACTTGTGCTGCTAGTAGTCTGCGAAGGCTTAAACAACAAATCAAAGGCAATCCCGTGCAAGGTATACGAAACCAATCGTGGGTGCTCCCAATTTCCCACTCCCCAGAGCTGACCAAACCAGAACCGGAGGGAGGCGTTCACAACTTTCCGCCGAACGGATTAGGCAGTTCACATGAAAATCCAGTAAGAGCAGCGAGCAAGTGAATTTCACCTCCCACTCGTGAACGACTTGCGAGCAAGGCAAAGAAAGACATTCTTTGATGGTACGCTAGACATTTAATGGCTAGTCTTTGGAATGGAACCCGTAAGCTAGTTTGGCCGCGCCTAGATCGCAGGTGGGAGAAAGGAGGAGTCTGAGTAGCCGCAGACGAGTATCGGTATCAAAAAGAGAACGGTAAATGAATGAGTCCATTCCGAATAGCACGTTGGGGGAGGGGCACACTGTCCACTGCACTTACAACCAGGTGAACTAGGTAAGCGCGTGGGTATGCTTGCGCAGCCAAGGGAACACGTTGAGTTTCCCGCGGAAGAAGCAAGTTCGGTTTCTGGGTGGAATTTCACGGGCGCGGGAGAGAACACCGTTTCGCGCTCATCGGGTCCGCTCCGAGTTGTTTAGATTCAGTACACCGGTTTAGAGATACGCGTTCAGATTCAGATTGCTCGCTTACAGTTGTTCTGCGACGAGCATACTTTCGCGTTGTAGGTTTTCGTTTCATTTGTTTTGTTGGTCGGGAAATCGCGAACCGCTCAGCGAGCTTGGAATCATTGGTATGACTTTTTCACTCACTCTCTCTCTGTCTCCCGCGCGCTCAATAGAAGGGGCTGCCCGACCAGCCGACTGGTGGTAGTTAACTATTACTTCTTCTTCACGTGCAAGAACGATGATTGACCAAAAGGGCCTTACCTGTGCGGACTTTCTTGCGCTGGCTACTGACTCGGCCTTCAACTACACTGCACTCGTCCCGCTGCCCGTATGATGGCCAACCGTTTTGGTCTTTTTTGATCGGGGAGCGATTACGCGGTGTGTATGAGTGCTCAGGTTAAGCGCAGCCTTTTAGGCATCGGCTAGGCGGCAGCAGTGGTAAGGCTTCTTGTTTCCGCTTAGTTGCAAAGTGGTCTAACTTTAGTCGTTCGATCGGTGTTTACGTGTGTGCATCGTATTGACGCGATTTAAATCTGAGCCAGATCCCGGAATTTTTCAGCTCCGAATTGGGAATCGTTTTGATGTGAACAATTTTCTTGTTGTTGTTTTTGTGGTCGGATCTAGCGTTATGATATTTTCGGTTAATCTGGTTTTTCGTTCGATTTTCACGAGTTGCAGATGGCTGTGAATGTGTTAGAAATTCCAATAGGATTTTTGTGCTGGACATAGTTAAATGTGATTAAATACATTGCGATATGACTAATTTTTCCTGTTGCAATCTGCGTTATTATCTGCGAGTTATAATTTCGTCTGCGCTGGAGACAAAGACACCGTCGCGCATTGATATCCTATAAGTTTTTGTTTCATGTGCATCCAAGTCAACTCGAATTAAGACCTGAGTGCAGTGAACTGGTGTAGAATTAATTAACCATTTGCGAAATAAATTGTACTAAGCTTGACCGGTGATTTCGAGTAAATTGTTACAAAGAATTCTCTTTATCGCTCTACATCTGATTGGTTATCAAAATTTTTTATGAAATACTCACAGAGAAATTTTGATCTAGTTTTGCGAAGACGAAGAAAAAAAATTTATTTGATTTTCAATTCATCTTTGGTTGCTAAACAGTGTCATGTTGATTGGATCGAATATTGGCAGTGAATTTGGACCGTTGCCTAGTGCCGCACCGTGGAGTATGGAGCCACCTCGACCGCCACTTAGTGCGGGTGGTGGTCCACCACCGCCACCACCCACATTACCACTGTCGCCTACCGGTAAGGACCTTTAAGCATCAACTACTTATTTTGGTTAAATTGAATTGGAACAAATTAACAAAAGGTGTCAGTAGTTTGTGAATCCGGGATAAAGTAAAACATTTTGCGCTCGGTGGCATTATTTTTTATTTGCTGATAAGAAATTAAGACAATTTGGTTTGAGTTGTTACAATAAAAAATCCCGCTTTCTCTTCTTTCTCGAGGGCTTAGTTCGACGTTTACGTTTATTATATAAAAGCCGAAACCCTTTTTTCGAAGCGAAATCAAAAAACCATGTATGAATGATTCCCATGTAATTTTTAATACAGAAATAAGATCTGTGTAAATTTTTAGTCCCATCTCTCGGAAATTTTCCACGTTTTCATAATTATTCCTTCCAACTAATAGTTCTACTTTTGTCAAAAGGAGATATTAAGTTGCACAATTTATGTTACTTCCTTTGAAATGCAAATAATCAATGGCGGCACAGATCCGTTTTGGAACGAGGATGATTCATTATGCCAAAGCCACCAGAAGTACCACAAGATAATATGGTCGTAATCACACTCGACTTTCACCATTACACCGAAAATGCCTATCATAACTGAGTGTACTGATATACCACCAGAATTTTCCACTTAATTCATATTAGTTGTCAAAATTGCTTTTGTAATCGACAATAAATGCTCGTAAAAATTTTTGGACATCATGAAAGGCTTAACAAAGAAAACGATTTGCAAAAAGCATATAAAAAGGCGTGAGACCCGAATGAATGATTATATCATACGGGTCAATGTGTTTATTATTTCGTTATATTTAGTTTATATTTTCACTTGGTTCAACAATAAACTTATCAAGTAATTTCTTACGAAAGGGTTCTAGTAAATTCGTCGAAATCCTATCCCCTCCTTGAGGATAAACCGTCAAATTTGATACTTTCCGAAGGAAAATGTTGGAAGCGAACGCGTGTAGTGTTTGACATTAGTGGTATAGTAAAAAAATCTGACAAAACAAAATTGGGGAAGTAACTATCAAATCCTTTTGACAAGCATAAATACTACAAGTATTATGGTGCGAACCGCAGCACATGAGCATTACCAACTCAAAAATAAGCACGTCTATTCCCAAAAACTAACACTGAGATGGACTGCTCGATGATATTTGGTTAAATGATTCGTTAATAGTTTTCCAATTCATTTGTCCTTGTTGCATTTCGCGTTCTCTGCTTAATACAACATATACTATCACAGCAATTGACAGTCCAGCTGTCATCTTTAGAATAAAGGTGACAGAATCAATTAGCATTTTAAATTTCACGGTATTATTTCGAAATAATTCTTTAGATTTGTTAGTTGCTTTTAACTCATAATAACTGAATAAAGAACTCTCTATTCTAACGAAGTTGCATTCAAAAACCCGAAATTCAGTAAATAAATCCTTCCATCTAGCCTATCAATCACAAAGTGAGGCCCGAAATTTTTGAGTTCTCTTAACAGCATCGGTCCCAAACTGCTATCATGCGGGATGACTGTTTTTCAATAATAATAGCACTTTCAGTAAGACTTTTCTCGACTAAACTAGAATCTTTAAGACTACTCAAACAATATTTTTGAAATGATTGTATTATGTTAATTGCATCGCAAAATTCAATGTACTTTTTAAACTTTTTCCAATACATACTGACTGATCCGACGACCGATCTGACTCTTTAACGCAGTATGTGTTTTCCGTATGTTTTTTGGGAATTTTCAAGCTTGTCTTTAACCGATTTGTGAATAGAACGTGCTTGATATTGGTTATGTTCGACAATTAGTTCTCATTCTCAGGCTATAAGAATCGATTTGACGTATAACAGTGTGCCAAAATCAAAAAGCCTTCCAGACTCCAAATCTCAAAATCGTTCTTTTTAAACTACGTGATTGATTTTGTAAATAGTAAGTGTTCAACATACCAAGTAAATCAATCATTTAGTGCTCGTTGACAGTTGAGTGATAGTTATAGATCTTGGTTAAGCTTTTCATCTCAAACGGAGCAGTTAATACCAACTCATAAGATTATTGGTTGAACTCAATTCATTATCGGTTGAAAAAATGAACTGCGTTAAAAAGTGCTTTGCGTTAACATTTGCCAAGAGAAAATTTATGGCAACTAGGATTTTATGAAACGAAAGGTGTAACTATGTTCACAATCCTGCTGAGTGACCAATCAAATCCATTCCCCGTCGAGTATAGACCAGATCATACCACAGCGCATTCATTTTTCCTGATAATTTCATCGAAAATGCAACTTATATTAGTTCCATCTGATTGGGACTCCAAAAAGTATACCAGAGACATGATTTTGATTCTATAGAGGAGATATGAGCCGAACCAAAAACGGTTTGACAGGTTATTCCTGTAAAGAAATCTTTATGTTTTTGTCGAAGATTAAAAAAACCCTTGAATTAAGTTTATTGATCGGCTGAGAAATATATTGAAGGTGATGTAATAGATATGGATAAGTGCATACGATAGCTCAAAAATTTCTAGAGTTTTTGAAAAATTACACATCTGGGTATATCAGCAATTAAAAATTTCACTGAAAATTTTTAGATTTCTCTTAGTTTTTTAATGCATGTATCTTTTGCGAGCACAAGTAAAATATTAATGAAAGCACAAGCGCAGGAATAATGGCGTAGGTAAAAAGATCTAGAGTTACGTTAATTTTGGCAATGTCATTTGTCTCTACGTCTCGTTATCATCAAGGAAGTACTGTTTCAAATTTTTGATGCATCTTAAATTATAAGATTAGATTAAGTACTGTTTCAAATTTTTGATGCATCTTAAATTATTTAAGAGTAGCCCCTTATATAAAAGATAAAAGGCTATAAAAGACCACTTTAAACTTTGAGAGATTTAAATTTTGAGGCAAGTGAGATTGAGAATTCAAAAGTGAAAGATTTTTAAGCGGGGACACATTCACGGCCGCAAGTTTTTTTTAAGCAGGACAAGATTTACAATCCGATATATTTTGACATAAATGTTCATATTTTGAAGTAACTTTTTGGTTATGATGAGATAAAAGAGTTCAAAAGCGAATAGAAATCCAAACACCTTTCTTGGGGCTTTACACAAGTGCAAATCACTACAACCCTAAATGTGAAAACGGTGTGAAAAGCCACAAGGCACCGTGGCCGATAAGGTAAGGAATGGTCCACTTTCAGTACTCAACTACTCAAATAAAAATAAAGGTCGAAAGAATAGCCGACAATAAACCAGGCGTAAGTACTCGATCCTTTACGAGACTACTAAATATATCCTTGGAATGCTTCAACAAGATAAACAAAAATCTTACGAACGACGATGCAGATATATATCCAATAATCCCTCTTGGGTCGCATACGGGTCATACGCTTCGGGCCACCGGTTCGCTTGCGGACCAATCGTAGATATATTTGCATTCAAGGTGGAACATTCATAAAGGACAACCCGAAAGAGCAATCTATCGACAATCCTTACACTTCAAGTGCCAAAGTCCGATCTGAAATTATTGCTACCTGAAATCCTCAGCAATTTTGCCGAAAACAAATTTCACTTTTTCAAAGAGAAAGTGTCAGTGGACGGAGAATATTCTCCTTATGTGTACTGAATTCTAGAGAACTGATACAATTCCCGAGTAGGGAACGAGTAATACTGATGCAAGATCGAGACGGACTGCATACGGCCTCAAGAACTTTTGAAACGATATTCGAGCTTTTTGGACAGACGTGGGAAATCTGGACAGCAAACCAGCTTCGTGAAAATCTCAACTGGAAATGTGTAGCCCTGATCAAAGGACAATGTATCTCCCGATCAATTTACATTGATTCAGCACAAAAAAATAGCGGGATTCAAATGTGTCACAGAAATATTGTAGAAAAAATTTTGAAAAATAATTCATCAATGTAACAATGAAGATCATATGTCTATAATTACGTAATGTGTAGTTTGTGTTGTGTTATCATTAAAAATGTAATAAAACGAAATTTTTGTTATTTACGTGATCTACAAATTTTTGGCCCACTCTGTAAATGCAATTTCGTAACACGCGTCCTGTTTTATTTGGACACATTAGTATAACCATAGTGAGGCCATCCAAATGAAATAGTCCAGAATTTTTATTCGTCATACTTTAGGAGATGCAAGTCCTAAAGAAGAAACTTTTCAAAAAGGTTCGTTTATGTTAATATTAAAGGCTCAATGGTTTTCTGACATAATCATGGACTAGAGTATCTCTGGATTCACAAATAAGTCACTTTGACACGCATCAAGTTCCAGCCTCCATCTATTTGTTGATCGGCTGTCGGTATGATCAAAACGTCAAAAGAAAGCCTGTTTTGTAGTTTCAAGGTTTTAAAATGCTGAAAAATTGGTATAAACTTCTTTTAGGATACTTCTGCGATCGTGTAGGGTCAAAATTTAGCCGTGTGAGGATAGAATTTGTGCTACTATTGTTTAAAAGCAACGGAATCACTCTCGCAACTAAGGTTTTCAAAATTACGATTTAACAAGCTACAAAATTAGGCTGAAAACGAGCCAATATAACAATGATTTGGGTAATAGTGTAAGGATTGATCCTGGGTTAAATGAACATGCATGTTGCTTAGGAAATTTTTTTATTTTATGTCTCTTTATGACTCTTTGATTTGGCACTAAAGTACGTCAACAGAAACTGAATCAACTCAAATAGAAACTTTCACAGATGACTTCAATAACAAATTTCGCTCCTTGTTCTCCTTAAAGGAAATTTTCTTAGAATCAGAAAATCAGAAACCTGACGTACGCATGTGATTTTATTTATAAAATATATAGAACGTGTGGACAAAACGTTCTATTCCAAACGTTTGACAGCTTTCGTAAGGAGGATCCTTAATAGAATCATAGGACCAAAACAGGATGAAAGTCAAGTGCGAATAAGATAACAAAAATGAGTTGCACGAAATATTCCATGAGCTAGTATTCTAAAAATAATAACATAATAACTGTCGAAACTTCAATGATTTGCAGCATATGTGGACGATTGCCGGATAGCAAAAAAGGCATTTGACAGGAGGACCGAAGTTTGAAGCCAATTTCTATGGAGAAAAACCTCGAGGATAGTTCCATTTCGAAACCGAAGAATGCGATAAAAATATCGAAAAAGTTGGAGTCCAGGTTGCTTAAAGTCAAGGCTAGCGGTAGGACGTGGTGTTATACAAATTGCTTCAAATGTGAGGACAGGATTTCGTTATTCCCTGTGTCGGATTAACAAGGCGCATTGTAAGCGTATAAAATGTTTTTAACGTAGTGTTCAACGGAAGATTACTGCATCCTTTCATACGATGCACAAGTCAACATGAGCTAAAAGGACAATTTTAGCAATTTTAAACTTTGCCAGGCTTTTTTAAGTTTCAGGCGAGATGTCAGCCTGAAACTTGAAAAAGAACATTAGTTTTAACTTATAACTTTAACCTGATTTTTAAACTAATTAACCTAGATAGATACATGGATGACGGCAAATGTTTGGTTATCAGATGCTTCGTGTAACACAGAGTGATTTAATGTAGGAATTTGACGAGTTTTTTCCCATTTTCGCAAAGGCTGGCTCGTCGTGAATCGCCAAATTTTCTCTCTTGTGGTAGGGAGGCTATATTATAGTATAGGCTCTATCTATAGTAAAGTGGAGACTCCGTAGATGATTATAAGCTGCATCCCAATTTTTAGGATTTTATTTTGTAGATTTATGACAGATTTTCCAATATGTTTAACTCGATAAATCGGCAAGTGAGACCTAATAACTGATTAAGAAGGCTATATGAGATACTGCAATAAGCTACTCCACATTTTTTTTTCTTAATGACTCTAATTCTCTGAAGAAGGTAGGGGGCTCCTTGAAAACGATAATTGTACCAGACGACCGTCAATGCCCCGAAGCGAATAATATGTAACAAAAGTGAAAGAACTGCTGAACTTGATGAAACAAGTGGTAACCTATCTGCCAGACCGATTCAACCACGCCCGAGCAGCCTTTTTGACAAGTTGATGCTGCATCATGTCAATGCGAAGACCCATGGTGCGCTCGTTCTGAGGTAATTATCGGCCAATTCAGTGTTTTCACATTGTCGCACCTCGCCTACAGTCTTTATCTGGCTCCACCTGACTTTTTTATTTCAATGGATGAAAAGACAACTGAAAGAGCATAGGAATCAATGAATCAATGAGGGCTCTTAATAGCATACCCGAAGCTGTCTTCCAGAAGCCATAGAGCGAATAGCAGCAGCGTTATTTTAGAAGCTATCAAAAGTGCTATTGCGTCGAAATAATACTAAGAAATTGTGAGGATATTTTCAATCAAATTTCTTTAAATAAATAAGTCGTACTACTTGGACTCTGTATACATTTAAAAGTGTAGGACTGAGACAGGAGCCTTGTGTGACACCAGGTTAGTTTTCTTAGTTGATGTACACCTTCAAACTTTAGCCTAAAATGTTTTACCTGAAAGGAAAAAATAAGTTTGTGCATTTGTGCAAGTACGGCGAGGTACTGCACTGTTTGCGCTATAAATTAAGCTGTCATGCCAAATAGGTTCAGGTCTTTTGATTATCGATGTTTAGTAGGCCCACATTGTTTTATGTTCAATAACATCTTGATAACATCCACAGTAACGTTCGTTCTGTACCCAAGACTGCTGCCAAACGGAAAATTAGGGGAGATGCTTTTGTTTTTCACGTAAGCAGTCAACCTTTTCGAGATTCGCTTCTCAAGAAGTTTTTCTAGTGCCACCAGTAAGCTTATTGGCCTATAACTTTAAGGTTCATGTGAATGTTTTCCGGCGGATGTTTCAAGCGATTTGGATTGTGCGAAATTTTCGGGCAGGTGGTTGAAATGGAGCATGTGTTCACTATTGCTTTGTTCGATAGAGTTTTGAAAGCTTTATTTCGTATACCGTCGAGTTAAGGGGCCTTACCATCTGTTTATGTCTAGAATGTGCTCAAGAAGGTAAGTTGGCGGTAGTTTGGCCAGTTTCCAGTGAGTTAGCCACGATATTTTCTGTGGTTTGTTGTTCATTCGTTGGGAGATATTGTAGAATATTGAGAATATTGAGATTCCTTCCACAAGAATGAATCTAGAACTAATGTAGTCTTCAAGAGCATATGAAAGATCATGGTGTTTGCGTTGAAATATTTTGATCAGCTTCTAAACTTTTCGTGTGTTCTATCTAGTCTGCTAAGAAGATTGTTCCAGCTATGGTTTTGGAGTTCATGATTGTGGTCTTTATAGCTTTCGTTAGGGACTTGACACCAATCTTCAAGGTCGATTTTCTCATCACTGGTATCGCAAGAGAATTCATAAGCAAGAGCAGTCTCAAGACCATGGAATTCGCTCGCATCAGGTTGTGACTTTGCTCGAGTTTGATGTTCTTGAGACTGCTGCTTTATTTTACTATTAGATATCATTTTTCAAATTTTTTTCCAAGTACCAGAATATCTGAGTGGATATCTTACCTGAAGGATCGCAGGCTGATCCATGACACGGCACAACGTTGTCAGAGGATGCTAGTCACGTCAGGTGTGGCCCAAGGCTCCATCCTCGGACTTGTGGACTTGTGGAACATCTTCTACGACGGATAACTCAGACTTGAACTGCCGGAAGAGTCGCGACTGATTGCCTATTCAGATGATGTTGCGGCACTAGTGGCTGGGCGCACGGGGGATCAAGCGCAATTAAGGCAAAATTTACTAATGCGCCGGGTCGGGAGCGGGATGACCACTCGTGGGCTTAACTTAGCGTTAGAGAAGACCGAATTGGTCATCCTGACCAAGAAAAGGATCCCCAGAGTAAGAATGGTCCGAGTCGGAGACGCATTAGCAGAGTCGAAACTATCACTCAAGTATCTGCGCTTCCTGATAGACTCTAAGGCACGGCCTCCAGATTGCATATTCTCCATTGGCGTGAAGGATGACGCCTGTCATACTTTCTTTTCATTTAGAAGATGGGACAAACAGCGCGGTGATCTTGCCGAAAAAGTGGGAGAGCTCCATCCGGATAGCCTAATCGAAGAGATGCTGAAATCATTTGACAAATGGAATCAAGTGGCGCATTACGCTCGGGCAATTCTAGTAATGAAAAAAGGCATACTTGATCGGCTGGAGGCGTCGAGGGCAAAGGGTTTCCTTCTCTAGCAATCCTCCTCCTCTTTCCCACTCAACTAGAGAAGGAATACCTGTAACCCAAAGGCGTTAAATTGGGAGACCTAGCCCAAAGTAATGTGTCAAACGGTTCCAGACTAGGCGCTCCGGTTGACAAGGGAGGTGTTTAGTCGGTAGTCCAGTAGGTCCACTGGAAGTCCGACACTCAGGGCGTATATAGCCTTCACCTCCCTTCCGGAAATCAAAAATCATTTTTCAAATCGTATTTTCTTCCTTCTAATTTTCCTCCTTTCGCTTCCTCTGAATTCAAGTAATGCCCTGAAGGCTCTGAATTACAGATATTTTTATTCTTAGTTTTTTCCATATCGGTACGAATAAGAAAATGTTAACTAACCCTGCGGGGTGATGACGTATGTTAATATACCAACAAGCCAAATATAGTACGAAATATAGGGTCCAACTAAAAGGTAGTTTCGTCAGTTACCAATGAGTTGGGAACACCACAATTCTCAAATATTTGAAGTTGTAGCAGTTTATTTCTTATGCAAAAATCGTTGAAGTCACTGTGTCAAGTGTCTCATATATAAGTGAAGTAAATAATTACAAATGGCGCAACAGCCTAAGTTACTCCCACCTTACATAATGTACTATGTCTAACCAAATACAAACTTGTAACCATTGAATTTGTTAGATAGTGTAATCTGATTCAAATATTAACACAATTTAACAACTGATGAAATAGATTTGAAATTAGTACAAATTGAAACGACCATAAGGAAATATTAAAATTTGACTGGTTACCTCACGCTATGGTGCGAATATCAAGCATTTCGTTCAAATATATGTAGAATAACCAATGTCTCTCCCGCTTTCTCTCCCTCCCTCTACCAATCTCTTGCAAAGATAATAAATGAGCTAAAAAAGACTGCAGGCTATCTAATATAAATTAATTTTTGACCGTCTTCAAGTCATTGAACATATAATCAAAAACGTATAACATACTGCCAGGGCGTTGAGCATTCATTTATGTTTATTCATAAATGAAGTTTAGAGCTAATCGAATACAAAACCTAATGGTTTCATTATGTAGATCGATTTAAATTCATTTGTGTTGTATCTAATGATGGTTTCGAGTAAAAATGACATTCTCATTGATTAACAACCAGCAACATAGTGTCTTAATCAATAGTTTTTATGGCTGTAAAAAAAATGGTGGATTTCAGTTAAATTATGAGGTTGAAAAATTTTAATAAATGCATTCATGAATATTCAGTGTAAAAGTTAACAAGTTAAAATGTTCAACACCAATAAATGAATTTATTAAAATCTATATAGAAGCCTTACAGCTACGTATCAAATAGTTAGAAGAAATATAAATGCATCAAATCCTTTCATGTAGAGCAAAATCGAAATGGATCATGGCTTTTGTAATAAACATTATTCATTTTCTATACGACTTTTATTTATTTCTTCTTGTTTATGTTCGATATATGATCTTGCTACGAATTTCTATTTTTCTCGAATAGTGAACAAATTTGTTAAAAATTCCTGAATGATGATTCAGGATTTATGTAGATTCTAAGGCGAAACGCTCAATACCTTGTTCATTCGTTTTTTCGAAAATTGACAAGTGTAGAATCAGTGATCTGTGATCATCAAACAAAAAAATATCACATGAACAATGTCTTATAGGACAAAAGAATACAAAAATAGAATGTCCTGTCCTAGGAAATCCTCAGACGGTTCCCCAATTAACCTTTTGATCACGATATTCGAACTTTACATGACTCAAGATCGTTCAATTGCTAAATTTTCCGACAATAGTTAGCCCGAAAATTCTGGAAATTACAGAGAATATATTCAGGATACACAGAATGTATTCAGCGTATTTCGAATTTGTTATTGATAACAACAGCATAAATGAGACCAGATTTCATTCACAAGAACTTCGTCTCTTATTTATTTCCGTACTGAATGGAGGTTAGTGACAAAACGTTGCACTTTACGACTTTGTTTTTACGTTGAAACGAACACTAGAGTCGAAAACTTTACAAAGATGTTAGCAGGACATAGCTTTCTTGCTTTTCGATAATTTTTCAACGTTTTTTTTTATCAAAAAATAATTTTGAATTTATCTTTACCTGACCTGAAGATTTTCGAATGTTTTTCTAGTTTAAATTGATTTTAATAGTTAACGATCATTAAAAAGTATTTGAAAATTAACTGTCACTTAAATATATGTGTTACACAATACGCTGAGAACTGGACACACTTTCACTCTGGCTTTTGATGGAAAACAAATTAGTTTGGTAGACTAGACGGCAGGTTAACTTTGACTCAACACATAGCAGAAGTTAGACAGAGGATGACAGCGGTGCTTTCCTGAATGAAAAGATACGCTGACAGAACATACACAACATTAACGACACTGTTAACCACCAGCGCAGCATGGAATAGCATAGAAGGATAGAACAGCAAAAGAACTGGAAAAAATCAAACGAACAGCTTGACCAGGCGGCATAGATACCAATTATTGCAACTCAGGTAATGCTCATCCTTGTGTCAATCGACGAGTTCTTTGTCAGAGAAGGATCAATTGCGTATGACAAGAAAACTCCATAAATAGGTTATCTAACCATCTCTGAATAGGACACCTATGCATTTTGATCAGAAAGAAAGGAAAGAATGGCCCCATCAAGCAAACGAAAGTTGGATGAAAATTAATCAACAGAGGACACAACGATCCTGGTTAGAATTATCACACCGATATAATCATACATAAGATTGGGAAAGAGTGCAGGTATTTAGTGAAATCTTGATCTCCATCAATGGTTCCAAAACGATCCAGGGAAGCGGTGCCAGAATCTCTCTCAGATTATCAACAACTACTCATGAGCATCACACCACTGTACGCCAGGAGGAAGAATTTATAATGAAATTTGCTACAGCAGACGCAACAAACAACCCAAAAGGAAGAGTACAAAAAACTCTCGGTCAACACGTTTGCATAGCAAACTTGCCTTCAACCGCGTCGTTAAACAATTGGCGCCGCATTTTATGAGGCTGTCTAAGCCATTGCGGGGTCCTCAAGGGTACCACTGAGCACTGAGGACTATCGAGAAATGAACAGCAGGAGCTAGATCGTCTGATCACAACGTAACTGGAGTAAACATAAAGTGTCAGCAAGTGCAAGTTAGGATACGGAGAGAAACTAAATGAGGTCCTCTGAGATAACATGGGTTGGAATGACAGAAATGACTGCAGGATAAGCCGCGCTTTTTGGTTTACCCGAACAAAATAAAACAATATCCGAAGGAAAAAGCTGTGGCGTAAAAACATTGACACTAATACTTATTGGCCCCAATCTTCTAAGCGAGCAAAAGAAGAAAGTACGCATCACTTTCTTCCATATTGTCCTAATTTGGCCCAAAACCCCTCGCTTGGCTGACACACACACGATACCTAATTGGAACACTTGGTGAGCACTTAATTATGAAATCGCTGTAAGCATAAGCTACAAATTAAAAATAAACAACCTTCTATGTTCTCCAAATAGAAATAAAGCATTAATCCTGGAGTTATATCTTACAATCAGGTATGATGTCCTACAGATTTTGACGCACTCAAAGTTTAGAGTACGATTTAGGATCGATAAACCAATTTCGACCATAGCTTTTCCAATACCTAAAATGTTAGTATGAATATTGGGCTACTAATATGAACATGAATATCACTTCGCAGGATAATACCTAACGTAGTTCTTATCTTACTGTCCTGGTTATATAATATCTGCCACCAAGTTGGTTAGAAAGATTTTGAAACCTGAAAACCACGCCACAGAAGACATCGATGTTGAAATCGCCAGACGAGCTTGGGCCTTTCCTGGTGGGGCTTCATGACAATATAGAAGAGCCATGTTTGAATTAGGGTACACTCGTGAGTTTATCAGGCGGGTAGGCAGTGTTCAAAAGTTGAAAGGCAATAAATTGGGTAAGTTGATATACGAGAGCGGGTTAAAAATATAATTCAAAAAATCCATCTCTCTTTCATGTCATTTTCGTCAAAATTAACTGAAATGGTGAGCTTCAACTTATCGCTAGAAAATTTCCATCCCGTAGAAATTTTGCGCTCTCGGACTGCTCCCGGTACAAAGTCACGCAAAAGGAGCACGCTTTTGACAACATTTTGCCATTTTACCTCTTAGAACATCTCGAAAATGGCCTCTGGTGCTGCGTCGAACTCTCATGTGATAGTAGGGCTCATATTCTCTGTCGATAACAAGGATTCGCTTGGTAACCCAAGTCACCCATAGTCACCAGGCTGGTAATGATGAAGTTTAAGTGTTTTACGTGGACACCTACCATTAGAGCCTGATTCCACCGTCTCCATAGACCAGGTTAAGAAATTGCGTCAATCGACGCCCCCCATCAAGATGGATTACCAATTCGTACCCCAACACAGAGTAGTCAAGAGTAAGTGCTCAACATTACTTTCTAGCCACATCAAACCACAAACCACCACGTTTTAGCCAGGATATGGATACGTGTGCAATGATAAAGTCGAGAGGTTTAGCATGGTCACATGCCTTGACGGCTTAATTTCACGGTCTCCATAGACGGGAACGCAACAATGTGTCAACCACCACCCACAGAGTACCAAAAACTCGAAAATCTCTCGCCACCCACTCTGTGCAAGATTTTTCAAAATTTTGAAGAGCAAACTTCAACCTTCTCTGCAACATTCTCCTTCTAAAGGGAACATTTTTGAGTATTATTTTTACAAGTTTGTCGACGTTTTCTGCCGTAATTGACTCGAGAGTCTGCCCTGGTTTTAACACATCTGCAATCAATCGACTAGAAAGATTTTCAAACCTGTAAACAATGATTTTGTGAAGGAAGCGTTTCCGCAAACAAAAGGCATCTGTGGTAAAATCGTCGGACAAGTTTGAACATTTTTGGCGAGGAACTTGAGGATTCCATGAAGCATTATCTTCACGATGTTCCCAATTTTCTTCAGTATTGACTTGTGTTGCACACACAAACAACAAACAACCTGACTTTTAACAAAGATTCTATTGAGTGTCAAAACTGTTCCTTCAACAAAAGTTCAGTTTTCACTTTTTAGCATTTCTTCAGGTTAATCTTTTAAAATAAATAGGTACACTGAAATGGTTCTCATCTTCGTCCAGCGTTACCTTGTTTCTTTCGAAGACGCATTTTGGGGTTCTTGAACCTTCTGTCATTAATCGGATGATCCTGAAGTGGTGTTAAGTACTTTTTTAAAAATGTAGAAAGGATTCAAATTAAAAACTTTGTAAATGCAATGAAGATGCGAACAACAAAATGTGCTCATTTATTTTGATTGATCAAAATAAGCTTGACATGTAAAGTGAGTAAAAAAGTGTTGTTAAGCAGCTGGAGTACAATCATCACAGGTCCCCAAATCTGTCAAAAAACCAAATTGATGAAGTAAAGTGTACTTTACGCGTAGCCCAAAGGCTCCATTGATACATTTTTTTTTGGAATTTTGTCAGAAGAAGCCCGATAATATCACAATGAAAGGCAAAGGAAAGGAGTCAGTATTCTCCTCCTTCTCCTCCTTCTTCTCAGCCCTACAGCCCTCTTGGTTTATCGTTTCTTGTAACAAATGCTTCCAACGGTCTCCACCCATTGACTATGTCCTCCAATTTGGGCGGAGATGGAGTACATGCTGATCGCAAATCTTTGATCGGTGGAGTAATGTTTTCTGACGAGCTCTTGTGCTTCGTGAGTTTTTACTTGTCATTTTGAACTTGTCATTTCATAAATAAGTCCTTCTTATTTCAGTTACTGGAGACAAGGTTGAGCAAACACATCGAAAGCAATGATTAGTATGATAGTTTGTCAAGAGAGCTATTGGAACACGGAGGGCTAAGGAAATGATTTAGCTGAGGTCGTCATCGTGATTTCTAAGTGGAGAGATGAAGTGAACCGATTGTGAGGCAATGAACTAGACTAAATGCCTTGCCATGATGGTTGAAGATTTTCTTTAGCTACAAATGACAGTAGTTGTTTGAAAATTAACACATTTTTAAAAAACACACAATCTTTAAAGAATATGTTTCAAGTTTGAAGACGCCACGTTATTCAATTTGTGTATTGCAAGCTTCAGTATCGAACGTTTTCGCTGAGTTTTTCAAAACGGAGAAAATTGGTTATCACTATGTGATAGAATCCTTTTACTTGAAGGACTAGATTTTTCTTTGCGATAAGTCAGAGTCCTTCCTTTAAAGTAGTTTATAGTTCCAGAAAAATATTTGGTAGCAGTGTTTGAATGGGGCCAGATATCAGGACGATCATCGTAGTTGTCGATGAAGTGAGGTGACGACTCAAGAAATTGTGACGAAAATCCACAAGGCGGCTCTGTTAACTAAAAGTGCGCGAGTTAGCAGAAATAGTGGGCATTTCAAAAAGTATGGTATGTGACACATTATCTGCAAATTTGGACATGGGGAAACTGTATATAAGATGAGTGTGGCGTCTGGTCACATAATTTTTGCAACGTTTTATATCCATGGATGAAACGAGGGTGCATCACTTCACACCCGAGACAAAAAAACAATCAAAACAGTGGACTGGAAAGGGTGAATCGGTTCCAAAGAAGTCGATAGTCCTGATAAACTAGAAGAAAAATTTTTCCCAGCAAATCATAGCAACAGCTAACAAGGCTGCAGCGCGTGTAACGACACTCACTCAATTAATGGCCAACATAGAGGGCCCACCACATCAAGGAGACCACTCCTAATGAGCGTTGTGCAGTCGGTTCTATTCTATGGGTCAGAACTTTGGGGAAATGTTCTAAGCAAGGAGTTACACTGAATAGCGGTTGGCACAGGTGCAAAGACAAGAAGCACTACGAATTGTTTGCGCATATCGAACAGTCTCCGGGACAGCAGTGCTGGTAGTCGCAGGGGTGATATCCATCGCCCTCCTTATGAGAGAGCGCACAAATATTTACCTACGCAGAAATGAAGACTGCAGAAAAGAGGTCACCAAGAGGTCACCAATCGTTCTCTCTACGATTGGCAACAGTACTAGAAGCAAGTCACAAAGGGAAGGTGGACTGAACGTCTGATTGCTGACCTAAGGCCTTGGCTCAATCGAATGCATGGTGAGACTGAAAGGTACTGATATCCTTTTGAGTTTTCACACTGGGAAAGCTGATAGTTTATAGTTGATAGAATATAATAAGAAATTGGTTGAATCCGGTATTGGCCTTTGGGTGTGCTAGGATTTTTATTAGTTGATTTAAGAATGCGATCTCCTTATTAGCTTCAGTTTCAGTTTATTTTCTTATGAATTATGTTCAATTTAGGCGCGTTTTTCATAAACCGATTTCAAACGTTCCCGTAGTATTTCACACAGAATTTTGGCATTACTTCTTGTTATTCAATATTTGCTTCTGTTCACTCCGTCAGTAATTTTTTTAGCAATGGTGAAGTGATTTCCCATTGGTGCTCCATTCTTCTGTTTAATATCACAAAATAATTTCCCAACAAGCAGAGTATTTCTTTGGTATTCGCTTGTGCTTTCCGTATTCTATCTTATGTAGCAATCCAATCGACAAGCAGATCTTCTCAAATTTCTAACGCTTGTTTGATGGGTACCTTTGGAAAAAGGACTTTGACAATATATATTTTTTTATTTAAACTAACGCGCTGATTGACTCCTCACGAAAGAAATCGAGTTTTACGGAACGCGGTTGCAGATTCGACTAGTTTTTGAGCTGGTGGCGTTTTTCATTGGGAAAGTATTCCTTCTGGCCCTTTGCACGAAGAGAAGCATATCTTTCTATAGATCTTTTATACCGCGGTATCAATGCAATGCATATGCGAACACAATTTTCGTAAATTGCAAGCTTTGCCTTTGTCCGGCGATGCTATGTTTTCTGTCAGGGGTCCAATTTTAAGAGGAACGGTTGATAAGTCCGCGGCTTAAGTAACTTAATAAAAGACCATAAATGGTTTCTATTTTTTATTTTTCAATATAATCTCCCTCAAGTGAAATACATTTCTCACATCTCACAAACAATGCCTTTAACCCACCCAAAAAATATTTTGTATCTTTCTCTTCAAAAGGACGATAAACCGCAGCTTTCTTTTCGTTGTCATCTGCAAATCTCCGGTCCCGTAAGTCCTTTTTCAAATTGGAAAACAGGAAAAAATTGCTAGGTGTTAGGTCTGGACTATATGGAGGGTGGTTAATCCTTGAGAACGCTTTCAGGGCGTGCCTCGCAACATGTGCGGTGTGAACGGGCGCGTTGTCTTGTAGAAAGAGCACTCCGCGCGTCAGCCTACCCACGTTGTTTCTGTACAATAGCCTCGCGAACCTGAGTCAATAAATTGGCGTAATATTGGCCATTCATCGTAGTTCCCCTGGGTAGGTGGCCGATAAGCAAAATTCACTCGCTATCCCAGAAAACGGTCACCATTAGCTTGGACGCCGACTTTTCTACCTTGAATTTCTTCGGCGGCCTTTCTCCTTTTTTATCCATTGCATGGACTCCAGATCATATTGGTGAATCCATGTTTCATCTACAGTGACTATTCGTTGCCAAATGTCTTTCATGTTATCGCCGACTAGCTCCAAAAAATCTTTGCAACTTGCGAGTTAACAATGCTTGTGGAGCGGTGTGAGCATTTTCGGAACCCAGCGCGCGCTAATTTTTCTCATATTCAAATTTCTCTAAGTTGTTCTTTGCTAATCTGCAGTTCTTCAGCAATCTGCCACAATTCAATTCTTCAGTCCGCCAGAATGATTTTCCGACTTTTTGGACGTTTTCCTCGATCAGTACCGTGACAGGGCAACCCGGGCGAAGGTTGCCTTCACAGCTCTCTCGTCCTTGTTGAAATAGATGGGCCCATTTTCCACCATCGTATATGAAGGCGCAGAATCTTGAAGAACCCATGACATTTCTTCAAAAATGTCTTTCGATATATTTCCCTTCTTTTGGAGAAATTTTAACACGGCGCGGTGTTCGAAGTTCCGAGAATTTCCAGATTCGGCTGAAATGGTGATGTTTGTTGCTCGATAAATAATTGAACTATGAGTGCAAACTTTATAGGTGATTGCTTTTATAATACTACTGAGTGTCGCAACTAGTGACATGAGTAACAACCTAGTTACTCATCGTTAAATACTCTAGGCCGCGAACTTTACTGCCGCCCCTCGTAATTGTGACACCTTTTTTTAAAATTTTCGAATTTTTTTCCAAATCCTTGCGACAAGTCAAATCATAAGCGAAAAGTATTCTCTCAAAGTAAAGCAGTAACTGCTGCCATTTCAACAACACAATTTTATTTCGCAAATATTTCAATGATCAAATAACGACAAAATCAGGCCCACTTGGTGAAATCCTTTCACAATTAGTAAAATCAAAAAATATAGTCGAATTGCATGCATCTAGAAAGTTTCCTTTTCCAATCAATGTCATAAAACTGCTGACTTGTTTGCAAACCATAAATTGGATCAACTTTGTAATAGTTAACAAACTTGATATAACGTTTCCCTTCGTTTAAAAATGAAGCAAAAAAGGAGAAGAAAAGTATTAAAACTATGTTCCACGCTGACTTGTTCAAAATTAATCAACCATCATACATCCCCATCATTTTCGCATCATAAACATGTTCTCATTAACCATTGATATATGCAATTCAATATATTCTATACAAATGGCGATTTAATGATATGAAATGTATAATTTTATTCGCGCATATGTCGCTATAAAATATTTATTCAGACCAATATGACGAAATATGTAATCGGCGAATGAATAAAATGTGAATATAATTGAATTTTAATGGAGTGAGTTTAGTTGGCATGTTTGTTGATTCAGTACAGTGTGAGCTTTATATTTTTTATTGCAGTTCATCTCATAATCAAGCACATATGATTGTAGCTCGATACATTGACATGTATGGCCGAACGATTACTCGTTTGTCTGCTCAAAGTTACACTGACGTGTCTTCGATGCAACATTTTAATATTTGCGGTTTGACCACTACACCGAGGCATTCGCGAAATTAGAAAGAAATAAAACTACGAATATATTTATATCTTCAATGTATGCATGGTACTTAAATTAATTAAAATTTAAAAACTTTATTGTTTAGAAAAAAATTTCAGTAACAAAATGATATTTTTATGTGAAAATTATAATGATCGCTTTCGATGAAATATTGGCGATAGGAAAACGCATGCACATGATTTCAGTTTACACTTTCTGAAATGTTTAAATAAAATTAACACAATTTTATGGTTTAAAGCGAATACTAAAAAATTAATGTCTTGACTAAACTATTATAATCAATTTAAGCCTTGGATTGTAGTGGTGATGATTGGATAACTTTCCATGCTTTAATGGTACGTTTCACATGTTTATCAGTTGAATTTATTGATATGGTCGAAGGCTGATGAAAAATTGCATAAGCAGTTGCTTCCTTTGCATACAGCAATCCATGGCAGGGAATCTTGATATGTTCCAAAATTTTGATTTTTTGAATGTTTATGTCCTAACTTTTTCGATTTGAATTATAAACTGTGAGGAATGCTTCGGGTCAAAACAGACTTTGTTCCAAGGATCATTCAACAAATGAAGCACGAAATAATAATTTTCCGGATATCCTACTCACTTTCCGTCTTGAAAACCGAGCATTTTTATAAATGTTTGCAAACGGCTTAATGCAAATTCTTGGGAGGGGCTTTACCCATCTGCCGAAGTATTTTCAATTTTAAAAACAAAAACGTCATACCAGAGAAACTTCACTGATTGGTCTATGGCAGATCAATTGGTTTACCAATGGCAGATAAAGAATCATGCCTATGGTCACTTGTACCATTTTGCAAAATTGATCTTAAACTTACAAAATTGAGGAGTGGTAGAGGATTTTGATTGATTTGATTTCTAGCGATGTGCCCCAAAGCCCGCAAATACAGTCTTTCATCCTCCAAGGAGAAAATTAAGAAAATAAAAATTAAGAAACAGAAGCTACGATGAGGAGCCAAGGATTTTCATTTAAAATAGAGGATTAATCGTCAAAACTATTATGTATGGCTGCACATCTCCAATTTTTTTGCGTAGACCTAGACATGGTACACTAAGCCACTGTACTAAACATTACCTGAAATTGACGAAAATCATTGCAGATTAGTTGCTTCAAAGTCAACTAGAAAAGCCCTTCGCAGACTCAACAATAGTCGTTAAGACAGCTGATGACAAGACCAAGTTGACAATTTAAATTAGGATCCGTGAGATCTGGGCTCCAAACAACAAATGTCAAAATTCAACACATACATTTTGCATCCCTCATACAGGGCAAACAAGATGAATAATTGTCTAGGCCGTTTACCCTCTCCATCACGCTCACGTTGAGATCGTTCACGATGAAACATTGGTAAAAAGTTCACGTTTCACAAAGAGGAAACTGAAGGAAGGTAATGACCCTAATAGGAAGGCAATGACCCTAATAGGAATCCAGTTGAGATCCCGCAGTTGGTTTGCAGATCTGCAGATTTACCCTTAACTGGATTTCAGCATGTTCATCGCATACCTGCGCGGAGACGTGTTTGAAGGATGCTGGAGACCGAGGCTCATGTTGATTAGGAAGGAGCTGACCAGTTTTTATGATAGACATAACGCGAGAAAAAACATCTGGAGAAATCTGGTCCAGCGTGCATAGCCAAATAGCATTTGTGAAATGGTGGGTTGTCCTGCTAGCAATTTTAATTTTTACATTAAGCTGAGCTATATGTGTGAATATCCAGGATGCGCTTGAAAATCATTTCCATACCCTACTTCACGATACATAGGAAGGTATCCCAAGGCTGATAGTCACAGCAGATGGCGTGCGGGGCATCCTCCACGGCTCTGAGACCTTAGCTGAAGACTAGTGAGGCTTAAGCTTCGGGCTGATTTACGTTTCATCAGTACTAAGGAAGATGTTGCGACACTTTTCAATGGATAGTCAATCAAGCATGCGTAACTCAGACTAAATATGCTAATGCTGCAGATTAAGGATTGGATGACTGGTCGCGGGATCTTTGCTTTTGACATTAGAAACAAGAGAAGCTGCCATCCAGATAAAGTATCGAGTCCCCAGACTAAGATCCTTCAGCTTGTAAAGCGCTTATCAAGCGAAACAAGCATTGTAATACGAGATTGTGTTGATGGACTCGGAAAAGAGCTTTCGCTAGAAATTCTAGGAATAACTAGAAATAACCTAGAAATAACTGCACTCAATTGTACAATGTAACTTAATGGCTAAGTTGTGAGGGACACTCCATCATGGAAACGACTCCAGTTGACGACCGAGAGCCAGTTTATTCTACTCTGTGGGGTAGAACTAAATATCTTCGCTTACATGAAAAACGGTTGGCACAAGGATCATTGCGAATCGCTTCAGACATCAGACGGTCTTTGGGATGAGGGTGCTCATGATCATAGGAGTAATATCTAGAACTCTCTTTGCTAGAGAGGACCTGATACAGGTATCGTAGCTGGTAAGAAGACAATAGTGAAGAAATCAACAGGGACTATATGAAATGCTCTCTCATCAATGTGGAACAATCCTGGCATCACGAAAAAAAAGGAAGGTGAACTGTGTATCTTACGTCTAACGTCAATCAAGCGCATGGTTAGGCTGGTTATTAATTGACGCAGGCCTAGAGCGGACATGTACGTTTCTGGTCTTACCTTCATAAAACGTAAAGGTCATGTTCAACCAACTATATGTTTTCTATAGGCGCGTCGCATAATGCCTATTAATCATTTTTAACTTGCAAAGAGAAATGAGCCCACAGCTCTCTTCAGGCAATGACCTTCAGTCAATTAAAACGCTTTTCCGTGAAACTATGATCGAAAAAAGCTTAGAAAAATTAAGAAATAGAGTCGTTTGGCACATTATGGACCATCCTGTCACTGAAAAGTGCATATTGAATGTCAGGTTCTCTCGAAGGTTCTTTTTTGTGGCACTCCTACGAGGATGGTCTGAAAAGTTACGAATTATAACGTAAAGATAGCGGCACTCGTCACTCAAAACCAGCGAATGTAGTTGTGCATCTTTTGACAGTTACTCACCAAAGTTTCATCAATTTTGGAAGTGTGGTTTTTCAGTTGACAGTCGTAAGAGTGAGTCAAGTTGGGTCGCTTTGTGTAAATGGAAAAAATTGAGTATAGAGCTGTTGTTAAATTTTTGTTTCTGCAAGGCAATACGCCTGCGCAAATCAAGGATGAGATTAACTATGTGTATGGGGACACATGCGTGGACATTGCACCATCATTTACCAAAGGGAAATTTTGGACAGCTGACTTTAAACCTGGCTATAAGAGATGGGGGGATGGAGAACGTTCAAGACATCCAAAAACTGCGCTTACTGACGATAACACTGCTGAAGTTTACCAAATGGTGTTAGACGAACGCCGAATTAAAGTGAGAAAGGTAGCAGAGGATATGGGAATGTCCATAGGACGTGTTGGCGCTCTTTTGGCGCAGTTTAAGCGCAATAAATCCGAGTTTTAGCCCCAAATTATTATTGTAGATGAAACTTGGATTCACCATTATACCTCGAAGTAGAAATACAGACAAAACAGTGGACTACACAGGGGGAACCGGCTTTGAAAAGTAAAAAAAACTGTTTTTTCGGCTGCCACTTTTTTTGTGATAGTCATGGAGTTATCTTAACGATTAACAATAACGAGTTATCTTATCGATTATCTCAGAAAGGGAAAACTATTTCAGGAGTATATTATGCATAATTACTAGCCAAGCTGAAGGCAGAAATTGCGTAAAATGACCACATTTGCAGGAAAAAAACTCAGTTTCACCGAGACACCGTGCCGTCTCACACCTCAGCGGTGTTTGTGGCAAAAATCCATGAATTTCAGTTTAAACTGCTTTACCATCTACCTTACTCACCAGATCTAGCCACAAGTGTCTCCTTTTTGTTCCCTCAAGGCAATCACTTTCGTGAACAATAATTTTGCAGAGATAAAAAGGCGGAGTACTACTCGGACGGGTTAAAGAGATCTGAGCATCGCTGGGAGAAGTGTGTAGAGTTACAAGGCGGCTATGTAGAAAAATTTTTTAGAATAAATGACTTGGATCATTGTTAGGTCAGAAATTTTTCAGACCACCCTCATAATCTCAAAACGCGTGATAACATGAAAGCATGAAACCTATGTTAAAATTATGTCTCAAGCAGCACCAGACTAGGTACTGCACTTACTGCAGTTTTAAGCTACATTGAATGTTAAGAAGCGCATCTAGGAGTCCCACACTCAGGATGTGTGTTACCCTGAACACTTATAATCCCGAGCACCATGATTTTACAACTTTGTAATATTCCGCTATTGATTTGTCAATGATTTTCACAGTCCTATATATTATTCTATGTTCACATACACATATAACCATGCTCGAATACATTCACGATTTTGACGCTGTCGTTTCGGCAAATTCATATATTTCAGTTTTTCAATGCAATCCTGTCATCTGAATTACGTTGCTTTATGTATTTGCGATTTTCCGCATGAATACTTCCGAACATACTATCCACACTTATTTATTTATTTTCACTCTGTCTACGCGCTTCCATCACACATATGATAATCCCAAAACTTTCCACATTTCCTTCACCCCTTATTCTCCTATGATCCTACATGCTAGACTTACCTAAGTACGTTCACACTATACAAACAGCGAAATGTCGGAAGAGCTTCTTTGATGTCATATCAAATTACCAAATACCAAGAAATTTCAGCGGAAAAGTAGGCAAACCAATTATTTAGAGCAATTATCGATTTATCCACGTATCTCGATGTTTTCGGAGCTTTTATTTCTTTTCATTCTATTTCAATTTATATTTCGTTGAAATTATCATTTTGTTTTTAGTCTTTTTTTGCCGTATTTTCTTATTATATTTGATTTTATCTTTCAATTTTCTTCATTATCAAATGCTTCAATTATGCCCATTACATATGTGTACACATAAAACGGTGAAATTTATCGGAAAAGTACAACAATCATCGCGTGTGTGCTTTTGTGCTTATGCCTAAATTGGTGGGAAGGAAAATCGCCATGAAAATTCAATAACGTTAATTTTACTCATAAGCATTTAACGGATTAGCAAGGCGAAGTTATGGATTTTTGAAATGATTGCAGAGTATTGGGCAGCGACAGACGGAGAGGACAAAAGGGAAATGGATTTTCGGGAAGTTGAAGATTTTGTTAATGACTTTTGAAATTGAATTGAATTGATTAGAAAATTGAATTGAATACCGGAATCAAAACCGTAGTTTGTTAAGTAGAAAAACTTCTACAGTACTTGGACATGTAATTGGGAATTGTAAAGTTTTGTGAAAATCAATTTTTATTACGGATACAGTTTTTTGGTAGGAAGGGTAAGGATAGAAGGAAGGGGTATGTGAGTTTACATTATCAAAAAACATGTTGATGGCAGGTCCAACTGAACAAAATGACCCCGATCTCTCCTCATGTCATCTGAAGAATTATTATCTTGCAAAACCTTGATAAAAACTCACATGGCAATCTTAATGAACTTGTGCTCATTGTGCTGCATGCGGATTGACCAAGCGGTCATTGTATCTAGATAACTCTTGTCTATGCTGTTCATTCGCGCTATTTTCCGCGTTTCTTTCAAACTCTTCGTTCTATTCTTCTATTTTGATTGGCTGCTCCTTCAAGCACTCTCGTCCGTCCATCTGTCCGTCCTTCTGTCCATCTCTATCTTTACGCCAAACATAATGAAATAACAGCACAATGTAATGTTTGAAACAAGTAGAATCGTCATTGTGCTTAGCAAGGGATTATACAGCTCTGCGAAGGATTAAATCGTACCATGCCAGTATCTCTTTAAAACGTACATGTGAGCACATATGATATATGTAGCGGATCCAAAGAGAAGTTGCAACGTTCAAAACAAACAAATCGATCAAGTCCAACGCGAGCACAGTAATCGTTGGCAGAAAAACCTGAAGATTGTTGGTTGGTTGGCAAATCTGAAAGTAGAATGGAGACATGTAGCTTAAAAGTGGTGGACAGGTTGGTGACCACTGAGCAACAACCGTAGAAGTAGAAGAAATGCAACAAAACAAATGTCGGAAAAGGAACTTACACTTGAATGTGACGAGTGTGTAATTGACAGTGACTGCGACTGCGAATTAACGATTATCGGACAGCGCGAATATCCTATTCTGCGTGGATAAATCTTAACCAGGGTAATAACCACAATTATTACTCACTCTCTTTGTTGGTGCTTGGATGTGAATGGTACTCGTGGTAGAACTTGCAGTTATGATATGTGTTATTATTCGTGCCGTTGTACATGAAAAATACCAAGTTGCGACAAACTTGCAATCACATATGATTTATGAACATCAGACAATGTTTGTTACACGGACAATTGTTGCGCGTAATTATTGAATAGTTACATTTTTCATAAATTTGTGATTCGTGGCAATGGTGGAAAATATGAGATCAACTCGATACAACTTGATGTTTGTTAGAATGTGGAATTGTTGTGATAACATGAATCGTAATCATGTGCTTTGCGAACATGTTCGTTCCATTTTAGATTTAATTACGAGTTAAAAGAAAAAAATGTGGAAACGCATCCTTTGAAATATTACCAAGATTATGAGTAAATAGACTATAAGATGAACACAATAGATTGGAATAATCTTGTAAATTTATATATGTGTTAGATTCCTTCGATAAACCGATAACGATTCAGCAACAATTTTGACGGCTTTTAAGGGCCAGTGAAAGGTTATTTTCTCAATTGAAAATTATTTTATTAACTTGATTGGTTATTCATTAGAAGTAGTATTAGTAGTAGTAGTAGTAGTAGTAGTAGTAGTAGTAGTAGTAGTGGTAGTAGTAGTAATAGTAGTAGTAGTAGTAGCAGTACTAGTAGTGGTAGTAGTAATAGTGGTGGTAGTATTATTAGTTGCTGTTATTTTGTTTTTATTTCTGTTATTTGGGTTGTTGCTGTTGTATCGGTAGTAGTAGCAGCAGTAGAAGTATAAGTAGTAATAGTAGTAGTGGTGGTAGTAGAGGTAGTAGTAGAGGTAGTAGGAGTCGTATTAGTAGTCGGAGTAGTAGTAGAAGAACTACTAAGACTAACTAACTAGAACTAAGAACTAAGAATATTAGAACTAGAAGTAGTAAAAGTAATAGCTGTAGTTGAAGTAGTAGTCAGTACTAGTAGGAGAAGAAGTGTAGAAGTAGTAGAAGGAGTACTAGCAGAAGTCGTAGTATTAGTGGTAGTTGAAGCAGAAACAGTATTAACAATAGTAATAGAAGTAGTTCTAGCAGAAGTTGTAGTAGTAGTTTTAGTAGCAGTAGTAGTTGTAGTAATGACAGAAGTAGCTATTCAAAATAATAATGGAAGAATTAATATATTTTGTATGAAAAATTATGTGTTTTATATTTGTTTCTCGAACAAAGCTTTTGTTTTCGAATAAAAAATAATGGCATAACAACGAACTATACACTGTTTTGAAATGATTGGTCTTTTTCGTGAGGGTAATATAAAAACAGAAATCCAAACCTGTATAATTACAATAGCACAGTCTTATAAAGCTCAAATAACCTACGCTACCCTTTGTCTTTAATTCTCACTGAAAGGAATACACAAAATGGAAGGTAAGCATTCCATTTTTTTCGTATTTGAAATAGCTAGAAATCAGATTTTCACCAAAATAAAATCAGAATTTCGTCAAAAATTTCAAGCCAAATAGAAATTGAGTTTTGCCTTACGAATGATCCGTATTTCGAATATTAGGAGGTGCACCAAACCAAGTCTTTCAGAACTGAAGAATTGTAAGTGCCATCAACAGAAGAAGATGGGATAGATTAACATGTCCTTCTTTTAAACATTTTTCGACCTTCACTGTCAATGAAGAAAACTACAACGATGGATAGTAATGAAAAGTCTAAAGAAACTGTTTACTTCTGGCAGAACACCATTTTTGGCAACGTGCAACCACTTTAGATCCAGTAAGTGTTATTGGACAGTGATCGATCTACGCAATCATGTCTTCTATTATCGTGGAACCACCATATGTTTTTATCAAAAAAGAACTAGCTACAAAAGAAGGTAGATGTACACTGGCTACAAATCCTTTAAACTTTAAGCCTCTCGTTCTTTATGTATTTCATAATGTAAGTGTCAATCATCAATGCGAAAGCAATAGTTATAAAACTCGACATAATACTTGTTTTAGTGTAGCCGATAGGTTGTGAGGTGTTTTCATATGAATGGGTGACGTTTCCCTGTATTTTCCTGCTTTTTATCCACTGTCTCCCACCAGCTGTAATTTAACATTCAATCGCATTTCGGGATTTGCTTAGAATACTTATCCTCATGTCAGAGTATGAGATATTTCGTATTCATTTCGAAGAAGTTTTCTTCTGCATTTTGTGAAAATTCCTTCATTTCACAAGTTTTCGTGTATTCAGAATATTCACTGTAATCTTCACTCTACTGGTCTAATTCATATTGATCTTCTTCGGTGGTACGCTCAGGATTATCTTCATTGATGTTGGTAATTTTGTTCGGTTTCATATCATAACACTTGTTTTTACTCATGGTTGCTAGAAAAGGGTAATTGATGAACCCAGAAGAACACTGTGCCCAAATTCAATTACTCCTTTGTAAATAATTAGAACAGGACTATCCACAATAACTGACACTTTTGTACACTGTCTTCAAAAATGTTCTTTCCAATGTCAGTGCAGCAACTACACTAAACTTCGGTCTGACCGATGAATCGGTACAGACCGATCCTCACGCGAAACGAAACTAGAATCATGGCGCAGACTAAAGTCAGGCACCGCCGGGTGTGATGGCTGTTCATGTGCGACATTTAACCTGTGGCATGCTTTGAAACTCGCATGGCACGATTATCCTTTTGATAAGCGATATTTTTTGAATACGAAACAAGATAACACCCACGCCATAAAATTCGCTTTATTTCACATTATCGAGGTGCTATTGTCTATCTATTGAATTTGGGGGTAACCTACTAAAGACTTTTCTTTCACTCTTACATATAGTATGGAGCAATGACTTTACGAACGAATTAAACATCCGAGGATTTGTTTATAAATTCAGCCAACCCGTCAAATTGACGTGTTCCGTAGCGATGGGTATTCCACATAAAAATAACAATATTCAAAAAATTATGATCGTTTCAGGTGTATGTATAAATTTTTTGATGAAATAATGAATTTTCTATGGAAAGTGGTTAAGATGAATCCTATGATTGTTGAATATTTCATTTTAAAGTTTTCAGGATCCGGTAAATCTAGTGTTAAAAACGTGTCATCTTTGCCGTGAGAACCTTAATTCCCAATAAAGGAATACATATTTTGATCTTACCAAACACTGAGCGTGTTAGAATGAAAACTATTGTCATTTTAAAATCTCTGAAAATAAAAGGTTATGTAGCCATTTTCTATGAATATACAATGGGCGAAAAACTTTATAAATCGGAAAAACAGTTTCTGTTTTCCATAATATACACTTAAGCGGGAAATATTGAAATATCTTCTTTAATAAAGATGTTTTTTTAGAGGTATAGTACTCTCAGTTGGCAACACGTTTTTATGCTGCGTATGGTGTGATAGCTGTCGTTCAGGATTGGTTTGGCTTGTTATTTTGTCATAAATAGTTTGACGCCTCAGCAACGTCTAAAAATTGAAACAAAAATAAAAAAAACTTCCGCATTTCACCAAACGGTTGTTCAAGCAACGTCACATCCACAGAAAGTCACTGTTTGGCATGCTTTATGGGCCGGGGGAATCATTTGCCCACATGCCTAACACTAACATACAGGAATAACACTACCGTCAATAGTGACCGCTATAGAGCCATGCTCAACAACTTCCTCATTTCGAAATTGACTCGTCGTAATGCAAGGGACCTCTAGTTTCAACAGAATGACATCACATGTCATACAACTCGTGCAACCATCAACTCCATTGAAAGAAACATTTGATGAGCGCATAATTTCTTTCTATCATAATTTCGTTTTGGATCTATGAACTGGCTTGCAAGATCTTGTGATTTAATACCGCTGGACTATTTCTTGTGGAGATACGGCAAATCATTCATCTACATCAACGAACCCGAGATGCTTAAATATTTGGAAGACAACATTCGCCATGTTATTGGCGAGATAGGACCCCAATTATTGGTTAGAGTCGAAAATCGGACCTGGCGTTTGGACTTCCTCCCCGCTAGTCATGACGCTCATATACACGTTATAGCATTCAATTAAAATGGCAGGAAATTATTAAATGAATTCCAGTAAAACCAATTTCATGGCAATCAAAATAATTCATTGGTATTTTATTTCAATTCAAAGTTTTATGCCGCTAAAAAACATCTTATATAAGGCAAAGATGAGAAACTTATGCAAACGCTTGCATATTTCATGCATGTATTCTTAGAAAAGGACTTTCCAAGTAGAAACGACAGGAACGGCTCTTCGTTTGACATATGAAATTGTTGAAATTTACTCCATTTTGCGGTGAAACTGTTTGCTTTAAATGGATTATTTGACCTAAATCGCAAACTACTAGCGAATAAAACGATACTAGCGAAATTGTGGTTAGCAATAATAGAATTGTCTCAACATGGCAATCAGATGTATATTTTTTATATATTTCGCTCTCATTCACCCTATCTCGTTCTTACATGTTCTCCATCGTTTGATCGTACAACCCTTACATACAGGCATGAGCGCCATATAGCTCTTTCTTTCGTTTTAGTTCGGTGCCTCTCGATCACTGAACAATCGGGACCATGTTGTGATCAATGATGCATGAACGGTTGATGTGGGTTGAAAGTACATCCAGTTGATGCATTAAAAGTGGGGATGAATGTTATTGAAATTGATGTTGGCAATTTCAAGTTCTGCACAGAGTGCTTTTCGTTTAATTGCATACGTTTCCTACAAGTTTTTGTTAATTTAGAGGACGTCAAACGATAATCCTAAATGTTTAAACCATTCTTTACAACATTTCACGAGAGTTCGCAGATATCGAAAACATACTTCGCAGGATTTTTCCCCTGCACTGAAAGTCCAAAAGAAAAGTTATAGTAGCTTTCCGCTCCACTAATTTCTGTGTCCATTTCCTCCTTAAGCGCAATTCAAACATCCTGAAGCACATATCATATAATTTATCTACGAATTAGTCACCAGAACGTCGCTACTCATTCAGGGTAATTTGAGCCGGGAAGCATTACCTATCAGATTCACTAGAAATTTGCGGTGGTCAGTTTGTGAAGAACATGCAGAAAGGCAAGAAGAAGTGGAAGGATCAGAAAAAAGTGTGACAACACAGGCAAAGGTAACGTTATTGTTGATGTGCGCTCAAATATCCATTTTTATGAATTCATCGCCGCAAACATGCACTTTGGAGTCGTACACACACCAAAATCATCTTGGCAGCGATGCGTTGTCAAGGAAAAGTGTTTGTGGATTACGATAATGCTTCCATATTAAATTTAAGCTCCGAACTACATACCCGTTGCAATGGTTTTCATATTTTGTGTAGATACTCCTTCCGAACTTGAAGAAACTTTTACTCATCATTTACCTAAGACAGTTTTGAGCAAGTTAAAAATAAGTGCAAGCGCTGCCAATAAGTTGGCTTCAATTCTACGCTTTTGCACTGTAGCTTCACACTCCATCGCATTCTGCATTCCATGGGTACCCAAGGTGTCGATCTCATTGAATCCGATTAAATAATTATCGCCTCAGCACGAGTTCGAGGAAGTGACATCCAGTGGTGGAGGCAAAGACGAAGCAGAGTAATGTGGTAGCGATGGTGAAGAAGGCGAGCAAGAGGGGGCCGATATGTATATTGCAAATCCGATAATATGTCACACCTGAAACAATACCAGATTGCCGTTTGCCTAGATATAGTCGCCTGCATATCGGGGAGAATGTGATTAAATTGCTTCATGGTAGGTAGGACGGAAAGTTCGACGAAGAGGGTGCCAGTGCCTGAATACTGAAAACTTGTTGCCGACTTGATTTCGGGCTTTAAAAATACATTCACTTTTATAAAACATTGCCACATGGAAACGGGAGATGGCTTTAAGATTCTTATGAAATATGAATGCTGAAACTTAGCACAGAACCGCTGATCTTTATTTCGAAACAATCGAAATCAATGAAAATGTGTTTGCAATAATTGGACCTTAAAAATGTAACAAACCCACAAACTTCAGGATTTTCGAGAGCAATGAAATATGAAATGAAATCCTTGCCTTAGAAAATGCCACTAACTTGAATTTACTGTCAAAACACCTGGTCGTCTTGAGCTAAATAACGAAAAACTGACACCTAATATGGTAAACACGAGAAACCGTCCTTTCAGCTCTTCGGTGAATATAAAGAAACTGTCAAAGTAGTTTTTGAAGCACCGTAAGTATATTATATAAGTCACATAAATTACCTTACTGCGAAATACATAAGTGGAAAGAAGGTGACAGCCGCAGTAATTAAAACTTTACGACGGTTTCGCATTGCACCCTGTTTTTATTATTTTGGGGAACAATTGTTGACATTAAGTTCTAATATTAGCGTTAACACCAAAAGCTAAGTTGAAATGTGTGTGACAGCATGTTGGAATCATCAAAGGTATCTGGCTTATTGACCAACATATTTACATAGATCCCAACTAACATATAACATTTTTAGGTTTTATAAAATGACTTAAATTCAAAATTTATTTGACACTATAAAAAGTGTCTAGCAGTCGGTATCATCCGCTTAAAGTGTCTGGTTCTTGCAACGTGTATCCTTTAACAACTGTTATCTCTCAGATCCAGCACAACTCAAAGTTTACAGTGTCCAATCATTGCTAATTCTTCTACAACAATTGCGCAGACAAATTTCTAGCTTTTATACTATGACGTTTGCCTAACGATCGCTTGCTCTTAGACAATTAGAGATTATCATCGGAATAAGTTTAGTTCGTCGAAAGTTTTGTGAATTGAAAGAAATGTACAGTTTACAACTAACAGAACATTCTGTTTATCATCTCATCGAAAAATTTGAGAGAATTGGATCAGTTGCAGACGAGTAGAGCTCTTTCTACCCTCTTGGAGATTTTAGGAAAATCATCGTTTCCGATGTATCCAAGTTATCTTGTATATATAATACGTAATTTTTTTGACTAAACCAAGCATCCGCAAATGTATCGAACGCATTTGAGCGGCGGGACCTAAGGCGGATAATTGCAGAAAAGCTAAATGGGGACCAATAGCGAATTTGATACATCCATGAACTGTATGAAATTTTTGACAAGCTGGAGGCCTCAGCGATTTAAAGACTGCGGAGGCTGCAATGAACTTGCCATATGAATCGCATGGACGAACAACGAATACCCAAAAAAGTATTCGTTAGGAGAACTGAGGCTGGAGACCAGTGGCGAAACTAGAAAAACACTGGTGTGACTCTGTTGATAAAGACAATTCATCGTTGCTTGGATATCAAAATTGGACGACACGGTTAATGAAGCGAGACAGTTGGAGGCACTTGTTGCAGAAAGTGAAGCTCCGAGAGGGACTGTAGTGTAAAGATGTAAATGAAAAGGAATTTTCTTGTCATACCAGTCGAAGCTCAGGTTTGACTTTTTGAATAGCGTTTCCATTGCGGAAGTTTAAAACGCTGGCGATAAGACTATGTTAGCGGGGACGCGTTTCGTCTATTTGTATCAATCGCCATCACGTTTTGATTTGTCTGCCCCTTGACGTCCTTTTATATGTTGGTTTTTTTATTGTAGCGATACGAGGAAAGGCATAATATATATCATCATATCATATCATAACAAGGCATTACAGAGGGTTTAGTAGCAAAATTAAGCGTTATGGAGCTGGTATGTTCAGGTCTTTTAGTGTTTTTGGAAATATCCTTGCTGGTTTTTTCACGTTTCGTCCGTCAAGCACTGAATATATTGTATCGGTTGCTTAGTATATGTTGTATATGTTGCTTAATCAGTTTTACGCGCGTTTTTCTAAGCTAGTTAACTAAGGATCTTGTTTTTCTTGGGTCTTGTCTAGTCTAGTCTTGGGTCGTTGTTTTTGTAGTAGTTTCATCGAAATAGCCATCCCATCGGGTTCGTGTGCGTTAGCCAGTAAGTGTGTTGCCTAGTTGGAGTATGTGACAAGCGGAGTTGGAGGATGAATGTCATTTATCGTATGCATAATATGTTACAGTCCTTATACGTTAGTTTATATATATCGCTGTTTTCGTTTAAAGACATACTCTCAAGTTTTACCTAGTTCATTTTCAATGTTTTTGATGGTTTCGAACTCGGTTCGCTGTTTGTATTTCTTGAACAAGTTACACGAAGTATGTATGACACGATTTGACCTTAATTGACCGTATTACCAAAAATACAAGAAAATTTAGTATTTACAAGAAAATTTGGTCCTGCTATTGCATTCTTATTGAATGTCTTACTATTTCTTTTTAACGTATATAATTTATACCTTTTAATCTTGAAATTTTCAGCAGTGATTTTTAGTGCAGGGCATGGTCACCACTTGACAGATCAGATGTAACTAGTAAGTTGAAAGTTAGAAACTTATGCTTTCGTACCATGTACCATATAAACCATATGTACCAGCAAAAAATAAAAATAATCATCTAAAGTTTTTCGGGAAGACTTTCACTAGAGGTCTTTGTATTTGTTTCAATGTGGGTTTTTTAATTCATCGGATTGGTCATCGCTACAGGCTGCCTGGCGAACTTGTCATCAGACATCCTGGACACGAACGTCAGATTTTATATAATGAAATGATTGACTTTCGCATTTTCCTCGGGAGAAACTGATTTCGCTATGAAGAGTTACTAATGCATGGTAATAAGCTCTGCTTGGTTGGTCAAAAACAGTGTGTATATACTAATGAATTAGTATCTTCGGCACTGTTTATGTAACTGGTGGTTGTATAGGTTTGGAAAGTAAAATTTATCTGTGGTGAAGATTGATAAGCGTGAAATTTACAAAGATATTGTTGGGGAGGTAACTGATTGTAGACCAGCGTAACCTGGAGTAGGAATTTGATCTGTTTTGCCAGTTCTTTGACAGTCCACACAAAAGTTGAGGTACCGTTATTTGGTAAAGGAGTAAGTCAGGGAAAAATATATCATATTAACCCGTTAACAGTTCACGATACTGGGTATGCCCTCACTTAACACCCTGTTTTATGTTAAAGCATTCCCATCTCTCATAATTTTTCCATAATTCAGCGCTTTGCACAATTGAAGGCACCTCACTTGCTGAAAATGTCCTGAAGGTGCATTGGAAGTTTCATAATGCTAAAATGCAATACATTTTTGACGTTTTGGTGTTTTGACATTTTTTTCTAGTGAGGTAAAATGTTAAAATATTCAACAGTGAAACATTTTTTGAGCGAAAAGCAATTCTAATTTTACAAGTGCTTGATCCCAGTTTGTTCACAGCATGCTCTAGTAAGTCATTTAAATATCCCTATTAGTATGGATGATAGCTAAACCTCTGATGTTATTATTGCTATTAAGGAAGAAACAATCAATGAGCGTTACTTTTAAGACACTTTTAAATTTTAACCAATAGACTAGAGGGCAAAAATGCTCTTAAAATCGTTTCCAGAAACAGATTTTCGAAGCAGTGATTTACGAGACGATTGTTAGTGCTCGTTTAAGTGCGGATTAATACATAATAATTGACATTGAATCAAATAATCGGTAAAGTTTCGCTTGAATTTGGAAAACAGAGTTAAAAATTTGGAAAAAAAAGTTAAAAACATGGAATATTGTTTTTGTCTTAACGCATCCTCGATAGAAAATTTCTTGTGCATTGAATACTACTTAATAGTTGAGTCATCCAGCAATACATGTAGCCTAAATGCTAGAATCATTCTGGAATGCAATGAATATCGATCAGTGAATTTTGCATGTGAACCCACTTACAATTGACTTCACTGTGCAATTTTTATCACATCTGATCGTTTTTGTTATTTAGCGTTTCTCGAGATCCTGGCAATACATGAAGTTTAAAGAAATTTCGTAACAACTACAAGCTCTGTTTCTACAAACCCGACTCGTCTAAATTACTTAACTCCCTTACCATACCTTCGTATTCCTTAATCATACCTTCATGCCCACTATTCCAATTGGAAACCCGATTAATTGCGTACCCAGTAGCCCATCAACTCAAGCGTTTTGGCTTGGCACCTCACACTTTTCAATGCTCTTAAATCACATATACTCAAGAAGGTAACCCTTTCAAGGCCATAAACAATCCTACGTTTGTCATAAATTCCAAATGACTAATTGCCTTATCGTTTGTATCGCAACCTTCGCAATATCATAAGTCATCGCCATTCGCAGATTGGTATACGATTAAGGAAAGATGCTAAAATTCTTCCCGTGCGAATTACTACAAATCTTCTTGAGATGGCACCACAAAATAGGAAGAATGGGTATACAGTAGCTGCTCCTTGGTGTGCAACAGCCAACTGGGAAGGAAGAAGAACACTACTCAGTGGAGATGATTTTCATTCGCCTAATAAAATCAATGAGAATGATTTTCAAGCACCAACTAGTTAAGGGATAAATAAGTTGACAGTGATCCTGTAGTTGGTAATAAATTTAAGCCACAATAAGGGGAATATATGTTGTCTTGACAATCCTACGCTCAGTCTTAAGGCGCGCGAAGGTTAAAAACCATAGGTTTGGTAGGGTATCGAGGGCACGATTAGGTTGAACAAGTGATGATGCGTCGGCTCCGAGTTGTGGTGCTTGTGTACAAAGTTCAGAATGGTAGTTTTCAAAAGATTGGGCAAATAGTTCTCATGTTAATGACTAAATAAAGCCTAGAACGTTTTGTTGAGCATTCTTCAGTCTTTCATTTGAAGTTCACTATTCACCTGGTTTGCTCTATGTTATAATGTTGTAATATTCGAACTGAATATATTGCATACATGATCCTGAGCAGAATGACAAAGTGACGAGAGACATGTACTCGTTGTATGCAAGGAACGCTGAATGAAACCAGGTAGCTCGAAACCATTCATCAAAGTGTCATCACAAAAACGCTGAGCGTTTTCCTGCCCATATACATTCCATTCATCAATAAATTTTTAACTTTGGTTGCTTTTTATAAGTAAAATCGCCTTACGTGCTTCTCGGTTAGTGTGGACTTGGTCGGGGAAACAGATCCCATTGAAATGATGATCACAAAGTTTACTAGACCCAGTGAAGTTGCGCGGAAAAAGAAATCGCATACGAACGCTTTCATCTAGTTTTACAATTGATATGGAAATATCTGAACTGTTTTCAATGATGCCTGCTTTGATCTTTGCAATAGTTTTGCCGAAATGGATTTCAAATGTCCGCAACGACGGCACCCTTTTGAAAAATCAAATGGAAAGTTGACTAATGCTCTATCGCACCAAGTATTGAGTGCAACTTACACGCGGGGAGTGCTTGGAATAACTTACGTACGTAGCTAGTAGCCAAGTTAAGAAAATAGATAAAATATGGAGTGAATTGCGTGAATTGACAACTAAATGCTGGGACGCATGCATGCTTAGTTGACGGTCTCGTCAAGCTTTGTAGGCAGTTAAGTGCGGTTAAGCAGTGGTCATTCAGTGGAATTCCATTCATGCTCAGTTCTGAACGAACCTAATAAAAATGCGCGCGCATATATGCGCAAAAGACACTTTTTAATTAGATATTACCGTGTTTGTATGCAGATATTAAATTAACGAGGTTGTTTGAATTAAGCTGTTTCAAAGAATGTAGATGGGACTACCCCCACGTTAGGCCCGAGTTGATAATCGAATTCTTAGCAAATTTATCATTTTGATTATGCCGCCTACCAAATTCTCCAATCAAAAACTGGAAACATTACAATCCTTGTTGGTGACCTATCCTGAAAGGTGCACAATCGAAATACTCAAGAGATCTCGAGACCCGCGACAGTGCTTCTCGTTGCCCCCTCACGCAGCTTTCCGCTGTCGTGTGCAATTCTGAGAAGTTGGACATAGTGAAGTTTTCCTACACGCCCACAAAACGCAGCACAGTTCAGCATCTTACATATGACGTTACTAAGGACATTGTGTGTTTGTCGCCCCGGAGAAGCAGATATCGCAAGCTTCCACAGAAAAATCTGAACAACAAAGGCAGTCGAAATCTCGGTTGACGACAACGAGAGCAACGCCAGGACGAGACATTCATGATAATGGCAGTATATGGATCGCGTTGAAAGCGTTTACGCGGGCTCATCGACAGATGTAAGATCCGCTGCTAGCAATACGTCATGGTACTAGTCAAACCAAGCCCGGAGTAAGCATTCATTCAGAAACTCAAAGACTGAAACTATCGGAGATCCTGCCGTTGTTCAGAGATGTAGATGATGTTGCTGGGGCAGCCACTTGGTCCACAGTCAATAAATTGCAATACAGGCTAGGTCACTAGCGTACCTAGCCTGTACGTTTCGAGTAGGGTCTCTTGCTCATCAAACTCGCACTGAAATAGTTATTATCCTTGAGTAAAAACGATCACGACAGAGAATTTTTATTAAAGTCGAAACTATGTATTAAGTACTCGTGCTTTATGAGAGACTTTAACCTGAGTTTCAAGGAGCCAATGAGTTCAATGAATGAAAAAGTCACAGCTGTAATTTTAGCTCCCAGACGGAGGATCGTCATTGTTGGAGGATCAAGTTCAACACAAATGCGGCTCCTGATTAGTGCTGTACTGTCTAAGTTTCCAGAAGGAGCAGGAAAAAGTATTGAAGCTCTATACTAGGAACTACTCCAAGAGCTTTTGTATAAATACCAGGCAATCTCTTAGTCAGTGGTGTTTGTAGGCATATATGAGATTGAAAGAATCAAATTCCAAAGACACGAGCTTTTCAACACAAGGATTTTTACCTTCGAAAGACGTGGACCATACGTAAAGGCTAAATAAAAGACGAGGACCCGACGTAAACTGTTTTTACCCAACTTGGCTATTGAGTGGACTCGGATGATAATTTTTACTTGAACGAAATCACTATGTCACGGAGAGAGGGAAGGAGGGTACCTGCCATGCTTTGGAAAGATGGGGCAGACAGGTTCTCGATATATCGAGTGGATTTGTCAGGTTAGCGTAATTGAAAAGGTGTTAAAATTGACCTACAAATGGGAACGGGCGGTAAATTAGGCTTCGGTTATTGTAACTACAAAAAAGGGTAAAATTGACTGCTTAGAAGTGTGGAAGGTCTATGTTCTTACTTCTCAAGGAATGCCTTATATTTTCATTCCTGCTTAAAGGTAGGCTACTGCGGCACGCAATATGTAGACCAGGTAAGACGTAGTAATGAGTCGAGCAGTTCTCGGCTAGGTGTTCTAGTTGACAAGGAGTGTCTCAGACAGTCGTCCAGATGGGTTGTACAAATGGAAATCCGGAATTGTAAACTTTTATAACATCATTAACTTACCTTAAAATCCTTAACCTTCCTGTTTGATTTGAAACTTATAAAATTCAACCATGACATTAAAAAGTCAAAAACTATGAAAATTCGAGGCCTTACTTGCAAATTTTGAATTGAGTTCATACTCTTTAGTGAAAGCATTGTTACTGTAAGCAAGTACAAGTTCCCACCAAATAAAACAACGATAATTTAAAACTCCTACAAACAGCTTCATAAGAAGTCTCTAGAGAGCTGCATAGCATCCTAGAAAACCTGATATTTACGGATGGCTTTCATTTTGAAATATGAGATACATAACAAACGTCACGTGTATGCCCACAAACTGATTCGAAAAATTTAGGGAAATACTATTAAGTATTTCTATTCTATTATTATTAAGTATTTATATTATAAATATGAAATGCAGATTTTACTAACAGATGGCATAACCATTACATATGGTTTGTGTCGGGGATAACTAATATGGCATTTTGGTGGGTAAACATCTGTCAACAAGTTCCAGTATGTCATGGGTTTTGATTGCACAAACAACATAGTTTTTTTTCGCTTCAAAAATATCGAATTACGTGCCAGAAAAAGAGGTTTTGCGGGGAAGTCTAACAACCTTCTTTCATTTGAAGAAAACTGCAGCAGAAACTTATCGATTGATAGTGGAAACATATGGTGAACATGCCCCAAGCCAAGACACTTGTGAACGATGGTTTAAAAGATTTAAAAGTGGCAATTTCGGTGGGAAAGATAAAAAAAGCTGGAAAATGGGTGCCGTATCAATTGGAAGAAAGAGACATCGAAAGACGAAAAACCATTTGTGAAATTTTGCTTGCCAGACAGAAAAAAAAGGTTTTTTTGTATCGGATTGTTACTGGCGATAAAAAGTGGATTTATTTCGACAATCCCAAGCGGAAAAAATCATGGGTAGACCCAGGCCAGCCATCAACATCACAACCAGTCCGAAATATTCATGGAAAGAAGACTTTTTTGTGGTAGGGAGGTGAAGGCTGTTTACGCCCTGAGTGTGGGACTCCCAGACGCAAAATGCATTTAGACTACCCACTAAACACCTCCCCTGTCAACCTAAGAACCTAGCCTGGAACCGTTTGACACATTACTTCGGGCTAGGCCTCGTGTTCCTACGCCTAGCGGAGCCTTCACATTATGGGTATCTCTCCTCTTACGGGAAGGACAGGAGAGGAAGGAAGTGCTACAAAAGAGATCCACCTTTTGCAGTAGAAGAATGTGTGACAGGCGTCATCCGATTCTCCTGCACAAAACACACAGTTAGGAGACCGTACTTTGTCAATTTTGTACTGGTAGGACCGAAAACAACCGTGCCCGCTTAAGAGCTGGGTCAAGTTGAAATCGGTCTCACCATGCACTCGACTGAACCACGGCCTCAGGTCAGGGATCAGACGTGCAGTCTACCTTCCCCTTGTTTTTTGCTCCCATGACTGTTGCCAATCGTAGAGAGAGCGATGTCTCTCTTCCTTGGTGATCTCTTCTCTCCGATCTTCGCCTCTGTGCAGGTAAATACTTCTGCGCTCTCTCGCAAGGAGGGTGATAGGTATCACCCCTGCGATTACCAGCACTGCCAGCCCGGAGACCGTTCGGTATGCGCATGCGATTCGCAATGCTCCTTGCCTCTGCACCTGTGCCAACCGCTTCCGGTGTAACTCCTTGCTGAGAGCGTCGCCCCACAATTCTGATCCGTAGAGTAGAACCGACTGCATAACACTCATTAAGAGCCGTCTCCTTGATGTGGTGGGCCCCCCTATGTTGGCCATTAATCGGGTGAGTGCCGTCACACGCGCTGCAGCCTTGTCAGCTACTGCCCTGATTTGTTGGGAAAAACTCATCTTCGAATCTATCAGGACGCCCAGGTACTTTACTGCTGATTTCGATTCGACCAGCTCGTCCCCTATACTGATAGGCCGTATTCTGGGGAGTCTCTTTTTCGTTAGGATGACCACTTTGGTTTTTTCCAGTGCCAGCTTTAATCCGTGAGCGCTCATCCAGTCCATTACCCTCCGCATTAACGTATTGAGTCTGAGCTGCGCATGGTCTACTGTGCGCCCAGCGACCAGCGCCGCGACATCGTCCGCTTAGCCGATCAAACGTGACTCTTCCGGCAGTTCAAGCTGCAGGAGTCCATCGAAGGAGATGTTTCACAGGTCCGGGCAAAGAATAGAGCCCTGAGCGACACCTGAAGTAAGATTTGTACTTCGCCTAAGAAGACTTTGCTGTGTATTTGGTGGGATAGAAAGGGACCTTTGTATTACGAACTGCTGAAACCTGGTGAGACTATTACTGGCGAACGTTACCGACAACAACTGATCAAATTGAACCGCGCACTTAAAGAAACACGACCAGAATTTCACCAAAGACATGAAAAAGTCATTTTTCAACATGACAATACTCGGCCGCATGTTGCAATACCTGTCCAGTACTACTTGGGAAACATTAATTGGGAAGTTCTGCCTCCACCCGCCGTATTCGCAAGGCTTGGCTCCTTCTGACTACTACTTGTTTCGATCGATGCAGCACGGACTTTCGGAACAGCACTTCCATTCTTACGAAGAAGTTAAAAATTGGCTTGATGAGTACTTAGCCTCAAAAAATGAGAAGTGGTAATGGGATGGAATTCATCAATTGACAGAAAGATGGGAAAAAGTCGTAGCTAACGATGACCAATACTTTGGTTATTGAATTCATTTGTTCTGTTATTCAAATAAATTCATGTTTCAAGCAGAAAAATTCCGCATTTCATATTTATACACCTATTAATAAAAGTCTGAATGTTGTAGTAACTAAATTATCTGTCTTCAATGGAACAGAGCCTTGATTTAGATATCATTGATAGCATTTGTTCAGAAACTGCACTACTATCGGACTGACCTAAGTTCCTCTAGAATTATAATCAATATCATGCAAGATTTTGCTTGAATTTCTGTCTCTTGTATTTTTCGTCTTCAAATGCAGTAGAACTAGCGGACCTTGGAGTTTAGGCTACAAAAATCACTACTGCGGAATTGATTATTTATCGAAATAAATCAAGATCAGTGTATGCATATGGGACAGCTTACACAAGCGAGATACTGAAAATAGAAACTATGGAAAGAGTTTGAACAAAATCAACGATTTCAACTCAGTATTCTGTTTTTGTCTGAATAAGCAAATTTTCGACGTTTTTATGAAACTTTGAAACTCAAAACATATAAACATCACTTATTGCAGTGCCACCAAATCCTTAATATTTCGCAGTAATTTCATCTATTTGTCAAAGTTTCCATTTTCATCATCATTTCTCATTCTCTTCTCGATTTTGGAACAATCGTCCCAGGCATACGCTTTAATGATAAGTGGCGCTTTCAAGTTTGCCACCATGGTCCTAACTACTTTTTTACGTAACCTCATTCATAGTAATGCATCTCGTTTTAGTTTTCATTCGTTTAGTTCTTTTCTGGAGTAGCTGCAAGTCCTGTAGTCCTTTTGGAAACGCTTTTCAGTTTGCCTAACGGTTTTCATAACATATACTCCAGGAATCTTTACGTACCTCAATAACCAACCAAATCGATGGAAAAGACCAACTATCTGGCCTAACATATCTCAATTTCCCTGCAAAGAATGATTCGTTATCTTAACTTACATACCTATTTAGCAAAGATCCTTCACTTTAAAAAAACGTAACTTAACCTTCATAACGGGTTGAAAAAGGTTCAGAAACGTGGAAACGTATCTTCAAAACGTAGAAGATAAGGAGCTACCAGACGAGAAAGATACTCTTATTATCTTGACCATCTTTCATTCCATCTTGACTTCATCAGAAGAACTGGATTCGATGTCTAGAATTCATGTATTTATTTACAACAATCATTTTTTTGTGTTGCCCTATACTAGCAACTCCTTTTTTTTGCTACTGAAATTATATGTGTGTTGAACTTTTCCTATCGTGCAAATTTCTTAGGTTAATTTCTATCCTTACAAGCATATTTGTGTTTGCAAACCTTAAAATTGAAACATGAAATATGCCTACCATACAATGTCCAAAGGCCATAAATTTAACAAAACCCTCCACCATGTCCTCCAAAGAAGGCCTTTTTCTCGGAAACAAATGATACGAGCGAAAGACAAAAAACAAACACATTTTGAAATCTTTTAAATTCTAAACTATTGTCTCCAAAGAATCTTGTTCCTATCATTACTAATTGCTATCATCACCTTTACAAATTCACTTTTAATTCCAAACGTATCAAAGTCAATCGATCTTGCACGTTTTTCCTCGTCCTTATCATAACATCACGTCGCGCACCTTTAGTGTTAACTGTTACACCTTCGTTTTGGAAGCTTTTGTGGCTGGTTGACATACCGACACTTTGTGCTGAGCTCTTGACAATTCCGTGTATGCCCTGAAGTGGTAACATTACGAATCGATCGTTCCCTTAGATCAAAAACAGAAACATCGAACGAAACTTACAGGATTGAGGCAACCAACATCCTTTGCTAGTGTTGCTACTTTTGCTTGCTTAACGGCTGGCATGGTGGTGGCCTATCTATAGATTGAATCCGAATTCCACTGCTACTAACCCGGCGGTGGTCGTGGTGGTTGTGATCTGTTGTGTTGCTCGGAAATTCTTCATCTGATCATCACGTCTTTGTAATTTTTGAAATATTTTTGTCTTGCCGTGAGTTTTTCATTATTTCTGTTAAGACAGCGAAATGATCTTTTAGGGAACTGGACATTGAAACTGCAGAATATCTCAAAAGTGGATGGTAGTCCGGTGACAATGAGAGGATTTTTGATTAAAATGGCGATTACTGCTATAGTGACATAATTCCTGGGTGTTTCCATACACGTCGAGTTAACCTGATGAAATGGTATCCATAGTAATTAGTCATTTATATGCAATACCGTAATTGTCCACGCATAATGATCTAATGTGAACCATCGTGGTTGTAGTTGTTAACCCGCAGAAATGCAGACAGGCAAGTAGAGATTCCTGGTCACGTCTTTGTCTCTTCGTACACCGAACGAACCGCGCTCATTACTGCAGTAGGGCTGCGGCACAGGAAGCAAAAGCAGTCCTGCTACTGGTGTTGCAAAGAAGATCGTCCAGGACTTACCTTAAACGTTATTGATGGACTGCGTACGTCATTGATCGTGTTTAGTGCTAATTTCTTGCACATTCTGGAATTTCGAAAATTCCAGTCGAACGCGGTATAGTGTGGAGCGACAATGCAGATCGCTCGATCGCAATCTCAAGACGCTGTCCAATATAGGGTCGCGTTCCTTCGCCAGTCCATAGACACCTTTTTATCGGGTGGTACATGTCCAATTTGTATCCATGTATGCTCACACTGCGTTCAGGTATTTCTTGTCTAATGACCAGCAGATACTTTTCAAGTGATCGTTCGGAATTCAATTGATTGTTTGATTTATTGACTATGGCAGAAGATGGACGTGTGGATGTGATCAAGTGCCTTTCTTCTTCCTCGTTTTTAGCGCTTCCATCGTCCTCCCAGCAGCCATCCCCGTCTCCGCCGCATTGCTTCTTCGTCTTATCCGTGGACACATTGCACACTTTGTGTACAATTGAGAAGGAATAAAACTCATTATAATCGCTTTTTAACACGCTCTTTTAACACTCGGCTTAATTTAATTTGCTTTTCTTGACTTTTTCCTTGCAGTCGGCCTCTCACCACCAGTTCCTTCGCCGGGTGCTGTGGCCAACAGTGGACTTTTCTCAAGTGGCGCACCATCACCATCGACGCTGAGTGCTCTAGTCTCGCAACATCGCCTCTTAGAATTATCCCGGTTCGGATTACGTGGCTATGATTTGGCGCAACATATGCTAACTCAACAAGGTGCTGTCTCGAAATTGCTCGGTAAGTTGATTTGATTGTTTGATTTAAAGGTAGATTGAATTTAAATTAGAAAGCAAGTGATTATAATTGATTGGCATTCGATTGTGTGAGCGCTCAAGCAATCATAATAATATCGTCGAGCGCGCAAGTTTGCGCGCTATGAGCTTTGATATATGAGAAATTTGTTTTTTAACATTTCACACACCCGAATGATGAACAATATGGTGAAGGAAGAGCTCTGCAAAATTGTTAAACTTCAGATTGTGTTTGGCGGTATCTTTGTGCGATCTTTTGTTTGAAGATTTGCAAATTGTTTCCACTTGGCAAGGAAGTTGACTCCTTTGTCATGGATTCACTGCGATAATTACTAGGTTTTGTGAACTCATACAACAGGCTCGCTGACACAATGCTTGTCAGGTTTATGAAAAAGGACAATATAGTCGACGTTGTTATTGGGCTAATTTATATTCCGGAATGATTGTGCCGAAAAATGTGAGTTTAATTGATAACCAATATTTTATTCGATGCAATCTTTAGATTGTTCTAAAGTTCACTCGTTCAAAGCAAACATTTTGCGGGTAGTTTAATGTAGAGATGTGTTCTAACGCGCATACATTCACAAAACTCGTTCAAATTTACAGCAATGTCGAATCAGAGTCAATTGATGAGTTGCTACATTTCGTTTTTGCCTCGTCACATTAAAAGAAGAAAGTTAAAAATCATAATATACGGAGCATGTATGATCTAATCAACCAGTCACTGAATCTCAAAAATTCTCAACTTTTTACTTTCAGAAACAATAGTCCATGCATTCTTCGATTTTTTCAAATCTTGAAAAGAACTTCATTCACATTTGGATACGGCATGCAACAGTTTTTACTACTTTAAAGCCATATTACCATACCATACCATATTAATGCCATATTAATTTTATATCATGTCCTCCAGGAGAAAAATATCGACAACAAGACCGAGTAAATACACTCTGACAAAAAAGCATCCGGAAATTTGAAATAAAACGCAAAAATATTAAATTTCTTCGATATTTATTGAATCTCCTTCAAAATATGCTCCATTTGAAGCGATACACATGTGCCAACGTTTTTTCCAATCATGGAAGCATTTTTTATAGGCACTTTCAGGGATGGCCTTCAGCTCCTTCTGCGAATTTTCTTTTATGGCGTCTATGGAGTCAAATCTGGTTCCCCGGAGCGGAAATTTCAGTCTGGAGAAAAGAAAAAAATCACACGGAGCTATATCAGGCGAATAAGGAGGCTGGTCGATGGTATTTATCGAGTGTTTGATCTTAAAATCGTTAATAATCGTGGCTCGATGTGATGGTGCGTTATCGTCATGCAAAATCCACGAATTGTTTTGTCACAAATCCGGCCGTTTACGGCGAATATTTTCACGCAAACATCTCAAAACAGTTAAATAGAAGTCGTTATTGACCGTTTGACCTTGCGGAACGAATTCATGATGAACCACACCACGAATATCGAAGAAAACAATAAGCATCGTCTTGATTTTCGAACGATTTTTGCGAGGTTTTTTCGGTTTCGGCTCAGTTTTTCCCACCCATTCAGATTATTGTTGGCTCGTTTGTGTGTCGTTTTCATAGACCCATGTCTCATCACCAGTTATGATCCGTCCCATGAACGTGGGATAAGAATTCGCACGATCTAGCATGTCTGCAGCTACCTGCATCCGGTACTGTTTCTGAAGAAAATTCAGCTCTAACGGAACAAGCCGAGAGGCGACGCGCTGCATGCCCAATTGGTTCACCAAAATCAAACGAGCGGTTTCACGAGAGATGTTGAGATCACGAGCTATCTCTCTAACACTGGCATGACGATTTTCGAGCACAATTTCCTTGATTTTTTCGACGCTATCGTTGGTTGAAGAGGTCGACGGTCGTCCTGAACGAGATAAATCTTCGACGATCTCCCGACCGTTTTTAAAGGCTTTGTACCATTTGTACACTTGGGTTTTCGATAAAACAGAGTCTCCATAAGCCTTTTCCAGCATTCGCAACGAGTCAGCACACGAAATTTCGTTCATAACACAAAATTGGAGACAAACTCTTTGTTCAATATTTTTTTCCATTGCAAAATTCGCAGACTACCACTGAGGTCGACTGGTTTCAACAGCTGTCGTAAACAAACTAGTTGACAGACCGCGCTCATGTTTGGCATAGTAATTACGGACAGTCCTACCAACATACAGAAACTTCAAATACTTAAAAATACTCAACGCGGGCAATTTAAATGATAATTTCCGGATACTTTTTTGTCACAGTGTATAATGATTCAGACAAAATAAGGATCCTGTACACATACAATGGCTATATGTGATACATTTTCGCAAATAAATCCAAATCATATACCAAGTTCTCGTTTTGAATGAGCTAATGATGGCAGCAAAAGCTTAAAACGCGTCCTTACAAATAACACAACATGTCCCGCCGGGCCATGTTGTGCTTTTCAGGCAACAATTATACGAATTTTGAAATCCACATAAGTTATTCTATGGTCATATAAGGACTATGCGCTTAATAGCAATTAACCGAGAATTAAAATAAATTTACATTCATTTGTTTTTTAACACTGAACTATTTTTCCAAATGTTACAATAAAGATAAAAGAAAAAGTTTACTCGTAGCAACACTGATGCACGCCATGCACAGAGCTCAATATGGTTCCTCCGTGATAATCTACCATTTAACTTAACTTACAAATGAAAGTAGAATTACGCCTTTAAAGCCTCAAAGCATTCTTTTATTGAATATCCAAATATAAAACCAAAAACTATTTGACGAGACTGAAAATATCTCCTGTCCTTAAGGTGAAATCATGGAAATATATTTTCTTGTACTATTATTCAATAAATGAGGATTATGAATCAAGCGTTCTTATCAATATCATCACCAATGATGATTCGATAGCTTTATTCGGTTCTAGCTGAACTCAAATCCTACCATTGGAGCGCCGAAACCTAAACGGATCGATAAACAGGAGACAGCATGGTTTCAACTCGAGTTGATATTCGAGTAAAGTTTTTGAGCCTTCGATTCATTCCAGTACTGTCTGGTATCTCACTGCAGTTTTCCTCGATCTTTAATTCAGTCGAGAGGCAGCATTTTTTTGAGATGTACGTTGGTGAGGAATCATATGCATGTGAAGACTTTGACGACATTTTGTAATAACTTGCTATAGACAAAGAAGAGGATTCTAGCTCTGCTGATGATTCATATTCAATGTCCAGTGAAGTTTGCCAACAGGGAAAAGTCATCATCAACATCACCTCAAAGGACTCAAAGAATTGATACGCCGCTTTGTGGCGGAGGCCAATAGATACGCGGAGCAAACAAAAGAATCAACGAGAAATGAATCAACAAGAAACAACTTAGCATGCTCCTCAAACTTTGTGAAAAACCAACACTTCTGCAGAAATTACAAAATTTATAGGATTGATGATTTGGATAGTACAGACACCGTTCGTTAGTCAATGGACCCTATTTATCATTTTCCCCACGTCAAGTTGTTCCACAGTCGTTTTGAATTAATGCTTGATAACTTGAAGTTTAGAAATAACGAAATAATAGAAAGATTAGTAGACTCGGAAAAGTTTATCCGCTCCTTAACGTATTGACGGACAATAGTGGAGAAGTCTTTGCATCAAGTGGAGATACTCTTCTCAGACGCAGTGGTTCATTGGAAGGGACGATTATTATACAGAAAATACAATCAACGAAATCTGTTGAATATGGTATAAAGGTTCCAAATTTTTGCTCCACCGAAGGATATACACGGTCTGTGAAATACTAGCGAGATACCAGTCAAAGCAGGCAAGTTGGAGTAGGTGAAAATGTCTGTATTGAACATGCAGATAAATTGAGAAATGAGGGACGAACTTTGTTTGACGATAACTTTTATACAAAGTACGAATTACCAATTAGTTTTTTGAAATTTTTGACGCAGGTCGTTAGGACTGAGGACTGAGGTATGATCCAATAACACAATATGCCACGTTAAGTAATGCCATACCAATTGAATAAAGGTGAAATTATAGCAACAGAAGATGACAAACAGCATTCTGGTCATGGCGCTGAAGCAGAGCGATGTTCGCAATTTTAAGGTCCAATCTCCAGGACTCCAATCTCGGATTCTATTCATCGCGGACGTGTTCAGAAACCACTGGCTATGCTTACATATAATAATGAAAAACTAGAATTGACAGGACCGACCGGACGCTGTCTGATGCCACAAAGTATCAAGTTGTTTTGGAAATCAGCAACACAAATCCTTTTAAGGACAAACATATGGTCGCATCGTGTACTAGAGAACCACAAATAAATAAGGAAATAAGAAAACTTTGGGAGCTTGTCGTTTGCCAATGGTTTCCACACTCGACAATGATAGAAAAAAACAAGGGAGTTAGAGATTTTATAGCCTATTAGAAGCCTATAAGTCTCATCCTTATAAGAAGGATATACGTCCTATGTTACCTACCAGAAGAGGACGCAAACTTCTGCGCCCTATGTTACCTACCTTCTTCACCGATTGGTGAAGATAGCGCTTTATTAAATGAGTCCGAATATAGTATGGATAAAATAATGTTTATTTTTGAATCTTCGCAAGCTAATTTCTAGATCATAATCTAACATATATATATATATATATGAATACAATTGCTTAAAACTGTTGTATGAATTTTCAAAAAATAGACTGAAACTGAAATAAATGCTACTCTTCCTTATGCAATACAGTGCACCACGGTAAAGCTGTTGAATGCAGCTTTGAAGTTTCTAATACATTCCCTGTTTGAAGGATGCAGATTGGAACCAACACAATATATTGAATTTTTTCAATGGTGCCATGAACAAATGATTATCAATCAGACATGAATGTACAAAGCGAACTGATTTTGATCCCCGATATATCAATATATGCAATATCTTTCATTTCACAAAATACTCTAACTGGCCAAAGAGGTAGAATCCTTCATATTAATTTTGTGATCCTTATATAGTTGAAACAGACTTTCAGACGTTATTATTCAGTCTTCTTCCAATCTTCACGGTTAACGATAGCATTGTGCGACGGTGCGTTATCGTGGCGCAATATCGACGAGTTGTTTGCTCAGAAATCCGGTCTTTTTGATGAATTACTTCATGCAAACGTCTAATAACGCTCAAGTAATACTCCTTATTGACGGTCTGGCCTTGTGGAAAGAATTCATGATACAAAATACTCTTGTAATCCATGCAAACTATGAGCATCGCCTTCTTTTTTGACTAAAAATGACGTGGTTTTTCGGTCACACCTCATTCAGTGAACGCTATTCACTCGCTTGATGTCAGGATGTCGGGTCATACTCATAAATCTACGTCTCATCTCCAGTTTTGATCCTCTTGGTCTTGAAAATCATGTCTTTTGCGACGTGGTCTCTTTTTTGCATGAAATTCAGGTCTTTAGCACCAGTTTTGCAGCGACATGTCTGAGGCCAAACTCATTAACCAAAATGTGTTGAACGGATCCAAAAGCAATGTCCAAATTCTCTGTCATCTCTCTTATGATCAATTTGTGGTCTACGGTCATCAACTCTTTGATTTTGTTGATGTTTTCGTTGGTTTTAGATGTAGATGGCCCGCCACTGAGTTTATAATCGTTCACGGACTCACAGCCACTTGTGAAACATTCTTTCCACTGAAAAACAACTAATTTTTTGAAGGATCGTTGCCGGAACACTTTTCTAACATTTGCAATATCGACGCACCATGGAAACCATTTTTAACGCAAAATTCAATACAAACCCGTTGTTGCAAATTCAATTCCATTTTTAAAATTGTACAAAATCGAAAACACGTACAATCGCCGATGAACTCAATGCAGCGGCACTTTTGCGAATGTCAAGCTATCAAGCTCAAAATAATGTCAATAACAGATGGGGCAGCCTAAACAAATCGGGTAACTGAGAGCGCTACACGGTGGTGATTCCGGAAACTTTTTTTATCAAGGTAGTAGTGTAAAAAGAAAATTAAATGTTAGAACAGTAAACATCTCTGTTGAATGAAGGAATCGTGTAGATCTTTTTCTCAAACATGAGCGCCAAATGTATATTTTTTTCCATTTTAATCAGCTGGTTGCCTCGGTAGTAATATCTTTTATCAGACGGTAGGAACAAACAATGGAATTTTATATCATTCATATACTTTCCGCTTTTAATTGTGTCTATTCGAGAATTCAATCAAACTTCAGCACAAGGCATAATTATTACTTAACAATCTAATGCAGCTACTAGAATATTCATCCTGTGCCGATTTGATCAGCATTTATGTCAAGGTAAGCCTCTAATGTTTCACATAATCTACTTCAATTTCGTTTATTATACTCCCAGTTGAGCAGAATTACTTTAATGTTACATCTCACTAAATTTGAATTAATTGTGCACTTTAAAATAAATACCATAATTGAGCTATAGCTATTGTTACCATTCATATATACCGGAAAGTTATAATTTATTAAAGCTCTTAAGATTAATTAACAATTAACTCTGTACTTCAGTGATTTCAATCAGTGAACTCACTCGACTATCATAAATCTTATTTAAAAAAAAACAAAAACAAAACTAATTGAAGTTAATGCAAATTCAAAACCTCGTCCATTGTTTCTCGACTTTGACAAGTTTATCTGAAAATTAGTTGGGGCTTGCTTTTACATAAGACTTGCTAAATATTATGTTAACAGTGCTCGCTTCCACTTACTAATAAACTTTAGTACGAACGGACGGTGGATGTAGAAAATCTCAAGGAAGTTTCCAGTTATTATCGCACATCTAATATCGTAAATTAGTCCATTTATCGAGGAAGTCCAATCGTAAAAACGGAAATCTTTGCTGTAGATAGAATGAGGAAACGCTCATTATTTGAATATGTGCTTGGTTAGATTGAGAGAATAGTGAAGATCATTGAAAAAAGGATACGATTTTCGGAAGGTGATCAATACAATTTTGTGAATTATTAGCAACTCAATTGTAAATTGCTATATTTGTTTGTGTTTGAGTGGGCAACTGAGCCGATGTTCTACCGATTTCCGATCTCAAATTCTATGATCGAGGCTCAGTTAGCAAAAGTTGGTCAATTTCCAAGATATTTGTTGAAAGCAATGGTTGATAGCAAGATTCAAATTCATGTTAGAGTATTGATTGCTTTTTTGTTCGAAAATTTCAATCTATTAAAGTTTTTACCGAGGGTACTACCCATCGCTCCTACGTTCAACATTCTGTAGCTCCATTCAGCTTTTGTGTCTCAAATGTCCTCGATTCGTGCACAAACCGTTCAGTGTAACATCACCAACATCAATCGCTGAATGAAATAATATATAAAAATAAACAAACAGCAACAATAGCATTGTTCTGATAAACATCATTTTACCTTCTTCTGCCATTTTCCCATCAACTTCCACTTGAACGTGGTGAGCAAATTTATGTGAGTTTACACTACTAATTGCTGTTTGATTTTGCTAATTAGATAAAAGATAAAAATGTGTAAGCGCTGCTACAGTCATTGAATATAGAAATGAGCTGATATTACTTGACTGGCCTATACTCCCAGATCGGTTTTTGTTGCTATTGGAAGTTATATCAGTTTCACAGATCTGACTGATATTTCCGGAATCAATAATTTACGTAACTTTAGTATTCATTGGAACCTGAAGTAAGTGATACTTTGGGAGAGCGTAGTAAAAAGTATATATGTAATTGACCGTATTTCCAATTACTTCTTTTCAGCATTCTTAGTTTGCATACATTATTTACAAATGATTCTATGTTTCGTGTTTAGGCTTAAAACTGAATTGAGAACTCCAAAATTGATAAACATTAACAATGAAGCCACTTAGTACAGGAGTTCATCGACATGCATCAATTGAACATGGGCCTTGTAAAATTCCCCAAAAGAAATATGATTTAGGTAGTATAGGCCTTGATTCTATTATCTCTGAGTTGTACAAAATATCTGCCCCCAAGATCTACTTCGAACTTTTTCTGTGGCTTCATATTCATGTTTCTGCTGTCATTTCCCCAACAGAATTCAATTTCGTGAGCTTTAATTGTTTGCAGTTACGCACCAACCCAAACAAAGTGTAGTTCTGTCAGTCTTTTTCAACATTTGTAAGCGAAACTAGAAAGACATAAGGATAATCTAATTCGCTAAACAGACGCCAAGGCGAGGCCACAAGGTATGCTCATTTAAGGCAAAGTATAATAGTATATCGTGTACGAAAGAGGTTGTTCACGCCTGCAACCCCGCCTATCACACATGTTTCCCTGCAAAAAATGGAATGATCAGCGCAATGACTTGCTCGGTGAACCTCAAGAGCTTCCCCCCGGAAACTAAAGGCAAAAGAAGCTGTGAACTACTAGAAGACAAACTAGAATGTCATGAGGCGAATGCGATAGATGGGTTCCTTTTCCTGCGCTTTCTTCGCGCTAATCTAGCGGGGGCCTATATACTTGTAAAGAGAAGATCCTGCGAAAAGTAACATGTTATACCTCGGTTCTCAAATTGCTAGAAATTCAAAAAGAATTTATATTCAAATATTCCAAAACAACACTTTGTTGTTGACATTATCCTTTTTTTTGCTTAAAAAAAACAATATTATCCCCTTTATCCCATCCCTGTGCAAGGTTGATTATCAACGTTTATTCGACCTTCCAAAAATTATCTGTGCAACCGGTTTTCAACTTTTGGCTCAACGGTTTGTTTCAACATTTAAAAAGTCACATTCGTGAGGTCATAAAATTTAACACAAAACTTGATTGTAAAACATTGCTCTGAAATCCGACACTCCATGATTCTAACACACAATAAAAATACAAGTTCATTGATAGTGCTGTAAAAAAAAGTGTTTTCTGTACGGGTTTGAAACTAGGATTGAGAAATTTGAAGGGATAAACAAACCACCTGTCTAGCACAGGCATATAGACATAACGTTGACAGATCGCCCGCAGTGTTGCCAGTTTCGTTTCTTGTCTCATGCACCTCCAATTGTTGCATTGGATGTATCTATATCAAACCCAGCATTTAAAAACTATTACTTTAACTAACTAATTTTCTCCAGTAATATTGTTTAAATTCTAAAACTGTTTCATGTACTGAGCAGGAAAAGGAGCAAACTCGAGGGTCGCTATATGTTCTAGGAAATCGAACAATCACTGTTAGTGCAAATGGAATTAAAAATTGATTATTTCTTCGTGTAATGCACTGAGGTTGACAAAAACACATATCAGCAGATCAAGGAAATTACGACGAGATTCTAGAGAAAGGAGTTGGAGAAGAGTTAAGAGTTCTGACACATAACGTTGAGAATGTATATTATGTCTATAGACCATAACGCGACTAAACTAACTTTGCATGTATTCAATTGATGAAATGAGGTAGGAATAACGGGGGCAACCCGACTTCAGAATAGCATTCTAGAATAGAACGCACCACAGAAACAAACGAACGTACAGAAGTGGACAGATTATTGTATTTATGAGCCTGCCTTAGAGTAATGCCACAAACTTTAGTTACTTGAGTATCAAATTGAGTACGCCCGCGTCATATTTTATGTTTTGGTAAAAAGCAACTCTTAGGTCCTTAAAACTGGTAACAACAGATAGAGTCCTCTCAGTTTAGGTGTAACTAAAGAACATTTGTGCATTTATGCATGAAGAGGTTTTTTTTGATGCGAAACTCATTTTGTGGTACTCAGAAAAATCAAGACACAAAAAGAGAGAAAACCAGTTGCAGTTTAAAGTCATCCTGGAGAAGCTAATAGTCCTGAAGTGGTTTGATTGATCGGTTAATTGCAAAACCATCAGCAGGCAAGAAGGTGATATCACCGAAGGAAGTTCGTATCAAAAAAGAAGGAAGAGAAGTGGTCTAAGAATGAAACCTAGGGAGAACAACAGAGTTGACTCCTTAAAAAGGAGTTAAGACTACGCCAATAAGAACATAACCTAAACGATGGAATTACTTGTTCCATCGTCTGTATCGACTGCATCCAAGACAAAAATGATCCTGATATACTAAGAACCTGTCATTTGAAGCAATGCAGATTGTAACTGATTTTATTAAATGCCTTGAACAAATGCATGAAGATCACATCGACTTGAAGCTGCTTTTCCTACGCCTTAACAATGTTATTTGTTAATATAGTCAAAGTAGCAGTTGTAATGCGACCTGTAGGGAAGGGGCATGTTGCTCAGTGGTAATAACAGGCCGCAATTCAATGTAGGTCGTGAATAGTTTTGGAAACAGGAAATCATCGATATGGGATGACAGTTGGGTACATCAGAAGGAATACCACTTTTGAGTATTGCAATAAAGACAACTTGTTTCCAATAAGTGGAAATACACCAGTACTTAGACTCGGATTGAAGAGAAAAGAGTTCTGTCAATAGAGGATATGATTATTTTGACTTCACTAGGGTCGATACACAAGAAAGTTTCTTATTAATCAAAAGAGAGGAACAGGATAACTGATGGCGAAGTTTGAAAGAAGACCGGCTTATAAACAAGAAGACAAAGTAGAGGGCAAAAATAATAAGTATGATTCCCAAATATTTTTGGAGGAAGAGGTCGTCGGCGTAGATTTGATAGCTACACCAAGAATACTACTATACGATTTAAGTGACCTGATTAAAGCTTGGAAATTAAAAAAAAGCCATTATTGGACCTGAGGACATTCTCTATGTTGAAGAAATAACTCTTCAAAGCGGCTTTGATTTATTCCTGAGCTGAAGATAACAATAAAAAGCAATAAGTCCTTGCTTCACCCGTCATAGGCGATTTCATATAACAGCGAGCGTTTTCTTCAGCTTTTTTCTGGTTTGCTAGGTGAGAAGTTCTCGTAGAAGTGCAACGTCCAAATTAAGATATTCTTCAAATTTGAATGAAGCAGATTCGCTATACAGAGTATCGAAAACGCAATGTAAGCCTGTGATCAGACAATCTAAAACTGAGGTAGTCATCGGGATGTTGGCCGAAAATTACTTCTGTTATTAGAATAAAATTCTTTCACACACCAAACGGGCTAAGTTGTCACTTCAACCTTATCAAATGCAGCCATCAGTGACAATTACTTCAAACGAAACTTCTACCTTTTTAGAAGAAATTCATGACAAACACTCGCAATAAACTCTATGCAATAATCGTTAAGGAAATAACAATGAGAGCAAACAAGCTGAGGGTGATATGAGACAAGTGATTGAAAGCAAACTTTGCCATCCCATTCGAAAAGTGAGGCCCATCTACCACGTGGGTAGTGAGCCGACTCCACGCTCGGAAGTAATAGCCCTTAATCAGAGAGATGAGGATTGTTGCACCAATAATCGGTTCGGTTAAAATATAGCGTTCTTTAGGGTTGATCTGCCCATCGCAGCTGAAATCGCGACGCTCAATGTTGGCGTTAGAATCGAGAAGGCTATGGTATTGGTCAAAGTCGAAGACTATAGTCCAGCATTCAGGAGGGTTCCAAAGAGGCGCAATCCGAAGGAGAAAAAGTTTCTACGTCCGTGGTAAAGTTTAGCTGCTTAGGCGCTGGTAGTCTTCTGCAGCAGTGTGAAGATCACACAAGGTTGGTAAATTTTAAACAATTAAGTCTTTCTCTTTTACTTTAGTGGTACAGTCTATTCGAGGGACAACAATTGTAATGGAGACTGGAAGACTTGTTAACTTACTTATTTCATCACCATAGCTATATAGAAGATCATTAGGCTGTGAATCGCAGTTGTCCAAGTCAATCAAGCTCGTATCCTTCAGATTTAAACCACCTCAAATTGTTACTCCAATGCAATTATCGCATTTGTAATTAATGTTACTCGGAAACATTGTATTGGGTATTGTTTCTCTGTATGGTCTTTGGTTTCTTAAAGGACGGGTTTCGGCAATCTTTGACAATATTTAGCAAGCAAATTTTTATTGGACGGATTATGCATCTATATCTTGACAAACTATGCATATTCTATGACACTGCACGAATGGATAAGAGTAATAGCAAAGTAGCAACGAGACGCAGAAAATCTCACATATGCACGAAAAAAAAAGCAAAATGAAACACTTTGATTCTTACGTACAAATGATGAACGATAGTGATCGAAACTGACGTAATATTTTTCGTGCTCAATCCTCTTTAGAAAAAAAACAACAGAAATTAGATGACCTTGATGCCCATAACCAAAGGCAGCCAGAAAATATCAAAACTGCACCATTTACTTGGTCTGTCTAAAAGGTATGACGAGGTTGAAATTTCCGTGAGCTATGTACATGCGATTTTCGATATTTTTGTGGCGTTATGTTGGTACTTACGTCTCTCACTTAAACTGATAACTTCGGGCGTTTCGAATTTTCAGTTAATTTTTGACAGCCGTTCGCTTGGATGTGTTTTGGCTCGCCTTCGATTTTTGTCTTTTGCAAAAAATGAATCAAAGAATCCGTATCAAGTTTTGTGTGGACAACAACATTCACGGCGCGGAAACATTCCGCATGTTGACTGTGACATATATTGAAGCAACGTAGGACTAAAGCAACGTTTATCGGTTTGCACAATATGATTTCAGAGGGCCTAGAAGATGTAAACAACAAATAGTGTGCCGGATACCCAAGCAAGTCAATAAGAAAACGTTGATAAAGTGAAGAAAACAATGTTGGCCAATCATCGTATCACCGTTAGTTGTTGAGGACCTAAACATATTGATTGGCTCGTGCTATTCGATTTTTATTAATAACTTCGTCTTGAGACGGTTTGCTGGGCTCGATTTCGACTCACAACAGCATCGCATTAGCTTCGCTAGGGAACCAAATTCGGTCGAATGTGAAAGTTTTGCTTACTGTTTTCGTCGGCTGTAGAGTACAGAGTGGTCCATTTAAAATTCTTGCAACAGGTTAGAGCAGTTAATTTTGAATATTCTCTGAGAGTAATGCGAGATTTGCTCGGGATAATTTACCAGAAATACTCGGTTTGTATCACCAAGAATTAGCCTTTGCGCCATCATAACGCCCCTGCACATACATCGTTGTTTATGTGAGAATTATAACACGGCCAAATATAACACAAATGATTCCACAGCCACCGTTTAATCCAGGCCAAGCCGTTTGTGACATTTTCTGTTCCCGGAACTGAAAAGGGCTTTGAAAGGACGGCTTTAAAGACAACATCGAAGGAGAAGTTGAAAAATAGGACAAAAAATAAATTTGTGAAAATCTTCGAGGATTGTAAAAAACGTTGGCACAAGTTTATAGAATTTGATGAGGACTATTTTGAAAGGAATAAAGGAAAGGAATGGAAAAGAAAAGGAAAGGAAACATACAATTCAAGGTACTTTTCGAACAGTCGTCGTCTACGTGTAGAAAACGACTGCTGCCTGATATTTATCGGTCAAGAAAAGCGAGAAATATCTGAGAGTCAGAAGCATCTTTAAAGAAATCAAGATCAGTCCAAACGAGATCACATGACTGTAACCAATTGGGCATTTGAAATCGAGCAACGCATTAAGAAGGCTAGTATTTTCCTTAAAAAAGCAATTGCAAGGCTACATAAATATGAAAACTAATTTTCGCCAATGATTTCAAGGAATGGGTTTGTTTTTTGTTGATTGGGTCCATCGGGCCTTGCTTTATGATTTTGAGGATGCATTTGCACTATATGAGCACCTTCAATTTCGTTCTTGGATCCTTGTGGCAACATATTTTGAAAGGAGTAACATTAATGTTTAGTGCAGAGGGATGGGTCTGTTCAATAAAGCGATAATGAGGGTTTTATGTTTCGGGCTCCTGGGACTGTGGTAATTGGCTTCACCACGATTTGTTTTCTTTCAAATAAATCGGGTCTTTTTATTAATACTAACTTCGACGTCTTAAAATTGACCGCACTCGATTGGGATATTCATATGGTTTCACTTGCTGCCTCCTGTGTTTTGGAAACTGTACTGACATTGAATATTTGTTTTTTACAAGTTCAATTTTCTTTAACAATTCAATTTTAACGTTCGTCGTTCCTAAATTGTCATCTTCATCGACGGAAATGACAAAAATGAGAGAAAACTTCTGTAGCAGCATTGGAAATCATGGCAAAAGAACAGTGTTGACTTTTAATACATAATTGCTAAAAGTCAAAGCATTGAGCATTGAAAATCACCTCCAATACTGTTGAAAGTGATATTTAAATATATTTAAACATGTGCATGCTAACCATGCAAGTTATCTCAGGGAAAGTATCGCGGGTCTGGCTGGATTTTCGGGTACCTTTGTGCTTGACACGCTTAGGCTCCACATGACCCAAATTCTATAGTGAACTTTTTTGCCAAAACAACAGCAATCAAGGTTTAAGACCCAGTACATTTTCTTAATCGGTTTCTCCTATTCTTACATGTGCGTTCAGTTAACCTTCATGTATTTTTTGTTATCCTTTCCTTGTTGGGACCAATTTCAAGAATGGCAAAATGAAACTCGACTTTACGTTTAAATTGGGATAAAGAGTAATGACAGTATATATTGCTAGTAAACGTTTCATGTTTGTTATCATTCAAGGAGCCAGGGCCATGTTGAGCTACAACAAAATTTCATTCCATAATTTCAACTTTCAAAGAACACTAATAGCTACCTTGGCTATTATTACCCTGGTACAAGTTATGAGTATTGCTCAAAGTTTGAAGACACATTTCAAAGCAGGACGATTTTATGTGCAATGGAATTCAACCCTTTATCTTTGTTGAATCTACCCTTCCCATTTGTGAAATCAAAAGTCTCTATCTGAAATAAGTCAAAATATTGACTTCTGTTTCACTGCCGGAACCTCAAAATGTTGATCATCTCCGCTGATAAATCAACAGCCAGTGGGGAGTTCACGATTAGCATAATTTTATGGCTTTAAGTGTCGGTAGCAATAAATTTTATGGGGCATGTAATTGACCATAATATGAGCAGCACATCACAACCCTTTTCCGCAACTTTATACACTCAACACTCGTAGGCATGAGGTCCTACACAAAGGGCGCATTACTACCGCACGAACCCCTAGCGATCGGTCATTTATCTTCCCGAAGATCATCTTGTGCCGATAAGAACAAGAAGCGAATAATCATCATTTAGGTGGTAATTGCACCTACATAAAACCAATTTGGGTAATTTGCTTCGGAGTTACTTGCATCGAACATTGTTATCATGTATTCACATGGACAAATAAGTGTTGCGGGAAACTATCAAGTCCTCACAAATTGATGCTTTTAATATTCAAGTTAAGATCTTAATAGACTCTAATTTTTCATTTCTTAGCTCGATGTTTATTTTTCTGCAGACGTTTCTTTGCTTTTTATATTGCTGTCTAGTGCCTTAAGTGTTGTTCATTTCTTTCCTTTTCTTAATTTTCAGGAACATTGCGACCACCTGGACTCATTGGCGGTTCAAAGCCAAAAGTAGCGACGCCAGCGGTCGTATCTAAAATCGAGCAGTACAAAAGGGAAAACCCGACAATATTTGCGTGGGAAATTCGCGAGCGGCTCATCTCGGAAGGTAAGTGAAGTGAATATGTATTCAGTTTCCGATTGATCCTCATCCGACAATCGATCTTTATTGATTGACGGAGTCGATCAATTTATTGTGCACATCCGGATATACTTTGCCGCACAGATTGATATGCAAATTTCGGTTGATAGTGGCTCCGTGCAGTTTTAATTGTTTAACCCTACGTTGTGACTGTTTGAATGAGAATTCTGTTTAGGTTTTCGTATTAGATAAGACCGCTCAGAAGCTGTAGTAGTTGTATAACCCGTTGATCTGCAAGGAAACAATCCGTCGTTTACAGCTCTTTTGTTACGCGAATACTAACTATACAAAGTGTACAAGTATCTAAATTTGCTATCACATACAGGATAGTAAGATTTTAATCGTTTGTCTGTCATCATCTACGCCAAAAACATTGTTTCCAATCAGGTCAACATAAACGACGGCGACCGCCTGAGATTGATGTTAATCCGCCAAAGGATGCACATAACTATTGTAAGCGAATATGGATGTAGATAGGTAGTGTAGGTTGAAGCTTAGTCGTATTTGAGAAATCTTCAACCTGTTCCACGAAGATTCTCAGACCGACTGTTTTCTTTCATTGTTCATCGAGTCTTGTGGTGGATACCGCATGCGAGATGAAAAGATTGATGACCAATTGATTGGATTGAAAAGCTTATAGTTTGTCTGTAGGGTGCGCGGGTTGTCTTAGTAACGATAAGTATCAAATGAGGAGGCAAGATTACAATCGAGTGATAGTGCTCTCTGATTTATTGTTGTGATTAAGGATCGAGAGCTTTAGGTTTTTTGGAGTTGCGAGAGTTTGACTGAGAGCGCTTGACCATTTAAATGGTTTGAAGTAAAATAAATACTTGAGGGATTGGAGATTTCAGAAGGTTTTCCTGCTCCTAAGGAGGAAGGCATTGAGTTTTTTAATTTGTGTTTAAGGAAGGAACATACAATAATAGGAACGAGCTATAAAAAGCCTGTCAGAATCACTATATTCTACAATCACTGTTAAAAGAGCGGCGGCTTTACTTTGACCTCCATTATGTTACACATTAAAAATGCCGCTGGTTGAAAGGAGGCCCGTTCCTTAAACAAAAGAATCAGAAACGTCATGATATAATAGAAGCTTACAGCCGATTATATCTCTCACTTTCTTAGCGATTGACGAGAGTCCTGTTAGCGAAGATAACAGGACTAAATGGAAGATGCACTACTCGTTTGATTCATAGGCTTAATCGTCAATCGTGTGCATGTAGAGATTGATATCTACTTGATCCTGTTTTTGAGCGAATATAGATGTTTCCGGGCTAATCGCAAGATTGATAGACCTCAGTCTAACAACTAACTACATATTTTCCATAGAGAAGGTCACACATTTTTTGAAGAATGTACACCTCTAAAGGTGTAATAAGTAGCTTGGCATCTAATTCATTAGAGACTTCCTCCCGAAAACTGCAATCGGTAAAATGCTAGCAACGAGTGGCCAATGGGATCGAGAAGACTATTGTGCTCGAACACTGGAGAACCAACTTGAATCGGGAATCTCTTTCAGGGATCTCATTCTAGCATTCCCTTTCCGTCCTTTATTTCCTTTTCGTCCACTAGGAAAATGAGTTCTACACTGAGGATGTGAACAGCCATCACCTCCTTCTCAAAGAGGGGACTCAAAAAGATAATTGGGCCGAACCAAGTATAGCTTTGTTGCCGATCCCAGCATACGAGACGGATGTTTGATCAGAATAACGGTACAATTTTTAAAATTTCATTACAAAGACCACGATATTCTATAAAGGAAAAAGTTGTACTTTGTGTGAGACAAATTTATTGATGAAGTGAGGTCTCTACCCATCCCAAATACTAACAATTTTGTCTAATCTGCATTTTGGTTTGCCCAATAAGACTTCGTATTGTCCTTGTTATGACTTATGTTTCTGTGACCATGCATTATTTAATTATCCTTTTATCCAGTGGAAACACACTTAGAGCCTGGTAGTTGCGTTTGTGTGGTACTTTGTAAGTGAAGCTTGGTAAAGTTCGATTGTTTTGCGATGTTGCCAAGGGAAAATTTTTGCGTTTTTGCAAAAGAATATACAACACGAAGAAAATAACATTTCGTAATCTCAAATAAATCAGACGGTATGCATAGCTCACCGTATATACTTGGTAAGCCAGGACAAATAATTTTACAAAAAGTTTCCCCCGAACAACATTCAGCGCAATATCAAGATGGTAAGAAAGTAATTAGCCAAAAGTATTGAGTAAAAAATGCGTCAGAAATTACTCAGATTAAAGTGGAATTAAAGAAGGATTGTCCACTCAAGGCGAAGCAGAAGTTTCAAACAGAAAACTGATCACACTTGACGTGACCAAAACTGAACAGTGATCCAGTATCGAGCTTTGGAAAACGCTAAACTAAGTACGGAGTCGAATCAAAGGGATAGAGAATACTCAGAAGAAGAAACACAGAATTTACATTGTACAGGATGATATATTACTACATGGGCTGAAAAATCCCGGAAGTTTTTTATAGGTGGCACCACTTGAAAATGAGCATGAATCATTTCGAGTGGCTCATCTGACACTAGTTTAGGTATGAAGTTTCATGGCATCTGGTCCACGGGTTACAAGCTACAGTCGTTTGAGTAACGCTACCTTCGCCTTCGCGAACAAAATGGAATAACAGGAAGTTTTTTGATGGGAAACACTTCTGAACGATCATTGCAATGGTTGCACAAATGCTATGCGAGATCTATTCCTTTTAGAACAACAGTTTTTCAGTTGCTTAGTGAATTTGAAAATGCGTTGTAAAAGCACCGAAGACGTAACTCGCTTTGGCAGGCAAAAAGAGGCTACGAATGCGGAATTTGTAAAGCAACTGCATGAAATCGTTTTGAATGATCGAAAAATGTGAAAATGAGCGATTTAGGTGAGGTCGTGGTATCACAAAAGAACGGGCGGGATAGATTTTCAACGATATTTTGGAAGTTAAAAAGCTATCGGCTCGTTGGGTGTCGCGTTTGCTGACGGTCGACCGTTGATGATTCAACAGCCGGTTTGGTGTTGTTCCAGCATAATCGAGCGGACTTTTTCGATGTTTTGTGATGAGTAACGCTGAATGAAACAGAGGTCGATTACAACACACCTGAGTCGCAATGGTAGTCTGCCCAGTGGCTGCAAGGCCACGAAAGCTGCCCAAAGCGGCCAAAAGCCAACGCTCGGCCGGGAAAGTTATGGCTTCCGTATTTTGCGATCCCTATGGCATAATCTTTATTGATGACCTGGAGGAGGGAAGAACAATGACAGGAGAGTACTATGCAGTGCTATTGAACAAGCTGAACTGCGAAAGAAAGAAAAAATGGCCCCATATGGCGAAGAAAAGTTCTGTACCATCCCGATAACGCACCGTCGCACACGTCCTTGAGAGCGATGGCCAAATCGGACCAAGTGCTATTTGAATTGGTTGCTCATCCACCCTTTTCTCCAGACTTGGCCCCACCGGCTATTATCTGTTCCCGAGCAACAAGTGGTGACCCCAGATAAAGATATTCAGTTCAACTCAAGAAGTCATCGCGGAAACCGAGGCGTATTTCGAAATATGTAAGGGTAGAAAGGGCATCGAAATGTTGAAATGAAATCGCTACACCAAGTGTATTGATTCGAAGACGAATAACTTTGAATAACTTTGAAGACGAAGAGGAATAACTTTGCCCAAAAATGCTTGTTTTCATTAAAAACCCCAGGACTTTTCAGCCCATATATTACACTATTTGTACTCAGGGTTTGTTTTTTATTACATATGCCATTATATCTGTTTTATTGATGGCTGCAGATTAATAAATGTTATAAGGTCAATAAATTTTTTGTTGCCATAGTAGTATCAAATTGTTTCTTAAAATTTTCAAGCAGTCATAGTGCAATGGTGCATGTAACTTCCATAAAGTTGTCAAGCCTACGGTGCTACGTTGTTGGAATCGAAAATATTGAGAATCGACTCTCACTTTTCAGCGATCACATTTGAAAATTTTATTTTCTTTATTTTTTTTTTCATTTTTAGTTTTTGTTTTAACGTTCGAGATCAGGAGCCAAAAGGCATAGATACAAAACGAAGCTCAACATCAAGAAAATTTCATAAATGTCGATATCGATAAATAAAGTTTACATTCACCATGGAAGACTTTGCAAAAACTTTTGAGTCCTTACATACCAATCAGTCTGAAAAGTAGGAAAATTCTCTGAAAAAGTAGGTCAATTTAGAAGCGGGCATTTTGGAATGGTCACTGACTACGTAAACATGCATAAACGAATTACCAACACTTTTCACAACGCCATTTTTTCTCTTCGCGTTACCATTTCTTTTATGAATGTCTGCTATGCTAAACTAGACATACTATAGAACCGCATTTCAAGCAGATACCTTTCACCAACTCTTTCTTTCTGTCCAATGGATATCCGTAAACAAAACGGACAATCATGGCTGCTTTGATAATTGATTTTCTTGTTTTTTTGTATTTCTGTTCATTCTCTTCAACATACTTACATAGCTCGTATTCATCACCCTTTCCGTTCGCTTGATATTCCACCCGCCACCCTCTTCCAGATTGGGTGGTTGGCGTGTCTCGCTCCCGTTATCGTCAACAATACCAACATTCTGAATATGTTCCCGCAAATGCTTGTATGTACTTAGACAACAAAGATAACTGTCTTCGAGGTAACTCTGTGTGTTGGATGTGGTATTGCATGCGCTTTTCAATTAGGGGTGGTCTAATGGTCTAATGTATGAGGAGTGTGGGTACTGTAACAGATAGTTAAAAATGGGGTTGCGTGCCAAGTTTGTCAGGCGCCATATTTCTCATAGGTTGCAGCAATTTGTTCCGCTTTCGAGTTGAACTCCACGAGGAAAGTTGTTATCATCGCATCAATGTCGAGGCTAAGGGTTGGATATGAAATTTAGTGCTGCATTTTACAGTAACGAGTTAAACAACACTGCATAATAGTAGCACATTATACAACTGCAAATGAACTGCATGAAGGAGTTCTAGCACTGGCAAAGGTGTGGTTTCGGACCTGAAGATTACACATTGCGAATGATCCTAGTTCGTCGCGTGTGTTCAAGTGATATTTCACTAAGCCAACCATCGTCACTGCTGAAACTCGGTATGCGGTTAATATGTACGCTTTGCCCTGCTCCGTGCTGTCCAATTCACTTTAGTCCTTGCTACGCCACAACGAACCTTATGGAATCTGTGCAGTGCAAGTCAAAACCAAATAAATTCAGTGTCAAACAGATCTCAATGCCCCGATCTCATTTTGAGCCTGTCGTGTGTCGGAATTTAAAATTTTATTTTAAGGTGACTGAACAAGCCATTCCTTAAAATGCGTTCAATATTTCCAGAAAAGAGAATTGAGAATTGTTGTCAGCAGCGCAAAATCATTTCATCCTACATCGCATTTCGTGACACCTGATTAAACATATCACGCATTTTGTAAGTCGTTGGCTAAAAATCTACTTAGCAATGAATATATTTGGCGACGGATGCAACCAGCAACAGGATAAAAATGCGACGCCAACAGCTCCAATACACGCTTGCTGTTGAGGAAATAACCGAAAAATGCATTCAACTAAAAACTTGATCGGACATTTTCATTGCACATCATTTGGTTGCCCCTTGGAATCATTTCAACACACCATACTACGCCAGCAACCTTCCGTTTAATTTTTCATCCAGACTACCATTTGGTGTTGACCACTTCATTCAGCTTAACATCTTAAGATGTCTTGGAAGAGTGTGAAGACACGTTTGTAAATGGTGTTAACAACGCTTTCGAGATTATTTTTTGGATGTGGGTTTTTTTTGGCAGTTCCTCTGATTTTTGCTTTTTGGGATTTTTGGGCCCATCAAAATCTGTCTAATGTAGAACAAAAGAAAAGGGAAGACAATTTAGGTACATTTTTTTCTTCTGATGATGGGTATACTAAGGAGCATTTACACACGGGGCAAAAGCCAAGCATATAAATGAAAAAAAAAAAAAAAAAAAAAATTCTGACCCGATTAGGAGAGTAGAGCAGCAAAAGGAGCTGCATATAATTTTGTTGTGATTTGAGGATCTGCTTTGGAAGAGCTGTTGAAAAGATTCAAGGCTGTGAAATGTTGGCTGGTGTTTTCACATAATTGAATGAGGTGAATAGTTAATGGAAAGGATATGTGAAAAATTGATCAATGCTGGAGTAAAGGGAAAGTGGACTGTTTTTCAAGCAAAGGGGATTCGAAACTTCAATTTTAATGGACACACAAAACCCGGCAGTCGTGCGAACCAGTACTCACCTTGGTTGCAATTAAAGAAACAAAAAATGATAAAACGTTGCTTCCTCCAAGAACTCAAAGCAAGGGCAAAAGTGCGAGGAGCCGTTAAAAGTCCTTCCCCTTTCCTTGCTCTTTTAAGGCATAAAATTGATTGTGTCCGACAATCGAACAATCTTGGAGATTCTGCATAGGAATGCTCAGTTGTGCTGGAGTCCTGCATAACAATAATGACGACATTAAGATTGAAAAATTCACTCCAATCGTAGCTAGCTGCCACTTATTTCTATGTTCACAATCAAACTAATTGCAAACAATCTAACTCCAGACCTAGAATCCATTAATCTGTTATTCTTGGGTCAATAAGAATGTTCAGAATTGTAAAGAAGAAAATTGTGACCGATAAACACGTTTTTAATCTTTTTCCACGAACATTTAATGAGACCGGTCATCCAACTTTTTGGGTATTGAATGCCAAATGCTTAGTATTAGTAAAGGTTAACCCGAAATTAACACAATAACAAATGTGATTTGCAATTTGGCACATTAATTCACTTGCGTATCAATCAAAATTTGCCAATCGTTTTCAAGATTATCCAATCTTGCATTTTCGAAAGATTTGGTAGTGCAGAGCCTGAAAGAAGGTATATGACTCATGGACTTTCTTTTGGGTTTCATATAGAGCTTTAGCATACGCGTAAAGGCAATGGGTCAGTAATGCAGGTACCAGCTATGGCATTTTCAAACATGAAAAAAGTTCCACTCAAAGTTTTTCTTCCGAATCCTGACATTAACTCGCTAAGCAGCAGCATAAATGTATGAGTGAAGAAAGGATGGGAAACAGTAGTGAATTTCTTCAAATAATACGACACTTAAAATGTGATTCCATGTTAAAGTAGATATATTAAAGTACAAGTTACATGGTTTTTCACAGATTGCAAAGTAAAAAGCAGAAAATGCTGAACGAAACATATTAAATAGTAAATCATTCAACAGGCTTTCCTCTAGCCTTAATAATTCTCAAACTTAACATGGTGATAATGCCCACAAGCCATTCTGTATTTACTTCTTCATGGTTGGTAAGAGACCAGGATTTCTTGGCCTCTCAGGTGTAAGAAATAAAACTAGGGATGAAGCCAGAAATTGCCAAAACAATAATAACTCCTGAAGCCATTCTGTAATTACCTTTTGAAATTTTACCTATTTTTTAATCAAGCTTTTTATGGCCTATTAAATCTAGCAGATAAAAAAGTTGGATGCAACTATCAACTCCCAAAACGGTTCGAAACAATGAAGCATCCTGGATTCGTTTCATTTTTCGTTGGACTTGTCAATTTTGAAAATGATAAATCATATGAAACTCGACTTTCTTAGTTTTCTCGTGGTTTCTGCAACTGGCAAAGATTCGTCAAAGTCCTGAACGTCTTCAAATGCTAAGATTTTCCAAAAATAGAAATGTTTATAATTTAGCATCATTTTCGTAGCTACATTTGTGTTGGGTGTATTTTCAGTAAACAGAATTCAGTAGTAGTAAATTTTTCAGTTCAGTAGTAAACAGAATTCAGTAGAACTCTCAGACTCAGGAGACTCAGTTAAGTAAACTTTAGTAAGCTCATAAAAAGAATTCTATAACATCAGTTATAGCAGACATATTTTTGCGATAGTTGGTCACTCATAAAACATACAATGAGTGTAAAAAGTTTACGTACGACCAACAATTTTGAATGAAAAGCAATATTCCACAAAACCGTGAGAATTTTTCGAATTCTTTTGCATCATATAATTATTTCACGTCTAAGAAATTTAGTCTCACTCAAAAACAAAAAGAAAAAAAAATCAGTAATGAAGCAAAATTCGACGAAATTTAAATCCACCCTCCAAGACGCGCAAAAAGTGTTTGTACGGTTGCACTTAACACGCAGTATGCTCTAGGAAACCCTTTATTTAATTAACTTCTATCGAAAATATCAACAACTGGTCAGTCACCAGGAAGGGCCGAACGGCTTTAGTTTTTTTCAGTGCTAATGGCACGTTCTTTAACTGAAAATTTAGTGGAAGTTAGTGAAAATGAGCCCGAACCGAAAACAAGCTAGCCGAAGGGAGAAAAAGCTCATCACCCAGCTGCATAATCAATGCATATCATTTGAAGAAATTGCTCGTATTACTGAAAGACCTAAATCTTGCATACAAGGCATTGTTGATAGGTTCGCAGAACGAAAAACAGTTGAAAACAAGCGTCATAGTGGCCGTCCTTGTATTCTAAATGATGCAACCGACGTGAAATCGTTCGAAAAGTCAGCGATAACCCGAAAATGAGTGCACCACGAACTTCTTCTCAGCTTCTAAAAACTACAGGCGTTGATGTGTCGGCGGGTACCGTAAGGAATGTCTTGCAATCGGCTGGATACCATGGTCGTACAGCTAGCCGAAATTATTTCGTTAGTGAGGCCTATCGAAGTAAGTGCTTGGCGTTCGTTAAAATGTACATAAATGAGCCCGTAGAGTTCTGGGAACGAGTGATCTTCACAGATGAAAGTAAATACAATACTTTTAACTCCGACGGAAAATGTATGGTGTGGAGAAAATCAAACACAGAACTGCCAAAGGAAAATTTATGTCCAACAGTAAGACATGGATGAGGTTCTGTTTTAGTGTGCAGGTGCATGAGTGCTTCTGGGGTTGAACATTTAGTATTTATTGAAGGCATCGTGGATCACAAACACTATATTCATATCCTAAAGGAGAATTTGGGTCCAAGTGCGGAGAAAATGGGGATATTGAACAATTTTATCTTCATGCACGATAATGACCAAAAGCATACTGGAGAGAATATTCGGCTTTGGCTCTTCTATAATACACCCAGCATGTTAAACGTGTGAAAACACATCCACGATCCCCAGATATTAATACTATAGAGCGCCTGTGGGACATTTTAGACAAGCGGGTTGGAAAAAGGAATTTCACAAGCAAGGCAACACTAAAATCAGCGCTACAGGGAGAGTGGAACTTGATATAGGAGAATGTGAATGTGATGTGATGTATTGGAACCTTGTCAAATCAATGCCGAGGAGACTTAAGGCAATAACTAAAGCGAGAGTTTAATTCAAAGCATGTTGAAACATATGTTTTTAAGGTGATTTTAATGTTCTTATTCGCTAAATTATTGATAAACGTACAAAGCCAAGTATATTTCGTGGTGAACCCAATCGACATAGTTAAAGTCGGCGCGTCTTAAAGGAAATTGACCATGTTAATCGAAAATCAGCTCAAAGTTTTATAAAAACAATTCGCAAGTGAGAGAATATTAATTGATTGAATCGAACTCCACCACGCCTATTTCTCCTAAATATTACCAATCTATTTGGCCGGTGGAACAATGAACAACACTGCCTCAAACACGTATAAGACGCATATATTCAAAAGTAACTAGGGTTACGTTTTAAATGAATTAATTTTGAAAGAACATAAAATAGTGGCTACAACTTTGATACGAAGCATATTACCACTATCAGTAGCACATATACTGTGGGTCTCATAAATGAACGAACCACTGTACCACTCTGACTACCATCAAAAATATCTAATAATAAGGAATTAAAACATAGAATAATAATCAGTGACAGAATAGTTCACATTTGGAAATAAATGCCAAAACAATAGATTTTTTCGCTGTAACTAAGCAAAACTAAAGCTAAACGAGTCTGCAGTCCCTTTGGATAGAAAAATCGCATGAAGCGAGAAAGTCGTGACCTATAACACCTGAATTACACAATCAAATCGGGATAAATATAATTAACATATTAAAAAATATACGGATCAAATTTATTTCCATTCGCCTGATCTATTGGTTAACCTGTTTTCAGTACAAGAAGCCTCAGAATTGTTCAATTATATGATGTATTCTATGATGTGTTATTTGCGCACTTATGTTGAATCTTAAAACGCTGCACTCCACTGGTAGACTTTTTTCAAAAATTATAAACTTGATTAGAAGTTAGATTCAAACAAGAATTCGAAGAAAAGGATTAGAAAAGATACACATACTCAAAAACACGCGCTCCCATTCGTTTTTCACTTTATCCACCCTCTTAACAAAATAAAATAGCCAAGTTTTGAAAAGTCCTAGAACATTGTTTGCACATTGAATTAATTTATCTAATTTTAAATTCGTTTATCTTCCACCATTCACAGGAGTATGCACAAACGCCACTGCTCCATCTGTATCCTCAATTAATCGGATTCTTCGAAATCGAGCGGCCGAACGTGCTGCTGCGGAATTCGCTAGAGCTGCTGGCTACGGATTGTATCCACCACATCCCTATGGTGGATTTCCGTGGCCACCGACGGCAGCAGTAGCTGCTGCCGCACATCTATGGCCACCAGGATCGGGTATCACCGGTATCTCGCCTGGATCAAATAGTACTTCAGGACCGGCAGCATCACCTGGTTCGGGTAGTCACGACACGGCAAGCTCACCCGACGGCAACCGTTTGATAGGTAATTTTATTAGAATGTGCAATAGATTCAATTTGGTTGAAATTAAGTTTTTTATCCAAAAGATATCGAAGGTGAAGATTCTGGTTCGCTAGACGGCGAGCAACCGAAATTCCGACGGAATCGAACAACATTTAGTCCTGAGCAGTTGGAAGAGTTGGAAAAGGAATTTGATAAGTCTCATTACCCGTGTGTTAGTACGCGAGAACGATTAGCGTCGCGGACTTCGTTGAGCGAAGCACGTGTTCAGGTGAGTTTTACTAACTTTTCTTCTATTAGGTGCACGCAATATTACCGAGGTCAGGACTTTCTATTGTATATCTATTTCTTTCCACCTATCGTGAAATCTTGCGTAGAACTTGACTATCGAATAAATCTGGAATACTTGTCTATTGTATGTTAAAATAAGGCGTGGAGCTAGTGGCGGTTTAATCGCGAGATACATACATTTGAGTTCACAGAAAAATATTAAATTCGATTTATGATTCACGTGCATGCAACGTGATGCAATTTTCCGTGAAATCCGATTTTCGAATTAAATATTGCACATACATTTTAGCACTTACAGCGAATCGCTTGGTTAGTGAGATTGTAGTTTCTTTGGAGTTGTGACAAAACTTTTCCTTGAACTAACCAAATAGAGTCAAGTATTTGAGGTTCTAGATTTTCCTGCCATTTCTGACCATCTTTCTTACTGTGCAGTCCTCGAAAGCAAAAATAGAAACACCAAATTAAAAAAAAAAATTTAATGTCTATCTCACTCCGTTACAAACACAATCTGAGCGAAATAAAAAATATTTTTAAAACTAACGTTTATCTCTTCGCATTGATCACACAATTAGGTTTGGTTTTCCAACAGACGAGCAAAATGGAGACGCCATCAGCGTATGAATTTGCTGAAGCAACGTGCAAGCCCTCCTCCTTCGCAATCGCAGGCGCATCATCCCCATCATCACCACCACTTGCAGTCACAACAACAAATGGTCGGCTCAGCGGTAGCCTCCCACAACCCCCATCAGCCGGTGCAACAACAATCCCAAGCTGCCCTGGTTCAGTCTACCGACCATTCCCCAATCAGTGTAACAGCTTCCAGCAATTCATCGTCTTCAACTATCAACAATCCCATAACACCGTCGTCGGCGGCGATGTCGCAAAAAGTTGGAAGCAATCCGGCGCAATCAATAATAACAACAAATTTCATCCCTACAAATTCCACCCCGCATCAAACGCATCTGCATCCCTCGCAGCATGTGCAACAGCAACAGCACCTTCACCAAAGTCTTCACCAACAGTCTCATCACCATCAACAAGCCCTCCAGCAACATTCGTCGGCAACAGTGGCGGGTGCGTCTGGTCAAACCAATCCCGATCAACAGCTGAGGGCTCACCAAAACAATCCAACCACGAACTCATCAACAACCCCGTCAACAGCAATCTCAGCAGCGGCAGCAATTGCGGCAGCCGCAGCCGCAGCAGTGGCAGCTTCACCAGCAAGCGTGACGTCATTAGTCACAGCATCAACTCCATTATTAATGGGAGGTGAGCATAGTGCCTTCCGGTCTCTTGTTAATCCTTCATCGGCTGCTGCATTTGCTTTGGGACTAGCACGTCAGTATGCCGTGGCTGCGAATATGTCAACAACTCAACAACAATCACCGCCTTCACCAATGAACAATGGTAGTGGCAATGCTAGAGGCACTGGTAGCAATCCACACCAGCAATCGTCCTACCTAGTGAATAGTAATAATAATTCGATAGAAGATAGCAGAAATACGGTTAGTGAAGATGATGGTAGTCCACATGCTGTGGACTATTCAGATTCTGAAGAAGAAATTAATGTCCACGATGATGATTCGGATGGCGATAGCCGATCCGCGAAAACTCCATTACAGTTGACAAAACATGATCGACATTAGAACATTTATTAGACGATGATATCCTTTCCGCACCTTTTCAGTCAAAATAGTGCAAAATTTCAGAACGTGATAATTCCAATGTAAATTCAAACAGGACAACTTTTATTTTTCCACTTATAAGAAAATCAGTGTATCACATTTATCCTTCGTTCCATTAGTTTTTGCTCAACTCATAAGATCAAATATATATAACTCAACAATCAAGCCCAAAAATGGTAATTTGATATTTCGCTTTGAATGTAAGTCTGCATTCACCTCGCGAGGATCTTTGATCGCGACGGTCTCACCACAAATCTTGGAGCAACACTGTTGCAGATGGTCGTATTAACGTCTTTAAAGATCACTGATGCTATTTTGCAGATTTATTAAAATTTTGAAAGTGGAAGCTTTAATGTAGCGGAAAAACGTATATATCAATAAAAAAATCATAAATCATTTTTATAAATCAATAAAAATCGAGCTTAATTATAAATTAATTTATTAATTAACTTTTTTAACCCTACATATTGTCTAAAAGTTATTCTGGCTGGAAAGATCCACATCGTTTGTCTTCTGTTTTCCAACACATGCTGCATGACACACATGTGGGCATTGAATAAGTCAAATGAAATCATTGGGTGCTGCCAAACCTAGATAAATAAACTTCTTTTTAGAGAACGAAAGACTTTCGTTTAACAATGCCACTCTCTTAACATATTAACACGTCCAAAAGCAAAAACGAAGCACTAAAATATCTCTGCTGAAGTAATGCAGCAATATATGAAGGTATTACACATATTATTTCCCAATCTAAGTTTGTATTTAGTGCAATTTTAATGTTAAAAATCGAATAATATAATTTAGCAACAATTCCTTTTTAACTTAAATAAGAAAGTAACTTGCTTCAATACCCTCGTCCTTCCCTATGCCTAATCCAACTGAAATTTAGTAGAATAACATAAAGTATTATTAAACAATACCAATATGTGCAAACTTTAGCAATTAGCATTTACTGTAAGATATAAATAATATTATCCTTATATATAGCAAGAGATGGTGTTTTATAACGGATTGGATATTAATCACAACTTTTTTTATTGAAAAGTGTAATTAAGAATGCTTTGCGAATTGAATGAAATAAAGTGAAGAAGGAGCAACAAAAAAAAATTAAACACAAACCAAAGCAACTAATGATGCTAAGACAAGGACGACTCAACATAAAAATTTATAACTTTGCTTCAGAGTAATCGTGAAAATTCAATTAAGCTACGCAAGAAAAAATAAAAACAATAACAAAATAAAGTGATGATCTTTACTCTTAGAGAAATGTAAAATAAATAAATAAAAAACAAAAAACAAAAATAATTTGATTGTAGAAATCAGAAATGGGGCAGACAATGCGGCATTACCCAAATCAATGTAAATTTACACTGTAAATATATTTTCAACGTAAACTAATTTTAAAGGATATGTGCAAATGAAGTATAGGCGAAAAGCTAATTACATAAAGAAAAGTATTATTGAGAACAATAAAAAAGGTTGTTTGAATTCGAATAAATTTTTGTTTTTCATTTGAATTATTTTCCATTGCCATTTTCCAAGCCTGCAACGAAAGCGCAAGGCCAAAATATGACAGCATTGGAAACGCGATTAGGGATTGCAGTTTCAGTTGCACAGTCCCGCACAGTCGAATCAGCGAAAAAGGCAGTCACCAAACTCACAATTTCAGTGTTCAAAAAGACCTTAATTAACATCAATGAAATTGTTTATGTATGTGATATTTCACATATGTCGTCTTGTGTTTAAATTTGAGTTCAGAGTCGTTATCCCATCAAACCAGAACTTTCAAGAATTATCCTTGGATTTATTTGTGTTCTGGATTTTTAAATTTTCGATTTATCAGGTGTATGCATAAGTTTTTTTCGATTTTATTTAGAGATGGCGCCAGTAAAAAGTACGCAGCGTATTAATTTGACACTTATGTCATTTCGATCGTCTCATCTGACATTTCACTACAAACACACACACTGAGTCCGCCAAAACTAGCGTGTTTGTTTCATCGTGTACATCAATCATGTCGAATTATGTGCCTGAAAAAGAAAGCATTTGCGGTACGCATGCCTTGTCTTGTTTAACTAAAAGACAATAATTTCAATGTGAAAGACAGTGAGCAGTCTGGTAGACCACAAAATGCGAACAGGAGGAATTGCTGTAATTATTGAATGATAGCCCAACTTAACGGCAATTAGCAGAAGCATTAAATGCGTCACCGGAAACGATCAGCAGACGTTTACGAGCAATGGGTTAGATCAATAAACTCGGTAAATGGTAGATAAACCCTCGCGGTTTGAATGCACGTCAAATGGAAAATTGCAATGTCTCATGTGAACTGCTGTTTCGGCGCTGCGAACAAATATCCTTTTTGTATCGAATTGTGACGGTTAACGAAAAATGGATTGATTTTGAAAACCCGGAACGGAAAACATAGTGGCTGGGGAAGGCGGTCCCACAACACTAAGGCTAATTCGCTTCGACAAGAAGACCAAGCTCTGTGTCTGGTAGATCCAAAGTGGTATTGTGTATTTTTAACTCTTGAAGGCCAGTAAAACCGTTAATACACACCGCAATTGTCAACAAATTATAAATTTATCGCATTAATCGAAAAAAAACCGGAATGGGCCAGAAGACATAGGAAAGTGACTTTATTACATGACAACAATCAGTGAAATCACTTGGATGGGACACCTTTCTGCATCCGCCATATTCCCTAGACTTGGCGCCATCTGACTATCAGTTCTACGCATGAATGGAGCGATTTTGAGGAATGGTTTTTCCCTTAGAAAACTACGTATTTTTTTAAACGGAAGAACGGGATAAAACTTGTGCGAAGGCCTGATAATTAAGTGAAGTGCTCGAAACTGCAGTCTCAAACCTTTGAGTCCCTCCACAAGATGAAAACCATTCATCATTAATTGTCGATGGTACTATGTTATGTTACAGGTCCTTTGGATAAATATTCAAATATGGGTTGTGCAAGAGTTCATGTTTCATAAGAAAGCCTTTGTCGGAAAGTCTTGCTTCAAAGAACGGAAATTAGAATTTTTACAATTCCATTATAAGTGAGTTATGTTAAAGAAACTCGTAGTCATTTTTTCTAAATATTTTCTTATATTGAATCTTTGCATGACCCATCATATTTTTAAACATCGGTCATATTATTGTCAGTCAATTTCTTGCTGCCGATAGTATACAAAAACGAAAAGTCATGAGAAAGCCTTGCACATTTTGCACATATTTTACAAGAACTCAACATCTTTAAATTGGGCGAAGGCCAAATTAATCTGCGGGTTGCTTCAAGTTCATTCTTTTGCGAAACAAGGCGTCACTAAGGTGTTGGCAGAAAAGTAATATTAAACATCTTTACGAACATTCTACAACGTCTTCATTGTATGTTCGTAGAAGAAATGCGATGCTGAGACGATCATCCTTTAGTATTGCTTGCCAAACAAGAACAATTTCCCGAAGTTTACAATGCTGACAGTTTTAATTGCTTCTTGAAAGTTTTCTTCACTTTTTGAGCAACAGCCCTGAGAATCAATCACTTTTTATTAAGGATCAAACATGGCAGAGAACTTTCCGTCACAGTCTTTAAGTCTTTTCTTTGCGGTGATCAGTAGAGTCAACCTATTAAGTTTTCACCTAATTCATGAAACATTTCATTTCATAATTCATTCATTTCATAATTTATTCATGTACTATAATCCAAGCTTTGGAAGTGAAATATTTGGAAATAACCAATTGACACTGATTTGACAACCGATAAGTGAGATGAAAGAGACGAAAGGTGAAGAAATTTTGACTTTCGATTTTGAAGATATTATATTTCATTGGCAGATAAATATAAATATTGAGGATTTTTTCTACGGTCAATTTGTTTAAGTGTAGTCAGTTGCCCATAATAAATATCAAAATGAGTGATACATAATACAGCTTCTTTGCAATAACAGTTAATTTAATATGGTTAGTAGTAGTAACAATTCTGCTGTAAAAGGATCATTTTCCAATCATTTTCCAATGATAAATATGTTACATATTGTTCGTTTATTTCTCTGGGGTAAGGCAAGAATAGCGTTTTTAACTTGGGAATGCCTAACCGGGATATGTTTGTATACCAAAGACTCCTGGATATGGACTAGCCAAGCACTTAACAACAGTACTAAGAAACAACCTCAAATGATATCTAACACTGTAGAGCTGAATGCAAAATTAAACAGCACCCAGTCAACAAAAAATACTGAACTGGTATCGTTCGATAAAAATTTCATATCAATCAATTGCAGTAATAGAAACAATGAATATGTTTCTACACAGCTCATTAACGTCCTCAAAATAACTACACAACAAGATAACTTCCAGTTCTTTAATAATATTTATAGACAAGCAAACGGGCTAAGAATTGGAATTGTCCAACACCAGCAATCCTTAAGAATGTCTTCATGCAAAAACTAGAACAACAATTCATACAGAAACTCACATCTAGCTTGGGAGTGATATTTTATGCAAGACATGGGGACGAAAAAATATTTATAACGACCAAAAATACCGAAGAACATATTCCTGAATACCTACACAAACAACACAAAAATCTTATAAATTCTGAATGGAGACAGAAAAGACGGAAGAACAGATTACCTTGACTTAATTATAAAGGACAACAAAACATCAAACATATTCGAGTATGAGATATGTAGGAAATCCAAAGCCACAAATGCGATAACACAAAATTGGTCCAACCACTCCCAACAACACAAAAACACAGTATTAAGGCAACTTATAATAACACTGCAACAGACACTCAATGAACCCTACAACAAAGAATTAAACACAATATACACGATTGCAGAAAATAATGGATACAAAAAGGACCTGGTACAAAAATGAAAAGAAACACCAAAAAAGTACTGAAAAAAGGAGAGAGCAACAAGAAAACATGGGCAACATTGACATACACTGGAAAAGCAATGTAAAAATCTGCAAAATCCTTCAAAAAATACATCAGTGTAGGCTTAAAAACAAGAAGCTGGTTAGGACAAATACTCTGCACAAGCACCAACAAAGAAGACCCGCTGGACAAACAGTTTCTATATAAAAATTCTAGTTTCTATACTTGTCCATGCCAATATAGCTACATCAGGACATAAAATAGGAACACGAAATCGCATACACATAAGGGGCTACAACAAAAGGATACAGAAGTCGGACACAACAACTGAATCTAATTTTCAAACCAAATGATTAACAAGAAATGTATACCAAATTTGGAAAAGTATTGAAGTATCACAGGACGGCGTTCGAACTTACTGGAGAACATGGTAACATAAAAAACAAAAAAATGTTCGATGGACGAACGATATGCAAAATTACTAGCACTCATCTGGATATAATTTTGCAGTCATTTCAACAACTTTACCAAAACCAAACGCAACACCGCATAAGGACAGCAGAGAAAGCCGCGTGGGATCAGAACAAGGGGCTCTCTGAAAGTAACAAAATAATGGACTTTTTCTAAACCGCATAAAAACACCCGTACCTGCATATGTAAACAACGGACCCATAGATAAGGACACTTAAGACCCACAAACTCAGGACCAAAGCACACATCGAAGATGGCGCAATGCGGAAACGCATATTTGAACGATAAAAGGAAACAAGCGGGGAAGGGCGGAATTTCCTTCAAAGAACAAGACCAATTCTCATGATGACAGTTGACAGATATTGCGTGACGATGATTCGGATAGCGGAGATCAGCATAAAATCGATAAAGAACAAGGTTCGAGTAGGAAGCAATTCTTCTCGGAGAAGACTTCCATGGTGTAAATATAATACCTAGCTGTGAGTTAGATTCCAAAGATGTCATACCTCTGGTCAAATTATATTGTCTGCTGTTATCATCATCATTAACACCGGCATCGCAATCAGGACCATATACTTCTAGTGCTTAATTGCGGACTCCTAACTGGGGAAAAATCCTCACCAATTTCATCTTCCGGAAATTTTTTTCCCACAGGTCACACCAATTACCGATTTGTCATTTCTGACTGTCCAAATAGAAGTGTCATCACTTAACGTTTCCCAACTAAACTGAACAGAAGAGATCGTCCAACTTATCATATTTCAAACAAACTTTTATGTGTAACAAAAGGAGAATCTTATAAGCCCGTTGCAGAAGGAGCAATGTCGGTATTCATTTCATTGCTGCAAGCTTGGTACTGAGAACAAAAAAAGTTACCGCGACCACTCATCTTCCTTATCTGGCTTACGAGATATGTACACATCCTCATTGATGCTTTCAGCGATCATTGTAGGCAACTTACATTTGAATGATATACTCTTGATGTCAACTAGCATATGTAGATTTTCATTATGACAAAGCTGTACAAAGTCTAGCCTTTTACCACCCTACAAAGAATATTGTAATGGAAATGTCAAAAGTAAAGTTCAAAGGGAGGAGTTCTCTCAAGCAAAATATGCCCCAAAAGCCAACAAAGTGCGAATACACAGTTTGGACTAAGTATGCATAATTGGGCTATTTTTTTGACGGTTGCTCCTTAATTCACAGTTCAGCAGCCTACATTTGTGTCCTACATGGCAAGGACGCTTGAGTTGTGACTATTTTAAACTTATACCTTTTTTCTCGGGTGTTTCGACAACTTGCAACGTACCTAGGGTATGATTTATAGTATATAAGGACTATTTCCGTATTGCCCTAACCGCTTGGCATCACTTAGTTCAAAAGGAGTCATCCAAAAGAACAAACAAAATATTTATCCTTTTTTGAAGAGAAGAGTAGTGATAGTATATCGTATCCACGGAAAAAAGTGGGACCTTATATGATGTTTGAAAAGATTGTCCACGAAAATCAGAAACAGGAATTTTTTTGGATCAAACGCTTTCTTGAAAATCGTGACATTTTTTGCCTTGATTTCATTTTATACTGACTTTTAAACCAAAAAAGAATTTGCAAGTATCTCAACATAAGCGACGGAGCCATCGACACGACTCCACCTTCAAACATTTGTGCCCCGTATTTTCAAGTCTTTTGATTCGTGTCGAAATTCATGTCAATTATTTCCTATCATCCTAGCCAACTTCGCTAGATAATACAGTGGCACATTACTTTTATCGGGTCTAGTAGTAAAGTAGATCAAAGGACGAGTAGAGAAAGAGTGTAGTCTAATATAACGCCAAATTAATCCTGATTGCCAAGACGGCTGACAGCAGCTGCAAAAACATTCATAGAGTTGACAGGAACTCTATCCAGCTCAGTTCTAATGAAATTCGCTGCAGAAGATTTCAAAGTCGTCTGTTTTTGGCAACAAAAATTGCATTAGAATTTTATTCGACTTAGAATTTGATTCAACAGCTGACATATAAATGTATGTTTTTCCAAAAAAATATTTGAAATATGTGTATTCAGTTGGAAAATAAAACGGTTTCATAATGGCTCAAAATAAATAAAGAATAACATACATGTTAAATTGTATTTGTTTCAAAAGGACTCACGTTCAAATAATTCCTACAGCTATAATGATGATGTTGCGTCAAAAGGAGCAGGTCCTCGCGGATTGCTCGTTTTCGCTACGGAATTTTGGCGTCCAAACTAAAAGCAAATAATTGATGGAATATTTTACTTTTCTAAAATCTTATTGAACAACCCATCTAGTATGAGTTCCCCATGCAGAAGTAAGTATGATATAATAAAGGCAAGATTCGTGTTCGTTTTAATGAAAAAAGTTCATTAGAAGGGTGATGGCAAGGCAAGGTCACTATTCTCAGCTCAGATTTTCGTGGAAAAATATTCAATAGAAAACGAACAAATCAACAAAAACTTCTGAAGAAATACTATTTTCATGTTTATATGAAATAGTTATCATTACAAATGCAATGATTGAATCATTGTGAATCAGTTGCCAACTTTCAATCGCTGGCTCTAACGCAAGGATTTCAGATTTGGATTACTTATCTCAACCATTTATTTTATATCGTACTCCCAACTGACTATGTATCTATTCTGCCTCCTAACAACACATCATGATTTAGTAAAATCTATAATTTCGAACAGTTAGTCAATCAGAACAAATACGACTATGACATCATTTAGCTTTAGCTAATTTTATGATTTTATTTTACGAAATCAATGTCCACTCGTCGAATTTGAGTATACTCTCGAACATTATTGATCATTTATGACCATCGTTAAATATTCAACAAACAATAATTTAAATGGTACCTTATGTCACCTATTTAAGTATTTATAACACTTTTTATTACTGCCGATCAAATCACCCAAACAACACACTTCATTCAATTCATCTAACTAATAAAATCAATTTGAAGTTAAACAAAAAATATCTCGCTGGCTCTGGCCAAAAACGAAAGACTTAAGCCAGTAACTTGTTTAATGTGTGACGATTAACATTCTACAAAGATGAACGATCCCAAAATCAAACTATTTTGCCCGTCGTAAATCACGAAATGACCTTCTTCCTAGTTTAAATTTATACTAAAATAAAACCAATCGTAGTTCGTGGATCACAACGACCACGTCTTCACTGTTTCGTTTTTTTTTTTTTGATTTTGTGTATCCTCTCGGCACCCGATGAAATTAACTCGTGTGCGCGTTTCACGGGAAATGAATGTATGCAATAAACTAAAATTGAATCATTTGATCGGTTGGTAAATTATTGGTTTGATTATAATTTATTGTTCGGATGTAACAGTTGAAAGTGGTAATTAATATGAGATAATTATTTGTTAGGTTGCTAATTATTTCAGTAAATTGCAGATGTCTGCAGACTGCGGCGATGCGAAAAAGGCGTTGAACAGGATACAACGGGATGTAATGCTAAGCGTGTTGACAGCAGTTTACGATGAGTGGATGTAAGTTTTAGAATGAAGAGAACGTATTATAGAGAATCAGTGGGAACGAATCAATGGTAAGCTTGAGGGCATTAAATACAGAAGTTTAAGGATGTTTTCATTGCAGAACATGCCGTCTAAACGGGGTTTTTTTTTTTTTCAAAGATCGATACCTTAAAACTTTATGCCCGCGAAAACATGTTACAAGGCCATTAGATTGGGAAAACAAAAGTTTGTAATTTTTCGCGAAAACAGAAGTAAGCTAAAGTTTGCTAAAGTCCACACGACTACGATATTTAGAACTGGATAATAAGTCAAAAATAAACTTTGATTATTTGTTGATCTTTAATGCATATTTCTCAAAATCAATCGAGGACTCTAAACAAGAAATCATTCGACAAAGAAGCGATGATAAGCAATTTTTTTCTGTTTTGTCACAGTCGTAAAGAATTTTGTCATCACTTCATGGTCATGTTTATATGTAAATTGAACATACTGTGGCGGCACTTGTCTTTCGTTTTCCAGCTTCTTAATGTTTCATAAAATGCAAGTTGAGACTCTGATATCTTCCTGCAATCTATGGATATCGTAGGTTAAAATCGTAGAAGGACTATATTAGCCCCATTACAATTTCTAGTATTAGCAACCTTTAAATCTGGTCCGTGACAAACAGCTTCAAGGACCCTTTGAATACTGCGTTGTGGACAAGGAACTAGTGGAAGCATTCGATAGGCTTAGTGTACAAAAATTGACTTGCGTACGATATACCAAATTAAATCCTTCATTGGATAACTAGCACAATAAAATGGCTATGAAGATGTTCATGTTAAACCTATTTCCCCATTCTAAAGGAAGTCGAATCAGTCACCAAATGCCAGAACAGAACAAGGGCCAGGCACATAGACTGACTTCAATCTACAAACACCCTCATCATAAGACTAATAAAACATATTTTTAGTGGAACTCAAAACACTATCCATAAATTGATCCACCACAGTTGGACTCAAGAGCAAATATTACGAGAACAGAATATATTTGCAAGCTTGAGGACAAACTATGGATCGAAGAATTGAACTCAATGCAAGCAATGCGCACTAATAGCATAAAATAAATTATAAGTTTTAATATTATATTATAAGTTTAAATATTATAAGTTTATTACAAACATCCACGAAGCCCTTATCAATCGCTAACCAATTTTTTTCCTATCATAATTCGGGGACATTTCCAAAGAAACAATTTTCATAGTCTCAAAATATCGATCAGAAATTTTTTCCGCAGCATCCCTCAATCGCATCCGCATTTTGGAAGCCTTGCACAACGTTGGTGGTCACATTTCATCATCATCGTGCAGAAGCTTAACATTACGCCTTATAGTTTTTCTTACAAATGCTCCACAATTAAATCGACGAGAAAACAATAGAACTATGTCATTGGTAGGCAGGTGATTTATATTTTTCCGTAAGGCTAACATCAACTACCCAAAGAAGCGAATGAAAGATGAACAAAAGATTATATCACTCGCTTAACAAATGCTGGTCTGGGTATCATGAATTTAGCTTAAGGGTTGAATTCAACATTTGGTGGCGAAATTGATTTAAATCAGTGGTTTTCAAGTGCTGCAATACGTTGAAACGGGGGCGTGGACTTGAAAAGTTCTGATAATTTATTGGTCGATCATACTCAGCCGCAGTGAATATCAATGGCCTCGAGACCATGTAATTTTTGATTTTTTTGGTTAATTGATAAATGCGATAGGTTATAATTTGGATGTAAGAGTGATCTATATAAGTTATGAATCCTCAACATCGTCATCCAATTTATTGTAAATATCTAGCAAGAAACAAAGCGCGCACAGCACAAAAGAAATAGCCGGAGCGCTTAAACGTTGAACCTTGCATAACGTGCCAACAATCAGCTAGTATTGGAGTAACTTTGTGTGCTTTGAGCAAAGAATCATTTATGCTGGATAAGTTAACAAACATTTCACCTACCAAACATACAACAAAAGCCAGATAATGAGAAATATAAGGAGATCCAAACCGTATACGAAATATGGCCATTAAATCATTGCTGAAAATTAAATATATTAGCATGTGAAAATTCAGCACCCACTGGGAAATTAATTAGACTGTCGTTACATATATGCGACGGAGTAAAAATCTGTCGAAATTCATTTTATGTTTCCACATTGTGCGTAGAACGAGCTGATGATGGCTTCGAGTAGCCGAAACGGTCCTCAACGAAAAGGCTGAATGGCCCGGCGGCCATTAACGACAATACAAATCTGTCATTAAAATACGAACACTACGAAAAGATCGACAAATATTTATTGTTAATTCATAAAACAACACAAAAACAATCATGAGCCCAAAATCTTAATTGAAATCTTGTGTGGGTGCAGCGTTTTAATTGACATTTCAATGAAGTCATAAAATCAAAAATATATCTTGAGTAAATTAAAAACAGGACATTCTTGATATTATGTATTAAAACATTAAATGCCATTTTGTTTTTCTCTGCTCTTCCAAATTAGTGAAAGATAAAATAAAAGATGTAAAATTATTTAAAGTTAAATATTTAAAGATTTCACGCCAGCTCCAAACACATTAAGGCATTTGTTGATCTTAACAAGTTAATTGGTTGATTTAATCCTATTTAAGCACATTTTTTATACTTGAATACATAATTTTTGATTAGCATCTTCAATCTATACATAGAGGGTTAGTAATGGCTATCAAACAACATAGTAAAATATGTATGATGGAACGAATTCGCCAGTAATGGTGCTTTCGCTTCATCATGGAATTATTGATGCAGTTTTCTTAATTGGGATACATCTTTCGTAAGAGTCAGACACCAGCAATGTTGGTAAATGTTTTCAATAGATTATCGACAAATAGGATGTCTAATCGGGAAGCTACTAACAAAGAGATAAATATGTGGTAAGGAGAAAGCTTTGCGTTGTTCATGACCCTATAATTGTTACTAAACTATATATGAAATTCCATGTCACAGGTTTGGTACCGATCCTATGTTGCAACAGTGCGAAAGTCTTTCCTCTCTCTTTCGTGAAGCACCCTATCTATCTTCTTCCCCTTGACGACAGATATATCAGTACTACAGTACAGATATAATCAGCAACGATAACTCATCAGCTGAAAGCCATAGACAAGAAAACGTGACTCATCTAGTAACAGCAGCTCCAATGGGTATTTGCATCAACCCTTGTGGAATGCTGAATTGCGTCGTAGCTTTTCCCATTTTCATGATTACATTTTGATTACATGCATTTTCTACATTTATAGTACTGCAGAGTAGACAGTCAATAAGGCCTTTCTCACATGAAGCATCAAAACGAATTGGATGCACAGGAAAGAGTGTCCGAGCAAAATACCAGAACAGCAGACCTCCAAGTTTCTGCATGAGCAAGCTTATTACTTAAGCTATACGGACATCTGTTGATGGCAATTTCGAGTCGTCCTTTATACATAATAGTAATGACTACTCATACTACTACTATTACTATTACTATTACTACTACCACTACATCTACTAATACTACTGTTATAGCAACAACTACTACTAAGTGGACTACTTCTACTTCTACTACTACTACTACTACTACTACTACTACTATTACTACTACTATTACTACTACTTTAACTACTAAGACACTACTAACACTCAATCAATACGCAATTCTCAATCACCCAATCAAAAGGGATCGGGATAAACGTAGGAAGGACGAGGACGGAGCGCTGTACGATCACATTGCGAGGGAGGAGGGATTTCAGGCAACCCTATCTACCAAGAAAGCAGCTGGAAAATTGGCCCTAAAGTTGAAAATCGATAAACCCCCACAGAAACTGAAATGCAAAGAATCATCGCATGTAACCCAAGAAACAAAGACGTAGGGGCGTCGAAAACCTATTAAGCAAGCACTGTTGGTTTAACCCACCGATGGTAGATTTTAACCTGATGTCCTTTGTTGTTAAATCGGAAGACATCTAAACTATAATCAAAGTTGTACGACCAATTCGGTCATATTACCTACTGGTTGAGTTCGGATCAGCTACAAACAATGAAGATGCGTTCCGGGATGCAGTCAAAGCAGCCCTCGGCAAAAAAGCAACAATAGCCCCTCTCGAACTTATGGCTACCCATGAAATTAAGGGCATTGACTGAATTACGGATCAGCCTGAAATAGTAGGCACTTTAAAACGAGATGTCCCTCTACTAACCGATACGAAAGTCAGGTTGACCAAGCAAAACAATAGGCCAAAAAACAAGGCCAACGCGTGGCCATAGTTGCCCTCACAGTGAGAGAAGCCGAAAAGCTAGTAACGAAGGGCAAAATAAGAACAGAGTGAGTGTTTTGTTCGATACAGCAAAGAGCAATTCTTCTCCGATGTTGCAAGTGCCTTGAATACGGCCACACCGCACAGGCATTTGGTGGAACCGATAGAAGCCCCTTAGTTTACAATTGCGGCAAGACAGAGGATAATAGGAAGGAATGCACAGAAATGGCATCCTGAGTCGTTTGACAAGAGTATGACCCAAGATCAGATGATTTGAAATACAATTGTCTGGTCTTGCAAGATGCTTTAACGAAGGCCAAAGTGCTTCCACAATGATCCACCTCCTTCAAGTTAATTTGCATCGAAATTGCCCAAAATCTGCGTGAACAGTTCGCGAGAAATAGGACAGTTGACTTGCTATTGCTCAGCGAACAACACCACTCCAGAAGCTCACCAAAATGGTATCCTGACGAATCCAGTACTGCCAACATTTGGGTTTGGAACAGTGCTCACTTCTAAGTGCAAGGCCAGGGATGAAAAGATGGAAAGACGGGATCGAAACTCGCTAGTGTATACCTAACGTCGAACGAATTGATATCATCCTTTCATCATAGGCTCAATGCTATGCAGGACACTGTTTTGAGGGCATTGTGCACGTCCGAAGTGACTTTAACGCTAGAAGAATCGAATAGGGAATGCCTCAATCGAATGGGGCATGCCACAATTGAATGGGGCATATTCGAATCGGGCAAACGAGTTCTGGACATGGACTCGGCTCGTCGTAGCTACTAGTCATACCCTTACTTTCCATCGATCGGGCTACGTTGGAAATATTCCTGAGATGACATTCTCTTTGGGGTTCTTAGTACAAAAAGTTAAAAATTGTAGTGCTAAAGGATTACTTGGCTAGCGATCACCAGTACATAGGACTGAAGATCTAAGACGGTGCTTTCCGAAATCCATGCGCTCAGTCTTCTACCCTCCGGTGGAATAGTGAGAAGGCGAATACTGAGAAATCTGTTGAAGTGCTAATGGCAAAATCACGTTCGGGAGCGGAAGACATGTGACAAAGATGTGGTGAGCTCAACTATGAGAATCATTACGTTCATCTGCTGGTCTTCCATACCCCTACGAAGACGCTGACAAGACGAACGACGGAGTGGAAAAAGGGAGTGCCACTAACTGCGACAAAAAGCCCAGCGAGCACGATATGAGGCAAGAGGCATCTATCTGTAGACTCAACAATAGCGAAGCCAGCCGTTGACAAAACCTGATAGACGATGTGAACGGGGATCCATGGGATCCATGGCCTACAAAATAATGATGCGAAAGGTCGCCTCTCCTATACTAGGAAGAAAAGGTGGACGAAATAGAGCGTGCTTTTTTACACCATGCCACCATTGCGGCCGTCCACGATGAAATACCAATGGAAATTGGTATTGGCAAAATTCACTGAGATAAAATTGGAGAAAGCAGTCTTCTCCATGAAGGCAAGAAAGACTCGAGAATCAAATGGGATTACAGCTGAGGTGTTACAGATGGTCTTTCTCTTTTTTCCTGACCTGTTCTTCCGCAAGTTCAACGCATGCCTGCGAGAAGAGGTGTTCTCAGATTGCTGGAAGGCGGCAGGGCTTGTGCTGCTTAGTAAAGGGAACGGGAATCCCAAAGTCGCCAGCTGCATACCGCCCACTGAAAATGCTAGACACTTTCGGAAAAGTTTTAGAAAAACTAGTTAGTGGAAGACTCACTTACGTGATTCAGAGTGCCAGAGACCTACCTCCACAGCAGAATGACTTCAGAACAGGATGCAGTCAGAACATGACGTTCTGCTGGTTACTCTGGATGTCCGAAATGCATTTAACTGCGTTAGATAGAAGAATATTTTTGAAGCGCTTGAAAGCCGTTGGTAAGTACCAGTTTACCTGATGTGGATACTATGGTAGTATCTCTAGCCTAGCCTCTAACCTCTAGCAGCCTACTCTACGATTCAAAGGAAGATAGCCGGAAGACGATACTTACTTCAGGTGTCACTCATGGCTCCATCCTCGTCCTGACTTTATTTCACCCTGTCGATACTCATATATTGGTTTTGGCTATTCAGACTCTTCTCAAATCATTTATTTGTGATTATTCAAGACATTGAATTCTTGGTTCAAACAATTTATAATTATGTGATAACAATTATTGTTATTTCGTAACATCGAACATTAATCATTTGAAATTGTTTCCGCTTTAGTGCAGGTAGATCTATTCGCTGTACACTCTTCACTATGGTTGCACAGTGACAGGATAATACAGCTTGTATGTCTGCATCTACTGACATGACAACAGTCTTTGTTTCTCGTGGGTACCTGCAGTATAGTTAACGCGTAAACTACTTATTTTGCCTTGACTTAACGCTAGTAAGGTAGCTAGTAAGACTTGTAAGTTTTTCGATATGATTTCAGGTCTATAATGTATTTAAATATAGGGAATTTTATTCACAACATAATTTTAATGCCCTATGCAACTTCGTTTAACCCAGTTCAGCTTTTATTTAAAACTCTTACGTTTGGTCCTGTGCAAGTTTTGGCAAATTTCAAACGAAATATTGTAAAGAGTTTCATATTGAGTCATAATTTTATCACTTCGCTTAAGGATAGTACCATACACGAACTTTAACGAAAAACATAAAAAGATTTAACATATAAATTCGTCCGGCCTATAAATAAATATTTAACCAAGATAGTATCTGACTTCAACTGAAACAACTTGTCTCAATCTACCCAATCGCTCCAACCCCACCACTCCCTGCCAACAATTTGATGCAAACGATTACTAAAATTACCACAACGCTATTTCTTCTTCAATATCATTATTGACTGCAGAAGCCACGCAATCAATTAACCAATCAATGAACAGAATATCTTAAGCAATTATTTGAAGAACGTTCGTCTTAAAATAAAACACAATATTTACCATGTTATCGTGTCTTTTGTATTTTATTTCCCAATTAATTATATTGTCCGAAAGTTGTCTGGCAATTCAAGTCTCGCAAGTATCTTCGTCGCTTCGCTATTATTTACTTCAAGTTGAGCTAATTAACTGAAGTAAATTAATTATAGTATGACTCAACTTTGTGTAACGTGTCGTGTCGCCAAAGCTGATTGAAATGTGGTCCAGTAACTTGCATTCGCGGGTCATGTGAATGAATATTAATAGCCGTGAAATTATAATTTTAGCATGAAATTATTCTTTTCCATGTTGATCAAGGACTTTTTGTTCGAATACAATCAGGATGATTTAATCAGGACATCAGCATATTACTGCTTCATCAGGTTTGTTTAAGCTATGAACCTTAAACATTTAAAAATGGCCTTTGTTTAGAGACTATAAAAAGTACTAAGGAGTTAGTTTACCAAGGAGAAATAAGGATGTTATTGGCTTTCTAAAAGAATTGAGTTTATTTGAGAGACTCTTACAGCGAATGATCCAACAGAAAAAATATTTAGAAGTGAGAAAAGAGGGTTATTTATGTCTTAATTTTATTTGTTTTGTAGGTGAATGAAATAAATTTAAGCCTAGCATTAAAAATAACAACAACTTGATTTTTAATAGCGCTCATGAGCATGCGGGATAGTACAGGCAACGTGACGACCTCCCCCAGATAGCGTCCTCAAGGAGTCGCTGCCTGCGCTTGAGAAAAGTAGTCTGGGACTGACAACGCCGTTTGATCCAGATTTTGAGGATCATAACAAGGAGATAAGAAGTTGACTTCTACTACAGAAGTGGACTTCTGTAGTAAGCCTTGGCCAGGCTTAGTATGAAGTAGAAAGCCATTGACATATGTATGAGGGAAGATGTGATAATAATGCAGGAAGCACTTTCAGTTGTAGATAATTGGTACCTGAGAATGATAAAAATGATAAAATAACATTGTTCTAGTCGGAAAAAAGCGAAAACTTCGCACCATAGACTATGATATATTGAGATTTCACGGAGTACATTAATGCGGAGTGTGGTATAGATGGGGTCCTGTGCGTGGATTAATGAACACTGTAGCGGTGGCACAGCATGGAATTCAATCGAACTCAGCGTTCACATGTATATCTTCAAAGTTATGCCGATGTGCAAACAATTTTAAATCTACTGCCGCATCAAGCAATGACAATGAGAGTAAGGATAAACATAAGATCATCTACGAAGAAATTGATGACCACTATACAATGGGCAAAAAAAGCATGTAAAGTAAGCCAAATTGTTCCTAATTGTAACTCACACAATGGCAAGAAGGTTCAACGAATAAAGAAATAACTTTTAAATTGCTCAAAAAATCTGGCCAAATTATTCTTATCCATCTGTCCCCGCTGCCTCGCTTGACGTCATCATTCAGTTTTGATATAATACTAATTGATAAGAGAAAAAGGAGTTTTGAATCTAACACGGCTGCATGCGGTACAAGATATAAGTTGGCACGGAACTCAGAATATATGGGCCTTTCATCAAATATTGCTATTAGATTGAAAGTATGCCAACAGCCATTTTGGCATGATGTAATTGGAGTAAATGACAAATCAGCGTTGATAAAGGAGAAGGGAGCAAAACTAGAGACATCTTACAGTCAAGCGACCTTAAAACGTTTGAATCAAAGATCTCACATCGAAAATAGTTGTATCTTTTTCCAATGTGCTCAACATGTTCAGCGAAGAAAGTGAGCAATAAAGTGACCCTATGCTGCGTGCCAGGACACACTAACGGTGAAGGCAGTAAGCAAACGGATCAACTGATAAGAAAAAGGGATTCGATGAATGCTGTTATCGTTTAATTTGTTTTTGGTACAACTTTAATACAAAATTTGCATTCTGCGAGCAATTAAGAAATTGAGGATGGATAATGAAATTTGCTCTGGTGAAGAATTCCAGAGTTTCAAATATCGAATATATTCCTCAATGCCCTGTCCAGAAGAATTCTCGAGCCCTCATCGAACAAAGGGAGAAAGATACTCACAGATATGTTTGACAGCGAATTGTTAGTGCAGTTTTTGTGGTTATACCCAGATACCCTGGGAATAAACTACCTTGTCGAAGAGAAATTCAAACGTCTGAAATTATATGAGATACTTGATTAACCTGATTAAGATTAATCAGATTAAGATTAACCTGCTTGAAGTGTTCTCTGCGAACTGAAGCGAGAGTACGATAAACCTCTGGTAGATTACTTGGAGCAACCTGAATAGCTCAACAAAAAACACACTCGCAAAGTCATCAGTATATTCGGTATACATCTCTTTTACATTTAAAGCAACGTCCCTGTTTGTGAAATACATATTCAAGTTAACTTACGTTCGTTGAATATTTAGGAAACAACCACAGCATAGGATAAAGCGTGGACATCTGCCAAAAAGTCTCATTCCTTAAAGGGGGTGAAATGATGATTCAACACCTCGGTTTACATAAGACACAATGGATAAATCGTCAATACTACTCTCTAGTCTTATTTAACCAGAAACCATGACGTTTCAGCCAGGATAGACTTTACACCCTGTAAGGGGATGAGCGTAATTTATCATGGGTTCAGATCAAATCTGTAATCGGGTAATGCAATCCTCTAATGAGAGAATGGCTACCCATCGGCGCCCGCCCCACCCTTTGCTCATGGGAGCGGAAAGGCGACGTTTTTATCGCTAATAAAACTTGTTCGCAATTTCAAAATTTTACTTGTTTTACGGTGGCCCATAAGTTTCTCCTGCGGCCCAATATAAATCACTCGTGATTCATATTGGTGATCGACGTTATCGATTCACTAGAGACTAGACAAAGTTTTTGTATCATGCATCATGTATCAAACTGTGTATTAAGATCGCAGTTGGTCTATGGAAATGCATCTTCAACCGTTACGAAGCCTTGTCTTCTTCCGAAAAAGGTTCTCTTGTGCGTTTATTGGGACGTTTCTTGGGAAAGAAGTGAAGTATACTATGACCTCCTTCTTCAAGGTGATACAATCGATGCTAACAAATATTGAAATCAACTCAAGCAATTGAAAGCTGCGATGGAAGGAAAATGACCAGAATTTTAGGACCATCGACGCTTTATTACCCAGCAAGAAAACGCAATACAGCATGTAACGTTGGCAGTAAAGAAAATGTTATTACGGTTTGATTGGGACGTTCTACTCGATCCTCCTCACTTCCAAGACCTTGTTCCATCCGATTATTACGTGTTCTTCTCCTTAAAAATTTCTCTCTTCGGTCAATCTTTGAAATCCATCAGCGAAAGAAAAACACCTAGATGAATATTTTTCAAGTAAGCATCAATGATTTTAGAGAGATATTTCATAATGAGGTTTGCTAAGAGGTTTCCTAAGAGGTGGCAGAAGGTTATAGAACATTAGCATAACAAAGCAACTTTAAACAACGAAAAACGTGTAGTCACTCCGCATCAAAAAAGTAGGAAGAAACTTATCGGACTCCCTAATATATTCGCTATGTTTAGGTTGAAATACACTGGTTCCAAGCACAAATACAGATATGCATTTGTTCTGGCATATTTTCATTCGTAACACTGGCCAACAATTAGAAGACTTTGTGCTTATGAGAAGCACACAACAATTGGATCCGACCATTAAAATCGTACGATAGGGGTATCCAATTCCATAGTTCGACCTAAGTTTCAAATTCAAACGCGATCAGATCACGCATTCTACAATATCCTGACTACAATCATGTGATGATAACAAAAAAAAAACCCCTTTTAGAAAAAGTGTTTGGCATGCACTTGAATCGACAGTTGAATAATTCGTAAGTATATATCCGAAATCTTAGAGGTTTCGTTAAAGGAGAACAACCTCCGATCTTCCTCCGCTTTACTTGTCGTGTGCTTTCGATTCAAATTAAGCAGGCAAACACGAATGCAAAATTGAATCGAAGAAACGTTCCTGCTGAATTGTTGCGCGTTCGGATCAAATAGTGTCACGCAACCGCCTTAAGCCCACTACTGGTATATAATGAGCCTGCTTCGGTATCATTAATTTTTTGTTTGTTTTATTGTTGTTGGCAAGGGACGCAATTCCATTATGTTCATCCCGCAACTACTGAATGTTTTCGTGGCAATTATAGGAAATCGTGTAGCGTTTTTAAAATTTTGTCTTTGCGACATGGCACCATTCGTTTGTATTCTAATGTTCACCTCGAGTTAGCTGAAATAATTTGACGTGCGATTACCATGTCATGATTTTCAACTTAATCTTAGACTTTCTATAATCAGGCCTTTGTTTCATGGTGCCTTGAAGGCATGATTAATTTATCGCCGACTGGATTTCAATCGTCTTCTGATGAAATCAAATTTGAAGAAACAAAAATTTGACTCATTTTCATTCAAGACACAAAGTATAACCTGTTGGAACTACCATAATTTCTGATAGTGGAACTGATCATGATTTTATGCTGGCTTTGCGTCAGACGTGAATTCTAATTTTTACAGAGAATCTAGCATATTGCAGAGAAATTTTGCCAAATCTTCTCCAGCCAAACATCAATCGTCATCAATCACATTTAGGGTAGCATTTGATCACTTCACGTCGATGAAAATGGCGATGAAAAAATCCTTATCAGAATCGGTTTCGGTTGGACCGCGGTTTCGTTCAATGTATTTTTTTTCAAAAAATCTTATCGGAAATATATCGTTGAGTATATGCAAAAAAAAATGAATGCGCTTTATTTAACGGAATGGAATCAGGCATGCAACAGAGTGCAAGGTTAGCATATTTCAAATTTCCCAAAATCAAGAATCTAGACTCCTGTTTTGTAGCTACAACCGCAAAATAAATTCATCACATAAATAAATTGTACACATTGATTATACCCTTTTGATTTTTTGATTATACCCTTTCTCCCTTTCAAACTTTACCGTGAACAGTTGTTAAACAATTGCTTTAAACTTTAAACCTGATAGCTCCACAATTTTTTAAATTAGAATGTCTAGTCGAGGTTTATTGTTGCTATTCTTGCAGAAAGAACCAATTCAAAATTTGATGGCGAATGGTGAGTTAAACAGCAGATGCAGAATCTACATAAAAGATATGAAAAATTCTGCAAAAACAAATAACCAAAATTGCCTTCACATCGTAGCTATGATGAACGAATTACTTTACTAAGGAACGATTAACGCGATAAGCGATGCAGTCACAATGAATGACCTGAAAGTTAGGCAATGTTTTTAGCAAGGCAAAAGACTTTCTTCTCAACGATAGGATCACAGGAGGACATATTTGCACGTATTTCTTAATGTTCAAATCATGTATAAGATGTATCTTGAAGTCTGTAAGAAACACAGTTTAACTCCTTTGTCTCCTGTGTCCAAGTGTTCTGGGCATACAATTCAGGGTTCTTCAAACCAAAAAAAAACCAGCAATTGGACAAAGTGCGGCTTCAGAGAAGGAAAGGGAGGAGAACTACCAGCGACATATGGTGTGGATGGAGATTTCGATAAAGATTTTTCTAAACTAAATTCAAACTCTATTGGATTCAACTTTAATTTACAGACCGAGTTAACTACGTCAAAAACCCAGACATGCAAAATATTCTGCACACGGAAAATTAAATCATGGAATCACGATCTAGAACTTTGCAAATAAAATGACTTGTGCTGCCTTTGGTACGCAAAACAAAGAAAGTGGGGGCTAATGAAATTTCCAACAGAATTTTCGACTACATTTCTAGCCATAAGAATGCCGAATATTTAAGAATGATGTCCGAAAAACAAATTCCTTTCAATCTGTTGTGCAAAAGACATCAAATGACGTTTGGACATCTTCGTAAGTTTGAAATATCTTCGTGGCAGAAAAGATTGCAAAAACAAGTCTCAGCTAAATACGATTTTTATGTTTACAAATCCATAAAAAGGGAGTGAAAGTATACCTAGCATCTCAACACGTATCAACAAATGACTTTATTCGCTGACCGAATTGCGTGAATTATTGGCTTTTTAACCAAAGGCAATAAAATTTTACAGTTAAGATACTCCTTATAGTAACTTTTAAAGAATGTAGATTAAAAACTACATACGAGTAACTCCCTGCAGTGGCATAAGGGCAAAATTTATGCGAATCGTACGCCATATTGTTACGCACTCCAGCAATATTTTCGAGAATGCGTATCCTTTTTGTTGTTGCGAGAAATGCTTCAATGCCTCTATAATTTATTAATGAGTAGCCACCGTATATATAATTGACGAGTAGCGAAGTAGGAGCTGGACTTGTAGCAAATCGTATGCATTAAAACGATCATGATGAGTCTTACTAATGATATCTATGCGTTTCACCAACTAAGACCTAACTTGGGATATCACACCAAGAGAATATATAATTTCAACCCAGATATCGTTATCCGTTTTTAGTTGACAATAAAACGCAGGAGCAGCAACAGCCAGTTTCTAGAACATAAATGTCTATTTTGAACAGAGGCGTAGAGGTGCCTTTTAAAGGAAGCGCGAAGAATCATTTTTGGATTTCCTGTTACAAATATACTTCTCACATATGATCTAAGTGATTTCAATGCAAAATTGGCGTTGAATACGGCGCATAGGTGAACAACTGGGCGACAAAGCCGTCAAGCAGAGACTAGCGACAATGGACTACGCGTGATTGACTTCGCTACAAGCAGAAGCTTCGCAATAAGTTCAAGACATATTCCCTCACTTATACATCAAAGAGACATCCACAACAATGAGACATCCACAACAGAACGTGGGCATCCCCAATTGTCATCTGAATATTCAATCTAATCAATCACGTTCTCATACAAAAGTGAGCGACGCTGTCAACATTAAAAGGGCCTAGTTCCTATGTCGCAACTCCAAGAGCTACAAACAAGAAAGAAAAGCTAGCCAAAATTACAAGTTCTGCAAGTTAAAATATAGCTCAGTAACCTTAACATACAATGTCAGCAGAACAGATCCGTTTCAAGACACCTCTGCTCGTGGGAGAAGATAGTGTTGACATCAACAACATGTGGAGGACTGTGGGAATACGGCACAAAAAGCGGCCAAAGAGATCTTCAAAGAGAGGACATCAACCAAAAAATTGGAATGTACCAGGCAAAAAGCAAAGAAGTGGTGGATAAAGGAAACCTGGCGTACAAAAAGAACATTCAGTGACCAAGCCCGGCGAAAGAAGGCCACTATAATATCTTACGATGGCAAGCTAAGAAAGAGTGCCGAAAAAAGTAGCGCCTGACCATAAACGACGCATGACGTTATAAAACAAGAAGGTTTCAACCCACGAATAAGTCCTTGCAAAAGTATACAAGAATCAATCATCGATAACTCAGTTGAATTCAAAAACAAAACTGTGTCTGCATTGGAAAATTAGCTTTTCACAACAACCTCACAGTCTCACCACCAACCAAATACGAAGTACACACAGCAGTACTTAAACTCAGAATATAGTCGTCCTGGAATAGATTGAATCCCAGTAGAAGTGTTTTAGGGGAGTGGCCCCCATAGAAGTAACCTTCCCCATCGCTAGATTTATAAAATATAGTCAGAGGGGCAGTTTGCAAAGGACTAGCGAAAAAGTATTACTTGTTCTGTACACAAAAGGAAGACACGTTAATTTGTGAAAGTTATAGTGGTATCCGGTCTTTCCGAAATCATAGATTGAAAATTGAAACAGAACTATAAGGGGAGAGCATCAGTCAGGGTTCTGAACTGGATAATCTACAATAGATCAGTTATTCTCAGTTAAGGTGCTCAAAAAGTGCTGAAAATACAATATCGACATGGACCAACCCTTTTGAGATTTCAAGCAAGCATACGACAGTATCAACAACATAATGATTGACTATGGCGTCGCAGCACAATTTTTCTGTATTGCTAAAATTACAACGACACAACACGGACAGCTTCAAAATGGAATCAGGCTTGGAGCAAAGGATGAGCATGCTCTGACCCCTTTTAATGTGGTGCTTGTAAACATCTTAAGAAGCCCTGTAATCCGCACAACTGGTAACGTCGTTTTTACGATGTCAAAAATATGGAACTTTCAATCTCAGATATCAAAAAAGTGTTTTGTAGCACAGAATCTGAAGCGCACCGATTTGACCTACGAGTTAATGAAACGAAAACGTAACTCATGATTTAATTAGGAAGTATACCCCGCCCGACAAAACCTGATCCAAGGATACTAAGACTTTGAAATGTGGATACCTTTGCTTATCATGGAGCTAATCGGAATTGTAAGGCGCTGGAGGGACCGTCATCTATACTTCGCAGGCTAGGGTCCAAATATCTACATAGGTAAAACCAGTTTCGTATCCACAAATTATCAGTCGAACTTGTGTTGCTGTAGGGAAGTGAAGCATGAATCCTGACGAACGAATCCGAAAAGGCAGTGGACGAATTTGAAAGTAAAGTGCTCCAGGAGATCCACGATCCAATAAAAGAGAGTTCAGGGTGGAGACTACGCTATAACGATGAGTTGTATGAATTATTTGATGAAGCACTTGTGGCTTCTTGATAAAAGCTACATAACCTATAACTGGTGGGCCTCTTAATAGAAGGGAAGAACACCAGCAACGGAACACCACATTCAATTTAGCATTTTTATTCATTTAAGTTTTCGCATCTAGCGAGTAAATTTTCTCTGCGTAAAATGGCAAGTTTATTGATGGGGCTAATGTCAGCGAGCTCATGCAATCTTCGAGAGGAGAAAAGAAGAGGCTTTTTCAGTGCTATCTTTAGATACATATTTTGCGTTCCTAAGAGCTTTGCTTTTAAGAAGTTGGAGCATTGGCTCCAAGTAGGCGCTATACGTTGTATTACCAGTTTAAAAATCAATGATTTATTTTTTAAACTCAAATGAGATGTTCGGTTAAGCAGCGGATAAAGCTGTGACACGGTGCCGAAGGCTTTGACGCTTATATGGTCGATATATTCTTTGAAGGTGAGTTTCCTGTCTAAGGTTAGGCCAAAATAGGTCAGATTTTCTAACCATTGGAAAGGTCGGCCTAGGAAGTTAATTGGTTTTTTTGGAATCGCAGCAGGTTTGCGTTTTTTACTAAAGAACATGGTTTTTGTTCCGGAGGAGTAGAAAAACGTGTTATCAGCAAAAAAAAAGCAAAAGCTGCTACTTGACAGAAATAAGTTGTGAGTAGGTTAGAAAGTATAGATATTGAAAAGCGTTGGACTTAAACAGGATCCTTGAGGGACATCCGCCGGTGTTCGGCCGGTGTCTCGAACTTTTACCTTGAAGGTTCTGTCTTTAAGGAAGGATGCTAGGAAGGATCAGATAAAGTCAGTAGGTGAGTGTATTGTATACTTGAAGTTTATGTACTAGACCCTCATGCCATACGGTGTAAAACGCATTTTCAATGTCAATTGTAACCATGCCAACCGATTCCCTGTTTTTCAAGGCGGATGGATATGTTCCTTGAGACTCGATAGAGCTGCTGCTCCGTGGAATATCCGTGTCTAAGCCCAGATTGAAAGTTTGGTAGTATATTGCTACTCTCTACGAAATTATTCAGTCTTTTAAGAATGAGCTTTCCGAAAAGTTTTCCCAAGGCTGGCAGAAGACTTATCGGTATAGTTTTGCGGCTCATGAGGATCTTTCTGGGGCTTGAGTAATGGGACAACAATGGCTTGTTTTCAAAGGAATGGGAAATGCGAGAGCTTTAGGCATGCAATGAATAGATGGCAAGTGAGAACCATACCTTTCTTTGGAAGCATCTTCAAAGCTATGTTAGGGAAACTGTCTACTCCTGGTACTTTGCAGCTCTTTAGTTTTTTGAGCTGATTTATTGTTTTCCTGGTTTTACTCTCCTTTTACTCCTCCTTCTCCTTTACTTTCCTGGTTGAGGTACATCAACGAGAGAAGGTAAGTTTTAAATGTTTGCCTTACCAATAGATTTGCAACGTTGTCGCGGTTTAGATGATTAGTGATATGGTAGGTGTGGAACTTATCGGCGAGAATCTCAGCCTTTCTTTCGCATGAGTTTACATCCTTACCGCTTCTATCATTCAGTGGGTAGGGGATAGCGTGGTTTTTTCTTTTGAAAAGTCTATTGAGGCTCCAAAAATTTCTTGAGGTGTGGTCTAAATTTTCAAGGCTATTTCCCCTTGTTACGAATAGCTGTTGTCATTGAATTAACACCGGACTTCAGAGCTGGATCTCGGGATCTTTGCCATTGACGTCTTAGCGTATTTTTAACACGGATGAGTTTCAGAGCTTCGTCATCCAATCCAAAGGCTTTGTATGTTGAGCTTATTTTAGGAACGCTGCTGTCAATAGCTCCCCAGATAACATCCTTTAAATCATTTTTTTTTTCGTTCAAGGGATTGAATTGAATGTAACTCTTCATGAAGGTTTTGATTCAATAACACGCTATTATTTATATACGCTTTGAATTTAGACCAGTCGGCTGGAAAATGAATAAGCATATTGCTTTTTATCGAATCCTTGCTTTTATGGAATCACAAGGAATCCGAAGTCTCACAAATTGCATTAAGAAATCATAAAATGGTTTTGAAAATATGGTTGGTGTTCTTGTGCGTGTACCATTTAAATAGTGTGATCACAAATTAAATTTTATGTTGTGTTGCACAATTTTTTTTAGTTTCTTTGCATACTGCAAAATTGCATAAAAAGGATTCTTTACAATTGGCCGCAAGGGCTTAAGAATTTTTATTATTGCTCATTTAGATTCATTCAAATCATGAAATGTTTACTCATTTTCAGATGACTTCAGATGAATATTTCAGAAAATATTATTACGAAGGGGAATCTGTTAGCTTTAAAACGACCCAAAAATTTACAAAACACAAAATCAAGCTTGATCTGAAAATGTTGCTGTTGCAAACAAAACTGTTGAAGAACTTAAAAACAAGGCCTTTCATTGTTTCATTGCTCTTACTATCAGGCATCATGCTGAAAATTAAACGAAACAAAACACAATTATACTAAATCGTTCAGGATTTAGCAACTTAATTCTCATTCTTACATTTCTATCTACCGTAGGGCTCTACAACCAAACAAACTCAAACCACTTTCACATTTCAACTATGTCAACAACCGAATCCATCCCTCCCAAGTTGGACGTAAAAACTAACAAATTTGTGTAACCCACCCTCAATATGTCCATCTTCCTTTCCGAGGATTATGGAAAAAAACTGAAATAAAATGTAATACTAATTAGTAAAGCGAAACATACTCCATAAGTCTAAGTTTTTTTAAATTTGCGCTACTTATCCGTAGATACCGCCGCATATTAAGTGTAGGAATGCAAACGGACAAGCGCATATGTTGTGTATATGCAAATGCAATAAAGGAGTTTTTCATCGTAATGCGAATCCAATCGTCAAATCCCGCTTGGTAAGGGAGTTGTTGCTCGCACTTACAAATTTTAGCACCGTGTCACTCCTTCTAAGGCACAAGTAATTTGAAACCAATAACAAGGATGCATTAGGGTTGATATATGAATCGATTAATGGTCACCAAAGTGGCCGTAATCAGGCATCTGGTATTCATATTAACATGGAAGGTGAATAAAGTCATCAAAACCGTAAGTCTGTCGATCGAAAATAACAATCTTTTTGCTGAATTGACTATTTGTTGCCTTGCTACGGTCAGATCCATAGATTAGAGTATAAAGATTATACTCCCCGTGGGTCCTGAAGAGGATACACAAGTTATATGTACTTGACACTTGATTTTGTGAATGTTTTTAAGTAAATTAACTAAGAAAAGGCGAGTTAGCAAAGAAAATTTCATTAAAATCGAATAATTTTCACAAAACTTGAATACATAAAAATTAAGGAATGTTTTCCAGTCGATATATCCTTTCTGCGAAATCAGCCCTAGCGTGTGTAATGTTGTCATGATTGCTTTTTTGTTTTTATTCTTTTGTCGCATCTTTGCGATACTTGCTATGTTTTAAATCGCGATGTTACCGTAAAATACCTCTGAGAATGCTGACCGCCTCTTTTCAAGTCCCGTTCACCTCATCTCCGACCGCGAAAACTTTTGGAGTGTCATAATGAAACAGCTACTTCAGCAACAATAGCCAAAAGAAATGACACAACAACAAATAGAAGGAAAACGAAAAACTCAGGACAAGACGGCATTATCGCAAAGAGCATAATGGTGTCTGTCTGTCGTTCCAACGACATAGTCTGCTGGAGTAAGTGCGACTGTGTGTCCCCAAATGCATATGCTGCCTCGTATGATTTATAGGCATGACATATCATTTTGTGCTGGTTTTGCGGGACGGTAATGAGCCAGAAAATAAGACGGTGTCGCATGACGGGGCTTAGTCGGTGAATATTTCTACTTCTTCTTTTCATTCGTTGGTGTCAAAATCTCGGTATGATGTTTAATTGATGCGCGCAAAGTGGGCGGAGAAAATTATTTACCGCCATTCTGCATGCATGATTGGAGTCTGAGAGCCCATAGCAATATCTTGCACCATTCAAATATTTAGTTGAAATGCACTTAATACGATAGTATGGGTCCAGTTAACGTTAAGTATGTTGGAAATGCCAGTTTCGAATGTCATGGAAGGGATCTAGTTTCGATATCTAATTGTCATGATTTTTGTTTTTTAATTTTTACAATCGTAAAATTTATATTTGAAGTTAGTCCCTCATTAATTCACGTTATGAATAGAAACTTTAATCTTTTTTGTATTTAATGCACATATCGCGAAATTTTTGTCCTCGCATCATGGTTTTCATCAACTCAAACATGCGTTTCTATTGTACAAGGGTGAGTCAAATATAAACCGGACTTTTTTATACACATTTTTTTAATAGTAATAATATTCGAATAAGACTTTAATCATTATTCTACATAGTCTCCTGCACGATCTACACATTTCCCAACGTTTTGGGTCGAGTTTTCAACCAGTTGCGCAAATATTTCGCCTCCCAAAGCTTCCTTCATAGGACCAAACAAAATATTGTCGCATGGGGACAAGTCTGGGTAATAGCGAGCGTGCTCCAGGGTCTCCCGATGCAGCTCAATTATTTATCGTTTGTCAATGCAGCAGTGTGAGGTCGGGCATTGTCATGGAGGAGAATGACCTCTCTGATGGGATTTTTCCTTCTTTTGTTTCTGTAGGCGGCTTTTGCTAACCTACTTCTGAAGGGATTTCATCATTAGTGCATCGGCGTTCACCCTGGATTAGATTTCGAACAGCTCGAATATTGTCAACGATTACAGTTGATTTTGGGCGTCGATCGTGAGTTTCATTTTCTACATTGTCTCGTCCATTTTTAAATTTTCTAGCCCAATCTAACACTTGTGTCTATGAAAGCGTATTGTTACAAAACTGCACGTTCAACTTAGCCAAAATATTCGATGGTGAAACGTCTTCATTTGTTAATATTTAATAATAATACGTTGCTCAATGGATAAAGGAACCACTTGCTCACTCATGATTGCTACTGATCAACTGGAAGAATGAGATGCCTGAGAGCGGCTGTCCCAACTCTTAACAGACCAACCGAAGACCCCTCACCTAACCAGACCGCTCGGCAGAGTCTGGAACTTATAAAGACAAAAGTTCCGTTTATATTTGACTCACCCTCGTAAAAATTTTCGACACTGAAAAACAGAGCAACTTACTCCGGAAATATAAATCTGTAAAATTAAAAACATAACATTTTGGAATGGAAAATCAAAAAATAAAATCTAATCCTTTGAAAGTTTTGAACAAAAACATTGACCAAAATGTAAGCTTCGCCCTAGGTTATGTGACAGTTTTATTTTTTTCATTAATTATTCGCTCATTTTCCATCAATCGATAAGTTTCTTGCCACGATTTTGATTTTTCGATGCTGTGGAGGGTTTTTCTTTTGCTGCCAGTAGTATTTAGATTCATCACAAACTTTTTTCCATACAATTACTAACAGGACACGTAAGTTCGTTCCTGACACAATAATTGAAATTTTATGCAAAACGAGAATCGAGTTCTAATAAAGTAATAAAACGTCAATTTCAAAAAAACTGCAATCTTTACCAGTCAAAATTATGAGTAAGCTCGTGGAGATAGAGGCCGCGATAGGCGTTTCGGCTTTAAGTCGGCTCATGTGCAACATCGGTGGGCCCACACCGAGCAAACGCCGACTCCTCATGAGTGCTGTACAGTCAGTGCTACTGTATGGCTCTGAAGTTTTTGCCGGAGCTCTTGGCAAGGACCTTTACCGAAAGCGCTTGGGGCAGGTTCAAAGACGAGGAGCTTTGCGGGTGGCGTCTGCATACCGCACTGTCTCTGAGTCGGCGGTGTTGGTAATCACAGGAATGATACCCATCGCCCTCCTTGCTAGAGAGCGAATTTAGAGGAGAATTTACGACAAAAAAGAGGATGGCTCCTGTCAGCCGAGAGGAGAGGCAGCGAATAATAATTGAGTGGCAACAGTCCTGCGAAGGCGACTCTAATGACCGCTGGACTGCTGGACGCTGGACGATTTATAGGGGACGTGAGCTTCCTAGCGGACATGGGTATTTTCAGTCTTACCTGCACAAGACTGGTAAGTCAGGGTCCCCAGAATTAATTTTTTGCCCAGGGAAAAGGGACGACGCATGTCACACCTTCTTCAACTGTTGAAGGTTGAACAGGATGCGGCAGGACTTGTGGGAGGTAATGGGATAGCTTTCTCCAGACAATCTGGTCGGAGAAATGCTGAAAACTTTTAACAAATGGGCCTGTGTGGCACATTGATTGCTTTGGGACGCGGGGTCTGGGGGATCTCCTTTCCAGCAGTCCTCCTCCATCCTGCCCTCTCCCGCTGGAGGGGGGGGGAGATTTGTCCAGGCTGAGGGCGCCCTAGCCCGAAGTAATTTGTCAAGCAGTTTCAGGGAAGGGTTCTCTTGACACGGGGATGTTTATTTCCCAATCTCCGGGCGTAAATTCTCTTCACCCACCAACCAAAAAAAGGAGGACAATTCGAAAAACTTCCAATTCCAATTCCTTCCAAAAACCAATATCAAAAACTAATTCAGAACTTGGACACTAATAGCAATGTACTTTTCAGTGTGATAAGAAGCAGATGAACATTTAGAGACTTAACTACAAGTGATGATCAAAAATATAAAAAAAACAAGTCATAGACTAATGAATAAATTCGGATTACATTGAATAAAAACGTACTAAAATGGAGCGCATGTTAGTAGTCTTAATTTTAGCCAACAGAAATACATCGCCGAGTTCCCAATCACTAAACTCAAATAAGGCCCTCAAAAACTTATTTTAATCATGACTTTGGTTAGGGATCCAGACGATATTCTTCGTTTCTGTAGTATCCAGCGCCCTAGATGCAGCGAAAAGTCTGTTGTGATATCATGTCCAAATCGGAGACATCTTTGTGACAGAAAGGATTGCAGAAAAAACAAGTCTCAGCTTATTGAGTTTTTTTTTTTTTTTTTGATTATAAGTTTCATTAAAAATTTATGTATCAAACTTATGCTGGAACTGGATTGAATGCTGGAACGAATTTTATTTGGAGATTTGTACATATCCTTCTGTTGATAAAAGCTATGAGACTCATTCCAGACATGTTTCTTTAAACGTAAAGTACGTATCCCAAGTTACATTCTGCTACTATGGAGCATTCAATAACATTATTTAAAGGACACCAATCATCTGCAAACCGATAACGATAACAACAATGAACTTCGTAGCTACAAAGCTATTCAGCTCAATAAGAAAATTAGACCCTAATGGTTGTTCCCTACGTGGTACTGATGGTTAGTGAGCAGTCATTTCTAGGATTAGTAAAGAAATAACGTTGATTTTCTAGTGTGAGAAGAATGAAAGGGAGCAATTAAAAAGCAAGTGAACTTTCTTCGAATGAAATCGAAACCGATAAGCCGTACTTCCGCAGATATTGTGATACAGACTTGAGATGAAATTGAAATGAATGCTCCTACTTTGTTCCTGTACAAATATCAGTAGCCACTACTATGAATCAGTCAATCTCAATTAATAATGGTCTAGTAAGTGACAATGGTTTAAGGACCTGGAGCATGGACCTATAACCATTTTAAACAAGCGTTTATTGTTCATTTCCAATAAAGAAGACCTTTTTTATAGAAATTATATGTAGTTCGAAATATTTGTTGATGTGTTTGGCATCAAATCACTTTATGGGACTGTTATTTGATTCAACTAAGGGAAGACTGGCTTTATCGAAGTGCGCTCATACGCCATAACGCGCTTTACGTACTCTACGTCCAGATTACAATTTTCTACTTTATTGTCTTCATTACGAATCTCTTAAACATATCTCAGATTTCAATTGATTTTCAAAAATTTACTCTTGTGTGAATCTGGTCACTTCAGCATCTACCACACGGTTTTCACATGAGAATTTATAGTTAAATAACTCTTCACCATGATGCAACTGTACCATACAATCCATTTAGAACACCTCTAAGATTTTACATATTTTACAGATGTTTCAGAAACATTTAGTCTTCCATTTCAATATTTTAGATTTTTGAGCCGACCCATTTACGGTGGTTTTTTAATCAAATACTTGTTCATAATATCAGCAAGATTTTGCAGTTTCTACCATTTGCAAATAACTGATTGCTTACACTATCTCTAAACTGGACACTTTGTAATATATAAGTCCTACATTATTTGGCAACATAAAGGCTTTATCGTACACTCAAAATGTCTTTCATATGAAACGTTACTCACACCTTGAGCTATTTAAAACTCTGTCTTCGTTTGACGTGACCTTTGAGTACCAAAAATACTGTACTCCTTAATAACGTGGAAAATCCTCATAAGTAACATTGCAGCATATCTTTGTGCTAATACCGTAAGAATTTATTGGAAGTTCTTGTACGTTACCTTTGGTAAACTAAACATTTGCATCGTTCATACTGTTCCGACACGTCTTCAGCAAATAAATTTTCAATAAAATCAAATTATTAAATGATGTTCAACATGTACCGCGATCCAAGCATGAAGTTTTGTTATCACGGCTCTGCATTTTCGTATAATTATTTTCCACCTACCTATTCATATCAACGTTGATCCATTGTTGCGATGACTAATCACAAGACTATGTAAAAATTCATTACCATTTGATTTAATTCAAAGGCGGTCTCAAGTAATTAATGATCGACGAAAATTTTATGAACCACGAAATGTTTACAAATCCCCAACATCTTCCCACAAAATCCACCATTCCAATTAACAAGCTAACACATATGATGCCTTCTCATCCATCTCATTATGCCCAGCTTACTCACATACAAGGCGTACTCGAAATCATTGTTGGAAAATGAAATTAGAAAGTGATCGAGCGTGTTTGGATAATTTCATGTGACCCCTTCACTCTTATACAGCATTCAAACCCGAACAATTACAATTCGTTGCAGATGATGATATCTCCACCCCCAATTTATTAGAGATCGTTTATCAAATCGGCAATAATAGCAGAACTGACATTTTCGCGGTATTCAATGCGGATCAGCATCGGTTGCGGTCCGGAAAGCTTGAACGCGAACCATGATCACGATTTCCATCCAAAGTCAAACCTATCGAAACTCATTAGAATTGTAGTTATCAGAAAGCAGCAGACGATCAGAAAAAGGAAAAAAAAACGGGCTAAAAGATATTTAGCCAGGTTCATACTATTCGGTCTCCCGCTCGCTGGCAAGCAGTTACTGGGATGCGAAACATGATGGCGATGATATTGATCGGTTGACGGGAGCAGAAGCGGTAACTACATCCATGAAACTGCCACCTACCAGATTAGAAATGTTGTCAACTCATCGCAACCAATTATTTTGATCAGGACACGTTCACGATCTATCATCGATTGATGCGAGCAGACGAGTTCAATTAATCAAACGATCGATCCAACATCGATCGCGGCAGTGATCTTGGGTGATGATCGATCTTGTCTTAAAATATGTTTAATAACTTTTAACTACCGAGATTCGATTTTCGTTGTATCTTTAATGCGCCAACTAAATTTTCAAATGATGCTTTTTGTGTTGGAATACACTGTCAGTTGTTTCATTCAAATCACATTGAAAGATAACAGTCCACCGACATTTGAATTACTCAAAATGGCAGGTCTGAGCCGGTTTAGTAAACTTTTTCAACTTTACCACGATTACCTCCACTTTTCTTGACAAGGTTTTACTTCTTTGATTTTTATCCTGTTGATTTATTGTAGAAGTCTATATCTACTTCGGTGATAGACGTGCAAAAAGTCATAGTTGGTTCCGGACCTTTTGTTTTAAGTTTATTCGATCACATAATTAAAGGTCCTGAATATTGTGTCAGAGTGTACCCAGCATGTGAGTTGAAAATTATTCAGGAATAATCCCGTTTAGTAAATTTTTAACGCATTAACTGAGGACTTACCACAGGAGGACTGAGGACTGAGGTATTATCTGCATGAAATCGATATTGAGGGAAGGGCTTAGTCAAATAAGCACAAACCAATACCAATTGTAAATAAAATAAATGGGTTCTTGTTTTTAATTTTGGAGACTGATAAAATCGTTAAAAAGAATCCTAGTTCGATTCCAAAAGTAAGACACTAAAAATTGAATCCATCTATTTTGAAAACATTTGACATGGTTCATTGATCCAAAACAGGGATTCCTGTCAGTGAGTAAAGAACTGAAGGGTTTCAAACAAAATTGAAATAACTATCGAGTATGTGAAAGATTATTGTTGTATTTTTTAACTTAAATAATTGAACTGATACCATAACATAACCAAAAAACCGTTAATAATACGGAGGGACATCACCAGGAAATAGGTGGAAATATTTCATGTACCAAATAAAGCGAGCTTTACTATATAGAGAGCTTGAAAGCTTTTTGAAGCTAGATCTATGCGAAAATAGGTTTTCCGTTTGTAAAAGTTTATGTGAGTCGCCGTGTATAGGTACATATTTTAAAAGAATCTCGATGCGTTTCTCTCCGCATTTTTGACTTGATGTCCTATCTTAAACAAGTTTTGCTGACAAAAATCCTGCATCTGGGAAATTGTAGTCAATTACAGTTAGATTGAGAATTTGTTCTAATTATTATCCCTTGTTGATGATTGTGCTATGATTAGACGATTATTTTTGTTAAATGTGAGAATTGCACTAACCTTCCAGACACAACGGAGATATTAAGCTAGAACATAAGTTGTATTTGGACTCTTTCATTGAAAATCACGCTAAATTTTTGCTAAGAAAGAATCGCGCGAAGTTCTCTTTATTTGTAATTGAAAAAACAAATAATTAACCTATCTCTAAACTAGACGTTTTGTCTCGGATCGTTTTCAAGCTATGAAGAATGTCAAACACTTTTGGAAACCTACCATCAGGATCTCAATTTCAGTGGCATACACATAAGAAATAAAGATAAATGGTAGGCAGTATATCAAATGCTTAATAGTGTCAAATAATACTTCATTGGGCCAGATTTCCGGGTTTGAGTGCTCAGAGAGAGCAAAAAACGGCTGACCCAATGAAAACCGATAGTGTAAGTAGTCTAAGTAGTGAGAAGTCGTAGTTATGGTCGTAATAGTAATAGTAATTTTGAGGAGTACAGATGCTAACATTTCAATGGCGTGTTGTGACGTTGAGAAGGGTAAACGAACCATTGAAACGTATGGGAGATAAAACTGTGTGAAACTAAATTTTACTCCATTCAAATCCATTTACTTCAAACAAATCAATACAAGGACTCTCACATTATGTCTTTTAAAACGATAGAGTAAGGGCAAATATCTAAGTAATAGTTCTTCTCCATAAAGGAAATGCCGCGAATCCTCGAGCTTATTGTCATAGTCAATCTAGCATATCCAACAATCTGTATTTACTTTAGCATATCTAATATGGCTTCAGTTGTTATTTTCAGATTTCGGTTCAAATATCTCTGTTTTGAGCTATTTATTGAAAGGTAGATTATCCGATTATGGTTACAAAAAAACGAAGCAGAACATGTGAAGAAATGCGCTTCTGTGGTCACGATTTGTAGGAGCACAATAAGTAGATAAGAATGCTTATTTGACTTTAGTGCGCAATCGCTCATGCAGTCCCAGGTTTTCCTCGGCGATTAAATAAATTTATAAATTTTAAATATATTCTCCTGAGAAAAGATGTTTGACACCAAATTGACCGTAAGAAATCAAGTAAGGAAGAACTAAGACCGATCAAAGTTAGAATCAAGTTCGAATCACAAATATTACCATATCAGCAGGAGAGAATTTTTCATAATTAACGATATTTAGATTGATTTTCCCACATTTTCGTTTTTACTAAGAAAACAAAATTTCATAAAACACAAACGAATGCAATCGATTAACCACCACAGTACTATTGCATTCACATCATGCACGAGATCATTTTCCTTTTTGACAAGTCATTGCGAATCAATTGAAAATCAGATCGAAAATGTTGGGCCCCCGGGTGGTGATCACCGAAAAACTATCACCTCGATCACAACCATCAACTATCATCGACCATCCTCATCCTCATCATCATCATCAACCAAAGTATCTCCTACTGTCTATTAAGCAAAAGGTGATAGTTAGTGCTGGACCGGGTCGATGTTGCCCTCCCAAGTATCCAGCAATACTCGACTACATGTTTTCATTTTTTTGTGGTTCCTGCACTCAGGTGATTCGTCTTTTTAAATAAGTGTTAATCGATTGGTATCTTAGACATGCTTAGAAACGGTATAATGGTCGTTGTGGGTGTTGTACTCGATGTACTAACAATATGGGAATCAAATTAACAAAGCCGATCATCATACGAATGGGAACAGATTCCAAGCTGATGTTATTGATCTTATGACTTGGCTTTCTTACACTGTCATACATCAAGTGGTATAAAACTCGGATTGTATTATTTCGCTCTTAGCTTTCTTCTGAGATACACACCATCGAAACAGAATACTTGCAAATCCTCCTTCTTCGATTTTTTTCTCGCGGGCAGATTTTGATAGTCGATTCACTGGCTAACTGACGGAGTGACGACTGACGACGAAATATGAATGATTGTTATCTAAAGAACGTGGCCAATAAATCAGTAGCGGATACAAGTGGAGTTTGATGGATTCAAGAAGCACCACCATCACCACCACTACAACCATCAGCAGTACAAGCGTACACAGTTCACAGTAAAAGTAATGCCCTTTCGAATTAGATATTGGAAACATTTACTAGACTACTGAATTTGAAATTCTCAAGATGTCTTCAACAGCCGAATCAAAACTATTTAGTTAAATATTTGTTAGTCATTGACTTTTGGGTCATTGAAAGTTGTATTTCAATCGTATTTTGATAGTGGGAAACGACAATGCGAGAGAAATCACCGTTGCATGATTCCTCTTGAAATTCTTGAGTCCTGAAATTTTGTCTTAGATATCGATCGACGAGTGATTAAAGTTGTTGTTACTTTTGCTCCGAAAAAATGGCTATTTTTTGGATTTAATTTTTTGTTTTTGTTTTTTTTTTTTTGAGCAAGGCTCACTTGAATCTGTGAAGTTCATTCTCCGTCTCCGTTTTGATTTGATTCTACCCGCGAGCAAACTCACACATCAACACGAAATCCTTAAATATAGTCAAGTCTTCCGTTATTGCTCTTGATTTTCGAGAAAGTTTGTTGTTCTTAATTAATTTGTTTTCGCTAGGATTATTATAAGCGTTAAATTTTACTGCACGATATCATGAACATTACTTTCGCACATTATTTGCAATAATTTTGAGAATATCAAATACAATTCAAAAATTCTGAACATAAGGATGTGTTGTTTTCTTTCCAGTAACTGTTTGCTTTCCTTTTTGGATGACAGTAATTCAACTTGTTCCTTTTACTTCAGTTTTTTAGTTTAGAATTTGATTTGGTTTTAGAATTTGAATTTGACTTGCGATTCGCAACATGATATTTCGTTCAATTAACATTATGCCAATGTTATAATTGCATTTCATATCAACGCAGCCAAGTTGATTGGATACAACTTCGCAGCATATCCTTGGCTTGCATTTTGGGTTAAGTAGATCAATCGTTTTTGATACTAGTTTTATTTTTCTATGTGTTAGAAAAGATTATTGTCAACGGAACCTTAATAGTTTCAATTGTTATTGAAATGTTACTTTTATTAAAACTTCTTTTGTTTATGGACGTCTTTTGTTCCATGCAGCATAGATTAGCATTCTCTAAGTTCCACGCATATGTCTCAGCAACCAAGAAGAGCTCCTAGCACCGCGTTAATCATTTAAGGCACTAGTTAGACAGATTAGAAGAAGCGTTCCAAAGTTTTGGTTTTCTCACCACAAGTTCGACGGAAGAACCAGTAGACGCAGAAGCCTCTAGAGACTCCTTAATTCGTTTCTTTACAATCCCGCTAGTGTTATTAGGCGATTTCTTTCTACGTTAGAAGTTATTTAGTCCTCCTTTTATTAGGTTAATTCTAAAGAAAAGGATTTCCAACATTCCAAAAGACTTAAACTGACCACCTTTTGCGCTGTTACTAGTTTTACTTTCATCATTTGCATTGTAACTGCCTGATAACAGGTCGCCCCAGTTCTTGTTAACCCATCTTTTAGTTTGCCTCGGCATCTATGGTCTGGGAACACTCAATAGTTACCTTTCCTTTCTGTCCGTTGCTGTTTGAAGTGTCTGCTTATTACCCTGCGATCCTGAAGTTATATGCTTTTTTAGGTAGAGAGTTGAAGTCTATTCATGCTTAGAGTGCCGCACTTCCATTGATACAAACCTACTGGACTACCATCTAATCAGCTCCCCTGTCAACTGGAATACCTAGTCTGGAATCGTTTGACACATTACTTCGTGCTTGGCCTCCCTATTGTATGCTTTTGGTCGACTTCGTCTTACAGGAATTCCTTCTCTAGCAGGAAGGCAAGGAAGAAGAGGATTGCCATATAAGTAATTACTTCAACCCTTTCCCCCCACCTGATCATGCTTGCCTTTTGACGCGGTTAGAAGCAAAGGCTGACTTACTGTCTGAGAGGATTTGTAAGTTGCCATTGCAGTTGTTCATTGCTCGTTTAGATGTGACTCCGTTGAATGAAAAAAATTCCCGAAATAAATTTCATGATATGTTTCTCCAGTTTATAATTTCAGTAGAGTTGTTTATGGTCGATATAAAGAATTCCAGTTTCAGTACTATCCCAGTACACATAAGTTTTGGAGCTGTCATAATGGATTATATTTCCACTCTATCCTGTAGTGAAATCCAACCAACATTTCATTACAGTGGATATTTATGAAGTGAATCGATTTTATTCAGATCTCTCCTAATTGTTCGGACTATTTTCATGGATTTCACAATCTGAAAACAGCCCGTTCCAGAAAGAGGAATCTGGAAAGAGGTGTTTCCAACTTCCTTGAAGGAGATTTTTTTCTGTAGCACCAGCAACTACACTATGTTGAGTAGTCGTTGGTCTCACTTCTAAGTACGAGGTGTGATCAAAAAATACGGTGAATTATTTTGTCCTCGCCCAGCAATGCACTTATCCCAACATTGACTCCATAACTGGAAGCATTTCAGGAAGGCATCTTTCGGCTGCTCGGTCGTGGCCCTCTCAATGTCAGCAATGGTGTCAAAACGTTTTCCTTTAAGCACAGTTTTAATTTTTGGGACGAGCCAGAAGTTGCATGGTGCTAAATCCGGTGACTATGGCGGATGTGGACAGACAGGAACACTTTTTTCAGCCAAAAACTCACGAATGAGAAGCGAGGTATGACACGAAGCATTGTCGTGGTGAAGAAGGAAGCCATTGGCCCATTTTTCTCGCCGCTTTCTTCGTAAATAGTTTCGCAAACGTTGCAGTACGCCTTTATTAATTTTAGAGTTTACAGTTGGAACGTACCCCTTGGAACGAACTCCGATCGCACTATGCCCTCACTATCGAAGAAAACAATGAGCATGAACTTGATGTTGGATTTTAACTAACGTGCCTTTTTAGGGTGAGGAGATCCATTGGTTTTCCATTGGGAACTCTGCATTTTGGTTTCATGGTCATAGCTATAGACCCAACTTTCATCAACATTTCATGAGCTTATTTGGCATTCTTTTGCAACTTAAAACAAAACTTAATGTATTGTTTGAAATCCATATTGCGCGACAGAACCAATAAACTCAACCTCACTCTAGCGGCTCTGGCAACTGACTGACAAGTTCGAACGTGTAACAACTTGTTCCTGCCTCAGCTGATCACGCTACTGGACAAATTACAGCATATTATATGGATGTTGCTTCAGCAGTTGCCGCTATAAAAACTCATTCACCGTATTTTTGTAATCACACCTCGTATATCTTGTGAGGTACTTTGTTTCGTAAATATTTTCAATTCCTTTTAAGTGAAGGGCTACTTTATTTTGAATTGTCATTGTCCCAGACCACCAACGCACGTTACTTGGTTGTCCAACGAAATCCGAAGAAGGTTAAACATTGATTGCTCAATAACATTGAAGCTTTCTAAGCCTTTGACCGGGAGCAAGAACTAAAACATTTGGCGATTGTATAGCATCCTATGGTGTATTCGTGCTTTTCAACTTCTCTCAAGTCAAGCAGTCTTCCTAGGCGATGACTTTTCATGTTGTTAGTAATTTCAGTATTAATTTTGTCAAAAATGGGTAAATTCTAAATCTTCTATTAGAAAAATCGATACTTAACGTTTTTAAATTATTTAAAGTTTTTCGATGTTAACTTTGGAATTGTTGAGAATATTTTTAACCAGCTTATGATGAAAAATCTTCCTTTGCCTCAATCCAGGGTAGCGAAATGTATTCCTTTTTCTAGAAGCACTCTGCATATTACTACCAGCCTCAATATTACCGTGATCTGCGATTTTATTAGTTTCCTCCGAGGCATATTGTAGGTTCTGGGTTAATATGTACAAGTAAATATTTAATTAAAAATAATTATTGATTTAAAAAAAATGGGTATTAGTCTGCGGTCGGTCGCTGATTTTTTTGCCACTTTATTTTGCATTTACATTTAAAAACAATCTTTTTTTCAAAACCTCAATGCAAGATAGATTACATTGCTTTATCAGATCCATAATGGAGGAAAAAAGGCATGGAATTCAAATTTTCAGATCATTCAGGAGACCAAAAATACGTCAAAAATAGGAATATATTTCAGCAGAAAACGAAAACCTACACTGCTCCCGAGCAAACCAGTAAATTTTATTAGACAAAACATTGCGTGGTCTGAGGAATTATCGCGCCTTGGACTGATACAAGACAATAAGTTAACCTTTAGGAAGCATATTGCGCATATCAGCACAAAGGCCCTCAAGTCTGTTCTATCGTTTTACCCACTGCTTAACAAAAGATCGCAGTTAAGCCTCAAAAATTATGTCCTCATCATCGGAATGGTGACCCAACCAATCATATTATACGGTGCGCCTAGCTGGAACTAATGAACCAGATACTTAAAATATAGTTGTGAAAAAAGAGTACGATTTCCTGATCTAAAGTTCGTTAGATATACATCCAAAAGAAGAAGAATACATCCAAAAAATACGCGAAATGTGCTTGATGGAAATTAATAGAGAGAAATGATAGGAATTGACCCCATTAGCTTAAAAAAATGACGAAGCCTACAGCTTAAAACATTGTCAATGTCCAAGCTCTACAGAACATATTGGTTCTTGGATTTCAACATATCTTGTCTCTAACTTTCTCGATCGTAGCATTGTCTTCGTTGAAAGGAATGGAGCAGCGTTTACGAAATTTCGCTAATTACGTTCTCCCTTCGATCCTTTCAGACATAAAATATTTTAAAAAATTCTGGCTCGTCAAATATTTTATTCTGCTCAGTGTCCTATACCGTTCGAGAATTCATTTGCATCTCGTTTTGCTCTGAGAACTTCGTTGCTTACTTTTTGATTATATGTAACAAACCCAAAACTGAAGAGAATCATCCGTCTATCCAGTAATTTTGATTTAGTTTAAATTTCATATACTCCTATCAGGATGTTGTTGATTCTTACTTGGTTCAACATAGTCTAACTTTAAGTTAATCATAAATATTTTTGACACGGCAAATTTAGGCGAGACCATGAAATGAAGCCTAATTTTATAGAGTACATCTCAATTCTTACTTCTGTTTGCTTGCTTGAAGTCAACAAACATTTGACTCACACCGATTTGCATGTTCAAACATTTTTCCAGCTTATCCTTGATGGCATGGAGTTGAAATAAATTTTCGATTGAACAGCACTGAAATCTTGGTATAACCTACCAATAGCCGTTTTGCGGTACATTTGAAAATTAAATTTGTCGTAAATTTCGCACGAATCAGCGATTTATCTGTATAACTCTAACATTTCAGTTTGTCGTCTTTTGTGTTCTCTTTTTTTGTAAAAAAAAGCAAATTACGCTTTAAATTCATTTGGCATTTTTCTCACCTGAAAGAGCCATGAAAATATCTGTGTTTGACCCTACATGTTGTAGACCAACTCATAAACAGGGTTTCGAAACAATTAGCCTCCTTGTCTCCTAAGTTCTGCTGCAATTGTTGCCAAACTTGGCGCTTCTACCATTGGATTGTCCATTCATCATCTTAGATAGTATGTCCATTACATCTTGTCAATATCGGAAGCATCAGTCAATCTTGTTTAAGAAAAGGATGCGTCAATATTAACAGGAGAGCAATCGTAAAATTTGAGCCTACACGCCATTAGTTGACAAGAAGTGCATGCTTTTGGTCTCAGCCGAAGCGTCATATGATACTCCTTTTCCGACTGAGTTGGCAGTTCCAACCGCTTCGCGCGCTAGCTGACAGTACACGAAGGTTTTTGACTACGAGATGATAGTAAAAACCAACTCTGTGCTTTATTTTTGCGATTACAATAAAATATAGCAGTATAACTTTAGTTTAGTGATGTTTTCCAAAAAAGAAACATCCAGGCTACGTATTCAGTTGTGTGAACTAGTCAACTTTATTGAATATTGAGTATTTTTTGAGTTATTGAGTCAATAAATCACAGTGATACAAAGTAAAACAAAAACAAAGCAAGAAGATGTCATTGTAACACATTACGAGTGACACTCGATGAAAAATTTTATTTTTCTTGCAGAGATTTGGCACAATAGTTCACAAACGACATCGGAAGACGTCACGTGCCGTCATATCCTCAGAGAAATATTTTGAAACTTATGAAATGTTAATCGAGTAAGAAAAGAATCTCAAGAGTGTGGGTACGAGCTTCGGCATGTGCCATGTAACGCTTTTTTAATATTTTGCTACAAACAAGATGGATAAAGCGGTTAAAAGTGGATATGAACCAAAAAATAAAGTATTTAGTACGAAGATTTCGAAATAGCAGAGCGAATCACCCTTACTCTCGTTTAACTACTATCGATTTACGTAAATTGCCAATCGACTACGTGAAAGCCAATAATTTAAAATAACTACGAAATGGGATGAAAATGAGTTGGCTAGCCTAACGTCCTGAAAGCACAAGTATCGCGCGGATCATGAAATTTTTAAATAAATCAAATATAGTGAACTTCTGAAGTGACTGGAATATTAACCATCAAACATGTAGAATAAAGATGAATCAGGCGTTAAAAGAATCTATAAACTTAGCCGGGCAATTGCTGTTCAAGGCATGGAACAGGACATTGCTATGACTGCAAACGAGGGACATTAGTAACTGTTTGGCTGTTAATGTAAAATGGAATGTTGTACCTGCTTTTTTTTTTTTTGTTTTCTTCAAGACAGAATTTCTATCCTAAAGATTATAAGAGATGGTCTTCCTGGTTATGATTGTTCTGGAATTAAAAATGGACGGCTGCCAGTTGAAGATTTTACGTTTTTTATGAAGCACTTTGGATAGTACGATACATCTACTGAAGAAAATCCTGTTGTAGTTACTATGCATAATCATTTATCACACATTAACATATATATCGTGTATCTCACATTTATCTCTATTCTATCATTTCTTTTTCATAAATATTATATAAATATATTTCTTTTGCATAAATTTATCGCAACTGAATGGCAGGGTAGCTTTTAGATCCTATAAAACTCAGTTTCATTTTGCCACTGATCATTGGAAGAAGAACTATCCAGGCGAAAGACCTAATGCCTAATGGAGGATAAACGCCTAGACAACTAATCAACAAGATACCCTGTCCACAGAACTAATTAAAAGTGCATCAACTACTGCACCATCAATATCCAATCAATTCCAAGCTTTCTAGTGGATATATCAGCACGCTTGGAAAGAGGTCAAGCGATGCTTGTTCCCTTTTTGGTGCAAGCACCGCTTCCAAAAGCACCACTTCATACAAAATTCAGAACGAGAAGAAATATAGGGCAGAATGAAAAGGACAAATTTACCCCGATGTATCAGAAAGAAGGTTGGAGGCTTAGACAAAGTGCAATAAGAAGTAAAAGCCGAAGTTGAAAATTTTGAATACAAGCATCTTACCGTTGAAAGACTCCCCTCCTACTCTCATAAATCAGTTGCATGTTATGAACCTAGAAGCACTCTGAAACAAGACGACCAGTACTTCTGTGCTTTTCCATCATGCAATTATTGCGTCATCATTAGTCGTGAAAAAAAGAAAGAAAATCTTACTGTAGGCTTTTCACTACTTAAGAAGATCGTCTTATGTCCAAGCGTTCAAAAAGGACAACTGTTGTATGTTTCGACACAATAACGTTCGGAAAGGTTACAAGTTAACCGAAGTAGGTGGATGAAAATATATCTAAAATTTATACTTTAGGAAGTTCGCGGATGTGACAGTCTAATTTTTGTCTGAATTTTTTATTATGTAAGGTAGGCCACCAGTTGAAAATTGTTTTCAGAATAATCGATTTTTCGCGTAAAAACAGAAAAAAGGGTAAAACTAATAATTCAATCAGATACTCCCTTGGTCATTTTCTGGACTTATAAAATACCTTTCAATGCACGCCATGAGACCGTAAAGACTTTGATTTCTAATGCTGAAGCAATAATGCATTGGTGCATATCCTTCATTTAATTAAGAGCCCCAAAATAAAAAAATTAAATAAAAAAAAATTTAATTAAAGATATCCAAAATATTTGATTCATAAATGATCAACTTGAATTTCTCCTGCAACTCATCACATCATGCTTTGTGATGGGGTTCAATAACCACTAACCGGATAAGCCCCGATTCAGTACAAAACCGCGAAACCTGCATTGCAGTGCACTATGGAATTTCCCATTTCCCAATCGTTATCCACTATACCTACGTGGTCAGCAGTTGATTTTGCTTAGGCTAATGTATCTCAACTTCAAATCATTGAAAGCCTGCAAAGAACCAGCTGTGAAAATTAAGCTTCGTACTTTAAATATCCTAAACATTTCTTGCGCAACCGTATTTACAGCCACTATTAGCTGACGCCAGTGGCAAATTTTTGCTCCAGAATCAATCAAAACGCATGTTGAACACGAATTAAGACAAGTTTCACATTTTTTCGAGTGCGAAACAAAAACAAACACATGCGAATACAATTGGACTTCCCGAAATGGGTTTGATGAAAAGTAATAAATTCAATATTGCTCGAAACAAACAAATTATTTACTAAAAATAGATATCCAGTTCGCGCAAATGGCGAAAAAAATCATTTTAACTGTATAATTGCGAGTTCTGCTCCCATTTGCCACACATTTCAGTTTCAATGGTAATTGATCAATAATTCGACTGAGTATAATCGTGTTTTCAGCGCGATCCAATAAACGTTCCCACAAACCTCCTAATATTGTTTTGTTCTATGCGTAACGGATGATTAAGATAACTGATGCAAGGAAAAAAGCATCTAATCGATGGTCGATCTTCATAATTATTGCTTCCGATCTCGCGGTATTCGCGTCTAGATAACACAGAAGCCGAATTTCCAAGTGCTCCAACACGTTTCCTAGATTAATTTCTATTTAAGTGCATTATGAATGCGCGCAATGATCATTACATCCAACGGAGGAGCTTCCAGGATCTCAGCAGTGGGTCGTTTTCGTTTCAGCGATTTCAGCGTTTCACCGCGATTGCCTTGGAATCTTGAAAATTTTTCAAAGGCCCGCTGTGACCAGGAGGGTCTTGAAGAAACCATTGCCGACGATTTATCTTGTATTTTTCTAGCAAGCGGCAAATTGGATACAGAAAAATCACTGAGAGAAATTTCAGGTGCTAACAATAATAAATAATTTCTCGATTGATTATAAAAATAAGTAAAGCTAATCGCATTAGAAATGTTGAATTTATGCTCGAAGGGAGTCCGTTTTTCCCCTCTCTAATTTGATCCACGCAAAGAGGGTCCAACGATTTACGTAGAGGTTTTTCTTTTGATCCGGCAAATGATTGTCTGCGTATGCATTTGTTCTATTCGGGCTAATGCCCCTTTCAAATCAAACATGAAAATACGGTTGCAGATCAATGAGTTTCGATCATCAATTTAGTAAGCGTGGACACGGTCTATGAGCAGAGGTGTGAAATTTTTGCTGCAGAATATTCATCAAAGAGACAAAGGACGAATTTTAGATTGGGAAACCGTATTTCGATTAAATATCCATCATAATTTTGATCCATGTAAACTTTGTTTTGAAGAATTCTCCCTGAGGTTACTTCGAAGTTGGCGAAGAATTTCGAAAAAATGGATTTTTTTTTTTTTGAAAAATAATAGTATAAATAGCTCTCTATATAATTTTAAAATACTCTACGAATAAAAGAATAATTCTCACTATAAATCTGGGTCTTTAGAGTATAGATTGATTGGATATGGTGCGCTATAGTACTCCTCTTCCAATCTTATCTGCTGACCGCTTTTCACTACAGCATGCAATTTAACTTTTTTTAATTTTAATTCGTTAGTTTTAACTCTTCGGTGCAAGCATAAGTATTCCCGGTTTACCAAGAGATGGCGCCCGCGAAAAGTACGCAGCGTATTAATTTTACGCATACGCCATTAAGATCGTCTGACATTTACCTTCAAGCACACACAATTTGAATCCTCCGAGCTAGCGTGTATATCTTTCATGTCGAGTTTTGTGTTCGCGAAAGAGCATTGGCAGCACGCATTGCTTTTCTTGTTTAACGAAAAGAAAAAGGCTGTTGAAAGTCATCGTTTGCTGGTTAAAACATATCGTAGACATGTTCCATCAATTAGAATATGTCAGACATGGTTTCGGCAATTCAAATGTGGTAATTTGAAAGTAAAAGACAGTGAGCACTCTTTCAGACCATAAAAATGCAAAGAGAAGGAATTTCAGGAGTTATTGGATGGTAACTCAACTCAAACTCAACGGTTATAAGCAGAAACATTGAATGTGTCACACGAAACAATCAGCTGACCAACACAATTTGAATGAACGTCAAATGGGAAATCACAGTCACTTGCTTAATGCTGCTTCGGCGCCACGAAAGGAAATCAATTTTGCATAGAATTGTAACGGGTGACGAAAAATGGATTTATGTTGAAAAGCAGAAGCGGAAAAATATTGGCTTTCACTTGGCGAAGACGGTCCTTGAAGAAGACCATGCTCTGTGTATGGTAGGACTAAAGTGTTATTGTGTATTATGAACCCTTGAAGCCCGGCAAAACAGTTAAAACAGGACACTATCGTCAACAAATGATAAATTCAAACTACGCATTCGGTTCCAGGCTAGGCGCTCCGGTTGAAAGGGGAAGTGTTTAGTCGGTAGTCCACTTGATTTGTTGTGCCACTAGGAGTACGATACTAAGGGCGTAAACAGCTTCACTTCCCTTGCAAAAAAAAGCATTAATCTAAAAACGACCGAAATGGGTCAGAAGATATGGCAAAATGATTCGTCGTGTATCAAGGACAACGCCTCGTCGCAGACAACAAAACCAATGAAAGACACTGTGAAATATCTTGGATAAGACATCCTTCTGCACCCGCCGCACTCCCAAGATCTGGCCCCATCTGGCTTTCACCTCTTCGCATCTATGGGGTAGAGGAAATGGTTCGCAGAGCAGCCCTTCAGCAATTTCGATGAAGTTGAAAAGTGGCTCGAAGTATAGTTTGCCACAAAAAACAGGCAGTTCCCGAGGCTTGATATTCATAAATTTCCTAAAAGATGAGCAAAAGTCGTAAAAGCCCTTGGCCATTTTTTTTAATAAAAAATAAGTTGTTTTCCCTGCAAAATTACGTATTTTTATACCAGAAAAAAACCGGAAAAAAGTTATGCATACACATGGTAAGTTATTTTTCATTAAGAAATTAATAACTCTTGTTTTCAGGCACGAGTTTACGAGTTTGGGTTTGGGCTTGGAGAGAAAACATCTCGAAAAATGGCAATCCCTTTTTTTTTTAAAAATATTGATAGTTGATTTGCAAACATTTAGCAGTGAAGATAAAATACCCTCCTTCCAGTGCCGGTCAAAATTATTGGCAATGTTTTTATTCTTTCGTATTTTTTCCTATAAGCGAAATGGAAGAAATGAATCCGTGAAAATTGTCTACGGTATTAGTTTTGCGGATACTTAATTTAACTAGAAAATTTTCCCCAGTTATAAAAACTGGTTGGGAATGTTACAAGATTTATTAGAAAGCTCTTGAGTTCACACTTGAATAATATTTCTGAATTTCGTTTCAGAATCATAAGATTTTATATCTTGCAAGAGAATCATTGTGAAGAAGCTTTCGAATAACCTGTTCGAAGTCCATTCGAACCTTTTCGAAGATATTGAGTCTATTTTTGCCCATTCTTCCAGAACTGCTGACTTCGGTTTTGATTCGAACTTAATGTTATGATTGCCGACGTGCCTATCTAGTTCATCCCATAAATACTCCATAAGATAGACATCAGGACTTTGGAGTGGAGTTTGCAAAAGATGCAGCTGGATACACATGGTCCACATACGAACAACTTCGAATGCATGTTTCGGATCGTTGTCGTATTGGAAATCGAATTTGTGATCCAAATTTAACTTCTCGGCCGATTTTTTCACATTTCTTTTAATATTCAAATAGTTTGGATGATATTTTCGATGAATTCCAATTCCCCTATTCCACTTAAAGCTACACAATTCCGTCTCATTACTTCTGCACCCTTGTTTAAAACATGAAGTGAGAAAAATCGAGGCTTTCTCCTGGCGAAACTGGCCTTTCAACACCAAGGCCAAATCGCTTCGTGAAGAAGACCATATCCTGTGTCTGGTGAGGCCACAGTGGTATTGTATTATGAACAGTATTTTATAAATTCTTCAATGATCATTCTTCATTATTTTGCCCCGCTACCCCGATCCGTCCAATTGATTTGAAAATATTGACATGCAAACATGCTTCCAAAAACGATTGCCTTTTTTTTTGAATTGATAAGCGAATCTCACTATTTTTTTTACTTTAAGGTTTACTTACATATAGTTTACTGCGTTCTACTCGGGCATTATACATATACCATGACGATTTGTGGCCCTTGAGACCGTTTTCACAGGAATGCCTTTCCTTATCTGACATTTAAAGTCTGCTGCTATTGCTGTTGAAGTATTCTTTAGATCCTTTTTGATTATAAACATAATTTTGCACTCCTCAATACTTGGTAATCTTTCATTTCGTCCTCTACCAGGCTTTTCTTTTTTAAAAAAAAATTATTTTCTAATGAAAAGGGGAAGCAGTATAGTTATGAACTGTGGCGAAAACATTTCCCAAGTGATGTCAAAAGTACCAAAACTATTCTCAATCAAACAAACTTGGACCGATAAATAAGGAAACATTAAACCAAAAAGGATCTCTCTTAGACACTTGAATAATTTTTTGTACAATTTTTAGGTACATTTTGCACTGGTATATATAGATATACAAGAAACTTTATGGGGTACCATGGGTAAGTATCCATCTCATGAAGTAAGTATCCAACTTTACCACACATCCTTATGCACGAATCCTTCTCTCGACAGTGGTTCTATTCTGGCCAGCAGCCTCTCCGATAACTCTACGATGGTTTTCTTATCACCTCCTTGAATGATTTCCAATGGAGCACCCCTTTGGCAATCCTGATCTTCGAACTGTCGTTCTTAACTCGCACTACGAAAGAGCTGAAACGTCAGTTAACTTGTGTTTTCCATGAATTCTGCGGATATTCCATTCAGCCTTCGCAGCTCGAACTCGTATAGAAGACAATGCCTAAATTGCCTCTTATCAGTTTCCAGGTTTATCATTTGCTCGAAAACCAAAGTTCAAATGCAGGGTAATTTCGTTTAACCGTCGCGATTATATAATAATAATGAGATTTTCAAAATGTGTCCCTGCTGTAAAAATGGGAACAAGAATTCATGATTTATAGTGCAATGAAAACTTATATGAGAGAACCGAAAACCTTTGCACCTACCCAATATTAGATTAAAGAGATGTAAAAAGAGCGGTTTAATATGATTAACCATAAAGCGCAGAGTCTGGAAAGAGGTCCATTTGACAAGAAAGAGATTGGATTTAGAAACTGACTTGATACTTCCATACATCACCAATCCTTTTTATTGTGTTACGTGCGTTTAAAAAAAGGGAATCATTTTAAGGAAATAAAGCACGAAGATAAACAACTATTGCAACTGCTGCTACCAGCACAAATTCCTCCACTACTGATACAGTTGCAATATCAGTGACAACTCTTACTACCACTCCTGCTACTTCTTCTACTCCTACTACTACTACCACGAGTGCCATCTATCTACTAGTAACTACTAGCACAATTACTAGTTACTACTACTACTACTACTACTACTACTACTACTACTATTATTACTACTACTGCAACTATAACTACTACTACTACTATTACTACTACTATTACTATTACTAATACTATTACTATTACTCCCCCCCATGGGTGCTACCTTGTCGTGGTGGGGGGGCTTGACGAGGTTGCCCGTCATCCAGACGCGTGATCAAGTCACTAAAAGCACCCACCAAAAACAAAAATATATGATGAGTGATAACAAAAATAGTAAATTAGGGGTGGGGATATACACCCCGACGTGTGAGGGAGCCTCGACCTCATGCGGGCTTCTCTCCAGCATTCATGCTGGGGATAAGTCGCCAGGGCATTTTTCAGTGGTGGAACACTTGGCCACTGAAGAATCAAAAATTACAAGTGAAATAATCAACGACGCAAGCATGTTCGCCCGAAGGCCAAAACTACTGCGAACTCCGCCTCAAAGAGTAGCCAAACCTAATCAAGGCAACGAGAAAACATCGTGCAAGCAAACCTCCATCGAACGCTTTGCAACAGCGAAAAAGGTGCTTGTCCAAAACATCCCTCCTACACAAGGCGATGGAGCGAACGATACCAGAAGCGTAGTGGAGGTTTCGGGCAGTGGAGTCATCGACCCGAAGTGCCATTCTCCAGGGGCCATTAAAAGTCATATACTGAACAACGTGGGAGACGAAACCAATGATGCTCAACAACAACAAGACCCTCCTGCTGACAGTATATCGAGAACTTCGCCTGAGGACGACCTGATAACGAAAATAGCCGCTGACAGAAGTGAAGAAGAGCGTCTAACAAGGAACATAAGCGCTATAATAAAAGTGATGAGAAATTCAACAAATGTCCAAAAAAATATCAGTAAGGGCATCAAAAATGGGATTGACGAATTGGAGGACCTCGTTGATAGGATCCAGCACTATCGCCGCAGGTGGCTACGGGCGGAGAGTGAATTGAAAGAGCTTAAAAACATTCCAGAAAATAAAACTCCCTTCACCGAAAATGCTACTCCTCTCGTAAAAGGCAAAAGGGCGGCATGTAGCCCACTTAAACCTGACCGTAGGAAAAGGGCGAAGGGACCGATAACAGTCGAGACAGGAGACAACAGTCAAGGGGAGGAGAAAAATGATGGCTTTCAATTGGTGCGCTCTAAATCGCAACAGAAGGCTGCGAAGAAGATACACCAAGCGATAACAAAAGATTCCAAACAGGCGCCCAAAAAGCAAGAAGGCACGAAACACAGCGCAATGCCAAAAAAGACCAGGAACAAGCAGCGCAGGGATGCTTTACTGATCAAACCTGCAGATGGGAGAACTTACGCCGAGGTCCTCAAGGAAATCAGGGAAAATGTGGAACCCGAAAAAAATGGTGTCTGTATACGAACAGTAAGAGCGACCAGAACAGGCGGTCTCCTCGTAGAACTCGGAGCGGAATCCACCGACAAGGGACGGTTCGAGAGCGCTGTCAAGGACCTCCTGGGCTCTAAAGCTGTTATCTCGACTTTGCAGCCAATGGCGTCTTTGGAAATAAGAGACCTTGACTGCATTGTGGAGGCCAAAGAAGTAGAAGATTCAATTAGGTCAATTCTTCCTACGGCAGAGAGCTTTAGGGTAAGGCTAACGCCTACCAACCCTAGAGGACAAAGGGCGGCAATAATAGACATCCCAGAGAAAGACGCTGTGCAACTGCTGACCAAGGAGAAAATTAAAATCGGCTGGGTTGTGTGCAGGATACGTCGGAGGGTAGCCCTAACTCGATGCTACAAGTGCCTTAACTTCGGACACATCTCCTTGAACTGCAAGGGGCCAGATCGAAGCAAACTGTGCTACAGGTGTGGCACTTCCGGTCATAAGGCAAAAGACTGCCCAAACGAACCCAGTTGTATCTTGTGCAAAGATAAGGGATGGAAGTCTGAAGATCTGACTCACATTCCAGGAAGTGGTAGGTGCCAGGAGTTCAAAGAGGCACTAAGCAAGAAAAGAGCAAAGACATGATCCAAGTCCTGCAAATCAACCTACACAGTAGCTCAACCGCTCAAGATCTACTAGACCAGGTTGCAAAAGAGAAAAAAGTTGACTTGTTGCTGATATCTGAGCCACACCACAACAAAAAGGAAGCTGGATGGTATTGTGATCGATCCGGCACCGCCGCCATCTGGGTACGTGATAGGGCTCTACCTACAGCTCGGACTTGCACCAGTGGAAATGGCTTCGTGCTCATTGGGTGCGCCGATTTGACATTCATAAGCGTCTATTTCACTCCAAATGAGTCAATTTCATGTTTTCAGAGCAGGCTCGATGAACTGGAGAAAGCTGTCTCGAGCACAGAAGGCCGAATCCTTGTTGGAGGTGATTTTAACGCCAAAGCGATAGAATGGGGAATGCCTCTGCCAGACTCGAGAGGAAAAAGAATCCTAGAAATGGCGGCTAGGAGGCAACTTGTCATCATGAACGTTGGGAACACACCAACTTTTCGACGGAGAGGCTGCTTGGGAACTATACCGGATGTGACATTTGCTTCGGAGTCCTTAGTGCCTAGGATGCACAGATGGAGAGTACTGGAGGACTACTCGGCGAGCGATCATCAGTACATTGCTTTCGCAATTGGCGACTGTGCTACTCGACGCGTAGCAACCCAACCCTCAACTGTAGGTTGGAATATATCTAAAATAGATGTCGACGCGTTCGCCGCAGCTCTTATGAGAGGTGAAACTATGACGGTAACGGGAGGAGCCTCAGCTGAAAACATGGTGAACTCCACCATGAGGCTCATCAAGAATGCATGCGACTGCTCTATGCCCAGGCGACGACCTCGACACAACAAGCCTGCTGTGTACTGGTGGTCGGCAGAAATCGCCGAAAAGCGGAGAGAATGTCACAAACTCCGCCGCGAATCTCAACGTTTAAGAAATCGAGACGAGTCACACTCCCGAACGCTGGCATACAAGTCGGCTAGAAAAGTTCTCCGTAGGTTAATTAACGAAAGCAAGGCTCGCTGCTGGCGCAACCTAGTTGTGGACATCGACAGAGACCCGTGGGGGCTGGGTTACAAGCTTGCCATGCGGAAACTAGGAGCTGCAAGGAGGCCCTGTGTCCTTGAAACGGAAAAAATGGACCAGATTGTTAGAGCGCTCTTCCCTATGCATCCTATTCGTCCCGATGATGCAGATATTGAATGTCTCGGAGAATGCCCACTTTTTACCGCCATCGAACTGGATAATGCGGTAAAAGCTTTAAAATCGAAAAAGGCCCCAGGACCAGACGGTATACCAGCGGAAGTGATACAGCTTGCACATCAACTTTGTCCTGAAAAGCTGCTCACCACTTTCAATGCCTGTTTGCGGCAGGGCGTGTTTCCAAATTGCTGGAAAGAGGCGAGGCTCGTGCTGATCCACAAGGGGAAGGAGAACGCGGAGCAACCATCTGCATATCGGCCCCTATGTATGCTGAATGCCGCTGGGAAGGTACTCGAGAGGCTCATTAGAGAAAGACTTGGAGAAGCCATTCGAAATGCCGGGGATCTGTCTCCTCGGCAGTACGGCTTCAGGGCTGGTCGATCCACAATTGGTGCAATAGCAGAGGTAGTGAGCGCGGTCCAGCAGGCAGAAGCCCACAATCATTACTCGAGACGAATAGTACTGCTCATAACTCTAGATGTGAGAAATGCCTTCAACTCTGCTAGATGGACAGATATTCTTGGTGCTCTGGAATATTTCAGGGTGCCGAGGTACCTGATGCAGATACTGAAAGACTACCTCAAAAATCGGAAACTCATCTATGATTCGTTGGGAGGCCGGCGAAGAATTGATTTGACATCAGGGGTGGCGCAAGGTTCCGTTCTGGGCCCGGACCTCTGGAATGTCTCGTACGATGAGCTTTTAAGACTGCAGTTACCGGAGGAGTCGCGCCTGGTTGGCTACGCAGATGACGTAGCAGTACTAGTCGCCGGACATACTGTCGGACAGACGCAGCTCAAACTGGATGCGGTAATACGCCGAGTGAGCGAGTGGATGACAGACCGTGGGCTTAGCCTAGCGCTGGAAAAGACCGAGGTTGTCGTCCTCACAAAGAAGCGAATCCCTCGTGTTATGTCGGTTCGTGTAGGGTAATGGTAATGGGTAATGTAGGGTAATGATCATCGAGTCAAAAGAATCAATCAGATACCTTGGCTTGATGATTGATTCGAAGATGAGTTTTTTCGAGCAGGTTCGAGCGTCAGCAGATAAGGCCTCCGCGCGGGTATCGGCGCTAAACCGCATTATGGCCAACACGCAGGGGCCAACCTCGAGCAAAAGACGTCTACTGATGAGTGTAATGGAGTCAGTGCTCTTGTATGGCTCCGAGGTTTGGGCTGATGCTCTTAATAAAGAGACGTACCGAAGGCGTCTGGCACAGGTGCAGAGGCAAGGAGCTTTACGGATAGCCGCTGCATACCGCACTGTCTCTGAACCTGCAGTGCTGGTAATCTCGAGGGTGGTTCCAATTAAATTACTTGCTGACGAACGGAAACGTGTATACTCACGTAGGGGGGAGTCGGCGAGAGAAACCGTCAGCCGAGAGGAACGGAGAAGAACCCTTATCTTATGGCAGCAAACATGGGAAAACGAAACGCGAGGCAGATGGACCGCACGGCTGATAAGTGACTTGGGGCCGTGGTTCTACAGAATGCATGGTGAGACTGATTATTATCTGACGCAACTACTCAGTGGTCACGGGTATTTTCAGTCTTACCTGTATAAGATGGGAAAAACACCATCCCCAACTTGCGTGTTCTGCCCGGGGATGACGGATGACGCATGCCACACGTTCTTTACGTGTAATAGATCTACAAGACTCCGTTCGCATCTCTCGGAGAAAATTGGCGTAATTTCCCCAGAAAATCTAACGGGAAAAATGATGAATCAAAGGACAATTGGAACTGTGTGTCACATTACGTACGGACAGTACTCATTATAAAGAAGGACATAATGGATCGCTTGGCGAGGGAGGGAACATATCTGTAACGCAATATTATAGTTACTAATTGCAATTCTTTCCTATCCATCCGTGAAGAGAGATTTCCCTTAGCCTGAAGACATCGCTAAGCGATGATTAATGAGGCCTAGTCCGAAGTAATGTGACAAACAGTTCCAGGCTAGGTTCTCGGTGTGACAGGGGAGGTGTTTAGTCGGTAGTCCGGTAGCGGGGGAGTCCGACACTCAGGGCGTAAATAGCCTTCACCTCCCAAACAAAAAAAAAAAAAAACTATTACTATTACTATTACTATTACTACTACTACTACTACTACTACTACTACTACTACTACTACTACTACTACTACTACTACTACTACTACTACTACTACTACTACTACCACTGCTCCTCTTGTGGTACTCATTGGAATTATACTTACGAAATCGAAATACTGGGAATTTAAATAAAATTCTATGAACGAATGATTATTTGTGCTTATACGAATGTAATTTCTTTCACTGTTACCATATGCATCGCTCAAATTTCGAAAAGACCATACTCTACGCGAAGTTCAAAATATTGAATGTACTTCTGAATTGATTTTAAAAAAAAAACTCATAAAATAAAATCCAATCTAAATTCATTCTAATTCAATTTAATTTGAAATTTTTCATTTCTGATCTTTACTACCAATTTTGCTACTGAATACTTTCTTATATTAACACAAAGTGTGCAACTTACAGCTACCTACCAACTCCTCCATCTCGCCAGAGTCTAGCACTCGTAGATACTTCATCTAACTAAACATTTTCCAAATCCAGAAATTACAATCGAAAAAATATATTGATGTGTTCTGAATACAATAGTATTCATAAATGGAAAATCATCGTCAAATCATAAATAAACGTTAGTCTATCATTTCATCATCACGATCGGAACACTATTATCAATATCATCATGATCAACATTGGATTATATTTATGTTCTTGCTAGGATCAATCGCGAGAAGGTGTTACCGCCTTGTCAACAACGATATTTAAGGCTACATGAATATTTCGTTGTATTTGGTTTTACACGTATTCGAAGCATCCAATGAAGTGTGATTATAACTTGGAATTTCACAGGTGACGTTTAAGGATGCGATACCGGTAAATAAATAGACATTAGTTGTAAAAATGGTTTTATTAATTACTTTGAAAACGTCTCAATTTTGAATTATAGCTGGACACAATAAGTGAAACACAAGAAGCGTCATCATTGTAAACAATTTTTTTTCTATTAACCTAAAAATACGTCAAACATAAACAGTATCGGGTACAGAAAGGACATTTAAATATGTATTTGAAATTTATGTTTATTTATTTAATTTAAATAGATACACATAAAATATGTATTTGAAATTTAATTTATTTATTTATGTCATGTCCTGGAATGAGCCAGACTTTTATTTTTGAACAACAAAGGTATAAGTCATGTCTCGACATGAATTTAACACGCGTGAGGAAACAGTATCATTTCGCTATCGAGAGTGGTTGTCGTGATCTAGGTGAGCAGTGACGTCCTTATACATAACTACCTTTTTTCGTATTACATATTTTTACCTCATTTTTTTAAATTTAAAATATATTCTCATAAGTATCTATAAAAATGAATGAAAGCGATATCAACGATCACGAAATCAATGCTTTGACACGTAGAAAGAGGAAACGTATTATGGCGTTATCTGACAGTCGTATTGGTTCCGACATGAGATTGAGCGATACTGAGAATGAAGATGGTTAAGGTGTTAATGAAGTTAGTTCTAGCAACACCATTGTTTACGAAGAATGGCTACCTTAAAATGCAAAAGGACCATTACTTCTCTTCAATGCTCATCCTGGTCAACAACGTTTGATTCTACCTTAAAAAAAAGTCCGTTTGATTTATCTTGAGATTTATCTTCGATGAGGAATTCCAGGGCGATCAAATTTGTACGCCGCCTAATTTTTTGATAATCATCTTGAGTTGATAACGAATAATTCGGATTTAGGAGGATAAAAATGGAGCTGAAATGAAGATTTTTTTGGGCCTGATAATATTTTTGAAGAAGAAGAAATTATTTATGGAAATTTTAAGCGAAAACAGGATTGGTAAGTTTTGCATTTTGCTGACAATTTAAGTTTTGATTCTAAGACATCTCATAAAAAACTTATAAACTTGGCCTAAAAATTGATCATCTGTCAAAAAAGTCTAAAAGTTTTTTGTATGTGAACGAAAAATTTGCGTAGGTGAATCCCTTTTCTTATGGAAACGGCAATTTATCTTTAATTGTTTTGTAGTTAACACATTACTTACTAAATAAAATCTATAGGATTTACTTTGGTAATTTCAATACATCTCTTTTTTTGGCTGAAATCTTGTGCCAAATGATATGGAAAAATGGCGGGAAAAATCAGGATAAACAAAATCGGAAAAACAGAATTATAATGGAATAAAAACAAAACATAAATACCGAAAAATGAACACGTTGTTAAAATCAAGGACAAAATCAAAGTTTTCGAATGGAAGGATAAAATAGATGTGATGATGCCCAGTTGTATTCAAATATGACGCAAAAGATGGAAAAACAATGAATGAAAAGAGTGAGAGCAGGCAAGTAAAACCAAATGATGTTCTCGATTATATTGACGTACATTTGGAAATTTGCCCAGTAAAAATTTGCTTTAAAATTTTATAAAAAAATTGCACTACGACTAATTGATGAATGTTGCTTCAATATATGTATTATATTAAATTATACAAAGCATGTTCAGAAATCAGTAGATAAAAAGATAGTGAAAGTCTGTTGTAAGACAAAACAACACGTAAACTACCTCGCTTAGTTGAAAGGATTGTTCCAGAACAAATGAAAAGCAAAATAGGAAAAGCTAAATCCAAAGAATCTCGAGTTTGCTTCAGCGAAGGTCTAAAGTCTTTTTTAAGTATGTTCTTTTGTTTATTGTTCTGTTTACTGTTTAGTTTTTTATATTTTTAGTGTGGATGTAAATAAAAATATATATTTTTCCTAAATTCAAAAAATATATTCATTGTTTTTGTAAAATTAATAATTTATTTTATTAATTTGAAAGATAGATTAACGAAAAAGTACACATTTTATAGTCTTTTCGTTTGTTTATGCGTGAATAAAACCAATTCAAATGAGGTCCTCTGGGCGTGACCCACATTCATGTCCTAGAGTTCCTTAAAGACTCAGTACCTGTTTAGTGCTGCGTAATTAAAAGCGATTGTACATTATATTCATAACACATTATATTCATAAGGCTCTAAATGAAACTGTCAAATAATTCCCATACAAATGACCTCACTCTTTACACGAATGAAAATTTTAACTAATCGCCCTGGCGATAGAATTTTAGGATAGAATCTACCGACGTGTTCAGACGTCTACCTTTAATTGACCGATACACTCTTCATTCAGACTACCTTGCCTCATTCTACGCGCCTTTTGGGTACGAGCGTTGTTACAAATGTGAAATTCAAGCCAATGAATGGAGAAAAGCTGTGCACTAAATGATCCATTTTCAACGATCATTAACTTTTGTATGATTACATATGCCAACCCCCTAGCATTAGCGACCATCCTTCATCAGAAAATAAGAATAAAGTTTGTTAGCTAATATTGTATTCCTGTGTCTCTACATCCTTTCTCTTCCACCCACGAAATCAACGCAAAAATGGCACTCCTCAGCAGCTTAAACCTTACGATTCCACTCGGACTCCACCAATTCTCAATGCTCAAAAATGAGTGCTTCCTTGCCCCATGGTGAGCTGCCTTGAGTTGTAATCCTTTTGCTTGGACATAACCTCAGAACACGTTCATATTGTCAGTTCATCCACATTTATCAGTGAGACAATGCAATCAATTTTGGATCTAAACTGCGTCACCTAGTGGTGACGATTGATTGTGTCGCTTTATCCACGGGAACGGACAAGGCAAATCGATTCAAAAATATCTGTTGAGCTGAATATTTGGGTCCAGTCTTGTATGCTGACGTTCCATTGTGGTTGTTTTTTGTCAGACAGATTTTGCTTCTGGATTAATGACGGTCTCTTGGACGACTTCATTCAGTGCTTCAGCGAAGCCCTATCTGTCATTTTGACCGAGGTACCATTGCTTTTCTAATTCAGGCTTCACAACCATATTTTTTTTACTATCGTATATTTTTAAGGCACTCATATTTCATTTGTCTTTGTATAATTTTTCATATTTACATTTTCATCATGCACTCCTCCATTGTATTTAGTCCCTAGAATCTACTAGCCATTCATCTATACGATATCTTTGTCTCTAGCAACGTTTTCGACATCTATATGATAAAGTTCGCCTGCAGTACGACCTGAACATTTTCAGGACCTCCCCCGTCACACTAATCTGAGGAGTTAAGGTTAATGGCTTGTGATACTGGTTTTTGAATTTTAAAATCTCTGCACTTTCCGAAGGTAATTATATTCTTAGACACTTTCCGATCTTTTCATAGACCTTCTTCGTAAGTGATCATACTTTACACAGTCTTCACATACAGTCTTTATTATATTAATTTTATTTAATTGCTTATCATTTTGAAATGATGACTTTCATTCAACTAACAAAACCTCTTCTAAACATAAATCTGACTTTATTGAATTGTCTCAAATCTACTTGCTTAACCTAAATTTAACTTAAAAAACAAATTGAACTACCACTGACAGACATGATTGAGCCACATGATATCTCATAAGATTGTCTCAGTAGTCTCAGTAGTGTAAGGAATTGATGCATTTCTGGCTCTGGAGAGTAACTGACTGTACCACTGACACAGTAACTGACTTTACCTAAATTTGCGAGTTTATTAGTGTATTTTCCTCTGGATACTTTGCGAAACCCGTAAAAAGAGAAGTAATATGGCCGATCAAGTGGCATTTTAAGGTATCGATTTTGGTTAACGTGAAGCTTATTTGTTTATTATATGGCACATTGGTTTCAGCTGGGGCCTTGGTATAAAATAAGTTGGCTCACCATTCTGATAATAAGAACTTTACTTTTTATCTCTAACTGAATTTTTTTGTTCAACAGTGTGTATAACGAAAAAACTGGCTTCAAGGACTTTACAGTTAACTTTGAGTCTCATAGCAGTCCAAAATATGACAATTCTTCAGACTGTGAGATGTTAAGTCCAGCGCAAACTAAAAGTCTAGTCGGAATCAGTGTAGGTTTCGATATTGAAAAACATGGTTTTACCAAATATTGAAAATTTGGTTTTACCAACATTTATTTTTAGAGAAAACTTAGGGAGCAATATTGTGCCTACACAGGAATCTGTAAATATTTTCTAACATTAGTTCTACTTCTCGAGTAGTGTTGTTAAGATCGACGCTAGAATTGTATCTACATGTATCGTCAAACGAATAGCAATGTTGACTGACGACAGTTTGCATTGGTAGAGAAATTGGTGGTGTAAATGGTAAATTATATGGGGCCAATACGAGAGCCTTGAGGAACGCAAGAAGAGGAACTTCCTTGATTTTTAATTTCGTATTTGCTATTCTTCAAGAAAAGATTTCATCCAAGTGGAACGGAGTGTGGTTTGAATCTTTAAGGAAAGATTTCACCAAGTGGAACGGAAGTGTTTTTTGAATAATTTTATTGAGAGATCCTTCGTGCCAGATGGTATCAACGGCTTTTTTCCTAAAAAATTTGATGAAGTTGATCGGGTAGAACAGAGTGTTGTTTTAAATTATTTTATAGAGAAGTCCTTCATATACCTGATATCGCCATATCGGCTAAAGAGGACAGTTTTTATTGTTCGCATCAAAATTATTATATTTTTCCACAAAATTTATTTATTAGATGGGATTTCTCATCTGTATTCGAAAATTTTTTTTAGTGTTTCCTTCCTAAAGTCCCATTCGAAATCAAAAGGACTAGTTCGGCTTACAAGTTTAGGTCATTACGTCTGTCAAAAATCAATTTATTGAGGTATACGTTTGTGAAAATTAATATCGGAGACTGTCTTAAAAAATAAGAGTTTCTGTTAATGTTCTGAACAAGTCCCAGTAAGGAGATTTCAATGAACAATTTTGATGAAATCTTTGAAATTTTCTACGTCCGAAACGTTGACGTAATTTCTATTTTACAGAATGTAAGTTCGATGGAGACCCAGTTGTTTGATTGCTCTCATTAAAAGCACACCATTGCGTTGTAAAAAATTCAGATCTTCTCTTTCGAAGGTCTCTGATCAGACTTTCGAAGTTATACAAGATGTATTGATCTTTTACATAGTTTGTGATATTGATGGACTGAAGATGGAATCAACAACGAATGTAGAGATGATTGCGATCAACTGATTTCTTGAGTATCATGGTTTGAAAAATTACTTTTACATGGCATTTTTGGTTCTTGAATTCAAACTCTTTACGAACACAAATACAAACGGAAAGGAACTGCTTAAGAGTGCAAGAAATATTTCTAGGATGATTGTATACAAAGGAAGCAAATCTAAGCCTAACTTCAAAATGTTGATAAAATTTTGTAAGTGTAAGGGCAAGTAGAACTGCATAAATATCCTCGCGCGTTTTCTTTTTAACTTTTCTTTTGCTATTTCTGAATTATCAAAGTCCTTGTTCACCTATTTTTTTTTTGTTTTTGTTGCTGAAATGTGAGATTTCTGTTTTCAAATGGAAACCAACCTTGTGTCATTTCTTCAGAAAATACAATTTACCGCCTGATTTCAGCATTTACTGAACATAATCTAAGGTATGACAGCTCAAGTTAGGTCTCTGTAAAACTACAAAAACGATTTAATCCAACCTTGTTTTGAAATGTGACCTGTAACGAGTTGCACTTCACTTTGAAGAATCCCAGCACAGCCCCGAATCAGAATAAGTTTTTATAGCCTAGGAAAACTCAATTTGAATTAAATACAAGTTTTGAGCTCAATATTCGCGAGAATCGAAAGAAATATAAACAAGCTTATTCAGAAATATCATAGGGATCAGAAGCGAGGAATGAAATCAATTCATTGAGACCACACAGAGCAAAACTGGCCTTTTGATATTTTGATATACAAAACAGGAAACATGCAGGAAGAAAACAAAAGTTCTAAAGTAAAAGCTGGAGGAGGCATCCGTAAACATAAAAGTCATTTGAGGACGCTGATGGTAATTAAACCAAACCAATACGAAATTTACGCAAGAACTAACATTTTAATGAACTGAGTTCCAGTTTAAAGATTCATTAGTTCAGTTCATTCGAGTAGTAACCTACGGATTACACATATTTCCGATCGTGGGTTAGTTCAGAATTAATAATATGACTTATGAACTTCAGAGTTTAGAGTTTTTTCGGAAAATAACAAGTAAAATGGTTTGCTGAAACAATTAAATCAAAAAATGATTCGTTTGATATATTTCCAATAGATGCGGTTACTAAAGGTAACAGTTGGAAAGTGCACACAGGTGAGAATATAAATCTTTCTTTTGGAGACAAGACAAATTCTTCGTTTTCAAAATATAATAACAATTCTTGATTTCCACGAAGTTTATGAAAAGGAAGTCCTAGCCCAGACGTGTTACGATCATCTCTTGTAAGGCAATGCTAATTATAATATTCTCAAGAGGTACAAGAGAGTTCCGGGTACTTTTTGGTATTATATTTAAATAAAATGGAATTTCGGAACAAAATCTATCAATTTTACACTTGTATGCATCGAATTCATTCACAAGAGTATTTATTTAAATGTTCTCATGTTGCATGCTCTCCTTAGATTTTGAACAACGCCAACACTTCACATTTTGAGCAAACACATTTCACCTGGAATCCAGAATGAGTTGTGTTCAAATTAAGGAAAACAACGATGATTTTCGGAAATATCTTCAATCGAAGTGCACCTTCGCATCATCAGTAGGATCCTACCGATGATGCTACCTATCCAAAATTTGGAATCACCTGCAACAATACCAATAACAATAGATCAAAGTGACTAAAGACCATTTCACTCCCTCAAATCGTATCAATTGTGATCATCGATCATTTCAACAACCATCGCACACACAATTAATAGATTTTGAAAAACATTTAATCAGAAAATTTGAATTCCCCACGAACGAATGTGTACAGTCTCTATCATGCTTTGGCAATGTTCACGTATGATGCTTGGTATGGACATGCATTAGACATATGTGTAAAGAAGTCAGAACAGTAACTCCACACGGCAATGTACAAATGACCGCTTAAAACGATGATCACGAGCATCACACATCGTACAATAATTGACGGTTGTGGTAAGATGAGGTGTTGAAATTGATGTTTCTAGTCGAGTCATTGTGTGGTATTGGTCTTAAGTTACAACATGCCATAGATATAGCGTCGTGCAAGAAGTGTTAAAGTCATCTTTCATTCTTCACATTATGGTTTCATTTTTGTTCTTGGCCACTGACGACCTTTTCAATTTGATTACAACAAGGTGACTTTTGATACTTTTGATTATATCTATGATCAGTAGGCAAAAGGATATACGCCGCTTCCTGCGATCCAGAGAGAGGGATTTTTGATAATCGGATTAGATTATTAGTAATCCAGCAAAGAGATAATTAAGGGCCCAAGGATTTTGGCTAAAACATATGAGGAACATATCGTACAAAATCAGCTAACCATGTGTATAGATTAGAGAGACTAATGGATTTCGTAATAATCGTAACGACATGTAAAAACCTATAAAGCACGTAACGGGAAACTTAAAGTAAGATATTTTTTCCCGGAATGGAGTGTAGTGAAAGCTATGTTTGCTCTGAGTATCGAATTCCCTGTGACATAAAGTAGCTGGAGTACCCCGTCAACTAGAGTAACCAGCCAGTAACTGATTGAGACATTACTCGAAGCTTGGCTCGCTCCTTCTTCCTTCTACCCTACTTCTTTTATCGGGCTTTCGGGTTATTGACATTTCTTGTCCTGTGGGAAGAGAAGTTAAAAAAATACTACCAGAGAAGCGACTTCTCCGCACTTTACGTCCGCAGCCTATCAAGTATGCTCTACTTTATTGTGGGGATAGCCCGATCGTAGCGAATAGCCTGCCTCAATTTGTCGGTCAACTTCAGCACTCTTTCTGGACGGATCTCTCCCGCTTTTTCAGTGGAGGTATGGCAGATGTTATCCTTCTACCCAATGAATAAGTACAATATGATCTGGTTCGGCCCTTGTCCGGTTATTAGCTGGATCAATTAAAACTTTCGAACATGCAAACTTTTCGCTGCCTATTTATATTCACGGCTTGCAGCAGAGTTCATGTCGACCATCCAGGATAACTTCTTCTTCTTTTTCTTCTTAGCACTCCTGTCCCTCTCGAGCCTTGGTTTCCTGCGACAATTGCATCCAACTGTCCCGATCCATTGACAGCGTCTTGCAATTTCGAAATCCGTTTCCTCGGCTTCCCTACTGGAGTCTTGCCTTCAGTTCTCCCAACGACTACCTTTTTCGGTATCATTTGCTCGTCACATATGGTCGTTCATATGGTGAACCCATTGCAACTTCCGCAGTCTTACAACCGTTGAGATTACCGATTCCAGGATAACCCATTCCTATATACTACCGCTCATATCCGAAATTGAAATAGAAGTTGCTTATCTATGCACTGTGTTTGTCAGATGTTGGTAGTCTTTTTCATAGTACTTTGACAAGTGAATGCAAGTTTGATACGCTGGGTTTTATGTCCTAAATAACTCACACATTCTCTAACTTCGCAAAGCTACTTATTTGAATGACTGTTAGCAATTAAGTTGATTTCAGGGCTTTTGAAATGACATGACTACACTTTCTTTCATGGCAATATTGATGAAAAATAATAAGGAAGAACTACTAACGATGCTAAATTCAAGAAATTATAGATTCCAGTTTAATATGTCAGAAGAAAAACATAAAAATACTCTTTTCTAGACTTAGAAATCCCTATAGTCAGAGGTTGAAAAACATGAAAAGGAAACAGCGTCGCTAAGAATAACATCAGCAAAGTCAAAGTATGTAACTCAAATTGAAAAATTGCAAAACACAGGACGAAGTTGGTCACATCAGCATGGGAACAGCAATACGTGCAATGTAAAGAGATCCAAAGGATAAGCTGAGGATTCAAAATAACATGCCCATCATGATGATGATGATCAACGGAACAATCAATGAAGAGCTAAAAGACGCAGGAAATCAACACAAAAATCAAAGAAGGGAAATAAAATCAGCGGTAGCGGACCATATGCTGAAAATAGGCAGTAACATCAACGAGAAAAATGTCGCCAGCGGCCAACCAATCAAGAAAATTGGATGTATATGAGACGGTTAACATAAGGGAAATACCGGGTGAGGAAAAACTCAGTTCAGACCTACGATTAATCTAAACAATAAATACTAATAAACCAGAAATTAAATATAGCCGAATATAAATATTGTAAAATTAGAGTTCTCAGATCAAACAAGGCTAGAATATCTAAATCGGGGTAAGGAACGCAAGGAAGAACGAACGTACTTACTCATTAAATACGTACAAAGGGAAGACAAAACCGAATTTATATTGTGACCTGAGTTTTTGTAGTGACGGGTTTTTCCGCTAGGGGTCCTGTCAGTTAGCCAAGCGTCGTTTTGGTTTATTTTCGCTTGTTGTGACATTTGTTTACTGTGCACGTTTACTGTTTACGTTGTTATTGCAATTGCTGATTCTCGTAAACAAAGCGCATCTGCAAAGTTTTTCTCTTTGCAAACGGGAAAACTAGCTCAAGAGCTAGAAATGATAAGAATAGCCTAAAAGTATGATGCTATTCGAAAAACTTCAGTGTTTGAGTTGTTTTCCCGTTTCAAATGGAGGCAAACCTCGGACTGGTCGCCCGTTCTGGGCCCGAAACCACGAAAATGTTGAAAAAATCCTCCTGGAAAACCAGCCCCGCACTATTGAAGAAATAGTAGAGCTGTGTGTAGTGAACTGGGGTTCACTGTAGCGAATTTCAATTGAAGATTTGAGAATAAAAAGCGTGTCTGCCAAACTCGTGCCTCGTCTGCTGGCTACTGAATAAAAATAAACCGCATGGAAGCATGCTATGCTTTGGAATAAAAGTACCGAAATGATCCAATTTTTTTTATTCCAGGATAATCACTGATAACAAATCATAGTTCTACAGTGTAGTTCTACTACCTGAAACGAAGAAACAATCAAGCCTTTGGAAAACTTCAAGTTCGACTCAATCTGAAAAAGCTCTTCAAGTGCAATCAAACGTCAAAACAATGCTTCTACGATTTTTTTCGGTTTGCGAGGAGTTGTCCATTCAAAGTTTCTTCCACAGGATCAGGTAGCTTTCCAGATAGACCAGGTAGACAAGGCTTTCTAACCGGAAGTTTTGAAAAGATTGTCCAATATTTGGTGGCGGAAGAGGCCTGCTTTGTGGCGATCGGGTGACTGGGATCCCACCACGATGATGCCTCTATCATACAGTCATGTTTGCCCATCCCTTTACCAATCCGATCTTGCCCTCTGCGACATAGATGCCCAAAGAGAATTAAATGGATACCTTTTTTTCCGACAACACTGAAGAAGAGAAAGGAAAAATGACGTAGGAACTGTCAAGCAACACGGTTTTTTTGTTTTAAAGAAAAGTTCAGTTTCTTTTGAGTATCCCCTCGTAAAGGATATCTATAGAAAAGAACTCCACGCTTGGATTGGTATTTTGTTGTTGGCAAGTACTGGTTATTTGTTGTTTAGTACTTATCATTAATGAAATTAATTTATATTCATCAAGGTAGTTATTAAACAACATATCCGAGCCCGATATATTTCGTTCATGAGTCTAGAAAAAACAATTTCTCAAAGGATGTCTTGAGTTTTCTGATAAGGCGTTACGGGCACTAAGCAAACCTAATCTATTCGGATCAATTCGAATGATGTGGAACTAGTTGATTCAATATTGAGAAAATGACATTAATGGCAGCAACTTAACCATCTATGAGCAATTGTTGGCAATCCGTGGTCGGCGAAAATTTAAGAAAAATTTTTGGGGGGAGGGGGGAGGAGCTAGCTATTGGACTGGTTCTCTATTCACTGCTACGATTGCGTGAGACTACTCACTGTTTGAGACTATTCACCCTATTCACTGCTACGATTGCGTGAGACAAAACAGATTTTCCCACAAGCTCATAAGATTAAAAAACATGCAAATAATAGCACTCTCCAAAAATGGTAGCAGGTGAATACCATTTCAATTGTCAGTTTCAATAAGTTGAATAGCATTTCCCTTTAAGTTGATCAAGTAAGTGCAGAATCATTTTTACCATAAATGAGTTATTTTCGGACTCGAAAGGCACCTTTGCATCGACCAAGAAAATGATTTGGCTATTTCGAAAAGAAATTCTGGAACCTTTTTATAATTATGTAGCCCACAATGGTCCACAATTAAATTCTTAATGAAATAAATTCTTAATGAAAAATAAATTGGTATGCACATAATAAATACATGAATTATACTTATATAGGTTAAAATTGGTTGGTAACATTCATTATGGCATAGAAAACAATTAAAATATCACTAAAAACCTCATATGGCTGCAATTAAATTGTGGATTTATGTAAACCTTTATTTCATTTGGGAAATTGAGGCAATAATGATAAACCTGCACATCCATGAACTTTATACACAAACCCAAATTGTATGAAGTTTAACGCGAAACTCATTTTGTTCTTGCAACTGCTTAAGATCACACAAAGTAGTTTCAACAAGGCTGCACATTCACAGAATACCAAAACGTGAACTTCGAGCGGGTAGTCCAAACAAAGAGACTCACATGGAAACGAAAAATCTGAACTTAACTAGATAGGATTTGGCGATTTGTCAGTTTTTCTCGTTTTTGTCAATGCTATGATTGAAATCAAACCTTTTTACATTTTTGGAAAATTCAACACCGCACGGATAAATTCCGGAAAACCACTAATGTAAATTTTTCTTTAGCTCAGTACATTCTCAGTCCCCTTAATTACGAGCGATAAGAAGCGATAGGAGGAAAAATAGAGGCACAAAAAAACGATTTGGAGAGCAATTGATAATAGTGCAATAGAAAATACAGCAATAGCACCCACGTCGTAGAACAAGACGAAAAAGCGTATAAGCTGATTCAGGAGCATAGTTCTCTATGGATTCAGGGCAAAAAAACCGTGAGCCTTCCTTAATGTCCGGTGTAAACTCTCAAACGAGAGAACAATCTTCGCAGCAGCCTTGACCACCATGCACGAAAAGCCAAGAAGCTGACGAAAATACTGATACGCAAATACCATGATCTTCCATATGCGCCGAAAGATAACAATGGCATCCAGAACCAAGGGAAAGAAGGGAAAATCCAGAAAGAAGGGAAAATAGATTTACTTGCGGATTAGTGCCACGAATATCACAATGTCTTCCATGGAATAGGCATCAACACCACTGAAATAATGGTAGCTAACTCACTGCAAAGCTCGGAAACCAACATTCACTTCAAAAACTGTATCTTCTAATGTGCCACAAGGTTCATGTCTAAGTCCCACATTGCAATTTGTACGTGTCCGAACTTATCATAAGTCATAACTGCTAACTAGCAGCGTTTGCGGACAACACTTGCTTCTACATTTCTGACAACAATCCTAACCTGATCTTCTCCAACCTTGAGTAAATGCTGGAAAAGATCTACCAGTACTTCTACAAGCGGAAAATTAAGATCGACGTTGAGAAAACCCTGATTATATTCTTTAGCAGAAAACGAAAGTCCACCATGCTGCCTAGCAGCCCATAAATTTCTTAGGCCAATGATTTCTTGGTGCAGAGATCTGACTTGTTTAGGGTTGAAATTCAATAGAGAACTTAAATTTAAAATCCTGATTACTGTCTTTGTACCCAGTACCAATTCGAAAGTCGCCCATGATTCTTCAAAATAAAATGATGTTCATCTTTTAAATGAGTGTCTAGCCTATTAAATTCTTCAGAGCCTCCATATGCAAACATTGCGCTAATTGCTGTAAAACGATGCTTAATGTCATCCAGGATCATTGTGTGAAAATGGAGCTAAATAAAACTTAGCGCTTTTTCTCCATATTGCTATACGTAGTAGCTAATCTTAACCCCAAAGAAAAACTTGGTGATTCGTGCAAAGCCTATTTTCTGAAAAAAAAGCTCAAAACTCGTGTTCACTTATCAAAAGTGACTCTGATAAGGAGTCCCACTGATCAATCTGTGCTGTATAGAGCCAAAAAACATCATGATAATGTGTCATCACCCACTGATCTGGCTTAGTTAATTAATTTATAAATTGGTTCATGGTTGAAATGAAGAAAGTGGTTGTGACTTAAACGTAAGCTTAACAGAGGTTTTTGCCAATGTTTTCCCCTAGAACCAATGATTTGTATCTAGCCCAAATTAAATAAGGAATCAACTATTCAAAACCGTATGAAAACTAGTACTCATAAAGAAAAAATACATACATTAATTCAAAATTCATATTAATTCATTTAAAAAAAATATATATTAATCAAATAATTTCCTGCGTTATATTAAGCGTTATCACTTCGACCGAATACCATTATTTTTGGACTCACCTTGGAATATGTGGTTTCAGTATTTAGAAAATTAACATATTCTATAACGAAATGCAGTTGATCCTCTGACATTTAAAATATGCTTCTGACAGTCAAAATTATTTATGACCATAAATCAGGCTATTTGAGGTTCTGGCCTCAAATTCTTCTGCTTACTTTTGCAGGAAGGACAGCCTGCATATCCAATAAATGTTTATTATGTCATAGTAAATGCTGTACAGAATATATTTTAGACTTCACAACTAAATATATTGGAGTTTTACTGTATTTAACCCCGCAAACGACTGACGGGACACTTTCGAGCTCCAATTTATCACTTTTTCATTTAGTCTTCCCTGACTAAGCAACATGAGAAGTTTTAATCGAAATAAGGGATCAGCATACTCAAATTACGTGTGAAATACTAACCATCTACCAATCAATGGAACATTTTTGTGTCCTTTCATGCTTATGATTAGTGCTTATATACTTTATAAAAAACCTACACATTTTCCATATTCAAGGGTAGAACAAATAAAAATTCGATTATACCAGAACCTCTAGAATTCGTAGGGCCGACTCCTTTCTTACAATGTGCTTGGGTGATGGAATCAGGAGCGGGAATAGTTGACAGTTTCAAATCTTATACCACCAACTCAGTAAATAGAGCTCACGATGCCATTGCAACAAGTACGCTCTTCCATTGCTCAACGTATCAAAACATTTTGAGGTCTAGATTTTTCAGACCCATACTCTACGATTCACTGCTCAAGTATTTTCTAGGAAATAAGCAAAAGCTTAAACGCGAAAACGTTATGAAAGCTCTCAAGCGGTCGTTACAAACCACGTATAAATTCGAAAAATATGTGTCAGATCGCACGCTCTTTGGCCGTAAATTGGAAACAAAGGATTTGAAAACGTCCAACGACAATCATGTACAAACCAACTTCATTTTTCTATTAAAAACTTCACGTCGTGCTGAAGTATTTCACAGGTGGGCGGAATTATATCTGGGGCAATGAGATCCTTTGATTGCCAACAAATAAAATCTTTTCAAACTAGAATCTGCCGTATCTTTAGTTTATCAGATATGGCTAGTGAACTGGCGTGACCATAGCCCTTGTATTCACAAGGAAATTAATAAGCTTAAATGTCCAGACCAGCACTTTTCGAGAGCAAGATCTGCATCAACGTGAAATCCTGCCGGAGATTTAATATTAGATGTTGCTAATAAGTCCGAGTATGTAGCTTTCACTTCAGTCTTTAGAGTTTGGGTGAATGTATACCCTAACAAATGAACATTTGTTTCACATATTTATGGAAGGAAGGATGAAAAATAAACATTAAAATTAAGGTTTACATCTGAGTTTTCCTCTAACTGAAAATTATCTACTTACAATCTGATCTCAGAAAATCTTCTCGACCGCCACAAACAGGTGGGACACACCCAATGCTATGCACCATATCAGGCGGCCGGCACGTGACCACGATTCCGCAACAATAGCACAGCACACATCCCGACAATTTCACATATTTCAACACTCCACTAAATTATCATAAGGAAACGAGAAAAACTACACATTCGCGACATTATATACAACGAATAATCGAATAAAAAACCACTAAAACAATTTCGAACTATCGGCCGGCTGAAATGTCAAACGCAAGACTGAAAAAGGCGGGAGAACAATTAGAAAATTCGCAAGTGTCGAGATAATCGATTATTGATTGATTCTTTGCTAACTAATCAAACAAAATCACGACATTCTAGGAACAGATCTCCATCTTGCGTTGTCAATTATTGGATGGTAGATGTCTTTGATATTGTAACGGCTAGATTTTTGTGTATTCCATTCAGAAAACAGTCTGGCAAGTTAAATTAAGGGCTAACGTCTAGAGATCAAGATGATATTCCTTGCAGGTAAAGGATTTCAAATGAATTTGACGCAATTCAAAAAAATGATGAATTTGATCTATTCAGGACACAAACCATATGTGGACATGCATCTAAGATGCACTAAGAAATTAGATTGACCGGATCTTAATGCGCATTCTAAGAAATTTCGATAATCAAATGATTGCAAGTATCGAATCCAATTGGTTTTTATTTATTTTTACCCCACGCATCATCCCTCTAGATGTAAGTCTTATCAGCGGTCATTATTTTGTCTATTTTACGAACATTTCTCGAACGAAAAGTCATTTTGTAGAATTATTGTGTATTTGCAAGTTGTGAAGTGATATTTAGTCAAAAAAGCAACATTAGAAACGTGTCGCGTTTGGCAAAAACTCAAGATATATCGGTGCGCCTTTCAGTATTGGAATTTTCCACACATGTGAATTTGTCTTCAGCCACAAAAGCCGTCGTGGCTGTCTATGCAGGCGAAGTGAGTAAATTGAGTAAATTGAGTGAGTAAATTGATTAAAATTCAAGCTTGATTTGCATGAGTTTTTCTAGAAGTAAAATTTTACATAACGGCAATTTTTATTGACAATTTTCTCGACAAATTTTTTTGCAAATATTGTAATTATATGATATATACACAATTTATACAGATTTACATTCTTACAAATGGAATATCATAATGAATAATATCTTGGATCTTGGATATCTTGGAATATCCAAGTTAAGACTACAAGAAAGAGAAGAAAGAGATTAGAACTAACTAAAGGCAAATAAAACCCCGTTTTTGCTGATAACAAAACTTAATCTAGACTATCTGCAATGTAGATATGTGTATGTAGCTATTGTAAATATAAAGTATAAGTGACATATCCTTTATATACATGAACGATTTAGAATGTGCCGGTAGAGTTTAGGGAAAAGAAAGCGTGGATTTCGTTTGATATATTGGAAATCGCAGTAAATTTTGTTGGAATTTCAGTTGAGGTGTAGTGTAGGATTCTATCGTTGAGGTCTAAGAGGTCACCACTAGAGTGGAGCACTCTGAAAAGTTGGAGGAAATTGTGTTTTTTTTTAAGGGAGAGCGATGGCAACTTATTCGGTTTAGGTTTATTTATGTTTGTTATGAGGAAATGGTTAATCCTAGGATTTGCTTCTTTTTTTGAAGCAACAGCAGTCTTCATGTCTGAAAACGTTGACCCAGTGGTGGGGAATTGAACGCTCCTTAACGATATTTCATTGGAGCTGGTGGTAATCGTACAACAACAAAAAAGGATAGGGCAGATGATTTTGAGGGAACACAAGATTTTAATCTTTGAGGCGAGAGACAGACTTCTAACCAGAAATGGGAACAGAGCTCTGAATCCGTTAGTTGAAGGACGAAGGACATTTATTGGGTGTTGATGATACCAAGGTAGGATACCTATATTGACAATAGCATAGTGGAATTGTTGATTTTCAAAAGTGAGAAACGAACATTATTTGGGAATTATTGGTAGATATTGTAATATTTTTAGTTCGCATTATTAGCGTTCAGTTGCAGCTTCCATCAGCGGAAGAAGGAGTTGAGGGATGATAGATTGTTATTTATGCTCAAAATACCAGGTATTTCGAAATGCTGCATAAATGAAGTCATGGACGTATTAGATGGTGTGGATTGGGTAATAGAAAAGTATGGGCTTAGGCATGTCAGTGGCAAATTTTGAGAACAAGTGCGTAGAAAGCGCAGAACCTAGTGGAATTCCTGATGAGTTTAAAAACCGGCGAGACAGAGTTTCGATAATTTTGACTGAGGATGTTCGTTGGGTAGCGAAGGACTGGATTGGTTTACTTAAATGAGGAGCAAAAGGAAAGGTCATGAGCATTTTGTCATATCATATCAAAGGCTGTACGGATGTCTTGGAGACAGGCGGTAGTAGCTGAGATATTACTGGCTAGAGCAGTTGCTCGTTACAGGCTAGACCACACAGAATACTATTTTTGAACCGATCAGAAGTAAGAGCCTTTGCATTGAGAATGTTGGACAAAATTTGCGCATAGGTGATTCTTTTTTCGGCTAAAGAATATGTTTCCATTACAGTTTTCCTGTGCGTCATCGAATTGGCGCGATTAGGGAAATTTTCAGGTTGAGCATTGTCAAAAGTCCGAGGATCTAACATAAGAAGGTAGTTAGGAGTGGCGGATACATGAACTATTTTCATTAGCAAACTTTCTTGCATATAGTTCCATATATACGTGGGCTTATAACCATTATGGAAAAGCTAAGAACTTATCAAGTAAATGCTCTGAGAAATGCAAAACGTGTGACAAAGAAATCAACGCTTAAATTGATCCTTATAGAAACGAGTGCATATGAAATATTCTCAACGGGTTAGTGCACGAGATTGGATCATTGATTGATTGATTGATTTACTGTCGGGGATAGTGCATGTCAACCTTTACAGGTTTTTTGCACTCCGCTTTCGGTTCGCGTAGGACGCCTCTGAGAAAGTCAATGATATGCTTCGACCTCACGCGTCCCAATTCCTCTTCGACAAGGAAGCAGTTTCCTAAACTGTCATTTTCCTGTGGGACAGTGCGCCGCAGTAGAGATTGGACCATACGTTCGAACTCACTCAGATATTCCATAGCAAGAGACCAACTTTTGTACAGTACTCAGGGATAAGTATTTCTAATTGTTTGACCCGGCTCCAGTGATTAGTATTCCCAAGATTAGTAAAGTAGAAGAATTAGTAAGCAATTTTTAGTAAATATAGATTAAAACCAACTCATTTTTAGAGTGTTAAAATCAAATTTAAAGTGTTCAGGAAGGATAGCAACTCTTCAGTTGACCACCAATCAATGTGGCCAATGACTCCTACTGACAATCGTGATTATAAATATTCCTTCGTGAGATTTGCTAATGAGTTTAGCCGTTTTGGTCTTGTAAGTCCTGTTTGTAAATCTGGTATAACCAGAGTGCAACTATGATGGAGAAGTTCGAACTTTTCATAAGGAAGTGGCCTCGCACTTGTCCTGGCCCCTAAACGGCAAAACACGGAGTTGGAGAAGTCATTGGGGATGGGCTGTATTGCTGCTGGACCAATTGGTGTACTGGTTTTTATTGAAGGAACCATAGACAAGACTGTATACTTCGATATCTAAGAAATAATATCTCAGAAAACTTGAGGTGGGGAAATAGATTCTACTTTTGACATGACGAGGGCCCTCAGTATACACCTCATGACATCCAATTATGGTCGTTTACAACACAACCCAATTCTTTCCGATCCCCTCACAATCAACCACCCTTAATCCGATCGAGCATTTGCGGGAAGATTTGGAAAAAAATATATTTCAAGTAAAACTCAACTCAAGGAAATTATTTAAGAAGAAATAAGAGTAAAATTGGAACTCAAACGACAAAAGAGTTGGCTTTGTCGACGCTTAATAGATTAAAGGAAACCATAGGAAGGAAAGTTTTGCCAACGAGATACTAAAACTTAATTCGTGGCTTTATATTTGACTCCAATTTAAATTCCATCAATAAGTTTTACTATCCTAAAATGTAATGTCATCAGTGTTCTTTTATTATTCTTGTTTATGTTAATATTTTTGATTGATTTATTTATCTCTAGACAATTTCAAATTTATCTAAATAGTAGCAAGATAATTAATTTACGCGATTCCAAACAGGGCAGAAGGAGAAACCGTTTTCACCAATAATTTTCTCCATCACTGTATAGTGTTCCAAATACACGAATTCCCTTTCTTCCAAGAACCGGTAAAAGCAGTTTGTATTGAGACTGGCTAACCACATGTCAAATTATAATAACTTGAGCCTTGCAACACATCAATCTTGCTTTTTGATCACGAAATCTGCACTGAAATAGTCGGTATAGGTCATGAACATCTTTCACGCTTAGCTAAGAATAAGTTCCACAGGCACGTTACTGATAGATAGTGAACCACTTGAACGCGTTCAAAACCTTAAACGCATTTTTCTCGAAACACGAACTTTCAAATCGGTACGCAGCAAAACTCAAATAATTTTTTAGTTTTCCACTGTAAATTTATAGTACATATTTTCAACAACATTCCGCATAGAAAAACGAAGCGTATTTTCGCTAAGTTAATAATTAGATTTTTAAGGTAGGAATAAATTACCGTTATTTGGTGGTGAATTGATTTTTTCCAATGGTCGCCAATTTGACAAAATGAAGGTTTTGGAACCCCCATACGTATTTCAATAGCTATACCAATGCAGTTTTTTGTTAATCGTAGTTAATAAATTAGTGTAGTTATTTCGTTGTAAATTATTTTTTGGTGCCCTTCAAATGCTTGCAATGGAACTCCTTCAAAATAAAAAGTTCCATAGAAATCGCTAATCGTTGGGCGACCATTTTGCAATATATATTAATGAACAAATTTTTTAAAACTTTGAATCGACATCCTTGAAAAGGACTGCCCTTTTACTTCTATAACATATTCTTTACGTTAAAACGCCATTTATATTTATATAATACGTAAGAAATCGCAAAGAAAACGTTAAATTTTTGCCCACTACTGTGGTGCAACCCCTTAATTGTTTCCAATTTGCATAAACTGTTTGCATCAAGACTTGGAAGAAAATAAATTTTCGTGATTTTCCTGCAACAACGATAGGACAGTTAACAATCGGTACATCTTTTATTAATCAGTTGCCGGGTGAAAACTCAACTTCTGATTAGAATTTGGACGCAAAATAAATGCACAGACGCCACTTTATGTTCTAGCCCTTGATAAAATCTTTGCGGCTAGTAGCAGCACTATCAACTTAAGTTACCAACTTTCAGTACAGACATAACTCTTACTGTCTACTCAACCCAATACTCACACCGTCTGAGCTTCTGTCCAGAACTTGCATCTGATCCCATTTCTCAGATCTGCTTTTCGGATTCATACTAATACCAATTAATGTTTTCCTCTCCCAGACAAAAATATAATTCACATTACAGGTCGTTCGCGCCTACAGGGACCTTGTGATAATTTATGAGGAAGCATAACAGTATTTACGTTATCATCCTTTACTTTGTGGTTCATATCTCCGACAACATTTGAGTGAGACATTCCTACCAACTTCAATTCAGTACAATTGCGCTGTCTTCTTCTCCCAACTGTCATCGAATGTTTACATTTCTCCATGCTGCCGTCATAATTGCTCTCGCAAACAGAGAGTTTCATTCCATACCGGTCGGTGTTTCGACACATCCAAATCGTTCCGCGTTTCCAAACAGAAACAGACTGGTCGTTGCTGTTGCACTTGAACTGAGCGCTTCGACTTCGCCGTGTGTGTTGAATTGAGTCGTTGTTAGTCGCGCGGTGCCGCTACCACTCGACAAGAAAAAAAGAAGAAAAAAAAATTCCAGTCACTGCCCCATTAGGCCAAAGTGTTTGCTGAAACGCCAACTGCCTGCTTTCGGTCGGAATAATACGCGATTATCACTCGCAAGTCCTGTGAAAAGTGCCGCGGCCAATTGAAAATGTAAGAAAATTCCAAGTGACGGTGATTGAGTGCTGTACGCATCGCGAAAATGTTGTGAAAATAAGAAATTCGAGAGGAGTCCAATTTGAAGTTTCGTTCCAAGTGATTGGGTGTTGAATTTTTCCGCGAAAGACCCCTGCGAAGGCGGTTTTTGTGTGGTAAATTTGCAAAGTGCATTGACGAAAGCGAAAAAGTTGAGTGGCATATTTTGGAAGCGGAGAAAATTCAGTGAAATTGCGATCGTTGCTGGCTAGCGCGCCCGCAGTGGCTAAGTGAAGTGTCCTTGCGAGTTCCCGGCAGAAGACCCCACCAACTAGGAATGTGTGACGGTGAAGACGCATTAGCCACCGAAACAACTGAACTGTCATCCTCTTGCATGGACTCGGGTGCCGCTGGAGCCCCGGTCACATCCACAGAACCTTCCGGCTCGCCCAAGGACAATTGCCAAAATCCGAAAGACATGCAGTCGCCATCGCAACAAATGCCCCACAATATCCCGCAGATGGTCCAAATGTCCGCCCCGGCGACCTCGTCCGTGCCGTGCTCCGCAGCGGCCGCACTCGTTGGTATCCCGCTCCCCTTGACAGTAGGCGAGCTGGGCATTCCGACCATGGGCCCCGGTTCACAGCCACCTCAAGGACATGTCGTCGTAACCGGGCCAGCCGCTGGCACACCTCTTCTGGTGAATGTGGACGAGTTGATGCGCGAGAACTTTACATTGCGGGATAAGTTGAAGGAAGTGACTTCCGATCGGGACCGGTTATTGTGCGAAGTGGCCAATTTACGCCTGGAATTGGATATGGCCGAGCTTAAGAGGCTCCCGGAAGAAAGGTGAGTAGTCGACTAATTGACGCTATAAAATTTCACATCCTCAGAGAAGCCTCGAATGTCGTTCGGGCTCTCCTTGAACCGTCGTTGCCATTCCTGACCTAAATGCGTCACAGAACCGAACAACCTTTCATCCACTCATTCCTGAGAGCTTGTTTTCCGGGGAAATGGAAAAACTTTTCATCTTCGTTCCAGGAAATCTCCGACGATGCCCTCGTTCTGCTCGCATATAGAGAAGATGTTGACAGCGAATGTTGATTTCGTTTGGGAATCTTTTAGCGAAATGAATTCCTTCCCTGTTGGGATGTTCTGAAAACAGCCAGTTTCGGGTCAACTTGACCTCTCCTTTGGGTGACGTCATCGTACGTGATGTTGTGGTAACATGTCTCTTGCGACTCGTGTCAACGACCGCCTGTCGTTCGTCGTGTGTGCAATTTGTGTTGCGCACTGCAAAATGTTAAAGATGCACGACCAGGTGTGAAATGTTCCATTCTGTACTTCCCAGAGCGATTGGTTGTAACCAAAGAATGGACTGGAGCGGTCCATCTGCTCCATGAACGGTCTGCAGGTGATTGTTAGCGACCCTCTAGGCTTGATGATGATGCACGAGCCATTGACAATTTGTAACTTTGACTGTAGGATTTGCATTATCGTTTCGTTAAAAGTTGCAAGATGAGAGCTTAATTCCTATTATTTCTCTAGGCAGTCTAGAAAGGATGATGTTTTCAACAGAGAAAGATCAAATGAATCAAACTTGAGACAAAAAATGAAAGTGTATCAGGAAAATCCTGTTGCTCAAAATTGTAAGAAAAAGAGACCCCTGAAGTTTGCATCGTTGCAAATAGAAACGCTGTCTACTAGTTTAGGACTTTGGACGAATTTTCGGCAAATATAAAAACGCGGAAAAATTCGAGACGGTTGCGTTCAGGAAATCACTTTCGCATAGATGCCTACCAAGTGTGCATAAATTATTTCCGTTTTTGATGAAAAAAATACGTAATTTTTTACTGGCTATCGGCTTCTACACATTTCACCCATCTTTCAGTCAATTTATTAATACCGCGCCCAAAAACCTGCTTGTCTTCTGCAACGGATCAACGAGCCACTTTCAAACTTCCTGGAAACGTGCGCGTGCTCCATTGATGGAAAGAGGTAAAAGTCAGGTGACGCCAAGTCACGGGAGTTAGTCGGGTGCAGAAGAATGCTGTGACTTTTACTGGTTTTGCTGTTTAGGAGGCACGTTGTCGTCTAAAAACTAACATTGCCATATCTTAAGGCCCATTCGGGTCGTTCTTCAATTAATACGTGGTTTAAATTTCACATTTGCGTCCTGTACTCACAGTTTCGCTGGGCTTCAAGAGATCATAATACACACTACCACGCTGGTCCTACCAGACACGGAGCACGGTTTCCTTGTCTAAGCGATTTGGGCTTAGTGGTGAAAGATGTAAAAACCACTATTTTTTCCGCTTCCGCGTTCCAAAACAATCCATTGTTTGTCACCCGTCATAATTCGATGCAAAAACGATTTCGTTTCGTGGCGCCGAAGCAGCATTTCACAAGCGACTTTAATCGTTTCTGTGACGTCTGTTGATCGTTCTCTGTGGCAGATTTAATGCTTCTGCTAATTGCCGTTGAGTTTGTGTTGCGTTACTATCCAATATCTCCTGCAATACCTCCACTTAATATTTTTGTGACTTGCCAGGGCGTTCAATGTCTCTCACACTGAAATTGCCACCTTTGAATTGTTAAAACCATGTATCACATGTCCTTATTGATGGAGCGTGTCCACTTAATGTTTTTAGCAGCAAAAGATGACTTTCAGCAGCCTTTTTCCTTTGGTTAAATAAGAAATGCCCATTTCTAATCACGAAATTCGACACGATAAAAAACACGCTAATTTTGGGGGAATATACTTGTGTGTGTGTTTCGAAGATCGAAATGTCAGACGATCGATATGACGTTTGTGTGAATTTAAAACGCTGCCTACTTTTCGCTCGCGTCATCTCTTAGAAAAACCGGGAAATAATTTTTGCATTCACCTGGTGCAAACTGCATCGTTATAAACGTAACGGCGTCGACTTATGCAAGTTTTTGACATTTTCGATAATTGAGCAAAGTCAAAACGGCAAAAATATTACAAAAATTTCGATGCAGTCATCATAAAAGTTTTGAAAATTAAGAGCGATATTGATATATATTTCACATCTCTCTTTTGAGTCTACTCAGCGATCCTTGACTCCTCACATGGTAATTACATTAAGTAAGATTAGACCCTCAGGCATTAAATACGGTGGATGGAGTTTGTACATATTCTTGGAAACGATAGTCTATAATGATCGTATTATCGTTTAAAAAATTATCGTATGAAAAAAAATATAATTTTCAGTCAGTTGGTAGTCTTCAAATAAGGACTTCTAAGACCGTAAAGCGCAAATTAAAATCCGTTTTCTGAACTAAAAATAAATGAAAAATAAATATGATGCAATGCAAGAATGTAGTTGTAAAGTGTGGAAAACCACTCAGTCGCGAATTTGCTGATTGTTTATTCAGCGATTTCCGATACAATTGCCCGGTGGCGTTACCTGTTAACACTCTCGTATTTCAACAGCTTATTGCAAAAATCCTTGCCTGTAATTTCAAACGGAAAGTTTGGCGGCAGAAATTCGACCGCTCCGACAATGACATCATGGCGCTACAGCCGCTTTCGGGCTTTGGCCTCTCTTATGTGACGCCTCCAACTTTAAAATTAGTTAAGCCAGAACTGTCTGGGTATTCGCACCGGTCTTTGTACTCCAGTTTTATTCGTAAACGCATTCCTAGGTATTACCTCGTTGTGCATCTGCTCCTCATGATCAGTCCTTTGCAACTTCTTAAGTTTAATAATCTTGGAACCTCGGATTCGGCAAAAAATTGACACAACTTGTGTTTGAACCTTATTCGCCATTAACTACTAACTTATTCTACCCGCTTGGCTCCTATAATGCGTCATAGGACCCGCTTTGACAATGACGACTGCAACTCGTTTTGTATTTTTGTTACTTAACTAACTTGGCGATTCTACATCGCATAAAGTAACAACCAACGAATGGAAACAAGATCCTTTAGGGAAAAATAAAAAGTAAAAATCAATCGGGATATAGAAAAGCTGTTGGAAGAAAATAAAAAGCTTGAGCAAAGATTGTTCCTTTTGAATGAGAACAAGACAATACGAAATTAATATTTAGCGCAATTGTAGATGAAGGTTTTATCTTAAGAATAACAATTCGAGTATGGGGAAAATTCCAACGAGTATTTCATTAAAATTATTCCATATTATTCCACAAAAATGAATCTTAAAAAAAAAAAAACGAAAGGGTTCGCCCATAAACGTCCTAGATCAACTCATAAATGATGTGATTCCAGTGTTGTCGGCCAGTTTAATATAGAAAATGTAACAGTCATAATATTGAAAACTGTAAGGACCTTAGGCTTAACTCTGCAAAAATAAGGTGTGTGAAGTTTGCATCCAAGTTGACGCAACGCTGTCAAAATTTTCTACAATATATTGTCGGTATATGCTTGTACAAATGGATGAAAACCTAGTAGAGTGCAAAGAAGTCAAAAATGCGAATGGAACTTTTTAAGGCAAATTATCCAAATCCCTCTGAAAAATTGGAAAAACTGAAGACAGTTGCATTCTTCACGATGCAAACTTCAGACATCTCAAAAACATTCATCGAAACAAAGTCACTGGTGAACTTCAATTGATCATACAAGCTCTGTAGACGGACGAGGTTCCGCATTTCACATCGTCCAAAGCAAAAGATAATCCAAACAGGATACAGCACAGATGCGTAAAATGCAAGAAAGGCAATGACAGTAGCGAGCACAAATTGGCATAGGCGGAGTGGAAAACATTTTGGAATTTCTTGATGCGTCGGGCATCACAAACAAGATTATCTCTTCGTCTTCTGAGCCTATACAAATGAAAAACAAGTTCTGAAATTCAAAAAGGAGCTCGATTCGTTGTTTGAAAACACGAATTGAATAGGCTGGGTGATTACTTTATTCCAGCCGGCATATATCTAGGCACCATTAATAATCCAAGAAGTGTATCGCAGATATCCTGAATAACAGAGAACCAAGATGAATTCAAATCCTTTTGGTTTGGGTTGGAGTCCCCAACTTTGCCTAGGACATTTTCATACCAACATCTCAGCATTTCTGACGCAAGACTATAACTTCATTTTCGAAATTCTCTATGAATACTAGAAATAGTACACGATCTCAGTGACCATGAGAAGAAATGATTCATCTAAGTATTAGAAATAAATCGTTCAAGACATGATGTTTTCCTCGTTCCGATTAGACAGAACAACTACAGATTAATTTTCAAGAAAAGCATGTGACAACGTTTGAAAGAAACTTTAACCGAGCTTTCCAGATCATCAATCGTTCAGCGTTTCCTAATGACAGGAACTTGACTTACCATGAAATAGATACCCATTTGTCAAAATTGTGGAAAAAAAGGATCTTGTAACCAATTGAGAATGTGGTTCTCATTTTAAAGTATGGAACCAACAGCGCCAGCGACACCAGCGACAAAACGCCAGCGACAAGAGTTTGAAAAGAAGACACTTTCTTTCACGCGTGTACAACATTTTTCGTTGCCTTAAAAATGTCAAACGTTCCATAATGTATCAAACGGTTCCAGGCTGGGTTCTTAGGTCGGCAGGGGATGTGTTTTAGTGTGTAGTCCAGTAGCATTGTGCGTCTGGAAGTCCAATTTCAACTCCCCACCACAAAAAAATAGAATGTCCGCAACTGAATTAATTGTGACGGGTACCTTCTAGTATATCAGGATCAGGCGTGATTCTGACCCGATCACGTTCTGGTATTCCTTTGGCTTTAAAATGAAAGGGTTCTAATCGCAATTGCAAACGCAATTGTTCAATTTTCAACAGTTTTTCAATGTTAAAACTGGACCTAAAATATTTGAACTTTGTGCACTCTACTAGTTTATCATTTCAGTATGATCATCGAAAACTTGACAGCATTCCGTTTGCAACAATACAAACTTCAGACATATTATCTCATACTATTTAAGCATACTACGAATATGCCTCTCTTATGGAAAGAAAAGGATGGGAAGGGGTTGGTAAATAAGAGACCCCTCCCTCCGACTGCTTCGGAAAGCATAGACGATGCTTCCTGATTGCTTTTTTCAACTGTCAAAACTTCGAGCATAAAATGTCACATGTTTCCATTTTCAATCTTTCTATTACTATTTCTTTTTAGTAGTTTCTTAAACTGAAAATCTAGTAAATTTTAATTTCAGTTTTAAAGAAATGCGTGACTAAAATTTTCCGAAATTTTAGTCAAATTATCCAAAACACATTGAAAAAAATGGAGACCGTTGCATTGTCCCGGACACAAAAACTTCTTCCTTTTTCGCTGAAGAAGACCGAAAGCTGACGGTTGCAGATTAGTTCCTACAAACGTAAAAATTTTCACAATCAAAGAAAGTTTTATTATGTCCGTGCTCAGAGAATAAATCCACTTTTTATCACTCGTCCTTATTCGGTTAAGAAATGATTTTCTTTAAATCTGACGAGCAGCAACCAGTGTTTCTTCGAATTTATCACTGTCTTTTATTCAGTTCATTTGGGGTCTCAATCACTTAAGCTTTACCATAGCTTTCAAACGAAGAGGTACTCCGTTCGTTCATATTTAATTGTTCCGCGAGTTCTTGTTGAGTCTGAGTATCATCTTCATCCAATAAGCCATACAAGTCCTTTTCTTTAAACTTTTTCGGTGTTTTCCCACGCTCTTTGTTACTCACGCCAAATCGCCATTTTAAATTTTTTTAAATCACTACAAGCGCTGACTTCTGTCAAGAGGGTGTTCACTGTGTTGCTTGTCAAAGTTTTCGACAAATGATAGCAGAGAAGCCATGCTGTCCGCAAATTATAGTTTGTTGGCACAAAACTGGACATGTTTGAGGTTATAGAAAAATATACCAATCTATGAGGGAAAGAGGAGAAAATTTGGTCCAAAAAAATCCCAAAAAATTTTTTACGAATGGCGAAATTCAGACGTAATTATAAAATTTGGTAGTAGGTAGGCAGGACTATAATTGGTTAGCAAAAACAAGGAAAGGGCGTTGTAAGAGTTGCATATTTTTTGTAGAAGCATTTCATCGTGCTGTAGAAGGAGCCAGGTTAAGAGGATATAGCGTAGGGGACGCGTATGGTAGGACTGCTTTTATTTTACAGTGGACCTGAAATTATGAAATATTTTTTTATTTCTTTATTTTTTATAATTATTATAAGGCGAAATAAGCAAATTACAATATGTAAAGCACTTCAATAATGAAAGCTATGACATTTTTGTTTGATTTTGTTACTTAGACTGGGAGATCCCCATGAATTGGGAAATTTTTCGCCGACCAAAAACACTTCAAATAATTTATCCTCATAGCTTGAAGTGCATGTTTAAAGATTGTTCGAATATGCAGAGACGGAACACAAAATATTGCCTTTTATCGGTTTTGGAAGTTGTCATTAATTCATTAACAACAAAAGCAACCTCGTATGAAAATGTTAAGTTATGCAGAATTTAATTATTTGTTGATTCTCGTTGAAATCTTCCGTCTTGGAAAAGTTTCTTTAAATCATCCTCAATTTTGGCAGGTATCCATTTTGAATATTTCCCATTTAAATTTTATCGATTACATCTCATGAATAAGTCAGTAATAATTATCCTCTCCATCTGTGACCACTTTCATCTCATCAAAGCAATTCAATAAATTCAACAACCAAGTTATAAAATTTCGTTTTCAAAAGACAACAAATTAGTTCCATCGCATTGTACATACACCAGATGTTCGGTTTAGTTATAGAAAACGAAAGATTCAATGGGATTCAAGTCCTTAAACGAATTATCTGCGTCGAACACCTGCAATATATCCAGTATGTATTAAATTACGGATTTTATCTAATTAGTATACCTTTCGGGGAGTAAAAATTTCGCATACATCCTGGAGAACACGTCGCTAGAACTGTAAGAAAGCGAAAATTCAATTTAATTTCGGGGTCATGATTTGGCTTTGAGGTATTTTGAGTTTAATTTTCATTTTCCCTTTCTTTTCTGTTCCATTCTTGAACTATTCTTTACGATGATAAATGTAGTAGTTGCTTCAATTTTTTCGAAGATGGTAACATGTGCCTTGCTTTAGCGACAAAAAAGTTTGCGCACGAAGATAAACTGGTTGTGGAGAGTTCTCCAATCGCTAATGGTATGATGAGTTACTTGTGTTGATTAGGACTGATTAATAGTATACAAAAAAATGTAACGAAAAATTTTTCATCTAATATCGTGAATTGCGGGGTCACCATTTTGGTACGATGTACATATTTCAAGGAGTTTGATGAACCTATTAGTTGGTCAGTCCACAAAAAACGTTCCTAGAATTCCTTAGACCAAAGTATTAGTCTGAAATTTTATCACTTTATTGATTTGTTAAAAGTTTTCAAATTCTACCATGAGGGTGATAGTAAAACAAATTATAGAAAGTTTTCTACAATTCCGTGCTGATAAGAAATGAATTCCGATAAGGCACGATGAACTCCTGTAACACAGCGATGATTCATTTTTTTTTCTATTGACTGAAATGTTATCTCATGCCGCTTATCTTCCATCCATAATCACAATCTGAATTGATCCGTTTGTTGGACATCGGGGAAAAACGAAAATAAAAATAATAATTATCGATTAATTTTCCGACTCTTGATTTAGGTGTTAAGCCGCTCAAAGGCTCCTACAGTTTTTTTTGCTTTTTCAACGAAAAATGTCAGAAATGTTATCATGTTGATACAAAACATCTTATCAATCATTCAGCGATACAGTGAACATCTTTCGGGAGCCTTGCAGTGAGAATGTGATTCGAGTCATATTGTAATATATGATTTTGATTACTTTTTGTACTGATATCAAATGCAGTGGTATAACATACTGGAATGGAAAAACTACAGACGTCAGAATTGTAATGAAAATAAATGATAATATTACCAAATTCTTATCTTATGTCATACATTGATTCGATAAAATTAAAACCTTGAAAAATTTCGATAGCGAGATGATTCGAATTGTTAAAAATAAAGCACAATGCAAATAGAAAAAAATATCGTAATAATTGAATGTGATGAACCAAAAAAGAACCAAATACTTTTTCGCGATTGAGAATAAATTCATTTCTCAAATCGTTCCACTCACCCTCCCGGATGAATTTTGAAGCCCCTGAAATCTGAAGCCTCTGAAAATTGAACAATCATTTCTTGAACCATGTTAAGTTCTGCTGATACAAGTTCTACCAAAGGAGTACTTCATCGGTTGATCCTTAAACAGTCGACTCCACGATTCGAAGAGTAGAGAAGTCTAACCTATATAAAAAGTGTAGTTTTGACCTGGGAGTCAACTGTTAAAAAAGGACAGAGCCGCACCTGCCCTCAGCTCTCCGCGTTTGGTACTTTTTATAGACTGTCACGGTTTTGTGCTATAAAAACCAAGAAAATCCCCTAGTTCGATGGTTCCCAAATGTTCCAGTGTTACATTATATAACCTTAAGCAAATGAGGCGTTTGTTAGACAGTCTGGGACAATGTAGAAAGAAGTGTTCCGTTCCTTTTTCGTCCTCACCGCAAGCTCGGTAGGTTCAAATCCGTTTTATTTCTTTTTCCTTTCACACGTTCACTTGGATGATTGAGGCCCGTTGATATTCCCAAAATATTTTTTACGCATTCATTGAAATTGTTCTCTGTTCGTTTTCATGGTGACACGAAAGTGCTCGGCTTATCCTGCAGTCATTTCTGTCATTGCAAGTCGTCTCTACTTTCTTCCAGAGAGTTGAATCCACATTCTTTTATTTTTCAAATTTACTATTTAAAATCTTCATCACATTACTATTTTTTGTAGGGTTTTCCTTTATTTTTATATTATTTTTATATTTTCCTTTATATTTTATATTTTTTGTAGGCCTTTATAATTTTAGATTTTTAATTTTTGAGTATTTGTTGTCTTCGAAATAAGGTTTTATTTGTGGAAGGCATCTGAGAAAAGTCACAGCGTGTAGGACGTCTGACGGCTTCGGCACTACCCATTAAACACCTACATTGCTAAACTGAAAAACTAGCCTGGTATCATACATTCTGCCTGTAGTGATAGGCTTGGGCCATTCTAGGCCTACGAAAATACCTCTTACGATCCCTAAATCTCTAATGCTTCCCAACTGATTTTTGGTTGCTATTTTCAACTGTGAAGACTTTTCGAGCATAACGTATCATATGCCTCCATTTGTCAACCGTTCTAAGCATTTCTGCCACTAGAATCTCCGTAAAGAGCTCTACAATTTGCCTGAAGAGTAAACCGTGCAGTTTAACACAGCCCACCTCTTCACTAGATAACAAGCTGTTAGGGCGCTGGGATCTATCAATATTATGCAAGTAAGCCCTAAATCATCGATTCCCGCTCAAGTCCTCTGGTCATGAAAAAAAACGTGCAGGCCGTTTTTTTTTTGTTTTGTGTTCCTAGGACTGTTAATAGGACTGTTAATTTTGTTTTGTGTTCCTAATCGTTAAGAGAAATTGGGAACAGGGATTGAAACATAAACTTACCTTTTGCTTCGGAGGGCTTAAAAAGCGTGGTGGGTTGGTGAAGTGTTGGAAATATTTGGGAAGGGGGTCTGGTTTCTGGACTAGTTAATTAGTTGTCCTCAAAATGAGCCAAAAAGAAGTTCATCCTGCAGTTGCGCAACGCATAATAATAAACTCTTTAACGAAGGAAGACGTTAAGCCCGCTGAAATGGATGTGAAGAAAAAGGTAGCCAATATTTTGTAAAGCCAAAACACGCTTGTCACCCGGGAAGGTTATCTTAACGATATTTTGGATTCTCAGGGAGTTTTACTTATTAGCTTTCACAATTGCTGCTCAAAAAAAGGTGGCTACTATTGTGGCCTTTTTGACTATGTTCGAACTGCATATCGGTCAAAAGACGCTGCCAGCACATCCGAGACGCCTTCCTTCCTTCTGCATGATAATGCAAGACCTCACCCTGCGACCCTAACAACCTAAAGATTGGCCGAAATGGAATCGCCATGAACTTCCACCATGTGATTTCCATATGTTTGAGCCTCTCAGTGATGCACTTGCAGAAGAGCGTTTTGCAAACAACAGATTGCAGAATTTGTGCGCAATTCTTCGGATACCCGCTTGAAGTTACTCTTTAAAAATGTCATGAAAAACCTACCTGTTAGATGGGAAAACGCATTACTAAGGATGGGAACTATGTAGAAACATAACAGTAAAGTGTATATTATTTTTCAATGTAAATTATATACTATATAAAATTATATTTAATTATATTTGAATGCCCCAGGTTCAGTGGATCAATGCTACAACATCGTACGCATAACTCATCAACAGAGACTTACTCCCCGGGGCTCAAACTTTAGTAATCCGTCATAGGAGCCTCATAAATCCGATATAACCAATATCGTTCGGCTACTTTTCTTCTAAGACCAGGCTGCGGTAGTCGGATAATCCCTCAGAATTAGTACGAAATATTCTAGTACTTGGAAAACAATTTTCAACCGATTTCAAGATCCGTACGAGTAGAAAAGTAAAATAAATTTTTCACGTGTAGAATAACTACAATAAGAACTCACTGTATGGAGCATTTTCGCCTGCTTTTTCGCTGTCACTACTTTTCCGATTTCAGAGATGATGTTTGAGCTACCTTGTCTGAAGCCACATTGTATTCGAAGCAGGATCTTTCAATGCCTTGAGCCATGGTTGAGAAAGATACATGAATTCATGTGGCGCCAGGTATACGATAAAGAGTGTAGTTCCCGCACAATGAACTCAAACGAAACCATCTTCTGCATTTTGATTTTACCATTCCTATTTAGCAGTTTAGCTTCCCCCCTGTAATGTCAACCTTAGCCATGTGTAAAACCACTCTATTTGGTTTGGGGGAACATAATTCTCATCTTATTTAGTACAGAGAAATCGGCAAAGCGTCAGTCAAAACTCTTATTTCGAGTGACGATACAGTTGCTTTTCTTGAAGTCTTTTTTTTTTGACAGATCGCGTCATTGGTTGTTTTATCTGTTTCGAATTTAACAAATAAGTCACCCGACTGAGTCGACTGCACAGATTTGATTGCACCATAGATGTCTTTTATTGCTCACTTGATGTCTCACAAGGCGTCGTTGTATGATCGCCCGCCTATGGGTTTGACCTAGAGTGCCTGCCTAATAGGTATGCGACAGATTTTAATTCTTATGTTTTGAGTTCAACTCGATGTTTCTTTGAATTTTTCTCTCTTTGGAAGTTTTATCGCTTTCAACCCTAGCACCACTTTATCAGCTGTCTACGACTCTAAAAACTGATACTCTTCCTCCGACACTATTTGATACTTCGATTCTATGTCCTTGTTCTTCCTTCGTTTGTCGCCATCCCCATTAACTGGTCTACATCTGAATCTACTGCTGAGCGTAGAAATCTGGGTCACCCGAAGTGAAAGAATAAAAATCTTTTGTTGCACTTCTACCTTCAGCTACCTCAATCTATAGTAACCTTTTCGGGTTGGGAAAGGTAGAAGTCCTCGAAGTAAAGGACTATCTTTGAACCTCTGTGCTGAAGTTCTGTTGTATGTCGTAGGTATAAATAATACGTTCCAGAACCTTCGCTGCTTCATGATAGAGCCGTTGTTTATTTGAAAGATCCTGAATGATTAAATTGCGCGAAATCTTCTCTACTGGGAGGATTTCTTTATTTATGTCCCTTGATGTAGTTAATGCGGTAGTGATTTCATTTTCATCCACCGTCTGTTCGTCTCTTCCAGATTGTAGAAGTCTGATTCTAGCTTCCTTCTTTCTGCATTCCAAGGTTTCTATTCCGTCATTTTATCTTTGCTCACCTTCTGAAATTTTCTTCTAAACCGCTATTTCCGCTCGTATAGCCGCCTTAGTGGAACCGTCGTTAACTTTGCTAAGCAGGATAGCCATGCTTATGTGGATAGATACACAAGGCCAGACCGGCGCTTGTGGGGAATCGGCAAGTTAAGTCTGGCACCAGAAAGTCATTGATCATGGCTATATGTCGGTCACCAATGACTAATGCTTGTGTCAATGCCCATTCAACTAGAAATGAATCTCACCGCTGAACGAAATTCTTACGAAATTCCAGAACTACAGCAGTTTGTTCTTGGGCCGATTCATCGAACCTACGTCGTGCCCGGTGTTCATTTGGCTTCAATTTCTGCACGACTTGAATTTTGTAAGCCCACAAACCAAGATCCTTTCTTAAAATCTTTCATAATGTGGATGCGGATAGGTTTGATTGTTGTAGACAAAGTCGAAACGACTCACTTGGGTTTTCATCGATACTACGCTCTACAGCTTCTGCGGTTTCCTTATTACGCCCTGTACAACGTCTGATGAACAAATGATTATCTCGGCCATACAATTGACAGAGAGCGCGATGAGTTTCTCGAATCGTTCTAAATGCGAAATAAATCTGCACAATTTGTAGATTTTACTCACGCGACAACCTTTCTATGACAGCTGTCACACCATACGTTAAATAAAAAAGTGTTGCCAACGTATATTTCTATGTCTCTAATAAACACCCTTTATTAATTTATAATAATGCATTTGCATCGGTAGAAGCAAACAGATAAATATGACAAAATAAAGAAAAGCTTGGGTAGCATAAGTGTAAAATCTCGTTAATTAGAGACTAATTTAAGTACAATGTTAAATTTTGAACTACTAAACAGAGGTCAATCCGAAATGGAATGCGATTTTCAAGCAGCCCTAGATTGGCTGCTAGACAGATCCAAAAATAATCGTATATTTTCGATAAATAAAAAAACTTTCTCAAAACCCCATCGATATTGAATAGTCCTCTCCCCTATGAACAAACTATTCTGCAAAATGAAGCATTTCTACGCCACCCATCATCGCAACCAATGTGCTGGAAAAGAGAAGAGCCACTTCAGTCGTCTTAAACTTGAGGTTTTGTCCATCCAATGATCTGGTGAACCCCCTCTCAAAAAAAAAAATCATCCGGAGTGCTCCCATCGTCGCCTTGTAAACGAGGGAAACATTAGCATTGCATCAGCAATAACCGAGACAGTTTGAGTAATTAGAAACATATGGTACTGTCGATCATTATACAAATGTGAACGTGTCAGAGTCAGTGTATATATGCTTTTGTCACTAAACATGTTCAAAAGATACGTCGCGTATGTGTATATGAAAATATTCTTTGTTCCTTCGGCAGCCACAAAAATTGACCAATGTTTTTTTCCGTTTTGTTTTTATTACTTTGCTGAAACTTTTTCGGGGAACATTTAACATTGGCATTTAGTAGTGTATCCCTTTAGTCATTTGGATACGATACTTTTCATTTTATAATTCCACTAATGTCGCATGACATTGAAAGATCTTTGGATTAGATAGCTGCCGCGTAATTTATGTCGCATGGTTCAATGCTTCCCCCCATTTAACACGAGAGAGGGGTTAATTCGCGTTGTGGTAAATTTTGAAGTTTCAGTAGGTCTGCAGTATAATGAATGTTGTCAGTTTTCCTGAGCAGATGTGGATTTTATCGACATCATATGCAATCGTTCCGTCTTGGATCGTATGCAATGTGGTAAGGTTTTATTAACTTTGCGTAGGTGGTGACGATTCAGATAGCAGAATTAATCTATACGTTTACCAGATAGCATAATATTTCGTGTTGAATACAAATGAATTGGATAAACACGGATCATGCCGACAAAATTCTTCATCAATTGTATGCAACTGAACATGCGTTTTTTGTCAGAGACCGCTGGGAAGACATACATGCATGGGAATACTTTAGTTAGTGATTGCTTTTCACCATGATATAACTTTAAGCTTGGTCTATGAGGAATGTAGAGAGCAGATTCATGTGCAAATTCCAACTTCAATTTAAAGTTTGCAACTTAATCCACCCCTATTGAGTTTTTAGTAAAAACACTGACGGAAGAGCTAGGAAGATAGAAACAAAAATCCCCCATTTTAGTTAGAAGTGAAAGTAAACCGTAGGAGTAAAGGTATGCAAGAGCGAAATTTGTGTATCAAAAAGAAACCAAAATTCAATTCACAACTCGGTTAAGGGTAAAACATCTACCAAAATCTGCTGCATTCATCGATGAAACCCACTGGTTGTACGTTATAAAAATGTTTTCAAAAAGGGGTTGAACCAAGATTGTTTCGTACATGTGAGCCGGGAAGCGATTTATGATTTTGTAGCTCTAAAAATACGATATGGTGAAGTTCATCCCAAAGGGTCCATTCCGTGGGTCTGCCGAATATTTTTAACTAAGGTCATAAGTTTTTGAACTTATGAGCGTTCAAATAAAATTTTTTGACAGACACTGGGTGATCATTCTTTTGTTCGTTCAAAGTCCTCTTTGTAATCAAACTTTGATGTGTTATTTCATATCCTTCCAACGAGCCAGCGTGTATGTTACCAAGAAAGTTTTAGGGCAGTCAATTGCCAGATAATTTTTGTAGGCAACTGTATAACTTTTTTTCATATGTGAGTCTTTTTTATCTTTGGTCACATGTTTATCATTTAATTCCTTATGCTTTTCCACTGTCTTAATCAATTATTTTCTTTTTACATGCAATAGCTCAATAAAGAAGTCGGACACATACCCATTTACCCTTCAAAAGGGAGAAAACGGTCGTAGAATGAATTTGGGGGGGGAGGGGGACCAATTGTAGTTTTTTCCTCTTTATTATATATTAAATATAAACATTGAGATCATAACTCGTGATTATCAAAAACAAAAAGGACTCGCGCACATGACAACACTCTTTTTCCTTTTGGAGTTTAAAAGGGGGATTTACCGAATTTTGGTCTGTGGTCTTATCATTTAAATAAAGCACATTTGAATCGTAAATTTTATACGTGAGTGGAATTGTGTGAACTTTGAATATTAAGTGGGTAAACTATGTAACATGAGAAGACAACGTAATCAAACTTCTTCCGATGTGAGAAAAATAATGCCCATCACATCAAAAATTTTGGAAATCGTTAATAGGTCACATTCCACATGTCATGACATTATTAAATGCTTTAAATTAAGTAAACCAATCGAAAAGCAAAAAAAGGGTAGACCAAGAGTGTTTTCAAAGTCCAATGAACGATGGGTTTTGCAATAAATTAATAAAAATCCGAAATTAAGTGCTCTTAAATTAGCGAAAGAGATATTGAAACATTTTAGTAGAAGTTGTCATGCCGAAACTAAAAGGTAAGTTTTGAGGCCGAGAAATGGAAGGGAAGCTCGTAAGAAACCGTTCGTTAGCGAGGGCAATACGAAAAAGAGACCAAAATGTATAAAAATAAAGACTTCTCATTTTGGGAGACTGTGATATTTGTAGACGAAAGTGAATTGACGAAAAATTTGCGTTCAGATGGTGAATGTTATGTTTGGCGAAAATATAACTAAGAGCTCCAAGAACGCCATCTACGAGGTGCATCGGTTAAACATTGAGGTGGATCGGTTAAGATCTGTGGCTGCATGTTTGCCGCTGGGCCAGTTAAACTTTTCGTAATTGATGGCATTATGGGCAAAACGAAGTATTTGAGCATCCTTAAAGAAAATTGAGTAGAATGTTCTGAAATATTAGGTGCGCAACTAAGTTCCCGCTATTTCCCAAGAGATGACTTCAGTAGTAAGTGCTGGTCGATTGTGACATAACCAAATCGTCATGGACCAAGCTTAGACATATGGTAAACAAACCGCTTCGACACATAAGTGATTTTGTTTTTGTGTCATATACTTTTGGTTGTGTAAAAATGTCGAATTTTGTGCCAAATAATCGTCATTTGCGGAGAGTGATGCTTATTTTCTTTCCTTCAAAGAAAACAGCGGCTGAAGCTCATCGGGAACTGCAAAAAGTTTATGGCGATACTGCTGTAAGTGAGACAACGTGTCGTGATTGGTTCCGTCGCTGCAAAGACGGTGATTTTGATGTTGAAGATCGTTCGCGTGAAGGAAGACCGAAAACCTTCGAAGACGCTGTTTTGGAGGCATTGCTCGATGAAGATCCGTGGCAAATGCAACAGGAGTTTGCTTCAGCATTAGGAGTTACCCGCCAAGCATTTTCCAAGCACTTGCATGCGTTGGGAATGATTCAGATACAAGGAACTTGAGTTCCTTATGAATTGAAGCCGAGAGACGTTGAGCGTCGTTTATTCGTCTGTGAACAACTGCTCCGGCGGCAAAAAAGGAAGGGTTTTCTTCATCGCATCGTTACAGGTGATGGAAAATGGACTCATTATAGCAACCCAAAGAGCAGAAAATCATGGGGACTGCCTGGTCATGCTTCTACGTTGTCGGCTCGGCCGAAGATTCACGCTGCGAAGGTCTTGCTGTGTATTTGGTGGGAACAGTGCGGTGTTATTTATTATGAGCTAGTGAAACCGAACGAAACCATCACTAGGGAACGGTATCGAACTCAATTGAGACGATTAAGCCGAGCACTGCGCGAAAAGCGGCCACTAACGAGCAGAGGCACGAAAAAGTTATTTTACAGCATGACAACGCTCGGCCTCATGTTGCCAAACCCGTTAAACCCAACTTAGAAACGCTCAAATGAGAAGTCCTAACCCACCCGCAGATATTGCGCCGTCCGATTATCACTTTTTCCGTTCGATGGCGCATGGTCTGGCTAATCAGCAGTTCTACTCATATGAAGACATCTCAAAATGGCTTGATTCGTGGATAGCCTCAAAAGATGAACACTTCTACCGTGACGGTATTCGAGCTCTGCCAGAAAGATGGGAAAAAGTTGTCGCTAGCGATAGGCAATATTTTGAATGATTCATTTTTAACCATTTTTTCACAATAAAGTGACACTTTCATCAAAAAAACAGCGAGATCTTAGTTGCGCACCTAATATATGGAATAGAAGGTAATTTTCAATGTTACCAGGATAACGATCCAATGCACATAGCGCTCAAGGTGCGTTTGTGGCTGTTGTGCAAATATCCGCATATTCGAGGTGGACGTTGTTGAGCATGTATGGGCTCGTAAAGAGCACCAACTAAAAATTTATACAATTTGAAACATAGATTTGATTAGTTGAAATCAAGACTTCAAATAGAATGAGCATAAAATTGGTCCTTCCATGTGCAAACACCTTCTAAAGCTCATGCCCATTATATTGCAAGCCGTACTGAAAAATAAAGGAATGTCAAAGAAATTTTGAAAAAATTCAATGGTATTCATAAATCTTTCTTAACATATTCTAGAGTTAAGTGTCTGAGTTCTCTTTTGACATGATTTTTACTTACGTTGTCGATTCTTGCTTTTGGAAATGAGTTGTATTTTCAACGTTTATATTTTTATAAAAATAAAATATAAAGATAAAAACTCCATTTTGTCTTCTTATGAAAAACATTCTCTAATCGTTTATTCTAATCCTTAAATAGCTGGTGTAAGTCTTTCTAAGGCTGTTTTTAAAGCGCGTTTCTAAAGTGAAAAAAGCAGGACCTTTGAGTATGATACTCCTAAATGACCAAAGAATGGTGATGGGATACAGTGAATCGGCCTTTGGTGAACAGTCAAGATCTTTAATATAACCCAAATAACAATGCAATGTACCCAAACATTGTATCACCATTGTCCCATTGAAAAAACGTAACTTCAGGAAACTCAAATTTGACTACTTCATTCGGAAAGTTAATTTTCAGTCTTAAACATTAAAAATCTAATAATTTGGCTTAATTGTGTTTTACTTTCGAACAGATAAATTCAACAGAAGCTTAACATATTAATCATAAGATTAATCAATTTTGATAATAAAATTAAAGTTATAAAAATAACGAAAATAATAACAATGATAATATATATAATCCTAAGCAAAAACTCAAACAAATTTAAGTTAAGATTAAGTTATGTGACACTAAAATAACTGAAGCCTTAGAACTAAGAAGCCTTATTTAGAACTCAACAAAGATTTTCGATTCAACTTTGGGTATATCCCTCGAATCATGTTCAAAATTTTCGCACGGATGTAATCGATATGGTCTTGATGATTTTAACTTTCTGTCCAGAACAAGACCTCATTATGTGATATTATCACACGCTGCAATTACCTTACCTAAAAAATTAATAATATACATGGCTTATTTATTTATTTTAATTTTCCATTTATGAAAACACTGCAAGACTTTCTCCAGTATACTTTCCAGCATGCGAGTGATCTCATTCGGATTTGTTGATGCTATATATAAGCACGTATCGTCGGCAAAAGTGAAAATTGAGCGGTTGCGAAGTAAGGGCATGTCTGAAGTGAAAATGTTCAATAATGTTGGACTAAGACAAGAACCTTAAGGAACCCCAGCTGGTTCTATGTAACGACTAGATTCAGACTCGATCTACTTCAGACTAGATTCAGACGTAGAATGTTTTGCTTTTGAAAAAGACCTGATAAATTGATCAAATATGTTGGAAACTCAAAAGTAGTAACTTTATATAGAAGAGCTCGGCACCAAACTGAATTGATGACTTCTTCAATATCTAAGGTAACCATACCAACAGAGAGTTTGTGTCTTAGAGATTATTTGGCCCGATTCACGGCAAAACTGAAGGTCTGATGTGATAAGTGTTATTCTGAAAGCCAAAAACCAAAAGTCAAATTGAAAATTTGGGAAGATATTGTGATTTTCTACAAAATTCGCAAATTGCCTCAGGTTCAGCTTTTCAAAAAGTTTTCCCAAAACCGGTAACAGTCTTGTTGACCTATACTTCGTATTCAAATAAGGATCTTGCACTGATTTTGTAAAAAAAAGGAAAAAAAAATACAAAAAGAAATAATACAAATACAATAATACAAAAGGAAACAAATATTGAATAAGTAACACTGATATACTATTGCTCTGTTTCTGGGTAAGTTTTTCAACACATTATTGGGAATACGATAAAGACCGGGAGCTTTACTAGCTTTCAGGTTTCGCAGCATCATAACTATTTCTCTAGAATGAAGTCCTTCTGAAAGTGGTATGGTTGTTGGCATAGGAGAGAATTAAAAGGCTTATACACCACTAAGTTGCCGTAACCAGATTCCATCTGATGTTTCGCGAACGCATTTGCCAGCTCTTCTGCTTTGCCTTTGCAAATAGGAGTATATTTTCCCACTATCCCCATCTTCTTCTAAAGCGTCTGATGAAGTACTGCTTTCGTCAAGATTGAGTGAAGGCAGTTTTGTAGCAACTGAAACATCGCCTGGTAAATTTGATACAGATTGAGGAAAGTGATCAAAATATATTGTAACATAAGATTGACGATGGTGAGAGATCTTGATCATTAACAAATTTCTATCAAACGAGAATGCACTTAAATGTTTGGATACTTTCGTTATCTTGACTGGAGTCATGACTTTCAAAAACATATTGCCAACAATCTCACCAATGACTTATGTGCCAGAATTTTTTAACATCCAAGTATCCATTCCTCCATAATAGTGAGTCATGCATACGTCAAGTGGGTGCAATTTGACTGAAGGATGTGGATAAGGCAAACCACGTGAACCCCCAATGCTCTAGCGATATCAAAACCTTCAATGGGCAAAGGAGATTGCCGATGATTTATTTTTTGGGTTTTTTGGATTTTGCATTACTTCTGGGAAGCCTCTCTTGAATTTCTGCACTTCAGTGATGGTGTTTACCACAAGCGTACTTTTGCTGATGGTACAATTCAGCTGCTGAGAGGTTTGTTCCCCAATAAGAATGTTTCAAAGGTTTTCTTGTCTTCTTCAAAGGAAAGGACTTTCAACGAACAAGAGGACGAGAAGCTGTCAAGATGGAAAACTGGGAACATTTTTTTTTTCTTTTCTTGTTCCTTTCATCTGTGCACGCGTAAATATGGTATATACAGTCAACTCTATTTTCGCTAACAATTCGGTCTAAAGCTCCATGTTCTACAACGTTTGCGATGAAAAGATTCTTCGTTTTTAAACACTTTCTTCAAGAACACGAATTCGTAAATTGTCCTGAAGTTGGGCGAAAAAATGAATAGAAAAAAAGATTGACCATCCTTCTCGTCATAATACTTCCTGATGAAATTTCTACTGTCTATCTCCAATGTTCGAGAAAAACGTTACGCTGTGTATAGTTGCGTGAAACGTAATTATTTCAAGCTTGACGCAACATCTTAAAGATTCTACAAGGAACCGTGTTCGTAGCGACATTATTTAGTTCCAGTTAGACATTTATCACAGGGAATAAAATCACAACTATAAATCGTTTTACCGACTTTCTGTTGGCTAATTAAATAGGACAACGTAACGTGTAGATTAGGAACTTGGTCTTTGATTATTATTTAATTACTACATTATCTTAGCTATTACTCAGCCGCACTCATTATGCATTAACATCGTCTTACCCATATCTCCTGTAGCAGATTCGTATTATCACTTAAAAGCATCTCAAAGAACGGTTGCCTTGCTTTCTTTTAATTATTTAGTCCAAATTAAGTCCCCATTCCCGAAGTGTAAAGTTCATTGCAAGAATCTCCTTGCACATTTTGTTTGTTTTTCTTTGAAAGATTAAGATAATTTCATTGGCAACGGCAAAACAGCCGAGAAACAGACCAACGCCAAAAGCAAATCATTTGTTTAGGTATGGGCAAAATACGTACAAAATCATGCATTATACACTCGGCAGGCTTCCGAAAATAATATCTTCTTGTCATTCCATATCGAGCGAAGATGATATTAGACATCTGCAATAGTCAGACATGCTGACTGTGTTGACTCGCGGGTTGTTGGCTTCTTACTTCTTACTTTGTTGTTTAGCTGTTTTTGTGCGCTGGAAGAAGTACTTTTCCGTTTTTAGATCCAATGATATGGGCAATTCGGAATATTAGAATACTTGATGGGCATAGAGGAACCTCTGTTGTGGCCCCCTGCTATTAAAAGTGTTGATTTGTGTCGCAATCTTCAATCTTTTGTGTATATATAGAATATTGGGAGGGAATGTCTAATAATGGCTGCCTACAACAATGGAGGAAATCAATTAGTGAAACTGGAACGTGCTAGAAATTTGATTTTTATGAGCAAATTCTCATAGCATTTGTTTATCAGCAGCTTTATTCAAGGAATGTTTAAAAATAGTTGAAGCTTGCTTGGATTCTATTAAGATGTAATGAACAACTGATGTTAGTATACAAAGTCGTGATTACTTCGAGGATTGATTTAAAAATTTCATACCAGGAAAGCTGTACGACCAACTCCGAGAAAAATCAACACTCGAATTAGTATTATAAAAGCACTGAAATCAATTAACCAACCAAGACGTGTTCAACGATTGTTGAGTTTTTGCCAAGTTGATTGATGACACATTATCGACATTTATTACTTTCGCAGCCGTTAGCGTTGCTTGGCTCATTAAAAATTCATTCAATAATAATTCAGCGTCTTTTAAGGTATTCTGTCGTATGACCAAACGACGTTATGTCCTACAGAGTAAACAGTCTAACTAAACGACAAAGTTGATCGCTGATATTAAGGAAGCAATTGATATTTTTACGTCTATTAAAGTTGGATTATTCTTGATTAATGCCAAGTAGTATTACACGAAGATTTTGAATATTGTTTGTATAATAAACAATTTAGAGGAAAGTCAATGCCAACTAGATTTTGCTCAGCGACAATGAGTTGCAATGAGCAATGAGGCAACAGACACCATTTTATTCCAGTTTTTAATTAATTCTGATTTTTTTTTCAATAACTATTCAGTTAGTTAAGAACAAAACAGCATAATATCAAATTACTGACGTCAAAAAGAAATTATTCACAAAGAAAAGAATTCCTTATCAAAGCCAACTTGCTTTTAAACGTCATAAATTTGAAAGCAAGCATTCTGAGATATCTGATTTTGGCACCATTGCAAACTCAACGGTCTCGAAGTTTTTCCTTGTTTTGGAAATTGGAGATCAGTGTCTTGGCGACGATGGCTTTCGACGCTTATAATTTTGTTTGTTGCAAACTAAACTATTTTGAGTCATTTTGGTCTGGTACAAACTGAAAAGGTTCAGAAGCGCCGAAAGAGTAAGAGCGCGCCCATTTTGTTCAAAAAACAACTATTTCATTTTAAAAGCATTTTTGAATTGATCTTCAACCATTCTTACCTTTTGAGCGAAAAATATCTTTTGCTAAACCAAGTTAGCGATACCTCGCAAGCGAAAAAATTATTGATAAAAGTTCTTAGAAACTACATTTGATAGAACGTTGGAAAATTTCAAAGGTACAACTTTGTTCCCGTCGTTTCATAGCTAAAGTTTGCAGCACATGTTTCAAAATATTGTCCATCGCAGGCTACCATTTATTCCATCTTTTCGTGTGCAGACCAATCGGATGCAAGACGAAAGAATTTGTGATCTTTCGATAAAATCCACGAGTTGATCCTGTGTTTCACTTCGTCATAAGAGTAAAAGTGTTGGCCAGTCATGCCGTGTGCATTTGATCGGAACAAATGGTATTTGCAGGAACTACATCTGAGGAATAGCGCAGGTGAGGTAGAACTTTCGCTTTTAATTTGCCAGGGTACGTTTTGACCACTTTTTTGACATGAGTGGAAGCATTCTCAAGCTGTGAAATTATTTCGTTGTGTTGCGAACGTTTGTCTTTTAATGCTCGGCTCAGATGCATCAATTCAGTTCGATAAAGCGTACCTGTGATTTCTTTACATGGTTTTAGCTGCTCAGAAGATCCCAACAGATCCCACCAAATTTTCCCTGAATTGTCGAGGTATCGATTTGAAAGCTTGATCTGACCATCAGCATGATTGTCTGCGCTTAGGGTTATCATTTTGAATATATTTTCCGTCCGGACACGTACTACGAAGTTACTTTGGGTCTTGGCTAGTTCACGAGCAAACAAGGGTCATTAGACATCTCATGGTATAAATCGTGCGATAGCCAATATTCTTGCTTCTAGATCATTCGCATGTCGTTGAGGCACTCTGAAACTATTTGCCGAGTTGCAACCATTGACATTTCTATTTCATCTTGACTTTGACAAGGCTCTTTATCTTTATCTTGAAAAACGTTCTCCCTTCCATCACTATACCCATCTTCGATAACCAAACAACTGTTTTTAAAGAATTGAAACCACTCACGAGATGTTTTCACGTTTCACTGACAGGAGACTCATCATAAGCACATAAGAGCATTCGATAATCCTCAGCGTTGGTTTTTTTGGTCAAAAAGTAAAACTTCCTAAAAATGACAAGCATTTGGCTTACAATCTGACATTTTCTATTGAAACTTAAGATCCACATACAAATCATGCATTGATGTGAAAATGTGGTAACTAATGTTGAAAATGATTGACATGTGTAGTGTACTTATTTGTACCAATACTCCGTCCATACCATACTCCAATTCCATCGATGTGGCATCCCTAGCCAGAGAGTTGGCTGAAGACAATCGGCGTAGATGCATGTTCGAAATAAATTGAACCCATCCAATTTTCTTTCTTATGAAACCATTTCATTTTTCATCGTGCGCATCACTTATTTTATTTAAAGGTTTTCCCTAAATAATTTTACAGCCCTGCATGAATTATTTGCCGATATCTTTGATATCTCTTCATATTCGTTGAAAAAAAATTTGTCCAAATTTGCATTAGAAGTTGCTTGAAACTACTTTTTTCCTTCTACGCAAAGACGTTTTTATATATGTTCAACATTTTCGAGGAGATTGGCATCTGTTGATTGCTCTGCTTAATCCAAGGTGACTATGCGATAAATGTCCTTTCACACAGATCACGCCTAACTCCATTATGACTCAGCTTTTGAAGAATTCGATCTTAATTATTGCTGATGATCCAAAGTGGAGCAACCTTACTGGATTGAATCTCAATAGGATGAAGGAACAGTAGTATGAAGAATATGTGCTGTGGGAAAGCATGTACCTCCAAGCTCATCAACTTCTATAATGACAAATCTTCGGGAGTCCTTTAGTCACTTTTGTGAATGATAACATATGACCCGTATTTCCATATATTTACTAGCCTTTATTCTTTTATTGCTGGGATCGCCCTGTACCAGTGTACATAGGGGTTTTTTCAAGTATGCCACACCAGTACATGAGCAACCAAACAATTCCTGACGTTAGGCACAACGTCACCCTTACTTCCAAAGGGGCCACATCCAACAAAATGTTCTATCCGCAGATGAGAGCTTACCACTCACCCATGGTATCTCAATATTGTCCAGGATTTGGTTTGGATAAGCGAGGCGCATTGTTACACTATACGGTAATATTCCAGCAACATCGGTCGCTATGCTTTGAACTGAAAGCTTCGTTCAAGTGATTTTACTACCCTAGGGACTGTGGTGTTGCTTCACCGGTCGGGTTTAAGGAAATCGTAGCTTAATCTCTGCAATAGGCAGGAAGTTCCTTTCAACAAGCTCTATCCAACCTTCTGGCGCCAAAGTAGATCAGTTTGTAACAAAACCTTTTGATGAATGTAGATAGGAAGAGGCTGTCAATTCGCTTTTGTGAGAAATACTCCCAATCGTAGACCCTCAGGAGGTGCTTTACAGTCCACACAAGCAATTCAGTATCACCTGCTAATCATTGCAAGCAAGTGTTTACTATTTGAGATTTTTCCACCTGTTTTGCTCGACCTTTACAGAAAATTAGATCGGATTCTCTTTACATAAAGCTTGATCAGGATGCTCGCAGTGACTAAATCGTCATGCAACAAGACATTCGATTTGAACATATTCCCTGCAACACTTTCGATGCTTTGATATGCGTATATGAGTCTGTTCTGAACCAAGACAGATAAGGCGAAATCGATGTGATTAGATAGTTTAAAACTATCACTTTGAAAAACTGTCTGCGAACAACTGAAAATTTCTCGCAGCATTAATAATGACAATAGCATTATGCAAGACTTTTTAACTTAATTGAGTAATGTTCCCCTTGGGTTAAATAAGCAACGCCAGAAACCCGTAGCTACCTCTTCTAAGTGGTTTTCTAAGAGGTCTCCTGCTAAAAGGAATGGAAAGTTTATTCGTTGGATTTAATTCTCACATAGTACATCAGTCCAGCTTATAGTCGTTTACAATTCTATTGTAGTAAGATTGAAATACCATAACGACAAACGTGTACCAAGTTAATGCATGCAATTGTCAATATCCGGCTGGAAATACTATCAAAAATTTATAACCCAATGTCAAAATAGTACCTCAATGAAACGCAGTCTTCACATATGTTACCTCCGTTTATGTTTCACTCGGTAACCGTTTTCCAATTGTTCTGCAAGTAAGCAAAGAAAATTACTTAGAGCATAAGCATATTTATTTGCATTCTTTTCTTACGCCACTTTCGATCCCAAATCATACCACCAAAAGCAGATATTTGTCTGAAACTAAACACAATCGATTCACGTAATTGCACTTGAATTGCGCCAATCTGAACCTCAACTCATGGATAGATCCATTAAAAATTTCACAACATACTGCATTGCCAGCTTCCTATCGTACATTACCGACGAATCGTCTTCTCAATTATGTAATGATCCGATGTAATGAACTTCTGAACTTTTGAGAAGTTGAAATAACACAATATCGATGAGAATATGCGAGTATGCTTAGATGTAGTTCCTGTTCCAGCCTCAATTTTTCGGAACACATTCAATTCAAAGAAAAGATACACATACTCGACTTGAAAAGCGCACCTCGGGCTCTGTTCGAGTACGTATTACTTACATTTCTGGATCCTACGGCGTTTTTCCTCGATTCCATTGTAATTGAAATACAATATAATGAAATCGAACCCTTAAGGGGTTTATCCTGTATGTGTAGCGTAGCCACTATGAGATGATGATGATACTGGGGATGGGATTTTGGTACGAAATTAATTACTACGGTGTTATATGCCAATCTTACGTAAGAAAGACGTGCTCGCAGGCACAACATTGAAGGAGATGATGATGATGATTGTTTTAAATTGATTTGATACCAATTTACTCTTGTACTCGAGATCATCCAAGAGGGCAAATACACTGCGAAAAATGTTGCAAGCATACTTGTATGTCCATACATGTGGAATGTTTTGCTGCAAGTTTCTTTTGCGCAACTAGATTTGATTTCCTTTAAACCATATTGCTGGGAAGATACGATTTGATTACACATCTTTTTACTGGTTGGGACGATGTTATGATTTAGCAAAGCCTTGATTCAATCTATTATTGAAGACGATTTCGGGAAGGAAATTGTATGTGGTCTATGGTGAATTCGAGATTTGAAACTTGAAAAAAATAACATAGTATTGTAGGATGAGTAAACTTTTGCAATTTAGCCAGTAATTGGGAATGAATGATGTTGCATCTTGAAAACTCCATACATGCTCCATGCAGAAATTTCGTGGGAAGCATTCACCTGGGCTGAATAATTTCAGGGATGATGAACTTAGGAGATTTATACTACATAGGCTGAAAAGTCTTTGGCCTGACGATGAAAAAAAAACCCAAAGTGAAACGATCCTGCAACATTTCAATGCCTTAAAGTGGCCGAATGAAGTCCCTCAAAATAGGCATCTACTTCATTCTGGAGCTCATCATTTGAATAAAATCTCTTGCCGATGAGCCAATTTTTCCACCGGGAAACAGAAAGTAGTAGCGGAGGCCTAAATCAGGCTAATAAGGTGGATGTTAAACCGCTTCATCACGTAACAACTTCAATTTATCGGTATCGAGAGAGTTAGCTGAAGCGTTGTCATGGTGAAACAAGATCTTTTTCTTGCCAAATTGGGTTTAGACTCGATTGCGTTGTATAAGCGATCCAGTAATGAACTATTGAGCTATTGAGCAATAAAATACTGTTGTTTGTTGATTTTTTCCATGTTAAAGATGATCTATGAAGATCATACTATATTCATCCCAAAAATACTGTTTCGACTCTTAGCAGCTGATTGTTGCGTCTTCAGGAGCTTCGGACGGCGTTTAACAGGCAATAACTATTCCGCCGACCTGACGTTTAATGATGCATCCATACTTCGTCAAATGTCAGAAATCGCCTCGAAAAATCCCTTTTTATTATGGCGTAATAGCTCCAAATTTTATTTTATATATAGTTATGCTTAGTGGTCAATTGTTTGGAAAAAAGGCGTCTATCGCGCGCACAACTTGTGCGCAACAACTTGCATGTGTAAATATTCATGAATAGTGTGTCCGACGCATTGCTTGGGAAATGCCAATGCTTTAAGCTACCTCACTCAATTTAACTTTGCCATCATTCCACAAAAGATCAGCGAAATTTTTTTATATTTTCCAAAGCCACTGCCTCGTATGGTACGTACCTCATTTGATACGTACGTTCGTACGTATCAAATGAGTACGTATCGTATATTCAATAGTTATAGTAAACTGTAGTATGGCAGATATATGATAACATTTATCAAGTTATGTCTTTGTTTACCCGAATTTGTTCGCATGCAGAAAAAATGTTCTATCAAGACATGTAACTATGTTTTTTCTATGGTTTGTGAAAATTTAGAGGTAGCACCACTTCGAAATCCATGACTTGAAATCGAGTGAAGCAAATGTCATGAAATATTTGACATCTAAGTTACAGTAAGTACTCTACAACGAGCAAATAAGTGAAATTGCGACGCCATCTCTATGTCAATCGAAATACTTTTCAGTCTATGTAGTAACTCGCATTAGACTTTACAGTAGAAAATCATGTGTCTCCGCCAGATGTCGTCAAAGATTCTTCCGCTGGTTACTGATAAAAACGTCTATTGCGCGGAAGGAAAACACGAAAAGAGTTAGAAAAGATGGAAGTATTTACTTCGTAAAAAAAGGAAGGGAAGAATTGAGGTTTGAAGGTTGGAGAAGGCGTAGGAGTAGAAAGATCTTTATGGGATGGTTACGTAACATTATTCAGTAATTCAAAAATAGCTCTTTCATTTACATAAGGTTTTGAGTAATTGGTAGGTTTGACAGTAAATCTAATAGAATTGATAAAGCAGATGGTTGTGCAAAACATGTTAGTTTTGTATAAATCGCAGCTGATCCACTAGCGTCCTTTTAATGATTAAAACAAAGTCGGTGAGATGAATCAAGGTAATAAATGCGCCCATTATTCTCTATGATTTCTTTGTGCATCTCTTGCTTTATGCAAGTTTTCCATTTCCATTGCTTAATTCCGATTTTCAGAGGGGCTATAAAATCCTTTTTCTGTGGTACGAAACAGAGCAATGGAGCCCTGAGTGTATGACTCCTTGCATTATGAAGCTTCTACACTACCCAGTGGGAACTTCCTTTTCCAATCGGAGAGCCCATCCTAAAACCAGTTGACATACAACCTCAGCGGAACGTTGTTTTGTCTATATCCTGAGACGCTAACAAGCTACATAAAGTATTGGACAAAACTAAAGCACCCCTTTGCAAAATATTAGTTATCCTCTGATATTATTCGGAAAACTTGGTGAAAAAAATTTGTTCTTAGTTATAAAAAAACATAACAATGACAATTCAGTCTTTTCAACAACAAAAAATAAAATAAAAATATTTCTCAGTACTCAAAAGTTGCCTGGACAAAACTAAAGCACCCTCAAGCTGACGATCAGAATTTATACCAAATGATGGGTAGTTTCAGTACTTCGTCGCCAGTCCTTTATTTGCAATTACAGCAGCACATCTTTTTGGCATAGAAGATATTATATTATCAATGAACTCTTTAGGAATATTTTCCCACGCTGTCTTAATAGCTTCGAAAAGTAACGGTTTTTTCCTGCAGTTTTCCCTGTTGATCCTCCTTTTGGCAATTTCCCACAAGTTCTCCATCGGTTTGAGATTAGGAGATTGCGCAGGCCAATCCAAAACCTCTATCTTATTCGTTTGTAGCCAAGTCTTGCACAGCTTAGAGGTATGTTTAGGATCATTGTCCTGCTGAAATCTCCATTTTAGGGGTATCTCCTCTTCAGCGTACGGCAGCATTATGTTTTTTAAAATGTCAACGTACACGAAACGATCCATAATACCATCAATTCGATGAATTGGTCCAATACATTGTCCAGAAAAGCAACCCCAGACTAGGACATTACCTCCTCCATGTTTGGTTGTTGGGATGTAGTACTTAGGGTTAAATCTTTCACCTTTTGGTCGTCGTACATGTATTATTCCATCAGAATATTTTTAATTAAATTTTGATTCGTCGGAAAATAATACAGTTCTCCACTTTTGAATAGTCCAGTCTAAATGGTCCTTGGCAAACTTTAACCTGACCCTCCTGTTCTTTTTTGAGATGAAAGGCTTTTTGCAGGCCGGTAAGCCGGCAAACCAGCTTCTTTAGCTCTTCTCCTAATTGTCCTTGCACATACTGGTAACTTCAAATCAATTTGAATTTGATTAGAAGAGACCGTAGGTTCAACTACAATCCTTTTTTTTTGATCAAAGAATCATCTCTTCGTGTTGTTTTTCGAGGTCTTTCAGGTTAGGTCTTCCAGGTCAGATTATATTGCTTAACGTACTTTCCACAATAGTTGAAATCATAAATATTAATTTAATATTTGGATACTCTTGTTTGAATGTTGACAGTTTGGCAGATTAGGTTGCCACATTGATGATATTTATTTGAAACAATTCACCTAAAGATTAGAAATATAGTTGTCATCTTCCTGGAATCACATCTACAGGACTTTTCTACCTAAATATTTGAAAGAGATTATCTAAAATCTGTTCGTCACGAAACCGTTTATGGAGGTACTTTGATCGTTAGCAATTTATTATTTGATAAGGAAAATCTAACGCTCAGGCGGTTTCTTGCCACGAAACACGAAATCAATATGAGTCGGTATCATTGCTTTGTTGATTCTTCTCTATTTAAAGAAAACTTTCCATGTATATCTTAACGCTCAATAGCCCTTGAGCTCTGACTGCACAATCTAATCATTTTGATCCCATAACCAATTACGGATGGAATCTACATGTGAACCAAGTCACTAACAAAAGTTCGAAACAATTTCTCCTCTCGCTGCAGCATATCGGGAAAGTTGTGATACGATTGCATAAATAAGTCATATGTAGATAGTTTTTTGCTTTATTAACATCCATTAAAATTCTGCGCTGTTTTTCTTCTTTCTTTTTCAGTCCTCACAAAGATTACTATCATAATTTTGCGCACAGAAAGTGATTTATGCAAAATAAACATGGAATAAACAGAACACAACACAATTGTAGTACAAAATCTGTTAAACGAATTAATAAGGCGTGAATTATGGAAAGTGTGATTAGACACACGATTGTATTCTTGCACACTTACACCACGGATGAGTGAACATAGTCGTAGAGATAGCATTTTTGTATGGAATATTATTTGAAGGTCTTAATTTAATCTACTTTCCTTCTCCATTCCTTCGAATATATTACGGGCTCTATCTGTAGTGTTGTGTAATCTGTGTTGTCTATCTAAGAAGGAAGGAATAAAGCTGATTTCCTATCCATGGAAATCGCTGAAAGGGTTGAGTTTATAAATTCTAACATAAAACTTTAAGCATATTTAAAGACACGCTCTAATAATCTTCAAGCTGTGGCTTAAAAATCCTGACGAGTGTTAGAAAACAGCAAAGCAAATACTATAACACTATGTTGACTTGATAAATCAGAATATTATAAAAAATCTTAAAATAAATTACGACGCCATGCCAGCAATTTATTGCAAAAATATTTTAATATGGAAAATCTTTTTCAGGATGTTTAATTTTCAAATATGGTTTAAACAAGTTTCTGCTGTCAGAGTTAACGAAACTTTCTGAGGAAGTAGATCTACAACTCGGCTTCATTCTAGACAAATCCTGTTCCTCATCAGAAAAATCGGTTTGGAATAAAATATTTCTTAACAGCAGTATATTTGAAATCCCAAATATTGTTGGTTCTGCTTCTCGTTTCAAGGCAGTTAAATCTTAACCGAGGGTTTCAAATAAATTTCTTATCAAAAAGAAGTTTAAATTAGCTTCAAATCCGGTCATCACGTAGCACTTCAAACAATCTTCAGACACTCTAGTCGTTTTATTGTTCAAACGTATCAAATAGCCTCGAAGATTCATCTGCAAAGTGGTGGTAGTTAGTTAATAAAAAGGTAGGTAAGTCTCTTAGGTGAACACATCCAACGAATAAGAATCCAAAGGGATGACAACTGTCGAGCTTATGTGGAGGAAAAGAAAAATATAGAACATTCTAGATTGTCCGAGCCTGCTGGATCCCCTCAGCCCTCACTTGACTGAGAAGTAATAGCATAACAATACATACCTCAAAGCTAGGCGACCTCTTTGTTTTCAGTGGACCATCTGGAAACAAGAGCCACATATTCGGGGAGCTTACAGCCAACAGGTCTATGTTTTGTTTCGAACAGTGTACCCTGGATAAATAATAATTCACTTAAATTGTGGGACCCAATATATGTAAAATAATATAAAACTTTACGCCAAAAAAATTGTGAATAACTGTTTCAGAATTAAAAAAAAAAACAAATAAAATTGCAAATAACACTTTATTTGTCGAGTCCGTCCTCATTAGTATCCTTTGGTGATATTTCAAGCTGAGAAACAAGTAAAAGTCTTAAAAAACCGATTAAAACATTTTATATTGCTGAAGCATAATTATTCTTTTAGATCTGATTATCTAGGACACTCTATCTGGAGTTTTATTAAACGACTCACATCAATTTATGCCCCGCAACGATGCAATTTTTTCCCACTTATTGATCTTCCCAGCTCAAATTTTCTTAGTGGCTGTCAAACACTAAATCTTCACATTGAATAATCAAGCCATGATGTCAAAAAATACAATGATTGTTATCTTTCATTTTTTCATTCAAACAATTTTTGATAAGGTCGCTCGCTAAAAGAATTCACTCAAAACTTTGCAAATTTTATTCCCTATTGAACTCTGGTATTTGGAAACTTATGATTTGGCCATTTTTTCGTAATCAACCTTTGATCTAGGAAACAAAGCTTCCCTCCACAAGGCTCAAAACTGTGTCTTTTATGACAATTCTGTTGTTGATTAGATTTATGAAAATTTAAAATCAGTTGGTCATGAAGTAATTGACACGCTCAAGATGAAAGGATATAAATGAGATGTATATTGTCTAGTATATTCTACTGAATGTGCGTTTCTCGATATTAAAATTCAAGTAATCATTGTAACTAATTAAATTTTATTGGGAAAACTTTATGAATTATCCTTCCCAAGTTTCGCCGTTTGCGACACTTCAGCAAGAAAGTTTGAAAAACGAAAATTTGCCAAGCTATCCATAGTTGTCTGGTAAAAGTAAATAAATCTGTGAATCTAGCCTGGCACGGTTTGATACAATATTCGGGGTAAGCTTGCTTTTCTTGCTCCTGAGGTACCTTCAGTTTATAGGAATCTATTCTAAACATTACTAGAAAAAAGTTACCTCTATGCTCGACGTCTTCTGATCTACACGTATGTTTGTTTACAACTGTCAGAATTGCACGAGGATAATGTTTTGCGTCGATCATCCAATCACATCCTATCTCTTGTGTACAGGAAAGACCGAATACTTCCCTGCTGCTCAAGAGTGGTGTAACATAGAATGATGTCTCACCATATGCTCTTTAGCTCGTGATTTGATCCTGGTAAAATCACGGCAGAATTTCGAAAATTTTGTTATCGCTTGACAATAGGTATTTGGATTAGGCTTGTGCCTACTAAATGTTTCAGATTTCTTAATTCACAGCCACCAGTTTTCAACCCGAATACGTCCTCCTATAGGATATAATCATATCCTTATCCCTTAGCTCCCCGCTAATATACTGCTTTTGTTTCAATTGATCACTTCTGCTGTCCTACAGAATCCAAAGAGGACTCCTAGCTCCATGGTCGTCAAGTATTTCAATTATGATATATTAGTGCTCCTCAACTATGTGAGGCGTTTGTTCGCCAGGCTTGAACAATTTTGGAGGAAGTGTTGTGTACTTTTTTATCCTCGCAAGAAATTCGACAGGTGTCATCCATTTAGATTCCTGCGATTCCAGGCATTTCCTACGTAATTTCTGTTTTTCTCAGAAGTTTTTTTGTCCTCGTTTTGTTGGGATGAGATCAAAGTGTTCGGCTTATCCTGCAATTGCTTCTATCATTCAAAGCCAGATCTACCCCTTTCCAGAGCATGTTGTCTAGTTTCT